>CM048745.1:699679683-700962183 GCA_026315105.1 Locusta migratoria | reverse complement strand
GGGAATGACCAGCAACAAACTGTCCATTCGCATGAACGGTCACAGGCAGACAGTGTTTGTTGGTAATGAGGATCACCCTGGGGCTAAACATGCCTTGGTGCACGGCCAGCAGATCTTGACCTCAAAAAACTATCCAAACTCCTGGTCACCCACCTCCAGAAAGGCAATACTCTCTCCCTCAACAACCTCTCCAATAAACCACAAGCTCCTCTGATTGCACAGAAACCCAGTCTCTCCCATCTGCTCAATCTCCCACTTCCAGCTCCACTCCCCCCCCCCCCCCCCCCCAAACCTCACAATCCTAATCCACACAATCCTGAACCACAACATCCCAATTCAGTAGTCAAACTCTCCTCTAAACCTCTCTCCCAATCTGAAACCTCCGTCCTATCCAAAGGCCTCACCTTTAGTCCCACTCCCAAATTCAACCAAACAGCCCTTGTCAAAGACCTACTATCCTATACTCGTAGCCTTGGCTGGAGATATCACTTTGCCACGAAGAAAAATAATCCTACTCCTGATGATCCAGTTCCCCAAGACATCACTCAACTTGAACCCTGCCTGGAACAGTTCCGTCCTCCATCACAGCGAGACCCACCCGCTCTCCCACAAAATCACCCCCTTCAAACCTTCCAGGAATTCCTTACTTCCAACCTTGCCTCTCAGTCCTTCCTGAAAAACCTTAATCCTACTCCCAACATTACCGCAGCTGAATCCCGAGCTATCCGTGATCTGAAGGCTGACCATTCCATCGTCATTCTCCCTGCCGACAAGGGATCCACGACCGTGGTACTTGATCGGCGGGAGTATGTGGCTGAGGGACTGCGCCAGCTTTCAGACAATACAACCTACAAAGTCTGTCAAGAAGACCCCATTCCTGATGTCCAGGCAGAGGTTCAGGGAATTCTCAGATCCTTAGGCCCCGAGTCCATCAAACTCATGACCCCACTGACACCCCGCACCCCTATCTTCTACCTACTTCCTAAGATTCACAAACCTAATCATCCAGGCAGGCCAATTGTGGCCAGTTACCAAGCCCCCACAGAACGAATCTCTGCCTACATAGACCAACACCTTCAACCCATCATGTGCAGTCTCCCATCCTTCATCAAAGACACCAACCACTTCCTCGATCGCCTGAAATCCTTACCCAGCCTGTTACCTCCTGAAACCATCCTTGTAACCATTGATGCCACCTCCTTATACACAAATATCCCACATGCCCAGGGCCTCGCTGCGATGGAGTATTTCCTTTCACGCCGACCACCCACTTCCCTACCTAAAACCTCTTTCCTTAATACCCTAGCCAGCTTCATCCTAACCCACAACTTCTTCACCTTTGAGGGCCGGACATACCAACAACTAAAGGGAACAGCCATGGGAACCAGGATGGCCCCCTCGTATGCAAACTTATTTAAGGGACGCTTAGAGGAAGCCTTCCTGGAAACCCAAGCCTGTCAACCCAAAGTTTGGTACAGATTCATTGACGACATCTTCATGATCTGGACCAACAGTGAAGAAGAACTCCAGAATTTCCTCTCCAACCTCAACTCCTTTGGTCCCATCAAATTCACCTGATCCTACTCCAAATCCCATGCCACTTTCCTTGATGTCGACCTCCATTTGTCCAACGGCCAACTTCACACATCCGTCCACATCAAACCTACCAACAAACAACAGTACCTCCATTATGACAGCTGCCATCCATTCCATATCAAACGTTCCCTTCCCTACAGCTTAGGTCTTCGTGGCAAAAGAGTCTGCTCCAGTCCCGAATCCCTGAACCAGTACACCAATAACCTAATAACAGCTTTCACATACCGCAGCTATCCTCCTGATCTGGTTCAGAAGCAAATTACCAGAGCCACCTCCTCATTCCTCCAAATCCAGAACCTTCCACCGAAGAATCCCAGAAGTGCCCCTTTTGTCACCGGATACTTTCTGGGACTGGAGCGGACTCTGAATGTGGCTCTCCAGCAGGGATACGACTTCCTTAAATCCTGCCCCGAAATGAGATCCATCCTTAATGACATCCTCCCCACTCCTCCGAGAGTGTCTTTCCGCCGCCCACCTAACCTTCGTAACCTCCACGTCCATCCCTATGAAATCCCCAAACCACCTTCCCTACCCTCTGGCTCCTACCCATGCAACTGCCCCCGTTGTAAAACCTGCCCTATGCACCCTTCCACCATCACTTACTCCAGTCCAGTAACCGGGAAGGTGTACACGATCAAGGGCAGAGCCACTTGCGATAGCACCCACGTGATTTACCAACTAACATGCCTGCACTGTGAAGCGTTCTATGTGGGAATGACCAGCAACAAACTGTCCATTCGCATGAATGGACACAGGCAGACAGTGTTTGTTGGTAATGAGGATCACCCTGTGGCTAAACATGCCTTGGTGCACGGCCAGCACATCTTGGCGCAGTGTTACACCGTCCGGGTTATCTGGATACTTCCCACCGACACCAACCTTTCAGAACTCCGGAGATGGGAACTTGCCCTTCAGCTTATTGTCTTCTCCCGTTGCCCACCTGGTCTCAACCTCCGCTAATTCAAATTTCCGCCCACCATCTTTAGCATCTATGCCTTGGTTCTGTGGACAGAGCCTCTGCCTCAATTGGTATCTCTGTCCAACTTCTTTGCTTTTCACAAATGTCTGTCTAGGTGTGTTTGCGTTTCGATATGTCTGAACGTGTGTGTATTTGTTTACCTTCCTTTTTTTCCCCTAAGGTAAGTCCTTCCACTCCTGGGATTGGAATGACTCCTTTTCCACTTCCTTAAAACCCATATCCTTTCCTTTTCCTCCCCTTTTTTCCTCTTTTTCCTGAAGAAGCTGCCAGTGGTGGCGAAAGCTTGTATGTGTGTTTGTGTGTGATTTTATTTGTTTCTCTCGACGAGCTGGTCCTTTTGGTAAGTCATCTCTTGTCTATTTTTATATATATACAAAATTTGTTGAGAAGCGATGGCTTAATTTCATCTTCCAGATGTAGCAACTTTGCTAAAAGTTCTTCTTTGTGTCGTATGTTTCAAAACATGGGTCAACACACAAAGGTACATTGCATGTTTTGCATTCATACTTCGTTTCTCTGCACACATTCTATTTTGAGCAGACTGCACATATACGGCACTGTCTGCGTTTCTTGGACTGGTCACTTGGAATCACATGTGGAAAGTGGCTCCCAGTAAAGCGAAGAGAATTCTCATCACCAGAGCGTCTTCGTTTCCTATCTCTCCTCCGTTCTGTAGAAAAATTTTCCATAAGTTCTCGTACCAGACACAAATGAAAATCTGCTAATGACATTTTTCTCCCTGTCACTGACCTGTGAAGAGTGTGAGCATTCAAAACACAAAGGTCCATGACATGGGAGAAATAAAAAAAAAAACTTTTTGAACCATTTAACAGGTTTATGCACAGATGCAACAGATCTTAGTAACATGTCAGAGTGATCTACTGTGCCCATATTTGCATTGTAGTCGACAACACATTGCAGCTTCATTATGTTCTCGCCGGTCTTCCTGTTTGTCTTATCTGTGTCACGCATTTCTGTAGTGTTACAGGTAGTCAGCATGAACACGTCTCTCTTGTCGCACCACTTGATGCCAAGCATTGTGTCAGTTACCATAAATTCAACTTCTCCTTGTTTCAGTTTCTTCTGTATCTTCGGAAAATTGTGCCTGTTGCTACGTATAGTACTGCATGCTGGTGTTCTATGGTTGTGAAGCCAGAGGAACAAGGCTGGACTTGTGTACCAGTTGTCGACATACACGGTATGTCCATGTTCAAGGTATGGCTTCATTAGTGTTGCTACTATATCTCCAGATTTCCCCAAATTATGGACTTCAATTTCTGTTGTGCCTGTGTATACAATGAAATCCAAGACGTATCCAGTTTTACAATCGCACAACATCAATGTCTTGGTCCCAAATCTACTTCGCTTTGAAGGAATGAACTGTTTAAAAGATAAGCGACCTTTGAACAATAACAGGCTTTCATCGACACAGAGTTTTTTTGTATGGATTAAATGCACTTCGGAATGCCACATGAACTGTATCAACTATTTTCAGAATTTTAAACAAACTGTCATCCCCACGATTGGCAGAGTTGTCACTAAAATGTAGCATTCTCAAAAGTAGCATAAAACGGTCATGGGACATAACTTCACCAAAAATTGGAGTACATCTCTGGACCAATATTCCTTTATTCTCAACTTTTTAACATGAGCCATGAGAAGCCAAAGTCCAATGAAGCTATACAGTTCCTCAAAACTTGTATCTTTCCAGGTGGATAGCCGAGAACAAACTGATTCCGACATATTTGCCATGGTGAACATATAAAATTGGTTCGTTTCAAGTGTTATAAATTTCAGCAGATCTTCTGATAGAAATAGCAAGAAAAACGATAGAATACTTGAATCAGGTGCCAGTTGGCTATTATTTCCTGAAGGTGAGTCATCAAATGCTGGACTAAAATCACGTTTTTGCCAATCAAATTTTTCATTATTATAGCGTGGCCTTTTACGAATCGATTTGTCTTCAGTTTCAGAATCTGAAGAACTGTCCTGGGGAGCTCTGCTAGGTGAAGTAGGTAGAGGTTTATTTCTACGAGATTCTTTTGATGAATCGTCATCATCACTACATTCACTGAAGATGCCACCCTCACTGTCACTGTCACACCTTGTCAGTATCTCTTCTTCAGTTCTGATGAACTCTAAAAATCCTAACAAAACGGCAGAAAGCTAAACGACACCACAGAAGCAGAACGCAGATAGTCACACGAACCAGTTAGCATGAATGTCAAACAGCAACTGTGAAATCCATAGCAGAGTGATTCTCAGAAAGCAGGGGCAGTAGCACAGAAAAATAAATAGGGAACATCCATCTGGTGCAGTGGAAGGGACGAAAGAACTCGGAACAGGCTGGCACGCAGCCCTGCAGCTGCTCACGTCCGCAGACCCACATGCAAAGGGACTGGCTGCAGTGTAAGCCGGCATTAGCGCCCAGGTACCTGCCACGCCGCGCAGTGAATGCCGCCTGCAGGGCCCGCTGTAAATACCACTGCTGCGGCAAACCACATCCGTCAGCCCCACGGCCCGGTGGAGCACTGCGGGATATCCCGTCTGCAGCACTCAAAGGGTTAACGCATGCTCTGCCTCTCCGGCAGTGCCGTACTCAGCCGCACTCATAGTCAGGGACCTTGTACCTCAATTTATCTTTGTCTCCGGCACCACCGCTGCGGCATCTGCAACCATGTCATGTTGCAACATTTCATCTCTTCAGCGATGATTGTGTATTAATTCCAATTGTATTATGCACATTAGTAATGAAGATGACAAAAATTATTTTAAGATATCTAGGGCAAGCCATCAATACTGTCTTCTGTAATTTATTACTCAAATTGCCGTTATTTCATTTATTTATTTATTTATTTATTTTATTTTTTGCCCTTATGCTCTGATACTAGGGGTAATGTTGGCTTTGGCCTACCTTTTCTCACAATTTCTAATTTTTCTTGCAGAGTTCTCAACAAAAACGTTTTTTTCAAACAAGTTATCTACTGATGGATTTATTTCCATTGTAAGTTTTGAACTGGAAGAAACCCTGTTAAAAACCAAAACATTTTTGAACAAAACATACACTGTATTTTAAATGGAACTAACAAATACAATTTAGGACAAAAATGGAAAACAGCTTGGTAAACGTGTGTAGAACGTGCAACACCCACATGTGTAAGACCTTGCAGTAAGTTGGTTACCAATCAGTCATGCGACACGTTCAACGCATGCTTCCGAGAACTGCATCCGTGCGCACCTTACTACGCCACCCCCGCTCCGAGCCCACAGTTTCTCACCCTTGCCACAGAACACTTCCCCCTCCACAAGGTGCACTATGAAGTGTGCACTGGCTTGGCAGCATGCCTACAGTGACATCAGACCGCAGCCCTCCCCCAAGAACTGCATGCGCCGCACCCTCGCGCCTCAGCCCTCATGGGTACATTTTCCTCAGCGCTGTGTGTGGCCGTGCCACAGAATGTTTCCCCCTCCACAAGGCCCACTAGAGAGGTGTGTGCTGGCTTGGCCGCATGCCTATATTGACGTCAAACTACAGCCCTCTCCCAAGAACTGTGTGCGCATGCATCCTCCCGCCTCAGCCCTCATGGCCACGTTTCCTCAGCTGTGTGTATGGCCACGCCACAGCACGCTACCCCCCTCCACAAGGTTCAGCTCAGCTGCTAGCCGGCAACGAGAGAGCTGTCGGCCTGTTCCACTGCAGTACGTATAGTACACATTAGCTCTCATTTTCTGCCATTGACTGTGGGTCGTCGTACTCATGTCCAGTAAACGAACAGAAAATATTGATTTTTCTCCGCTAATTATTTTGCAAAGATTAAATAAAACCAGAAATGCTCATAAAATGGAAAGCATTTGACAGGGTGTACAGCGCACTCCTAGCACACATTGAATATACGCCCCTGGTGTATTGCCCTGAAGCTTTCCAGATACTTAATTTTCTTGATTTGAAGTCTTTCACTGCATTTAGAAGAAATTTTGGTTTGTATTTAAGATTTACATGTTGGTCCCAGAATCTTCTGGTGTACTTGCATGAACAGATTCACCATATGAAATTGCAATTTTGTAATTAGGTCTGCATAGTGACTAAGCAGTACTAGCAAGGAACAAAAACATTAAACTGTATCACTTAAGATGTTCAAATCCAAGCAATAATATTGCAGCTTACTAGTTACATCCTGAAAGTAACAGGTGCCAGCAGAAGTTTTCACACTGTTGTGTTGACTACTAGAGTGTAACAGAAGAATCCTATACCTACTAACAATGTGATTTGCTGGCTGCACGCACTCCAACACAAAACTGTTGTTTATAGATTAGTCAAGAATTCACGACACTGATCAGGTACAATGTAATTGTCAAAATGTTACACTCAGTTATCCAAACATGGAAAAGCTGGTAAATGATCCGATTGGCGGATTGACACCACCTGATCAGATTCACCTCGCCGAGTTTTGCCCCCATTACAGGCTATAACCACTCCTATAAACCTTATCAATGAATCAAATACGCTATAGTTGTGTTGTTTGGATACAGCAGCCAATGCTCCTCCCACATATTGCCAAAGTTGACCTGGAGTACCAGCATATGGTGTATCCGGGGCCACGCGTTCCAGTCATCGACCAGATGCTTTTGACAGATGAGAGATCAGGAGAACAGGAAGGCCAAGGCAGGAATGCGGTCCAATAGGTGATGAAGAAGTCTTGAACATTGTGTGTCACAATTGTGATGTGCAATATTCTCCTGCAATATGGCCATTGGATAGCTCCAACACTTCACAGATGTAATTCTGGCTGATTGCTGTAATAGAAATGTATGACTGTTGGAACTTAAATACTGGCAACTATTTATTTGTAACTGACACAAAAGTGTTACATGTTTGCACCTCTTACTGTCCTTCAAAGTAGTCACCAGCACTGTGTAGAACCTACTACCAGATATGTGGAAGGCATAGTATACCGTTAGCAGAGCCTGTTCTAACTGGTACCTTTATGAGATCATTGTTATATATTTCTGCCTGATTTTCTCCTCCTGAAGCTTCTCCACTCTTTCTCCTTCTGCACATGGACCTGACTTTCTACACTTTTGGCCTATTAAAACCAGTTTCATTGCATATTAAATAATGATCAGTGTCATCAAAGAACTCTCAGAAAACATGTGTGTCCCTGACAGTCTTCCTGAATTCCTGATTTGTTATCATATAGTCAGTGACAAATATCATTCCCCTGCCTTCCCAAGTATATCAGTGAATGATCTTATGCTTTAAAAAGGAGTTTGTGATAACTACTGTTTGGCCACAATAACTTGATGATTTGCTTGGTGGCTGCTGAGAGTTGCAGGAGGTGTGTCTTGCATGCACATTACGGCTACTGCGAGGAGTGGAGCAGTGATGGTTGTAGTGTAACATTGTATACTACTGGTTTCTAGCTCGACCCAAGATATTCAAATAGTTTGGCAAATAGGGGTTTGGCACTGTGTTAGCAAATACTGCCAGACGGAATTTATTTCCGCAGGTTTTGGCAGGTGAATTTGTGTTCAGTCCACATCAGAATCAGAAATGTAAAACTGATGTAGTTCATAACGAAGAAAGAATAAAGTTTAATGTTATTGGAAAGAATAGTATCTTTCAAATGTAGATATGGACAAAATTTCCAGGTGTCCTGATAACCATATCAAGCAACTTCGGATACTAGTCTGATTAAAACGACTATTTTCTTTCAATCAAGGTACGGACTAACCGGACCTTGTGGAAAGAACATCTTGAATTATATATTATATCCTGAAATGAACAAGCAAAGGTATTATTTGTGCTGTGGAAATACTGAAAGAAAAATACATGGTGACAGCACAAAGTAAGGCAGCATTGGCTGCTTGCTTCAGTGCTGGAACTGTTACAGTAATATTTTGCCTCAAGGAGCATTTCAGCATTGGGAGCACTTGTGAACAAATGAATATTGCTCAACTAGTGTCGACTTTCACCAGTTGTTGCAGCACCAATAAAATTGTAAAGTTATGATGGCCAAATAGTAAGCACAGAAATTCAAGAGCTGTTTTCCCTTCCCGTTGGCTTCCATATTCTCTCAAAACTTACCCTTGATCTTCTCATATCTTTCCTATCCTGGCATTGAAATCACCCAGAAGCAAAACACTGTCCTTGTCCTTTATTCTAACAACTACATCACTGAGTGCACTGTGAAATCTTTAAATCTCACCTTGATCTGTCTCTTCCCAAGGCAAATAAACTTGAGACAATCTTGATTTTCTTGCTGGAGACTGCCAAATCTATCCACATCTGTCATTCATTTACATACATTACTGTGATTATGCTGTGTTTGATTGCTTTCCTGATGTAAAACCCTACACACCACTATGCTCCTGCTTTGACTCCTGACAGGTAGACCTTGTATTCTCCCACTTTCTCTCACTTAGCCAAATGTCTCTAACAGCTAAAACATCTAACCCCATCTTACTTGTATCCTCTGCTAGCTCTACCTTCTTCCCAGTGTAATCCTCATTGATATTAACTCATTAGTAGCCAGCATCAAATTTATAGGTCAGTTCTTTTGATTGTCAAATCATGCAAAATGACCACTATATAATTTCTGTCTGCATTCATTCTTGACTACACTATCAGTAACAATTACAGTACATTTGGAACCCGACTATTTTTTTATTTATTTATTTATTTTTTTATGTAGAGGCAGATATGGTTGCACTACCACCATATGTTGATGAAATCACAGATGAGGAGACATTTGATGATGATGATGGTGAAACAGGGTGTCCTATGGTGCAGGATATTCCGGGGACAATAGAAATCGACTTGCAAGAGGCTGACAGAGAGCAGGAAGTGAATGTTAATGACATAAATAAAGAAGTTTGTTTCGATAAAGTGGGCTAAATAGGAGAAGAATCAAATGAACCTCGTGGTTGGGTGAAGTTATTATTTGCGAAAATGGATGATTATTGATTACTATCATGAAAGAAACCAAATACTGGATGAATTCAGTCGCAATTTTAGTTAGAAACTGGACAAAAGAATTCAGATGCTGGATGAATACAATAGTAAGATTGAAAGTAAAATCAGTAGTGTAATTGGTAGTTTTAGTCAGGAAGTTGCTGCAGTAAATAGTACTTTAGTAGATTCCAATACGAAAATTGAAGTGGAAGCTAAATGCGGAAATGAAATACAAACGGTAGAAGATACTGTCGATAAGAAATTAAATAAAATTAATAAGTAATGTGTAACTAATAATCTTATGTGAAAAAAGAATGGAAACTGTTGCTACTTCTTGTGATTACAGCTTTCAGTCTGTCAGAAAATGTCATACAGACAATAAGGAAAAATAATTGGAAACTAGGTTGGGTACTGTATAGAATAATGTTGAAGGAATGCAGTATCTGTGGTGAAAAAGTTTCGAGAATGTGGATTCTAAACTTATAGAAATTGAGCAGGAGGAGAAAAAAGTAGAAGAAGTCAAGTTTAGTGCATGTGCTGAGGGTAGCAATGTTTCTATTGATAACTGTAAAGAGTTTAATGACTTTGAACCTAATGGTGATGGGCAATCATTAAAACAGCAGGAAGAACTTAGGTGTCAGACATTAGGGTCCAACATTGAAGATACAAGTAAGGTGATAAATAGTTTGTTTGAAGTAAGTGATAGTAATGAGAGTCCAAGAACAAGTAGTAGTGAGAGTAGTGAAGAATCTAGGGATGAGAAAGTAGAGGTATATGAATCTATTTTTGATGATGATAGTAGTTAGCAAGACAAAGGTAGAAAGAATAAGTGAGCAAGAAGGGAATACAGAGTTAGAGCTAGAAAATAGTAGGGAAGTGAAAGTAGACCATAATGTGTGTCACTTAATTGTAGCTTCAAATAATTTGTCTGAAATGAATGATTGCTTATCCAGGGAAAAAATTAATGATCTGTTGTATGAAAAAAGAAGCAGAAGTTAAGTACTGATAAGGCGTGGCATCCAATAGTGTCATCTAGCGTGCAATATGTACCTGTAAAATGCTTGTTGGACATACCGACTAAAGATGACCAAATCATTTTATTTTTTGATTTATTTTTATTAGAAAAGCAACTTCTGCCTCGGATTTTTGTTTGTCCAGGTGGACGTCCAGGTTGACATTGCTGTGAGCAAAGATTTGAATAAGACAGTGACTTCTTATGGAAAATTTAACTGCATGGAAGGGGTCATGTCCATGAACTCTGAGCGATGTAAAAGGAGTTATTGACATTGTTGTTGTTTGATTTGATACAGTGGAACTAATTATTATTCAGTTTTATCAGTTAATTAATTATAATATCAAGACTTCTCTTGTACTCACACTGAAAGACTTTGGATACGAGTAGTCTGATGCTAAGAAAGAAAAAAATTGGGTCCTTAGGAGGAACAGACAAGCTGGACCTTCCATTTTGGTAGTTACACTAAAATAGAAAATGTTTTGGTATAAGTTGACATACGATCTCTCTGGTGTTTGCTATCAGTCAAAACACACAGTTATATTACAAGATGGAATGTGTAATTATGCATGTTTTTAGAATAAAAAACATTTGTGCTAATGACAAGTTATCCAGTGTGAAGCAGGAAGTACTTGCATCAGTGAAGTTAGTTGGACAAAAGTTTGTGAGTAATTTCTATGTGATATCAGATCTTATGGACATGATTCTGGGAACACAATTTTGGTGTTGTCAATAGAGCTTTTTCTTGTGGTAAGTTTAACTAAGTAGATAGGGGGTTCATCATTCTTTGACAGCGAGTAATGCCTTCCCTCAGCTGGGTGATCCTATTTTTTTTTTTTTATTTCTTAGGTCACTCCATTCTTCTTCCACTATCCTATCAGTGAATTTTCTCCTACTATGTTTTGTTTAGTATAGTTAGATGTAATAGTGTAATTGTAAGTTACCACAATGTAGTGTATATTATGTAATGTTTGAGTGAAACCAGTAACATTCACCTGAATTATATATCATCTATACGGCATATATATGTAGCAGCAGCAAAAGATAACACCTATATTTAACGCAATGTAGGTTAAATTTGGTATTTATTGAAATAAAGTCAATGTGTTACATTTTGTTAGTGCTGTAGTGATCTAGCAAGTGAGTTGGGTGCAAAATTATCTGTAGCTATGTGAGGAATTTGTATATGTGGCCATGAATTTAAAGCAATATGATAATGAAAAGAGAAGATCTGAGATGTATATGGTTCTTTCTGTGTTGTAAATGAAAGTAAAAGCTGGTGAGTTACTGTGGAGTAGGACTCTGGAGAACTGTTGTGGCTTAGGCAGCATTTTCATATTTTCTTTGATAGGATATTAAAATTAATATGGAGGGAATAATGAGGTATTGTGAGTAATGAGATAATGGAATATTATGATACAGATAAAATGTATGTGATAGGATGAATAATATTAATGGAGGAGATAAGATGGATATTGAAGCAATGATAACGAGTAGGTACGGCCAATGGTTAGGGAGCCTGTCTTTGCTATTGCATATTTTCTATGGATTCTCTCTTACAGATAACTAGGTAATATTTGTGAATTTGGAAGTGACAGGTTTTAGAGAGATGTACATGAATTTCATCTTGGGCAGATACAACTGGTTCTGTGTATGATGTTTTTGCAAATTTTTGGTGTAACTCTAGTTTGAGAATCTACCATTTTATTAATGTGATATTTTAATTATTTATTTGCTGCTTGGTATTTGTCATCTGTAAGTAAGAAGTGGGGCTCATAATTTTTTGGTTCCCAATTTCCGTAGTTGCATCATCAACACATTTATCAGCTCATTCTTATTTTTAAATTTGAAGAGTAAATGCTCTTGCTTCACTGTAATTTGAGTTTCTAGACTGACATTCATTTCCCCACAACTCCTGAGCCAATATAGTCTACTTCGTTCAGCTGCTTTTATGCTCTCTGATATGTCAGAGTATTCATTAAAAACCACTGTACAACCTCTCCCAAGACAATTGGTCTTCAAAAATCTAACATAACAGTTGCAGCCTGATGTAATTTTTTCGACATTCATTATGAATAAGTAGGATGTCCAAACCTTCTAAAGATGATCCATTGCTATCTCCACTTTCTATACTAGCTTTGAAAAGTGATAGTATTCCTTTCTTTGTCACTGTGGAAACACCTGGTCCATCTATTGTTTCCTTACAAAAACACCGAGTAGCCATTGTGCGCACTACACAGTCAATATTTTCATAAATAAATAAAAAATATCTCGAAAAGCTGACACATAATACCGACACACAAACTTTCTCTACGGTTGGCAAACTTTTGAAGTGAACTCTAGTAATAAGTGAATGAGAACACAGGCCTTCGATGTTTGTTGTGGGACTTCCCTCTCGCGGGCGTACTCACGACCTTCATGACATGTCCACTGCAGGCAACAATAAATGAGCCTCAACTCCTCCGCCTCAGAAAAACAAAGACGTTGCGTTGAATGCACTTTTTTTCATTCTGAATCACTTTCAGTGCTTGTAAATACTTTAACTGTATGATTCATAATATTATCATAAAAGCTACAATTATAAAAATGCATTCTGTTTCAATTGCAAGTACCTTCTTGTCACTGTTAAACTGTTCTTATTTACCATGCTAGCACGTTTCATACGGTAAAAAAGTCACAGCCCCTACAAAAAATCTCATTACTGGAGGGAGATCGAAACTGAGCACACATCTTATAAATGATGTAACTTCTGATTGGCTGAAGATAAGGTAGCAAATGTGCATATCAAATTGAAGGACATTTAATGCTCTACAACTGTCTTTCTGACAATTTTTCTGTGAAACGAAAGAATGAGTCTCCCCGCTTTAGCTCACCCACCCGGCGGTGGGGAATTTTAGTATGTTCACCTCCTAACTATCCCTAACAAAGTCCTGAAGTCAAAAATTCTCACATATTCCATGCATTCTACACCCCTCTTTTGAGCACTCATTGACTGCACTAAGATAGAAGAATCTGAAATGTGGTGTTACAGGCGAATGCTGAAGATTAGATGGGAGATTGTCTAACATATGATGAAGTGCTGAACAAAATTGGGGCATACCTTCACTATGTGAAGGGATCAATTAGTGGGACACATTCTGATACATCAAGGAATCATCAATTTAGAATCGGAGGGAAGTGTGTGGGGTAAAAATCTCAGAGGGAGATCTAGAGAAGAACACAGTAAGAAGATTCAAAGGGATGTAGTTTGCCATTCTTATTTAGGAATGAAGATGCTTGCACAGGACTGTGTAGTGTGGAGAGCTGAATCAAACAAGTCATTCACTGAAGACATCAACAACAGACAGAATTCACAATACTAAGTTAGACAATTTGATAATCCACATTAAACTAATCTTGTACTCCACATAAAATGAAGCTTCATCTTTCTGGCACAAAAATTTTTATTTTCTTTCAGCTCCCAGAGCGACTGTTACTCTCATATTGTAAATGAAATTTACTTTGTTAGTATCAAATAAAAAATACAGAACAAAATAATACAAAGTAGTACAAAATACCTTTACCAAAAGTAATGAAGGAGAACTGTGATGAAAATCATAGCATCGTGAAATAAAATGATACGTAATTTGTAAGACAACATCTGACTGTCTTTAACTGATTCAATGAAATTGTGAATAAAACAAATATTTACAAATTCAAAATGTAAGAAGTTTATTCCTCAATAATAAATGGTAAACTGAATGAAAATAGAACACAAAATGAATCAAACATTATTAACATTCTGTTCAACTAACATTGCGAGGATATGTAGCATACAAACCACAGCTTCAAAAGTTTCAGCATCATCCACAAAAATGTACTTCTCTCTAATAACACATAGTCTCCTGATTGTGTCATCAAGCTTCTTCAAGGATTTTCCTGTGAAACAGGAGGCAAAAAATGAAAAAGGATGTTAGAGGATCCACATGCATATGTAAAATGATTATAGCTACCCCAATCAATTCCAATGCTATTATGATTTAAAATTAAATTAAATTATTGTCTAGCATAACAAAAAGTAAGACTCCTGATATTTTTAATGTATCGCTACATGGAGTTGCACAAAATAACATTTTGAAATGATCTACAAACAGTAGACTTTAAGACTAAACATGAATACAATGGATTTTATGGTATTCAAACATGCTGTTATTTACACATTTGCCTCTATACATCACAATCCACCTCAGATTGTGTGGCAATGAGTACTTTGCATACCACTCTCTGGCCCTTCCTTTCCTGTTCAAACCTTGTATGTTATGAAGTAAAAACAACTATATGTAAGCCTCCATGTAGGTTTTAATTTCACCTTCATGGCATTTTTGCGAGATATACATAGGGAGGAATCAATATATTGGTTGAATCTTCTAGAAATGTCTTATTTCAGAATTTTGACAATACACCATCCTGTCATTGAGAACACTCCCTCCCAGCATCTACCACTGGGATGGGCTGATTATATCCATGTCACTTTCACACTTGTCAAATGAACTTGTAACAAAATGCCTTACCTATCTCCTCTATCAATCTACAGATTCCGTCCTGATGAGCAACATTCATGACTCTCTGTCTGCCATCTACTTTTTCCATGATTGAAATCTATGTCTTTGTTCCACATCAAATTGTTCCTTATGCCCACTCCTTAGTATTTTATTGAAGTAGCTACTTCCAGTGACTGTTCAGCAAGTCTTTCGTCATCCAGTAAAGGGACATTCTTTCTGTGTATTGCTACTCCCTGCACCTAGTATCAATGTAATGCAGATCCTCCTAAATTTTGGTACCATTTTCCAGCTTTGTGCCTTCTTTGTATACTACAGTATTATATGTGAAAAGCCTCACTGAATTAGAGACATGACCTACTAGGCCATTAATATATACCAAAACCAGAAGTGTTCTTATCACCCACAAAGATTTGAAAGACAAGAACTAGTTTCTTGACTTGTTTGACAGCTTCTAAATCATTTAATTACAAAAATCTTGACATATTCATGAAAATATATAATAACATGATACATAATGTCATTTATTATAACTCCATCCAACTTGGTATTTTTAATGTTACAGTACATACCATTAAAGTTTAATATATATTCAGCCCCCCCCCAGTTATGGTAAAGTAAGCTCCAAGAACTGATCTTTATGGTACAACTTTCTCAATAATTTCCATGGAAACATCTGTTCCTCAGTGAGATGTAATCGTGTGATGTTGATGTCATGGTCTTCAGTCCGGAGACTGGTTTGATGCAGCTCTCCATCCTATTCTATCCTGAGCAATCCTCTTCAGCTTCTCATAAGACCTGCAATCTATATTCATTTGAATCTACTTACTGTATTCATCTCTTGGTCTCCCTCTGCGATTTTTACCCCACACACTTCCCTCCAATGCTAAATTCATGATTCCTTGATGTCTAAGAATGTGGCCTATCAGACGATGCCATCTTTTAGTCAAGGTATGCCAGAAATTCCTTTTCTCCCCAATTCTGTTCAGTACCTCTTCATTAGTTATGTGATCCACCCACCTAATCTTCAGCATTCTTCTGTAGCAAACACATTTCAAAAGCCTCTATCTACTTCCTGTCTGTACTGTTTATCGTCTATGTTTCACTCCCATACAAGGCAACACTCCACACAAATGTCTTACAAAAGGACTTCCTTACACTTAAATTAATATTCGATGTTAACAAATTTCTCTTTTTCAAAAACACTTTTCTTCCCATCGCCATCCTGCATTTTATATTCTCTGTACTGCGACCATCGCATTTTATGTTACTGCCCAAGCAACAAAACTCATCTACCACCTTTATTGTTTTGTTCTTTCAGCATTGCCTGATTTTCTGTTATATGTTTTTATGATATATAAGCCGTATAACTCAAGCTTCTTAAGCAATGTTTCATAACAAACACAATCATGATCTTTACTCATATCACAGTAAACAAATGAAACCTCATTCATAATTCCTAAAGATGTGGCTATCAGCTTTAAATTGCCTTGACCAATATCCAAACAGACTCTTTGCAAAGAGAGCATGTTTGTTTTTAATAATTATTTAGTTAATTTTAGTCAAGGGTTTCAAAATATTTGGAAAATATTGGAACTAATGAGATTAGTTGACAATTTTGGGGTAGATATTTGTCATATTTTATTTAAACTGATATTAATTTTAATAACTTTATGGTTAAAGAAACTTCTAAAGGGTAAACAATTGTTAAAACAAATGTTAAAATATCACAGACAAAGAAACAGTTTTCTT
Organism: Locusta migratoria; assembly: GCA_026315105.1. NCBI lineage: Eukaryota > Metazoa > Arthropoda > Insecta > Orthoptera > Acrididae > Locusta > Locusta migratoria. Next base: position 700,945,354 of record CM048745.1, on the reverse strand, counting down.
GTTAATCTAGTTCGACACCCATGTACTACCCATGGTTTCACAGTAGAATTTTTTGAAACTTCTGTGACTTCACCAGATGTATTCCACTGATAATCTGATGCTTATCAAAGAGTTAACTTGTAGAAGTTCCATTCATATTGATTCTGATTCCAATTTCTTTCACTGAAGACACAAAGAATGCATTACATTTGTCTAATGCAAGAGTCATGTTTTGGAGAATGTTCCGGTGTGTTAATCTCACATTCTACTTTGTACTTTCTATATCACTTTCATAGCCTTAACCATTATAGATGAAATAATTATAGTAGTGATATGTCTATTAATGAATACCTGTATTTAGTGTGAACTTATGTTTATGTATCTTGTGTGAAAATAACATGCTTTTCCCTAAACACAAAGTCTTTTTTAATCCCCTCCCCCCTCTTGTATTAAAATGGAAATATGGTTAAGCTAACTTCTAAGAATGAAAAACAACTTTACTATCATCAAACTTCATAAAAACAGATGAATGACACAATATTTATTCAAGATGTAACTCAATACTGACCCCAAGAAGGATTTCCATTAAGTAAAAATGGATTGTAATTAGGAACAACATCACATTCAGTTACATTTCCAACATCACGTCCTGGATGAGTAGGTAGTGGGACGTGTCTCATAAGTTTAAAGTTGCAGACCGATTTATTCTCTTTGTTTGATGTCAGATTATTTCCTGGCTCCAACAGGCGAACTGTGGAAAACAGAGAGAATATTTCATGAACTACATTAACTGTCCATTATTTAGCTCATTTATTTGAATTTGCACAAAACACTTGATGTGCTGTTTATAATAATTAAAGTAAAATAAACAAATAAGCAAAAACTCCTACTTGTTAGATGTTTTTAGATATAAAATAGTAATTTTACTTAATTAATAAATAAATAAAGTAATTTTTGTCTTCAAAGATAATGGAAAGTCCAGATTGGAATTAACAATATAGTAATAAGGACAGTTTACAACTCACCACAAAGACGTGATGAGAGCTGCAACAGGCACATAAAAAAGACACACACACACATACACAACACATCAGCTATCAGCCATGGCCTTCTTCAAGAAATAGAACATTCATACAATCACACAACCATCATCTCCAGCAGCTGCACTCCAAATTGGAGTGCTGCAGCTGGAGATGATGGTTGTATGACTATGTTGTGTGCGTGTGTGATTGCATGAATGTTCCATTTTCTGAAGAAGGCCATGGCTGATAGCTGAAGTGTTTTGTGTGTGTGTGTGTGTGTGTGTGTGTGTGTGTGTGTGTCTGTCTGTCTGTCTTTTTTATGTTCTTGTCACAGCTCGTTGTCAAGTATTTGTGGTGATTTAACTAACACATTCCACATCATTACGAAATGCCGTACTCATGATCTATAGAACAAGCACTTTGATCTATTTGCCTTTTGGTTCCTCTCTAAAATGAAGTAAGAGAAAAATGATGGTCTACATGCTTGTGTACAAGCTTTAATTTCTCTCATCTTTATGTGCTTAAGTGAAATAGAAGTTAGTGGCACCAGAATCTTTCTTCCGTGAGCTTCAAATTCTGGCCTTCTAAATTTCCTTAATAGAACTCTTCAGAAAGAACTTTGCATTTTCTCCATTAATTCCCACTTGAGTTTCTATACCATCTCAATAACACTTGCATGCTGAGCTAACCAGTCAGTAACAAATCTAGCAGTCCACCTCTCAATTGCTCCTATGTCCTCCTTGAAACCAATATGGTGGGGATTCCAGACACTTGAGCAGTAGTGTAGAATAGGACGCTCGGTGTTCTTGGAAGGTGAATGACATCTTCATGAAATGAAGTCAACCATCCACACTGCAACAATTGTCCTTACATGCTTGTTCTATTTCATACCCCTCTAGAATGTTACACCTAGATATTTAATCAATACGACTGTGTCAAGAACCTTAATACTAATATTCTGTTTGAACATTATGGAATTATTTTCCCTAATTATCTGCATCACCTTACACTTTTGTGCATTTGCAACTAGCTAGGGATTTGAAATGAACTGACCAATTGTTGCAGCATTTTGGTAATAGCAGATGGCTCAGGCTTGATGATAAGCTCTCTGACTGGAGGAAACTACCTCCAACACATCTAGCGTCAACAACTTATTTTAATCACCCCATACAGTGTGCATAACTTATAGCCACAAACATACAAATATGAGTTATCATATTTACTTTTCAGGCCCAATTTAAGAAAATCAAACTAACTGTATTTACTCCCAAAACATTACCAACATCTCTTGAACTGGCAGCAGAATTCATAACAACCATATTGAAAATTTTTCTTCAAATTGAAGGTTCTGTACATATCACTGTCTACTTAGTAAACAAAAAAACTTACCATCTCCCTTAAACTTCTATCAACAAATAGAATAGTATTTGCATGCGTTATATTGTAAGGAGACCTTTTGTATAAATAATGCAGGCCTCCAATGCATTTTTACTCACAGCATCATGTGCTAAAACCCTATCTTCAAAGCTATACTGATGACACTATGTTGCCACCGTATTCATTGCTGCAAGAAGTTTGTATCAACCTTACCTCCATCACTGTCACATTACACCTCGATCTGAGTAAATTCAGAATTAAATAAACACTTCCAACATATCAAAAGCATTCATTAAGATTTCCAGAGATGATCAACTAACTAGTGATAAAATCTGTTACAAGCAGTTCTGCATCTACATACATACTCTGCAATCCACAAATGTTTGAATGCCTCTGTTTGAGCCCTAAATTCTCTTATCTTTTTTGTCTTTATGTAAAACGTAAGTCGGTGGAAGTAGAATCACTCTGCAGTCAGCTTCAAATTCTGGTCTTGTAAATTTCCACAATAGTGTTCTTCCAAAACATCACCACCTTACCACCAGTGATTCCCGACTGAGTTCCTGAAGAATCTCTGTAACAATATCACACTAATTGAAGCTACCAGTAACACACTCTGTAGTGTTACCCTTAGATATTTAATACTTTTAGATATTTAATCAACACTACTGTCAATCAACTCACGTATTAATGCTGCAGCCGCGGTGGAGTAGCCGAGCGGTCTAAAGCACCTCGCTACGGAGCGCACAGTTGCTCGCTGTGGAGGTTCGAGTCCTCCCTGGGGCATGGGTGTGTGTGTGTGTGTTTGTCCATAGGTTAGTTTACCTAGGTTTAAGTAGTTTGTAATCTACGGACTGAAGACCACGCAGTTTGGTACAATAAATTTACAGACATTTGAACATTAATGCTGCATTCACTAAAGCTCTCCCTTCAACAGGTATGGACAGCAGTACCATACTTTGATCCTTATGCAACAGCAAGTTGGGGAGAATCGTGTACAGCCAAAATTTCCTCCGCCCACAACTTAAATTGGAGAGTTTAAAAAACATAGATAAATCATTAAAACTCATCTTCTAAATTCAGCTCTGTGATGTCAGCAGCTAGAAGTTCCATTGTGTCGCTCTACAAGGTTCACTACTTTTGTTTCCAGGGTGCTTGTAATAAATAACTTTTGAAATAAACAAACTGCTACAAGTTCAACTGTGGTTTATTCTGTATCACTTTTTCCAATTAACAACTTTTAAAAAAATACAATTCTAGCGACATCATAGCTAGATGGAACAAGTCAATAAGACACAAGCCTTATCCAAACACAAGCCAGAAACCACCTCTTAACGCTAACACCCTATAGTCCAGAGAGAACCTTAAACATCCTACACAGTCACAAGTGAGATTCCCAAAGAGTACATTGGTTCAACTTATCGAACAATATATCGACAATTTATTACACAATACTTAATAACTTTGAAATTTATATATTACATTTTGTAAATACCTAGAAGTTTTACCCACTTGTTTTCTATACCTCTTGTCATGTCTATTAGAAACTGTAGTGTTTTGTCAGAATTACATGACAGTTTATTATTAGTAAACCAGTTCAAAGCTGTAACAAGAGATTTTTTTATTATGTGGCTGATATCAGAGATATTTTGATGTGACGTAAGCAGTATAGCATCATCTGCATAACATATGACATGGTGTGGTATATTACTGGGTGAGTCATTTCTGACTGCATATTCCTGACTGAAAGAAATTGTTTCTTGTTCTTCAAATAAGAGGTAATAACAGCTAAAGTGTTGCCCTATAACCCACTGGTCTCTAATTTCTTTAGCAGAATGTCAATAGGAATACAGTACAATCAAATGCCTTACATAAGTTGCACAATGTAAGTGATACTTGGTTTTTGTTCTCAATAGCAGATAATGTTTGATCAATTATTTTTAGTACAGCAGCAGTTATGTCCCTACCTTTGCAAAATCAAATTGAGAATTACACTAGAATCCATGATCTTCAAAACAGGTACTTAGTTGAGTGTGACTTAGTGCCTCATACATTTTTGATAATATAGGCACAACTGAAACTGGTCAATAGCTTTCGGGCACTTTTTTATCCCCCTCTTTTAGATATCTTGAGAGTATTAGGAATTTCAAGGATAAGTCGCAACTCACCATACAGGTGAATGATTAGCCACAAACAGGCAGGTAGAAAAACCAAACAAACACAACTTAATTTTTGGCTCTAACCTTCATCAAAAAAATAACAGCTACCATAAACATTCACCATCTTTAGTCACTACAACCGGAGTGACACTTCAGTAGTGAGTACAATTCAGAGTGGTGAGGGGGGAAGGGAAAGGATGCAAGACTAAAGTAATTGTAGAGCCCCATGCTGTATGACGTAGTACCAGATGGCTGGAAGTGTGAGACTAAAATGCATTGGGGATGGAAGGGAGGAGGGGGGGGGGTGGAATAGAGAAGGAGAAAAGTGCAAAAGTGCACACAGTTGGCAGAGGGAGACATTAATTGGGAGGATGATAGGAGGGTGAGGGCAGGAACAGTTGGGTGGGGTTTTCTGTGCAGTTCAGAAAACTGGTGGTAGAGGGAAGGATCCGCTTCGCCTGGGTTGTAAAGCAGCCATTATATTCAATAGTATGCCATTCACCTTGCTCAGTTTTCAGTGATATTCATTCTGATGGACAACTGGTTGGTATTCTTACCAATACCAAAATTTGTGTAGTGATTGTAGCACAGTTGATAAATCACATGGCTGCTTTCACAGATGGGTGGGCTATCTGCTGGGACAGGATAAGCTTGTGTCAGGATTAGAATAAGAAGTACTGGGTGGGTGGATGAGGCAGGTTTTGTACTGGAGCTTTCCACAGGAATATCATCCTTGTGGCAAGGAGTCGAAGTGACACTGGCCAGACTAGGGAGTTGTGGAGGTTGGGTGAGTGATTAAATACCTTTTTAGGTGGAGTGGGAAAGATGCCTCTCATTTTAGGGCATGATGACAGATAATGAAAGCCCTGATGAAGGATGTGGTTTATTTGCTTCATTCTGAGGTGGTATTGGGTAATGACAGGTATATGTCCAGAATGAAACTGTCACTCTGCAGCAGAGTATGCGCTGATATGAAACTCCCTGGCAGATTAAAATTGTGTGCCAGAACCGGGACTCGAACCTGGGAAAGGCAAAGTTCTCATGTTTGCGTCCTGGTTCTGCCTCACAATTTTAATCTGCCAGGAAATTTCACAGTTATTCTTCTTTGTGCCTGGTTATTAGGGGGTAGAGGGAAGATTAAGGGGAAGTGGTGCAGTGCTACTTCGAAGGGGCAGGGGGGGGGGGAGAATTCTTACATCAAATTCTTACTTCTGAGAGCAGAGACTTGATAAAGTAAAACTTTGTGAAACATGTGACAGTGTAGCTTTCTATTTTTCTCTTGATGTTAGTCAATCATTTCTTGCCTTGTAGCCATGATAGAAGGATCACTTACTCTGTAGTTTAAATGGTTGTGAAACTGGCGGTAAATGGATACAACGTGGGCACAGCACTACAAGAACCTGTTATTTGTTGTGTCTTGCTACACGCACGTGGACATAGGGGTGCACATGATGAGAATTCACATTAAATAATAGCAACAATCACAAGGAAACAATTGAGGCTGAGCCACACTCAATTCGACACTATATTCACTTAATTTAGAGTGTGCTCTCATCAGTGCCTTTGGTGCACCTGATTGAAAGGTGCAGCTTACAGATGCAGCACATCTCCCCTTTTCACAGGATGCCAGCTCGCAGCACTGAATGTCCATAGATTTACTGTCACTATCACTTTCACACAGATGAAACGGCAGAAACACAGTGTATGGGGGCACAGCCTCGAGAGTCGCATTGATTCCGCAGGGCAAGGTGGTGAGGGGCTCGATGATAAGAGTCGGGATCCTCAGGTGCCACTGATATTTGTTTGACGCAAAGGCAGTGACCTTCGCATCCCGTTACAGTTGCCGGTGTCCACTTTGATGTATGATGAATGCCCGTGCCCAAACTGTTGTGCCCAGCCAAAAACGATGTTGTGGCAGCTCCCATGAGTGGTGTGGTGAAAGCATGAGCAATCTGAGTGGCAACCACAGCTGATGGCCATGAAACAGGTCTGCTGTTCTATTGCCATCCAGTGATGTGAAGTGATAAAGAGGCCAAGAACACATCCAGAGAAACGTATGGCTAGGCAGAGTGGATGGATTTACACTTCTCATTCTTGAAAGTGCGTACCATCCTTTCAACTTCCTTTTTAGACTGGGGGTGGTAGGCAGGGAAGAGGACGTGGCGAATGCCACACTCATTACAGCCTTGTATTCTTGAGAACAAAAATTGGGGCCCATTGACAGTAATGATAGTAACAATCCTTCCAGAATAACTATTTTGGACAATGCAGCAATCGTAACAGCAGCATAAAGATCCTATCCAACGGGCTACAAATGGAAATTTAGAATATGCATCAACAACCAAAAGTCTGTACGAAATGGCACATACAATGGCATGCAGGTATTTTGCAGTCCATTCCTGGTCAAAAAATGTAGCACCTAGTCAAAGCTTTCATCTGAATAATCCCCCAATGGTTATCAGAAGCAGACGGAAGACCTCACAGCAGAGGGAAGTTGGAATCACCACAGCCACATCCACACTATCAGATGTCAGGGGAAAACCTTTTGACAGTCTGGTCCCCCCCCCCCCCCCCAGTGTCTATGTGGAAACAGAGTTCATCCTAGTTGAAGGCATCAGAGGCAACCGGTAGGCGAGACAACGTGTTAGTGTTTACATCTGAGCAGTAGGGCAAAAGTGAATTTAGTATTAACAAAGGAAAAAAAAAGAAAGAAAGGCTGAATGCTGTACCCTGTGAATGCTTTGTCTGGGAATGTGAGCATGTGGATTAAAAAGTGATACCGTACCAATGGTTTGTGATCTGTTATCAAGTCAAACTGAGCCATAAAGAAATACATAGAATGTTTTGAATGCCATCATGGTTTCTGTCTCAATCTGAGAGTATTTGCAATGGTCCAGAGTGGGTGTTTTATATGCAAAATCTATTAGGTAAACTGAGTGATCTGCAAAGTGGTGTGGCAGCACTCTGTCCATGGCCAGAAACAGATGCTGGCCAGAACAAAAAATTGCAAAACATGGGCTGACACAAGCTTGTCTTTAAGGGAAAGGAATGCAGCTTCACACACGGGGGAGCACTGAAAATTAAGCAACTTTCCTCAAAAAGTCATACAAAAGGCACAAACTGATCACAGCCGCCCCCCCCCCCCCCCCCAGAATGAACATCATGAACTGAAACTGCAAAACCAATTTACTTACAGATGGTTGAAAAACTGACACCTCTGAAGGTTACACTTTCAGTCTACAGCCTGCAATTCAGAAAACAAAGTCCATAAATTGTTCAAGTGATTCTCACTGGTCTGTCCGAAAACAAAAATATCATCACATTAGATAATGCAGTCTAGGATTGGGGTGGTGAGCTCTTCCAAGAAATGTTGAAATATATCTGGTGCACTGGTGGCTCCGAAAGGAAGGCAAAGGTATTGATATAAACCTACGGCAGTTTTCATAAAGAACTTGCCTTATGAATCCACATCAAGAGGGAGTTGCAAATAGGCCTCTGCTAGGTCAATCTTTGAAAAGTACTGTCCATCAGACAATATAGAAAGCAACTCTTCCAGACCTAGGAATGGGATAAGGCTCTATGATTGACTGAGCATTGATGGTGGTTTTGAAGTTTACCACAGAATGCAGTTTATTTGTGGGCTTCTATACTATGACTAGCAGCAGGATCCATTCACTGGATGCAACAGGGTGAATTACAGTGGTGTCCAGTAGGCATTCTAATACAGCTCTCACATTATCTCTGCGCACCACAGGGATGGCACACGCCTGGAAAAAGTGGGGGCAAGCATTAGGCTTCATGGTAATGTGAGCTTGAAAAGTAAATGCAAAACCTAAGCCTGACAAGAACAATGTAGAAAATTGTGAGCTAAGAACATCTAATGACAGGAATGGCACTTCATCTGAAAACAACTGAATCTGGTCTGAAATTAAAAAGCCAAAAGCCTGAAATGCATCCACACCTAATACATTAGCTGTCATAGCTTGCTTGACTACTAGGAACATAATATTGTGAACCACCGAGCAATAGGCTACTGGTGCAGTGAACTGAGTTAGAATAGAAATGGCTAGTTGGTTATACCTCAAAAGCTTGTGATATGCTTGCGGTAAGGGGGAGGGGGTGATCCAAGGGCTGTGTACGTTTGTGAGGTGAGTAAAGTGGCTGCTGCCACAATGTCCACAAGCGTGTGAACTGTAAGTCACAATAGAGACAAATACAGAAATATTTTGGAGGTTGTGGCCAAATAACATAAACATTGTTAATTTCCATCCAATAGTCAAGCTGAGGTTTGTAACACTACATTGCGGTCATAGCATTAGAATCACCATTTTTCATCATTTTGTATTTTTTCATTATTTTTTACAAGGAGAAAGTCAGTATTCTTTAAAATTTTTATGAAATCAAGCACAATGTATGCATTTCATAATAGTAATGTCCATGGAGTAAGATGGTCAAAACACCTTATATTTCAGTAATCTTTTGTCTGGATACGAGTATAAATAGTACCCACAGTCAGGTTACTCGCTCTCTCTGTGTCTAGTCTACTAATTGTGTTAATTTGAGAATATAGAATCAGTGAAATCTTATGAAGTGTCTTAAACAATTATTCAAGTATTTAGATCCCTCATCTAAACTATCATTATAATGAAAAGTGCTCATAGGTCAATATCTCCGATTTTTAATAGATCACTAAAATGAGTGTTTGTCAAAAATAATTTAACTGATACGTTTGAAAGCAACTTTAATTAAACCCCACCAAAGGATTATCAATGATAAAAATCAGGCATATACAATATCTTTTTGTAACTGGCTTCGAGATAAATGAACTATCTGGATTTTAAAAGAAAAAATATTTCAAATACTATTTTATTAAATTATAAGCCCCTGAGAGACAGAATTTCATGTTCGATCATCACTAAAAAAGTTGTTTTGACACATAGGCTCAGAAACAATAACTACAACACTGAACTTCAAGCTAAATAAAACAGTATTTTATTATGAAAGGAGTATCAGTCATATCAATCTACATTTCATACAGGAAAGCCAAGTAAAAGTTAGATCCAAGTCACTGATGATGAATTTCTATAACTAAATGCAAGAAGAATTCAAGCCGTACTAAAACTAATACCAATTTAAACCAAAGACGAGGTCCAATTCCAAAATTGGCTACTGAAAACAAACCAAAATTGGCTACCAAAAACAAAAATCAATATCATACAGAGGAAGCCCGTTACAAAACTGGCACCTACAACGTGAGGTTCCACCAAAGAAAAAGAAGGGGGGGGGGGGGCGAATGCAGAAGATTGAGGAAATGGACATCAAGAGATTATACTGGATGGTCAACAAAGAACTACTGCAGAATACGACTGAAACTCTGAGATCAAGAAAGAGACAGAAAAATAATCAAGATTGTCACAATTGAGTTGAATATTTTGAAATTTGGACGATTTGAACAGTTATTGCTGGGGCGTGTGGACTCATTACAGAACTGAACAAAAGGTGATTATCAGTAATAAATTTTAATTACTGTGAGATATTGTGATATAAATATTTATCAGTGTGTTTTGTGTAATATATTATGTATATGTACTAACCTGACAACTTTTTCTGTTTCATGACAAAATTATAACAGTAATATTTGTGGCTCTGAGCATTATATAGAAGAATCCAGTCACAAATAACTGATTGTGACTAAAAAAAAGTGTCTATTATGTTCTACCAGCTAAGAAAGTATAAGGTAAGGACATCACTTTTACTTTACATTTACCTTGCGGAATCAAGTATTTTTAATTACATCTGTGTTGAGCACAATAACTCTATTGTTAGACAGAGATTAGTTTGATATAAAGATAAAGATTTATTAGAGAAGTTAGTACTGATCCCACGAGGCAAAATACATTTGTATCATATTTTATAGCAGTGCCTCATAATAAGTACCATATATTACCGCAGATAAGACAACGTTCAGATAAGACGAGGTACAAATTTTCATCAAAAATTTATAGTTTAAGCACATATCTGGCCTATAAGACGACCCCCAAATTACTGTATTTAACTGAATGCATGCTGTGCTTCTTTTTATTTTATTTTATTTTATTTTATTTTATTTTATTTTTTTAAGAATATTAAAAATACATCTGCGACTTAGATTTAGAGGCAAAGCTTCGGGAAATTTCGAAAAATGCCGTTAGAATCTGCCATAAGTAGTTTTCGTGATTGGTAAAACGGGATTTCACCCTTTGTTGCAGTGTTTGCGGTCTGCTTTTGAACTTTCGTGTGTGTAGTGCTAGGTTGTATCCGATTGTGGAAGGGCGGAGGGGGGGGGACACAAAGTTTTTTAAAAAAGAAATTTTTTTCGCCGAGGCAACATTTAATTACGCTGATGCACATATTATGTGGGTGAAAACACACAAAATTGCCCGAGAACAGAAGATAAAGGGTTTCGAAAGTAGTCGCAATTGTTGCATATAGCTCCGAAATATTGTAACACCTTCACTGCTCCGTACTTAAATATACTCCAATCGTTTCAGTGCGACTCTTGAATATATCGAGAAATTATTTTTGACAAGCAACATTATAAAATTAAGCTGCATTTTAAATAATTAATTCTATTCCTGCTTTATGTATATAGGTTATTGTATGTACCCTTGTCCACTCAGTAAATTAATAAAGCTCAAAAAGTGAATATTTAAAAAAAAAAAAAAAATATTGCGCAGAACTTTCTTTTCATAAATCGTTCCTCCAAGATGTAAATTTCATCAGGGTAATATCGCAGATGTCCTGCATAGCACAGCTATAGTGAGGCTTCGACCTACAAACAATTTATATCAAATCAATATGTTTCGAAACAATATGTATGGAATAAGCGAATATATTTGAACTGGAGATTCATGCACTACGCGCCCACACATACTAAAACAAAATTTTCTTGTTTGTCCTATACATAGGTAACCTAATTTTCACTTTTAAACAAGCTATCAGTAGTGTAATCTTAAGAAGATTAGGGCGCATAGGTCCCGAATCTATGGTTCAGAAACACTAAATTGATTTCCAGCTGTACTTTCGATATATGTCATTTCAGGCTGAGCTACTTCGAGTGTAAGCTTTCTTGTAAATTACCCAAAAAGCTGTACTCTTAGGTTCCTGCCTAACCACAGGCTTTAAAAAAATGACATATTCATAAAAATAATAACATTCGGCCATTCGATACATATACTTTTGATACTTAACCGCTCGATATATATTGTTTGGAAGTCAAAGCTGAGCTATGCTGCACATCTGCGAAGCTACCAATTTCAGACTAAATTTCAATCTAATTTTTTTTCTATCGTCGTATAAGACGATCTCGGATTTGGGGCCTTTTTTTATGATTTGGCCATCATTTTATCTGCGGAAATATATGGTAGTCATATTTGTGTGAGGGTTTTTTTTTTAAGTGTTTAGGGCAAAGACTTTGTCTGGTAGGAAATTTTCTGAATTTGAGTTTGAAGGAATTGTAAATTCTTATTTGTGTGACAGCGGTAGTGTGAGGCCATTAGTAGAATTTAACCTTCATAGTATGGTTAGGTGCTCACTTAGATCAGCAATGGAACCCGCTAACCGAATGATGACTCGTTTCCAAGACAATTTGAATGTGAGGAATGAAGTAGACCAGGAATGTTTCTCAGAACCAGAAATAAGTGAATATGCCAAGGATAGGGTATCATCTCAAGCAACCAAAAAATTTCAATCTGCAACCAGGCACAGCAAGAAGTCATGAGTTTACAACAGAATCTCCACGAGTGCAAACTTTGAATCCGAATAACCATACAGCAACAATGGTAGATCCATTTGCATTGATATTGCAAAAATTAGATGAACAGGGCAAACAACAGGAAGCAAATAAATGAACAGTTTAAACACCAGGAAGATACTATTAATGAAATTCAGTCTGAAAACCGTAAAAGTTATGAACTATTAAAACAATGCTTGGATGGATAATGCAAACAGCACAAGCAATTAAAACAAGATAGTCCAGTCAATGAATGCATTGTAGAGTGCATGGAATATGCGATAATTTTTTACTTCAGGACTTTGTTAGGGATAGTTAGGAGGTGAACACACTAAAAGTCCCCGCCCCTGGGGGGTGAGCTAAAGCGGGGGTGGGGGTGGAAAGGTACAATTTTTTGGTTTTTCGCTTATATCTCGAAAGCGGTCCGCTTTAGGAAGAAAATGTTCCAAATAAAAATGAAAGATAATTGAATTTCCTATAAAATTGTTTCTATACATATTAATCGAATTCCCAACGGTTTTCGAGATATACGTTACTGAAAATCGACAATTTCGGAAAAAATCATTTTTACCTCACTAATTTTGTCAAACATTTACTTCTAGTGACTCACTCGATCGTTTCTCAGAAAATTTGTCGGAAGGAAAGTTGTAGATCATTAAATTTCCTTGAATTTGATATGCACATTTATTACCTTATCTTCAGCCAATCAGAAGTTATATCATTTATAAGATGTGCACTCAGTTTCGAGGTCCTTCTAGAAATGAGTGTTTTGAAAGGCTGTGGCATTTTTATGTTATGAAACGTGCTAGCGTGGTAAATAACAACACCTTAACAATGACAAGAAGGGAATTTAAATTGAAAGAGAACACCTTTTTACAATTATAACTTGTATTACAATGTTGTGAATCATACAATGCAAGTATTTACAAGCACTGATAGTGATTCACAATGAAAAATATGTGCATTGAATGCAACATTTTCATTTTTCTGAGGAATGGTCGAGTGTCATTCACCTTAGTCAGTAGTGGAGACATCGTCCAACAAGATTGGTAGTCTCAATGTCACTGTCTCCATCTTCATCTTTAATTAATATTCAGACTCCGTTGTTGAAGTCGCCCTTGCAGTTCGGGCATGTAACAGAGAACTGTAACAACGATTTTCTGGAACCACACCTCCACTGCCACAATCTTACGTGTATCGACAATAATTATCTTCAAGAGAGTTTCGGAACTAGTTGGTCATTACTTCTTTCCCAACCCCAATTCGGCGCTCCGCATTTCGGTTGCTCTCTTAACCAAAGTCGTACTTGGTGCTACATTCGGAATGGATGCTGCTTAACATCTCCTTCAGTTGGAAGAAGAGGTCACAGATTAGGCTTCATGTGCCCACCTGCTTTTATAAATGATTTGTAGTGGAACTCGTTGAGGGATGTCTTGGTGGCTGGAGCTCCATACCACGAGAGAGTAGTCATGATTCCCACTGTCTGAATGGAGTCAGGAAAAGAAGAATTATTGGAAAAATATCTCAGCATCATATTGTATGATTTTGGACTTCTAATGCATTTTGACAAATCCCACTTTACTCTTGCAATACGCTGCTGATGTTGTGTCACAGCCTGTAAATACATGTAGGAATAACAAATGGACGTTGTCCTTCATTTTCAGTTCCTGCTCCTCTTGTTATACATTGCTTGTGTCCCTTCCACTCTGGAACTACAATACCTTGTTTTTGGAAACAAACCACAGAATGTCATTTGGTGCAGGATGTGGCGGCTCCTCTGGTATATCAATGTGTGCCACGGTCACATTTCGTAGACCTCCTTTCATTGTAATGTATGCTTCTAGTGTAATAGTTCCGAGTTTTCCAGTTACAGCTGATGTACAACGATCTCACAAATTCCAACTGACATTCATCATAATACACAGCCTCGTCCGCAACTAAATCGTTTGAGGTGGAAAGATGCCTCATCGCTTCCTCTCCCCACTGATCATGTCTATCTCGAGAAGTGTCCATACTCGTCACTTGTATGTCAGTTCTGGTGCGTCCTTTTGTGAGAAAATAACTAAAAATATCTTCCTTGGACTTCTTTTGCTCACCATCAACACTTTCGGTACAAAAGAAATATTTTGTTTTGAAATCGAATTTCGCTTGTTTGGACCTCAAAGTTGAAGGCTAAACCACTTCAGAAGACGATGAGTGCCTGTCTCTTTAAATGAGCGTTGATGGATTGCGGCCGGATGTAATTTTTTCAACATTCATTATGAATCAGAAGGATGCCCAAACCTTCTAAAGATGAGCCATTGCTACGTCCCCTTTCTCTAATTGCTTTGATGAGTGATAGTATTCCTTTTTGGTCACTGTGAAAATACCAACATCTGGTCCATCTATTGTTTCGTCACATCAAAACACCGAGTAGCCATTACACTGACTACATAGTCAACATTTTCATAAGTAAATGAAAAATATCACGAAAAGCCGACATACAAAGTTTTCTATGCTTGGAGAACTTTTGAAGTGAACTGAAGTAAGAAGTGAGTGAGAACACTCCATTCCACCCCCCTGTCCAGTCTCTTGGAAGGAGCCAGTGGCAGGCCTTCGATGTTCCTCGTGGGGCTTCCCCAGCGTTAACCCTCCCCCGCCGTTAGGTACCGGCGACCTGGAAGGCGTGTCCACTGCAGGTGACAATAAATGAGCATCAACCATTCCTCCTCATAAAAATGAAAATGTTGCTTTGAAATGATTCATTTTCAATCACTATTAGTGCTTGTAAATACTTTCATTGTATGATTCATAATATTATAATAAAAGCTATAATTCTAAAAAGGTGTTCTCCTACAATTCCAGTTACCTTGTTATTGTTAAAGTGTTGTTATTTACCATGCTAGCACGTTTCATAAGATAAAAATGCCACAGCCTTTCAAAACACTCATTTCTAGAAGGACCTCGAAACTGAGTGCACATCTTATAAATGATATAACTTCTGATTGGCTGAAGATAAGGTAATAAATGTGCATATCAAATTCAAGGAAATTTAATGATCTACAACTTTCCTTCCGACAAATTTTCTGAGAAACGATCGAGTGAGTCACTAGAAGTAAATGTTTGACAAAATTAGTGAGGTAAAAATGATTTTTTCCGAAATTGTCGATTTTCAGTAACGTATATCTCGAAAACCGTTGGGAATTCGATTAATATGTATAGAAACAATTTTATAGGAAATTCAATTATCTTTCATTTTTATTTGGAACATTTTCTTCCTAAAGCGGACCGCTTTCGAGATATAAGCGAAAAACCAAAAAATTGTACCTTTCCACCCCCACCCCCGCTTTAGCTCACCCCCCAGGAGCGGGTAACTTTTAGTATGTTCATCTCCTAACTATCCCTAACAAAGTCCTGAAGTCAAAAATTATCGCATATTCCATGCACTCTACACCCCTCTTCTGAGCACTCATTGACTGGACTAAGAACTCTACAACACCACCACCCACATAATAGTTGAAACTGAACAGCGAGATACACATCACGACAGGATAACCAATCACTTAATTGCTGAATTCAAAACCTTACGAACAGACGTAGAAGAGTTTAAAACATCTTTTAAAGAAGTTCCCCAGAAGGTTGAAGAACTAAAGACTGACATAAATAAAATTAAATATTTCCAGAATATGGCTCAACCTACAATCGATAAACTAAATAGTAAAATACAAAACCTCCAGATAAATGCGAACAACACCATAACTAACTTTTTGCATGAATCTTCAAAACGAATTAATAGAAGTGTTCAGGATTGGCTCACTAATCACAAAAAAATTGAAGAAGGAATACAATCAAATTCACATAAAATGCCTAAAAATAATGATACTAACCAAAATAATAATAACTATAATCAGTCAAGCCCTCCACACAAAGCAAACACTTCGGAACATGATCATCCAGAACATTCACACAGTGGGCAAAATTTTAGTAGAAGTATACCCATCTTGACACGAAAAACACAATAGTGCCAACTATAATAATGGAAAGTCCAGGTTGGAATTAATAATATAGTGAGGACAGTTTACAACTCACCGCAAAAACGTGGCGACGAGCTGCGACAGGCACATACAAAAGACACACACATACAACACATTCAGCTATCGGCCATGGCCTTCTTCAGAAAATAGAGCACTCACGCAATCACACAGGCACACAACACAGTCATACAACCATCACCTCCGACTGCCGCACTTCGAATCACGCTCTGCAGCGAATCGGGGACAGGAGGGGAGGGGAGGGGGAGGGGATAGAAAGGTTACGTCACGGTGGTGGGGATGGGTTAAATGGGAATTCTATCCCCTCCCCCTCCCCTCCCCTCCTGTCCCCGATTCGCTGCAGAGCGTGATTCGAAGTGCGGCAGTCAGAGGTGATGGTTGTATAACTGTGTTGTGTGCCTGTGTAATTGCGTGAGTGCTCTATTTTCTGAAGAAGGCCATGGCCGATAGCTGAATGTGTTGTATGTGTGTGTCTTTTGTATGTGCCTGTCGCAGCTCGTCGCCACGTCTTTGCGGTGAGTTGTAAACTGTCCTCACTATATTATTAACAATAGTGCCAACCTAACATATGCACAGAAGTGGATACTAACATTTATGAAGTTCTGGATTCTGAAGTAGAAATTAACATATCTCAACCGCTTACTGGATCGAGAACTACCAGATTTCATTATACGGATTCTAATGGATGTAACATACCGCAAAATCCAGTTGCATATAAAAATAAAGTACCATGCTGCATGAATTTTACATGTTCCGGAAGAGATCCAAAAATACTAAAAAACCGACATTTTAAGACATTTTCATAAGAAAAGGAAAAGACACATCCCATTATTTTTATACGAAGTTCCAAAATGTATTCCCATATAACTGGAATGAGTAGAGTAAGCTTCAATTTATAGTATCACACATTGTAGGGGAAGCTGCATTATGGGCTAATGAAGTAATAGAAAGTTGCGAATGCACAGAAAAATTCAAAAGACTATTCATTAAAAGATATTTTTCACAAAGTAAGCAAGAATGCCTATGGAATGAAATTTATTATCCTGGATTCTACAACCCGAAGAAGGGAACACTTAGAAAATATTTTTACAAATATATTAACAAAGCATGTTACTGGGACAATCCAATACCGATATGCAAAGTTTTGAAATTCTTAAAGGGATACTACCTATCGAACTACATGAAAGGCTCATGTACATTCCAGATATCGACTTGGAAACATTTCTAGCTCATATAGACATACTAGACCAGATAGAAAACGATAAGAATAATATGTCTCACAATTTGGGATTCAGGGCCTACAGTAATAATAATAATTACAACAGTAACAACAATTATAACAATAACACTAATTCCAACAATGGAAATAAAAACGGACAAAATGGTAAAAATTTTAATAATTGTAATTGGTGCCAGAATGTCCTACAAATGGAAAACATTAATATCATAATAATAACGGAAGCCATAATCCTCCAAATTCAAATAATAACATTAACCATAAAAGTAATTTGAACAACTTTCAAAACAAATGAAATCAAAATTTTCAACCGCAAAATAATGGACAGCAGTTTAACAACAATTACAATACCAAATCACGAAAACGGGAAAGTGATGGAAGTTTTCGAGGCATGAACTCACAGAATCGGTACAATTGGGCAAACTGGCAATGATATAACAATCCTCCACCAAATTGGATCCACAGACAAGCAACATACCTACAGGATTGCCCATAAACGTACCTATGAGTGTATGAGATATAATGGGCTTGTAGCCCCAGAAATACACCATTTATGATAGACTGCTCAGGATACATGACTCGAACACAATGGTTAACATAGCTTTTTTTATTTTTTTATTTTTTTTTTTTTTAAACATGGCGGTCTATCAATGGTCCGCCCAAAGATCTTTAAAAAAGATATTTCGTTGTCCATGGCCAGTCCCCGTCCCCCCATGATGGAGTACTCCTTCTGAGCACGGGGGGTGGGACGACCACAGCAGGATCTGATGCAGGGGCCAGCAATGGCATGTATGCCACCGACAGCTCCTGGGCGTCGTCAGGTACCGGTGGCGGGGGAGGGGGGGATTACAGATGATATGCCACCGGGCCTGGTAGGTTGTAATCTCAGAGTCGTGGAGGTAGATGGACCCTCCTGTCAAACCGCATGGCAGGTGGATAGATAGCTCACACTTTGTTTGGACCGAGGAAGGGGAACTGAGGGAGGATGTACACATTACAAAAATGGAACGGTCCCGCGCTAGTATTGAAAGATCTGTTGCCAAGGGAAGGGGAACCAGAATGATAAATTGGAAAACCAGGAAAGAGGGCAAAGGGGTGGGGGAGCAAAACCTAGCAAATGGGTGGCAGGAGGTAGTGGTGAGAGAGAGGAAAGGAGGGGGTAGGGGCGAGGTCGACGGGGGGAGCGAAGATGCAGGGGAGGAGGGAGACAGAGGAGGGGCGGTTGATGGGCCATCGTGGGACACTAAAGCAGGAGGAGGAGGAACCTCACCAGAAAGAGGGGGGGGGGGGGCAAGACTTGTGAGCCGACTTCCGTCGATTGACTGGGACCGTGACTGTACGGTTGTGCAACCGACTGCAGTATGTGTTCTCTGAGCGGCGAAGGACCTCGTGTGGGGCTGTGTAGGGAGGCTGAAGAGGGGGTCGAACAGTGTCGTCTCTCAAGAACACAAATTTGCAGGTCGCGAGAAATGCGGACGACAGGTGGGGTATGGCTAGATGGGGGAAGTGGGTTGATCTGTGAGCAGATCAAACGGATGCGGTCGACCAATGACGGAAGTGGTGGCTGGAGGAGGTGGAGAAGGAATGACCAACTCGCCAGGCAGGGTAAGTTGTTGGCCATAGACAAACCACTACAGATCCTATTCGTATGTGGCACGAAGGCCAAGGAGGACGAACGGAAGCGACTCTAACCAAAGAGTGTCGTGTCACTGTAGGGCAATTTTAAGTGTTCTGTGCCACCGCTCTACCAACCCGTTGCTTTGCGAGTTGTAGGAAGTAGTGTGAATTCTCTTGATACCACAGAGGATGCAAAGTTCATTGAATAGCACACTTTTCAATTGGTGGCCCTGGTCTGTTGTGATGACCAGGGGGCAGCCGAAGCGAGAAATCCAGGATGAGATGAAAGTGCGAGCTAGTGTCTCGGCGGTGATATTGAGGAGGGGGGTGGCTTCCACCCACCAGGTCATGCGGTCGATGATCGACAGAATATCAGAAACCCTCGACAGGCGGAACTGGCCCAACAAGGTCAATATGTACGTGTTGAAATCTACCAGTGGGGGCACGCAAGAAGCCGAGAGGGGGAGAAGTGTGGGTTGAAATCTTGTTACGTTGTCAGGCGACACATGAACGGGCCCAGGACTGGCAGCCCCACTTCATGTCTCGCCAGACAAAACGTTCAGTAACAAGTTGTGTTGAAGCATGAATACCAGGGTATGTGAATTCGTGCAATTTTTGGAAGACAACACGACGGAACGAATGCGGAATGAGGGGGCGGAGTCTGCCGGTGGAGTCGTTGCACCTGGCGGGTCCAGTGACCCCCGGAAATGAGGACTGAATGAAATGGAGTGAATAGGAGTTATCCGAGACGAGAGAGAGTAGATCATCGTCATCTGACTGTAGGGTGGCCAGGTTGGAGAGGTCGATAAAGTGGAGACGGCATCGATGCGGGAGAGGAAATCCGCCACCATGTTATCCGCACCTTTGATATGCCTAACATCGGGTGTGAACTGCGCAATATAGTCGAGATATCTGAAACGACGTGGGGACGGATCAGCCGGGGGTTCTGAATGGCTGCAACCAAGGGTTTGTGGTCCGTAAGAATGTAGAACATACGTCTCTTGAGATCAAAGTGGAAATGTTTGATAGCCTGGCAGATGGCAAGGAGTTCACGGTCAAAAGCCGAATACTTTCGCTGAGCACTGTTGAGCTTTTTCGAATAAAATTGCAAGGGGGAGACTGTGCCTTTGATGGACTGACTAAGCACAGCGCCGATCGCATTGTCACTCGCATCAGTGGTCAGAAAAACGTCAGCGTCCGGGTGCAGATGAGAAATAGTGACAGCCCGAGACAGGAGGTCCTTAAGAGCTGTGAAAGCTTTTGACATGTCCGGTTTCCAAGGGACAGGACCAGAGTGCGGTGAGCGGGGCTTGGATCTCAGCCGCATTGGGCAAGTGTCGTCGGTAATAATTAATGGTACCGAGAAAGCATCTGAGTTCTTTGAAAGTGGTGGGTTGCGGGAGGTTTTGGATAGAATTAATCTTGTTAGCAGGGGGTGAAATGCTATCCGCAGACACGGTGTAACCTAAGAACTGATGAATGGAAGATGCAGCTGCAGTTTTTCATTGTTTAGTTCAATGCCTGCTTTGGTAAGGGTTTCTAAAAGAATAGTGAAGTGACGTTTGTTCTCCTCGACTGATTTGCTGAAAATTATGATGTCATCTAAATAGGCGAAACAGAAATTCAAATCGTGCAAGACTTCATTGATGAAATGCTGCCAGGTTTGAGTGGCGTTTTTTGGACCAAATGGCATGTAACGCTACTGACTGGCGGAGCCACTGGCGCGCGAGCAGGTGCAGGTGGTACCGTTGTTGATATGGTGGCCGCCGGCGCAGTTGCAGAGCGACAAGATGTCGGCGGGGCTGCAGCACAAGGCCAAGCTTCCACAGCTGCTGTGCGCGTGACCGGTGGTGGCGCCATTGTTGTTGTAGTAGCAGTCGCCAGTGCAGTTGCCGTGCAGGAGCTAGTGCGCACAGAGGTCGCGTTTATTGTTGGGGTCGCCGTTGTTTGCGAACTAACAGGTGTGGCAACATAATTGACGTGCACGACATCAGAGTACTGGACAACACTTTCGGA
Organism: Locusta migratoria; assembly: GCA_026315105.1. Taxonomy (NCBI): domain Eukaryota; kingdom Metazoa; phylum Arthropoda; class Insecta; order Orthoptera; family Acrididae; genus Locusta; species Locusta migratoria. Next base: position 700,924,148 of record CM048745.1, on the reverse strand, counting down.
CTTTGCAAAATTAACCGTAGAAGTTGGCTGAGAGCGTTTGTCACAAGAGGGCTTGAATTTGTTATTGACAAAATTGATATTGAAAATGCAGCGAGGCGTTGCAGAGCCGACAGGGCTGGGAGGAGTTTTGCGTTTAGAGTGCGATGTTTTTTAGGCACGGGGCGTGTGCTGTGAGGTTAGCAGCGCAATCTTAACAGAGAGAGGGGGACTAACAGTTCTGACAGCATTCTATTGTTCATGCAGATAGATTTGCTAACATCCACATAGGAACGGTGAGGGGGGGGGGGGGGGTAAAGTCACACGAAACAGAGTTGTTGGCCAAGCACAAGGAATTTTTAACTGGAACTCACCTGGCGTGTTGTAGATGGCGAGTGGTGCTGTGAGGCGGGAACCTGGTGAGCAGCTGTGAGGGCGGACTCGGAGGCTACCAGTCATTGTGCTGTGTTTGCTTGTTCCTCATGTAGGCGTAGTATGTCATGTTCACTTTGCCACTTACTTGAAGAATAGTCTAGCTCATTCACAGTATCTAAACACTTGAGAATGACTTTATGTTCATTGTTACCACTGCTCGTTTGGGCACAAGAGAAAAAGGATTTTGATGGGTGGTGAAAAACCGCATGACGAACTACATCTGACGAGAGTTTGTGAAACGTTAAAAAGTCTATTCCCATGATCGCCTCAGGAACATCTGCTACCAGAAAGGTTCACTCAAATGCACAAGTCGGAGGTAACTGCACCGTGAAATTTGAGGAGCCGGAACAGTTCAGCTGAGTGTGGTTGACTGCAAGGAGCAGCATGCAGTGTGGATGGACGCTGTCTGTTGTCATTGTGGTAGGCAGTAATGACACGTCACCGGTGTCAACGAGGAAGCGGGTTCTGGAGGATGTGACCTTGATGTAGAGCCTTGCACCGCCGGGTTCCGTGTGTCAGACGGAGTAAAGCGTTCGGGGGCGTCCGTGGTTATCCTTGAAGGCGGCGACGCCTAAACCGACCTGCGGAGCTCGTTTGGGTGACTGCAAGACAGGCGACACTTATGAGCCACATCACCAAATTTGCTGTGGTACAAACACAGCGTAAAATGTGTTTCCCGCTGCCGCGGGGAGCTGATGAGTGGCGGCGGTGCCACGTCCTTAGTGTGTGTGATCTCAGGTGGGCATGGTTGCAGAAGCGGGAGGCCTCGTGAAATAAGCAGGCAGTGAGCTGTATCGGCGAGGCGTAGTCGCTCGTCAATGGGAGCCCCGGAATAAGGGAGGAGCTGTAGTTGAAGCTCGACCGGCATTTTTACGAGCCATAGGGGCCAGAGTGGGACGTCTGGGATGACAACAGAGTCGACCTGAGCGCAGAGCGTGCGCCACAGGTCTGTTGGTGATTTGTCCTTCAGGGACACTGTATGTATGAACTCATGAAAAGCCTGACCAGCGGGGAGTGAAAGTCTCTGAATGATAGCCTGCTTCACATGGTTATACTTGTCCTCCCTCGGCGGGTTGGTTACTAAGTCACCGAGGAGGTCCATGTGATCGTGCAAAGCCGACACAAGGCACACGAAGCGGGAAGTGTCGTCAGCAATACCATGCATTGTGAGTAGGTGCTCGACAAGAGCAAACCATGTCCAAGGATGCTCACGCGAGAACGTCGGCAACTTCGGGTACCGACTGACACACGGTGATTCACCACAACCAGGAGGTACTGTGGCGGCACAGTTTGTTGTTGTGTCATTGTGTCATGAAAAGCGAAACCAATAGCCGGCGTGGCAGGAGTGTCCCGGTACACCGAAAATGACTACACGTTGTGGACATTGGCATGCTACAAACTGTTTGTGTGGGCAAAATAACGACTGAATGGTTTGGGTGGAGAGCACTAGCACTGGTCACACACATAGCAGTCGACTGAACGCTCGTTGCCGGCCCCTGAAAGTTTGTGCCGGGCACAGCGTCCACGCGAAAAGGTTCTTTCTAGAAAAGCAAATAGCAGTCTGAACTAAAATTAGAGCCAGAAGTTGTGTCCTGTAATAGGCTCGGAGGTGGTCCACTAAACACATTAAAGTCTGCGAAAGCTCGTGGCGGAGGCACACTACAGCACTGTTGTCTAGGCACGTGGTCGGCGGAGGGATACCTAGACGTCGGAAACGGAACCACTGCAGGGCGGAAATTTGAGTTCACAGCACTGTTCGAATAAGCATTCACACTGTTTGTGGATTGTGGGAGCTCATGATGAACGTTTTGTGGGCTGGAGTGTGGTCGCGCACTTGAAATAACATTGGGTGTAACAAAACGCGAGTCACTGAGATGTTGCACAACACTGGTGTTTCGAGGAGATGGAAACAAGCCTCTCGCAGCATTCTGTGCCGGATGCATCATCGAAGAATGGAAAGCGCTCAAAGCATTGAGAGTGTTTGAGGGTTGAGGAAAGGCCTGCAGTGGAAATGTGAAACCTGGAGGCGGCACAATGGGCGACGACATGGTGTGGTTGAGCAGCGAAATCGAAACCGTTTGCACAAATGTTTAAAAACCTGGCGCGAATTTCGCGGAAACACACAGCTCAACGCACAGACTGAAAAAACTAATCTTCGGGGTCACCAGTATGCGATTTAGTGGGGTTGTACCCCAAGAAATACACCATTTATGAAAGACTATTTATTTCGACTGCTCAGGATACACGACTCAAACACAATGGTTAACGAAGCTTTTTTTTTAAAAAAAACATGGGGGTCGATCAACTGTCCGCCCAAAGATCTTTGATAAAGATATTTCGTTGTCCATGGCCGGTCGATACTATTGCTGCCACAAGTGGACACGAACAACAGCACATTTCACAACAAAGAAATCAACTGATGATGTCTTCCCAACACCCTACAAGACAAAACCAGAACTCTTAATCAGCACATAAGGTTAATACAAGTTTCAGAAGATGAATCCAAGCCGACTACAAATAATCCAACAAACTAGTGCCGACATGTTTTTGCCTTCGTGGACCTTCGTCGGTACAAATAAGGAAGGACCTTATACCATTTCAATAAAAGTACTCAGATACAATGTTGGCCAGAATATACTAGATGATTTAAATAAGGATTCATTAAACATATGTAAGAAAAAGGAACCTCTTGTACAAGCTGTAATTAGAGCTAAGATTTATGAAATACCTGTGGATATAGTAATTGACACAGGATCTGCAGTCTCTACAATAAGTGAAAATTTCTATAAATTAATTTCAAAGAATGCATCTGTTCCCAAACTTCCAGTACAATCTTGTACTGCGACTGCTTCCAGTACAATCTTGTAGGTGACTGGAGCATTAGGTTTAGGTTCTAAAACGTAAAGACTCAATTCTGGGTGGCTGTTAATGTTGAGGATGATATACTTAATGATGCATTCCTCGTGATTGCTAAATTGACCATGCCATGCAGATTAATGAGAATACCATATTTAATTCAATATAAGCTGCAGTCCCCCCCCCCCCCAATTTTTGGGATCCAAAAAACTGTCTGTTGCTTGACACTTGGAGCCATCACAACTAACTTCTTGCCATTGAGTATAAGCAGTACTAGGCATGCTTTTCAGACTCAAAAGATAAACAGACCTACTGGCACCATAACTTCTGCACTAATAACAAATAAAAATAAAAAATATATAAATTACTTATTTTTCAGAGATTCAGCCACTGAATCAATGCAACACAACTGAATCAATGCAACAAAGGAAAGCTAAACCCAGTATTGTTCATCTACAAATTTCACAGCATTCAATTAAATTTCTTAACATCATGATTTTCAAGTATGCAGGAACCTATTAGCACAGCTTTAGAATACAGTTTTGCTACTCATAAATATTTGCATGTGTTTCTAAATACCTTTTTCTCGTGACAAACGAGGAGTGAGAAAAGATGGAGTGAATTTATAGCAGAATTGAATCTTGATTGTTTGGTTTTTGGTTTGGTGTTCCTGGCAAAGTGTATTAGTGATTGTTGTAATTTTTTGTGAGCTGGTGACAAAACAAACTGATCCACTGACAATTTACCTGGTCCCATGATGTAATTTTTAAAAAGAGCAATGGCATGTTTTATGGCACAATTTAGCTTTTCCTGTAGTTATATGATTTTCTCAAACAATTTGGGCAAAAATAATTAAAATATAAAAACAAAAAATTATGGAAGATATGATTACATCTCTACTATTGTGATAATATCTATGCACTCAACACATAATATTCTCTCTGACCATATTTTAACAAACAGCCAAAATTATTAGATATTTGAGTTTAGCTATGACAAACATACTTTTGAAACTATTATTTTAATGAAATAAATCGCAATTTGCAATCAGTTATGGCTTCACTGTACTAGGTTTAGATGGAATACCAAAGTGCGGCGAATGAAAATTTGTGCCCGGCCGGCATTCGAATCCGGGATCTTCTGCTTACTAGGCAGACACGCTGACCACTCCGCCACCGAGGACACAGTGACCAACCCGACTGCAGAGGACTCTTCCCTACACATCTCTCGCCACACCCAAATCTCCACTTGCCACGCTGTCTCTTTCCAATACCACAGCCTATTTGTTCTGTAATGCTTGCAGCCACAATACTGTATTCCCGCATCAGGGAGAACAGACCATGAGGTATCGAGACACAATTAATTGTAGTCAGGAGCTCAGCCTCGCCTTGTATACAATTATATATTTCTGACGACGTTACAACGATCAATGAATGAAATAAATCGCAATTTGTGATCTGTTATGGCTTCACTGTACTAGGTTTAGATGGAATACCAAAATGTGGTGAATGAAAATTTGTGCCCGGCTGGGATTCGAACCTGGGATCTCCTGCTTACTAGGCAGATGCATTGACTACTCCGCCACCGAGGACACAGTGACCAGCCTGACAGCAGAGGCCTCTTCCCTGCACGTCTCTCACCACATTTTTTCCTTTCCTATACCACAGCCTATTTGTTCTTTAATGGTCGGAGACGTGCAGGGAAGAGTCCTCTGCAGTCGGACTGGTCACTGTGTCTTAGGTGACGGAGTGGTCAGCACATCTGCCTAGTAAGCAGGAGATCCCGGGTTCAAATCCCAGCTAGGGACAAATTTTCATTCGCCGCACTTTGGTATTCCATCTGAACCTAGTACAGTGAAGCCATAACTTTGTCAAAAAATATACATATAATTTTTTTTAAATATTTCTCCCATATATTCAATATCTTTTGCCATTAAAATAATACGACCTGTCTTAGCATGATAGTTTTTCCTCTGTTTCAAGTGTACTGGATTACGTAAAATAAAGTGACAGTGTCAAATTGCCATTATTTCTGCAAATAACACTGAAATGGTGCAAGTTAAGGAAATAACATAACAGAGCAAAGTTGTTGAGAATTTTCCCCTTCACAAACATGTTTATTCAATTACCATCTCAGATGAATTGTTAAGGTGTTATTTGCAATTAAATTTCCTGCTGTAAAAGGTCACTTCGAACACCCAGTTTTTAGTGTTAGTAACCTTTTTCTGCCTGAAATATTTGAAAAAGGAAGGTTCTGGTAACTGGTGGCCAACAATTACATCTGTAAAATTTTGTTCCAATCAGTTGAACAGAGCAACCTAAAAAGTGGGAACATGTTTCAGACAGACAGTGTCAAATCACAAGTATGTTTGCAAACATCACTGAAACGATAAGAGATATGAAAAAAAAAAAAAAAAAAAAAAAATGTTTTTTATCTTTTTAAAAATAAGAGACCAAAGTTTACAGAATTTTCCCATTTACAAATTCATTTAATCAATTTTTATGTCAGATGAACAGTAAAGTAGATATTATCATTTAAATTTTGAGCTGTCAAAAGGCAATCACGAAGGCTGACTTTTAGTGTTACTACCATAACGTAAAGTGGGCCAAAACACAGATAATTTGAAATATCTATCATTCGATATTATGACTGCTTGGCAGAGCTTAGTACCAAAGCAAAGTTTTCTTCTTGCATATTCAAAATCTAATATTTAATCACATTTTTCTTCATCTGTCGCCTGTCTTATTCTAAGCATAAGACAGCTGACACACACTTGACTGTCAGGAATATATTGATACATTTCTATGAATATTTCATGATATTTGAGTTTGTGGTAAGGTTGAACACAGTATCACAGCAAAAGTAAGATGGAAATGCAGATATGTTTACATTCAGAAAGACTCAATGGCTGTTCAACGGCACACCACTGGCCCTATACACTTCCCACGATTCATCGTGCCATTACCAACTGCCATTGCCTAAAATCTATTTTCACCAAAATAACCTTGCATAAGCACAAATGCTAAGCTTACGACATGAACCCAACTACTGTAGCTTTGTTTTCATCCATTCCACCTAATTTGTATCTCATGTAAAAATGAATAAAATTTGTTTCGATTTCAAAAAGCAGCCTACAACACCCCCCCCCCCTCTCCCACCTCGATTTTCAATCCTTATTTTTCAGATGCGGCATAGATTCAATAATCCCCCTCCTCCTTTCAAATTTTTTTGAGACTGGCTTAGATTCAAGTTAATACAGTAATAACAACTGTCAGCAGAACACTCCAACATGTGTGTCAAGAACTGTACATTTTAACCCTTTATAGGGCATAGCATATTTTTCCTTCAAAGCAGCAGACTCGAACATTTGTATTTAGACATGGTTACAGGAAAATATGGAATTTTACAATGACAAATAAAAATTGATTTTTTTTTGGGGGGGGGGGGGGGGCTTAAAAAACCAACAACAGAGCATGAATCATCAAGAATTTGCAGTATCTCTGCTTCGTTTAGTCTTTGTCCAGCCATTTCACCACAAAAAAATGTATGCCAACATACCCATTATTAACCAAAAAAGAAAATAATAACCATAAAAAACATTGAACACTTATATAGTACAAGCAGCTACGATAGATATTTTGTAAATAAGAATTACTTCAAAGCAAATCGTCTTGACGCCAAGCAGAACAAAATGTAGAATTATCCAAGTCTGTACTGCATCATACCGAAAGTGGACACAACTTGAAAATAACATCTCAGCAGAGAAGTTACTGGCCATATTTCAAGTTTTGTGGTGTTCCTTGAACATTTCACTTACCAAAAAACATGTATGAACATGTTGACGGCACCTTCCTGGGTCACAATTTACAAAAATAGACAACCCTGTATTTAGAAAGAATAGCAGTAATAAAGAGCTTGCTGAACAGTGTAATAGCAAATCGCTTCTTTCTAGACTACTAACTAATGATCCAAAACGCTATCCACACTTTTCGAAAGATAAAAACTTCATAGAATGACTACAATGGGTAAAACTTACATAACAACAATAATACGCTTGATTGCAAATTAACTAAGGCGATAAATGCCCCTGATGTGATCGGCAACATTCTGTGGTTGATTTTTCAACCACAATCACAATATACTTCTCCCATCTGTTGAGAATTTAGCGAAGTACATTGTGGCCTCTTTTCCAACCACAAAACGTTCTCACTGATGTGCTGAAGCCATAAGGACTAATTCATAACGTAAATCAACAAGAAAATGCGCCCTATAAGATGTGGTCGAAAAATTGACCACAAACCTATAGAGAGTTAAGGCAACTGTATTTACCTTAACAGGTTTGTTTGGTTGGGATAGGGGGACTGAACTACTGAGGTTATCAGTCCCCTGGTGGGGAGGGGAAGGAGTGAGAATACAAAAGGAGGGGAGGGGGAAACAATATGCAGTCAGAGAAGTAAAGAAGGAAGGAAGACTGCATTAGCTCGGAGCCCCATGTTCGCCACACACATAATCACTAAAGAATCGTGAGCCCCCTGGGGGGTTTACCTTAACCCATGGAAGAAATGTGGAAAAAATCAAGATGGGCTTCATGAAACTATAGTAATTTCCTAACTGCATTAGCAGCAAATCAAAACGTTCAAATGTCTGTAAACCTAAGGGACCAAACTGCTGAGATCATTGGCTCCTAGACTTACAAACTACTTAAACAAACTTAGGCTAAGGACAACACACTCCCATGCCAAAGGGAGGACTCAAACCTCCAACAGGGAGCAGCTGCACAATCTGTGGCAAGATGTCTTAGACCATGCAGCCGTTCCTGTGCAGAGCATTGGCAACATAAATGGATGAGTGCACAAACATAATGTTCTAAAAGCAGTAGGTCACATTAGTTTTGTTTCAGAATATTTTTTTTGTGTGCCCTGCTTGCAGTTGTTGATCAAGATTACAAAGTTATGATTGTTGACACTGCTAGCTATTGAAAACACTGGCAGTACAATTTTGGGGAAGTCTGTGTATGAGGATGGGGTCCTTTCTTACCCCCCCCCCCCCCCCCGTAAATTTGCAAAAGTTAAATAAAACCATAGCCAGGAACATAAACACCTGTCACTCATGTGCCAACAGGTGAAAAAGAGTTTAAATTACAAATATATCTACTAAAAATATTACTAGATTGTATTGTAACTTAGGATTTGGCCTCATCCTTTGGCAGAAGCAACAGCACACACACACATTCATGCACCCACACAGGCACACTAACACAAGACTACCTTCTCTTGCCTATGAGCCTCAAGTGTTGCATCAACAGTGAGTGCAATTTGGAATGGGTAGGGGAAGGGACGGGGAGAGGGAATATGCTGGCAAGATTGGGGATAGAGATAACAGCCTGTTTGAGAAAGTGTGTAGAGACTAGGTAGGTGGAAAATATGTGGAGTGCAGCTTTGCTGAGAAGTGTGCAGGCAGTGTCATTAGATGAAGAGCAGAAAGGGGAAAATAGTGGCAAATATTGATGGTGAAACACACCAATTTGGAGGAGGTGTAGGATAGAGAGCGTGGTAAATGTTGGGTGGGGCCTGTGGAGAGGTCATAATACATTGAAGTTGGGATAATTATGAGACCATAGGATGTGTTCAGAATGAAATTTGCATTTTTCACTCTGGAGCAACGGGTGTGTTGATATAAAACTTGCTGGAAGATTAAAACAGTGTGTGAGACCAGAACTCAAACCCAGTATATTTGCCTTTTACAGGTAACCATTCTACTGACTGAGCTACTTGAGCTCGACTTACGGTCCACCCTCATAGCTTTACTTTATGCCAGTATGTCACCTCCCACCTTTCAAACCCGATACAAGTTCGTCTGCGAACCTTGTAGGGTTTGATGAGAACTTAGGCCGTGTTCACACTGCCGGCCGCGCTGAGCTGAGCCGAGCTGAGCCAAGCCGGGACGAGCCGAGCCAGAAGATTAAACACATTGTTTTAAATTGCGCTGTACACACTGCCGGCCGGGCCGAGAGAACCACGCTTCAGCCGGCTCACGCCGAGCCAACAACATTCGTAATGTTTAATATTTCCGGCGCGAGCTGATTGGGCTTATGGTATTGCTTCTGCAGCACATGTATCTCACTTTCCAGCCTGTTTTCAAGTCTCTCTGCATGATACCTTTTTTCCATTTAAATAACAATTGTGAAAATATGTTGTTTATTTTTTCTTTTATTACTATTTTGTAAAATGAATACAAAATTCAAATTTTTTTTAGCTGTTCTCGTAAGGAAAAACTTTCCTAAATGTCAGTCGAAATTCATGGGATGAATCCATTACCACCTGTTTCTTATGTGCTTAAAATTAGATAGGTCACTACAGTGCGACAACAAAAGAAATGTAATAACAAAATCAGTGAACTGTTAGCTAGCTCAGTCGGCAGTGAAGACGTTTTGGTCACCAAAGTATTTCCTTCAATCTTCATCTGACTCTGCATGAGGATAGCTTGTTGCTGGGGACAAGCCCACCAGCAAGCAAAAAAAAACAAACACAGAATGAAATAAAGTGGCACATGCTTCTCATCCTTTACTGATGTGACTTGTAGTGTCTGAGTCTAAGATATATCAGCGCGTTTTTCTTTCAGTTAACATTTTTAAAAAATCGAAGTGCCATTGATACAAACAATATTGTCAGCAAATGATTCAACAAAATGTTCGTAGAAACGCAGTTTCCCTCAGACACCTTCTTAACAAAATAAATAAATAATAAAATTCTGAGACATGTGTTGAGTTCTTTGAAAGTGGAGATGGGTTGAAATACAGTACAGCGTGTCCCACATAAAAAAGATAAACCTCACGTATGCCAACACTTGCAACATCCCTTATGAGGAGGTAACTACATATTTTTAATGTTAATATTATCTATTATTTCTTACTTAGTTCATTCTTAATTTAATCTCGGGCATGAGTGATAATGCTTTTATGTGGGATAAGCCGTATAGAATTAATTTTACCTTGTGATAAAATTTCCGAGAGCTACAAAAGCGAAAATTAAAAAAAAATGATTATACATTACTTAGGTGCAGAAATACCTATAAATTTCAGTATTATTTTGGGCTTCTTCCTTTTATCATTTCCAACTAGAAACCTAATAAGTATAATGTTAAAAAAATTATTTCAGTCCATCTATCAAAGTATCAGTTAAAATTAATTTATTCTTCACTTCTAATTCCATTCACGAAATATTCCATTTATTATGTAATGTGGACAAGAAATCAGTCGTAGGCCTTTCATAAAGTGTGACCTCATGTAAAGCCATAGCAGGACATTGTCAATTATAATCGATTGCCACCCAAGAAAAAAATAATTTATACTTGCTTTCTGGTGACGGATCATTAACACATCACGAGGAAGTGACAAATGTGGCCAGCAATTGATTTTTTCGGCGCAGCAGTGCTTCACGCTACGTCCAACACCCGCCGAGATTGAAGCCTCACAACCGCTGAATGATGCCGCTCAGATAACTCACAATTACTTGTGATAGGTAGTAGATATCAGTGCAGCTACCATTTCAAAAACTTCTCTGTACTTTTAGCTCAATTTCACTCACTGTAATGTATGGTCTAAAATGCATAGAACAATAAGCTGCCCACTATCAAACATTTTCAATACACGATTTGTAAATCAAGTACACATACTTGACAAAAAGCTTCATTTGGAAACGACTATGGCGAATTTTGAAAAGGTGAATGTTTTATACGAAAGCTAAGATGTTGTCCTACCATGTGCCCAAATATCAGATTTTTTTAACTGCATACTTTCATAAAAATCGGGGTGAGGAGCGTTATAAAACTAAAAACTCACGCAGTTTGAAAAGTAACTTTTATTTTTTCACAGGCAAGTCAAAATTTTTTACAACTTGAAAATCGGAAAAGTTGATTTTCCCCCCTCTTTTCCGTCTTGGCTCGGCTTGGCGAGCAGTGTGAACACTCTTGCCATCGGTGCGCGCCGACTAGGCCCCAGCCGGCTCGGCACATCCCGGCTTGGCTCGGCCCGGCCGGCACCCTTATGTGAATTTTTGAAGGTAGGAGGCAAGGTACAGACAGAAGCAAAGCTGTGAAGAACTGGTCATGAGTAATGCTCGGGTAACTCAGTTGATAAGAGTGCTTGTCCACATGAGGTGAAAGTCTTTGGTTTGAGTCCTGTTTTGGCACATAGACAGTGTTGTCATGTTAACTCCCATCCCATAAGAAAATTGTGAAAGACTATCTTTCTCTTCTTTCTCCCGACCTTTATCCTGTACCTTTAAAAAAGTAAGGAAGAAACTGAGATAACAGTTTAATGATTATTTATTTATAGATGGGGATGGAAATTGTCTGTGTCCTTTCCTGTGTCCTTTCACAGTAACCATCACAGCATTTTTCTTTAGAGATTCAGGGAAATCAAGGTAAACCCAATGTATTAAAAGTTGATTTATACCATATTTTGTGCATCAAACCTAAAAGTTGCATTTTTGTTTATGAACAACATGCTTCTAGTATGACATTTTGTCACTTGTAATGGCGTGTAGCCAGTTCTGAGTCATTAATCTGTCCATCTTGGAGGTTGTGTTGCATTGCCGTCTGTCTGTGGCTGAGAGTGGGAGCGTGAGTGTTGTTTCTTTTTAGTTTATTCCTGCTGTGAATTGTCTTCTCTTTGATGCTGTGGTAAAGATTATGTAGCAGTATTGATCTCACAGTGTTAAATATCAACAAAATAATGTCCAAGTAATAAAATACCTTGATACAAATGTCTGTGTTGTGCATGAAAAACATGACATAAGGAAATCAATAATTCAACCAAAAATTTTAAAACACATGTTTTGATGTTTACTACACTGAATTTTAATTTTTCCAAAGCTGATTTCATACTGTTGGACTGGAAGGGTTAAGCTGGATTTGTGGACATGGGTTAGAAACATGTCCTCTTGAATGCAATCCAGACTAACTTTCCATCCAACCCAAATTCTCAATAAGCACACTATGATTGTAGTGCCTCATGCCCGTTAGTTCCTTTTGCTTGTAGCTTTAACTGTATCCCTGACCAAGGGGTCAGGTACATTTATGCATGCCTATAGGTATTGTCATTTGTCTGTTAGAAGCAAATATACCATTATATATATGGCGTATGTTCTTTTGAACATGTCCGAAAGAACACCATTGGTTGACATTGAGAACATGTCCAAAAGAATAACACCAACAGCCATAAATTTATGAATAGGAAATATCCAAACATCAACTGTTCCAGGGCACTGAAATAAATTTCATGGTGAAGTTGAAAATTTCTGTTGGGCCAGGATTCAAACCTACATTCCCCACTTCTGGCCAGCAGTTGCCTTAATGAATTATGCTATCCAAACATATTTCCTGTACTCTAATCTCAACTTATCACACACTACAATTGTAGTGCCCCATGCCCACTACTTCCTCTTGCTCACACCTTTAACTGTATTCCACAAAGAAATGGTCTTTTTCCTATTGAAGTCATCCTAACAAATGCAGATACGGTATCTATATCACAAGAAATAAAGTGTATCAAACTTCATCCTCGGTGAAATGTGATTGAGTTTATTTTGTACAAAATGCAGAGGCACAACAGTTTCTAGTACCATCCCAAGCACTTTATAGCGACATACTAGCCACCAGAAATCTTCAAATGGCATTTAAAAGATTGAAAATAAGCTGACTGGAAGCCAGGAAAAAAATCCAGATTATGCTACTGCCCCATAGCCATACTAATGTTTCTTATAAACTGCTGAAGAGGATAATCTGTAACCAGATATCCCACACATTGATACCAGCATCACCATTGAACAAGCTGGTTTCAGGTTAGGTTGAAACTGCTATGACGAGATTCTTTCAATCACATTGTTTAGTGAATTCCCTTAAAATGTCGGTGGCTAATACAAACCAAAAATTTTCTCTCAAGCCGGTAAGTCCAAACACAGTCAGGAAATCGATTTTGCGAATTCGTTCAGCAGCTGCAGGGCATGATAATATTAATGTACTCATGATTAGTAGTGTCATCGACCCGCTACTACAAATTATAACTGACATCTTTAACAATTCTCTGACTTCCAGTATCTTCCCAACATTATGGAAGCATGGTCTTATTAAACCATTACCAAAAAAGGAATCTGCCACAAAACTTTCCGACTACAGACCTATTTGCATCCTACCATCACTATCCAAGGCCTTGGAATATATAGTCCATGAGCAGATAACTAGCTATTTAACATCACACGACCTACTAGACGAATATCAATCGGGTTTCCGCCAAAATCGCAGCACGACGACTGCTCTTATAAAAGTTACAGACGATCTCAAGCATGCTATGGATAACCAACTGGCGACAATTATGTGTTTTTTAGATTTTAGCAAAGCTTTCGACAATGTCGATTTTGACATATTACTCTCTAAACTATCTAACCTAAATTTCTCTACAAGTGCTATTGAGTGGTTCCACTCATACCTCACCACCCGTAAACAGTGTGTGATACCAGCAAAAAATAGGTCAAAATGGAGGGATGTTGTATCAGGGGTTCCACAAGGATCTGTACTGGGGCCGTTACTCTTCTCTCTATATGTTAATGATGTGTCCACTGTTCTGTCCCACTGTAAATACCATCTATACGCTGATGACTTACAATTATATCTCAGTGAAAGTCCTAAAAACCTAAGCACAGCCATCCAGCAAGTAAACACAGACTTACTTTCTCTATCAAGATGGGCACATAGCATGGGATTGATACTGAATCCATCAAAAACACAGGCAATCTTAGTGGCCCATAAAAGACTTATCACTCCACAGTTCAGAGAAACTCTTCCACCTTTAATACTGAACGACACACAAATACGCTTCTCTCATTCAGCAAAGAACTTAGGAGTAATATTTGATCAGCACTTAGACTGGACAGAGCACACAACGAGAGTCTGTAAGAAGGTATATGCATCACTTCATCCACTGCAGAAATATAAAAAAGCATTTCCTTTACAGCTGAAAAAGAAGCTCGTTGAGACATTAATACTTCCCAATTTAGATTATGGTGATGCTATTCTGCAAGGACTATCACACGAAAACTCACGTAGGCTGGACCTGGCGATGAATTCTTGTATCCGATACATTTGCAACTTACGTTTCTACGACCATGTCAGTCCCGCATACCAGCAGTTATCTTGGCTACGTGCAGATAAGCGTCGAAGCTATCGTACACTATGTTTGCTGCATCGCTTTCTCAATCATTGCAAACCTTCATACTTATCCTCAACGACTATATTACTATCTGAACAGCACAGCAGAAACACACGCTCTTACCAAAATAAAACTCTCTCTCTACCTTCACATAACACTGCAATCTTCTCCAAATCATTTTCTGTATCGGGAACACGTCTGTGGAACAATCTTCCTCAAAAGTTAAGAGAAATAAAATCAAATCAAAACTTTAAAAGACAACTAAGGGTTCACCTTCTGTCACAATAGCCATCTTTTTCTCCACTTACCAGTCTGTAGCCCACTGTTGTCAATTCCTCCTCCCCCCATAAATGTTTCCCTTTCCTTTCGCCAGCAGAGATCTCCATTCATATATGTCTCCACTTCCTCACATCCATTAGCACTGTCATTTTTCAATCTTATCCTCTTTAACTAACCATTTTCTCTCTTCTGTTTATTTTAAACTTAATTCAATTGTGAATATCTCTTGTTATTATTAGTACTACTTTTTTGTGTTATTATTATCATTATAATTATTAGTACTATCATATATTGTTATTATTTAATATTATTAATGCAGTGTTTTTTTGTAATGAAATCCTATTTATGTTGTTCCTGATCAGATGTAAGAGAGGGCCCTATGGCCCTAATCTGGTCAGGTTAAATAACCAAATAAATAAATAAAAAGGTTATGAAGCAAAACAGAAAACATCAACAGCCTTTATTGATCTCTCCAAAGCTTATGAAACAATCTAGAGAAAATAACTGTTATTTAAGTTCTACAATGTAAATTCTCTTGTGCCAAAATTAATACTAGACTGATTAAAGTTTACTTGGGTCACAAAGAAAGTACTTTGAGACCCTTTAAGGATTGCCTCTCCCAGTGGTCTGTTTTTGCACCTCTTCCGTTCATTCCTGCAGCACAGTCTACGAAGTTTGTTTATGCTGATGTTACTGTTCTCGCAACCCGACATACTGACACACCCAGCATAGAAGGAACACTCACACATGATCTTGCTACCCTTCAAGAGTATTTCAGAAACTAGACACTAAAGAAATATCCAAACAAGAGGTATTCTGCTTCCAGTTGAATAACAGATTAACCAACCTGAAATTAACATGTCTTGATGGTGTGAAACAACATAATGACCATCCATAATATCTGGACATAATATTATATCAATCTCTCACTTTTACAAGCTGCCTGCAAAACCAAAGTTATGACCAGGATTTTCAAACAAATGGCTTCTCCTGCAGAGCAAGCGCACAAGTTCTGTGTGCTACTGCCCTGCCATTTCTTATTAAAACAAACGTTTGCACACTTCAACTTGACTCAACTGAACTAGGTTAGTCCTGGCTCACTCACTTGTGGTAGGTGGTCATACAGCAAAGATCTAAGGGTGAATGATAAAGAGTGTGGCACTACCTCGACCCTAACACACCACTAGGAAAAAAACCCTGACACAAAACCAAATTAGCCAAAAGGCTTTTCCATGTTTTTTTAGCCAAAATGCAAATATTGAGATAGTTTTCCATAACAAGAATATTTCCAGAGAGTTTCCAATTTTCCAAGATGATGATTAACATAAATATCCCTTTAGCCTATGGATAAACAATATATATTGGCACCTTTTATTTTGCATTGTAGGTCACCAGTTTCTTTTATGTGTTTAGATACTATGTTAGTTTTAATGTCATATTGATCCTTTTGAATTCATCATCAAAAATTTACAAAAAGAATCAATATTAAAAACTAAAATAAAAAATTATATAAAGTATATCATTGAGTCATTCCAAATCCTAGCAAATTCGAATGCTATTGAAATGAACTGAATCTCATAATTAAATACATAAATAGTTTTTGGGCTGTGAATCATTCCTAGCAATTAGAAAATATTCATTGAAATTTATGTTTTTATGATCAGGTTGTAGTGTAACATTGTACACTAATAGTTCCTAGCTCGACCCAAGATATTCAAATGGTCTATTATATAAGGGGTTTGGCACTTTTTGAGCAAATACTGCCAAACTGAGTTTATTTTCATACGTATTGGTATGGGAATAGGAGCTCACTTGTACAGAACAAACGAACTGCATATTGCCAAGGAAGAAAGAAGACTATAACATCTGTGATTAATTATCATTTGTTTTATATATGCAGTCGTTATGGTAATTATTATTGACTAAGATTCCATCAGATATACATCAGAACTGTTAATATCCCTTTACTGAGTCTTCCATGTCAACTCAACACAATCATTATATCTCACCATCTCAGATTTCAATTAAATTTGGTATACTGGTACTCTCCACACAGAGAAAGAAATAATCCAAATTTCAACTTGATAGCTCAAATGTTTTCAAAATTATGCCGTGTTAAAGTTTTCAAAAAATGCTCAAAATTGACCTGTTACTGAAACTTTAAACTGCTATAGCAGCTCTCAGAATCAAGCTAGAAATATGAGAGATGTGTCATTTTGCAGCATTTTTCAAGTTCTTTCCAAAAATATATAACATTACAGGGTCACAATAAACTGATTTGCCAATTTGAAAATAAAAAATGTAGTTTTAAATTTTTCAAAATGCACCATTTTTTTTAATTTAAAAAAAATTCTCAAATAGTCCTATAGTGGTTAATCGATAGTATAAATTTCATAATGGGATCCTAATGAGGTCTTACTTTTTTTTCAGTTATGTAAAACTTATAAGAGACTTAACAATAGAAATATGTCTATAAATTTTGTCAATTATATTCAATTTTTACAACCTCTTTTTGAAAGCTAAATTATTAGAAAGCTTTAGACATATCAGTAATAGAAAAAGATACCTATCTACTAAAACTAGGTAGTATCAAAACTCAAAAACTTTAGTTAGGTTTAATGTGTTGTAACTGGGTTACTATTTTCATTAAGTCTATGTACATAACAGAAAAAAACTTACACACTGATTAACTTGCAGTCTTTTTAAAATAAATAAATAAAAATAAAAACAATTATATATAAAAAATAGACGAAGATTACTCACCAGGCGAAGGAGCACAGGTGTGACAGCATCACAAATAAATAAATACATACACAAACAAACAAACGCAAGCTTTCGCAACCCAGTTGCTTCTTCAGGCAGAAGGGAAGGAGAGGGAAAAGGAAATGATGAGGGTTTTAAGGAAGGGGGTAAGGAGCCATTCCAATCCCGGGAGAGGAAAGACTTACCTTGGGGGAAGAAAAGGAAGGTGAACAAATACACACACACCCATACATTTACACAGACGCAAACACACCTCCTCTTTAGAAGGTTAAATTACTAAAGTTGGTGAAGGCTTTGATGGTTTTCTGCAGTTCTTCATTTGACAAATTATAAGTTTGTTGGAGTTACTGGATTAACTTTATTTAGCACAAGTGTCACAGGAAGCCGAAAAATATCTTGTGTTGTAGGGAAACAAAACGTAGGTGATGGGCCAGCTGGATTTAAAAAAGAAACCTTGACTTCATCATTGATTTCATCTTTTTCAAGAACATAGGGCAACCACCAGTTGTTGACATAGACGACAGTCACTTACCCACCAAATTCTGCTAAACTCAAACGATCCTGAATCTTAACAATTTCAGTTTTGAACTTAGTGGATTCTGAGAAAACTTTTACTTTCATTTTTCTATTACTAGAAGGGATTGGAATGAATGCATGAAGTTTCTGATTGCCTTGTATGATGACAGATTATTACCATTAGATGGTACTGCTAGAACCTGCCGGAACACAGTTTTTAGGTCTTAGTTCTGCGAACTTTGAAAACCCTATTTTTAATGTAGGATTTTTGTCTTTAAAAGATAACAATGACACCATTAAATTCCATAAAAGTAGTCTTTTTGGTGGTGTGACTTTTTCTCCAGTCCCAGACTTAAAAGAAACACAGTCTTTTATACCAATTAAAACCCTACTTATTTCATCACTCTCATATAAATCACATACTGCTGTTACTATTTGGTATTTTTCTTTCTCTATGTGGGGGTGCCAGTATACCAAATTTCACTGAAATCTGAGATTGTGAGGTAAAATTTTAATGTAAACTGTGTTGAGTTGACATGAAATGACTCTAATTATTAGTCCAGGACAGAATAAAGTTCTGTATGATATGAAAGAAGAATTAGAACTTTATCAGTAAAATTGAGAAGTAATATTCCAGGTGTTCTAATGGTTATATGAAGATATCTTCGGAGAAGAATTTGATTTACAAAAAATTATTTCCTTTAACACAAGGCACGGACTAGCCAGACCTTGTAGAAGGAACCAATAAACTTCCATATATTCACATCCAATAATTTATCATACGGAAGAATACTGTACTGTCAGAACATAGAAAAATACATGGTAACAGTATGTCACCCTAAGTGACAGGTCTCGAACCTAAGAAGAAAGAGACAACCTGGAAATTGGAGTCGATCATGAAAACGAGTAGTATTGAAGATCGAATACTGAATTTCGGTATTGAAATCGAAGCATATGAATTAGTTGCTTATGGTTACCGAATCAACAAAGATCAAATCGTCGACTTCGAAGACCAGAATGACGATTATAAATATTGGGAAGACAAGAAAAACACGCCACCAGAATGAGAATAGACAGCTGCTGCTGTTTATAGTCGACACTTCAATTAGCCGACAAGACGCGGTACTGCGAGTTCGACATTGCTGCCTCATGACAATCACCATAGCAGCTGACCCAAACCCGCCAATCTGGTGTGAGCTGTGATCCTGTGGTGAGCATAACCAGTCTTTTACATATAGTGTTGAACTCTAATTGTTGAGGCAGAGACTGATAATGGTGTAGTTAGAAATGAAACAAATGGAGGAAATTTTCCCTGCTTTATTAAAACTTTTCCAACAAATGTCAGATAAATTCAGGGAACAGTCTGAAGAACTTAATGAAAATATTTCTAAGCAGATGGTAGACAAATTCAGGGAACAATCTGATAAGTTTCATTCCTTGTCAAAAGAATTATGGAAAAACATTACTGACCAAAATATTAAATTAGAATCTTTCAATGTTAAGTTAGACGAGCATATTAATGACTTTCAGGAAAATTATACTAAAATTATACTGGATGTCAGTAACTTAAGGGAATTGGTTGTTCCTAGAGGGGAAATAACAGAATTGTTCAATCAAATTGTACAAAATAAACTTGAGGAGGAAAGGGCAGGGCAGTTCTGAAAGAGCAAATATCACACACTTTCAAAGGAACACAAGAGTTAGTAGAATCGTTTAACGGGGAAGGTAACTCAAAATTTGATAAGCTTTGGGCTGAAGTGGAGTGCACAAAAACAAAATTAAATTCTAAAAACTTTATCAACCCTAGCAACAACCAGGACAGTTCACCTCAGAATTCTTATGGGGATGGTTTAAATTTTACTTCAGGGATCAATCTATCGAAGCAATTACCTAAACAAGCACAGGAGGAATTAATATGGTTTATCCATGTGGGATACGGGCACTATGGAATTAGAAAGTGTATAAATCATATGATGAAATTTTATTTCTTTAAAAATCTTAGCCGGACAGTTATAACAAACCATAGGACTTGTATAGTATGTCAGAAAGTAAAGGACACCCAGTAATACCTACAGGATTACTGGATCTATCAGCTTGTGAATTATTCAGATCAATTTCAAGCAGGTAGAGGGGGACTAGAGTATATTTTGGTCCTTTTAGAAAGTTAGTCCAAATATGTTATATTATATCCCATTAAAAAGGCCAATACCAACAATGTAATTAATTGTTTCGATGATTATTTCAAGGATGTTGGAATACCCAAATGTATGCTATCAGATAATGGCCCACAGATAACAAGTATAGAATTTTAGGAATTTTTATCTTGGAATAACATTATGCATGTAACAATCTCTAAATATTGCTGCAAGACCCCACGTTAACCTACTGCCAGCATGGCGCAAGAGATAGCGTCACCGATTGCGGTGCTGAAGGTCACCAGTTCAATCCCGTCCACTGGCAAAATTTATTTATTTGTAATTATCATTTCCAGAATGTTCCACATGTTTCTTATGTTCACTTGTAATTTCTACTTGTGTCTTATGTTGACTATTCTTCTAATTTCTGGTACATTCTGTCTGTGTATAAATAGCAGAGCACTCTGCCCAAGAGGCAGTTAGTGCTGCATGTATGTCAATTTCGTAATAAACCTGTTTTCAGTATAAGTGCTGTGTTCACTCAACAACCTTGCCTTTGAAGTCAAGCCTGCTTCCATTTCAACGTGACATTGTTTGGTGGAGGCGCTGGGTATCCTATGCAACAGCTGCATCACCGTGGCTCCGATTAGGTCACTCCCCAAAGCGCCACAGCCGTTCACCATCACCGTACAAAGGTACCAGCCGCTCCCCTAGCCGCCGCACCCAGGAAAACTAACCGAGGCGACCATCTACAGAGGTGAGGCCCCCGCAGATGAAAATCCTCCATGGATGGCAGTCGCTAAGATGTCGGGAAATCTCATCGATGTCGTAATCGACGACCAACCTGTCCGGACACTGGTTGATTCAGGAGCTTCTTTCTCTGTATTGTCAGATAATTGCCACTGCACACTAAAGATGGCAATGTTCTGTGATACAGGGGCAACTGTGTTGAAGGTTGCGAATGGAAAGTACGTCCAGCCAGCAGAAACTTGTGTCGCAAGAATAACCATCAACAACAGGACCCAGCCGTTTGAATTTGTCATTTTAACAGAATGTAATCACAATGTCATCCTCGGATGGGACTTCCTTCAGGCATCCTCAGCTATCATTGACCGTGGAAGATCTGAGCTGTAAATTGAGGAATACGTTACAACGGGTACACATAATACAGAATTTTCTGGGAAGTTATTCGCCGTTGATAATGTGACGATCCTGCCATTGACAATAAGAAGAGTTGCAGTCAGAAACACAGATGACCGGTTAAACTGTGAAGTGCTTGTTGATAGTAAACAGTTTATCAGGCTCACCAAAGAAATTTACATACCAGCGGCTATCATAAGTATTACCGGAGGTCAAGGAGAGATTTGGGTCACTAATTGTTATAAGCAGTCGCAACTTATCCCCAAAGTAATGTGTATCGGGACAGCTGAACCAGTCCAGGACGATGAGGTCAACGTCATCAACGAAGACACATGCTCTGCTGTTAGAACAGACAACACGCTGGAGGAAACAAACGTTGAACTTCCAATAGGCCCCGGACTGACCAAGGAACAGTGCCAGCGGGTGTTAGCTATACTACGCCAATTTTTTGCTGCATTCACACCACAGTAGGGGAAAAGTAAGACGGAAGGGCCCATGATAAGGAACTGTCTCAATACTGGGAATCATCCACCAATTAGCCAGCGTTCATATAGAATGTCGCCAGCTGAAAGACGGATAATACGGAAGGAAGTGGAGAAGATGCTGCGAGATGACATTATTCAACCTCTGGAGAGTCCTTGGTCATCTCCGGTGGTCCTTGTAAAGAAGAAGAAGAATGGCATGTGGCGATTCTGTATCGACTATCGGCAGCTGAACAAAATCACAAAGAAAGATGTCTACCCACTGCCGCGCACTGATGACACCTTAGACTGCTTGAAAGGAGCTACATACTTCTCAACTATGGACATGCAAACAGGTTACTGGCAAATCTAGGTTGACGAAGCTGACAGGGAGAAGATGGCTTTTATTACACCTGATGGCCTCTATAAATTCAAAGTAATGCCATTTGGATTATATAATGCTCCGGTTACATTTGAATGCATGATGGACCACTTGCTTGGCCATCTTATGTGGACGACATGTCTTTGCTATTTAGATGACATTATTGATTTCTCGAAACCGTTTGAAGAACATCTAAGTCGCCTATCAACTGTGTTGAAGTGTGTTCAGGATGCAGGTCTCCACCTCAATCCAAAGAAGTGCCTCTTCGTTGCCAAAGAGATAAAAATCCTGAGGCACCTAGTCAACGGTGATGGTGTCCGTCCTGATCCAGATAAAGTAAGGGCAGTTACAGAATTTCCAACTCCTCAGCACATTCGTGATGTGACAAAAGTTTTCTCAGGCTGTGCTCATACTGACGTTTCATAAAAGGATTTTGTAACAAGGCACATTCATTACAAGAACATCTGCAGGGAGACGCCAAGTTTTACTGGCATGAGACAAAAGAAAGAGCTTTCTGGGCACTTAAGGAGGCTCTAACTTCTGCACCAGTTCTAGCCTTGTATGACAAGAATGCAGCACTGAACATCACACAGACGCCAGTGGGTATTGGATTGGTGCAGTGCTTGTACAAGTTCAGGAAAGTGCTGAAAAGGAGATAGCCAATGCATCAAGACTGCTCTCAAAGACCAAGATAAACTACTCTACAACTGAGAAAGAATGTCTCAGTGTTATCTGGGCTATGAACAAGTTCTGGCCGTATTTATTCGGCAAACAATTCACCATCGTGACAGACCACCATTCTTTGTGTTGGCTGACTAGCGTGAAGGATCCATCAGGTCGACTAGCAAGATGGGTACTAAGACTCCAAGAGTACGATGTCACAGAGGTATTCAAGAATGGGCGCAAACACAAGGAGGCCGACTGCCTTTTGAAGAATCCATTAGTGGAACACAATAGCATGAATAAAACTTTAGCCATCACTGAATTAGATGATGTTACAGATGAGGGAAGATCCAGCACTATTAGGAACCATAGAGGCCTTGGAGAAAGGAGAACCGATAAATGGAGAGTTCCAACTTATAAACGGGACATTGTATAAGAGCAACTATGATCCACTGGGCCCCAAATGGCTACTGGATATTCCAGCTCATCTCAAGCAAGCTATTCTCAAATATTTCCACAATGCTCCAATATCAGGTCATCTGGGATTCGTGAAGACCCTAACAGAATCAGATTCAGGTAGTACTGGAAAGGTCTTTAACGATCTTTCAAGCACTATGTGAGTCACTGTAAAGAGTGCCACCGACAGAAGCATGTGCCACAATTACCTCCAGGGCAACTCGTACCGATTCCGCTTGCAGCTGCTCCATTCTACCGAGTTGGGATCGATCTTTTAGAAAGGTTCCCAAAGTCGACAACCGGTAATGGATGGATAATAGTCTGGACTGACTACCTCACACACTACGCTGTCATCAAACCTGTGCCGACTGCAGAAGCTTCAGAGATCGCCAAATTCCTTGTAGAAGACATTATTTTGAAGCATGGAGCACCACATGTGATGATATCTGATCGTGGAAAAGTATACCAGTAAAAACTGGTATGAAAAGTAATGTCACGGTGTGATATTGTCTACAGAATGACAACTGCATACCATCCTGAGACAAATGGGCTTACAGAATGTTATAACAAGATGTTAGCGGATATGCTGTCGATCTACATCGATGTTGAGCAGAAGGACTGGGATACAATACTGCCAGTCGTGACATATGCTCATAATACCACAAGACAAGACACCACAGGCTTCACTCCATTTTTCCTGCTCCATGGCCGTGAAGCTGAGACAACAATGGATACGCTGTTCCTGTTCCAACTGGACGACACTCAGGATGACTATGTGAAACAGCTCATCACCACGGTCGAAGAAGCAAGACAGCTGGCTCGCTTACGGACACTGCACGGCCAGGAGAAGGACCGTCAGCGGTGTAACGACAAGCACTGACCAGTTGTGTACAGCGCAGGAGATCTGGAATTGATTTTTACCCCTGTACGGAAAGTTGGACTATCAGAAAAGTTATTGTAGCAATACTTCGATCAGTTTCGTGTCATACGCTGTCTGTTCAGACGTCACATACGAAGTTCAGGATTATGAGCCATCGTCGAAACTTCAAAAACGAAAAGACATTATTCACGTCCTCCACATGAAGTCTTACAATGATCCTGAAGAGCAGATACGCGAAAACAGCTTCTTGTTCAAGGACTCTCAGGACATTGATGAAGCCACGACAGGAACGTCTGTCGTGGATAATCATACATAAGGGAAGGATTCTCCACAACTGCCATACAGAGGACCATGACAAGATCAAGATCCAGGACATTGCAGCTGACTCCAAAGAGAACCTAACAGCAGGTCGCTGTTTCTTCAGGAGAGGGAGCAATGTCGCGAGACCCCACGTTAACCGACTGCCGGCGTGGCACATGGGATAGCGTCACTGATTGCAGTGCTGAAAGTCGCCAGTTGAATCCCGTCCACTGGCAAAAATTTATTTCTTTGAAATTATCATTTCCAGAATTTTCTACGTGTTTCTTATGTTCACTTGTAATTTCTACTTGTTTCTTATGTTAACAATTCTTCTAATTTCTGGTACATTCTGTCTGTGTATAAATAGCAGAGCACTATGCCCGAGTGGCACATGTTTCTTATGTTCACTTGTAATTTCTACTTGTTTCTTATGTTAACTATTCTTCTAATTTCTGGTACATTCTGTCTGTGCACTCTGACTGGTATAGATATGTTAAACATTCCAGGATTTAGTTTAGCTTCACACTTCTGTAGAGTAGATATGGAGGGAGGAGGAGTTGCCACATTCATTAAAAACTGCTATAAATTCAAGAATATTGATATAAATAAATTCTGTCTAGAGCAGCATTTAGAAGCTTGTGCAACAGAAGTAGAATTCCATAACAGATGCTATATAATAGTAACTATTTACCGAGCACCTACAGGAAATTATAATCTATTCCTAAATCATCTAGAAGCTCTATTGGGTTATTTAACAGGAAGAAATAAAGAAATCCTGGTTGCTGGTGACTTTAATACAGATTTTCTTATGCAGTCCTCCAGTAAAAATTTATTGCAGTCAGTAACTTTGTCTTTCAATCTAACACACACCGTAAACTTTCCAACTAGGGTAACTAAAACCTCTAGGACAGCAATTGATAATATTTTTATAGACAAATCAAAGGAACAAAATCATATCATAAAACCAATAATAAATGGCCTGTCAGATCATGATATGCAGCTCCTTGTTTTAGGTATAGTTTCTAAACAGATTATGAAGACTGCAAAATGTACATACAGGAGAGTAGTCAACCCACCAAAAATTGAAAATTTTAGAAAACTCCTCAAAGACATGAACTGGAAAGATGTATATAGTGCTAATGGCATGAATGAAAAATATAATGTATTCATTAATAATGTTAGTATCATGTTTGAAAACTGTTTTCCTCTAAAAGTAATGCGAATTAAACAGAAGTCTATAATAAAACCTTGGATTACACAAGGAATAAAGATTTCATGTAAGACAAAAAGGAAAATGTATCTATCAGCCAAGAGTAGTTGCAATGATGATGATTTAACTAAATATAAGGAATACTGTAAAATATTAAAAAAAGTTATTCAGGTATCTAAACAAATGCACTATGAAAAGAAGATAGCAACATCAGGAAACCAAATAAAAACAATATGGGATATAGTGAAAGAAGAGACTGGTAGAACCAGAAAGGAACAAGAGCAGGTACGATTAAGAGTAGCTGAGACATTAGTAACTGATGGGCATAGTGTGGCAAATCTATTTAACAAGTACTTTATATCCGTTACTGATAGTATGGGATTGTCTGGGTCAGTAAATAATGCGCTTGAATATTTGAAACTAGCATTTACAAATAACTTCACACACATGAATATGTCAGTCACTTCACCACAAGAAATATCTTCCATAATAAAATCTTTAAAAACAAAGAATTCCAGTGGTTACGATGAAATATCAACAAAGTTAATTAAAGCTTGTTCTTGTGAACTTAGCACAATCTTAAGTTATTTGTGTAACCAGTCTGTTATAACGGGAACATTTCCTGATTGGCTAAAATATGCAGATATTAAACCTCTCTTCAAGAAGGGGGATAAAGAGATACCATCAAACTACAGACCCATTTCACTTTTGCCAGCATTCTCAAAAATTATAGAAAAGGTAATGTACAAGCAGCTTCTCAACCACTTAACCGCAAATGGCATATTGTCTAGAACACAGTTTGGATTTCTGAAAGGTTCCGATATTGAGAAGGCTATTTACACTTTCAGTGAGAATGTACTTAATTCATTAGATAATAAATTGCAAGCAGCAGGTATTTTCTGTGATTTATCAAAGGCATTTGATTGTGTGAACCATAACATCCTTTTAAGTAAATTAGAATTCTATGGGGTCACGGGAAATGCTGCAAAATGGTTCAAGTCGTACCTCACTAACAGGAAACAAAGGGTGTCAGTGCAAGTGACTAGTGAATTAGGCCAACAGTCATCATCGGATTGGGAAGAAATTACATGTGGTGTCCCACAAGGATCCATCTTAGGGCCATTGCTTTTTCTTGTGTACATTAATGATCTCTCATCAGTTACACTACCAGAAGCAGAGTTCGTTTTGTTTGCAGATGATACAAGTATTGCAATAAAGAGTACGTCAAGTATAGTGATAGAAAAGTCTGCTAATGATATTTTCATGAACATTAATAAATGGTTTAAAGCCAACTCATTGTCATTATACTTTGAAAAGACGCACTACTTGCAGTTCAGAACATGTAAGAGATTTCCTGACAGCATATGCATTAAGTATGAAGAAGAGCATATAGAAGAGGTTGACAGTATTAAATTCCTGGGATTACAGCTTGATAATAAATATAGTTGGGAGGAGCACACCACAGAACTGCAGAAACAACTCAACAAATCTGTATTTTCAATACGAGTGTTATCAGACATAGGAGACATAAAAATAACAAAGCTTGCATACTTTGCTTACTTTCATTCCTTAATGTCATATGGTATAATATTTTGGGGTAACTCTTCAAGTCAGTCAAAAGTCTTCAGAGTCCAAAAACGTATAATACGTATTATTTGTGGAGTAAATTCACGGACGTCTTGTAGAAGCCTCTTCAAAGAACTGGGTATATTAACTACTGCCTCTCAGTATATTTATTCCTTAATGAAATTTGTCATAAATAATATATCCCTTTTCCTAACAAACAGCTCAGTTCATGCATACAATACTAGAAATAAAAATGATCTACACAAGGATTTAAAAGCACTTACTTTAGTTCAAAAAGGGGTCCACTACTCAGGAACACACATTTTCAATAATTTACCATCAAGTATAAAAAAATTAGCTACAAATAAAGATCAGTTTAAGAGGAACCTAAAAAACTTTCTAGTGGCCAACTCCTTCTACTCCATTAGTGAATTTATAAATTGTACCAAATGATGCATGCACTCATACTACATTAGTATTATTATATTATCAGCAAAAAAAAAAAAAAAAAAAAAAAAAAAAAAAAAAAAAAAAAAAAAAAAAAAAAAAAAAAAACCTTAAAAATTATGTATTTGTATTTATAAGTGTATGTATTTGTATTTATATTATCAGTATTATCTGTTATTCAACTTGTAAATTTTGTTTCTTGACATGTTCCACATCCACGAGGATCCCCTCAATACGGATCTACGGAACAAATAAATAATCTAATCTAATCTCTGCCCGAGAGGCAGTCAGTGCTACGTGTAAGTTTCATTTCGTAATGAACCTGCTTTCAGTACAGGGTGGCCACCAAATCTTCATCTTCAAATTCAAGGTTTTTTGCAGGTTTTCCTGGTTAAAAATAATTATTTTCCAGGTTTTCACGAAACTTAATTTTGCTCAAAGGGGTTAGCAAACAACTATACCATAAAGAAACTAGTTATGTATTTTTAAAAAAAACGTGTCATCCAAGTTGACCCATGTCACATTGTAATATACACCAAGCAGTCACGAATCCAGGATTTCTGTTGGGGAGGGGGAGGAGTGGGGGCAGAGCTCATAAAAATTGTGGCATTGTACCTCAAACTGATCTAAAAAGAACCAGTTCATATTACAAGGTTTTCCTTGTGGTTTTGGGGGATCTGCAGCCCCATAGACCCCCCTCGCCGCGCCGCAGATTCGACACTGGCACAATGTATAGTGCAGGGTGCAGGGTACATTCTAAGTTGACAAACCAGGAAAAAAAAAAAAAAAAAAAAAAAAAAAAAAAAAAAAAAAACACAGTATATATTCAACAGTTTTCACCATTATGAACGGCCGGCAGAAGCTTAGGAAATGATACTAATCTTGAACTGCCTCCACCATTTGGGAGCAGTGTTCTACAGATCAAAAAATGTGTAGTTTGGTTGAATTTTTTTTTTCTTTCAATTGGCAACATGTTGCACTGTAATGGTAAGAATTATTTGCCATACTGCTGAAGAAATGTACCACCCAGGAAAGAAAAAGGTTAATCATATTGATGATGCTTCAGAACCCAACCAAATCGTACCAGATGTACATTTCTTCCAGGCTAGTTCAATTCAATGTTTTTCGACAATTCATAACTAGTATTCAGACAAGGGCAATCTGGACTAAGGTATCACTTTGGCAGACAGCCCTGAATACTGTGAGGAGAGGGAAGGATCACTTTGGGGATCATTTGAAGCGTTCTGAAGTATCATGAATATGGTTATCTACTTTTTTTCCTGTTTAGTAAATTTCTTCACCACTATGATAAGTATTTCTTACTATTACAGCGCCATTTGTTGTACAAATATCCACCAGACCATACATGATGTGGGTTAAAGTGCAGTTTATGCGGCAGCGGCTAGCCGTCGGTATCGCTAGGTTAGGAACGGCAGAGCAGCCAATCAGGAGTCGGGTTATGCCGGCCAATAAGATTGCATGTTTCATGACGAGTAAATTAGGCGTCAATTTCAAAGTTTATTCGACGGTTTCGGTGTGGCGTTTGTGTGATTGTAATTGATTTTCAATTTACAAGGGATTTTTAGATAATTGTGGTATTACCCTCATAAGTGACCTATTATTAATACACCACAGCAGTCAACCACAGAACAAGTATAGCATGTTTTATTTATTTTATGATCTGTATGAAACAGTGATCATCTTAAGTGAAAGTTACGTATAGGTTAAACAAGAAGTTTTTATTTGTAGTATGTGAGGGTGTGTAGCGCCCAAATCTCCGGTTCGGAAACACTCCATCGATTACCAATTGTACACTCAATATATGTTTGTGTCTGGTGATGAGCCTGTCCTTTGGGCAAGTCATCCGTTTTACAAATGTCTGCCTAGGTGTGTTTGTGTGTGAATATGTGTGAGTGTATGTGTATTTGTTTACCATACTTTTTGTCCCCTAAGGTAAGTCCTTCCACTCCTGGGATTGGAATAACTCCTTTTCCACTTCCTTAAAACCCGTATCCTTTCCTTTCTCCTCTCCTTCCTTCCTCTTTTTCCTGAAGAAGCTGCCAGTGGTGGCGAAAGCTTGAACGTTTGTGTGTTTTTATTTGTGTTTTATGTTTCTATCGGCGAGCCTGTACTTTCGGTAAGTCCAACAATCTATATATATTTTTCCTGTTAGGAATTTTTCCTCTGTGATATTCGTATATATATATATATATATATATATATATATATATATATATATATATATATATATATAATATTATAGAAGGAGACCTTCCAGGTAGGAAAATGGTATAAAATAAAGATTTTTGACTTACCTAAAGTACAGGCTCGTCGATAGGAACACCAAACACACAAAAACACACAACCATTCGAGCTTTCGCCACCAGTGGTGGCTTCTTCGGGAAAAAGAGGGAGGAAGGAAAGGAGAAAGGGAAGGATACGGGTTTTAAGGAAGTGGAAAAGGAGCCATTCCAATCCCAGGAGTGGAAGGACTTACCTTAGGGGACAAAAAGGAAGGTAAACAAATACACACACACTCACACATATCCATATCCAAACACACCTAGGCAGACATTTGTAGAAACCAAAGAAGTTGGACAGAGATGCCACTTCAGGCAGAGGCTCTGTCCACAGAACCGAGGCAAAGATGTTAAAGATGGCGGGCGGGAATTTAGCGGAGGTTGAGACCAGGCGGGCAACGGGAAGAGAGAATGTGTTGAAGGGCAAGTTCCCATCTCCGGAGTTCTGAAAGATTGGTGTTGGTGGGAAGTATCCAGATAACCCAGACGGTGTAACACTGTGCCAAGATGTGCTGGCCATGCACCAAGGCATGTTTAGCCACAGGGTGATCCTCATTACCAACAAACACTGTCTGCCTGTGACCGTTCATGCGAATGGACAGTTTGTTGCTGGTCATTCCCACATAGAACGCTTCACAATGCAGGCATGTCAGTTGGTAAATCACGTGGGTGCTATCGCAAGTGGCTCTGCCCTTGATCGTGTACACCCTCCGGGTTACGGGACTGGAGTAAGTGGTGGTGGAAGGGTGCATAGGGCAGGTTTTACAACGGGGGCAGTTACAAGGGTAGGAGCCAGAGGGTAGGGAAGGTGGTTTGGGGATTTCATATGGATGGACTAGGAGGTTACGGAGGTTAGGTGGGCGGCGGAAAGACACTCTTGGTGGAGTGGGAAGGATGTCATGAAGGATGGATCTCATTTCGGGGCAGGATTTAAGGAAGTCGTATCCTTGCTGGAGAGCCACATTCAGAGTCCGCTCCAGTCCCGGAAAGTATCCGGTGACAAGAGGGGCACTTCTGGGGTTCTTCTGTGGAAGGTTCTGAATTTGGGGGGATGAGGAAGTGGCTCTGGAAATTTATTTCTGTACCAGATCAGGAGGATAGCCGCGGGATGTGAAAGCTGATATTAGGTTGTTGGTGTACTGGTTCAGGGATTCGGGACTGGAGCAGACTCATTTGCCACGAAGACCTAAGCTGTAGGGAAGGGAACGTTTGATGTGGAATGGATGGCAGCTGTCATAGTGTAGGTACTGTTGTTTGTTGGTTGGTTTGATGTGGATGGATGTGTGAAGTTGGCCGTTGGACAGATGGAGGTCGACATCAAGGAAAGTGGCATGGGATTTGGAATAGGACCAGGTGAATTTGATGGGACCAAAGGAGTTGAGGTTGAAGAGGAAATTCTGGAGTTGTTCTTCACTGTGAGTCCAAATCATAAAGATGTCGTCAATGAATCTATACCAAACTTTGGGTTGACAGGCTTGGGTATCCAGGAAGGCTTCCTCTAAGCGTCCCATAAATAAGTGTGCGTACGAGGGGGCCATCCTGGTTCCCATGGCTGTTCCCTTTAGTTGTTGGTATGTTTGGCCCTCAAAAGTGAAGAAGTTGTGGGTTAGGATGAAGCTGGCTAGGGTATTAAGGAAAGAGGTTTTAGGTAGGGAATTGGGTGGTCGGCGTGAAAGGAAATACTCCATCGCAGCAAGGCTCTGGGCATGTGGGATGTTTGTGTACAAGGAAGTGGCATCAATGGTTACAAGGATGGTATCTGGAGGTAACTGGCTAGGCAAGGATTTCAGGCGATCGAGGAAGTGGTTGGTATCTTTGATGAAGGATGGGAGACTGCACATGATGGGTTGAAGGTGTTGGTCTATGTAGGCAGAGATTCGTTCTGTGGGGGCTTGGTAACCGGCCACAATTGGCCTGCCTGGATGATTAGGTAACCGGCCATAATGGGGCGGCCGGGATGATTGGGTTTGTGGATCTTGGGGAGTAGGTAGAAGGTGGGGGTGCGGGGTGTCGGTGGGGTCATGAGGTTAATGGAGTTAGGTGAAAGGTTTTGTAGGGGGCCTAAGGTTTTGAGGATTCCTTGAAGCTCTGCCTGGACATCAGGGATAGGATTGTGTTGACAAACTTTGTAGGTAGTATTGTCTGAAAGCTGACGCAGTCCCTCAGCCACATACTCCCGCCGATCAAGTACCACGGTTGTGGATCCCTTGTCGGCTGGGAGAATGACGATGGAACGGTCAGCTTTCAGATCACGGATGGCTCGGGATTCAGCTGTAGTAATGTTGGGAGTAGGATTAAGGTTTTTTAGGAAAGACTGAGAGGCAAGGTTGGAAGTAAGGAATTCCTGGAAGGTTTGAAGAGGGTGATTTTGAGGAAGAGCGGGTGGGTCTAGCTGTGATGGAGGACGGAACTGTTCCAGGCAAGGTTCTATTTGAATCATGTCTTGTGGAGTTGGATCATTAGGAGTAGGGTTAGTTTTCTTCGTGGCAAAGTGATATCTCCAGCAGAGGCTACGTAGCCTCTCTGCTATACTCGAGAGAAACAAATAAAATCACACACAAACATACATACAAGCTTTCGCCACCACTGGCAGCTTCTTCAGGAAAAAGAGGAAAAAAGGGGAGGAAAAGGGAAGGATATGGGTTTTAAGGAAGTGGAAAAGGAGTCATTCCAATCCCAGGAGTGGAAGGACTTACCTTAGGGGAAAAAAAGGAAGGTAAACAAATACACACACACTCAGACATATCGAAACGCAAACACACCTAGACTAGACCACACCACACCACACACCACACACACAGACGCAAGTACACCTAGGCAGACTTACTATAGAAAGGAAAGATTCTAACTTCTTAACTTCTTTGCTTTCTACAGTATGTCTGCCTAGGTGTACTTGCGTCTGGGTAAATGTGTGTGTGTGTGTGTGTGTATTTGTTTACCCTCCTTTTTTCTCCCAAGGTAAGTCTTTCGTGTCCCGGGATTGGAATGACTCCTTACCCACTGCCTTAAAACCCTCATCATTTCCTTTTCCCCTCTCCTTCCCTTCTGCCTGACGAAGCAGCTAGGCTGCGAAAGCTTGCGTTTGTGTGTGTGTGTGTGTGTGTGTGTGTGTGTCTTTATTTGTTGCTATCACTGCCTGTGCTCCTTCACCTGGTAAGTGGACTTCATCTATTTTATATACAGTTAGTCCGAGCTATCTCAATTGCAAGCATTCTTGGAAATTACCACAATTACTTTTACTGACCAGACAAGGGTACATATAAGAACCTGTCAACCACAGAGCAGGTATAGTATGTTTTATTTATTTTATGATATGTTCGAAACAGTGATCAAGTGGCATCCATACTGATAGCAACTGTAACTTGTTGATCGTTAAAAACTTTTGGATACACCGCTTCGATTTCCTAAACAAGCGAGCACGACAGCTAGCTGCTGCCGCATAAAGTGCACATCGTGGGCCTTCGAATATACAATAAAAAATTGGGGTTCCCATTTAAAATTTTACACTTGACACTCTCCATCCCCCCCACAAATGGTGGAAACGGTTCAGGTTGAGTATTATTTGTTGAGTATTATTTCCTAAGCATCTGCCATCCGCACATGCTGGTAAAAACCATTTTTTAATATCTACTGTTTTTCCGTGTTATTCCCATTTGTCAACGTCAACTTAAAATTTACACCCTGTATAATGGACTAAGTTGAGTTCAAGTAGTTGGATGATACTGTACATTTTAACGTGAATTGCATTTGTTTATGCAACATAGCCCATTCATTTATACTAGACCTCCTGATACATTAAAATCTCATGAACTAGTGATCGAGAACTTAATACATATATTATG
This sequence comes from Locusta migratoria, assembly GCA_026315105.1. Lineage (NCBI taxonomy): Eukaryota > Metazoa > Arthropoda > Insecta > Orthoptera > Acrididae > Locusta > Locusta migratoria. The sequence continues at coordinate 700,890,335 of CM048745.1, read as the reverse complement.
ATTTACTTCACCTTAAGGATATGAAAAACATTTTCACCTCTTTCAAGTTTTCATTTAGATTGTTGCCAATGACAGTTTTCATTTTCCAGAGCCCATACAGTCATATACGTTTTGCCCTGGAAAACTCTAGCTGAAAGATCAATGAATGTTAATGACCCAGCATGCGTAATAATGCACAATGTTGTCGGAGAGTTACTGAACTTCAAGGAGATGAAATCCATAATGCAAAAACATATCTGGAGCAACAGCTGTGTGGTATTTGCAGTCTAGTGTCATCTGGTAAAATAACACTCAACAGCAGATTTCAATGAAAACATCATTTTGTTTTAACGAATTTGTTTCATTATGTAAATTCTTGTAGTACTAAACAGACTGTGAAATACATATTGTGGAAAGCAACAAACTTCCTTTTGTTTATGGAAAGTTTACGTTTCTTGCTTCTTGCGTGGCTGTTCAAAGATCTCTTCCCCATTGAAGAAATATTTATCTTTGTGTTGCACCGAGAGCATAATGCATTCATTTGAGATTTGGGATCACATGTAACACACGGATACAATGTCTCATATGAGCTCTGATATCGAGTTATACTCTGTTTTGACATGACGGACAAACACTTCACTCTAAAACACGCTGAATTACTTCATCTGTGCGGGCACAGATAAGGTCGATTCACACTTGGATTCACTCTATTGTTATCTGCAACGATTGTTTCACTCTGTTCCATCTCAGAAAGATGTAGATGGCGTTAGTCTCTAAATATATTTCACGATATTTTGAATGGATTGTTATAAGACAGCTGTTAAAGCAATAAATTACAACTGAAAGAAATTGCCTTTTCGCAAAAGTCGCGTACTGTATTACAGAGTTATACTTACATCTTTTTGGAGGACAATTAGCATGTCAAAAAGTCGCAATCAACAATGTTAGAACTGTATTTCATACGGACCCGGCTAGCGCTCACTACGTGGCGTTGTGTGTATGTATGCTTTTTGAAAACCCATTAACATATAACGAGGGGAATAATCTTTTGTGTTGACCATAAAATAAATAATCAATGCTGTCCCTGCTTTATGGCTGACAGGTTCTCAATGTATCCTTGTCCGCTAAGTAAATTAATTATCCTCGTAATTGTTACCGCGACTCCTTATTGGCGCTAGCTGGACCCACATGAAAAACAGTTCAGCCATCAACAATAAGTACCGGTACATGATGACTGTGTTTACTATTTATATATTACCAATGTCACGTCAGTCACAGGAATCATCTATAATTATTACTATTGAACATACGCGCAGACTAATGAAAATCTTGAGGTATGCTCAGCAGAGCACCCAAGTATTTCTACAGAAAAATAAATACAAAGCAAAGCCAAAAACTTACACAAAACATACACACTATCGATTCCATATCACCATCACCATCACGCTTATCAGTCGAAGTCCTATTATATTTCAATATATAGTTATCCATTTTAACGCTTTTCACACGCAAGACATTAACCCTTTCAACCCTAAATTTTATTGATTTATGAACAAAAATATTTCTTTGGATATATCTGTAAATAATGATTGGATTAATGTATATTTGACAGAATTTTCGATAATTTTTAGTTTTTGGATGGAAATTTGGGATGACTACAGATGGTAGTGTGTGCAGGATATGTTTCCTGTATCGTAACTGATAACATTTTCAAACTGTTGACTACTAATTTAGACACTGGACAATTATTTAGTAATAAAGTTTTTAAATCATTTTGTTTCTTCACCTTGTTACAATTATTTGAAAGTACTGTTGCATTTACTCCAACTTAGACATCAAGCAACAATATATATTTTGACAATGCATTGTAGCTTAATGCATTTTGTTTCCTCAAGGTAACAGTAAAAAATCTAGTCACAATGAATTATTGGAAGCCCTGCAATGTTATTTACAATCTTTGAACAAATGGTTGTGACTAGACGGACAGATAAAGATGAGGGGAGGGAAAGGGTTAAGACGTAATTCCATGCACAGGTGACACAGGTCAAAAAGAGCAGAAACTAAGGTCCGACTACTACGTTCAATTGTTGTCAAATTGTTGAAGCCTGAAAATTCAAATTCAGAAAAAAATCAATTACTAGTTGTTGCGTTTGGAGAATTTTGTAGAGCTGCCAATTAAAACACAAAGACCTTTGCAAGTTGTTATGAGGACCGTCTGTTTACAGAATGTTTTAGCTAGAAGGGATAGGGCAGTCTTCGCAGAAAGTATGTCGGCTCACTGGTAATGTATGTGGTTGTCAAAAGGTTATATTTTGAGTACCAGGAATTAAATTTGTAGTGTAAACATTTTCAATGTATCGTACCAAACCCACTTCATTTCTAGTTATTTAATACAATTAAAGGTTGCCGCCTTCAGTTTACAATATTGACTTAACAAGTGGAATTCCATTAACATTTGTACTATTTAGAAAACGTTCACTTCACTCACATGTGAACGCAGATTTTAATGCCCACGAATTCAATTACCTGTTTAAAATAATTTATTTAGAGTGGTGTCTTACAAAAGCCAGTCGGCCATCAATGGGATGAGAGAGCCGATTTTAATTACAGTCAAGAAATATAACGCAAAGAAAAAATTATACCAAAATTTTCAGTGGGTTATGCCTAGCATACCCCTTCAAATTTTGTGGTATGCTTGAGCGACCAAGCATACCCGTAGTCGGCGCCTATGCTAACGAAGCATCACAATACCAACTTTTAGGGAGTTGATAGTTAAAATCAACAAAATGCTTCCGTGAAAAGATTTTTCAACACAGAATCAGACAAACGAGATCTGTGTTGATGAGTATCACTGGGGGATAGGGGGGGGGGGGGGTGGTCAATTACGAAGTTGCTAAAATGTAGTACAAATAAATATCGCCTTTCATTCTAGCTGCAATTTCGTAGTCGCGCCTTACAATAAAATGCGTCTCTTCGACGTACATCGCGAGGAATTGAGTCGCGTGGTTGAACAACACTTCGAGATAAATACAGAAATAGATAGCGGAATACGTAACCTATAATTATAAAACTTTTTAAACAGCCCAGGAATATATTTGAAATAGTTTTTGTACACAAAAATGAAGCAACGAATATGAATATTATTTAACCCGCGGGCACTAGCGATCTGAGCATTTTGCTCACCGTAATTTTAAAATGACTGACATTTTGTTACTTTTAAATATTAAACTTTGAGGTTTTTTTTCTTACTAAACTACAGGAATAACTTGTTTACACTTATTAAGTACATTTCGAACTGGTCGTGTAATCTGAGCAATAGGCTATACACGCGAACGATCATTTAACTCTTAAAGCCGCAAGATCTCTTGGGTTAAAAATCCCGGTTTCTGGCTGAAATTCAAGGTTTTTTTCCGGTTTTCCCCTGTTTTTTCAAATTCAAGGCTTTTTCGGTGGCCACCCTGCAGTATAAGTGCTGTGTTCACTCGACAACCTTGCCTTCGAAGTGAAGCCTGCATCCATTTCAATGCGATAATATAATCCCCAGTCAAACCCTACTGAAAGGGTAATGCGGGAATTAGGAAGACCATGTAAGACTTATTGTTCAGATAAACAAACACTTTGGGCTTCATTAATAGCAGAATTCCAAGTAATACTTAATGAGTTACCACATCTGTCCACTAGTTTGATACCTAGGGAGATACTTGATAAGAAGTTTGTTGGTTAACCCTTACTTCAGTAAGGCCACCTAGCAAAAGAAATTTAGACTCGATTCAAGATCAAGTGAAAGATAATCTTATACAGGCAGCTAACAACAGACTAAGAAAGATCAATGAGAAAGCACAAATACCAAAGGATGACATAGATGACCTGGTACCACTAAAACATTTTCAATTAAGCTCAAGTTTAAATTCACAAACTAGTAAATTCTTCCCCAAGTGGTGTGATCCATATACCGTATTATTTCACATATTCCCCATGTGAGAGCAGTACATTTGAAGGACCCTGATTTAGGTACTGACAAAGGATTATATAGTGTGAATGCCATAAAGCCTTATAAAATACTCTTAGGGAAATTGACATCTGTGTCAATTTGACAGAGTGACGACCGTCAGGCCTCAGTCTTATGTTTGGATATTTCTTTTCTTTTCTTTTTTCCCAAGCATAACTATCACTCTTTAACTATCCTTTATTCTGTGATGATTAATTTTCTTTTATTATCTTTCAACCTGAATATGACACTATACAGAATTATGACATAGCAATACAGTAGTATTTGCTATTTTTATAGAAATTATAAACATGAGTTGGACTACTTTCCAAATATGACAGTAATATGTACAGAATTATGTTTCTACATGAGTTGTCTATTTATACACAGAGTTTTGTTTATGGAACAGAATACCATGACTGTCTCTACAAGGAGGAGACTGACTTAATAATAAGTCATTTAACTAGACATTAAGATTTTTGATAAAATTTTATACCTTTTATAATACATTATTGAATGCAAACTGGGTGGGTTTGTATGTATTTTGTATTTGGGGAGGTATTCAGTTACAGCACGGTGTGCTGTAGCTGAGGTTAGGTACACACTAACACACAACAGATACATATATACAGTTACACACAGACACACTACATAAACGAGCAGTGTTATTCACTCTCCATTGCATTGCAATAGTGGGAGTTGGAGCTTTTCTTTGAGGGGGGGGGGGGGGGAAGTTCTGGAAATGAAACTATGGCATCCGTTCTGTAGAGGGGCAGCTCACACCTAGGATGCCATCTTTTTCCCTCCGGTGCCACAGTGAAGGACTGAAGGGACCAGGGGTTTCCTGGGGTTGGGAATGGGGGTGTTTCCAGTCTTTGGGGACTATTATCTTTCTTTCTTCGCTCCAGCTCCCTGATTTTCTACATTTTCATTTCTATCTTCTCTTTGCGAGGTTTTGCTCCCTCTTTCCACAACCCATGTAGATCTGACTACAACCCTACTGATTACCCTGAGGGTCCACCTGAGGAATAACACGCTACACTTTTACAAACTTACACACATACACATGTATCCATTCACACAAACATTTTAGACATAACTTACATATTCACACTTATAATACAACAGCACATAAAATTACACACAAATACATGAGATTTAGGTTTAGGTAATAGTCATACGGATGTAGTGCACTAAAAATATATATATATGATCACAATATAACAGGGTATTCATAGTATTGTATGGATGAGAACTGGTGGAATTGGTAAGTTGGGTTCCTTTACTCGGTGTACTCTTGTTTTGTGTGTGGGGAAGAGGTAATAACAATTAGGAGTGCACATTTGTAAAGTAAGAAGGTAAAATAGAGAAATAAGTTCGGGTAAGGGACAAAAGAGGTGTAAGTGAGAAGTGAAGTAGGTAGAAAAAAGTTGTCCTAAATGAATGAAGAGGTAAAGTGAATGGTTGTTCTGGGTTATTAGTAGGGCAAGCAGACCAAAAAAGAGGCTGCTATCCTATGTCAGGGGCCTAAAAGAGAGGACCTGACTGATCCAGGATGGGAAGAGGGTGTGCCATGAGAATGGGACAAAATCTTTGGGTGTGCGTTCCAGTACTTTTAGAAAGAGATATGCAGACCAGTTTATTACAGATTATGGACAAGTGCAGCCCGCCTTTAATTCACTTTGCTACTAAGTGGCCCTTGCACCCCAAAAGGTTGCTGACCACTGCATTAGAGTATACATTTCCTGATAAGACTTGAATATTATATTGAACACCAAATAAGTCACACTTAATGACCCATTGTAAAACTACTTACCCTATTGTTATGTATAAAAGATTGTACTTATAATGAAACGATGTACTGGGAGGTTTCAAAGTAAGCAATTTGATATCTTGTGTCTGAGTAGGGGGATTTGTAGTGTATCATTGTACACTACTGGTTCCTAGATCAACCCAAGATATTCAAATGGTTTATTATATAAGGGGTTTGGCACTTTGTGAGCAAATACTGCCAGACGGAATTTATTTCCACAGGTTTTGGCGTGGGAATAGGAGCTCACTTGTACAGAATAAAGGAACTGCATAGTGCCAAGGAAGGAAGAAGACTATAACATCTGTGATTAATTATCATTTGTTTTATATACGCCATCATTATGATAATTATTATTGATTAATATTCCGTCAGATATACATCAGAACTATTAAGTACGGAATAAAGTTCTGGATGATCTGAAAGAAGTGTTGTACTACTTTATCAGTAGAATTGAGAAGTAAATTTCCAGGTTTTCTAATGTTTATATGAAGATATCTTCGGAGAAGAATCTGATTTGCAAATAATTATTTCCTTTAATACAAGGCACGGACTGGCCGTACCTTGTAGAAAGAACCAATAATGTATATTCACATCCAAGAATTTATCATACAGAAAAATATTGTACTGTCAGAACATAGAACCGTATAAGATGTGTGGGATTCATCACACTTGATCGGGCTATCACAATGAGCTCCATTCTATAGAAAGTAACCCACCGAAAATAGACATTGCTAAATCACATTTGATGAGACAACACATTATGTTGACATGGTCATTCAGATGAGACCCTAGCTTACAGTCCATATCTAACATGTCTATATATAGTCTTCTACAACTGAAAGATCATCTACTGCAGGTTAAAAGCTCTTCCAAAGAAAGGTTACTATATACCAGAAACAAGAAGTTATACTTACTAGACACAACCTCAAAACGGTTAATGTGAAACAATCCATCCACTGTATCCTCCATTGGCAACCACTTCACATCAGTTAGTGTCAGTATGGAGCAATCATCTGACATTGAATGGAAACACCCACGAAGATTTCCTTCTTTTGTCTTTATCAACAGAGCTTGACCTTTCACAAAACTATCCATCTGAAATAGGAAAATATAATAATGGAAAGTCCAGGTTGGAATAAATAATATAGTGAGGACAGTTTACAACTCGCCGCAAAGACGTGGCAACGAGCTGTGACAGGCACATACAAAAGACACACACATACAACACATTCAGCTATCGGCCATGGCCTTCTTCAGAAAATAGAGCACTCACGTAATCACACAGGCACACAACAGTCATACAACCATCACCTCCGACTGCCGCACTTCGAATCACGCTCTGCAGCGAATTGGGGATGGGAGGGGAGGGGAGGGGAGGGGAAGGGGATAGAAAGGTTACGTCACGGTGGTGGGGATGGGTTATGTGGGAATAACGAGATGCAGCTTATGAATGGAGTGGGGAGGCGGGTGAGGGGAGAAAGTAAAATAAAATAAAATAAATATATATATATATATATATATATATATATATATATATCAGGCTGGTCGATAGGAACACTAAACACACACAAAAACACACAACCATTCGAGCTTTCGCCACCAGTGGTGGCTTCTTCGGGAAAAAGAGGGAGGAAGGAGAGGAGAAAGGGAAGGATACGGGTTTTAAGGAAGTGGAAAAGGAGCCATTCCAATCCCAGGAGTGGAAGGACTTACCTTAGGGGACAAAAAGGAAGGTAAACAAATACACAAATGTCTGCCTAAGTGTGTTTGGATGTGGATATGTGTGAGTGTGTGTGTATTTGTTTACCTTCCTTTTTGTCCCCTAAGGTAAGTCCTTCCACTCCTGGGATTGGAATGGCTCCTTTTCCACTTCCTTAAAACCCGTATCCTTCCCTTTCTCCTCTCCTTCCTCCCTCTTTTTCCCGAAGAAGCCACCACTGGTGGCGAAAGCTCGAATGGTTGTGTGTTTTTGTGTGTGTTTAGTGTTCCTATCGACCAGCCTGTACTTTAGGTAAGTCAAAAATCTTTATTTTATACTATATATATATATATATATATATATATATATATATATATATAGAAAATGCATGCACGCTGCAAGTACACAAGACTGCACACACACACACACACACACACACACACACACACACACACACACACACATATACACACACACGATCACACATTCACACACCACTCAAAATAGACGAGGTTTGGGATAGAGAGGTAGGAACTGTAAGGTATGGAAAAAAATATATATAGGGAAGTTATCGTAGGTTGAGGCCTGGTTGATTTCGTGACAGATGGGAGTTATCCCTACAATACATTCTCCGATCCCGAAATCAACCAGGTCTCAACCTACGATAACTTCCCTATATATATATATATATTTTTCCATACCTTACAGTTCCTACCTCTCTATCCCAAACCTCGCCTATTTTGTGTGGTGTGTGAATGTGTGTGTGTATATGTGTGTGTGCGTGTGTGTGTGTGCGTGTGTGTGTGTGTGTGTGTGTGTGTGTGTGTGTGTGTGTGTGTGCATGCGTGCATGTGTATGTGTGTGTATGCGGTCTTGTGTACTTGCAGTCTGCATGCATTTTCTATATATATATTTATTTTACTTTATTTTATTTTCTCCCCTCACCCGCCTCCCCACTCCATTCCTAAGCTGCATCTTGTTATTCCCATCTAACCCATCCCCACCACCGTGACGTAACCTTTCTATCCCCTCCCCCTCCCCTCCCCTCCCGTCCCTGATTCGCTGCAGAGTGTGATTTGAAGTGTGGCAGTCGGAGGTGATGGTTGTATGACTGTGTTGTGTGCCTGTGTGATTATGTGAGTGCTCTATTTTCTGAAGAAGGCCATGGCCGATAGCTGAATGTGTTGTATGTGTGTGTCTTTTGTATGTGCCTGTCACAGCTCGTCGCCACGTCTTCGCAGTGATTTGTAAACTGTCCTCACTATATTATTTATGAAATAGGAAAATACGCAAATGAAACAAACATTTTCCATCAGCATTTTCAAATGCCATATAAAATGTTCCTAGTTTATTATACAACAAAGTTGCTAAAAATCATCTCCAATATTTTCAAACTGTACCATGTTGCCATTATGACACTTAGCAACATTGCTGGCATGCGACATAGTAAGGAAAGTATAGAAATATAGCGGAGATGATAGGGATACCAATCTACTAACATGAACTGCAAATGGGGAGTAGCCCTGACATAAGCTACTGTAACCAAGCAAAGATTGTTACAGCACAGCAAAGTATCATAATACTGTCAAAGCTGATCATCTGTTCACATGCTGCTGTCACAGCACTTATGGAAAGAAGCTGACTGATAGTAATATCATGTTTAGACAACACATTGTTGGATATTCATGCTTCAGCAAAGAGTGTGACACATAGGACACTTACCCGCACTGTAAATTAGGGTAGGCAATACTCCGTGGCGGACCAAACACACAGTACAATGCTAGTACTAGCGTAATTATGTATTTAAGATCACACCGTTTAGCAGACATTGTTGTAAATAGGACTCCATAGCTAACAATTCCTGTGTGTTCCATGATTAGACAATTGTATTAAATTATGGTCACAGGATCACAGGACTGTGAATCAATTGAAAACAGTTAAATGATCAGATGTATCATATCTTTTGTTATACCACGATGTTGGTTGTGTCCAGACAAACCTTTATTCAAGTACGCAGTTGAGCAAAACTTACATCTCACCACGAACACAGGCCAATGGGGAGAGTATTATATAATATGGTGGACAGTGACCTGGTTTTCCATTGATCTGTGGTAGTAATTGATGATACCATGACAACTAAAGATTGTATGAATATTATTGTGGGTCACCTGCATTCTTTTGTGTATGACGTTTTTTCGTGTGATAACTTCTATAAGGATAAGTGTGCACATCGTAAGGTGAGATCATGCTACAATGGTTATGAGGAGGAGAAGGGAAAACAGCTTGGTGACATCACTGTGACTGCAGTTTTCTGAAGTGGGGGTTTGGAGGAAGTATGGGCCACCTGGCAGTGGCCCTAGCCACAGGTCACTAAGGTAGGGAAAGGAAACAAGGTTCATCCTTGTGGAAGGAAGTTCAGAGTGGAGTGGTGGGAGGTGGGTTACAGCAAAATTTGGCCCTCTAATACAAGAGATGTTCAAATGACAAGGTACAAAAGACACTTTAGGTATAACTGAAGTCTTTATTCAAAAGTAATAACCAGAGACCTGAGCACAGCTATCCCACTGTTTAACGAGCTGGGAATACCTGTTCCTGGAATTCCTATACCTGTAACAAGAGCCATTGTTCTACTGGTACAATCCATATCACTTCAGGCAGGGGGGGGGTTACCTTCATAGTCTCAGATATTACAGAATTTAGCATATATGTTACAATTCAGAACTAAGTACAACACCCGTATTATATGGTTTTCTCCAAAAAAATTCCTGTCCCAAGATACATGCCTCCAAAGAGGACACTGCAAGCACCACTTTGAAGATGCAAATTTTGGGGGAAATTTTAAAATGCTGTATCTCTGTAATAATTCTAGATATTGAGTTAGGGTTCTTTTTCCTTTTTTTAAAATGTCTTTATGATTACAGTGGTATGCTTAGTTTGGACTTTTCTATCAAAGTTATTTTATTGTAACCGTTTTAATTTTTTTTTTTTTTTTTTTTTTTTTTTTTTTTTTTTTTTTTTTTTTTTTTTTAATTTAAGAAAAATTTTATATTCAAAAATGCCAATCCAAAAAATTTCTATTTTTTTTTTCCTGTTTATTGTTACCCTATAGTACTACATTGCCTGAAAAAGAGAGCTTCCACTTTTGAGATGGACAGGTTTTATAAAAGAAATTTAAAAAATATATATATAGTTTTTCTTTACTTCCATGGTTAATGTCTTACCTGAAGTTTTTCATTACTAATATCATTGTTGTAATATAAGTTTCTAATGTAATGGTTGCAGTTGTTTCTAGTCACTTTTATTGCTATAGTAGGTTCTTACATTGTTACTGTTTCTTGTCAGTTTCTTTGTTGTGGTTTTTCATTGGAGGTTTCAGTATAGCAGTTGTACTGCACTAATTTATTGAAGAACCTTCTAAGAAAACTTGAGACCATCCAGTGAGCTCTGTGTTTTCGTGAGGAATTTTGTAGCATTTTTTGTGGAAAAGGCTGTTTGAAATGTCTTCTGACTGGAGCCACAGGAGAGCGAAGTGTGCTGACTATTTGCATATCCATAAAAGAGTGATATGTAAGACAAAAAACTACTTTGTGCAGGTTGGGAATATGTGTGCTTATTTCAAGATGTTTCCAGTTTCCAGTGATGACTTTCTGTTGCGTTCTAAATGTTTTGACAGAATATCAACAATGATAGTAACTGAACAAGGTGAAGTATCCCATGGTGCAGATGAAGCAGATTTTGCATATGTAGAGGAAGAATTACATTGCTTAAATCAGTCAGCTACAGAATTAGGTGTTAGTCCTGTCCAGAAACTAAGGTCAGTGAAGTTGAGGCACAAGCTTTAGGCATCAAGAAATCACATATAAATTACTAAAGTTATGGACAAGTACATCAAAGCAAAACTGACAACTCTCTTCAACACAAAAATTACATTGTCCGAAGTGAAGCAAAGGGATCTTGCACAAATTACCAGGAATTTTTCACAAATATCAATACAACTGTTGAATATTGTACATCCTACAGTGAAAAGGTGCAATTGTTAACTTTTATTCTAGAGACATTTTCAAAGAAAACAATTTTGAACTTCATTCTATCAGCATCAAAAAGTATGTTAGACAAATCAAGAAATGTTAGGTCTTTAAAAGGAATCTTTGGAAGACCTGATCCTTATTATGGTCATCCTGTACAAACAACACATGTTCAAATTCCACAGTCATTTCATCTAGAAAATAGATGAGACTGTTCTCACCAGAGTATCAAAAAACGGACACAATAAATGTAACAGTTGAAGGACGAAAAGTTTTGAAAGTGAAGAGGCACATGACTCACACTATTAAAGAAACATTTGCCATTTAAAAGAACAACTATACAACTTTACACATTGTAAGATCAAAATTTTATGCACTGCAACCTAAGTAGGTAGTTCTACAACCACCTAGAGATGTCATAAGTGTATGTTGTGCAAATTTTGAAGTTCATGTGGTAACTTTGAAGAACTTACTGGAGCATGTTACATATGACACCTTGGTTGGGTGAGTGAAGTCACTAGTTGTTTGTGACATAAAGCAAGGGACTTGTCTGTTTCAAGAATGTGGTGACTGCCCTGGAAAGAGAGGACTTTCTTTACAGACACTTGGACTGGGAGACATAGCAGATAACTCTGCAGGAACTACATATGTGACATGGGAGGAAAACAAACCAATTACAAAAACTGTTGCCATTGACAATTTCATTAACAAACTTGGCAAATGGACAGTGAAAGCAGCAACAATTCACCACTTGAAGAAATTGCAGCAACAACACATTGCAGAAGTGAAGGGGCACTTACAGCTGTAACATTATGTTTAGTGCTACTTTGTGATTTTGCTGAGAACTGGTCCGTAATTCTCCCACGAGAAGTTCAAGGGTATAATTTTAGTAAAGACCAGGTTTCAATTTTTACAGGAGTTACATATTTTCAAAACAAAATCACAAGTGTTGCAGTTGTAAGTGATGACACAGGACATGACTCAGAACACACTTTGCTAGCAACGTGCAAAATTCTTCAATTGCAAACAGGGGCAGAAAAATACTCATTATTTGCAATGGTGTTCCTAGTCATTTTAAAAATCTTTACCAGCTGTTTGAATTGAGTAAGTCACTTGTGTCAGCTGAGTGGATATACAGTGCTAATGGCCATGGGAAGGGGTGTTGTGATGGTGTAGACAGCCAGCTGAAGCGCCATGTTACAAAAAACAATCTTTCCAGACCAAAAACAGCTGTGATTTAGAATGCCAAGGATTTTACATGAGTTGTGAGAACTTACACATCCATTGGTTCAACAGGAAAGCATCACTCTGTATCAAAGGAAGATACTGACGCAGTGGAACACATTTTTAGTTAATTGACTAACTAATTTCATTACACAACACAGTGCACAGGAGTTGTATAAATTGGAACCTGAGAGTCCTTTGATGTTTCACATTTTGTAGCCATTTAAAACGTTTGAAAATAGTGTCTCTTCACTGATCTTTCAAAAGTAAAATTATGTTACATAAGTCTAGATTTTGATTTTTATGAGCCTCATATGTGATAATGAGGTAAGAGCAACAAGTTTAACATGTGGCAAAAGTTGAAATTGTTTATAAAACCTGTCCAACACAAAAGTGGAAGCTCTCATTTCATTGAATGTAGTACTATATGGTAACAATCAACAGGAAAAAAATCGAAATTTTTTGGATTGGCGTTTTTTAATAATTTTTTCCCTTAAATAAAAAAAATAGTTAACAAGGCTCTAATAAAATAACTTTGACCGGTATGTCCTGCTGCAGTGTAGTGCGCGCTTAATTCTAATCGAGCGTGCCAACTATGTAATTGCCATGCCTGCCACCAGTCGTGCAAGACTAGACAAAAGCAGCATGCTCTCTTTGAATGAAGGCGGATATAGCGCAGTGTAGCACTGGCAGTTGTATAGTGAATGCTGAACTGTTATGTTGTCATGTTCAGTTTTATACGTAACGGCCAATGCAGGTCATTTATGTTAAACCTCATGGGATAATGTTCTGAGGTTACAACACTCACTGGCGACGAGTGCGTTTTCATCTCAGTACAAGAGCAGCTGTTTGACATGACGGAAGCTACACTCGACAAGGTCCTACACCGCCTCGCTGATAAACAGGCAGCCCTTGGCACAGCGTTGCAAAACCAGACTCAGGTCTTCACAACAGCTTCGGTGAATCTTACCCAGGTATTTCAGTCTTCGGCTTCGGTGCTGTCCGCACAAGCACATTCCGCAGTACCGGCCAAGTCTACCCCTGTCCAATACCCACCACCTTTTACCGCATTTGACGAGACCGCAGAAGACTGGGAGTCGTACAAAAAGGGTCTGCGGCAACATTTTCAGGCGTTTGATGTCCGGGATGCCCGGCTGTGCTGCGCCCTTTTTCTTTCATGGATTTCTTCTAATATTTATCAATTGTTGTCAGCTGGCACCCCCTGCAGGACCCCTCGTCTCTTACTTTCAATTAGATGTGTCAATTACTGTCTTCCTATTACTGCAAGCAAACTCATGTCGTAGCTGCTCGAGTGGAATTTTATAGATGCCGTAAACATCCACACTCATCTTATCAGGCGTGGATGGCCGAATTACACGGTCTTAGTCACTGTTGCAATTTTGTTTCAAAGGTGCACAAGGTGTCTTATGCAGATCAGATGGTCAGGGATGTGATTATTCGCCTGGTGCCCGACAGGGAAGTGAGGGAGAGCACCTTACAGCATAAAAACCCTTCGTTGTCAGAGGTCTTAAACTGCCCGAGCTTTCGAAGTGTCAAGGACAGCAGGAAATCAAATCGAAGTTTGGTGTGATGTATCGGCTGTTGAGCCTTCCCCCTCTCATCACCCTCAGGAAGACAAGCCCCCTGAGGAGGAAATTGCCGCAGTGACCCAACGGTCTATACAGACGAGCAATAGGCATCCTATGCAACAGCAGAAGCCACGGGCGCACGACCCGCAATAACAGATGACACAGGGCCACTCTAGTGCCCCTTTGACCTCCTGCCCTTCTTGCTTTGTCGATCACGATTGGTCTGCCTGCCCTTGGCACTGGGCCATGTGCCATCGGTGCAGCAAAAAAGGTCATATTTCGCCAGTGTGCAAGTCAAATCCCTCCGCATGGGATCAGGATATGGACATAGATATGGAGGTCAACTGTGTGGCGGCACTACCCGCGGGTCCTTCTAAACTTTTCCTAGACCTAAAAGTTTGCAACAAAGTCCTCTGTATGCACGTCGATATGAGCGCAGCCGTTACTGTAAGTCTAGTTGGTCTTCCCTTCCCTGCAGGCAGTCACTCGCAAGTTGCTCAGTTATAACAACGGATTCCAGTGCTTGGCCAATTTACCGCGCAGACGGCATACTGCACTGTCACACAGCCCTTAAACTTTGTTGTAGTAGAAAATGCAACCACAGAGAATCTTTTTGGTATGAACGCATTTCAGTTGTTTGGGTTTTCTATTTCGTACAATGTCAACCTAGTCTCGAACGAGGTATCCTACCACAACTAGACGAGCTCTGCTCAGAATTTTCTTCTCTGTTTACACCGGGTTGGGTTGCACTACGTCTTTCCAGCCACACACATCTATGAAACCTTCTGCGCACCCATGCTTTTTCGGGCACACCAGATACCAGTGGCCCTCCGTGATTCCGTCAAGGCAGAATTAGATCGCCTCACATACTTGTGGGTCATTCGTCCTATATCCTCGAGTGAGTGGTCTTCTCCTTTGGTCATCGTAATAAAGCCAACTGACAAGTTGCGGCTCTGTGGCGATTTTAAGACCACAATCAACAGTCAGTCACTGACACTTATCCCTTGCCTCACCATGAGGAATTGCTCACCAAGTTGTCAGGAGGACATTTCATTTCGAAGGTGGATTTGGCAGAGGCCTATCTTCAGCTTCCCTTGGACGAGGAGTCGCAGCGTTTGTTGGTGCTTAATACATCATTTGGCCTATACCAGAATTTGAACCTCCCATTGGGGTTGCCAGTGCCCCAGCCATATTCCAGCGGATTCTGGAACAGCTCACAGCGCCAATTCCGGGCTGTATAAATTATCTGGACGACTTCATGGTGTCGGGCACGTCTGCCAAAGACCACTTGCGGAACCTAAAGTCTCTTTTTTCGGCACTCCTGGCCGTTTGACTCAAATGCAATGTAGACAAGTGCAGCTTCTTCCAATGCGCTATTGTCTATCTAGGTTTTGAAGTTTCACGTGAGGGTGTCACCCCTTTACGCCAGCATGTCACAGCCATTTCAGCCTTATCTCGCCCTAAGTCGGTGCAGGAGTTACAGGTTTTTTTTTGGCAAGATTGCATATTATCACGAATTTCCTCCTGATGTGACATCCATAGCGCAACCATTACACGCCCTTTTGCACAAAGGCGTGCATTTTCAGAATTCGCAGGTGTGTGAAACGGCATTTTTTCTATTGAAACGAAAGTTCCAGTCTGCCCTCTGTTTGATCCCCTTCCAGCCAGGGCAATAATTAGTTTTGGCCACAGATGCGCCCCAACATAGGGTGGGAGAAGTCTTGGCCCATAGGTACAAAGACAGTACTAAGAGGCCCATATCTTATGCGTCAAAGACATTGAGCTCAGCACAACCCAAATATTCACAGATAGAAAAAGAGGCCCTTGCTATCATCTATGCATTGCACAAATCTACGTTTTTCTGTATGGCACAAACTTCCATTTGATCACAGACCATAAACCCTTCATTTCCCTGTTCAACCCTTCCGCATCCCTGCCGGATAAAGGAGCACACCGCCTCCACCGATGGGCCCTGTTTTTGTCGAGGTTCAACTATGAAATCCATTTTCTCCCCGCGGCCCAACATGCTAATGCCGACGTGCTGTCTCATCTTCCAGTGGGTCCTGACCCTGTTTTTGACAATGATGAATTTCTCTGTTTTCATCTGGACGTGATGGAACCAGTGGCGGCTCATACAAAATTTGACCAGTGTGCTACAATATTACAAAAATAAACAGGAAACAAAATATACTAAAATAAAAAGTAGTACTCACTTTCGTGTTGAAGCCCTCAATGTTGCTTACCATATTCTTCTCAATGGAGAGCATTGCAAGGGCATTAAATCATTGTTCTGACATGGTATTCCGAAGAAAAGTCTTGATCCTCCTCTGAGAAGAAACACATCTTTCAGGCTCAGCAGTTGTCATCGGTGTGGTTATAATTATTTTCAGAAGTTTTTATATCTGACAGAAGGTGTCATGCAGATTGTTGTTAGAAATGAACTTCAGTAATGGTACAGCTCCTGGAATATTTCTGAAGTCTGGTCGTTCGTACAATACCGAGAGCTCCGTCATGAACCTGGATTTCTCCAACATGGTATAAGCTTCGACCGCAACATTAAGTTGTCTGCCTGGGAAGCGTCTTGAGTATTCTTCAAACTTTGAAGAGTCTAGCAGCTTTGCTGCATCTAGATGATCTAGGGCTTGGAAACGATCACAGACCCCTGTGGTAATCCTGTCACAGACTTCTCGTGCATCAGAATGCCGCATCAACGTCGTCTACTGAAGCTCTTATATTATTAATGGCCTGTATGAAGCGGGATACTGAACCTTTTATTATTACAGCATCGAACGATCTTGCCTGCAACTGGCTGTACATAATATCTACATGAGGCATCACTTTATGGGAGAATGAGAGTCAAAAGAGGAACTCTTCATTCTGTAGATTTCGACAGAGTCCAACTGCTTGACAACAAGTTTGGTCGGAAGTCAATTTTTCCAGCATTGTTAAGCATTCCAGCAGCAAGGATTTATTTTCATGGACCACATTTATGGTGCATGATTTGAAATTCCAACTAGTAGCTGGCCCACTAGGAATCCCTCCTGCTGCTAATTTCTCTAAGGCGGAAAGTCGTTTTGATGACCTTGAAAAGAAGGCAGAGAAGCCTGATACATTTAAAAAGCACACTCTAGCTTACTGATTCTGTGAAGAAGCGTGTTCCATAGTTAAATTTAGCTGGTTCGCATTAGGATACACTGCTTTAATTTTTGCCTGCATGCTGCCTTTGCAACCACTCTTGACAAATGCACCACCGTATGTTTGAGCGATAATTTTATGCGGTGCATCTTTGAAGAAAGCCTCTATGACATTCAAAATACAAGTAGCTAGAGCAGCTAGAACCGTTCATATGGCACACCATTCTTTTCATAGCACTGCACTAATACTAACTGTGTCTTTTCGACATCAGTTGTTTCATCTGCCATTGCAGCAGCAAACTCAGCCTACTTTATTTCTTTCGAAATAACTTCACGGCAAATTTTCAACATACAATCGAGCAACTCATTTTGAATGAATTTTGAAATATCCTAAAAACTTGATTACCTTGTACATGTTCTTTCATTGCATTATCAATATCAGAAATTAAGTCTATCAAACCCAAAAAGATATCTGGATTTTTCGATGTTTCTGTCTCGTCGTGCCCTCTCAAAGCCAATTTGAAAGCACCACAGAATGTTATACAATCAATAATCCTTGATAGCTCATACCTGATTATGTTTCACTATTTCGTCATGATAAGCACGACGTAAAATTGTTGCGATATTAGTTTTACCTAACACACTAAGATCAAGTATGTTAATTATATGTTTATGATTTCCTTTATTTATTTATTTATTTATTTTTTTTTTTATTAATTCATTAAGATGTCTGAGGCCTTTCACTCACCCTGTACTCCCCAAACAACAAACGTGGAAAGCAAAAATGTGCATTGCAAGTATCACATCCGCAAATCCAACTGTTTTCATACACTTTCGTACTAAATTTCCTCATGTACTCAATTTTCTTGCCACCTCCTAAAGCCTTTTGACAGAGATTTAAAACTGGAGTAGGTCTACCTAACTCTTTCACTTTCAGTTTCTCTTCCAAAGGTCTACTGGAAAATGGCCTCTGTAGCAGATCATCGACAGAATTCGCCATGTTGCTCGTACAGTATGTAACGCACACTTTCACGAAGAAATAAACCGCCAAACGCTTTTTCAGCGAACGTACAAAACATGACTGACAATTGAAATAACAGAGTTTAGCAATATCCCCATCACGTCATCTGTGTTCTAAACAAGCGACCAATCAAACTGCTTGGCTGAAAAGCTCACTTTCACTCGCATGTGGGCTAAACATTACTAATGTTGTTTGTGATTAAAGTTTTATCTCAAACACGTCAACCTTTATATAATAATGGAAAGTCCAGGTTGGAATAAATAATATAATGAGGACAGTTACAACTCACCGCAAAGACGTGGCGACGAGATGCGACAGGCACATACAAAAGACACACACATACAACACATTCAGCTATCGGCCATGGCCTTCTTCAGAAATAGAGCACTCACGCAATCACACAGGCACACAACACAGTCATACAACCATCACCTCCGACTGCCACACTTCGAATCACGCTCTGCAGCGAATCGGGGACGGGAGGGGACGGAAGGGGGAGGGGATAGAAAGGTTACGTCACGGTGGTGGGGATGGGTTAGATGGGAATAACGAGATGCAGCTTAGGAATGGAGTGGGGAGGCGGGTGAGGGGAGAAAATAAAATAAAATAAAGTAAAATAAAATAAAATAATATAATATATATATACGGGGACGGGAGGGGAGGGGAGGGGGAGGGGATAGAAAGGTTACGTCACGGTGGTGGGGATGGGTTAGATGGGAATAACGAGATGCAGCTTAGGAATGGAGTGGGGAGGCGGGTGAGGGGAGAAAATAAAATAAAATAAAGTAAAAAAAATATATATATATATATATATATATATATATATATATATATATATATATATATATATATATATATATATATATATATATATGAAAATTCATGCACACTGCAAGTGCACAAGACCACATACGCACACATACGCACGCACGCACACGCACACGCACACGCACACACACACACACACACACACATACATACATATACACACACATGATCACACATTCACACACCACTCAAATCAGGCGAGGTTTGGGGTACAGAGGTAGGAACTGTAAGGTATGGAAAAATATATATATAGGGAAATTATCGTAGGTTGAGGCCTGGTTGATTTCGGGATCGGAGAATGTATTGTAGGGATAACTCCCATCTGTGCAGTTCAGAAAAGCTGGTGGTGGATGGGAGGATCCAGATGGCCCGGGTTGTGAAGCAGCCATTGAAATCAAGCATGTGCTCCGCTGCATGCTGTGCCACAGGGTGGTCCACCTTGTTTTTGGCCACAGTTTGGCGGTGGCCATTCATCCTAATGGACAGCTGGTTGGTGGTCATGCCAATATAGAAAGCTGTACAGTGCTTGCAGCACAGTTGGTAAATTACGTGGCTGCTTTCACAAGTGGCCCGGCCTCTGATGGGGTAGGATAAGCCTGTGACAGGACTGGAATAGGAAGTGCTGGGTGGGTGGATTGGACAGGTCTTGCAGCGGGGTCTTCCACAAGGATATGATCCCTGTGGCAGTGAGCTGGGTTTCGGGGTGGCATAAGGATGAACAAGGATGTTGTGAAGGTTGGGAGGGCGACGGAACACCACTTTAGGAGGGGTGGGAAGGATCTTGGGCAGGATGTCTCTCATTTCAGGGCATGAGGATAGAAAATCAAAACCTTGGCGAAGGACGTCAACCTTTGTATGATTGCTTTTAATTAAATATTAATTAATACTGTATTGACAGTAAGACCTTCAGGGCAATCTATAACAACGTTGCCAACTGCATGTATTCACTGCAGGTAGTAAATATAACATTTAAAAATATTATTTTTATTTACAGAAATTAAAAATTTAGACTCAGAGGTATTTGAATACGAGCCTCACACAAGTAGGTTTGAGAGACAATGTGCAAGACGCCTAAACCAGCGCACTATTCGACTGTATGCCGCAATATTCATCATATACTATTCTTCCACAGCCATTACATGCAGCGCGAAGAGAAATATTGATCTGGTGCTGCAGTCAGTCTCAGCACACATGAGTCGCCAGGCCTGACGTCACGTCTGCGCATGCGCAATAGCTTATAGACGACTGCGGCGCCTCTCTGCGCACTTACCAGCGCAGCTGAATCCAACTTCAGCACACGGAGCTGGTTTCCAGCTATCATGGCGAGAGCACTCCAAAATGCGTTTTCATCCTTATTACTAGCATTCTAATATGCATTGGAAGGGAATTGGCATAATTTTATTGTAATATCTGGCTCCCATTCCAAGAGAAAAGATGTAATTTTACAGCAATTTCTCACTTGAATTCGAAGAGAAATGGCATAATTTTACTAATATATTTACAGTGTGCTGCAGCACATTAGCATATTATCACCAGCCGCCACTGGTTGGAACAACAGGTAGTGGATGGTTTTTCCCTTACCGCATCACATATTGCATCTGTGGTCACAGGTTAAGACAGATGGTCTCTTTTGTGCAACACGGCTGGCCGGAGAGGCCTCCGGGCCATGTTTTGGACCCGCTTCGCAATTACTTTTCCTTCCGGTATCAGTTTTCGGTCAGGGATGGAGTCCTCTTACTGTCCACAGCAGGCGCACCACCTCGGGTGGTCATTCCCACGTCTCTCCATCGAAAGGTCCTCCCACTGGGGTATGCCCCGTACAAAACCATTAGCCTGCCGTTACATGTTCTAGCCACGCCTGGATGGGATATTGTCAGGCTTGTTTCTGCCTGCTCGAAATGTGCTACTCACCAGGCTACTCCACGCACGTCCCTTTCACTGTGGCCAGACCTGGAACAGGCTTGTGAATGAGTTCATGTAGACTTTGCAGCCCCTTCTTGAATTCCTTCTGGCTGTTGGTGGCAGACACATTTCCCAAGTTCCCATATGTGGTACATTGCACTTCCATGTCAACAGCAGTAACAGTTTCAGCGTTATAAGATCGTCACTCTCGAAGGCCTGCCTATTACTTTAGTTACTGATAACGGCCCACAATTTTCTTCTCAACAATTTGCCGACTTCTGTGCCTGGCGAGGTATCCGTCACATGTTGGCTCCCCCTTTTCACCCCCAATCTAATGGGGAGATTGAACATCTTGTCGGAATGTTTAAGACCCAAATGAAGAGGTACATAGTTCAATTGTCATCCGACATGGCATTAGAGACATTCCTGGCTTCCTACCATTTTACGCCAATCTGTGATAAGAGCCTAGGAGAACTCTTACACGGCCGACATCCTCAAACGCTGCTTCACCTGCTGTGGTCCCTGCCGGGCCACCTCCGCACAGTGCCGCTGGCCCGTTTCAGTCTGGGCACTGCGGTGTGGGTTCATGGGTATGGCCGCCACCCCAAATGGATCCCAGCAGTTGTCACGCACTGTCCTGGCTGCCGTCTCTGTGAGGTCCGCATGGAGAACGGCCTCACTTTTCGACACATGGATCAACTGCATCCTAGGGGGGCAGGTCAGGAGTGGGAGGACATCCCAACACACCCAAGGGTTCGCCCGTCACCTGATGAGGCCGAGCACCAAACCCGGCCTCCTCCCAGCCAACACTTCACAGCATCTGATGAGCAGGATCCAGCAACATCTACCATCTGGCTGGCATCAGCCCCTCCCGCGGTACTTGCACCGCATCCATCACCATCGTTAACACCTCTGTCACCTCCGCCTTTGTCACCATCGCTGCTCGCAGTTACGCCACCTACAGCACCGGGCGAGAGTGACAACAGCATTATGGACTACGACCCACCTTCTCCAGTCATATCTCACTGGCCACCAATGGGCAGGGCTCACTGTGTTGCACAGTGCTCTCAGTCTGCACGCCCGAACTCCTTGGTGCCGGCTAGGTGCTTTGGCCAGGAGGACGAAATGGATGTATCATGTGTAAGAGTTTAGTTTTTCTCTGCAGAAGAGGGAGATGTGCTGTAGTGTAGTGTGCGTGTAATTCTAATCAAGAGCTCTGACCAGTGCCCGCCACCAGAGACGCGCAAGACTAGAGACAAACAGCGCGCCCTCTATGAACGAAGGTGGATATAGCACAGAGTAGCGCTGGGACTTGTATAGTGAATGCCGAACTGTTATGTTGTCAGTTCTATACGTAATAGCCAACGCGGGCCATTTATGTTAAAGCTCATAGGATAAAGTTCGGAGGTTACAACTAGTCCAAACTGAGCATACCACTGTAATCATAAAGCCATTATTTCAAATAAAAATACCAAACACAATATCTAGAATTATTCCACAGCATTTTAAAATTTTTCCCAAAATTTGCAACTTCAAAATCGTGTTTGCAGTGTCATATTTGGAAGCCTGTATCTTGGGGTAGGAATTTTTTTGGAGATATGAAGTCACAGGGCGACATGTCCGGCCTGTAAGTCAGATGCTCAAGCTACTCCCACTTAAACTTGCCCAGTACATTTTTTGTGACTCTGGAGACAGGAATTTTGATGATTATCAAAACTCAGACATTGAAAAACAAAGATCATCACCTTGCCTGCTGACAGCACAGCCTTGATTATTTTAGTGGGAAGTGATGACATATGCTTCACGTCCCTAGCGTCTCGACATTATCCCAAAGTGGCATATTCAAATTTCAACTGGTTTGGTTGTTAAGACATTTCATACTTTTTTATTTGAACACCCCTCATACCAGTTCAGAGTAACATTGTGTGCCTTTGCAATGGAGCAATGGTAGCCGGGCCTTATTACATGAACTCTTGCACTCATACTACACCAAACTTATGTTAGGCTCGGATGTTTGACAACACTGGAAAAAAAATTAAAAAATTACATCACCAAATTTCTGTTGGAGACTGGCTCCTCTGGTCCATAACACTTTGGCGACCGAGCATAGATCGGGCCACGGAACTGCTTCAAAATGACCATGCCCGAGTATAGATCACACGGCTGTTACACGTCGTTCACAGCCTACTAGCTGCCCTGAAGCAGACCAACTACTGTGGTAGTTCTACATGGAACATCTGCCTATACGTCCCTTGACTGCTGAAGCCCTCTGTGGTCTGGTTTTAGAACTATGTTGACGTAAACAGCAAGCTAAGCATAGCTACTTCTATGACACGCTGCGCCATTGAGCATTTGTGTAACCGCAAGTTTCAAATTTTCGTTACTGTTTGTTGTTTCTTGGTGATTGTTCTCTCAAAAATGTCACATTTTCTGGCTGAGAAAGAAATTTTAGAAGCTTTAGAAGAAGAAATGGACGATTCTGGTTCGGAGTGGGAAATGTCTGAATGTGAAGAGAATGAAGAGGTTTCACATACAGGTAAGGATCAGACTAGTGCAGATTTTCTTCAATATTTTTATTACAACACAAGTTGCTTCAGTTAGCAGAAAATTTATTTCTGTTCGTCTCTTCTATCTTGCAGAGGAATCTGACGAGCCTACATCTGTGTAGCCTATGTTTACTCAACAAACTATGTCCTTTACAATACAGGCAGCAGCTGCAACACAAGTGTCTGTACCTCCAACAAAAAGGCAACGAATTTCATGGAAGAAACCCACTGATTCCAAATTGGGCTGGAAATTTGGTGACAATCAGCCTACTGTGCCACAATTTGTAGGTAACAGTGGAGTAATCGCAGCTGTTCATGAGAATTCCACTACTCTCGGTGTGTTTTTCATCTTTTTCCCCAATTCCTTAAAGAAACACATAAAATCCGAAACAGATATGCATATATGTTTATAATAAACTCAAAGCAGCTTTCAGAGTAAATCCTCATAGTTTGTGTAATTCGTGGGTGGGAGTAAGGCTGCATGAAATTTATTTGTTTTTTGGCATATTTATACACGTATGTGTCCTGTGGAAAAACCAAAATTGACAGATTACTGGTCTACCAACAATTTTATTTCAACCCATTTCCTTGGTACGGTTATGACCAGAAACACATTCAAGGCAATATTATCAAACCTGCATTTGAAAGACAATGCAACATAGGTTCCAAAACGTCAGCCTCAGCATGACCCTATGCATAAAGTCAGACCAATCCTGGATCATTTCTAATTAGAATCACAAAAATAATTTTACCCATCGGAAAACCTCACTATTGATGAATGCATGTGTGGCTTTCGTGGAAGAATCATATTTCGGGTTTACTTAAAAAATAAACCTGACAAGTATGGTATCAAAATGTTTATTGTGTGTGATTCTAAAACAGGTTATGTTCTAAGGTTTGAGGTACATACTGGGAAAGGAACACAAGACAATTCCAAAATACCATTATTTGAGAGGTTGCTAGCAGATAACCTGGGAAAAGGACACACTATTTACATGGGCAGATTTTGTAGTTCACCAGCAGTATTTGATTTTCTGTGGCATCATAAAACGAAAGCAGTTGGTACATGCGTGACTAACCGGAAAGAACTGCCAAAAAAATAGTTTCCAAAAAACTGAAAAGGTATGAGACTGTGTCAATGAGGAGGAATCATCTGCTTTGTTTGAAGAGGAAAAACACAAGAGATGTACTATAACTATCAACTGTGCACAAAATGATCAGCTCTGACTCATCTTTTCATACAAAGGAAGGTATCAAAGAAAAATCAAAACCAGATACCATTCTTGACTATAATATTTACAAAACGGGGTAGATCGGAGTGATCAAATGATTTCTTACTATGCATTTAGGAGGAAACAGATGTAGTGGTGGAAAAAATTGTTCCTCCACATGCTTATAATGACTGCAACAAATGCATTTATCTTATACTGAAAAACCAGGACACCTGCTCAAAGAAAGAGCTGCCATTTTTCCACTTTTCTATGACAAATTCATGAAGGACTGATACAAAAAAAGGTACAAATTTGGCACTAGACAATGTTCCTAGGACGACATTTTGCAGAAAAAAATCCAGCCACCGAGAAGGAGTGTCCAACTAGAGAGTGTAAAGTTTGCTCAGAGAAAACAAAAAAATCTAATGGTAAAGCAGGTAGTAGGAAGGAAACCTGCTAGTGGTGTTCAGACTGTAGCGTACCACTCTGCATGCAAGAATGCTTCTCACTGAAGCTAATTACCTGTAAATTTACAAAAAAAACTAAAAAACATATTTTTGTGAAACCAAAATCATACATTTTATGTTTGTTCTTACTAATTTTGTCATCAACGAATATAATTAAAATAAATGATTAAAATAAACCTTAAAAACTGATCTTTCATAATATTTTTTTCTGTTTCACGATATCTTAAATAGAAACCTGCCAGTGACATAAAAAAAAGAAAAAAAAGAAAAAAAAAAAAAAAAAAAAAAGAAAAAAAGGCCGGTCCACTGGATCTACAGTGTATCTAAGCCACCGGCTCTTAAAGTATTAAAAATGAGCTGCCCCTGGATATAGCGTACCTCATCTCACCTGAGAGTCTCTACAGTATATTCCATGGGATGTCATCAAATACTTGGAATTTCATTTTCCACAGTTTAGACGGATTATGTGACCTGGTTAGTTTAAAGCACTAAATGATGAGCCACTGAATGAAATAAATAGGCACATAATTTTAAACGCTACTAAAAATAATAATAAAAAATTCAAAAAACCAAGTTTTTGTCAAAGAACAAGCATTTGAAAAATGATATTTACATAAGAAGATTCATACAATACCATCCATAAAATGTAGACAGAAAACAACAGAATCTGTATATATAAAAATGTTGTGTTGGTTTGTGTTTGTTTGAAAATTTCAAAACGTTTATGACCAATTGAGCTCCAAATATGTCAGAACGTTGCACTGTAACACAGAAAGGTGGCATAATTCGGGATGGGGATACCACCCATAAGCTTTGAACAATATAGGTAAATTGATGATATAAATAAACTGAAAACAAGAGAATATAAATTATTTTTTAAAATGTTAAGAAAAAAACAACACTGTAATGAAGTAAAAATCGATTAAAATGGAATTGGATAGTCAAATAGATCTATATACCAGAATTACAGACAGCTTATTTGTTGTTATGGTCTTCAGTCCGGAGACTGGTTTGATGCAGCTCTCCACCCTACTCTATCCTGAGCAAGCCTTTTCATATCCTCATAAGAACGGCAACCCACATTCACTTGAATCTGCTTACTATACGCGTCTCTTGGTCTCCCTCTGCGATTATTACCCCACACACTTCCCTCCAATGCTAAATTTATGATTCCCCGATGTCTAAGAATGTGTCCTACCAAGCAATCCCTTCTTTTAGTCAGGGTATGCCAAAAATTCCTTTTCTCACCAATTCTGTTCAGTACCTCTTCATTAGTTATGCGATCTACCCACCTAATCTTCAGCAATCTTCTGTAGCACCACATTTCAAAAGCCTCTATTCTCTTCCTGTCTGCACTGCTTATCGTCCATGTTTCACTCCCGTACAAGGCAACACTCCACACAAATGCCTTCACAAGACTTCCTTACCCTTAAATTAATATTCGATGTTAGCAAATTTCTCTTTTTCAGAAATGCTTTTCTTCCCATTGCCAATCTGCATTTTATATCCTCTGTACTGAGACCATCGCATGTTATTTTACTACCCAAGTAACAAAACTCGTTTACCACCTTCATTGTTTCGTTACCTAATCTAATACCTTCAGCATCGCCTGATTTTCTAAGACCGCATTCCATTATTTTTGTTTTGCTCTTGTTAATGTTCATTTTATACGCTCTCTTCAACACACTGTCCATTCCTTTCAACTGCTCTTCCAGATCCTTTGCTGTCTCTGACAGAATTACAATGTCATCAGCAAAATGCAATGTTTTTATTTCTTCCCCCTGAACTTTAATCCCTATTCCAAATTTTTCCTTGCTTTCCTTCACCGCCTGCTCGATGTACAAATTGAATAACATCGGAGAAAGGCTACAACCCTGTCTTACTCCCTTCCCAACTGATGCTTCCCTTTCATGCCCTTCGAGTCTAATAACTGCGGTCTGGCTTTTGTACAAGTTGTATATAACTCTCCTTTCCCATTATTTTACTGCTACTGACTTCAGTATTTGAAAGAGTGTATTCTAGTCAACATTGTCAAATGCTTTCTCTAAATCTACAAAAGCTAAAAATGTAGGTTTGCCTTTCCTTAATCTATCTTCTAAGATAAGACGTAAAGTGAGTATTGCCTCCCGGGTTCCTATGTTCCTCCTGAATCCAAACTGATCTTCCCCGAGGTCAGCTTCTACCAGGTTTTCCATTCTCCTGTAGATAATTCGTGTTAAAATTTTGCAACCATGACTTATCAACCTGATGGTTCTGTAATTTTCACAAGGTGATCTATGCATATTAACATAAGCATCAACAGATCATAACGAATTAATTAACAAAACAATATTAAATTAAGTACAGCAGAATAATTTGTGTATATATATATATATATATATATATATATATATATATATATATATATATATATATATATATATATATATATATATATATACCGAAACACAAATTATTCTGCTGTACTTAATTTAATATTGTTTTGTTAATTAATTCGTTATGATCTGTTGATGCTTATGTTAATATGCATAGATCACCTTATATTCTTGTGTCAACCTACTATCTCATGATGAAACATATTTTATTTCTTTTTTTTTCCATTCGAAAAAGATGATTTCAGATGCTCACTACATAATTTAAATAAGTAAATAGCTAGAGTTGGTATCCTCGTTTGTAATAGAGCTATGTAGATCAATTCTTTATACAGTTCAATTTGAGTGTCCGATTAGTAAATCAACTACAAATAGTATCCTCTTCTGCATTTGAGCAGTATAGGTCAACGACTGTGTCTGAGGTCATTTTAGTTGCCTTTTCTTCTTACTTTTCGGCAGGGGTATCCCTGTCTGTAATTCAACTATATAGGTCAAGTGGAGAGTACCATACCGATCACATAATTATCTACCCCATAAATTATTATTTTTTTAAAAATATCGATTTCTGTGAGATAATTTAAATGAGTAAATAACCTACAAATAGTATCTTCTTCTGTAAGTCAATTCGAGTTTATGATACCATTTTACTTGGCATTTTTCTTTACTTTTAGGCAGTGGTATCCCTGTCTGTAAGTGAGCGGTATAGGTCAATTTGAGTGTCCGATACTGATCACATGTTATCTATCCTGTCAGTTATAAATATTTGTTTTTAAAAAACATCAATTTCTATGAAACAATTTAAATGCAAAATGTCCCGGGATTGGAATGGCTCCTTACCCCCTTCCTTAAATCCCTCATCATTTCCTTTTCCCTCTCCTTCCCTTCTGCCTGATGAAGCAGCTAGGCTGCGAAAGCTAGCATTTTTGAGTGTGTGTGTGTGTCTGTGTGTTTATTTGTTGCTATTACTGCCTGTGCCCCTTCGCCTGGTAAGTGTTCATCTATTTTTTACGTATATATATATATATATATATATATATATATATAAAACCACGAGATAGTAGGATGATGCAATTTTGATAAATAATTGACAATATAGTGTCATTTCTATAGGAGAAATTCTTGAATAATGTTAAGAACCCAAGCAAAATAATATCGTACTACGAAAAATTCTCGCTGTGGTCCATAGCTTATGTTGGCAACGGATGAATAATGAAATGTAGATTAACATTAATATTTTACACGAACTACATATTCTTGTATGTACCTTTGTCAATTCAGAAAAAAATAATTTTTATTAAAATTGAAGTTGTCAAAAAAATAAATAAATAATTTTAAAAAAATTAAAAAAGGAACAATATTAGGCACGTGATTAGCCGTCATTAACCATTGGTACCAACATAAACACTAGTGTCCGGTGAGAAGTGCTGTAATATTTAACTCAGACTCTCAAGAAAAACCGACAAAACTACAGAAACAATAAAATGCTATACATCTGTACAGCTCCACAGTAATAACTAAAAATTGGCCAAAATGCAGAATAGACAACATTTGCTCTTACCTTATTTATGTATATCAGGAAGCCTACCAGTAACATAACATGAAGAAACAGCTTATTTCAGATTTATTTATGTTTAGTAAACAGCACATCTAAACAAAACTTGAAATTCAAGTACAATAAGTAATAATTGCTGCTTCAGCTTAGTGGTTAAAACGTTCTCAATTTACCCTGACCAAATTAGGAGAAAATTTAAAGCCCAAAAGATTTGCATTTTCACACTACTATGATAACCAACATTATCCATGAGATAAAAAAATAATAATAATAATAATGTCAAAACATTAGTTTACATCTATGCTGCCAACGTTAATGCCACGAAAAACAATAACTCTGTGGCGCCAAAGTAAAAAAATAATTATTCGAAAAAAAGAATTTAAATGACCTATAAGGCACCATAAATGAAAACTAGGACAACAAAGAAATTGTGATAAATTTCACAAAAAGACGAATCATAATATAAAAATACCGAGCAAAAACTTACCGAAATGAAAGGTCTCACCCACTAAGTCAAAGTTGGCCCTCACACACAAACAGAAACATATATAAAAAAAACACACAAATACAAACACAGAAATACAGACAAACACACACATACACACACAAACAACCAAAATTAACAACACATTTTTAACTACCCCCTCGCTAAAACCCCCAAACCGAGAAATTAAAACTCCCTTCCCATTAATAATAACACAAGCTAGAAACTACCCTTCCAACATAATACTGAACTAAAAATTACACCCCCAAAACATCAATAAAAGAAAAAAACTAACATTTCCCTAAACAATTAGAGGTGTCCATCCACTACGAAAAGAAAGGAAGAAAAAAGAAATACACAACCCACCCCCACCCAAAAGACAAAAGAACCTCCCACCCACAAAAATTAACACTTTTGCAATTTGAATAAAAAATGATTGGAAAATACAATGATTGTCAGGCACGCTCTTCCGCCAACAGTACTCATCGAGATGAGACTGCAGAGAAGAAGAGCGCCATTTCCTCCTCCCCATCACAGACTTGTCAGCCCCCCAAATCCCCTCTATGGAGTTAGTACAAGCTCCAGTAGAATAATTTTTGAACTGCAATCTATGATTAACCGATAAGTGTTTAGAACCCCTCTTCCCCAAATACCTATACGAAGCAAATGAGTCTGACATAATAGTCGACCCAATTTCAATATATCCTTCAATCAAATTAACCAAAACCTCTTTTGTCCTATTTTCAACAATTTTCAAAACAACTTCTGAACTCCTCCCACCTGAAACAACAGCCCTCCACACCCACAAACCTACAAGCGGCCCACCCCTCCCATATTTCCTCTTACCAAAAAATGATTCATCCAACTCAACAATCACACCTGGCCCACCCAACGTACCCCTATGTTTCAAAAAATCCCCACAAACCTCCCTACAAAAAGAAATGCAATCGACAATTGTTGACACATTCACAGCACATTCATGCGCAGCAAAACGTACAGCAGATTCATAACAGAAGAAGTACACCATCAACAGAATATCACGCATAGCCAACTTCGACTTCTCGAATCAAGTGCCTTTCCTTATAGATCTCTATCTTTTATCTTTACAACATCTCCAAACATAAAGGTCACGGGTCCGAGATGGTGAGACCTTCATCAGTTTCATAGATTGGCCACATTCACTACATTGTAAACTTCAGCCAAGAGCCCAAATAACTGTAGGAATTTAATATTCTCTATCATAGTATTGCCCATAGCAATTCACAGAGAATATGAGTTCGTTGTGATATCCATGCTAATAAAAAAAATAAAATAAAATAAAAAATGTCATCACCAAAAATTAAAACTAAGAAACACAAGAATAAAATATGACAACTATGACACGAAATTATGCTAACACGAAAAACAACCATTAGCAAACTCACTTTCAAATAAAAGTAAAAACCAAACCAATCTCTCGATAATATAGACAGATCAACAAAATACCACACCAACAACTTCAGAAGCAATGTATATTATACAATAAAGAAACATATGAAGAAAGAAAATTAATAACAAATTTCCAAAGATGTTATATTCGAAACATACCTGCTCATGCTGGACATGAATTTTACAGGTTTTCTGGTCATGAATGTTCCCCAATTGCAATTTCAGTCTAAACGTAGAAATTCACGACAAATTTGCGAAAATTAATTAAAGCTGTTCCTGCTGTATGGTTGACAGATTCTCAATGTACCCATGTCCGGTCAATAAATTAGGTATCCACGTGAAATACTGCCCTCGGAATTTGCGACAAATTTGTGGAAATTAATTAATGCTGTTCCTCTCTGTGGTTGACAGGTTCTCAATGTACCCATGTCCAGTCAATAAATCAGCTATCCTTGCGAAACAATGCCCTCGGAATTTGCGACAAATTTGTGGAAATTAATTAATGCTGTTCCTGCTCTGTGGTTGACAGGTTCTCAATGTACCCATGTCCAGTCAATAAACCAGCTATCCTTGTGAAAAACTGACCTCAGAATTCGCTACAAATTTGTGGAAATTAATTAACATTGTTCCTGCTCTATAGTTGACAGGTTATTGATGTACCCTTGTCCGGTTAGTAAATCACATGCCACCATGTGACACTGCCCTCGGAAAACCATAAATTTGATAGAAGTTCAACCGCTTCCAAAAATGTTACACACATACGCTTTCACGCATGCGGTTAAGTAACCTATGAATCATCATGTTTCAGTTAATAAAAAAAAAAAATAAATAAATAAATAAAAAATAAAAAAAAATAAAAAAAATCTATCTTGGGATGCAGACATATCTATCTTTTACTGCAATCACAGGATTTCCCAAATTAATTTGCGGGCATTCGTATTTGCGTGTTACTGTGGCGGGAAAATGTATTATTGAATGACTACTATTCGCTGATTAATGCTATTACAGTGTGCCGTGGCTGGCTGACTATATCACATGGCCTGTGCTCAGTTAACATAACAAAGAAAAATCGTGTAGCGTAACCTTCAATTCTAGGTACTGTACTGTATTTGACGGATTTCGTATTTAATCTTAATTACTACAAAAATTTGGAGGGAAAATGAAACATTGCATTAAAGATATTTGGGTCATTCCATGCCAAGTGGTCCAGAGGCTCCCACATGACCCTCATGGATTTTGATGAAATTTTGTATGAACATTCACACATGTTCTCAATGAACACTGGTAAAGTTTCAGTTTCAAAAATTCAATACTTCCGGAGATACAGTCACTTGTTTAAGACCATAGCACAGCTTCCAATAGTGCGTCCTTGAATTTTCAGCAACTTTGAGATGATATATCTCTGGGAGTATTTGCATGAAAGAAACAAATCTTGGCCATCTTATACAACTTTTAGAGCTCTTTAAAGTAAAATATTAAGAACAGGATTTCTGAGCAATTGTCATATAGAAAATGTGGGGCAAAGTTGGGCGAAAAAATTTCTGGTGAAAAAAAGTGCGAACTTTAGTTTTTTATATCTTCGGAAGTAATTGTGGGATGTACATGAAACTTTGCACACCAAAACTCACCAACACAAGGTCTTAGAATATAAAGTTTCATTCTCCTATTGCTTCCCATTATTTCACAAATCTAGGGTAAATTTGACGATTTTTCAAAAAGTGCTAAAAATGGGTATTTTTAGTCAAATATTTCAAAAAAGTGTTTTCTCCAAATTCCTTTAAACTATGCTCATTAGAAAGAGCATATTCTAAACTATCTAGAAAAGTGGATTTGGTTTTGCAATGCAAGCATATAAGGCCCTAAAAAGTAGCATCATCCTAGAGGCGCATTGGAAGTTTGAACCCATTTTTCTGGCACTCAAATTACACCTAAAATCTTTTATTATGTCTAATAAATGTTTGTTA
Organism: Locusta migratoria; assembly: GCA_026315105.1. NCBI lineage: Eukaryota > Metazoa > Arthropoda > Insecta > Orthoptera > Acrididae > Locusta > Locusta migratoria. The sequence goes on along the minus strand of CM048745.1, from coordinate 700,857,109 downwards.
ATGCCTGGGATAAGTAAAACAAGAAGTCCTGATGAATAGGATGTAGCTCAAGTCCGAATAGAAAAAGAATAAAAATAGAAACAATGTTATTTCTTAATTGTCCCCCCCCTCCCCCATCTCTCTCTCTCTCTCTCTCTCTCTCTCTCTCTCTCTCTCTCTCTCTCTCTCTCTCACACACACACACACACACACACACACAAAATTATAATTTAGAATGAATGTAAATTGTAAAATTTATTTGCACAATCATTATCTAATTATTAGTAGCATTTTTAATGAACACACCAGCTTACTGAAGGAAAATAAGTATATAAAGGAGTTGTTGTGGTTTAACCACTGCTAGATTCATTTCACCTGAGAAAACCATCATCTCCATCACCATAGGGGCTATGCTTGAGCATCAACAGCTATGGGTGAGTTTCTTTACACAGGTTTCCAAGACTGATGAATGTCAACAGGAATGGTGTATTGCCGGCCAGACGAATTTACTGACGGAGCTGGAATAACTGCAATAATGTGGTGTGATGGAACCCAGCACTTGTCACTTATTGGTGGTCAATAAAATGAATCTGCTGGACCATGAGGGTGCATAAAGTTTATTAATGCATCCCTTTGCTCAGTGGAAGTCTCACACATATTCCCAATTCACCAAAAATTTTCTTAGATGCATGCAACATATTGTCCTGGTTGGAGAGCAGACATTAATATGCCTTCTTTAGTTCTCTGACCCATTGTAGCTAGAAAAGATGATCAATCATTTGAAACTCTGCTGACCTGAATTATTGTTTCATCAATAGGTAAAAAGTGACGATTTTCTCTAGTGCCTACTACAATTTGTCCAAGTTTAAACCTCACTTCTTGTGACAATTTTTTTTTATTTCCCCAATTTCATCTTTACTGAAGAAAACAAATTTTATTCCATTATTTTTTTCAGAGCAGAAATGAAACAGGTCTAGGTGAGTAAGATTGAGCACTGGAGCCATCACTGAAATTATGAATGTGAGATATCTGTGCAAACTGTGCTTTTATATACTTGATGAGCTCCTTGATAAAAACGTTAACTCTACCAGTGTCGTGCCGCAAACAAGAAATGATAATGCAGAAACTTAAAGATTCCACTTTCTCATTTTGATGAAAGTAGATAACAAATGGATGAATTGTTTCTTTCCAGTGGAAGCCTTGCACAGCATCCTGAATAATAAAAGAATAATTTTCCAAAGAATCCATTAGGACAACAAGCTCTTTGTTTTTCAGATAACATTTAAGACCATTAAAGTGCAGTCATTCCAGCTCCATCAGTAAATTTGTTTGTCTAACAATACACCATTCCTCTTGATATTCATCAGAAAATTAATGTAGCATAGCGTAAGGTGATACAATTTGTCCGAAATGATTGAAATTGTACCACCATACCCTATCAAAAATTGAAATAGGTTAGAGGAAACTAAGCAACCTATGAGTGGCTTCTAATTTTACCCAGGACTCTTCAATAATTTTATAATCAGGCTTGGGAACCTGTGTAAAGAAACACTTATCACGCTTGGGATATCCTGTGGTAAAGGAACCCACCCGTGGCTGTTGTTGCCCCTATGGCGATGGGGATGCTGGTTTTCTCAGGCGAAATAAAACTAGCAGTGGTTAAACCATTGCAACTCATTTATACACTTCTTTTCCATCAGTAAGCTAGTGTTTGTTCATTAAACTGGCTATTAATAATTAGATAATTATGGAAATAAATTTTATGAATTAAATTCAGTTTGTCTGTGTGTGTGTGTGTGTGTTTGTGTGTGTTTGTGTGTGTTTGTGTTATTCTTTTTCTATTCGGACTTGAGCTACGTCCTATGCATCAGGACTTCTTATTTCACTTATCCCAGGCATTAACAAACATTTATTTGACATAATAAAGATTTTAGGTATAATTTGAGTGCCAGAAAAATGGGTTCAAACTTCCAGTGTGCCTCTAGGATGATGCTACTTTTTAGGGCCTTATATGCTTGCATTGCAAAACCAAATCCACTTTTCTAGATAGTTTAGAATATGCTCTTTCTAATGAGCATAGTTTAAAGGAATTTGGAGAAAACACTTTTTTGAAAAATTTGACTAAAAATACCCATTTTTAGCACTTTTTGAAAAATCGTCAACTTTACCCTAGATTTGTGAAATAATGGGAAGCAATAGGAGAATGAAACTTTATATTCTAAGACCTCGTGTTGGTGAGTTTTGGTGTGTAAAGTTTCATGTACATCCCACAATTACTTCCAGAGATATAAAAAACTAAAGTTCGCACTTTTTTTAACCAGCAACTTTTTCGCCCCAAATTTTCTATATGAAAATTGCTCAGAAATCCTGTTCTTAATATTTTACTTTAAAGAGCTCTAAAAGTTGTATAAGATGGCCAAGATTTGTTTCTTTCATGCAAATACTCCCAGAGATATATCATCTCAAAGTTGCTGAAAATTCAAGGACGCACTATTGGAAGCTGTGCTATGGTCTTAAACAAGTGACTGTATCTCCGGAAGTATTGAATTTTTGAAACTGAAACTTTACCAGTGTTCATTGAGAGCATGTGTGATTGTTCATACAAAATTTCATCAAAATCCATGAGGGTCATGTGGGAACTTTTCTCGATATTAGACCACTTGGCACGGAATGGCCCATTTCCAAAACATGCATTTTAAGACAAAGTATGCTGAGGAAAAGTACTTAGAAGTGACATTTACATACAGTAAAATTTATCCGAAGAAAGTGATTTAATAACAAATTTCCAAAGATATTATTTACTTATATTCGAAACACCAGTGACACAATGACGTCATACGACACAACACGGCTACGTCACTGGTCAAAGCCGACGAGGAGTATCCCCTGCTCAATGAACAAGCATTTGAAAAATGATATTTACATTAGAAGATTCATACAAAACCATCCATAAAATGTAGACAGAAAACAACAGAATCTCTACATATAAAAACGTTGTGTTGGTTTGTGTGTGTTTGAAAATTTCAAAACATTCTTCACCAACTGAGCTCCAAATTTGTCACAATGTTGCACTGTAACAAAGAAAGGTTTTTAAGATAGGTCTACCTATTTATTTTATATATGCTTTGGTTTCTACAAATGCCTGCCTAGGTGTGTTTGGATGTGAATATGTGTGAGTGTGTGTGTATTTGTTTACCTTCCTTTTTGTCCCCTAAGGTAAGTCCTTCCACTCCTGGGATTGGAATGGCTCCTTTTCCACTTCCTTAAAACCCATATCCTTCCCTTTCTCCTCTCCTTCCTTCCTCTTTTTCCCGAAGAAGCCACCACTGGTGGCGAAAGCTCGAATGTTTGTGTGTTTTTGGGTTTGTTTGGTGTTTCTGTCGACGAGCCTGTACTTTAGGTAAGTCAAAAATCTTTATTTTATACCTATTTTCCCACCTGGAAAGTCTCCTTCTATATATATATATATATATATATATATATATATATATATATATATATATATATATATATATATATGAAGTTTACTTATCAGGCGAAGGATCACAGACACACACACACACGCAAATGCAAGCTTTCGCAACCATTTGGTGCTTCTTCAGGCAAAGAGCAGGGAAGGAGAGGGAAAAGGAAAGAATGTGAGTTTAAAGGAGCGGGTGAGGAGTCATTCCATTCCTGGGAGAGGAAAGACTTTCCTTTGGGGAAATAGGATAGGTAAACAAACACACACACCCACACACATAAACACGCGCACACACACCAAGGCAGACCTTTTACCCCAAAGGTAAGTCTTACCCGAGATTGGAATGACTCCTCACCTGCTCCTTTAAACCCACATCCTTTCCTTCTCCCTCTCCTTCCCTGCTCTTTGCCTGAAGAAGCAACAAATGGTTGCGAATGCTTGCATTTGTGTATGTGTGTGTGTTTTATTTATGTTAATGATACAGTAAGGGCAGTTTACAACTCACCGCAAAGACGTGGTGACGAGCTTCGACAGGCACATACAAAAGACACACACATACAACACTTTCAGCTATTGGCCATGGCCTTCTTCAGAAAATAGAACACTCACGCAATCACACAGGCACACAACGCAGTCATACAACCATGTTACTGTCACATACCTGTGTTCTTTCGCCTGATAAGTAAACCTCATCTACTTTATATTAAACATAACCTGTATATATGACACTTTAGCGATTTTTGGCAAAAACTTTTCCACATTGTTAAATTTATATAAATGCGGATACGATATACATTTTAAAAAATATGCATGTAAAAACATGCGTAATCTAGTAGTACGTTGTATCAATATTTCAAAGCAGTCGGTCAAGAACTTTCGAAGATATAAGATTTTGAACATAAGACTAAACATGGTTCAAAGTTAGATTTCTAAGAGGAGACACAGGAAGGGCAGGCAATGACGAAGAGGGGGAGAAGAGATATATACATACGTTTTTAATTGTAACCAAGACTCAAAATACCAACTTCAGGCTTCAAAACAGACTTAATAGCAGCATTTTTCAAAAATCTTTTCATCCCCTATTTCACCCCCTTAAAGGCTGATTTTCAGAAAAAGCTGAAACACACCTTTTTTAATTCTAACCAAGAATCCATATACCAATTTATGTAGATCTAGCATCAAAACTGGCTGGATAACAGCATATTTTCAAAAAGCTTTTCATCCCCCATTTTACTCCCTTAGGGACAGAATATCGAAAAATCGCTTCTTAAACATCACCAACGGCGTAAGATGAATACCCTCAACAAATTTCAAGTTTTTATCATCAGTGTTTTTGGCTGGGGGATGATGAGTCATTCATGTACTCAGTCAGTCACATGAAACACGGCCTTTTATCGACAGATATTATGTGTTGTGCTCTTGTGATCTCTCTTGAAGGTGGTCTATGCAGTGTACCCTGTTATATACTAAGTATTACCAAGCGGAGCGCAACGGAGTCGCTTACAAATCTCTTACTAAGTCAGACGACTGGGAGTATGATCCTGCTACTCAACGAATTGATGCATGATGAACATATCGGTTCCCTGAGTGGAGAAGGAGAAGACTGAAAATGGATGGAATGCAAGGGAGTGATGAACAGAAGCCGGGATTAGATAGAGGGAGGATGAAGAGGAAGATAGTGGTGAAGTAGGAGACAGACATAGCAGATGGAAATTAGATGGAAAGAATGTAGGAAAGATAGAGAAAACTAGTTTTTTACTAAAGTGAATTATACGTTTCATGGTCCAGAATCAGTAAACTGATCTGTGTGTTTGTGGAGAAAACTTACGATAAAAAAAGATTAATCTATATTATTATTATTATGGTATTCAGTCCGGAGACTGGTTTGATGCAGCTCTCCACCCTACTCTATCCTGAGCAAGCCTTTTCATCTCCTCATAAGAAAGTCAACCCACATCCACTTGAATCTGCTTACTATACGCGTCTCTTGGTCTCCCTCTGCGATTTTTACCCCACACACTTCCCTCCAATGCTAAATTTACTATTCCCCGATGTCTAAGAATGTGTCCTACCAAGCGATCCCTTCTTTTAGCCAGGGTATGCCATACATTCCTTTTCTCAACAATTCTGTTCAGTACTTCTTCATTGGTTATGCGATCTACCCACCTAATCTACAACATTCTTCTGTAACACCACATTTCAAAAGCCTCTATTCTCTTCCTGTCCGCACTGCTTATCGTCCATGTTTCACTCCCGTACAAGGCAACACTCCACACAAATGCCTTCACAAAAGACTTCCTTACACTTAAATTAATATTCGATCCTAGCAAATTTCTCTTTTTAAAAAATGCTTTTCTTCCCATTGCCATTCTGCATTTTATATCCTCTGTACTGCGACCGTCATATGTTATTTTTTTGCCCATGTAACAAAACTGATCTACCTACCACCTTCTTTGTTTCGTTGCCTAATCTAATTCCTTCAGCATCGCCTGATTTTCTAAGACCGCATTCCATTATTTTTGTTTTGCTCTTGTTAATGTTCATTTTATACGCTCTCTTCAACACACTGTCCATTCCATTCAACTGCTCTTCCAGGTCCTTTGCTGTCTCTGACAGAATTACACTGTCATCAGCAAAACACAATGTTTTTATTTCTTCCCCCTGTACTTTAATCCCTATTCCAAATTTTTCCTTGCTTTCTTTCACCGCCTGCTCTATGTACAAATTGAATAACATCGGAGAAAGGCTACAACCCTGTCTTACTCCCTTCCCAACTGATGCTTCCCTTTCATGCCCTTCGAGTCTAATAACTGCGGTCTGGCTTTTGTACAAGTTATAAATAACTCTCCTTTCCCTGTATTTTACCCCTGCTGATTTCAGAATTTGAAAGAGTGTATTCCAGGCAACATTGTCAAAAGCTTTCTCCAAATCTACAAAAGCAAAAAATGTATGTTTGCCTTTCCTTAACCTATCTTCTAAGATAAGACGTAAAGTGAGTATTGCCTCCCGGGTTCCTACGTTATTCCTGAATCCAAACTGATCTTCCCCGAGGTCAGCTTCTATCAGGTTTTCCATTCTCCAGTAGATAATTCGTGTTAAAATTTTGCAACCATGACTTATCAAACTGATGGTTCTGTAATTTTCACACCTGTCTGTGCCTGATATCTTTGGAATGGGGATTGTTACATTTTTCTTAAAGTCTGAGGGTATTTCGCCTGTCTCATAAATCCTACACACCAGTTCAAATAATCTTGTCATGGCTGGCTCTCCCAGAGACATTAGTAGCTCTGAGGGTATGTCATCTACTCCTGGGGCCTTGTTCCAACCTAGGTCTGTCAAGGCTCTGTCAAATTCATCTCTCAGTATAGCATCTCCTATTTCATCTTGATCTACTTCCTCTTCCCTTGCTACAACATCGTCTCTCAGTTCATTTCCTTTGTAGAGCTGTTCTATGTAGTCTTTCCGCCTTTCAGCTTTCCCTTCTTTGCTGAGAACTGGTTTCCCATCTGAGTTCTTGATATTCGTAGAGTTGCTTTTCTTGTCCCCAAATGTCTCTCTTATTTTCCTGTAGGCGGTATCTACTTCTTATACATTCTTCTACAGATTTGCATTTCGCTAATCATCAATTAAATCAAGTATTTCTTGTGATATCCAAGGATTTTTTGTAGGCCTTGCCTTTCTACCTACTTTGTCCTCTGCTGCCTCCACTATTTCGTCTCTCAATGCTACCCATTCCTCTTCTACTGTTTTATTTCCCCCTGTTTCTGTTAATTGTTGCCTAAATCTCCCTCTGAAATTATCCAGAACTTCACTTTCCTTCAATTTATCTAAGTCCCATCTCCTTATTTTCCTACCTTTCTGCAGTTTTTTCAGTTTCAGCCTACAGTTCATGACTAACAAGTTATGGTCAGAGTCTATATCTGCCCCTGGGTACGTCTTGCAGTTTATAACCTGGTTCCGGAATCTGTGTCTTACCATTATAAAATCTATCTGATACCTTCTGGTGTCTCCTGGTCTCTTCCATGTATACAACCTTCTTTTGTGATTCTTAAACCAGGTGTTTGTTACGATTAAATCATGTTCCGTGCAAAATTCTTTCAGGCGAATTCCTTTTTCATTCCTCCTGCCCAGTCCACATTCACCAACTATTTTTCCTTCTCTTCCTTTTCCTACTACCGAATTCCAGTCTCCCATCACAATTAAATTTTCCTCTCCCTTAACTGTCTGAATAATTTCCTTTAGCTCCTCATATATTTCTTCAATCTCCTCATCATCGGCAGAGCTAGTTGGTATATAAACCTGTACTACTGTTGTCGGTGTTGGCTTCGTATCTATCTTTACAATGATAATGTGATCACTGTGCTGCTCATAGTAGTTTACCCGCATTCCTATTTTCTTATTCATCATCAGTCCTACTCCTGTGATACCCCCAACTGATTTTGTATTTATAATCCTGTACTCAACTGACCAGAAATCCTGTTCATCCTGCCACCGAACTTCACTAATCCCCACTATATCTAACTTCAACCTATCCACTTCCCTTTTTAAATTTTCTAATTTTCCTACCCGATTAAGGGATCTAACATTTCATGCTCTGATCCGTAGAATGCCAGTATTGTCTTTCCTCCTCCTGAGTAGTCCCAGCCCGGAGATCCGAATGGGGGACTATTTTACCTCCGGAATATTTTACCCGAGAGGATGCCATCATCATATGTTCATACAGTAGAGCTGCATGTCCTCGGGAAAAGTAACGGCTGTAGTTTCCCTTTGCTTTCAGCCGTTCGCAGTAGCTGTGTGGCAAAGCCACATTAGCTGTGTTACAAGGCCAGCTCAGTCAATCATCCAGACTGTTGCCCCTGTAACTACTGAAAAGGCTGCTGCCCCTCTTCAGGAACCACACGTTTGTCTGGCCTCTCCACAGATACCCCTCTGCTGAGGTTGCACCTACGGTACGGCTATCTGCATCGTTGAGGCACGCAAGCCACCCCACCTCGGCAATGTCTGTGGTTCATGGGTTTAAAATATTGAGTTTCCGCGAAACTATATTTTTTATAACTTTCATTTCACAAAGCCACAGTAGCCTAACGAACGACATTGATATTGTTACGTTGAAATGGAAGCAGGTTTGACTTCGAAGGCAACTGAACACAGCACTTATATTGAAAGCAGGTTTATTACGAATGTAACATACACGCAGCACTAACTGCCTCTCGGACAGAGTGCTCTGCTAATTATACATGGAGAATGTACCAAAAATAAGAAGAATAGTTAACATAAGAAACAAATAGAATTTACAAGTGAACATAAGAAAGATGTAGAACATTCTGGTGTTGTTCATTATAAAGAAAAAAATTTTTGCCGGTGGACGGGATTGAACCAGCGACCTTCAGCATTGCAGTCGGTGACACTATCCCCTGCGCCATGCCAGCAGTCGGTTTACGTGGTGTCTCGTGGCATTGCTCCCTCTCCTGAAAAAACAGCGACCCGCTGTTATGTTCCCTATGGAGCCAGCTACAATGTCCTGGATCTTGACCTTGTCATGGGTCCTCTGTATGACAGTTCTAGAGAATCTTCCATTCTCCACGATTATTGATGACAGACATTCCTGTCATGGCTTCGTCAGTCCTTAAGAGTCCTTGAACAAAAGCCATTGTCGCCTATCTGCTCTTCAGGATGGTAGTAAGACTTCATGCGCAGAACATGAACAATGTCTCTTCGTTTATGTCGTTTCAACGACGGCTCATAATCCTCAACTTCGTATGTGTTTTCTGACAGGCAACGCATGACACGATATGAACCAAAGTATCGCTTCAATAACTTTTCTAACAGTCCTACCTTCCGTACAGGGGTAAAAATCCATACCAGATCTCCTGGGCTGTTCACCACAGGTCGGTGCTTGTCATTATACCGCTGACGGTCCATCTCCTGGGCGTCCAGTGTTCATATGCGAGAAAGCTGTCTTGCTTCTTCGACCCTGCTGATGAGCTGTTTATCATAGTCATCCTGAGTGTCTCCGGTTGGAATGGGAACAGCATATCTATTGTCTTCTCAGCTTCACGGCCATGGAGCAGGAAAAATGGAGTGAAGCCTGTGGTGTCTTGTCTTGCGGTATTATGAGCATATGTCACGACTGGCAGTATTGTATCCCAATCCTTCTGCTCAACATCGATGTAGATCGACAGAATATCGGCTAACGTCTTGTTATAACATTCTGTAAGACCATTTGTCTGAGGATGGTATGCATTTGTCATTCTGTGGACAATGTCACACCATGACATTAACTCTCATACTAGTTTTGACTGGAATACTTTTCCACGATCAGATATCATCACACGTGGTGCTCCATGCTTCAAAATAATGTCTTCTACAAGGAATTTTGCGATCTCTGGAACTTCTGCAGTCGGTACAGGTTTGGTGACAGCGTAACAACTTGTGAGGTACTCAGTGCAGACTATTTTCCATCCGTTACTGGTCGTCGACTTCGGGAACCTCCCTAAAAGATCGATCCTAACTCGGTGGAATGGAGCTGCTGCTGGCAGAATTGGTACGAGATGCCCTGGAGGTAATTGCGGCACCTGCTTCCGCCGATGGCACTCTTTACAGTGACTCACATAGTGCTTGACAAATCGGTAAAGACCTTTCCAGTAATACCTGCGTCTGATTCTGTCTAGGGTATTCACGAATCCCAGATGACCGGATATTGGAGCATCGTGGAAATAGTTGAGAATAGCTGGCTGGAGATGAGCTGGAATGACCAGTAGCCATTTGGGGCCCAGTGGATCTTAGTTGGTCTTATACAATGTTCTGTTTATAAGTCGGAACTCTCCATTGGTCGGTTCTCCTTTCTCCAAGGCCTCTATCATTTTTAATAGTGCTGGATTTTCCCTCTGTTCAGCTGTAACATCATCTAATTCAGTGAGGGCTAAAATTTTATTCCTGTTGTTGTGTTCCATTAATGGGTTCCTCGAAAGGCAGTCGGCATCCTTGTGTTTGCACCCATTCTTGAATACCACTGTACATTGTACTCTTGGAGTCTTAGTGCCCATCTTGCTAGTCGACCTGATGGATCGTTCAAGCTAGTCAGCCAACACAGATAATGGTGGTCTGTCACAACGCTGATTGGTTTGCCGAATAGATACGGCCGGAACTTGTTGATAGCCCAGATAACTGTGAGGCATTCTTTCTCAGTTGTAGAGTAGTTTATCTCAGATTTTGAGAGTACTCTTGGTGCATAGGCTATCACATTTTCAGACCTTCCTGAACTTGTAAAAGCAATGCACCAATCCCATAAACACTGGCATCTGTGTTAAGTACTGTTTCCGCATTCTTATCGTACAAGGCTAGCACTGGTGCAGAAGTTAGAGCCTCCTTAAGTGCCCGGAAAGCTCTTTCTTTTGTCTCATACCAGTAAAACTTGGCGTCTCCCTGCAGAAGTTCTTGTAATGGATTAGCCTTGTTACAAAATCCTTTTATGAAATGTCAGTAGTATGAGCACAGCCTGAGAAAACTTCTCACATGTGCTGAGTAGTTGGAAATTCTGTTACTGCCCTTACTTTATCTGCATCAGGACGGACACCATCTCAGTTGACTAGGTCCCCCAGGATTTTTATCTCTTTGGCGATGAAGAGGCACTTCTTTGGATTGAGGTGGAGTCCTGCAGCCTGAACACACTTCAACACAGTTGACAGGCGACTTAGATATTCTTTAAATGTTTTCGAGAAAACGACAATGTCATTTAAATAGCAAATACACATCATCCACTTAAGGTGTCAAAGCAAGTTGTCCAACAAGTGTTCAAATGTGGCTGGAGCATTACATAATCCAAATATCATTACTTTGAATTCATAGAGGCCGTCAGTTGTAATAAAAGCCGTCTTCTCCCTGTCAGCTTCATCAACCTCGATTTGCCAGTAACCTTTCTGCATGTCCATAGTTGAGAAGTATGTAGCTCCTATCAAGCAGTCTAAGATGTCATCAATGTGCGGCAGTGGGTAGACATCTTTCTTTTAATTTAGTTCAGCCGCCAATAGTTGACACAGAACCTCCATGTGCCATCCTTCTTCTTAACAAGGACCACCAGAGACAACCAAGGACTCTCCGAAGGTTGAATAATGTCATTGTGCAACATCTTCTTCACTTCCTCCCGAATTATCCGTCTTTCAGCTGTCGACACTCTATATGAACATTGGCTAATTGGTGGATGATCCCCAGTATTGATATGATGCCTCAGGGCTATTCCGTGCCAAGTGGTCTAATATCGAGAAAAGTTCCCACATGACCCTCATGGATTTTGATGAAATTTGGTATGAACAATCACACATGTTCTCAATGAACACTGGTAAAGTTTCAGTTTCAAAAATTCAATACTTCCGGAGATACAGTCACTTGTTTAAGACCATAACACAGCTTCCAATAGTGCGTCGTTGAATTTTCAGCAACTTTGAGATGATATATCTCTGGGATTATTTGCATGAAAGAAACAAAACTTGGCCATCTTATACAACTTTTAGAGCTCTTTAAAGTAAAATATTAAGAACAGGATTTCTGAGCAATTTTCATATAGAAAATTAGGGGCAAAGTTGGGCGAAAAAGTTGCTGGTTAAAAAAAGTGCGAACTTTAGTTTTTTATATCTCTGGAAGTAATTGTGGGATGTACATGAAACTTTGCACACCATAACTCACCAACACAAGGTCTTAGAATATAAAGTTTCATTCTCCTATTGCTTCCCATTATTTCACAAATCTAGGGTAAAGTTGACGATTTTTCAAAAAGTGCTAAAAATGGGTATTTTCAGTCAAATTTTTCAAAAAAGTGTTTTCTCCAAATTCCTTTAAACTATGCTCATTAGAAAGAGCATATTCTAAACTATCTAGAAAAGTGGATTTGGTTTTGCAATGCAAGCATATAAGGCCCTAAAAAGTAGCATAATCCTAGAGGCGCACTGGAAGTTTGAACCCATTTTTCTGGCACTCAAATTATACCTAAAATTTTTTATTATGTCTAATAAATATTTGTTAATGCCTGGGATAAGTGAAATAAGAAGTCATGATGAATAGGACGTAGCTCAAGTCCGAATAGAAAAAGAATAAAAATAGAAACAATGTTATTTCTTAATTGTCCCCCCCCCTCCCCCATCTCTCTCTCTCTCTCTCTCTCTCTCTCTCTCTCTCACACACACACACACACACACACAAAATTATAATTTAGAATGAATGTAAATTGTAAAATTTATTTGCACAATCATTATCTAATTATTAGTAGCCTGTTTAATGAACAAACACTAGCTTACTGATGGAAAAGAAGCATATAAATGAGTTGCAATGGTTTAACCACTGCTAGTTTCATTTCACCTGAGAAAACCAGCATCCCCATCGCCACAGGGGCAACAACAGCCACGGGTGGGTTCCTTTACCACAGGATACCCCAAGCGTGATAAGCATTTCTTTACACAGGTTCCCAAGCCTGATAATAAAATTATTGATGTGTCCTGGGTAAAATTAGAAGCCACTCATAGGTTGCTTAGTTTCCTCTAACCTATTTCAATTTTTTATAGGGTATGGTGGTACAATTTCAATCATTTCGGACAAATGTAATTGTAACTGCAAATATATTGAGAAAAGAAATAATTAATTTTAACTATGGCACTTGTTCTTGAATGTTTAATGAATATGTAACACAAATATTAGACAATTACATATGTTGGTATGAACACAAAAAAATGTTACAGAATTGAGAAAAATCGATATAAAATGTACCACACTAGGTACAATTATGATCACTTCCTGGTACAATTTTGATCTTTGACTTTTCCCACATAAAAAGCACTTTTTCTTTCGGGCACCAGTGCATACTTCGCTGTACCAAACGTTGTACAATAATAAGTTTACAAGCATGTGGAAACTAGAACATCTATAAGAGCACGTTCGATGAAGTAACACCAAGTACATCTTTACAGGAAAAAAATTTATGTCTCCTTAACACAGAGTGTTGTATTCTTGGAAAAGACAGGAGGAGCTGTAGAAACCTGCTACACTGCAACGCCACACAAAGGCAAGTGCTAGCAACAATACGATACTGAAAACTTATGTTGATCAGAATTGTACCTATATCGAATTTGTACCACCTTACCCTATGCTACATTAATTTTCTGATGAATGTCAAGAGGAATGGTGTATTGTCAGACAGACAAATTTACTGATGGAGCTGGAATAACTGCACCTTAAAGGCCTTAAATGTTATCTGAAAAACAAAGAACTTGTTGTCCTAATGGATTTTTGGAACATTATTCTTTTATTATTCAGGATGCTGTGCAAGGCTTCCACTGGAAAGCAACAATTCATCCATTTGTTATCTACTTTCATCAAAATGAGAAAGTGGAATCTTTAAGTTTCTGCATTATCAGTTCTTGTTTGTGGCATGACACTGGTACAGTTAATGTTTTTATCAAGGAGCTCATCAAATATATAAAAGCACAGTTTGAACAGATATCTCACATTCATAATTTCAGTGATGGCTCCAGTGCTCAATCTTACCTAGACCTGTTTCACTTCTTCTCTGAAAACATTAATGGAATCAAATTTGTTTTCATCAGTAAAGATGAAATTGGGGGGGGGGGGGGGAGGAAAAAAGGAAAAAAAAATTGTCACAAGAAGTGAGGTTTAAACATGGACAAACTGTAGCAGGCACTAGAGAAAATTGTCACTTTTTGCCTATTGATGAAACAATACTTCAGGTCAGCAGAGTTTCAAATGATTGATCATCTTTTCTAGCTACAATGGGTCAGAGAACTAAAGAAGGCATATTAATGTCTGCTCTCCAACCTGGACAATATGTTGCATGCATCTAAGAAAATTTTTGGTGGATTGGGAATATCTGTGAGACTTCCACTGAGCAAACGGGTGCATTAATAAACTTTATGCACCCTCATGGTCCAGCAGATTCATTTTATTGACCACCAATAAGTGACAAGTGCTGGGTTCCATCACACCACATTATTGCAGTTATTCCAGCTCTGTCAGTAAATTCGTCTGGCCGGCAATACACCATTCCTGTTTACATTCATCAGGCTTGGAAACCTGTGTAAAGAAACTCACCCATAGCTGTTGATGCTCGAGTGTAGCCCCTATGGTGATGGAGATACTGGTTTTCTCAGGTGAAATGAATCTAGCAGTGGTTAAACCACAACTCATTTATATACTTATTTTCCTTCAGTAAGCTGGTGGTGTTAATTAAAAATGCTACTAATAATTAGATAATATTCATTCTAAATTATAATTTTGTGTGTGTGTGTGTGTGTGTGTGTGTGTGTGTGTGTGTGTGAGAGAGAGAGAGAGAGAGAGAGAGAGAGAGTTGTGGGATTGGGGGGGACAGTTAAGAAATAACATTGTTTCTATTTTTATTCTTTTTCTATTCGGACTTGAGCTACGTCCTATTCATCATGACTTCTTATTTCACTTATCCCAGGCATTAACAAATATTTATTAGACATAATAAAAATTTTTAGGTATAATTTGAGTGCCAGAAAAATGGGTTCAAACTTCCAGTGCGCCTCTAGGATTATGCTACTTTTTAGGGCCTTATATGCTTGCATTGCAAAACTAAATCCACTTTTCTAGATAGTTTAGAATATGCTCTTTCTAATGAGCATAGTTTAAAGGAATTTGGAGAAAACACTTTTTTGAAAAATTTGACTAAAAATACCCATTTTTAGCACTTTTTGAAAAATCGTCAACTTTACCCTAGATTTGTGAAATAATGGGAAGCAATAGGAGAATGAAACTTTATATTCTAAGACCTTGTGTTGGTGAGTTATGGTGTGCAAAGTTTCATGTACATCCCACAATTACTTCCAGAGATATAAAAAACTAAAGTTCGCACATTTTTTAACCAGCAACTTTTTCGCCCAACTTTGCCCCTAATTTTCTATATGAAAATTGCTCAGAAATCCTGTTCTTAATATTTTACTTTAAAGAGCTCTAAAAGTTGTATAAGATGGCCAAGTTTTGTTTCTTTCATGCAAATACTCCCAGAGATATATCATCTCAAAGTTGCTGAAAATTCAACGACGCACTATTGGAAGCTGTGCTATGGTCTTAAACAAGTGACTGTATCTCCGGAAGTATTGATTTTTTAAAACTGAAACTTTACCAGTGTTCATTGAGAACATGTGTGAATGTTCATACAAAATTTCATCAAAATCCATGAGGGTCATGTGGGAGCCTCTAGACCACTTGGCATGGAATGACCCCTTATCGTGGGCTGTTTCATCTGACTTTTCCCTTGCTGAGGTGTGAATACACCCGAAAATTGACGTAGTATAGCTAACACCAGCTGCCGTTGTTCCTTGGTCAGTCCAGGCCCTATTGACAGTTCCATGTTTGTTTCCTCCAGCGTGTTGTCTGTACTAACAGCAGAGCATGTATCTTCGTTGATGACGTTGAGCTCACCATCCTGGATTGGTGCAGCTGTCCCGATACACATTACTTTGGGGATAAGTTGCCACAGCTCATGAAAATTAGTGATCCAAATCTCTCCTCGACCTCCGGTAATGATTATGATAGCCGATGGTATGTAAATTTGTTTGGTGGCCTCATAAACTTTTTACTATGAACAAGCACTTCATAGTTTAATCGCTCATCTGTGTTTGTGACTGCAACTCTTCTCATCGTCAACGGCGGGATGGTCACATTGTCAACGGCAAATAACTTCCCACAAAATTCTGTATTACATGTACACATCGGAACGTATTCCTCAATTTGCAGCTCAGATCTTCCACGGTCAATGATAGCTTGGGATGCCTGAAGGAAGTCCCATCCGAGGATGACATTGTGACTTCTTTCTGTTAACACGACAAATTCAAACGGCTGGGTCCTGTTGTTGATGGTTATTCTTACGACACAAGTTCCTGCTGGCTGGACGTACTTTCCATCCGCGACCTTCAGCACAGTTGCCACCTTTTCACAGAACATTGTCTTCTTTAGTGTGCAGCTGTAATTATCCGACAATACAGAAAATGAAGCTCCTGAATCAACAAGGGCCCAGACAGGTTGGCCATCTATTATGACGTCAATGAGATTTTCTGACATCTTAGCGACTGTCATCCATGGAGGATTTTCATCTGCGGCGGCCTCCATAGGTGGTCGCCTCGCTTAGTTTTCCTGGGCGTGGCGGCTAGGGGAGCGGCTGGTACCGCTGTACGGCGACGGTGAACTGCTGCGGCGCATCAGGGAGCGACCTCATCTAGGGTACGGTGATGGGCTTCTTCCCATAGGTCGACTGAACACATCAGCAGGTGACTGCCTGGGATAGAACTGCTCCGATGACTGACGTCTTGCAGCAAAATAATCGTCGAATACTCGCCTTCTCTCTCTGCAGTAGCATAGGACATGTCCAGGGCACCTACAGTGGAAACACAATGGCGTGTTGACTTCTGTCCTCCAAACATCTGTACTGCGGGGCGTCATAGTTACCAGGGGAGTAGGTTGTGGCTGCTGGTTCATAGGCTGCCGTTTGGCTGCTGCGGCGTAAGTCATAGCCAGTCGACGCCATTCTTCATGTCGGGAGCAATTGACGGGGCAGACAGGAGCTAATGTCTGAAATACCAATTCCTCAATGGCGTCAGCTTCCTCGTGACGTACAGGGCTTACATTCATGGCCATAATTTGAGGCTTGCTCGATATCATAGTCCCGGCTGCCATAAACTGTTGTAATTCTTCTCTCACAATTTGGCGTATGAGAGAAACAAAGTCATGCTGGTGTTCCACAACAGCCATAGGGACTACATTGGGGAGTCAGTCATACTTCTTTCATACTACCCTCCTTTGTTGCATCTCTTCAGTACGCTGGCACCACTTGATGAATTCTTCTGACGTAATGACTTCTTTTATCAGAAGGGCTTGGTACATGTCTTCTGCTATACCCTTTATCAAGTGCGTGATTTTGTTGGTCTCAGTCATATTCGGATTGACTATGTTACACAGGGCCAAAACATTCTGTATGTATGACTGTGTCATTGGGCCAAGTTCTTCAGTTGTTCTTCTGCCGAGCGGATTTGTCGCTGGCGATCACCAAACGTCTTGTTGAGTTTCGTCTGGAACGTTTCCCAGTCTTTCAGCTTCTCTTCGTTGTTTTATAACCATTGCTGGGCTGTTCCATCCAGGTAGAAATAAATGTTGGCCAAGCACATCGTATGATCCCACCTGTTGTACTTGGTGACTCGGTCAACCCTTTTTAGCCATTTGTTGGGGTCCTGTCCAGTGTCTCCAGAGAACACCAATGGGTGTCTGATGTGTAGCTGGCTTACTGCTGGTTTCGTGTCCATCGTTCTTCTGATAATACGGACTTTCAGAAGGATGTACTCAGTATATCCCTTGTATTCCGGTTCTAGTCCATGTAAGCGACGGCTTTTACGTTGCCTAATCAGAGCCACGGTTATTCAGCTGTTGCACAGGATACCCAGCTCCTCCACCAAACAATGTCACGTTTGACTTCAAAGGCAACTGAACACAGCACTTATATTGAAAGCAGGTTTATTATGAACTTAACATGCACACAGCACTAACTACCTCTCGGGCAGATGCTCTGCTATTGATACACCGACAGAATGTACCAGAAATTAGAAGAACAGTTAACATAAGAAACAAGTAGAATTTACAAGTGCACATAAGAAAGATGTAGAACATTCTGGAATTGTTCATTACAAAAAAATAAATTTTTGCCGGTGGACGGGATTGAATCGGCGACCTTCAGCATCGCAGTCGGTGACGCTATCCCCTGCACTACACCAGCAGTCGGTTAACATGGTGTCTCGCAGTAATATCAAATTTAACCTCATAATGGATCACATGCCCCGTGTCCATGTTCAACCCATCAGTGTTCTTGCCAGAAAAGGCAGTGCAGTGCCTGCAATAGTGGGCTTTTATTTGTCTAGTTTTAACTATGAGATCCACTTCCGCCCCAATTCACAGAATGCCAACACTGAAACACATTTTGACCAGGACAAGTTTTTGTGTTTTCACATAAACACTGAAGCACTGAAAACTGGAAAGGTTTCCTATAATGGCATGTCACATCAGTGGTGGCCTCCATCCCGATTCTCCCAGGCATCATACCTGCTCCATAATTATTACTCTTTTAGTATCAGCTATTTATTCATGAGGATGTTCTGCTCGTTCAGCCTGACAATGCAGCAACTTGAGTCGTTATCCTTGGTGCACTTCGAAAAGACGTTCTAAAGTTATTGCACACTTATCACTGGGTCATAGTGCAGATAAAGACACTGGCAAGGGAACATGTGTTCTGGGTAGGCACGATACTGACATTGTATGTTTAGTGTCCGCTTGTACTAAATGTGCATCCCGGCAAGTGCCCCCCCCCCCCCCCCCCAAGTGTCCCTTGCTCCGTAGCCAGCACCAGAGCGAGAGTGTAAGTGTATCCATGTAGATCACCCAGGCCCCTTCTTAAAAGGTTATTGATTGGTAATAGTGGATGCCTTTTCCTAATTGTTGCATGTGGTCCACTGTTCTACAATGTCTTTGCTGTCACAACTAGGGCCTTACCTAAAATTTTTGTACTCAAAGTTAGTTATGGATGATTGTCCACAGTTTGCCTCATAGGACTTTGGAGAGTTTTGCACTTGAAATTAGCATTGACACATATTGGCTCCATCATTCTACCCACAACCAAATGGGGAAGTGGAATGTATGGTGCATAACTTCAAAACCCAAAAGTGCATATAAGTCATATCACTGACACATGATGTTACCCTTGAACAATTTATGTCATTTTATGGGTTCACAACAGTGAGAGAGAAGAGTCTGGCGGAGTTACTGCACAGCTGCCAACCGTAATCTGTGCTCAGTCTCATGGCACCCCTGCAGGGGCTCCGCCAAACCACCGTTTCCATCCAGACACCACTATGCGGGGTAAGGCATAAGGCAGACACCCCCAATGGATACACACAACCACCACACACTGCATAGGCTGGCACCTGTGCATCATCTGTATGAAAGAGCAACAAGTGAAATAATACCGAAACCAGCAGCAGTACCAGCACAGTTAACACTGACACTGAATCACAAACTGTCCTGTTCCCAGATGACCCGCAGACACTGAAGCCAAAAACCAATGACTAACAGGATAGCACCTTTGACCATGCTGATGGCGTACAGGTGGCCTCCCTTCACCCACAATCTGTGTTCAGTCTAATAGCACCCCTGCAGGGGTTTCCATCCAGACACCACTATGTGGGGGAAGGCATAAGGCAGACACCCAAAATGGATACGCATAACCACCACACACTGCATAGGCTGGCACCTTTGCATCATCCGTTATGACAGAGGAACAAGCAAAATAATACCGAATCCAGCAGCAGGACTAGCACAGTTAACACTGACGCTGAACCACAACTTATCTTGTTACCAGATGACCCACAGTCACTGAAGCTGCAACACGAAGAACCGATGACCAACAGGGTAGCACCTTTGATCATGCTAATGGAGTACAGGTGGCCTCCCTTCACCCATCATATCTTACTGGCATCTTGAGGGTTGCACCTGCCACACAACACTACCAATAGCTGTCATGGCCTTGTACAGTTGTGCCACCAGGACAACTGCCTCCCCCCCCCCCCCCCCGTCCAAAGTTGGCAGGTCTGTTAGGCCCAGAGTGAATCAGGCAGCCGCTGCCAGGCCCACCAATGTCGACCATAGGAGCACACCCTGAACAAACACTAAAAGACACGGATCCCGACTGGGCCAGGCCTCAGTCCTGTGTAAGTCTCGTTCTGTATCATTCTCTTGCTGGCTGTGTAAGGATAGTGCTTATGTGACAGTGTCTATCTAGCCTACCCTTTATGATATTTTGTGTGCAATAAATGTGAGTTGGACTAAAAACAATAAATATTTCCATACAAATGGAACTAACTTCATTTAAAATAGAAAAACTGGCACCTTACAAGATTTGATACACACACTGTTTCTATTCTTGCTTTCTTGATTTCAAAATATATCTGAAGTTCCCTAGATTCCTCAAATGCTGATGCCTGCAGTAACATTGGAGGGAGGGAGGGGAGGGGTGAGTGCCTTCATCAGTAGTATTAGGATATCCATAACAACAGATTAAAACCACAGTATTTGTTAAAGTCTTAATACAGAAAGGTATCACACTTTATGGTGTAGAATCTCAAAACTACAGGTAGGAACTATTTTTACTACACCTAATTGGATTTCGTATAGATATACATTGTTAAATTTCCCAAAGAGTTCTAAAACTTAGGCCTGGAAACTTGAGAATTTAAATTACTAAAAGTTTTGTTTCCATTAACTTGACAGTATTTTCTTAATTCATCTATCCTTGGAAACTTGTTTCTACGTAAATGACCACTCCACTCACTGAGAAGGAATTCTGGACTAATTTTAGCACTACACTGACTTTATTGCTCCCACTACTAATTTTAGTGAATTTGTTCAGAATGTCCTTATGATCCATCACTAAGGTCCAGATCTAGCTGTAACCTGGTATAAATACCAGAGTGGTAACATTCTACAAGTGGAAAAATCCTGAAACAGCAACAAAATGAAAATAATTGATTCTGATAATCTGATAGGCTGTTTGCAATGATGTCAGCAATTATAAAATCAAATGTTTCAATTTAAGGATACATGGTTTTATAAGTGAGAGAAAATGTGAGATATTTGGAATTTTCCATAACTTTAGAAGCTGATAAGACAGCAAATACATTTGTAAGAAATTTTGTAATCACTATTTTGGTAACTGGCAGAAAGACAATAAAATGACAACTGATCGTGTTTCCAGTGCCTCTAATGCACTAGCTAACTATTGTTAAAATATGTAGAAAATTTGTTCCTGCAATTTTGAAGAAGAATTATACCTTTAGAATTCCTTCTTTTCTTAATTTCTGAAATCTGTCCCTGGAGTTGTTCAGATGGTAAATAGAAGGATTATAACTCTCTTACATAAAGGTTTCTTAAACTTGTGAACTTTTCATGCGTTTCCAGTTTCGAAGAAAGTTGTTCTTGTGAAAATGGGTCTAGTGCATCGACCAGGATATTGAGAAGCTGAAACTATATGAAAGTGTAATTTACACAAAACTGAAGATGAACAAGGTCGGAGTATACTCCAAATTGAGTTATATGACAGGGATTACACTCACTCAAAAGCCTGTAAGAGGGAAGAACCAAGAAATTCATTGTAATAAGAAAATGGCCCAAAATCCTTTGGCAATAGATGGAATTTTCATTTATCCAAAATAAATTTGTGTATACTCAAACACATTTGATATCACAATTAACTAAAAACGCCTTCATCGGCTGTCGTCTTATTGTCTCTAGCAGATACACAACAGAACTGACTGCCCCTGCTCTCTGCACCTGACATTAGTATGTGGTGATCTGTCTGCACTTGTCCTGCTCGCACCTATGGAGGCGGGAATCTTAAGTACACGGACAGTGTGCACAATTTGAATATGGGCCTGTGCTCACTACCTCACGCACATCTCCCTTCCTTGCTGAGAAAGGGAACACAACTCACACGATACATCCATTAGGTCCTCACCACAAAAATGTCAAGCTTGTACAGGAGAGTAGGGTAATGGGAACTGGATTTACCATGCAGCTTGGTGTGCTCTCTCTGATGGTGGGCTTTATGACATGACGGGTGAGGAAGGTTCGAGGTCCATAGTCCTGTCCTCTTCCAGGATCAGTACCATCAGGGTTGTAGACTCAAGTGGAGATGGAGGAGGTTAGTGTTGTGGGCCACAGCTCCCTAGTGGCCATGGGGGATTGACCTGGATAAAGCTGAACTCTGCAGTTGTTTTCTGGCATTGATGGGAGCCGCGACGGAAGCTGCTGCATGACCTCCTCCTCCCAATTGAGGTTGCATTTGATCTACATGGCGGGATGTGAGACCATCCTCCTTTTGGACCTCACAGAGACGGCGGCTGCAACAGCATGTCACAACTGTGGGAATCCATTTTGGGCTAGGGCCAAAACCACGTGTCCATACAGCCACCCCCAGTTGGAAACTGGTCGATGGTGACTTGTGGATGTCGCATGGCAGGGGCTGAGGTGAAGCAGTGTTTACAGCTGGCAGCCATGTAGAAGCTCAGCCGGAATCTTGTCACCAATCAGTGTAAATTTATAGGATACCAGGAATATCTCTAAGGTAACATCAAAGGGCAGATGAATCACATATTTCTTCATTTGGCTCTTGTACGTTCTGACCAGTCATTCCACCTCACCGTTGGACAGGGAGTGGAACGGAGGAGCCAAAACATGACAGATATCCTGGCAGGCACAGAAGTCAGAAAACTCCTAAGAAGAGAACTGTGGGCCGTGATCTGTAAGCAACATGACTCAAGTATGGACACTTTGAGAACACATCTACCACCAACAGCCAAAAAGAATGTAAAAAGGGACCTGCAAATTCCAATGAACTCATTCTCATGCTTCTTTCGGTTCCAGCCATAGAGGAAAAGACATGCAGGGAGCTGCCTGGAGGGTGGCACAGTTCGAACAGACAGAAACAAGGCAGACAATATCTCCATCTAGCCCCAGCCAGAACACATGGCAGTGGGTCAATGCTTTTGTCACCCCCCCCCCCCCCCCCCAGTGGTATGCATGAAGAAGACTGAGAACTTCCTGATGGAGAGAAGAGGGAATGACTACCCTTCGTGCTGCATCAGATGTAGATAACAATAGGATGCCTTCCCAGAACAAAACGAGAAATAATTGTCAAGCAGGTCCAAACCACAGCCCGGGGGAGGGGGGGGGGCACTCTCCAGCCAGCTGTTTTGTACACTTGACACCACCTGTCGTAGCATGAGATCGGCGGAGGTGGCCGACACTACCTGGAGGCAGCTATGGAAAAACCATCCACTGCCTGTTGAGATCGCCAGAGGTGGCTGACGCTAACTGGAGGCAGTAACGGAAAAAACATCCACTGCATATTGAGTCTCCACATCCAGGTGAAAACAAAGCAGTTTGCCACTGTCGAAAACAGAGTCAGGGCCTGCTGCGAGAAAGGATAGTGTTTCAGCATTTGCATGTCAAGCCTTAGGGTGGAAATGAATTTCATAATTGAATCTTGACAAAAAGAGAACCGATCATTGGAGGTGATGAGTGGCTTTATGCTGAAGGGCTAAACAACGAGATCAGACCAAATGGAATTTTGTACAAGACGACACAGAATTTGTGTAATGCATAGACAATGTAAAGTGCCTGTTTTTCGATATGAGTACTTGAGTTGTGCCGAGTTCAATGTTTTTGAAGCATATGCAATGGGCCACTTTTTGCCCCTGTGCCTCTAGTTATTTGGTGAGTGGCCTCATCACTCCCAAGTACATGACAGTTTTTTCAACCTGAATAATCCAACATAAAAATACCACCCAGTAGCTCCCTTCCATTACACACCTGGTGTGTCTGCCCTCTGATACTCTTTGTCTCCTATGCAGTCCATCTACTTCTTTTCTTATATTTTCCCCCTTGTCATTTTGATTGGAGTGGCCCAGATGGTCATGTGTGACTTCTGCAGCACTCTGTAGATTCCATCAAGGTTGTTAATGATGGCTAAACATGCTACTGTGGTCTTCAGTCCAAAGACTGGTTTGATATAGCTCTCAACCCTACTCTATCCTCAGCAAGCCTCTTCATCTCCTCATGACAACAGCACCCTACATCCATTTGAATCTGCTTACTGTATTCGTCTCTTGGTCTCCCTCTGCAATTTTTACCCCACACACTTCCTTCCAATGCTAAACTCATGATTCCTTGATGTCTAAGTATGTGTCCTACCAATCAATTCCTTCTTTTAGTCAACGTATGTCAAAAATTCCTTTTCTCCCCAAATCTGTTCAGTACCTCCTCATTAGTTACACAATATACTGACCTAATCTTCAGCATTCTTCTGTATCACATTTCAAAAGCCTCTATCCTCGTGTCCGCGCTGTTTACCGTCATGTTCCACTCCCATACACGGCAACACTCCACACAAATGCCACCAGAAAGAACTTCCTTTAGTTTTAATTAATATTCTCCGTTAACAAATTTCTCTTTTTCAAAAATGTGTTTCTTCCCAGTTGCCATTCTGCATTTTATAACCACAGTACTGCAACAATCATTTGTTATTTTACTGCCCAAATAACAAAATTCATCTACCACCTTTATTGTCTCGTTACCTAACCTAATTGCTTCAGCATTGCCAGATTTTCTTAGATTGCACTCAAATACCTGTGTTTTGTTCTGTTCATCTTATAAGCACCTTCCAACACAGTCCATTCCGTTCAATTGCTCCTTTGCTGTCTCTAACAGAATTACAATGTCATCAGCGAAACACAATGTTTTTATTTCTTCACCCTGACTTTAATTCCTTCTCCAAATGCTATTATATATAAAAGTAACTGAAACTTAAATATCAATAGAACTCTCTCCTACTAACATACTTTCTTGTACATGTGATGATATTATCACATGCAATCAATTATCCTCCTGCCCACATGCAATCTCACTGCCCTATCATGATTCCCTACTCCACCTACACTACCCACTATCTCTCTCTCTCTCTCTCTCTCTCTCTCTCTCTCTCTCTCTCTCTCCTCTTAAAAAAAATAAAAAAATAAAAAAATATTAATAAAAAAGCCTGGTGCCACCCCATTCCCCAATGCATCCCTAACCATAAAAATGTCATTATCTGGAATCTACACTTCTTTCCAGAATGACCTACATATTCCCAGACTTTGTCAGTCCCTTTCTCTGACAAACCTAATACTTCATAAACAAATCTCCATTGCACAGGTTCCTCAGAACCAGCTCCATTCCCTCTACAAGATACAATTAATATGTAACGCTAAAATATATGTCATATATATAAAATATATGTCACATCACTGAAATGGAAACATTGGCACCCCAATACCAGGGGAGAACAATGCTAAAGATGAGACGATCTCCACATCTGATGTCCTACTCCAACCTGGGGCCACTACTGTCGCAACCCACAGTGTTCCTCCCTCTCAATCCCTCAAGCTGACCATTTTAATTTATTATATCCTGTAAAACTTCATCCCGACTTTCTACAAAATGTGAAATCCTAACAAACTGGAAACATTGCTGTCAACCTCTAGACCAAATCCTTCAATCCCACAAACGTTTAAGTTCTATCCAAAGGCCTCACCT
Organism: Locusta migratoria; assembly: GCA_026315105.1. NCBI lineage: Eukaryota > Metazoa > Arthropoda > Insecta > Orthoptera > Acrididae > Locusta > Locusta migratoria. The sequence goes on along the minus strand of CM048745.1, from coordinate 700,831,476 downwards.
TCAGCCCCATACCCAAGCTTGACCATGATGAACTTGTCAAAACTACTCCCCTTCTCTCGGTTCCTACAGTGAAACACTAGTACTATGCTACCAACCCCTCCAACGAAAACCTACAATTCCATCACTGAATTCTGCCTCTCAATTTATCCCACCTTCCAACCATGCCCCTACTGCCTAACCAAACCCAGATAACCTTCCAAGAATTCCTGGCCTGCAACTTGTCTTCACCGTCCTTTAACCACATCTTTCCCTAAGAATTCCATCATTTCAATAGAAGACAGGAAGCCTCACACAACCTGAATACCGATCCATATCAAATCATCCCGCCTTCCGAACACAGTCATGATATATCAACAGTGACTAGCTGGCAGAAGGCCTCTGCCAACTGTCTGACTCATCAGCCCACAAGCTCTCCCAGAGTAGACCCATCTCAACTTTAATACTTATGTGCTTCTGAGAATATCCTGCATCATTCTATGTCAAATCAATACACTTTAAGTAACAGTTTTACCTTGCCCTTCTATGTTTAGTTGAAATTTGGCATATTGCTGATGAAACAACGAAAAATATGAAATTTAAATTTTTATCTCAAAACATTTTTGAAATTGGTTATCTAAAATTTGAAATAGTGCCCAAAGAAATGTGAACGAACTTTTTTAAAATTCCTCTAGGAGATATCGTAATTGAGCTAGATAGCAGTGAAAGGTGTCATTTTTCAGCATTTTGCATACTCTTTACAGTGATGTACAACAACACGTAGTTTCTAATTAATAACTTTTTCAAAATACGAAATATATTCTAGAATTTTGTTTTTCTCTAACACCCCTAATTTGACCAAACCAAACTTTCAACAAATAAGAATTTCATTAAAATTTTGTGAAAAAGTATTAGAAATGCCTAAATACCTTCTTAAAACATACCTAATTAGCATATTCTATAATTAAATTAACTGATGGCTTATTTTAGAATTTAAACTAATATACTATTAAGTGGTAAAACAAAACAAAAAAAATGAGCTAAAATTTAAATAAAGTATGAAATATTTGTAACAGTTCTGATCTAAACACATTAATCAAAAGTGTACAATTGATTTTCATATACTTTAAGAAGGGTTGGAAGGATCTTGGCCGCCCTCATAGGACGCAGTTGTCCCTCTTGCATCCGGGCTCTCCCGCACACCTTCCTCATCCTTTGTCGCGTTTGGCCCAATGTTCGGCTGTGTGGACTCGAGGCTATGGCCGCCATACTTGTTGGGTCCCAGCCATTGTCGTTCAGGGGCGTGGCCGTCACCTCTGTGAGGTCCGTTCTCCTATTGGTATCCTCACCCGCCACCACGATCAGCTCCGGGTCTGCCATCCTTCTCCAACACCTTCCGTCCCTTCCCCTTTTTCCAGTTCAAGCCACCCTCTGTCGAGACCGCCATCGGGGGACAGTTCTCTACCAACTTCATTTCTGCGGACATTGGCTGCCGGCAAGGGGATTTCCCGCCTCTGTCAGGGTCCGGGGTCCACTTCCCTGCCGCAGCCCCAGCGGCCAGCTCCAAGAAGTGGACAGCTCCGGTCACCGGCACTGGGGCGCCTTGCAGCCAACCGAGGGGAGCCCCGAGTTGCCGATGGATGTACCACAGGAGGGGGGAATGGAGGACCCACCGCCATCACCAGTGCTGGGAGCTCGCAAGGGCGAACCCTCGTTGTGCAAAGGGATTTTGTCCGTATGAGGTGGTTCCAGCTAGGGAGTGGTTGGAGCCACCAGACGATCGGATGGAGGTGGAAGAGTCCCAGCAGCCTGAGTTCTTCACCGCTGTTCCAGATTCCGGCCCCTCACCTCAAGGGGGGGGGGGGGATCTTATGGCCTAGCGGGCCATTCGGATCGCGCGCGCCCGTATTGTGCTCTGTGGCTGCCGCCGGCCAGGCTGAGATAGTTCCCGGCCTAGCCATCGAAGGGCATGGTCGTCTGGACAGCTGACATGAGCTGCGCACCATCTGCTGGTGGCACGCTGTCAAACGGCCAGAGTGACGGCCGGGTCATTCGGCGAGTGAATGTGGAACGATCTACATTGTGTTTACGACAAACAGTGTATACTTCACAAAATGTACATGCCAGCTTCACTATAATTAATCAGAAGAAGTTAAAGAATTATATGATGTATTATATAGGCCTATTCTTTTATATTATTATTATTATTATTATTATTATTATTATACATTCTTACAGATTAGAAAATTTACCTTATTTCTCAGATAAAAATTGCACAATGGTCTCACTATCCCGAAGAATAATAGTGCATATTCAGCTTTTTCATATTCTGTGCAAATGCTCTAACATGGAAAAGTAATTCCCAGTGGCTAAAAATCAGAGCGTCATTGCCAACTGATCCTCTGGTGGAATCGCTTCCCAAAAGTTTGTATTGGTTTTACACACAAGAGGAGCCACAAGAGACAGCATACTCCGTAAATCTTCCCTACTCATGCTAACATAAATTCTGAAATATGCGCCATCTTATAGAGTTGAATGACCACTGTATAAGCTCCATGAGTAGTGTGCTTGCAAAGGATCTCTTGTTGTCATCATCTGTGCTACCTCTAACTTTTTTCCTTTCATCTTCCAAAAGAGCAAGTGCACCAGCACATAAAGATTGTGAAGCCTTCGACATAATCATCGGAACTGACACAGATTAACAAATATAAATGCGTGATCATTCACATATTGCACCTGTGAACTGCGTTGCTGTGACAGGAAGGAAGCGTTGAAAACCATTTCTTCTTCTACTGTAGCGAGTTTTCACAAGTTTGACACTTTTAAAGCAAATCTTTTGTATCCATAATTTAATGGACTAAGTTTTTATACACACTATTATTTTACTAAAGCCTTATTTCTGTTATTACTATTATTTTATTTGTTGTTATCTTACTCCAAAGTGTTGCCCATAACTCCAGAGGACGAATCATTGAACATGTGTCATCAATCTCATTTATTGTTTCAAAAACTTAAATTTATTGTAATGTTAATAATAGAGGAAAGGTAGCAATACACCAGAGAGACAGTCACGGAGCTGCAGACAGGTATGTAGAACAGACAATCACATCCACACAACTTTTGTTACAGAAAGATACAAATCACACAATTACTCATATGTAACTGAAGCACACATGACCACCATCTCTGGCCACTGCTCTGGTGTAACAATCATCCTGACAGAGTGAGAAGGGAGCAGAGGGGAGTGGAGAGGGGAGGATACCTCGGAGGAGGGGAGGGGGGGGGCGAATACAAAATTCTATGTTGCATCAGAATCAATGGTCACATCAATCTGCAAACTGTGGCCAAAAGCAAGATGGACCCCCCATCCCCTTCCAATGACACAGTATGCAGCTGAGCAGAATGCTTGACTGTAATGGATGCTTTCCAAACTGGGCCACTTGGATTCTCCCCTCCACCATCACCTTTTCTGAACTGTACAGATGGGAACTTTCCCTACAACATATTCTACAGTCCCACAAGCATCCTGGCCTAAACCTAAGATAGCTCATTATTCCTGCAACCCTTCCCTAAAAGTCCTCACCCCTCCCTGCCAATTCATATCCCTCCAACTGTGTGTAGCCTATTTTTCTATTTTTATTTCAAGTATTTCAACATCCCTTCTATAATTTAACTTTTTTCACTCTCACTAACAAACAGCTCCCTTTTTTCTCCCTACCACTCCCCTTCCCTTTACTGCATTCCAAGTTATTACTACCATAGCTACGTCATTCACCAGTCAAGACTGGACAGACTGTGTCAGTGTTATAAGGTTAAGTTTATACAAACATACAATAATAAATCAAATACATGATTAGGACAGAGAAAAGTTCATAGGCACAGATAATACATAATGATTTAAAAGTAGTAATTTTTAGCAAGAAGATGTTCTCTTGATTCACTTAAAAGTGCATTGTTCAGACCATCCAGTTTGCTGTTTCACTGCTGAAGAATTCACTCACACTGTATAGTGGTTTCTAGTGTAGATATTGTGACATCTTCCTTTTAAATTTCTCCAACTCCAAGGACCATAGCTCATTGTTTAGGTGGTTGAACATTTTAATAGCCACTGCTGTCTCGAGTTTTGGAGAGTCGACAGCTTGGGATGTCTATCTTACCTTTATTTCCTGTATCGTTATTGTGGAACTCACTCCTGTTTGAAAATGTTTCCTGATTTTCCTTTATGTACATCAGGCATGAGAATACGTATTGACTGAAGATAGTCATCACTCCTAGTTGTTTGAAGATTGGCTTGCAGTGTTCATGTCTTCTGCTGGACAATATTATTCTTAATGATTTCTTTTGGAGTAAAAGTATTTCCTTACAACCTGCAGAGTGACCCCATAGTAAGAGGCCATAGTTGATATGGCTGTGGAACAGTGAATAATACACCATTAACATATACTTCTTGGTGATCACATGTTTCAGTTTCCTCAGGAGGTATATGACTCTTGACAGTTTATCACATACATGTGAGCAGTGTTCTTGCCAAGTCAATCTGTCATCAATCATAAACCCCAGTAGTTTACAGCCCCTATCTCATTTGTGTCTTCTTTGTTACTGAGGCTACACATTAATTTTAGTGTTTTTTCTGCATTGATTTTCATTTTGTTTATAGTAAACCATTGCTTTGTGGTTTCAAACAGAACATCTGCTTCTTCTAAAGCCTTGGTTGCATTAACGTCTTTTGACAGTAGGGTTGTGTCATCAGCAAATTGCAAGTACTGTCCAAGTGAGCTTATATCATTTACAAATGTAAGGAACATGAGGGGGGGGGGGCATTACCGAGCCCTGTGGCACGCCATACTTCAACTTCCGTTCTTGTGATAGAGCTCCTTGAACTGAGACAATCTGCCTTCTGTTTTCCAAGTAAGATTTTAGGGTTGACAGAACAGTGCCTCCAATTCCGTATCTGCTGAGTTTGTTTAAAAGTACTGTATGAGGAATACAATCGAAGGCCTTACTGAGGTCACACAGTGTCAGTACCACACATTCTCTTTCCTCGAAACTGTGCTTGATTCTATTAACCAGATCCATTGCTGCCATTGTTGTCGATCTGCCTTTCTGGAAGCCATGCTGTGCCTCTGAGAAAAGTTCATTTGTTTCAAAGTATTCTAGGAGTTGGTCTTTCATTGCAGTCTCAATTACCTTGGCAAAGATTGTAATTATTGAAATTGGCCTAAAGTTTTCAACCTTGCCTGGGTCACCCTTTTTGTAAACTGGCACTGTCCTTGCAAGTTTCACAAAGTCAGGAAATACACCTACATAGAGACACTTACTAACTATACCACTGTTAATGGTCGGGCAATTTCATACACAATTTTCTTAAAGATATTAATGGACATCCCGTATATATCCTGACTATCTGATGGCTTAAAGGATTTTATAATCTTTATGATTTCCTTTTGTTGTAATTCCTTCCAGTTTATCATAGTGCACCTGTTCTTATTTCTTACAGCAGCTGCAGGGTCAATGTTTAAATCTGGGATTGCACTTTCAGTGTTTTCCACAATTTCAATAAAATAATTATTAAGGTCACCTGGACTGCACAAGTGTAGGGGAGAGGTGATTTTCTTCCTGTTTTCATTGATCAGGTCCCAGGCTGCTTTGCATGGATTGTGGGCTCCTGCTAAGAACCTATCATTGCTTTTCTTCTTGGTTTCTTCTACATCCTTTCTATATAGCCTTTTTGCTTGTAAATACTTCCTTGTAGAACAATTCCTTTTCCTTGGGAAAAGTTGCTGTCTTGTAGTGATCATTAAGTAGCAGTACAATGCATTTTATTTTTTTCAGTTCACTAGTATACCATGTTTTTGCTTTCACTGTTTTTGGCTGTTATGTGACTTGCTTACAGGATATTTTTTTATCTTCTCCGGATAGCTGTAGACAAATTTGGCTTTGATTGTCTGAAAGAACTCTTCAAATGCATCGGATGCTGCCATTTCTTATAGTCTAGGCTGCCAATCTATATTAGATACTGCTGTTTGAAAGTTATATATTGTTTCTTTGCTTATGACCCTTTTTGTGAATACATAGTTAGCATGCCAGGTAGCAGCTTGATGATTGCTACCTTGTTTTGTACAGACTCAGTGATCAGAGATCATTGGATCAAACACATTCATTTTATAGTCCCAAGTATTTTGATTTGTGATCACAGTATCTAGGCAGGCATCACCTCTGGTTGGCAGGTAATTTCCTACAAATAGTCCATAACTGGTTATTATGTTCATAAATTCTCTCTCCTTAGTGCTATTTTCACCAAAGTGTATATTGAAATCTCCACACAGAGCAATTTTTTAATTCAAGTGCATTAACTAACATACACATGATTCCATTCTATTGAGAACATTTTCGAAGCTGCCCTTTGGTGAGTGGTATACTGTGACAACAATTACGTTTAAGTCCAGTAGCTGCAGGGCAGTCAACTCTAGATCTATATCTACTGAGAAGTTTTTTAAGTCAATTTCCTTAATACTTAATCTACTGTTGGCATATATAGACACTCCACCACCAGCAACAGTTGTTCTGTACCAGCCATTGACCAGACTTAGGTATTCAATAGAGTTGTAGTACTCAGCTTCTTGTACTGATAACCAGTGTTCACATAGACACAGTAAGTCTGGCTTCACTTCTTCTATGAAGAATCACAATAAATCAAGTTTAGTCCTAAGATATTGAACATTGATACTGCATAAAACTATGGGACTGGCATTCACAGCAGTGAGTAAATCCTTTTCTGTTGGTTTCTGTTGACAGTTTATCACAGACGAGCCTATTTCACAGGGATGCTGTCTATTCTCTGGAATAAAAAACGCTTTACCATAACATTTTTTGGCCATACATTACTATCCATTACTTTGTCTCTTAACTCAAAGTCAACACTAACTTTGAAGCTGTTATTGAGTCCCTTGGTTTGCAGTTTTTCAGCTGTGAAGTTGTTATTATTGGGCAACTTCTTATGCAAGAATGTGATGACATCTTCTGGAGTTGTTCCACTTCTGACTCTGCTCAGATGGATCCATGCCCTTTTTTCGCCAAAGAGCAGTCCTTGTTCTTCTCTTGTTCCAACTATTGTTTTGAACCTGCTTTTGAATTTGGTATTTCCAGATATAATTGAGTTCTGTGATTGCGAGCTTACATTTTGTGTGGAATTTTGTAGTCCCCTTATGTAAGAATGCTTGTCTTTTTTGGGTGCAGTCTTGGTGTATTTTTTGCCTATGAAGGTTTTTCTTTCTTTGATAGAATGTGCTTTCCCTTTCCATTTCTTGCACACTTCTTGATAGGATTCCTCTACGTTTTCTGACGAGTTTTCATCCATGGGGGCACGTAAGATTCAAGCACTGTTTTGATTCTGTATCCTTAGAAGGTTTGATATTGACATTTGAATTATTGCTCACTATAGCTGCATGTTTTTGTTTGCTTGAAAACACACCTGTACCGATTGAGTCACTGCACACATTTGTCAGGATTTCATTTGTTTGTTTTGTACTTACATTTTAATTGCAATTTTCTGCTGCGTTATCTTGCTGGCTGTCAGTCGAATGTTTATGAAGAGTACTTGTGGTATATGATGTCCTGTTATCTTCAGTTTGTTGTGTTGTGATCACCGATGCATAGGACATCATCTGTTTACTGTTTACACTTTCGTACTTCGAGTTCCTGTTGTTTTCATCACAAATTACTGGTACTGTTTTCCACTTCGCAAGATTACTTTTCCTATAGTCCACATTGTTGTCTGAGACTGTTGTCCAGGTCTCCCTCTGAGGGCTTTACCCCGAACACATCCCTCCAATGCTAAACTCACGATTCCTTGATGTTTAAGAATGTGTCCTACCAATCAATCCCTTCTTTTAGTCAAGATGTGCAAGAAATTCCTTTTCTCTCCAATTCGGTTCAAAACCTCCTCATTAGTTACACGAGACACACGCCTAATCATCAACATTCTTCTGTAGCACCACATTTCAAAAGCCTCTATCATCTTCCTGTCTGCGCTGTTTATCGTCAAAGTTTCATCCCCCATACAAGGCAACACCTCACTCAAATGCCTTCAGAAAAGACTTCCTTACACTTAAATTAATATTTTATGTTAACAAATTCCTCTTTTTCAAAAACGCTTTTCTACCCATTGCCATTCTGCATTTTATAACCTCTGTACTGTGACCATGTTATTTTACTGCCCAAGTAACAAAACTCATCTACCACCTTTATTGATTTGTTACCTAATCTAATTTCTTCAGTAACACCTGATTTTTCTAAGACTGCATTCCATTACCCTTGTTTTGCTCTTGTTAATGTTCAGCTTATATGCTCCTTTCAACACACTGTCCCTTCTGTTCAATTGCTCCTCCAGGCCCTTTGCTGTCTCTGACAGAAGTACAATGTCATCTGCAAAACACAAGGTTTTTATTTCTTCACCCTGAACTTTAATTCATTCACCAAATTTCTCCTTGCTTTCCTTTATAGCTTGCTCAATGCACAGATTGAACAACATTGGAGAAAGTCTACAAGCCTGTCTTACACCCTTCCCAACCTCTGCATCCTTTTCATGCCCTTCAAGTCTGATAACTGGTTTTGTACAAGTTGTAAATAAACTTCCGTTCCCAATATTTTACTCCTGCTGATTTCAGAATTTGAAAGAGTGTATTCCAATCAACATTTTCAAAAGCCTTTTCCAAATCTACAAAAGCTAGAAATGTAGGTTTGCCTTTCCTTAGTGTACCTTCTCTTGACAAGCTGTAAGGTAAGTATTGTCTCCCATGTTCCTATATTTCTCCTGAATACAAACTGGTCTTCCCCAAGGGCAGCTTCTACTAGCTTTTCCACCCTTCTGTAAATAATTTGTGTTAAAATTTTGCAACCATAAGCTATTAAACAGATGGTTCTGCAATTTTCACAACTGTCTGCACCTGCTTTCTTTGGAATGGGGATTATTACATTTTTCTTAATGGCTGAGGGTATTTCCCCTGTCTCATACATTTTATGCATAAGGTGAAACGTTTTGTCATGGTTGGCTCTCCCAGAGACTTCAGTAGTTCTGAGGGAATGTTGTCCACTCCAGGGGTTGTGTTTCGACTTAGGTCTTTCAGTGCTCTGTCAAATTCTTCTCTCAGTATAGTATCTCCTATTTCATCTACCATTCCTACAATATTGCCAAGGTTGGGTTGCTTGCGTGCCTCAGCGATACAAATAGCCATACCACAGGTGCAACCACAGCAGAGGGGTATCTATGGAGAGGCCAGACAAACATGTGGTTCCTGAAGAGGGGCAGCAGCCATTTCAGTAGTTACAGAGGCAACATTCTGGATGATTGACTGAGCTGGCCTTGTAACATCATCTAATCTGGTTTTGCCACACAGATACTGCGAACAGCTAAAAGCAAGGGGAAACTACAGCCTTTACTTTTCCTGAGTACATGCAGTGCTAATATATACATCTATCACACAAATAATGAAATGTTCTGCAAATTGCAACGTCTGCTCAATTTTTGTACCCTACATCACAAAAATATTTTTCTGAACAGAGAACAAAATTAATGATGTATGACTTAAATTGTCCATTAATCTATGATCGGTGAGCGTGTAAAACAATCACATTCACAAAACTTAAGTTTTTGGGCCTTAGGCTTCATCAGAAAAATAGACGTGTGGCGGCGATCGACTTCTCCGAGATCACCATCAGCAATGAAGTGTGATATCTTTGACAGACAGTAGTCTTTGGCATGTTAACTTGAAGAAGCGTGCAATTTGTTGGTGTGTACTTTGTGATTGTTAAAAATTTTGTATATCGAGCGACTAGTAAAGAGCGTTATAAAAGAGTGTGGACGTTATTGGTATAGCCACCTATCTGACGTCCCCTATTGGTGACCCCGCAGTTCGAAAGTATTTTTTCAACTCGTTCGTGCGAAAATACCGGTAAGCACCATCCTCGCTGCGAGAAAATTCCAAGGTTACGTTGTGCACCATAGACAATGGAGAACCAACAACCTCAGCTTTCAGGATTTTCGCCACTACAGTCACAAAGCTTTGGATATCCGACAGCATCAACTGTGCAGCAAGGACAATACGGACAATGTACGCCGCAAGTCTTCAGCTCGTACTCGAATCCGTCAAGTTTTGTGTACCCGCCAACCAACGGCTAGACAACGACTCAGGTTTCAACAGCAGCTCACAGCAAAGTTCTCCACGAAATCCATGGCCACCAGCTAGTATGGGTGCCTACGTTCCATTATCTCCTGCCCAACAAATAGAGTGTATAGTGCTTTTCCGAATGTAAACAATTGCACGTGCTCCACACCACGAGGGAAAAATTGGTATCACTCCGCGCCACACCAGCAGCACATGTTTGTGAATTCGCAGTCAAACTATCAGGGTGTCAACTCAACGGTACAAGCTAATGTGAACGATATGCTATCGTACGAATTTCAGTGTAACGAATTGCCCTCGTCACCCTCAGCTACACCACACGACACGTGCATCATAAACGTTGAACATTGCCCACCGCATTATCCGGCAAGCTTACCACAAAACTGTGACAGTGCATTTCGAATGACTTTCGGGATATGTTCTCTATGTCGAATAGACCACCGTGTCCCGCGGCACGGGTCACGATGCCCATGCCAGTCGTTCATGTCCCGGATCAACAGTTACGTCCGATGCTGCCCATGTGAATGAACTTCGCGATACCCGCGGGACAAGCAATATGACATAGTGCCCCACTGACATCACCGCAAGGTATCTCTTCGGCCCCGCAACAGTGTTGGCCGTACAAGAGTAAATCCACGCCCACGTACTCGTGGCTACCGAAGTTACCTCCGTTCACGCCTGAAAAGGCAACAACGTGGTTCGTCATCGCCGACAAAATCTTTAATCATTACAGACTAGACGAGGCAACCAAATTTCTTTGCTTAATTTCGCATCTCCAGGATAAAGACAATCTCATCATTGATTTGGTAGAAACCCCAGCCTTTGAGGTACACCCGGGCCAAGAAGACTATTCTCCAACGTTTAGAGCGCACTACAGATGCAGCTATCCGCAGTGTACTCCACTTGGAGCAGTTAAGAACCCGCACTCCGTCACAACTGTGGAGACGTTTACGAACGATCGTCGATGAGGACACGATACCAGAGAAGACTTTCCTCCTGATTTGGACCGACAAGCTCCCGCAGGACATCCGCCTGGCTCTGGCACCCCGCTCATATGAACCCGCAGAACGGAGGGTCGCTGCTGCCGACAGTGTTCACGTGTTTGTTATACAACAGCAGACAACCACCCCCCAACGATCAGAACGAGCATACGCACTATCCGGCGGCAGGCCGCGGCCGCCCTCGCAACATGTCGGCCGACACCCCCCCCCAGGATTCAACAAGCAAAAGACAGTAAGTTTCGCAGCGCGACCAACCCCCCCGCCCGCGTCCGACCACAACTCAGAGTCGGAGGCAGCTTCCGCCCCTCATCCGCTGGCTACCAGTTTGCTGCAGGAAGAACAACCGCAGTACCCCTACTGCTTCTATTACACTAGGTTTGGTGAGGCAGCAAAGAAGTGTAGAAAGCCATGCTGTTTCCCAAACGACGGTCGCAGGTAGGTTGCGGCGCCACCTCCTGCGTAGGAAAGAACAAGCGCCAACAGATGCTTCATTCCGTGCATGGACATATCACGGACAGTGGCTGGGTTTACGTGAAAGACTTTTCGTCAGGTCGACATTTTCTGGTGGATAAGGGTGCGGATGTCTCCCTATTAACAACGGACATGATCTCTACAAACATCCGCCCCCATCGGACACTACTCCCTGTAGTGAACGCCACGAGTTGATGTGCTCAGGGTCGATGACTTACACGGTCAAACTCTCGCCAGATTGCCATCTCGAGTGGACATTCCTAGTGACTGACATCGAACAACCGATCCTCGGCATCGATTTCTTGCGACATCACAAACTTTGGCCAGATTTAGTGCGAGATACAGTGTTCCACTACCCATCAAACAAACACTTTCCGTGTGCTTCATCGAGCGCAAGTGCCACTGACGCCACAACCCGGATGCATCTCGCCCACACATGTTCAACCCTGTCGACAACACTCAAGAAATCACCAATAAATGGCTCATCAAACAGGAAGTGTCCTCACAGCTCCGCCAGGAACATTTCGAGCTATGCCACAACTTGGACATCGTCACCGCAGAGCTTCAAACTGCGTGGGAGCTGCTTTCTACACTACAACATCTACGCTTGGATAACAATGCACAGGTTAGTCAGTGCTCAAACAGTGATTCTGCGCCCGGGCGCAAGGTTGACAGTGCCTGTAATCCTTTCGTTCCGTTCCGCCCTGCATATGCTAGTGTTTGCGCCGGCCACCTAGTTAACACGACCACTTCGCGTTTAGACTGCGTGCCAGCGCCCCCGGTAACTGACGCGGCCCTTACCAGTACTAAAAACAATAACATTGAGAGCTCACCTGTCTTCTTGTCACCCCTAGCGGCGCCCTTCACGCCTGTGGCACGGTCTACAACTAAAACTCAGTGTACCAACGGCGCAGCGACAAACACTCCAACAAGCAACGTAGGAACTTTTGACACGCGGCCAACCTGTAAGGTTTCGACGATCGCGCCACGGAATCCCCACATGGCCACTCACCCAACTACCGCCAAACAAGATGCTTTGCAAAAGACACTGGGCGTTGCCATTGTAACTAACGGCACGGTCCACAAGCTGAATTTGACTGACGGCCCACCCATTTCTAGTAGACCACGACGTCTGAAACCGGAAAACGGCACGCGAACAGATTAACGAACTTTTGCAGTCAAGTGTTTTAGAACCATCCTCCAGCTGTTGGTCCACACCTATACACTTTACACTTTGTTGATAAGAAAGACGGGACCAAGCGTATGTGCGGCGATTACAGGCGTCCGAACGCGCGCACTATACCGGACAAATACCCCGTACCAAATGTCGCGGATTTTACACATGCTTTGGCGGGTGAAAAAGTATTTTCAGTGATAAATTGTGAACATGCCTATCACCAAATACTGATGGCTCCGGACGATGTAGAAAAAAACAGCCATCACGACACCATTTGGACTATTTCAATATTGTTTCATGCCTTTCGGCCTATGCAATGCCGCTCGAACTTGTCAGCGTTTCATAAATGAAGTTCTCTTCCGTCTAGACTTTTGCTTCGTCTACCTAGACCATATTCTCATCTTCAGACCCATAGTCACGGAAAACAAAAGACACGTACAGATCGTTTTTGACACCTTAACAGCGGCCGGCATTGAAACTAATTCAAAGAAGTTACAACTGTACCAACCTTCCGTCACTTTCCTCGGGTTCATAGTTTCGGACAAAGGCACCACACCGCCACCTGCGAAAGTGACACTGATTTTAGAAATGTCTCGTCCCAAGAACTACAAAGACTTACAGCGATTCATTGGAACAATTAATTATTACCACAAGCACCTACCAGCTGCAGCAGAAGTACAAGCCCCCCTTACAGACACACTCACCGGGCCACAAACATCGGGCACCCAACCAATACAGTGGACACTCCAAATGGAAGCTGCATTTGAGAATCTTAAGAAGCTACTCATGAGTGCAGTCACTAACGCGCACCCGCATCCCGACGCAGAATTGTCCATCACTACTGATGCAAATGACATGGCGACAGGAGCTGTATTAAGTCAGACAGTCGGCGATACTACAGCGCCCCTACTCTTCTTTTCAAAAAAGTTAAACTGGGCTCAGAAGAAATATTCCGCTTTCGTCCGAGAACTACCTGCGGTATACATGGCGATAAAACAATTCCATGCAGAGGTCGAAACTTTTTTGTGCTTACCGACCATAAACCACTCGCGGCAGCTATAAAAAAAAAACCAGCTGACCCAGCCCCACGCCGCTTCAGACACTTTGATTATATATGTCAATTTACAACTGACGTCAGATATATAAAAGGGGCCAACAATGTAGTGGCCCATTTTCTTTCTCGAGTGGACGCCGTCACCACTCTCCTGGATCTATCTAACCTCGCTGCATTGCAGTCAGCTGACAAGCAAACAATGTCACTAATCTCTAATCACAGTTCATCTTTGAAACCAGTACGATCAACTTTCCCTGGTGTGATTGGCGAGGTGTGGTGCGACGAATCTACGGGCACATTCCACCCCTTCATACCCCAGCCACTTCAACGAGAGGTTTTTTCGAAGCTGCACAACTTGGCGCATCCAGGGGTGTGTACTTCAACAAGACCGGTAACCGAATGTTTCGTCTGACATAACATACGCCGGCACTGCCAAGCCTGGGCTCAATCATGCATTCCTTGCCAACGCAGCAAAACAAACAGGCACACCTCGCCCCCACTCGGCACTTTTCCTGTCCCTTCCGGAAGCTTCCAGCATGTCCACATTGATCTGGTGGGACCCCTTCCCCCCTCGGAAGATTACCGCTATGTCTTATACGCAATAGATAGGACAACACGTTGGGTAGAAGCAATCCCACTCCAAAACATCACGGCCGAGACTGTAGCACATGCATTCCTGGAATCATAGATCGCCCGGTTTGGCTGCCCTTCAGTACCAACTTCCGATCAAGGCAGACAATTCGAGTCGGCACTGTTTAAAGCCATTTGTACTCTGTGCGGTATCATAAGAATCCATACGACTTCCTACCACCCACAGAGTAATGGCCTCAGAGAGAAATGGCATAGAACTCTGAACGCCTTCCTACGCTGCCACTGTACTCTGTGGACAGAGGCCTTACCTTTCGTCCTTCTCGGACTCCGCGCGACCTACAAAGAGGACCTTAATGGCACGGTCGCAGAGTTCGTCTAAGGACAGACCTTGGTCCTCCCAGGGAGCTCGTTTCTCCGACACCAGTGCCTGCTCTTCCTGAACTACCTACCTTGGTCGAGAGAGTCAGACTCCACTGCTCCAATCTGAAACTTGCACCTCCCGTCAGTCACATACCCCCTCACACTTACGTCCCTTGCACTCTAAGCATGTGCAAGTTCGTCATGCTGCGAGACGATACAGTGCAGACGCCCTTACAGCCTCCGTACACCGGCCCTTACAAGGTGGTAAAACGGTCGAGACAGACAATGGACAGCCTGGTGAGAAATACCCCCGTCACTGTGTCACTACACAGAATAAAGCCTGCCCTTGTTGAGACCGCTGTAGCTCCTCACCTTGTTGAAAACAGCTATTTCATACCGAGCACTCCTCCGACCCCTTCAGATGCTCCCTCGTCAAGCACGCTTGATGCGCACGGCTCTCCCTTCCGAGGGTTCACACCACCCTCGCCCACACCGAGACAAACCCTCCCCCCCATCGGACTCGCAACCAGGGGTGTTCGATTCCACCAGCTCTCATTCGAGAGACACCTCCCAATATGCAACGAACCAAACTTGCCCAATGCTGAGCCACCCATCGCTCACAATTGACCAATCTACAGAGCACGCACGTCTCTATTTCAAGCAAGACCGGTTAACCCCCGCCCACCCCTCAACGCCCACAGTCCAGCAAGTCACTCTATGACCCCGACACACCCTGTTCACTGTCCCACAGGGACGCTCCATTCACAGGTTTCTCCCCGCCGACAGTACAAAACAATGTCACACAACAGGGGAGGATAATTGAGTTGACAGCACATGTACCTCCAGACGATGTCACACGGTTGGCCGTATTCGTTAAAGGTTTGACAGTGTAGGTCCTCCTCATGGATGCATGGGCCACAGACTCCTCAGCCCCCCTAAGCCACTGTGTGGTGCGATGTTTTCCCCTACCCACGAGTGTAACGAGAGGCTCCATTAGAGCATTTGCATGTGCTTCGGGTCTTGTCCTACTTCGTTTCCCCAGTGCCACGACCACACCTTCATCCCGCTCCAGGATCGGCCACCGCCCCGCAGACAGCTGGTTTCGAGGACTACAACGTCCTCTGGCCCTCTACACACCAAGGGCTCCGACATCTCACCCACTCCCCGACGATGCAGATGAGTTACCAGTGACACTCCTTCCGGACGACCATCTGCCACCCCCCCCCCCGCTCACGGACAGGTAATCCATACTGCAGGGGAGGGGGGGGGGCTGTGTGGCGGCGATCAACTTCTCCGAGATCACCACCAGCAATGAAGTGTGATATATTTGACAGACAGTAGTCTTTGGCATGTTAACTAGTAGCGTGCGATTTGTTGGTGTGTACTTTGTGATTGCTAAAAACTTTGTATATTGAGCGACTAGTAAAGAGCGTTATAAAAGACTGTGGGCGTTATTGGTATAGCCACCTATCTGACGTCCCATACATGTATATATTCACACAATCAGACATAGGCCTGACTCAAGTAATCCACTGATGTTTGAAATCTATAGCTCTGCAATAGCATAAAAAAAGAAAAGAAAGTGTGCTGATTGCTATTCTTTATTAAATTTGAAAAAAATGGACCTGAGCACTAATGACTCTCATAAAGTCCAATGTAATTAAAAAATAAACATTATATTTTTATTCTGACAACTCCAAATGTCCTGCCTATCAGTTATGGAAAGCCTACAGTACATTTAATGACTTCCAAGAATATTAAAATCTAAACTTCCTTTCCTTTGTCAGCATGATGGATGTCATCAGTTTTCCCCCTCTTCGTAATAGATTTGGAGTGTTAAGCAAATCTGAAACAGACGACCCTACTGTGGCTACTGATGATGGTAAAAATTCAATTTCAAACGTAAGTGTTGCTTCAAACGTGTGCAGTGTAACTAATTGTGACCAATCTCTGTAAAGAAGATCAAAATAAGGATTATTTCCAACAGTCATGGCCGAGGTATGTCCAGCCTTTTAAGTTCTGTGCTGAATGAAAATACGAATTATGCAGTTGATGGTTTTACAAACCTGGTGCTTCAATGAGTAATGTTGTGGGTAGAAGTGACTTTTCTGACTTCTCAACTAACGATTTTGTTGAGGTAATTGGAGGTTCAAACGATGTTAGCAATGATCAAGCCTCTGAGGCTACATCTGCCCTCAAAAGAACATTAGCCAACCTCACTCACACAAACTCCATAATAGTAAACTTACCTCACCGTCATGACCTGAAGGGCACTTCACCTGTACCCAAAGAAATAACTAAAACAAATTGCGAGTACAAACAGATCTGTGATCACTTCAACAATGTGACATTAATTAATTTAGGTACTTTCAAAAGGGATCAGTTTACTAAACATAGTCAGCACTTCAATTACTCCGGTAAAATGGCCTTGTGACAAGCTCTTACTGAAGTTGTACACGACAAGTTTAAATCACAGAAAACAATAATCCAGGTAAACCTGCAGTGAAGACCAAGCCTTGTTTTTGCAAGTCTTGGTCTGATAAAATTCAAACACACCCAATAACTATGAGCTCTTCTAATGATAAACCTGTGCCTCAATTAAAAGTTAGAGATTGTGAATTTCTTTCCTTCTTTCACATCAACATACAGTCAGTGAGGAACAAACTCCAAGAACTTAAATTATTTTTAGATGGATTTCAGTGTGATATTCTGTGCCTTAATGAACAGTGGCTTAAGGTAGATGAATGTCAGATTTATATCCCAGTTGGCTTTAAATTTTTAACTGGTTATTTTAGATCCCACATGGAAAATGGTGGAGTATCAATATTCATAAAAAGTGACTTGTCCCACACAGCCAAAGTAATTGATTTAAATCGTTTAGTACATGAAGGACAATCTGAAATGGCTGCTATTCATTTACCTGAAAGATTGTTGTAGTGTCTTTGTACTGTACACCAAAAACTGATATCAAAGTTCGTATCCATCATATAGATGAACTGTTAATGTATTTACTTAAATATAAAAACCACAAAATTTTAATAATTGGTGATATTAATACTGATGTGACCATACAGGAATCTAAAAGTAGACAACTTCTACTCTCAAATCACATAATTTTACATGTCTTAACAATAAACCTACCAGGCTGAATGCCTGCCTGGATAATGTCATCTCTAATATTTCTAAAGAAGATGCACTTTTAAATGTAGTCAAACCTTTGCTATCTGATGATGATGGTATTTTTTTAAAATAATGGGGCCCAGAAGTAAATATAAACAATCTACAGAACCTAGAGCAGTGAGGCAGTTAAGCCCAGTAAATGTTATAATCTCAATGAAAAACTTGGGACCATAGATTGCAATTCAACTGTCCTGATGAATAACTCATTAGGTGATGCTTTTGATTATTTCTTACACACCATTACAAGTACCGTTAATGAACAATGTCCCCTCATCACTAAACGCAATAGAGCTAATGGAAAGAAAAAGCTGAGGAGATATTTATATAACTGGTAGGCCTACACACCTTATTTGAACAATTTAAGAATACTGTTAAAAAGTTGCCACGATAACTCTCAGAGTAATAATGAGATCACACTTCTAAGATTACTCACAGGTGTGACAGCAGAACAAATGAACAGAACACACTCACATACACACAAACGCAAGCTTTCGCAACCCAGTTGCTTCTTCAGGCAGAAGGGAAGGAGAGGGAAAAGGAAATGATGAGGGTTTTAAGGAAGGGGGTAAGGAGCCATTCCAATCCCGGGACAGGAAAGACTTACCTTGGGGGAAAAAATGGAGGGTAAACAAATGCACACATACCCACACATTTACACAGACACAAGTACACTTAGGCAGACATACTGTAGGGATATATATTCTTTCCTGCTAGAAATTTTTCGTCTACAATATTCGTATCAATATTTGAGATTACACTTCTGTACATCAAGTTAAAAAAGCTTTACAGAAAAGAAATCATTTCTGCAAAGCAAACAGCAAATGATAATTATACTTCTCAATCCAACAATAAATGCAAAGCAGCATGGGATGTAGTTAAATCAGAATCTGGGCTAATTGCTGATAAATCTCCTATTCCTTTAAGTCCAGATGAGCTAAACTATAGTTTCATAAATTCAGGTAAATTTCCTATTACAGATGAAAACAACTTAGATGCCAGGGCGGATTAACTTAAGCATTTACAGGAAACAGAGCTAAAAGATAACTTGCCCAAATTCGAATGGGAAACCATCTCTCCTAAGGGTATACTTTGTGTAATTAGGTTAATGAGCAGCTCTACTACAGAAGACATACACAGTTTATCTAATTTTATCCTGAAAAAAATAATACACTCTATTTGTATTCCACTATCCTATCTGATCAATATGATGTTTAGGGAGGGAACCTCTCTGGTAACAGACAATTATCTTGCCCATTCACAAAAAAGGGGATAAAAATTCCTCCCAGAACTACAGACGCATAGCAATTGTACCCGTAGTTTCAAAAATCATTGAAACTTTAATGAAAATCCAGGTAAATGATTTTTTTAAATATCACAAATTACTTAACAAGGCCCAGTATGGTTTTCGAACTGGGTATCAACAATTCATGCAGTGAATAAGTTGTGTCATTAGTATTACATGGTTTTGAATGTAGGGAGCACACCTATGTCACTTTAGTTGACCTATCGAAGACATTCGACACCTTCTCACACAGCCTCTTAATAAAGAAACTTGAAAACTATGGAATTTTTGACACTGAACTAGCTCCACTGAGCTCATATTTCACGAACAGGTGTCAAATGGTGGTTGTTAACTGTAACAAAAAATCTGACCTTCTCAAGGTAAAATACGGTGTCCCTCAGGGGTCCGTGCTAGGCCCTTTCCTTTTCATTGTTTATGTGAATAAGCTCACCAATACACTATCGTGCAAAAGAGTGATGTACGCTGATGACAGCACTCTTCTCACAACACATGTAGATGTGAAGGTTGTCAAACTAATGAATGATTCCATGATGGAAACGGCTGCTATGTGGTTCATGAGAATAAGCTAACATTAAATGCAAATAAAACTGAACACATCCTCTTCTCCCTCAGAGACATTCATAATGAACACAGTCGCTCTGTAAAACTATTAGACATATCCCTAGATAGCAAATTATCTTGGATTACCCACACGGAGAAGCTCTGCAGCAAGCTGGCAAAAATCTTATATGTAATTAGGAAACTAAAGGCCTGTGTGATCAATGAGATCTTACTTCTGACATACTATGTCATTAACACATATCAAGAAGAGATTTAAGAATATTACTTGAAAACATAATGTACTATAATATATGAAGACACAAGACTATAAAAATTTATCAAATGGAAAACACGTCTAAAAAATCCTTTAAGACAAGAAGAAACAGTTTTGTCACCAGAATAAGCGCATTTCTATTATTTTTCTATTGATATGTTAACTCAAACTGATACAGAATACCTTATCACAGAAGTTTCTACATTCACCATTCCGAGAGATTCACATGAGGATAGTCAATAAAATAATCATAATGAATTTTTCTATCTAAGAAAGTAGGCTTTCGCGATCATTATTGTTAAAATTCTTCTGAGCTATTTGCCGCATCATGAGGAAGGCTCCTGTAACAGATCCGAAACGTTGGGGAAATATATCAGCATGACGCGCCAAATAGCTCAGAAGAATTTCAATTTTAATTTTAATAATTTTTCTATCTATTCCTCATTCTCTTTTCAGTAAGACGTACCAGTAGTGTTTTTCAAACACAAATGAGTCTTATTACATATGATTCCGTGAAAGGTAAGATTGGTACCCATCACACTTCATGGAACAGGGTTACGAAACATATTATAGAATACGTAGGTACCTACCTGAAAAACGATTTATTTTAGTTAGTATAAGTGAATACCACAAAATTAACAGATACGAAAGATTATTAAAGGTCGCCTTATTTATTTCCACAACGTCGTCAACAATCCGGTGACGCCTGCTGGTTTAAGCTGAAAAATAACGCCTGTTAGTCACAACTATCATCACTAAACATTAAGAATTACAAAAAGTGAATAAATGAAAAAAAAGCACTACGCTAATAACAAAGTCACCGTATCCTAATCTGTGAGTCTATAATGTCTCTACTACCGGTACAGTTTCAACACATTACGCATGACTGAATGAGTGAAAACAGACAATTCCAGTAATCGGACATTTCCATCGTTTCATACAAACATATTATTTAAATTATACTCAGTTTAAGCCATCATATACACGATATTTACCTCGACTCTCGAATACGACAGCACTATCTGCGTACCAACCAACGTACCATATCATTTGATTGTTGAAAATAGAGTTGGCCTGTGTTTCATTGTTTCGAAACAATGGTTCGATACGAGCAACCTCTCGTCCACACATTAGGACAACGTAAAGCCAATATTTCTGTGGCAACGAACGAGGCGGAAACAGTAAGAAGTCCGCAGTAGTTGTATGAGGGGAATATGGAAGTTGTTCTGGAACGGTTGCCATCTTCTGCGTCAAAATTGGCGCACACGGATCGCGCAGTGTGTAAAGGCATTGTCATAGAGTAGCTTTCAGTTTCCAGTCATATGCAACTCTGGACGAACCCCGCTGTACCAACTGGTTCAAAATGGACTGGTAAAATGCAGCATTAATGGTTTAACCTGCAGAAACAAATTCATTGTAGTCGATGCCATTGCTCCATTACATTGTGACACTTGCTCTCACACTATGTTCAACTGGGCGCAGTCTATTCACCCCTGCACCAAATGCACTGCTTTTTCAATAAATGGCGTTCCTGCTATCCTATTAGCTGAGGGCTGACGTTTTTATCTCTATATATAAAGAGCAGGCATTGCATGTAGGGGAAAGCGACTGTTGAAAATAAATTCGATTTTATAAACAGCCACAAATCGCTATTATTATTTATTCAATTAACCGGTTTCACTCTGTACACAAGAACATCCTCAGAATAGGCCTATTGTAAAAATAGATATCGATATAAAAGATTTTTTTTACATAAATATTACACCAATTATGAATTATATTTCTAATTTGGAGACTTAAGTTTGATAATAATTGATAGCTGTTGATTTATATAATCATATGTCAGTACATTAATTTAAAATAGTTGTAGCATGACAGCTGGATAATTGGATGTTTTCAACAGCTGATAGTGAAAACGGCAAAGATATAATTGCTTAGAACATGTTTGTCAAGTTCTATGAGGCGAAAATTGCTCCTTCTGGGATGTTGATATTTACTACATTGTTAGAAAACTGAATGCTATTTTTAATGCTGAATGTTGTGTCAAATTTGTATACACTTTTAAGCTTTTTATCAAGTAAATAATTCTGTTGGGAGCATATTCGTTATTATTAATAACTTCTTGCATGAGCCCTACTTTGCACTTTATGGATATGGAATCACATTACTACATTTCCGACGGCTGACAGTTTGGAATACACAACAAATACTGTTTTCTTTTTACTGGTGCAGTAGATCATTTCTAGTCTCGAACCTTTCAGTCTTTATCGTTCACTTAAAGCCCGTAACTTGTATTCCCCCATTTGTAATGTTTAAGGAGTGCTAATCGCAGGGCAAACAATGGATCTGTTTGCACTTGCAGTATTGTAGCTACAATATCCACCTAACACTGTTCCCAACTCTTCAAAGTGCTTATGTTCCTGGTTTTATACTACATTATATTATTTACTCAACAGTGTTCAGTTTTCCGCTCCATTTTTCACTCTTCTGTAATGTTTGGCAGTGTTCCATGCTTTTGGAGCATATTGCTTCCACGCACAGATTAGGGTGACCACGATGTTCTGTAGGTGAGTGGGAAACAATAAAAATGGGGTTGTCGCCGGAATTAAGCTAGTCTAATATATAAAAATTAATGTTTATTTGTTTGTCTTTTTGTTCGTATTTTATGCTGGACCGTATCGTATATCCGACTACGACAAAATTCGTCAACTCATTGCTTACACTCGCGCGAATGTTACTAGGCACACTAAAATTAAATTGGTATGGTGAAGATTTGTGGGTGCTTCACTATTAATTAATTCGTTTCTTACGCCTTCATGCTGATATGGCTGGACGGTTATGAATGACATTTGGAATAGAGGTACTTTATACCCAGAATAATATATGAGCCACCTTTTGTAAGCCACCGTATGGGGCGTCACAAAGGGTACCTTACGATGTTTTATTATGTTTACTACTTCTTGATGCTGAAAAGGATGGACAGATTTGAATGAAATTTGGAAAGGAGATAGCTTATACTCGACATTAATACATGTGCTACGTTTCGTAAGCATCCATAGCTGCATGGCGCAGGGTACTTTCCAACAAACATCCAAATTGTTTGACTGGTCATCATGAAAGTCAGCACAGAAAGGAGATTTTTATAACCTGCAAGCCAGTGAATTTCACATGGCGGAGGGATACCTTGCGACTTTGTCACCGTTTGGTCAGTCACCGTGAAACTTGGCGATTATATCTATGTTTTCACATGTAGGATCGAGAGGAGGAGAATGAGAGAGTGGACACGGCACGGTGACAGACTGGTGAAAGAAGATGAACAGAGGAAGGGGGAGGAGGAACTAGACAGAGAAAAGGAGAAGACGTGGGGGGGGGGGGGGGCAGCAGGTGAACAGAGAGGAGGGAAGGCAGGAGATGGACTACTGGAAACCTTATATATTTTTATTCGTATTACAGGCGCTGCCAAACCGTTCGTTTGATAGCGATAAAACTTCGTTAACTTACCTCTTACTCTATCTTGAAAGTTATTTAGAAAGCGAAAAACGCCAATGTTAAGAAACGTAGTAATTAAACTACTTTTTCATTTTAATAATATATGATTTCGGGCTTAGGCCTACACAGAATGTAACTTTGTAAATTGTTTCCATTTAAATGTCTCTATTTTAGCTATCATAATGCGTTCACCATGCTGTTAATAGTAACTTATGTGCATTCCTATTTTCTGATTCATTATTAAAGCTACTCCTGCGTACCCCACTCCTGATTTTGTATTCATAACCCTGTATTCCACTCCCATGAACCACAGACATTGCCGAGGTGGGGTGGCTTGCGTGCCTCAACGATACAGATAGCCGTACCGTAGGTGCAACCACAGCGGAGGGGTATCTGTGGAGAGGCCAGACAAACGTGTGGTTCCTGAAGAGGGGCAGCAGCCTTTTCAGTAGTTACAGGGGCAATAGTCTGGATGATTGACTGAGCTGGCCTTGTAACATCAGCTAATGTGGCTTTGCGACACAGCTACTGCGAACGGCTGAAAGCAAGGGGAACCTACAGTCGTTACCTTTCCCAAGGACATGCAGCTCTACTGTATGAACATATGATGATGGCATCCTCTCGGGTAAAATATTCCGGAGGTAAAATAGTCCCCCATTAGGATCTCTGGTCGGGGACTACTCAGGAGGAGGAAAGACAATACTGGCATTCTACGGGTCGGAGCGTGGAACGTTAGATCCCTTAATCGGGTAGGAAAATTAGAAAATTTAAAAAAGGAAATGGATAGGTTGAAGTCAGATATAGTGGGGATTAGTGAAGTTCGGTGGGAGGATGAACAGGGTTTCTGATCATGTGAGTACAGGATTATAAATACAAAATCAGTTGGGGGGATCACAGGAGTAGGATTGATAATGAATAAGAAAATAGGAATGCGGGTAAACTACTATGATCAGCACAGTGATAGCATTATCATTGTCAAGATAGATATGAAGCCAACACCAACAACAGTAGTACAGGTTTATATGCCAACTAGCTCTGCCAATGATGAGTAAATCGAAGAAATATATGAGGAGCTAAAGGAAATTATTCAGACAATTAAGGGAGAGGAAAACTTAATTGTTATGGGAGACTGGAATTCGGTAGTAGGACAAAGAAGGGAAGGGAAGATAGTAGGTGAATATGGTCTGGGCAAAAGGAATGAAAGAGGAAGCCGCCTGGTAGAATTTTGCACAGAACATAATTTAGTTATAACAAACACCTGGTTCAAGAATCACAAAAGAAGGTTGTATACATGGAAGAGACCAGGAGACACCGGGAGATACCAGATAGATTTTATAATGGTAAGACATAGATTTCGGAACCAGGTTTTACATTGTAAGACATACCCAGGGGCAGATATAGACTCTGACCATAACTTGTTGGTTATGAACTGTAGGCTGAAACTAAAGAAACTACAAAAAGGTAGCATAATAAGGAGATGGGACCTGGATAAATTGAAGGAACCTGAAGTTCTTAAGAATTTCAGAGGGAGCTTTAGGCAACAATTGACAGAAACAGGGGAAAATAAAACAGTAGAGGAGGAATGGGTAAAATTGAGAGATGAAATAGTGAAGGTAGCAGAGGACAAAATAGGTAGGAAGGAAAGACCTACAAAAAATCTTTGGATATCACAGGAGATACGAAATTTAATTGATGAAAGGAGAAAATATAAAAATGCAGTAAATGAAACAGGCAAAATGGAGTACAGACGACTAAGAAATGAGATTGACAGGAAGTGCAAAATGGCTAAGCAGGAGTGGCTAGAAGGCAAATGCAAGGATGTAGAAGAATGTATAAATAGGGGAAAAATAGATACAGCCTACAGGAAAATAAAAGAAACATTTGGAGATAAGAAAAACAGTTCTATGAATATCAAGGACACTGATGGAAAACCAGTTCTCAGCAAAGAAGGGAAAGCTGAAAGGTGGAAAGAGTATATAGAGGGGCTCTACAAAGGAAATGAACTTCAAGACAATATTGTAGGAAGGGGAGAGGATGTAGATGAAGATGAAATAGGAGATACTGTACTGAGAGAAGAATTTGACAGAGCCCTGAAAGACCTAAGTCGAAACAAGGCCCATGGAGTAGATGTTATTCCCTCAGAGCTACTGAAGTCTCTGGGAGAACCAGCCATGACAAACCTGTTTCACCTGGTGTGTAAGATGTATGAGACAGGCGAAGTACCCTCAGACTTTAACAAAATGTAATAATCCTCATTCCAAAGAAAGCAGGTGCAGACAGGTGTGAAAACTACAGAACCATCAGTTTAATAAGTCATGGTTGCAAAATATTAACACGAATTATATACAGAAGGATGGAAAATCTGGTAGAAGCCGACCTAGGGGAAGATCAGTGTGGGTTCAGGAGAAATGTAGGAACACGGGAGGCAATACTCACTTTACGGCTTATCCTAGAAGATAGATAAAGAAAAGGCAAACCTACATTTCTAGCTTTTGTAGATTTGGAGAAGGCTTTTGACAATGTTGATTGGAATAAACTCTTTCAAGTTCTGATGCAAGCAGGAGTAAAATATAGGGAGCGTAAGGTTATTTACAACTTGTACAAAGACCAGACAGCGGTTGTCAGAGTTGAAGGGCATGAAAGGGATGCAGTGTTTGGAAAGGGAGTAATACAGGGTTGTAGTTTTTCTCCAATGTTGTTCAATTTGCACGTTGAGCAAGCTATAAAGGAAAGCAAGGAGAAATTTGGTGAGGGAATTAAAGTCCAGGGGGAAGAATTAAAGACATTGCGTTTTGCCGACAACATAGTAATTCTGTCAGATACAGCAAAGGACCTGGAAGAGCAATTGAACGGAATGGACAGTGTGCTGAAAGGTGCATATAAGATGAACATTAACAAGAGCAAAACTAGGGTAATGGAGTGCAGTGTAAGAAAATCAGGTGATGCTGAAGGAATTAGATTGGGAAACGAACCAATAAAGGAGGTAGATGAGTGTTGGTACTTGGGCAGTAAAATAACAAATGATGGTCGCAGTACAGAGGATATAAAATGCAGAATGGCAATGGGTAGAAAAGCGTTCTTGAAAAAGAGAAATTTGTTAACATCGAATATTGATTTAAGCCTAAGGAAGTCCTTTCTGAAGGCATTTGTATGGAGTGTTGCCTTGTATGGGAGTGAGACAATAAACAGTGCGGAGAGGAAGAGGATTGAGGCTTTTCAAATATGGTGCTATAGAAGAATGCTGAAGATTAGGTGGGTGGATCGCGTAAATAATGAGGAGGTACTGAACAGAATTGGGGAGAAAAGAAATTTCTGGCATACCTTGACTAAAAGAAGGGATAGATTGGTAGGACACATTCTTAGACATCAAGGAATTGTGAATTTAGCGTTGGAGGGAAGTGTGTGGGGAAAAAATCGCAGGGGAAGACCAAGATACGGATACAGTAAGCAGATTCAGACAGATATAGGTTGCCGTTCTTATGTGGAGATGAAGAGGCTTGCTCAGGATAGGGTATTGTGGAAAGCTGCATCAAACCAGTCTCCGGACTGAAGACCACAACAACAGCAACAACAACCCTGTATTCACCTCACCAGAAATCCTGTTCTTCCTGCTAATCCCGACCATATCTAACTGCAGTACTATCATCCGTTTCTCTCTTCTGACTTACCTACCCAATCAAGGATTAGAACATTTCACGCTCTGATTCATAGAATGCCTGTTTTGTTTCTCTTGGTGACGATATCTTCCTGAGTAGTTCCCAGCCAGGATTCCAATGGTGGACTACTTTACGACTAGGATATTTCACCGAAGAAGACGCCATCATCATATATTAATGCTGTAGAGCTGCATGTCCTTCCCCTTGCTTTCAGAAGTTCGCATTAACTGCAGCTCAGTCAATCATCCACAGTGTTACCCCTGTAACTATAGAAAAGGCTGCTGTACCTCTTCAAAACCCACACGTTTGCCTGGCCTCTCCACAAAACCCCTCGCTATGATTGCACCTATGGTACGGCTATCTGTACTGAATCGTTGATGACTTGATACACACAAGCTGCCCCACCTCGGTAATGTATGTGGTCCGTTGGAGTGGTAGCTGATTTCCACTGATGTACCTATTAGGCCAGTCGCCAGGTATGTTTAGGTCCAAAAAAATTGCAGGAAGCTGAATTTTTGATATGTTGTTGGGACATATTAGAATAGTATTAAACCAAGTTTGCATCTTCGAAATGCTTTAGCTTAACTTCTAAGAGCCAAAAAACCTCGAAATTTTCAGACTTTTTCTGCTTTTGGCTTATAACTCATCAAGGGTGGCTTTTTGACAAAAAGTAACTAACACCTCTATTAATGTAGATAAAATATTCTAAAATTTAAGCCGAACCGCAGCTCTGTAAGTCCAATAGTTCCCGTTATATTGAACTTTAAAAATTCGGCTAGAATATTGGCTCTATTTTTTTTTTTTTTTTTTTTTTTTTTTCCTTCCACAGACATTTTAAAATGTATGGATGTTGTCAGTTCATTTACATATTTATATAGTTTTTCTTATCTCTAGTTCATTTAAATTCACAACAGGTTTTTCTGTTACATCTAGTTTAACATTGTGACACATATGTTGTTCTTTTTCTTCTTATAAAATATTACATATACTCAAGATTGTAAGACAAACTATTTACAAACTTTTATTACTAAGATATTCACTTACGGTGTAAAAACAATGTTCCTGCAAATACAGTTTAAGATGTTTCCTAAAGCAATAGATTTTATCAATTTCTTTTATTTTTTATGGCAGCTTATTATACAGTTTTAGACCTTCATACAAGAAACTGTTTTGAGTCTGCGAGGGTGAAGGTCGGAGTGAGAGTTTAAAATAGGGAAAGATTAATTTTTAAAAACTCACAACCACCAACTGCGAACCAAATTCCTAAACATGCAAAAACACTAGAATTGTGATTGCTACTGTTTGACTCGTTTTCTAGGGGATGATATCACACGTTCGCAGCTTTCCTTCCCTGCATATGATTGTTGTTGTTGTGGTCTTCAGTCCAGAGACTGGTTTGATGCAGCTCTCCACCCTACTCTATCCTGAGCAAGCCTTTTCATCTCCTCATAAGAACGACAACCCACATCCACTTGAATCTGCTTACTATACGCGTCTCTTGGTCTCCCTCTGCGATTTTTACCCCACACACTTCCCTCCAACGCTAAATTCACAATTCCTTGATGTCTAAGAATGTGTCCTACCAATCTATCCCTTCTTTTAGTCAAGGTATGCCAGAAATTTCTTTTCTCCTCAATTTGGTTCAGTACCTCCTCATTAGTTACGCGATCCACCCACCTAATCTTCAGCATTCTTCTGTAGCACCACATTTCAAAAGCCTCTATCCTCTTTCTGTCCACACTGCTTATCGTCCATGTTTCACTCCCATACAAGGCAACACTCCATACAAATGCCTTCAGAAAGGACTTCCTTAGGCTTAAATCAATATTCGATGTTAACAAATTTCTCTTTTTCAAAAACGCCTTTCTACCCATTGCCATTCTGCATTTTATATCATCTGTACTGCGACCATCATTTGTTATTTTACTGCCCAAGTAACAAAACTCATCTACCTCCTTTATTGTTTCGTTACCTAATCTAATTCCTTCAGCATCACCTGATTTTCTTACACTGCACTCCATTACCCTAGTTTTACTCTTGTTAATGTTCATCTTATATGCACCTTTAAGCACACTATCCATTCCGTTCAATTGCTCTTCCAGGTCCTTTGCTGTATCTGACAGAATTACTATGTCGTCGGCAAAACGCAATGTTTTTAATTCTTCACCCTGAACTTTAATTCCTTCTCCAAATTTCTCCTTGCTTTCCTTTATAGCTTGCTCAATGTACAAATTGAACAACATTGGGGAAAGGTTACAACCCTGTCTTACTCCCTTCCCAACCACTGCATCCCTTTCATGCCCTTCAACTCTGACAACCGCTGTCTGGTTTTTGTACAAGTTGTAAATAACCTTACGCTCCCTATATTTTACTCCTGCTTGCTTCAGAACTTGAAAGAGTTTATTCCAATCAACATTGTCAAAAGCCTTCTCCAAATCTACAAAAGCTAGAAATGTTGGTTTGCCTTTTCTTAATCTATCTTCTAGGATAAGGCGTAAAGTGAGTATTGCCTCCCGTGTTCCTACATTTCTCCTGAACCCAAACTGATCTTCCCCGAGGTCGGCTTCTACCAGCTTTTCCATCCTTCTGTATATAATTCGCGTTAATATTTTGCAGCCATGACTTATTAAACTGATGGTTCTGTAGTTTTCACACCTGTCTGCACCTGCTTTCTTAGGGATGGGGATTATAACATTTTTCTTAAAGTCTGAGGGTACTTCACCTGTCTCATACATCTTACACACAATGTGAAACAATTTTGTCATGGCTGGTTCTCCCAGAGACTTCAGTAGCTCTGACGGGATATCATCTATTCCAGGGGCCTTGTTTCGACTTAGATCTTTCAGTGCTCTGTCAAATTCATCTCTCAGTATAGTATCTCCTATTTCATCATCATCTACATCCTCTTCCCTTCCTACAATAGTGTCTCGAAGTTCGTTTCCTTTGTAGAGCCCCTCTATATACTCTTTCCACCTTTCAGCTTTCCCTTCTTTGCTGAGAACTGGTTTTCCATCAGTGTCCTTGATATTCATAGAGCTGTTTTTCTTATCGCCAAATGTTTCTTTTATTTTCCGGTAGGCTGTATCTATTTTTCCCCTATTTATACATTCTTCTACATCCTTGCATTTGCCTTCTAGCCAGTCCTGCTTAGCCATTTTGCACTTCCTGTCAATCTCATTTCTTAGTCGTCTGTACTCCATTTTGCCTGTTTCATTTACTGCATTTTTATATTTTCTCCTTTCATCGATTAAATTTAGTATCTCCTGTGATATCCAAGGATTCTTTGTAGGTCTTGCCTTCCTACCTATTTTGTCCTCTGCTGCCTTCACTATTTCATCTCTCAATTTTACCCATTCCTCCTCAACTGTTTTATTTTCCCCTGTTTCTGTCAATTGTTGCCTGAAGCTCCCTCTGAAATTCTTAAGAACTTCAGGTTCCTTCAATTTATCTAGGTCCCATCTCCTTATTTTCCTACCTTTCTGTAGTTTCTTCAGTTTCAGCCTACAGTTCATAACCAACAAGTTATGGTCAGAGTCTATGTCTGCCCCTGGGTATGTCCTACACTTCAAAACCTGGTTCCGAAATCTATGTCTTACCATTATAAAATCTATCTGGTATCTCCCGGTGTCTCCTGGTCTCTTCCACGTATACAACCTTCTTTTGTGATTCTTAAACCAGGTGTTTGTTATAACTAAATTATGTTCCGTGCAAAATTCTACCAGGCGGCTTCCTCTTTCATTCCTTTTGCCCAGACCATATTCACCCACTATCTTCCCTTCCCTTCCTTGTCCTACTACCGAATTCCAGTCTCCCATAACAATTAAGTTTTCCTCTCCCTTAATTGTCTGAATAATTTCCTTTAGCTCCTCATATATTTCTTCGATCTCCTCATCATCGGCAGAGCTAGTTGGCATATAAACCTGTACTACTGTTGTCGGTGTTGGCTTCGTATCTATCTTGACAATGATAATACGATCGCTGCGCTGGTCATAGTAGTTTACCTGCATTCCTATTTTCTTATTCATTATCAATCCTACTCCTGTGATACCCCCAACTGATTTTGTATTTATAATCCTGTACTCACCTGACCAGAAATCCTGTTCATCCTGCCACCGAACTTCACTAATCCCCACTATATCTAACTTCAACCTATCCATTTCCCTTTTTAAATTTTCTAATTTTCCTACTCGATTAAGGGATCTAACATTCCACGCTCCGACCCGTAGAATGCCAGTATTGTCTTTCCTGATGATCACATCCTCCTGAGTAGTCCCCGCCCGGAGATCCGAATGGGGGACTATTTTACCTCCGGAATATTTTACCCGAGAGGATGCCATCATCATATTTCCATACAGTAGAGCTGCATGTCCTCGGGAAAAATAACGGCTGTAGTTTCCCCTTGCTTTCAGCCGGTCGCAGTAGCTGTGTGGCAAAGCCACATTAGCTGATGTTACAAGGCCAGCTCAGTCATATGATTAACAAAAAAAAAATTCATAATAAAGTCAAGTTCATGAGAGAAAAGGGTGTACTAACTACTATTTTTGAAAACGTGTGAAAGTTCACTTTCTGTTGTTTATTTCACAATATTAGAACCCTGTGGCTGATACGTCTGTACGTCGACACATTTATCAAAAGAATTATAGCTCGTGAGCCCCCAGACAAAATGAATATTTGTCGCAAATTGTTTTCACACCATGTGCCTGTCTCAAACACCGTTTATGTTCATGCCTATGCGACAACATGTGTTACATTAACAAAACACAGTCACTTTAATTTAGTGTGATGCACACCTTGTTCCACCGGCTAAATATTCACAACACACAGTAGCACTCGATACAGCTTGGTGCAGTCTACGACGAGCAACCACACTTGGCAATTGCCACACAAAATCTATAGTCTCCACCTGGAGATCCACATGCCGACTGATTAGAGCGACGCCGCGCGGCCAGCAACACCACTCTCTCCCAACTCGTCACTTCCTGGCCGCACGCGCGCGCCAAAAGCCCAACTGCCCGGGTTTTCTCCCTAAGTCATCAACTTCCCCATGTGAGCTGTTCTAACCGATTTGCCAACGTACAGCGCTCAGCCAATACATTTTTAAAACTTTACTTAAAATCAAAGTAATTACACTACACATTAAACAAATTTCTTCTCAGTTTTTTTTATATTGGTATAAACCCATAAACATCCTTTGTACTATTTATTATAATCGTGCAATTTCTTATATCACAGATAAGTGATTTAACTGAATACTTCAAGATAAAATACCCAAGATTAATTGAAAATAAAATGAGAAATAGTTAATATATTATTTTTATAAACAAACATTGCCATGCTGGTTGTGTAACTATCTTGTATTCATTGGTAATTTATTACTTTTCATTGTCAATTAAATATATTACGCCAGATGTGACTATATCAGCTAATGTATTGTTTATTTATCAACAGGCTATTTTGTAATGAGGGCGTTAAAGGTTCCTAGCTGCATCGTATCACTTCAAATGCAAGTAGTATTAGAATGCTTTATTTCACGCTGTGCACTGCACTGCACCTGGCACTCGCCATTGTCCCTCTCTCCCCTCACCGGAAACGAACCTGGAAAATCCTAAGCTGGAACAAGCCACCAACGTCGGCCTGCTCGCTGGCCTCCCGTCAGCTACAAGCACACAGCAAATCTCAACGTGGAGAATTTCTACCTATGGCCTAACTATAAATGTTGTCACCCAACTGCGTACATACATTGCTACCATAATTATTAAGATTAAAATTGTGTAACATTTGGTGCATTGGCATGGTCAACGTCTGCAGTGAACTTCATACTGTTTAATTACAAATGCTATTAATTACCAATATTTCTAATGGGCGGTAATCTCACAAGTCTTCTGTTTATTTCTTCTGTCTAGGTGAAGGTGGTGACTTGTTTTTGTGTTATAGTTATGGTATTTGCTATTTGTACTATAATTTTCTATATTTTTCTTTATATACATTATGGTTTGGAATATAAATTCACAAGGAACAGTTAAAATTTCTAACATTTTGAAAAGCTCTCTGCAGTGGGCCCACTTACGGCTTTTTGTCATGATTCTAATTGCTCTCTTATGCATTTTAAATACAGTTTGCAAGTTCTGAGCACTGGTACCCCAGAAAATTATTCCATAACTGATATCTGAATGGACATAACTAAAATAGACAGTTCTCAGGCATTTATCACTGCATACCTAAATAACTCTAAGAGCATAACATGTTGTGGATAACTTATTTGAGAGTTTTATGGCATGCTTGTTCCACTTCATTTGGCTATCAATGAACAACCCTAAGAATTTAGTTGAATGTACATCCTCTATGGAGATGTTATCTAGAGCTAAATTTAATGGACTCATTTTTCTATTTATTCTAAAGCAAATTGTATTTGTTTTCTTAATGTTGAGGGTTACTTTATTTTTCTGGGACCATTTGTAAACTTCACTCAGCACTTCAGTACATTTTTCCAGCATTTGTGCTTGTGTCTTGCTGGTGATTAATATATTGCTGTCATCAGCGAACAATATCTTCTCTCCATGGGTGATATGTTGTGGAAAGTCATTTATATACACCAGAAACAATATCGGGCCTAGTACGCTTCCTTGGGGGACCCCAATATTGATATGCTGTGGATCCCATATGTGTTTCTCAATGTACTTTGATCCACTGTGGACATGAGTGATCTCTACTGACTGTACTCTGTTTTTTAGGTATGAACCAAACCATTTGTTTGCCACTCCCCTTATTCCTAGTGCCTCTAACTTATATAACAATATCTGGTGATCAACAGTGTCAAATGCCTTAGAAAGGTCTAGAAAAAGGCCAGTTACATAGCTGTTCTCATCTAGTGTTTCTAAGACTGTTTTTGTGAACTGTGCTATTGCAGATTCTGTGCATCTGCCGGGCCTGAAACCATATTGGTCATTGCAGAGGAGGTTGGATTTATTTAGGTAGCCCATTAGTCTATTCTTCATTATTGTCTCTATCACTTTAGAGAAGGATGACAGTAGGGCTATTGGTCTGTAGTTCTCGATGTTTTCTACATCACCTTTCTTGTAAGCTGGTAAAATTTTTGCATGCTTCAGGTAGTCAGGAAAGCAATCAGCAGATTCATTAATTATTTCTGCCAGTGGAGCTTTGATGTTGTTTATGCATTTTTTAGCACACACATTGGAATTTCGTCCATACCTGCTGAGTTTTTGTTCTTTAATTGTTTTACAACATTGCATACCTCCTCCTCCGTAGCTGGAAACACTACCATTGAGTTAGTTACATGCAGCTGTCTTGGTTGATTTACGTGTTTTGGAAAATTGTTTTGCAATTTTGTTGCAATGCTGTTGAAGTAGGTATTCACATAATTTGCTAATTCTTTCGGGTTACTTGCTAAGTTTTCCTTGTTCTTGATTTTAGTGCTTGCACACCACTGTTTCATATTTCCTGTTTCTTGTTTCACTACAGTCCAAGTAGCTTTACTTTTATTATTTGCTAATTTTATGAAATTATCATTAGCTGAAATTTTTGCTGTCTTGAGTACTTTTCTGTAGATCCTTTTATAATTATTATAGTAGTTCAAGAAGTCTGGATCACTGTTGTCCTTTTTAATGGAATTTAGGTATTTTAAGGTTTGAGCAGATTTTTTTAATTCTTTTAGTAATCCATTTGTTTTTAGTAAATGTTCCTATAGGGACTAGTGTTTTGGGAAATGTTTCTTCGAATTTCAGTTTAAACTCAGACATGAAGTTCGAGAATTTTTTGTTCACTTCAGTTTCTTCATAAACTCCTTCCCAATGTTTATGTGCTAACTGCAAGGAAAATTTTTGTAGGGCTGATGGGGAGTAGATTCTTTTATATACGTGTAGTTTGGGTTCTTTCTTTACACAAGCTTTAACTTTTATGACCTGGCATTGGTGGTCTGTCAGTCCATTTTTGACAAGTACTTCATAGACTTCTCTGGCTATATCTGTAGCTACATGGTCAAATGATCATCCCACGGGGAAAGTCATACAAAAAAAGTTATAGAGCAGTTATTTAGCTTTAATATAAGTACTGAACGAAGTCCATAGGACCAATAGATTTCTAGTTATCGTTAAGAAACGAAAAGTTGGAAAAGACGGAGTATTCAGTAAACTGACCCAGACGAATTGCAGTCCTCTTAGCCTATATATGTTAAAGAAAAAGGAGGAATTACTCATTGACGATGATTATTAGCGCACTGCATATAAAGAGAATTTTTTCAACTCTGTTTTCAGCAAATATTGAACAGGGCAGTTCCTTGAGTCCACTTGAGACATGTGGTGAAAACCTCCAAGCCTCAACAATGGGTGATCGTAGGTCACAAAACGTGTTTCCAGACCGTAAATGCTTGTTCTTTAAATGGCTTCTAAAATTGATGTTAAAACAGTGTCGTAGTCGGTTGGGGGAGCATGGATAAAAGGGAGATATACAATCTTTGAAAGCTTGTAACGAAGATCTTCTGCTGCTTGCTGCATGAATCCATTCCATCCTGGGATGCCTGGCATGTTAGTTGCTTTTCCAAACAACCACAACAGGTATGTGGATTTTGGCAAAATGTCTTCAGCGATTTTCACTTCGTTAATGGAAATGGCTGACAAGCCAGATTTCTTTCTCACAGAAGAATGTGTAATATGTGTGGCAGTGTCTGAACCTGATAGACTCTGCAGAAACACACTTCCAACGTGGTATGTTTATGTCTGGGTGAACGGATGACTGAGGGGTCATGATCATTATACAACCCATTTCATGGAACGTATTTTCTCCATTAATTGTGTTAATGTTCACATCTGCATTGTCGAACACAAACTGCACAAAAGCTTCTTTGCCAACTATTTTGTTCACTTCTCCATGGAGGATAGCGGAAATTTCAAAATGCATAGCCTCCGTATATGTGCAAGAAATTCCCATACTGTGACAAAGTTCAACAAGGTGCTGTAATCCAAATTTTCAATACAAATAGGTTCCAAAGATTATTTGAATTGAGGATAGGAAAGTGTGGTGTCCCACAAGTATGAAGTGCTCGCCACATACTTTCGTCGCGCGCCGCATGGCGCGGCGTTCTTACGACGTCAGCCACGAGCGCCATCTGCTGCAACTCCGCTCGAGGCCACGACTGCTGCATCGGCCACTTCGGAATCAGATAGGCACCAGTTAAGACTTGGCTATCGGAGAGGCACTAGGAATCATCAGTAGGCAGGCCTCTATCTACTTCAACTATGTATCAGCGTTCTGCAGTCATGAAACTTATTTCTTCGAAATATATCTCGTTCTAATTTACACTAGTGTTTCTAGTTTCTGCTGTCCCACTGGCTGGTCACCTCCATACCTGCACACGCATGCATCCTTTATTCCTGTGTCGGTCTCTTTCTACTCGACCACAGACAACTACGACAACCGGCGGAAATGAGACACAAAAGTGGCGACTAGGATGGGATACAAAAGTGGCGACGAGGATGGGATACAAAAGTGGCGACGAGGAGGGGTAGAAGAACCTTGGACCAGCCCGCTAGCAGCAGCCAGACAGCAGCAGTTGGATCATGCAGAAATTGCTCCCACCCACCCACCCTTATTCTAAGATTTTTGGGGGAAGATATTTTGTTACATGTTTTGTGTACTTTTTTGTTGCAGTGCATCCTCATTTCACATTGCATTTGTGTGTTGTTCTAATTTACTTGTATGCGCAGCGCCTAATCGGTCAGCATGGCCACTAACCCGACCCAAACTTAATGGAGATTATTCAGTTACAGACGGCGCAAATCACGCAACTACTCCAAGCGGTGTCGCAGTTGACGGCACAGGCTCACCAACAACAAAATCAGGTGCCCACATCTGCAGCCGCACCACTTCCTACGTTTCGCCAATACAACGAACGTGAGGAAGAATTGAGCGATTACTTGGCGCAATTTCAAGAACTCGTCGCGGCTCATCAAATTACAGGTCAGAGAGTGAAGCACCTGTTATTATCCATTGTGGGCACCAACACCTTCCTGTTACTGCAGAAACTTTTTCCCCACGCATCTCCTCGTGATCTAGAATTCGATCAAATTGTAGAAGCACTGAATGCCCATTATGAGAGAAAAGTTATCGTAGCAGCGGCGCGGTACCGATTTTTCAGATTACAAAAATCTCCTAACCAGTCACATCAGGACTGGATTACGGGGTTGAAGGGCTTAACCCGCAAATGAAATTTTACTTGCTCTTGTGGACGTTCTTACAGTGACGTGATGTTGAGAGATGCCATTACGCAGAACATTCAGGACCCCAGAATTAGGGCAGCAATTCTAAAACAGTCTGACACTTCATTAGACAGTGTACTGCAGCTTATAGAAGCTCATGATACCTTTGACTTAGCAGAAGTAGAAATGCAAAGCCACGGTGTTAATTCAGTGCGCCGTAACGGACGCTTTCCTAGCCGTAGTTCTCAGTCTAGCCCTAGTGATTCTTATTTTTCTACCGGTCGTGCTGAACAGACAGTGAACAGTAGCCAGTGTAAAAGTGCGACACAAAGGTCGCGTTGTCGTGTTAGAAACAGTAATTTGAATAACGGGCGCCAACGCTCATTTCAGTAAAATGTTCGTAAGTCTTGCCCTCAGTGTGTATCTCGCCACAAACGTGCGCATTGCCCTAGTCGCAACGCAACCTGTTATCAATGTGGAAAATCGGGACATGTACAGTCAGTGTCTATGCAGAATGTAAATTCAAAGAACGGTGCAGTTAGGAACAGTGCTTCCCAGAGTGCGAGAACAATTCATTCTGTAAATGTCATACACGCTGTGAACTTGGACAGTGCTTCTTTTGATTGTACATAGTGACTATGTACAGTGCAACCCAGTAGTGAACCTAGTGCCTTCTGCAACTTCACATTATAATAGTGCCCAGTACTTTGTAGCTAGTGACAGTAGACTTTGTGTAGTTACTCACAGTAATTTTAGTGCAGTAGCCTGGCATCGAGGGTCAGTGATATTAATCTATGTGCCGATTCTGCGCCGCTTCCTACCGCACGCAGCCCGCGCATGCGCAAGCGCAGCAAACAAACTGTGTCACACGTTGCCCACATTCGCGCACCTGTTGAGCGCCACAAGCAAAAACTTTTTGTGACTCTTTCCATAGAAAATAAGACTGTACAATTTCAGATCGACACTGGTTCCACTGTTACATTAATGAATAAAGACACTTATGAATTTCTGGGTTCGCCAAAATTGTCGCCATCACAGCAAGTGCTAACAGCGTACACACGACAAAATATTCCCGTGCTAGGAACGTGTAGCCTGCCCGCCAGTTTTCAAGGTGTAACAAAAACAGTTGCTTTTGTAGTTCTTCAGGCCAAATCTACACAGAACATTTTTGGACTAGATGCATTTGACTTGTTTGGCTTATCAATTCAAAGAGATGTGGTTCAAATTTCGTCAGTAGTGCCTCACGACAAAATCAATGCATTGTGTGAAAAATACAGTGACTTGTTTTCGCCGGAACTAGGTTGTGCAAAAGACTTCGTGGCACATGTCACTTTAAAATAATCTGCTGTAACAAAATTTCGTAAAGCTAGACCAGTGCCTATCACAATTCGTGATAAAGTTGCTGTAGAACTTAAACGTTGGCAGGATAGTGGGGTGATTTCTCCTGTTTCTGCGAGTCAGTGGGCCTCGCCTTTAGTAATTATAACCAAGCCGTCAGGAAAACTTCGTCTCTGTGCGGACTTCAAAGCGACAGTGAACAGTCAAACAATTGTAGACACTTATTCTCTGCCCAAACCTGAGGAACTAATGGACATATTAGGACAGTCTCGCTTCTTTTCTAAGATTGATTTAGCAGAGGCATACTTACAGATTCCGCTTGATGACGAGTCAAAAACGTTTTTCGTCATTAATACTCACATGGGCCTT
Organism: Locusta migratoria; assembly: GCA_026315105.1. Classification (NCBI taxonomy): domain Eukaryota; kingdom Metazoa; phylum Arthropoda; class Insecta; order Orthoptera; family Acrididae; genus Locusta; species Locusta migratoria. Next base: position 700,792,305 of record CM048745.1, on the reverse strand, counting down.
TTTCAGTTTCAACGCCTACCCTTTGGCAGTTCTTCTGCCCCCGCTATTTTTCAGCGTTTTTTGGAACAGCTGACAGTTTCTGTACCGTGTTGCTCGAACTATTTAGATGATATTGTGGTCTCAGGGCGCAAAGTTCAAGAACATTTATCAAACCTGGAGTGACTTTTCAAAGTGTTGACTGCAGCAGGTCTACGTTGTAATAAAGCAAAGTGTTCGTTTTTTCAAACTGAAATAGAGTACTTAGGCTATGTGATTAATGCCCAAGGGATCCATCCCTTACAGTCACATCTTCGAGCAATCAAAGACTTGCCTCCTCCTAAAAATGTGCACGAATTGCAAGCAGTAATGGGAAGCTTAACTATTATTTCAGATTTATTCCGAATGCCTCTCAGATTGCTGCTCCACTGCATCACTTACGTAGGAAGAATGTTCCTTTTGTGTGGTCTTAAGATTGCCAGGTTGCCTTTGACAAATTAAAGTCTGCACTACTCAGTGATTCCTGTTTGATTCCCTTTGACCCACAGAAGCCTGTAGTGCTAGCAGTGGATGCCTCGTCGTACGGTCTGAGTGCAGTAATGTCGCATCGTATTAGATTTCACGATCGTCCTATTGCCTTTGCATCCAAGCTACTGACGCCAACGCAACAGAATTACAGTCAGATAGAAAAAGGAAGCCTTAGCAATCATTTTCGGCGCCACAAAGTTTCATCATTATCTCTATGGCAGAAAATTCTATTTGTAGACAGATCACAAGCCTCTCACGTCGTTGCTCTCACCCACAAAGCCAATTCCGCCACGAATGGCACAAAAGCTTCAGAGATGGTCTTTGATATTGTCTAATTATCTGTATGAGATTTTGTACCGACCTACCACTAAACACGCCAACTCGGACACACTTTCCCGACTTCCGGTTGGCCAGGATGTGTCGTTTGATTCTTCAGAAATGGCGTGTTGTCAGATAGACTCCAGAGATTCTTCCGCTGTCGCAGACTTCCCCTTGAACTCTCGTCGGGTTGCACAGGAAACAGCTGCGGATGCAGACCTAAGTGTGGTACTGTAGCACGTTTTGTTCGTTCAGGGTGGCCTGCCAGAGCCAAAGACATTGAGCGGCCTCTGGTTCGACGTTATTTTGCACAACGTCATGCATTGTCTTTAAGTCAGGGTGTTCTGTTGTTACATACTGACAACGACCAAAGAAGAGTGATTGTTCCTCGTTCCCTGTAACGAGAAGTGTTACGCCTCCTGCATCAAGGACATTGGGGTATTGTTAGGACAAAGCAACTGGCCAGACGTCATTGAACCTGGGTTGGTATGGACGCTCAGATAGAGAGCATGACGTCACGGTGTACAGTTTGTGCAGAGCATCAGGCGGCTCCTCCGCAACGTTTCTCAGACTGGCCACGCCCCTAGGGATCATGGCAACGTTTACACATTGACTTTGCCGGACCTTTCTGGAATATGTGCTGGTTAATTGTTGTAGACGCTTTCAGCAAGTTTCCTTTCGTGACTGCCATGAACTCAACGTCAGCGTCTAGTACAATCAGTGCCTTAACATCAGTGTTTTGCATCGAAGGTTTGCCTGAAACTATCGTCAGTGACAATGGACCTCAGTTTCTTAGTGTCATGTGAATGGCATTCAGCATATCACCACCACACCTTTTCACCCTCAGTCCAATGGTGAAGCAGAACGTTTCGTTCGAACACTCAAGTCTCACATGGAAATGATGAAAGGTCAGCATTCCAGGCAGCATGCTCTTCAAATTTTCCTGTCTACGTATCGGTGCATGCCACGTGACGGCCCATCTCCTGCGGAGCTGCTACACGGCCACCGTCACCGCACTCTCTTTCACCTACTGCAGCCTCCAACGCAACGAGTTGGTTCGTATGGCACTACGCGTTTTCAGGTTTCTACGCCGGTGCTGTACAGAGTGTTTGCTGGAAACAAGAAGAGATGGTTACTGGGCACCATTCAGCGTGTGCTCGGTCGCAATATGTATGTTGTACATTCTTCCACAGGGGCGGTGCTGCGGCGCCACGCAAACCAATTGCGCCTGCACAGGCTGCGCGATCCTGTCTCTGGTTTCTTGATTCCAGACCCAGTTCACAGCCAGGGAGCACAGCCACATCGCTCGCCAATGGGTCCAGCGTCCCCGGACTACGAGATCGTACCTATGGAGGTGGATGCGCCTCCTATGCAGTCTGCCTCTCTGCCTCCATCGCTGCCGCAGATGACAGAGTCACCAAGAGGAACTCCGGGACTGTGCATGCCCCCGCCGCCTGGGGCATGCACCTCAGAAGAAGATGACCTGCTCCCTCTGAGCGGAGGATTGCGCCCTTCCCCTCGTTTTGGTGGGTTTCCCGAGGGATCGCAAGGAGGATACCAGGGCGCGGACGGCGTTTCGATCCCAGCCTCAGCTATGACGCCCGTCCCACCAGTAACGCCCCCGCCCAGGCCCTCCTTCCAGTGCCGTCGCCGTGGCCCTCAGCCCTACGCCACGACGGCGCGGTGGTTTGGGGGGGGAGAGGTGTGGTGTTGCACAAGTATGAAGTGTGCACCATGTACTTTCGACACGCACCACCATGCAAGCACGGCGCGGCGTTCTTACAACATCAGCCACGAGCGCCGTCTGCTGCAACTCCGCTCGTGGCCACGACTGCTGCATCGGCCACTTCGGAATCAGATAGGCACCAGGTAAGACTTGGCTATCGGATAGGCACTAGGAATCATCAGTAGCCAGGCCTCTATCTACTTCAACTATGTATCAGCGTTCTGCAGTCATGAAACTTATGAAAGATAAGTATTGTAATCTTTCTTCGAAATATATCTCGTTCTAATTTACTCTAGTGTTTCTAGTTTCTGCTGTGCCACTGGCTGGTCACCTCCGTACATGCACATGCATGCATCCTTTATTCCTGTGTCGGTCTCTTTCTACTCGGCCACCGGCGGAAACGAGACACAAAAGTGGTGACTAGGATGGGATACAAAAGAAAGATTTGGGACTCACTGCAGCCATGATTGCATGAGCAAATCCTATGCACATCTTTTTCCACTGTTCAAGAGAAGGACGTTTGTTTTTCAGGACAATCTATTCAAGCAAGAGCTGTAGAGAATCAGGAACTGATGCCTCTGCTTCTTTTAAAGGCATCTGACGAGGGATATTGAGTTGTTTAGGAACGAATGTCTTGCAGGATAATCTCTGCTGCAGCTTTGACCACTCTAAGCCGCTCTTCAGCAGGATCGCTAAGTCTTTGATTGTACCACTTTTCATAAAGAATGTTTTGTCCAATGTCTGAACATCAAGACTGGACTGTGATACGGACCAACCTGCGTAAAAATAATTTTTTCTCCATATCGCTTTTTAGATGAGCTTGAACACTTGCAACTACTGGTTTATAATCATCTGTGAAGTTCAAAAATATTCAAATGTTTGTAAATCTTATGTGACTTAACTACGGGGTCATCAGTCCCTAAACTTACAAACTACTTATGAACTACTTACGAACTAGGACGGCACAAATATCCATGCCCGAGGGGGGATTCGAACCCCCGACGGCAGTGGCCGTGCAGACCGTAACTGAAGCGCCTCAGTCCCCTTGGCCACCGCGGCCGGCTCTGTGAAGTTCTCTGCAAACAAGTCAGTTATGGAAAAATGGTTTTCCTCTCTTGTTTCTGCAAGGTATGCTTGTATACGCTCCATACCTTCGAAAATGAGGGGATGTTCAGGATGCCCTCTGTTACCTCCTGCACCAGTAGATTGCAACAAGGAGTGCAGTTTTACGTATCAATGTTTGTTATACTTACCCTTAGTAGCAAAAGTTCACTTATACATGAAAGACGCTGAAGAATCTGTTGTCCCCATTCACCAGCTTGTCTAGCTTTTTCCACAATCGATTGTTTCTCTTCCAGTGTTTCCACTTGATGGAGTTCATCCCGTAGATATTTGGTCAATTTTATCTGCTTCTCGAAATATTCCTTGGAAAATTTTTCACCGCAAAGGAAACAACTATCTCCAATGAAGTGACGCCTTGAATGCGACGCACTTCTCAGGCTTTCCCCACGCGAAGACGATGGTTGAGCAGATGAAACATCTCCTCCTCGCTGGACAGATGCTTTTACATTACTTCCCACGGTGTAACTCTTCCTGTATGCGTCATGTACGGTCACTTTGTTTAAATTGCACCAAAACCCCATCTTCCTTTCAAGCCCACGCTTCTGACTCACTTTCATCAGCGTCTAAATTCCGCGTTTTTTCACAATCACTGTTCCCTCTCCAAGCACTTTCCGACAACTCCGAAACAAACATGCGACGGGGGTAGCTCCAACATATAGTAAAAAATAAAGTACATAAAACACCACCACGATCGAGATTTAGACGATTTTTATTTGAAACGTTCTTCACAGATCCGAATACGGTCGTTTCTAAGGGCAGACTGGGTGTAGTGGGGAAGACCTCGGAGACAAGAAGTTTGGGAGGAAGGACAGAACATCTGCTGGGTCCCCACTTGGAGTATGGGGGAGGGGCGACTTCGCACAACAAAAGGCTCGAACGAAAAGTCCTTTGGCCTCAGCATACCTGCCTTACGAAGACAGCTCTCCTCTTCTTTGGAAGTGAGGAGACTGACGGAAGCCTGCCATCGGCAAGGTGACGAACTGGTGGTGGGATGTGATGCCAATGCCCACAATCTATCGTGGGGCAGCAAGGACACCAACAGTAGAGGTGAGCACCTTCTTGAATTTTTCCTATCTACCAACTTGGAGATCCTGAACAGGGGTGATTAACCTACATTCAGGAATAGTAGAAGGGAAGAAGTAATTGACATAACTTTTGGTTCCATGATGATGGGAAGTTATGTCAAACAGTGGTATGTGGTCCTGGAGCCATCCTCATCAGATCACATGTATATTAAATTCAAGATTGAAATGGGAACCAGGCAGACCATGGCCTATAGGAACCCCAGGAAAACGGACTGGGAGACATATAGGAAAGACCTTGACTTCAGCCTATCGGAAATTAAAACTTTGATAAGGAATCCAGCAGTGTTTGAGGAAGTAGCAGAGACCGTGACCTCTGCTATAGTGACCTCATACCAGGAGAACTGCTCAATCACCAAGAAGTGCACAAATAGGAGTGTGCCTTGGTGGAATAATAACCTGGAAATGCAAAGGAAACAGGTACGAAGACTGTTTAACCTTGCGAGGCACAAAGGACAATGGGCAAGGCCCTTGTCAATTACAACCTTGCCATCAAACGGGCAAAGGAGGCATCCTGGAAGGTATTCTGTTAGGACGTGGAGGGCACGGCTGCTCAAGCAAGACTTCATAAAATCCTCTCTAGGGTACCAACTAATCCAGGAGGAACATTGAGGAAGGAGGATGGGGAGTATACAAAGACAGCACATGAAACGCTGGAACTGCTCCTCAAGACTCACTTTCCTCAATATACTCTGCGGGATAACTCAGACCAGAATGCGATTCCTGAGAGACAACGGTTCTCAGGTATTCGCAAAGAGGACTGGGATTTGGCCAAGGAGTGTGTCGATCTCAGTAAGGTCCGATGGGCGGTGGGAACATTTCAACCTTTCAAGTCACCTGGCCCCAATGGAATCTTTCCAGCTCTCCTGCAACAAGCGGGAGAAAATCTTATTAGATTCCTATGCAGGTTATTCAGGGTTAGCCTAGCAGCAGGAATCATTCCCAATGCCTGGAGGGCAGTGAAGGTTGTCTTCATTCCTAAACCAGGGAGAATTGATCATACCAAGGCCAAGGATATGAGACCAATCAGCCTGCCCTCCTTCATTCTTAAGACATTGGACTCGCAGCGTACTAAGCCATTCGGAATACTTCTAGCCATTGTAGCTGTTCGACATGTTTGACTATAGTAAAATATGTTCAACGATTTTTTTTCCATAATGCGGGAAGAATAAAACAGTCGGAAACTGCCATTGAAGGGCTTAGCAAAATTTCTTCAGGCTTAACACATAATCGCAGCATCGAACATTGCATTCGAATTTTCAAATTAGATTTCGTCTTCTGCAAAATTGTCAGTAAACGTACGGCGCGTAACAGACTGGCAGCGCTCCACCCATAAGAATACTGGCGTGTAGGTGTACGCCTGACTGCTCCTCCTCCCCTCCCCCCTCTGTTTCTCCGGCGTAAACACGACAGTGCAAACACAGTGGCGAGGAAGAAATTAGTCCTCCTCCCTCCCTTGTTCAACAGGGGAGGCCGGCAGGTAGTCGAGGTGCCATGCCACAGTTCTCGAAGCTGCTCCCTCAAAGGTTTGGCTTCGAATCCCCTCTTGGGCATGAATGTTGAGTTTTGTACTAATAAAATAAATGAAGGGGGCGGCACTTCTGCCGCCCCTCGGAAAGTGCCGCCCTGTACGGCCGCACGTTTCGCACGTGCCTTGCTCGGCCTTGCATATGTCCATGTTGTATGATTACAATACACAACAGCAGTTGAGAGTAAAATCCTGCAGTTGATATCTGTATTAATGGTTGCAGCACCATTCAGCGACATATCGAAACAACAGACGCTATAATTCTTAATTTGAAATCTCCATGGCATGATACATATTTGAAAGAGGGGACCACATGTGGACAGGGCCTGTTGCGAGCCATGGAATTCAATGGTGGAATTAGGACATGTGAAAGTTTGGATCGATGATGATGATGATGCTGATGACGACGACATTTGCCATCTAATAAAATCATCACAAAAACAACACCAATTAGAAAATGGTCTGGACAAAGTATCTGTACGATGGGAAAAGTGGTGATTGACCATACATAAACCCAAAATATGTACCTTTTCCGTTTATAGTTGTTTCCAATGTGACAAATTTAAAAGTTAATGAGGAACACACCCAGCTACAAGACAGCTATTGTTTGTTGAATCATAACGCCATAAACTTTTGCTATGCTAACAAAGCACCCTTCATGTCCACGATTGGTGGGACAGGCTGTGTATTGGCAGAGGCTCGTGTGGTTTTTGATGGTTTTCATGTAACCTAAGGGGGTGTCCAGACCCCCTGAACCCCTCCCTTATATGCGTCCATGCTGATTTCCCATAAATTAGGAAGAAAACACCTATGTTGGCAATACTGCGTTTAATGCTCTTGGTTCAACTAGTTTCGCCCCGTGCCTGTTCCTAAAGTACCGTACTGTAACTTGGTGCTAATTGCTCATTGATAGCCTATCTATATCTATGGACGAAATGATAATGTTTATGTTGTATATGTCCAAATTGTAAACTTTTAATTTTTTGTCTTTTATATATACTTGACGCAGTCTGTCCAGTCATGACTGGTAAACGACAGAGAAATACTAATAAAGTAATATTAGAGATTATTGTTCCTAAAGTACCGTACTGTAACTTGATGCTAATTGCTCATTGATAGCCTATCTATATCTATGGACGAAATGATTATGTTGTATATGTCCAAATTGTAAACTTTTAATTTTTTGTCTTTTATATATACTTGACGCAGTCTGTCCAGTCATGACTGGTAAACGACAGAGAAATACTAATAAAGTAATATTAGAGATTATTGTACTTGCTTCATGGAGGTAGAAAGATACCAAGGAGGTTAGGTTATCCTTGAAAGATACCTTAATGGGTACATTCATACATTATAGTCGCTTCTCAATCAGCATTCAGTATTGCCAGATTTGGGGCTCAGGCGGCATATGCATGCATGGCAGCCAGAAAACAGTTGTTCAGACGTATCTTTAGAATAAATTAATGTATGTCTGTGGAATAATCTTTTGTGTTGACGGTGAAAGAAATAGTTGGTGCTGTTCCTGTCCTTTGGTTGGCTGCTTCTTTTATTTTATGCATTCTTGTCCGAGCAGTGAAATAATTATCTTCTAGCATTACGTCGCCAATATTAGCATCTTAACCCGCCGCTGCCACAAATAGAATCTAGCTTGTATCTGGTCACAGGAAACATAAACACTTTGCTATGGAACCGAACACAATAATACAATAAAGATAAGTGAGGAACAACACCACGAAATTCACTAATATGAAACGAAAGGGCATTGCGTAAATAAATTAACTTCCGATATCAGACAAACATTCAGTCAATTCACCCCCCCCCCCTCCCGCACACACACACACACACACACACAAAATGTCTGTCACGATATGGTAATGATTGGATGGCTGTCCATGTGAATACCACGACTTGAAGTGCATCGAGAAATTAATATCATAATTTTTTGCATCTACATAGGGCCGTGGAATGTTTTGACGCCTAGTGTTAATAAGCCACGCAACAAAAAAGGAACCGGAACCGAGTGACCAATCACCAAAGGGGTTTCACTGACGTTCTGTCAGATAAGTGACAGCCTGAAATCACGGCCTATTGCCTGTTCTACTAGTCGGTTGTGCTAAATTACGCCAACCGTACGTACAGTACACAAAAGGAGTGTTCACTGCGATAAAAATGAAACAATAGGTTATACAACTGAACTAAAAGCCTCTTACTAGTAGATGTGTACGGTAGTGCATGCTGCCTGCGTGAATAAACTGTTTTACGCGACGTCCGTATCTTTATTAAACGGCAAGGTAAACTATTTATCGATGGTTTCAACGTCATAAAACATAAAGAACCACGTCAATACAAGTCAATAAAGCCCAATTAGTTCGTATGCCATAAGCTGCCAGTTGTCGTTAACTCGTTTATTATTAATTAGCGTGTATGCGTCACTCCTAGGTAGAGCGTCGTAGGTCGTAGTGCTGCACGTAGTTTTTAAGGTAGTGGCTGTTGTGAGCGGTAACGGACGATTTAAAACCCCTTGTGGGTGTTTAAAAACAGACGTGAAATGCAGTTGAGACTATTGAACAATCCTGGAAGTAGCGGTAATTGACTTAGCGAGCCACAAAACAAGTGCGGCAGAATATGTAAGTCTATAACTTGTTTAGTGTTTTGTGCTTGTATGTAATATCAGTTAGAGGATTATGCATTGTAAATGATTTTTACATTGCCTCGTAATTACAAAAGTACACTCATTCATATTTAACGAAGTTGAGGTTTTTAGCTGTTTTGCCACGTAGTACGAAAGTTCATTATGACGTATGGTATGCAACTTTACAGTAGCAGCAGGGAAATGTATCTGTGTGGCCTTCAGATATTGGTGTGTTCATTTCTAACCTTTATCCGGAAATAAGATCGTTTTCTATAACTGATACAAAAAAATCTTCGTTTCTCAGACAACGAAAATCAAAAGAATGCAATAAAATGCGTCACAATTGAAAACTGTAATTCAACTGCAATGACAAATGAAAGTGGTCATACGGACAGTAATTAGGCTATACCGGAGTACTGCAGTTGTACTATCATGTAATCTTTCATTATTTCGTCTTTGTATCACTTTGCATGCAAGTCCACCAAATCATCTTAATTGAAAGTTTCAGCCTTGCGTAATCATCAGAAAGAGAAAGTAGCACAATACTTTGACACTGAACGAAAATAAAATGTGACGTACTAACTCAAACGGGAAAAACGGCATCAGATATAATACAACTGATTAACGAGCATTGTGTTGCATTCTCAGTACAACGTTTACAAATACAGTTGAGATGTATTTCCGTGTTTTTCAACTAAATGAAAGGCGTGTTTGGTTGCAGTAGACGGAAATTCACCTCCACAAACTTTCTAAGCAACTAAGGACGACAGGAAACCAAAAAATGATGACAGTTAGGTATATGTTTTTTTTTTTTTTTCCTATCTGAGTTCTAGTACATTTTTTACACATACAATTTATGGGACTGTTTCCAACAGTAACACATACTCTAAATTAGAGCCTAAATCATCGTTTATCAATATTTAATTGTTAAAACTAACGTAAAATATGTAGTGTTAGCACTGTAAATTATATGGATTCGAAAAAGTGATATTTTGGCTGATCATTTGATTTTCAGAGTTTCTCTAATTTACTTAGCGAAATATCATGGAAAGATCTGTAATTAAGGCCATGGCTGGATACCTTGCCTATCCTCATACACCACCTGCCCTAGCTTTGAAAAGGTGTTGTGTTTCCAATGTTTTTATTTTAAGCACTCTGGACTAGTATTGAGGAGGGCTACAGTACAAAGATGTATCAAGCCATTCAGTTTTTGGTTTCCTGTGATCACCCTGAATTGCTGCAATCAAAGGGCACAGCCGATATCCTTCCCAATCATTAATGAAAACAATCCACATTTCTACTCTTGTCTGTGGTGTTCACATTTTCTACTACATATCAAATCTTAATCTTCCTTTTTTGTTTTTAGTAAATAATTTAATTTGCATTACCTTGACAATTCCTATATTATTGTGAGGTGCTCCTTGGATAAATAAAGTAAATAAATAAAAAACTTTCTTTTACTGAGATTTAAATCAAGTAATAAATGATTGTTTATTTCACAACTGGAAATATTTACTGTACCGTACTGGTAACAGAAATGCAATTAATCACCCAGAAGATTCAGAGAGAAAATCAGCTCTTTGTGAAATATATTCCTCCAGCAGATTGTTTTTCTCTCAAATACTGCTGGATTTAAAACTGAACAGAAGCCAGGATAATAGATAATCATCATATAGCCTAGGATTAAAGAATTCTATACTGTAGAGTTGAAACTCTATTATCTCAATCATCTGATTTGTTAACAGAATAGTAAAATATCAGTACAACACACAAAGATGGAAGGAGAAAGTGACATTATTAAAGAAGAAACAAAAACATTGATGGCAAAAAACAGTAGTTTCTAGACAACAGGTATGACAGAAATGATGAAAGTTGAAGTAATTGGCTACCAGGTTACATTATTATTTTTCACCAGCGATAGCTATCTTACTTGTTATGACTGTTCAACTGATGCGGTACATTCACCCCAATTGACATTGTTTATACTGCTGACTGACACTGCTTTAAACCCCCCTAGATATTACATAAATATTGGCACATCAAAGTTGAAGTTATTAGACGTTATAGTATTTGTCAACTTACCTCTGTCATCAATCAGTGATACCTTACTTTTTTGCCGATAGACTTAAATACAACAAGCATATCTATCAGCTTCTCAGTTCAGATTCAATACTGATTCTGCCCCTTGCCTGATGAGATAGAAACAAAATAAACTCACAAATTAAGTCTTTAAAGACTAAAAGGAAAATTTTGATGGGAAAGCTCTCATGTATGGGAGGAGTCTCCCCTCTGTAACAAGCAGTGCTAGATCATATAGGCTAACTGCAACACAGAATTAAACTGAGATCAGTTGGAAGGTCATAGAATACATAGTAATTTTGGCTTCAGCACATGATCCACTCTAGTTCTTGATCTACATAAATAACCTCCAAAGAGTTCTAAGGATCACAAAGTACTATAATGTTGCTGATGAGATAAACATAAGAGTCAATATTTCACACTCAGCTCTATCAACTCTTGGTGGCCTACAGTTATAGAGCATCACTACTGCTCAATGGCAAATAATTTATTTTAATCTAAATAAAAAACTTCGCTTATTTCATGAAAATATAGTAGGACTTAGAAACAAACTGGACGTTGTCCATTTGCATTAAGGAATAGTGATGTAATAAACAAGGTTCATATTTTATGTTTTACTGAACATTATATGACAAAAAGAATTGAACTGCTGCAACTGGGCAAGTACAGATCGGCAGCATTATACTTTAGAAGTAAAATAGACAAAGGTGGTGTGATAATTTATGTTAGAAATAATATAGTAGCCTACAAATCTATACATGTAAAACTTATTATATTGACTAGCATTTTGAGGTTTGTTGTGTAGTGAAGTTCTTGTTAATTCACTGCCTATTTATGTGACTGCTGTTTATAGAGCACTCTCAGGAAAGGACAGTGTATTCCTTAAACAAGTAGAATTACTTTTAACTAAATTGTGCTAAAAAACAAAGAAATAATCATGCCTGTAATAATGATAGAACAAAGTTTGAGAATGCATTTAAGTCTTTTCATCCGATAGCAATTACTGACTTTCCCACTAGGGTAACAAAGAACTGCACAAGTCTGACAGAATATTTTTGTTGTTAGTAACAGAACTGGTAATATTTATGTAATAAATATCGTAAATGGTCTCTCCGATGAAGATGGGCAGCTGTTGGAAGTAAATGATGTAAGCCCTGCTAACAAGAGTTCTGCCAATATATGTTTCAGACTAATCAACAGTGATAATCTGGAAACCTTTAACAAGTATTTAGAACACTTAGATTGGGAGACAATATATGAAGCTAAATGCCATTGATAAATTCAACACATTTGTTAATGAGTTTGTTACTCTTTTTTAATTCCTATAAGAATTTCAAAAATTACCAACTGGAATGATTACAGCAGACAGTGGCTCACTAAGGAAATAAAAATATCATGTAGGAAAAAAGAGAATGCTTTATGTTTCACTCAAAAATTCTGATAAATTTCAGGATAGGGAACACTACAAATTGCACTGTAGCATCCTAAAGAAAGTTATTAAAAAAATCCAAGAGTATGTTTATCAAATCTGATAATGGAAATTCCAGGAAGGATTCAACAATATTTTTCAGAAGGGTAGGTTTGCTTACTCACCATAGAGATGTCTGATGAGCCGCAGAAAGGCACAAATAATAGAATACAACGTTCAAGCTTTGGGCCGTTAAGCCCTTCTTCGGTTAGAGAGACAAAAACATACACAGACTCAACTGCCGTCTCCTGCCACTGTGGCCAGTCTGAAATTGACAGATCAAGTAATAAAATAAAAACAATCTTGAAGGTGGTAAAAAGGGAGACATGGGAAAATATCAGAGGATACAGACAATATCCAAGTGTGTCACAATAGAAACATGATTGATGAAGGGGAAATAGTTGCCAATGTCTTCAATATTCATTTTTTGACTGCAGCATATCAAATTGGATTGTAAAGAGTCTGTGGATAAAGCTATGAACGTTATACAAAAAGCAGTGCAGAGAAATATTAGTCAGATGAGATTGAGAAGGTGATATGGAAAATAAAACCAAAAATTCCACTGGTGTTGACAATATTTCTATCAAAGTATTGAATCATTGCCACAAATATATTTTTAAAGTTCTGTGCCACATATTTAATGAATCAATAAATCAAAGTACTGTCCCTAACAGACTAACATATACAATTGTGAAACCACTTTTCAAAAAAGGTGATAAAGCTGAGATTTCTATCATCCAGTTTCATTGTTAGCAAGTATTTCAAAAATCCTTGAGAAACTTATGTCCAACAGAATCATGGATCACTTCATTAAACATTATATTCTTAACAAAAAACAGTTAGGATTCCAAAGGGGTATTTCAACTGAAAAGGCTATTTTCTCATTTGTCAACCAACTCCTCGAATCAATTAACAAAAAAAAATGTCACCAGTTGGAATCTTCTGTGACCTGTCAAAAGCTTTCGACTGTGTAGATCACAAGATTCTATTGAGCAAGGCTGAGCATGTTGGCATAAAAGGTAAATTAGGTACCGGTATGTGGCTTAAGTCATATCTAGATGTTAGAAAACATAAGGTAGCATTAAATATGTTGTAATCACGGACAACACCACTCACACAACTACTACATGGAACACTGGCGTGCACTGCTGTGCGAACACCGGCAAGGTCAGCTCATACCTGGTAAACAACACACTCGGGGCGGTGCACAACTCCGCACTGTTTATGTCACTGACTCGCCCGTGGCGTGCTCTGGCATTTGCCGCAGTTTCCCGCGGCGCACTCTCGCGGCCGACTCCCGACATATGTATCGGCTGTGTCTGTGCCGTACAGCATTCCTTTTCCCTTGGGGAGGCTTGGATGCAAGCAATGTCCATGACGTCGTCATCTGTTGGGCTCTGACTAAGGTTGCGGGCAGGCACCATTGCGTTGGGTCTGAAGTACTTGGGGTGCGGGCAGCATCTGCGCCCTTCCCCCGACAACCCATATGGCAAGACCGGTGATTGTGGCTCGGACTCCATTTCCACCTCGGGCCCCGGACCTGGTGATGGTGGACCCAAAGGGAACGATGCATCAGGAGGAGATGATTCCAGCATGGGTGGTGACTGTACCTGCAAAGGTATAGGTCCCTGAGGGGCGGGACCTGGTTCAGTCCCTGGCTGAGGCAGAAAACTTGCAGGTAATGGCAGGAACCTCTCTTCGGCCTGTGGGCTGGTTAGTGGAGCAGACTGGTGTGGGAGCATCGGCCGAGTGATGGGGGGCTCCCGATCTTGCACACGCAGGCGCAGCTGGTCGTGGTGACATGCAGAAATACCGTCTTCTGTGCGTATGTCGCAGAGACGGTGGCCGCGACATCTGGTGACGATGGCAGGAATCCATTTCGGTCGACGTCCGAACCCACGTGCCCAGACAGCCAATACCCGGTCGGAAGAGAGGGGATGGAGACATAGGTGAATGTTCTGGGCTCGGATGCAGGAGATGGAGCAGAGTACGGGGCTCCGGCCGTGGAGGAGTTCCGCAGAACTCTTGTCACCAAATGGGATGAACCGAAAGGATGAGATAAATTGATTGAGGGCAATATCCGAAGGGCACTGAGCCACATACTTCTTCAACTGGGTCTTAAAGGTGCGAACAAATCTTTCAGCCTCCCCACTGGGCTGCGGATGGAAGGGCGGGGCGAGGGCATGGCGGATACCGCGGGTGTTGCAGAAGGAGGCAAACTCACGTGATACAGACTGTGACCGTTGTCTGACCCCACATAGTGTGGAGGCCTTCAATCGAGAAAATGCAGGACAAGGCTGCAACCGGCTGAGGTTGAAAGGCAACGGACCACGTACGAGAACCTAGAGAAGGCATCAATAACCAGTAACCAATAGGCATTAAAGGAGGGGCCCGCAAAATCAATGTGCAGGCGATCCCAGGCCTGCAAAGGTTGAGGCCACGGGGCGAATGTTGCTCGAGGGGAGGCTTGATGTTGCGCACAGAGCAAGCACGAGGTAACCATACGAGACACGTCGCTGGCCAGACCCGGCCAAAACACATGACGGCGGGCCAGTGCCTTAGTATGAGATACCCCCCCAATGATTGGCATGTACCAGCTTGAGCACCTCTGAGCGGAGGGCCGATGGAATGATGACCTGAGGAGAGGACTCCTCAGAATCAAGGATAAGCACACCATCCACAACAGAAAAATGGTGTCGAAATGCATAGTAGTTTCTGAGGGGGTCCGATGCCCATTTCGACGGAGTCGCAGGCCAGCCCTGCTGGACCAAACGGATCACCTTGTGGAGAACCGGGTCTGCGGCACTAGCCAGAGCCACCTTGGCATCTGTGATTGGAAAACCATCCACTGTTTGCTGAGCGGCTATGTCAACATAAAAGCACAACAATTCTTCCTGGTCAAAGGCTGGGTCTGGTCCAGCCGGAAGACGGGAGAGCGCATTCGCTTTTGCATGTTTGGATGTAGGGCGGAAGTGTATCGCATAGTTATATCGAGATAGGAACAGCACCCAACGCTGAAGACAGTGAGCGGCCTTGTCGGGTAATGATGCCGAAGGGTGAAAGAGAGAAACCAGCGGTTTGTGATCAGTTATGCGATGAAATTTTAAGCCATACAGAAAGACATGAAACTTCTTCAGAGTGTAGACAATAGCAAGAGCCTCTTTAATTTGTGAATATCTGGTTTGGGCCAGAGTGAGCGTCTTAGAGGCGAAAGCAATCGGTCGCTCAGATTGGTCTGGATATTTATGAAGGAGCACTGCCCCAATCCCATATTGGGAGGCGTCCGTTGCTAAGACAAGGGGGAGGCCGGGTTGATAGGTGACAAGGCAGGGGGCCGATTGTAGCAGCTCCTTTAATGTGCAAAATACTTTTTCACAGGCCGATGACCAATGGAAGGAAGTCCCTTTGTGCAGCAGGTCATGCAAGGGTT
The DNA here is from genome assembly GCA_026315105.1 of Locusta migratoria. Classification (NCBI taxonomy): domain Eukaryota; kingdom Metazoa; phylum Arthropoda; class Insecta; order Orthoptera; family Acrididae; genus Locusta; species Locusta migratoria. Next base: position 700,776,416 of record CM048745.1, on the reverse strand, counting down.
TTGCATTAGATGAAGCCCCTGGCAAGAATTTATGATAATAAGCGACCTTTCCTAAAAACTCTTGTAGGTCCTTGACTGATGTCGGCCTAGGGAGGGCCAACACGGTGGACACATTCTGACGCAGGGGCTTGCTATCCTCACTAGAAACCTCAAACCTCAAAAAAGTGATAGAAGGCTGAAAAAATGGTATTTATCCAGATTGAACACCAGTACTCCTGCAGTACTGTGAACAGCGCACGTAAGTTGCGTAAATGTTCATCGGCTGAGGGCCTGGACACTACTATATCGTCGAGATAATTTACACAACCGGGTACCAACAGTGTGAGTTGTTCAAGGAAACGCTGAAAAATTGCTGGAGCGCTGGACACCCCAAAGGCCAACCTCAAGTATTGGTACAAACCAAAGGGTATGTTCAGGACCAAGGGACGTTGAGAGTCAGCATCGAGAGGGACTTGCAAATATGGATTGGAAAGATCTATCTTGGAGAAGTACTGTCCACCCGCCAATTTTGCAAGAAGCTCGTCTGGGCGCGGCAATGAATAAGTGTCCATAATAGATTGGGCGTTCACAGAACGTTTTAAATTGCCACAAAGGCGCAACCGCCCCGACAGTTTTTTTACGATGACCATGGGAATCACCCAGTCACTGGAGGGAATGCGTTTTACCAACCCAGCTTCCTCCAGGCGGTCCATCTCCGCTTTGACATGGTCACGGAGTGCAATCAGAACCGCCCAAGCGCGGAAAAAACGGGGCCTGGTGGAGGGCTTCAAGGTGATGTGGGCTTGGAAATTATTAGCACAGCCCAACCCTGCCAAAATTCGGCGCATAAAGAGTCTAGTTGCGGAAAATGCATCTGGTCAGAGACAATGTTGACTTTGTCAGAAATAGTGGACCCAAACTCCTGAAAGGTGTCAAGACCAAACAAGTTGTCTGTGTGAGCATTGTTTACAACAAGAAAAGTCAGCCTACGAGTGACAGATTTTTATGTAACAGGGGCCGAGAACTGTCCCAGGATCGGAATATTTTGTTTATTGTAACTGATCAATTTCCGTGACACAGGTAAGAGAGAGGGAGAACCCAGATCCAAATACATCTTTGAGTTTAATAAGGTCACGGCCATGCCTGTATCCACTTGCATACGCAACTCTTTGTGGAAAACCGTGACGTCAATAAAGAGCTTGTTGTATGCAACTGAAATCGCTGAGACGCAATTTGACGTCCATCTTGGTGTCGGAATCTTGGATTTTGGAGGCACAAACACAAGCAATGTGACCTTTCTTGTGGCACTGATGACACATGGACCACCGCTTGGGGCAGTCAGGTCTATCATGATCGACAAAACAGGAAGGACACGAAGGAAGCATTTTCCAGTTGCGTGACTGCATGCTGCCAGGCCCGAGTTTCCGCTGCCATGCAATGGCCCGATCGCCCTGGCGACAAGGACCACGTTCTGACTTCTGCGACCACATCATTCCTTTGCGACCCTGCTTATAATGGGGAAGAAGTGGCTTGGATTTCCGCCACTTCACGCCAAGCCTCAATTTGGTTGCCCGCCGTCCGCGAAACCTCGTAAGACTGCGCAATGTTAAGGACTTCAGAAAGAGAAGGTTTTTCGCACAGGAGAGCATGTTCATGAACCTCGTAATCTGGGGCGAGCCGAATAATAGCGGCACGGACAATTTGATCGGCATACGATTCTTTATGCACATCCATAACAAAATGACAACGACAACTTAAACTGTGGACGTCTGCGGCCCATGCCCGAAAGACTGTTGTGGCTGCTTCCTGCAGCGGTAAAACTCAACACGGGCCGCTATCACTTTAGTCCGTTTGTGGTAATATTGTGAGAAAAGGCCGCACATTTGATCGAAATACAGCAGCGAAGAATCCTGCAAAGGGGCAAGTTGGCAAAGGAGCTGATACAGACGAGGCGACAGGCACGACAGGAATAACGTACGACAAGGTGTCATCAGACCAGCCAAAAGCCTGAAAATGTTGTCTTAACCATTTTTCATAAGCGTCCCACTCTTTGACAGGCTCATTGTACGCTGGAAAGGGTGGCGGATAAGACAGAGGGAGCGCAGGGGCGAAACAACCTGTGGGGTGTACGGGGCTTGGGACCCACTAGACAAGGCTGTAGCAAGAGATTGGTTTTGAGCGTGAAGTTGCAAAATCTTCCTGTTGTTCGATGAGGCGATGTAGAATCTCATTGGAAGAACCAGTAGACATTGTGTAAGATGAACAACCACTTCAGGCGGAAAATGCGCAGAGAAAGGGGCAATCATAGAAGTTTACATCAGTGGTTTACACCTGAACTCAAAAAATTAAGAAATGAGGTTATGAATCTGTCCAGCAAATCAAGGAATAGGTAAACAAATTGCAAACAATAATTATATTGTCGTGTTGGAATGGAAGCAGGCTTGACTTTGAAGGCAGGGTTGTAAACTGAACACAGCACTTATACTGAAAGCAGGTTTATTGCAAACTGAAACATACATGCAGCACTGACTGTCTCTCAGGCAGAGCCCTCTGCTATTTATACACAGAATGCACCATGAGGTAAGCTCGTACCTGGTAAACAACACACTCGGTGCGGAGCACAACTCCGCACTGTTTATGTCATTGACTTGCCCGTAGCGTGCTCTGGTGTTTGCCACAGTTTCCCACGGCGTGCTCTCGGGGCTGACTCCTGACATATGTTATCGACTGTGTCTGTGCCTTACAGCAAAATAATTCTGCAAAGGCACCTGCCATCTCTGAATGGGGCATAGAAAAATGTGGAATGCCTCAGGGCTTGGTGCTTGCTCCCTTACTTTTCATAATCTTTATGAATGACATACCAAGGTGCATGAAAAAGCACACTTCACCCTATTTGCTGATGACACAATTATTTTGATTGACAAGGTACCCAACTGCAGTCTAGAGAACACTGCAACTGCTATATTCCAAGAAGTTCTAGATTGATTAACTACAAATGGTCTGTCACTCAATAAGACCAATTTCATTCAGTTTCAAACAGTAAACAAAAAAGTGGAAAATATTGAAATAAAGTGTGGAAACAAAGAAATATTGAAAGGTGAGTCTTCTAAATTTCTGTCTGAACTGGTCAAGTTTGGAGACTGATGATGTTGACATAGTACAAAGTGAATTGCCTTCAAATAGGATAAACCTCCCCTAACCTTGTAATAACCCTATTGTATTTTGACATGTCAATATCCAATCATTAAAAAACAAGATACATGATCTTAGTTTTCTAATAGGAGAAAGTAAAAATTCTGATCCAAGTATTAATGTGCACTGGCTAAATTATTGCCAACTTCAGCTGTATGTGCCATCAGAATATTTATGTTGTGATAATCAATTAAAAAATGTTTATTATTATTATTTTAAAGTACTGTGTTACTGTCTTATGTTTTGTCCACTTTGCAGTTGTCTATGCTTTGGCATAATAGTTCTTTGCAAAGAGTAAATGCATATACAGACTTTTAGTAGTTTTACTGCTCTTTGTCTCTTGCCTAATGGTTGTGTGCCTCTTGAGTTAAAGATAACTGTAGCAGTTTTTCTTGTTAATAAAACTTGTCATTATCCTTTTGTGAGAATCAGTGGTATTATATTTAGCCTTTCAACAGGTTATGGGCCCAGTAATCACTGAGTGACAAGTTTTGAACTGACAAAAGTAAAACTGAATAGTGGGTGCATTATTGTAGTATTAAACTTGTGTGAGCAAAAGTTTTAAGGTTATTTCTGCTGTGTTAAAATGATGGAAAACGAAATTTCTAGAATTACAAAACTCAAAGGCATTGAAAATTGGTCTGCCTGGAAATTTCAAGTTCGTGTTACTTTAAGTGCTATGGGAGCTTGGGACATTGTCACAGGTGAAGTAATTAAACCAGAGTGTAATGACAACATGAATACTGAAGCAAGGCTGAAGTATGAAAAAGATCTTGTAAGATGGAATAAGTTGGACAATGCAGCTCAGAAAGTTATTGGAACATCAATTGAAGACAAGCCATTGCTACATATCATTAACTGTGAATCTTCAGCTGCTATGTGGATCAAATTACTTTCAGTTTATGAACAGAAAAACAGTGTAAGCATACATTTACTCCAGCAGCAATGGTATAACCTAAAAAAGGATATTTCAAATGATATGGCTACATATATTTCACAATTAGAAGACCTGGTACATCGGTTAAGGAATCAAGGTGAAAATATTTCAGATTCTATGGTGATCACAAAACTGTTAATGACACTACCAAAAAGTTATAACCATTTTCTGAGTGCATGGGAATCAACACATCCGGATCAACAGACATTAGCAAATTTGACATCAAGATTATTGATGGAGGAAAAACGCCTTAATCTTCAGGAAGATGTGAAGGGGGAAGCATTTGCAGCAGGTACACAAGGAAGAAGTAATCATTTTAAGAATAATCCCTGTCCTACAAATAAAAATTCAAGAAAACAAGGTAAGTGCTTCAAATGTAATAAACCTGGTCATTGGGCTAAAGATTGCAAAACCATTTGTTTCAAGTGTAATAAACCCGGTCATTGTGCAAAAGAATGCAGAAGTACTGTATCAAAGCATCAAGGTCAGAATCAGTGTGAACTAAGAGGGGATGCTTTGATAAGCAAAATTTTAGCAGCCAATCATGTAAATAAAAATGCATGGTTTTTAGATTCTGGTGCTACTGATCACATGTGTAATGAAATTGAATGGTTTGTAAATTACAGTCCATTTGAGAGTGAAGTCCAAATCTGTATTGGTGATGGTAGTTATATTACTTCACATGGGAAAGGCGACATAAACATTCTAGCCTTTGATGGTAAAAGGTGGAATGAAAAGTATTTGTCAAATGTTTTATATGTGCCAGATATTCGGTTTAATTTATTTTCACTTGGAGCAGCATTAGACAAGGGCATACAATTTAAATCTGACAAGGCAACATGCAGACTTTTCAAGGGAGAGAATGTTGTTGCAGTGGGAGTTCGTGAAGAAAGGTTGTATAGGATGAAATTTAAGATTTCACTTAGTGAAAATGACAGTGTTCAAGCAAATGTGGCTACCAAGGAAGATCTTAAAATTTGGCACAAAAGACTTGCTCATCAAAATTATCCCCATGTGAAAAAGTTTCTGAAAGATAGGCAGATTCAATTTAAGGAAGAAGATAAAAGTTTGTGTGAAGATTGTGTCGTTGGGAAAATTCATAAATTACCTTTCCACAAAAGTGATTCAAAGTCAAAAAGGGCAGGTGAACTGATTCACTGTGATTTGTGTGGCCCTATGCAAGTTGATTCTATTGGTGGTTCAAGGTACTTTCTTTTGTTAAAAGATGATTATTCACATTGGAGAACTGTGTATTTTCTAAGACATAAATCTGAAGTTGCGGAACACTTGGAATCTTTCATAAAAACTACTGAAAAACAAATTGAAAATGGCATTAAAGTGATCAGAACTGATAATGGACTAGAATTCATTAACCATGAAGTGCGAAAAATAATGCAGAATTATGGGATAACACATCAAAAATCAGTAACTTATTGTCCTCAACAGAATGGTGCAGCCGAACGTGAGAACAGAACTTTGGTGGAGACTGCAAGAACAATGATTCATGCAAGTGGGCTGCCAATACGACTGTGGGCTGAAGCCATTAATACAGCAACTTATATTTTGAATAGAACAGGTACAAGCAGTGTCAATGGCAAATCACCTCACAAAATGTGGAATGGATTGGATTATGATGTGACCAAACTCAGGATATTTGGAGAGATGGTTTATACACACATTCCAAAGGATAGACGGCAGAAATGGGATTCCAAAGGTGAAAAAGGTTTTCTAGTTGGCTACGATACAGAAGTAAAGGGGTATCGTGTTTGGTTTTCTCATAAAGATCAAGTTAAAATATATCGTGACATTGTTTTCATGGGCAAATTATATAAGGACTGTCAATCAGAGAAAACTTTCAATACTGAATGTGTACCTTTCCTAATATCTGAGACAACTGATGATAAGCAGACTACTCAAGAGGAAACCCTGAATCAAACAGGAGAAGAAATTAGAATATTTGAAGAAGAATCAAATACTGAAGCCAACTGTAGATCTTCTATGCAAAATGACAATCAAGAGGTCATCAAATCTGAGAATAAAATTAGAAGCAGCCTACGAGACAGGTCAAAAATCAAAAAGCCTGTCAGATACGCCAACTATACTACTGTAAATTCTACCTGCATAACGAAGTGCTATGAACCCATCTCATATCAAGATGCAATGGAATGTGACAATGCAGAAAATTGGAAACAGGCTATGCAAGAAGAAATGTATTCTCTTAATCTTAATGAAACTTGGATCTTGACTGAGCCCCCAGAAAACCAAGAAATACTTGACAATAGGTGGGTGTTCAAAGTGAAGAGGAGAACTGATGGAACTGTGGATAGATTTAAAGCTCGACTTGTTGCTAGAGGATTTCGACAGAAATTAGGCATGAACTATACTGAAACCTTTAGTCCAGTGGTTAGATTTGATTCCATAAGAATAATCTTGTCTATTGCAGCATCCAAAGCAATGCATATGAGGCAGTTTGATGTGAAAACTGCATTTTTATACAGTGAAATAGATACTGAAATATATATGAAACAGCCAGAAGGGTTTGAGGATGGTACCAAAAAGGTATGCAAGCTGAAGAAAAGTATCTATGGGCTTAAACAAGCTTCTAGACTATGGAATAAACGATTCACCAGTGTGTTGAACAAATTTGGACTGACAGAAACAAGTGCAGACCCCTGTGTTTTTGTCAATAATAAGGGTGAATTCTTGACCATTCTAGCCATTCACGTTGATGACGGACTAATCATATCAGAATCTATGGAAGTAATTAATTTACTAATGAGTGATTTGGAACAAGAATTTGAGATAACAACCAGCAGTGTTAATCATTATCTCGGTTTGCAGATAGAGCAGTTCAAGGATGGCTCCATTTTCTTAAACCAAGAGGCATATGCAAGAGCTGTACTGGAACGGTACAACATGGAAAATACCAATGCTGTAGCTATTCCTGCTGATCGTGGACAAATGTACTCTGAGATGGGGAATGACTCAAAAATTATCAATGCTCCATACCGTCAGGCTGTTGGAAGTTTACTATATTTGTCTGTGGCAACCAGACCTGACATCACTTTTTCAGTACATAATGCTAGTCAGCATCTTGAAAAACCAGAAAAGATGCACTGGAATGCTGTGAAGAGAATCTTAAAGTACCTAAAGGGAACTATTTCTTATGGCTTGTATTATCCAAGGAATGAGGATATTCGTTTGTCTGTATTTTGTGATTCAGATTATGCAGGAGATGTTCTTACTCGAAGATCGACCACAGGTTTTGTTGTTAAGTTTGGTGAAGCTACTATAGCTTGGAGCTCTCAGAGGCAAAAAGTGGTGGCATTATCAACAACTGAAGCAGAATATTTAGCTTCTTGTCAGGCTGTAAAAGAAATTGTATGGATACAGTCAATTTTACAAAATATTATTAATCAGAAAGAAATTACTACCACCTTGTATATGGACAGTCAAAGTGCCATCCGGTTGATCAAGAACCCTGAGTATCACAAACGAACAAAACACATAGACGTGAAGTATCATTTCATACGAGAAAAATTTAAGTTGGGAATCTTCAACCTTGAACATGTAAGCTCTACAGATCAGCAAGCAGATATTCTTACCAAACCACTCACTAGAAGCAATTTTGAAAAAAATAAGACAGCTACTTTATGTTGGTGATGCTAAAGTTCTTGCTGACAGAAGACTACAGAAGTGTTAAACATTTGTTAATTGAAGTGGGAGTGTTGTGATAATCAATTAAAAAATGTTTATTATTATTATTTTAAAGTACTGTGTTACTGTCTTATGTTTTGTCCACTTTGCAGTTGTCTATGCTTTGGCATAATAGTTCTTTGCAAAGAGTAAATGCATATACAGACTTTTAGTAGTTTTACTGCTCTTTGTCTCTTGCCTAATGGTTGTGTGCCTCTTGAGTTAAAGATAACTGTAGCAGTTTTTCTTGTTAATAAAACTTGTCATTATCCTTTTGTGAGAATCAGTGGTATTATATTTAGCCTTTCAACAATTTAGTATTAGGTTTTTGTAGAAGTAGGCCTACAAATGGTTATGGAGGATCTTCGATATACATGAGCAATGATCTTTTGACAAACTACACAAAACTTGACATTAGCAAATTCTGGATTGAAAGTTTATTTAATGCATCTGCTATACTTCTACCGGGCCCCAAACTAATTGTAATATCTGTATATCATATCCCTGATAGCAGTGTTGATGTTTTTACTGAAGTATTAGACCAGATAATCAAGCACGTGCAAAAGTACAACCACCATAAAATTTTAATTTTTGGGGATATTAATTTTGACACCAGGATTACCACAGCTAAGCACACACATTTTCTCAATGTCCTTAGATCTCTCAACATATATTGCGCAAATGATAAGTCAACAAGACAGCAATCTTGTCTGGATAATGTCATAACTAATGTAGAAGTAAACAAGTTTGAAATAGGACTTTTTAATGCTCTTTACTTATCAGATCATGAAGGGATGTGGCTAGAACTGCCAATGGAGTCCCACAGAACATGTGAACCACCCAGATACACTAGAATTGTTAAAGACTCATATATACTTTCAGGTAACACTTAAGCATGATTTGTCACAATTCACATCTGTTGATGAGGCTTTTGATAGCTTTATCAAATGTGTTTCTGACCTTTTACTGAATATTGCCCTAAAGTATTAAAGAGAGACAAGGATAAAGCAAACAAGGGCAATCATAGAAGTTTACATCAGTGGTTTACACCTGAACTCAAAAAATTAAGAAATGAGGCTATGAATCTGTCCAGCAAATCAAGGAATAGGTAAACAAATGGCAAACAATAATTATATTGTCATGTTGGAATGGAAGCAGGCTTGACTTTGAAGGCAGGGTTGTAAACTGAACACAGCACTTATACTGAAAGCAGGTTTATTGCAAACTGAAACATACGTGTAGCACTGACTGCCTCTCAGGCAGAGTCCTCTGCTATTTATACACAGAATGCACCAGAAATTAGAAGAATAGTTAACATAAGAAACATGTAGAAATTCAAGTAAACATAAGAAACAAGTAGAATATTCTGGGAATGGTAATTTCAAAGAAATACATTTTTGCCAGTGGACGGGATTGAACCAGCGACCTTCAGCACCGCAATCTGTGACGCTGTCCATTGCTCCACGCCGACAGTCAGTTAACTTGGGGTCTTGCGGCAATATTCAGTATGCTGAAAGTAAATGCAAGGCTGCTTGGAGAGTTGTTAAATCAGAACTAGGTAACACTATTAATAGAAACTCATGTGACACTGCCAATATCACTGCTGATCAAATGAATCAATTCTTTATCAGTTCTGGTAACAAAGGTCATTCACTTCAACAAAACAGCTGCTATAAAGAAGGCTTTAATAAACACATAGAACAAACAAAATTACTCGCATCAGACAACATACATGAAACAACCACAATCAAATGGGCACAAGTTGTTGTGACTGACATTGCAGTAGGCATTACAAAACTTAGCAGCTTAAAACTGAAGAATAGTGTGGGTTGGCAAAGTTCGTTATTAAAATTACTTCTGACATTATAGTAAACTGGATCTTTGAAAGTTTTTCTTTTCCAGCCTGCTTAAACAGTAGTAGTCCCTCTACATTAAAAAAAAGAAGCCAGTTGTGTGTAGATAACTACCGCCCAATATCTTGTATTCCAATATTTTCAAAAATAATAGAACATTGCATGTTTCAGCAAATTTGCAAACATTTCACCAAATATGTAAGCCTGACACACGCAGTACAGTTTCAAGAAAACTTCAACAACACTGAAAGCTAGTGAAGATGTCTTTTCAACGATACTCAGTGCCTTTGAGGCAAAGTCATCTGCTGATGCCCTACTGGTGGATCTAAGCTCTCACAGACAAACTAAAGTGCTATGGTGTAAGAGATCCAGAAATCACTGTAATAGAATCATATCTTAGTGATAGGAAGCAGAAGGTGTAATTCAATGGCATGATCTATAGTTTCCTAAACATTTCAAGAGGTGTGCCTCAAGACTATGTGCTGAGCCCCTTCCATTCTATTATTTATGTTAATGATCTTCCTAGTAATATGCTGTGTAAATCTGTTTTGTATGCGGATGACACCACTTACATTATAACTGGTCATGATATAGAGAAACTACAGGAACAAAGCCAAGCCAACCTAGAAACTGCCACTACCTGGTTTAATGACAATGAACTGGCAGTAAATCAGAATAAAACTGAAAATGTGATTTTTAGTCTGTACAACATTAATAATGAATCTGTTAAACTTCTGGGTGTGCATTTGAACACCAAACTAACTTTCAACATCCACACAGATTCCATATGCAATAAATTATCAAGAGTATTATAGACAAAAAATTCCTAGCAGGAAAAATTATATATGAAAAAAAGACGAAGATTACTCACCAGGTGAAGGAGCACAAGTGGTGATATTAGCACAAATAAAACACACACACACACAAACGCTAGCTTTTGCAGCCTAGCTGCTTCGTCAGGCAGAAGGAAAGGAGAGGAAAAAGGAAATAATGAGGGTTTGAAGGAGTGGGTAAGGAGTCATTCCAATCCCGGGACAGGAAAGACTTACCTTGGGGGAAAAAAAGGAGGGTACACAAATACACACACACACACACACACACACACACACATTTACAAAGACACAAGTACACCTAGGCAGACATACTGTAGAAAGCAAAGAAGTTAAGAAGTTAGACAGAGATACCACTTGAGGCAGAGGCTCTGAAGAAACTCCGGGGATGGGAACTAGCCCTTCAGCATATTTTCTCTTCCCGCTGCCCACCTGGTCTCATCCTCCGCTAAATTTGAATTCCCACCCACCATCTTAACATCTTTGCCTCAGTTCTCTGGACAGAGCCTCTGCCTCAAGTGGTATCTCTGTCTAACTTCTTTGCTTTCTACAGTATGTCTGCTTAGGTGTACTTGCGTCTTCCTAAATGTGTGTGTGTGTGTGTGTGTGTATTTGTGTACCCTCCTTTTTTCCCCCAAGGTAAGTCTATCCTGTCCCAGGATTGGAATGACTCCTTACCCACTCCTTTAAACCCTCATCATTTCCTTTTCCCTCTCCTTTCCTTCTGCCTGACGAAGCAGCTAGGCTGCAAAAGCTAGCGTTTGTGTGTGTGTGTGTGTGTGTGTGTGTGTGTGTGTGTGTGTGTGTGTGTGTGTGTTTTATTTGTGCTACTATCACCACCTGTGCTCCTTTGCCTGGTGAGTAATCTTCGTCTATTTTTATATATAAATTATCAAGAGTGATATAACTGTTGTACAAACTTAGGACATGTGAAGTGCAAACATGTTACTTAACTCATATTATACTTTTTTCATACCCATATAACTTATTGCATATTGCTTTGGGGCAATTCTGGAGGAGCGAAAACAGTCTTTATGTGGCAAAAAAAGGCTATCAGATGAGTTGCACGTGTTTTCCGAAACAATGTATCTTGTAGGCCACTCTTAAAGGAGCTGGGTGTCATGACAGTCCCATCACTGTTTATTCTTAATTGCCTGGTTTTCACGAAAGAGAACCAGGAGACATACAAATTAAGGCAACCATTCCATTGCTACAATACACATCAGAAAGAGAAGATTGTCCAGTCCTTTATGAGACTGAGTAAAAGCTCAGTTAGCTATACCTACCTTGGAATTAAAATGTTCAATGCACTGCTACCAAATGCACACATTACACCATTAAAAACTTTTTGAAAAACCATACAAAACTGGCTCAAAAAGAAAGCCTTCTATGCCATAGCCAAATTTTTCAATTGCTCAGAAGAGGACTTAATATTTTAACCTGTTCTCAGTGTATACTTAAAAGCAAAATTATATGATTCAGATGTCTTCTCTTTTTTTCTCCTGTAAATATTGTTATATGTATCATGCTGTATTAAACTGTTCCATTTGTACAAACTAACATCAATAGCATGTAAAATGCTCGAAGATGTAAATAAATCATCGATCTGTGTAAAAGACTAAAATTCAGCAGTATTTGACGTTTGCTCAATTGCTACTATTTGTGGAAACAATCAAAAGTGCATACAGTGCTAATTTTCATTCACTTATGATATATGACATCATATTCTGAGGAAATCAGTCACAGGCAAAAAAAGAGAAGAAGAAGTTTTTGTTGTATAGAAGAGAGTTTAAGAATTATGAGTAGAGTGCATCCTAGATCCTAATGCAGAAATTTATTCAAACAGTTGGGGATCCTCACCTTGCCATGCCAAAACATTTTGTCACTAGTGTGCTTTGTGATCAATAATAATATAATTTACAAAACAAATAGTACATATAATGATCACAACACAAGAAGAAATCATGGTCTTCATGAAAACTTCAAGGATCTCAGCATGGTACAAAAAGGAGTGCATTATTCAAGCATAAAAATATTCAACTAACTGCCAGTCCTTATGAAATCTACCATTGAGGATTTAACTAACTTCAAAAAACAGTTAAAACTTTATCTCTCGGGGAATCCTTTCTATTACTTACAGGAATTCTATGATAAGGTGTAATACATCTTGAACTGTGTTTAATTGAAGAATTACCAATACTACTGATTATGTACCATTGGCTTGTTTGCAGAATACTTATATGTGAATTAAACCTTAATTTGGTAAAGTATTCTTCCTGTGTCATTATTGTATTATTGGGTGTTTTTTTATCTGGATTTTTGTGGCTAATCTGTGTTGCTACTTGAACATGTGGACATTCTTTACATGTCTATATTTATGCATGTTTCGAATTATAAACCACATGAACATTTTCATGTGGTTATTACTGTAATCACTGTGACACATTCTACATCCTAGTGATACCTTCATGTCAAGGATCCATGGAACAATAAATTTCATAAAGACTAGTAAATGTAGTGCTAAACAAATATCCTAGTGCTGAGACGATTATCATATACCAAATTAAATACTATGTCACGTTACCTGAGTTCCAATTCAAAAGTAAGAGAAGGAACAGAAGAGAGGGTTATGTTCCTGTTAAAAGAAAGTAAGGATTGAGCTTGAGTGATAGTGTGTGACAGTACGGCACAAGAAGGTTTGAAGTAAAATTGGCTAGGGACTGAAGCAGATTGAATCCACATTGGCTTCAGAAAAGGAAATTGTATTGCAGTGAAAATTCCCATCTATCCACTTTACAATACAATGGATCCACATGGCAACTGTGATTCAACATCCATTGGAAATTATAATCACAATTATATTTCCCAACAACTATCCATCCATCCACAAAAGTGGTCAGCACTACTTTGCGGCTACATGGAGGCTGACTAGCAATGTAACATTGTGGTACTGGGTTCCCATAACTGTACCGCAGATTTATTTCATCTTTACAATGGATGCAATTTATTATATTCCAACCTATATTTTCCATTATTAGAAAAATAAAATTAGTTTTGTGAGCTGATAATAGTGGTCCTTCACATTTGCTACCCCTGTAAACAACTTAAAAATGTTTTTGTAATTAAAAAATATCAGAACATTTTGACTGTTACAGGGCATTGAAATAAACTCAATGGTAAAGTCAAAAATTTGTGCTGGACCAGGATTCGAATCTGGATTTCTTGCTTTGGGCCAGTGGTCGCCTAACCAATTAGGCTATCCAGGCACACTTTCCTTCCTGCCCAATATCTCAACTTGTGGCACACTACAAACGTAGTGCCCCCTGCCCATTGCTTCCTCTTGCTCAGTCTACTCTAGATTCCTGCAAAATATAAGGCAAAAGAGCACATGTACGTAGATAGAAACACAAATAAAAACTCACACACACAAATGCACAAATGCTGAGCTTTCGCAATTCAGGGTTGATTCTTCAGAAAAAGAGCAGGGAGGGAGAGGGAAAAGGAAAGGATGCGGGTTTTTAAGGGAGTGGGTGAAGAGTCATTCCAATCCCAGGAGAGGAAAGACTTACCTTGGGGGGAAAAAGGATACGTGAACAAACACACACACATTCACCCATACACATATACATGCACACACACACACACACACACACCAAGGCAGACATATGTGTGTGTATATAGATGTGTGTGTGTGTGTGTGTGTGTGTGTATTTGTTTGTTTACGTATCCTTTTCCCCCCAAGATAAGTCTTTTCTCTCCTGGGATTGGAATGAATCCGCACCCACTCCCTTAAAACCCGCATCCTTTCCTTTTCCCTCTCCTTCCCTTCTTTTTCTGAAGAAGCAACCTTAGGTTGCAAAAGCTCAGTTTTGTGTGTGTGTGTGTGTGTGTGTGTGTGTGTGTGTGTGTGTGTATGTTTTTATTTGTGTATCAACAAACTGGTGCCTTTTCGCCTGGTAAGTCCAACTTTCTTTACTTTTTATTAAAAAAAAAAAAAAAAAAATATCCAAACAGGATTGTTTGTTTTCCTCCCTCCCTCCCATGGATTTGATTGTATACTTTCCTCCTCAGGAAAAGTAACTGTTTACTATGATAAAGTTGGTAGGTTTATGAAGTATGAGGGTTTGGATTCTGAGGGATGTTGGGAGAGGTCATTTTCGAGAGTGACAAGGCCATAGGCATGTAAGATGTTGGTGTATATAGAGGTGGTATCAACTGTGCCAAGTAAGGATCCAGGAGGTAAAGATGTGGCGGTGACAGAGAGCAGGTGTGGGAAATGGTTAGTATCTTTGATGTGGCAAGGTAGATTTTGGACAATTGATTGAAGGTGTTGGTCAGTGAGTGCCAAAATTCTTTCAGTATGAGCGCAGTAACCAGCCACAATTGGGAGACTATGATTAGGAATCATATACCTGTGGAGGACCCCACTGCAAGACCTGCCCATTCCATCCACCCAGCATTTCCTCTCATCAGAGGCATATTCAACCTAGTTAAAGGTCAGGCCACCTGTGAAAGCAGCCATGTAATTCACCAATTGTTCAGCTATCACTGCATTGCTTTTTATATTGACATGACCACTAACCTGCTGTCCATTAGGATGAATGGCTACTGCACAACATGTTGCTGAGCATATACTTGATTGCACTGATTATCCGGGTCTTGACCGATGATGACCTATTTCCCCTGTCCCCTCTATCTTAAAAATCCCCCATTCCATGTACAGTGTGTGTGTACTGCTGTTTTTTTAATTCTTATTTATATTTATTGTGTTCCACAGGACACAATTGAGGAGCAAGTCTCCATAGTCATGAACGAGTCAGTATATCAAACTGTGCATGTGTGTGTTGTGTGTGTGTGTGTGTGTGTGTGTGTGTGTGTGTGTGTGTGTGTGTATCTCCACCTATCTAGTACTTACATGCACACAAAGGCGTCTCTGTATCCATACTCTGCACCTCCTCTCCTCTTCCCACCCCGCCTATCCCCTCACCCCACAGTGGGACTCAGAATGCAGCAACTAGCAATGATGGTTGTCTATATGTGAAGTGTTCATGTGTGATTGTATGAATGTAGTGTTTTTTTCTGACAAATGCCAACAGCTGAAAGCTGAAGTTATGTATTTATGAGCATCAGTTTTATGTGCCTGTCACAGTGCAATGAATATCTTTGTGATGAGTTACAAACTCAAGGTAATGTTGAATTTCAACATGGATTTTCCATGGAAGGATTTAATTTTCAATGATATCAGCCCACAAAACTTCAGTCCTTCACCTTCAAAAGTGATCTGAAGGTCTGAGGAATGGTGGTTTGTCATTCACTTAAATGCTCCTTGTCTGGAACGCCAGAACAGTTGCCATGGTTTCCAGTTTTGGTTCGAAACGGTTGCAGCAACTACTAGTTCCAGGAACTGCCACATGGCCATTCCTATTCCAGACAGGCTGTGCGGCTGGTCCTGTTCTGGTCACTGTTTCAGTTCCAGCTTACTGCTCGGTATTGAGCTGTCGTACATTTTGTTCACTGCGCTCACCCACTCTAATTGTGTTTCAGACTCTTGTTCAAATTTGAACTTCTGGTTCTTCGTGTATTTTGTTCAGTGTCCATCATCAGTAATTTACGTTTTACAGGCATTTCATAATTTTGTAGCTTAACACACATAAAAATTGCATCTGTTTAATACATGTATTACAGGCATCATAAAAGCAAATCTGCATATTTCTTCGTAATTTTAATCATTGGTGGGAGGCATAATTCTTGCAATTTTCTTATTATTATACCTTCATTTTTAGATTTCATCTGCTTCTTTTAATATTTAGTTTTTCATATGACTTTTAATCATTTCCTTAAAATGCAGAGTAAGAATATTCAAATAAATAGATTTTTTCCCATACCTCACTAGCTGGCATGTTACACTTAGGTGGCTGAAATTTTTAAGTTTATTTGTGCTATCTGCTAATTAGATTTTTTGTATTAAAAAAATTCCAGATTTCTTAACAGTTGCCCGCACAGTACCTGTTTACAAAATAGGAAATCCACATGAAGTGTCAAGTTACAGGCCCATATCCATAATACCATTACTATAAAAATAGCTAAAGTGATCGAATCAATAATGAAAGAGCAACTTGTAAGTTACTTTGAAGAAAATTATCTCTTGTATGATTCACAGCATGGGTTTCGAAAGGGAAAGTCAACATCAACAGCTGTACTAGATTTAATTTCAAAAATAAGTAATGGATTTGAAGACCAAGAGTCAATATCATTAGCCCTCTGTGACCTTAGTAAGGCATTTGACTGCATCTCACTTAAGACTTTACTCAACACTAAAATCAAATGGTACTGGAGGAACTGTCCTGCAAACTCTTGAATCATACTTTATGAACAGATGGCAGATCATATCAGTGCAGGGAGCAGTCTCAGTTGAAAAGAATGTAAAACACGGAGTGCCGCAGGGATCGGTCATAGGGCCCCTCTTGTTTCTTATATTTGTAAATGACCTAGGCTCCAATGGACACACACTGCATTTTGCAGATGATACTACCTTGTTTGCAAAAGGAGAAAATATTACTCAGGCTGTACAGCAGGCAGATATTCTGTTCAATGAAACCAAAGCCTGGTTTGAAATGAACAGAGTGAAAATAAATGAAGAGAAAACACAGAGGATGATATGTAGTCTCGGTGTTACTGGAGTACCGGGTGACACAGCAGCTGTTAAACTACGGGGTTACTTCATCGGCACCAAGTTAACCTGGCAACAACACACTAAACATGTGTGTTCCAAACTTTCACGGACCCTGTACCTCTTGAGAAAACTAAAAAATATAATCTCAGAACAGTACTTGCTTATTATGTACTATGCAATGTTCCACAGCCACATCAGTTATGGGTTGTTGCTATGGGGCCACTCTGCTGGCTGTAAGGATGTGCTATTACTGCAAAAGAAAGCTATGAGGATCATTACCCCAAGCAAAAAAACTGACCACTGCAAACCTATTTTTTCTAGACTGGGTGTGCTCACTGTATTCAGCCAGTATATATTCAACTGGCTCATGTACACAAAGATAAACCAAGAGACCTGCATCCATCAACACTGCACTCGTAGTAAAGAGAGTCTAGACAGACCAAGATGTCGTTTAACAAAGACACAAAGTAGCTCCCCAATGTTAGCTATAAAATTATTTAATGGACTACCAAAGGAAATATAATTATTACCACTGGAGCAATTTAGAAAAACTATCCTATGTAAATTAAAAGAGAAACCGATGTACAGCATTGAAGAATTTTTTTCCAGCGATATCACAGTGACTATCTGACGTTCAACTTGATGTCAAGAATAGACTATATATTTTATTGTTTGTTCTTGTATTAATATTATTGTGCAGTTATTGTTAAGTGCATATTATGCTCAATTTATGTTCAAATATGTGTAATCTGATCACAGTTGTTAAGATTAATTTTATTGTGATGTAAATATTTTAATTTTGACGCTATCTGTCCAGCCATGGCTGGTAATAAATTGGTAATAACACTGAGAAACTTTTACATAATTGTTCAAAATTAAAGTTCCAACTGATATGGTTTGTGTCTCAGATAGCGGCCAAAAGAATACTCAGAACTAGCGTGGATTGTGCCTCTGACAACAGATGAAACTTACATATGTATCCTATTTATATCTTTCAAACAATGTCACTGAAAATTTTGTATTGTTAATAGAGTTCATTACATTAATTATAATGGAAAAGTAAACAATTACATGCAATTGGCTATATTAAAAGAGATCATAAATAATACTGATTACATTAATATACAAATCTCGGTTCACTTAATACAATGTCATTTACGTATTTAATAAAATAGGTTTACCAATAATACTTTCACAATTAATGGTAATTATACAGAAAATAATGAGGGTAAAACTTTCCTAAAATTACTTGTGAAACACAGTAATACTTACTTTAATATTATGAGAAAAGAATTTAATTAGCTTTGACAGAAATACTAATTAGCATACTATCTTAAATATAACAATTGCCTTTGGCAATAATTAATTAATATTTGCTGATTAAACAAACTTCTGTGACACCAAATAATATAAAATGACTTCAGCTAGTTACATTATAAAAAAGAATAACAAAAGTTTTGAAAAGAAAATGATAATTGACTAATTACATTCATATCTATTATTATGCAACAGTGGTATCGGGAGGTTCAGTAATGCAAGCACATGCGAATAAATCCCAACAGGCTTCGTTACAAGTCAATTAGTGGTCATACCAATATAAAAAGCTATGCAGTGACTCCATTAATTGGATGTCTGCTGATGATCCAGAGGCAGGTATCATGTCAGCTGACAATGAAGCCACAGGTGACAATACTTCCAATGGACGGGCTGTAATGGCTCCAAGAGTGCTTGGACACAGTATGTTGTGCAGGTAGCCGTGTCAGCCACTGCATGCAAGACCTTGAAGACATGAGGAGATCCGCTGTCCCCAACTGGTGTGAAGTGATAGGAACTGTGAAATTGGATGAGGGCCTCATCTATAGATGAGACTTTTGGACTTTCAAATGTTCGAACAATTCTTCCCACCTCACCAATTGATTGGGGGTGAAAGGGAGGAGCTCCCACATGGTGAATACCCTGGTGGGTACAAAACTCACCAAAGGATTGTGAGATGGATTGTGGACCATTATCTGTTACAAGAGTACACGGAAGTCCTTTGATAGAACATATTTTTGACAGAGCCAGAGTAGCTACTTCTGTGGTAGCTGATGGGCACCAACTATGTAAGGAAATTTAGAGTAGGTGTAACAAAGCATGTTGGGATTTTATTACCATCTGCTTGCTTTACTGAACCTCCTGATACCACTGTTGCATAATAATAGGTACAAATGTAATTAGTCTGTCTATTATCATTTTCTTTTCCAAAACTTTCACTTTCCTAACATGACTAGTTGAAGTTATTCTCTATTATTTGATGTTGGAGATGTTAGTTTAATTAGCAAATATTAATTAATTATGCAAGAGGCATATTGTTTTAGGTCATATATTAGGCTAATTAGTATCTCTGATAAAACGAATTAATTTCTTTTCTCATTATTAAAGTAAGTATTCTTATGTTTAACAATTAATGTTATGAAAGTTGTGCCTTCATTAGTTTCGTATAATTAGCATTTAAAAATTATTGCGATTATTGTTGAGAAACATATTTAATTGTATTTATAGGTGAAATACTATTAATATAGTAGAGATTTGTATATCAATTTACTCAGTATTATTTACGGTATCTTTTGCTATAGTGAGGTGTATGTAATTGTTTACCTTTCCATTATAAGTAAGTTAATGGAGTCAATTAACAATACGTAATTTCCAGTGACATTGTTTGGATGGTATAAATAGGATTCTTTCGTGACATGTAAATGAGTCTGGTTTCATCTTTGATCTGAGGCACAATTTATGTCACTCTAATTTAAACAATTATGTAAACATTCTTCCACATTAGTCATGTGGAAAGTGTTTCTACTGTTATGATTAAAAGCTAATTCTTCATAATTATGCCACAATGAAAGTGCACCTGAAACTCTTGTTTTCCACACACAAACTGTGAAAATTTGTATTATTGACATAGGGAATGTACGTACTGGGTTGTGGTGACTGTTATTAATAAGACTTGTATGCTGGCCATAAATGGGGACAACTGGGCACTAATAATTCAGTAAACTGTCAGTGAACTGCAATTCTGTGTGTCACCTATATTATTTGTAATGGATTAGTTTTTCCCCAATGAATTTCAGCCAGTCATGACAGAGAGTGCCGATCTACGAAAACTTCAAGAGGAAACAAGCTGTGACCCGGTACATCACATAGGGTTCGCCTGAAAATAATCGATACAAGTTGAGAAAGGAATCTGTGAAATTTACATTAAGATGATCCCATAGATCAGTTGAGGAGCTGGCAATAAAGTAAGTGGTGCCATGTGATAACTTGCTTACTGCATACATGCTGCCACAAGATGGGTGGTATTGGAATCAATGCTAGACGAAAAAAACATTCTTCTGTGCCAAAGACTTTGTGTGGAAAATACCCCGGTGACACTGATGCAAGAGCTGTGGAATCTATTGATGAAGAGTGACTGGAATCACAACTTGTGGGGATGATCTTCCGTAGGCCGGTAGAACCACACCTTCCTCTATGAATAATTGGTAACATATTGCAGAGTTGTTATGTAAGGGGTCAGAAATCCTGTCAGAGGGTCAGTCAGGTCACCCTTCCTGAATGCAAAAAATGACGTGACACAAAACAGGATTGGCAGCTGTAGCAGTAGCAATCTGCAAACCAGTGATAGGAAACCCATCAGCAGTGTGTTGCACCTTCTCATCCAGGTGAAAACACAGGAGCTCATCTATATTAAATTGGAACCAATGGGGAGCCAGGAAAGAGCATCAGAATTTGTATGCTGTGAGCTGAAAATGTATTTCGTAGTTGAAATGTGATCAATACAAGCCCCACTGCTGTAAGCAATGTGATTCTTTATCGGGCAAGAGCTGAACATTAAAACTATGGCTTGTGCTCTGTTATGAGAGGAAATGTAGACCCATTCACTAAACTTCTGTAAAGCATAGACAATAGCGAATGCCTACTTATTTATTTGTGAGTAACACTGCTGAGCCGCATTGTGTGTCTTGGATGAGTGAGCTATTGGACATTCAGAGCTATTCTCATACATATGTCCCATAATGGTCCCAATGCCACAGTTGCATGCATCAGGAGCCAGAATCAGATGATGACCCAGATGGAAGGTGAGCAAGCATGGTGTGGACTGTAACTTAGCCTTCAGTTGCAGGAATGCACATTCACAGTCCAAAGTCCACTGAAATGACTCATTTTTGTAAAACAACTTGTAAAGAGGATGAGCCAACTCTACAGCCCCAGAAATGTATTAATAATTGTATTCTACTTTGCCCAAAACTACCTGGAGTTCCTTGACATTGGAAGGGTGAGGGAGAGCTGTAATAGCTTCAATGTGATGG
The DNA here is from genome assembly GCA_026315105.1 of Locusta migratoria. Lineage (NCBI taxonomy): Eukaryota > Metazoa > Arthropoda > Insecta > Orthoptera > Acrididae > Locusta > Locusta migratoria. The sequence goes on along the minus strand of CM048745.1, from coordinate 700,754,910 downwards.
TGGAGAGGTATAAGTTCTCCCTGAGACACTTCAAACTCAACGTAGACACTTGCTCTTTGAAAAAAACGGTTACTCAGTCAAGTTGCGCTTTAGCCCAGCATTCCGCAAAACTGTGAACAAAGTACATAAGTTGTGGAGATGTTCCTTAGTGGAGGTGCCCTTGATGACAATATCATTGGTAATATATACACCCTAGCTGCTCTAGGAAGCATTGAAAGATTGCATTTGCACTGACAACACTGAATGGGAGGCACTGATACTCGTAGAGTCCGAAAGGAGTGTTGACTACCAACAGTTTTTAGATTTGTCATCAAAGGAGAGTTGGTGATAGGCTTCTGATAAGTCAGTCTTAAAGCAATTTTGACCTCCAGCAAGTTTTGCAAGCAGCCCATCCTGGTAAGGCATGGGAGAAGTTTCAATAACAGATTGGGCATTTGCTATAGCCTTAAAATTACCACATAATTACTGTTTGCTGTTTGGCTTACATACAATTTCCAAGGGTAAGATCATTCACTGGAGAAAGTGGGCTGATAGCTCCAGACATAATTAGTCTATCGAGCTCCTCTTTCACCTGGTCACACATAGTGACTGCTACCGGGTGCAACTAAAAGAAAGACGACAGCGCAGTTGGCTTCAACGTGATATGTGCTACAAAATTCCTAACACACCCCAAAACATTCAGAAAACAATGAGGAAACTCTGGGCACAGTTGTTCTAGTTGTTGGTATGGAACTCGATCAGAAACAAGATGAACAGTGTCAGAGATAGAGAAACCAAACATTTTAAATGCATCCATACTAATTACATTTTCCATGATGTGTCATCCACAACCAAGAAAGTCACTGATCAGACTACAGATAGCAGGAACTGTAAATAGCCTTAGATTGGGGATGTGCTTTTCTTTTTGTAACTCACCAGATGCCGAGTTATTGGAGACAATGCAGGAGACATCAAATCCACGTAAGTTTGCATATGTAGATCCTTATGAAACACTTTCATATCTATAAACTTTTTGTTCAAGTTTGATAACATTTGTGTTACACAGTTGAAGTCCATATTCATGCCCATATTGTTATCAATAGTAGTTGGCTGAGACTGAGAAACAGATGAAATGTGTCCTTTTTCTTGCACATATTACAGACTGCTCAATGTTACAAGACACTCTGCTCTTTCATGATGTACAAAACACTTTGGACAAGAGAGAAGGGATGATTGTGGTTGTTGTTTTACACACTGCTGATCCATTTGATGCTGAGGTTGGGTCTGAATGGGTGCCACTTTCTCCTCCTCCTCCTCACAAAAACTAGCGGATGCCATATACTTGGTGCCAGGGGCAATGTATGATAAATCACACCAAACCTTGATTTGATTGCCTGTTGCATGTGAAACATCAAAGGCCTTGGCGACACAACACTTCGGACAGGGACAAAGTTCCACACTGAAGGACATGTTGACATAGTTCCTTGTCAGGGTCCTACCTAATAATAGCAACACAAACCATGATTTCAACATAGGAATTGTGATGAGTGTTTTGTAAAAAAGTTACATCAGTCATATGAATCGGTCACCCAGGCTCTGTAGGACTGACGTGGTTGTTTGTGGTAGCGGTAAAATTTGACATGTGCTGCAATGCCACGTGAATTTATGATAATAAACAGGAAAAAACTCACAGTTTTTATGAAAAAGATATAGGTTTTTATAGAGAGGCTAACTGTCACAGCAACTGATACAGGCATGGAGAAATCCAAGACTTGCACAAATGTTTGTTGGAAACACCAAATGTTGACAAAAACTTTTGCGAAGGTGTCCCAGGTCTCAGATTCTTCACCATAAGATGAGAAAGGGGCGAAGAAGGCTGAGAATGCCTATTAGACAATGTTATGGAAAATGGTAACGGCGGCCGTGAAGGCTTTCTGCTGCTCGAGAAGGGCCTGAGTAATGACTTGTTGTTTCTCTTGAAGAGCCTGAACTACTTCCTCCATGTCCAAGTGTTCAAAAAGGCACTGGTGGAGTTCAAATACATATAAATAAAATCACAAACTCATCACCAAAAAGTGTTGTAACTTTCCTACTCACAATCAATCTTGAGCTTGTTATTGCTTTGCAGTTCACTTGTCACTGCCTCTTGCAATTGCCGCAATTCTGTGGTGGTGCTCAGATACTACTATGTGTGGTACCTCTATGACCAATGGCATGAACTACACTTAAATGGCTTGCTTGAAATTGTGACATGGCCAACTAGTAAAATAAACCCTGTGGCAGGGAGCAGGAGTTGGTGGATGGATTACATTGTTGTGGAGGTGGAGTGAGCGAAGGAACACGGTTGGAGAGTTAAACTTTTAAACTGCCACTTTAAAAGTTTAATTGTATTGTAACAGTCGCTGATTCACAGCCATGCACAAAACTGTACGGTTGGAGAGGATCTTGGGGAGGCTGTCTTTCATTTATGGCATGATGGCAGAAAATCAAAGCCGTGATGGAGAATGTGGATTAGTTGTTCTAGTTCAGGTTAAGATTAGGTTGCACTCTGTCTCTGTGAAGACTTTTGTGAGGCCTTCAGCATATTGGGTAAGAGAGTTCTCATGATTGCAAATTTCTCTATCTAATGAAGGCTGTTGCCAAAATGTTTTACAAAACTTTTGGCAGCTTAGTCATAGTCTTTACAGTGAGTTATTCTTAACATCACATTGAAGATTATACTACATCTCTAATGACTTTATATCAAATGCTAATATTCCTCCCTTAAAAAGACTATATCCACTTCATCTGAAATATGTCTGGTGTTAGTGCTACGAGATTTGTAACTTTACTGACCTGGATTTAGCCCTGTTGAGGTTTCATAACATTTCTTATTTGGCCCTCCACCTGTTATTAATGACTTTGGCATATTGAGAAGGATGTTTTCGACATTACACATACACCTTCCATGGGATGCTAGGCTGTAGGGAGGGATTTTTTTTTAATGTGGAAGGGGGTGGCAACTGTCAAAGAGCTAGTGCCATTAGCGTTTGTTTGTTTGGTTTGTTTAATGTGAAAGAAAGTATGGTTGGAGTCATAAGTAAGATGAAGATTATTATGCTTGGTTGAGGAACACCAGGTGGAAAGGATGGGTGAGGAGGAGTTCAGGTTTTGAAAGGAGGAGGATAGGGTGTCTTGGTCTCGAGTTCAGATCATGAAAATATTGTCAATGAATGTGAAACAGACCAGAGGTTTTGGGTTTTGGAAATTAGGAAGATTTCCTCCAAATGGCCCATAGGTTGGCATAAAAATGGGCCATGCAAGTACCTTACCCTCAAAGGAAAAGTAGATATTTGTTAGAATAAAGATAATGAGGGTTATGAGGAATGAGTTATTGGGTTTGTATTCCCAGGGATGTTGGGAGAGCTAGTGTTTCAGTGCAGCAAGGCCAGTGGTGTGAGGGATGTTGGTGTACAGGGAAGTGGCATCAACTATGATGAGTATTGAACCAAGAGGTAAAGGATTGGGGATAGTGAAGCGCCCGCAAATGAAATGATTGGTATCCTATCACATTGAAGGTTAGGTTACATTTATTTATAGATTTTATTTACGTTTTCTGTGTTTCAGTACTTGTTTTAGAGAGTTGCATAACTTATTTCTCTTTATATACGTATGCAGTTTTTCTCATTTTGAAATTAACATTTAATGTTTCTAGTCATAAAGCATGTACATAGAGTAGAATAAGTCATTATCATAGTTACCACATTCACATGCTTTTTATGCCCAATCCATTGATTGGAAAGGTAGGTTGAAGTGAAATACTCCCTCTGCAAATGATGAAAAGTTTGAAAAGATGAATTATGAGATAAATTTAGTTATGGGAGAAGAAAATTTGGCAGTACTTGAAGTTTCGATACCATGGCTTTGAACAATGACGTCAATCATTCTCTAGAGAGAACTGAATGTAGAAAGATCCTTTTTTTTTTTTTTTTTTTTTTTTTTTTTTTTTTTTTTTTTTTTTTTTTTTACATCAGAATATAATGAATGTGTATATAATTTAATTTAAAATACTTCAAATGAAATTTTGAAACATTATGTACATAAAAAACAGAGAATATCTTTATAACAATTAAATTACAGTGCAAAATTATGGAAATATGGTACAAAAATAATTATCATGCAACATAAATAATGTTCGTAGAACTTGATGGGGTAACTGCAGGAACCTGGGGGCTTTGGATGGGAACATACTAAATGAAACATATGAAATTGTTGAAAACAGAAACAACATTAATTATCATGCATTATAAACAATATTCATAGAATTTAATGGAACTACCACAGGAGTGTGGGGCTCTGAGTGGAGACATACTAAATTGAAAGGTAAAAAAAGTTTGAAAACATAATTCTTAACTAAACTACTAAGTATATTTATGAAATGTGTAGTTGGTATCTGTAACAGAGTTGGCCTTTTTTTGTATAATTTGACAGACTAAATAATGAGACAAATAAAAATAAAACATTTAAAATGGGATAATTAATATGAAATACTGACCAAATGGCAAATAGATTCAATTACTTCAAATGGCCTCTAATACACCTCAAATTATATCCACAATACCAAAATTCTACCGTAGAACAAGAAATGTACTAAGTGAGGTCTAATACACCCCAAATAAAACCCACAATACCAGAATTACTACACATTTATAAATAAAAAGTGCAAAGACCTGGTATCAGTAATAAGGCCTGACCTGTGTATCTCAGGTCTAGATACTGATACACACTACATAATTCTGAACTAAAATTATAGTACCGGTATGTGTATTGTTGTTAAAAATAATCACAGCTCACAATGATACTTAGATTAATTTGTTGTTAAAAAAATCACAGGATACAAACTTATCCATGTTTTATGGTGCTCACGACGATGCAGAGAATGATGTGTTGTTTGGGATGCAAACAAATCCATGTTTTATGTCAATGATGATGCCGAATCACATCAATTCCTAACTAAAAAAAAAAAAAAAAAAAAAAAAAAAAAAAACAATAATTAAAACAAATTCATGTTTTATGGTGGTTACAATAATGCGAAAAACTATGTTTTGTTAAAAAAAAAAATCTCATTGGATGCAAATAATTCCATGTTTTATATCTCAGATCAACGTATTTTAAAAAGAAACCCATGGTGGGATGCAAACAGATCATGTTTCATGTTGTTCACAACAATGCCACATCAATATGTTGTTAAAAAAATCTTTCACGGTGCAAATAGATCCATGTTTTATACCGATAACAGGGATCTATATATGTATGTCTTCACTTAAAAAATACTAACACTGAAAAATAACAAATGACAAAAATTTATATATTTCACATTTCCCGAATAATTTCTAAGAAGCATTTTATTATGCTAACACAGATGTGAAAGTCAGTTTGTTGTTTTCTTTAGTTAAAAAAATAATATCTGAAAATGCAGACATACACATCTGCACTCATAAAAATATCATCTCTGTTATAGTTACAAAATAATCAGTCATTAGTAATATATCATAAATGTAATTGTCTGTGATATAACGATGTATGATATGCCATCTTTAGTCAACACTGATGGGTGGTATTGAATGTTCAAAATGACCTGAAAATTTGTCATTTATGTCTGTCTGTGTGTGTGTGTGGGGGGGGGGGGCTGGAATTAAATAGTAGGAAAAGAAAGAGATGACAGAAATAATTGGAAGATATTGATTGTTAGTAATTAATGAAAGAGGGAGCCTCCTGGTAGCATTTTGCACAGAGCATAATTTACACTGGTCAGCCAGAACATTATTACCACATACCTACTATTGATATAAACCTGTCTAGATGATAACAGCATCAACTGATGAGAAATGACTGATAGTGAAGATACTTACATGGTGCAAGAAGTATCAGTGAACATGCTGTCCACGTGTAGAATGGGGACAGTGCATGATCTATGAGTTTGACCGAGGGCAGATTGTGATGGCCTGGAGCCTCAGCACAAGCATTTTGGAAACAGTGCAAACTGTCTGGTGTTCAAGGAGTGCTGTGGTGAGTGTCTTCAACAAGTGGTGAAACCAAGAAAAAACACGGAGGGGTTGGATGGCCTTCCCTCATTACAGATGTCGACTGGGCAGACTGATAACACAGGACAGGTGGTGAACTGAGGCAGAACTAATGTCTGACTTTATTTCTGGGCAGTGTGCAGGTGGGTGTGAATATACAGTGCACAGAGTACCCATAAAAATGGGCCTCTGTAGCTGACAACCTATGCATGTGCCAATGTTAACACCACAACATCGCTAAGTATGACTGAAGTGGGCTTGTGACCATTGTCACTGCATGTTGGCGCAGTGGCAGAGTGTTGCATTGTCTGATGAGTCCTGATACCTTTTTCATCATGCTGATGGGAGGGTAAGAATCTGTTGGCTTCCAAGGGAACAGTTCTTGACACTGTGAAGTTTCCGGATCATAGTTTGTTACCTCTTGAAGTTCTCGTTGGTCGGTGCTCTCGGTAATGAATGGCTGAAATAATATGGTGCAAAACTAGTCTACTACAAATAATGTAGGCGACACGTAGAATTGCAGTTCATTGATACTTTAATGGATTATTAGTGCCCAGTTGTTTCCATTTATAGCAGGTGTACAAGTCTCATTAATAACAGTCTCATTAAATTCAAATTTTCAGAGTTTGTGTGTGGAATATAAAAGTTCGAGGTGTACTTTTATTGTGGCACGAATATGAAGAATTAGGTTTTAATCATGACTAACACTGAAGAAATTTTACATAATTGGTCATAATCAGAATTCAAAGTGACGTGGACTGTGCATCCCGAAACAAGACTCCCTACTGCCATGGATTGTGCTTCCAATCAAAGATGAAACAAGACTCATTTACATGGCGTGAAAGCATCCTATTTATGTCATTGGAACAATGAGACTGAAAATTACATGTTGTTAATTGACTGTGATAAATTATTTATAATGGAAAAGTAAACAATTACATGCAACTGGTTATAGTAAAGGTAGCGTAAATAATACTGAGTAAATTGGTATACAAGTCTCCATTATATTAATAGTGTTTCATATACAAATATAATTAAATATGTTTCTAAACAATACTTTTAAGATAAACAGTAATTATATAGAAACTAATGAGGGCAAACTTTTCTCACATTAATTGTGAAACATAATAATACCTTGAGGTGTTATGCGTAAGAGTGCACAAAATTACATTCTATAACCTGTATTTGCTCCATCAACCATCTCCTCCCTTTTTTACTTAAAATATTCATTCATTTTAAGAGCCTTGAGTGTAATGTATATGATCAGTGTATACCTTAAAACTGTTTTCTTTCATGTTTTATAATAGATGGCTAACATGTTATAGACACTTATGGAAGAAGATATTTTAACTACCCTTAGAGTTTATATTGAAGATATCTTTCCACATCAACATTGCCTAAACTGTAATACTATATACAGTATTTCCTGACGCACCTTATGTTATAAAGAACAATCAAATTTATATAAATGTGACACTACATTAGCATATAGCATTGCTAGTTGTAGGCCAATATTGTAATTTAAACTAGAGGCAAATGCAAACTTGTACAGTATAGAATCCACCGAGTGGTTTTTGTAAGCAGATGGTGCTAGGTGGCTGCTCTTCCTTCCCAGCACTTTTATGTATGCCCCTCCCCCTTCCATCCCCCCTCCCCCCGAACTTTTTCTCACCTGAATACTGCATAGATACCATGATTTTGGTGATTGTCAGCAATGTGTCACTTAACACTATCTTCCCTAACGATGTCAAAATATAGTATGGCAGAGAAAAAAAGAAATATATTTGTGTAGCACTCATAAAATTGTATAATCTAAAAGAAAATTTTTGTACAATACATAGTGATTGTAAGAGTTTTATAGTTTTATAAGTTTATAATTGTATAACTTAACACAAACAAAATATTGTGCAGCTTTACGATATTATATTAAAAAATCATCCCATAGTGGGAGTGACTGAGAGAGAAATAGAATGACAACATCGCCATCTAGCGGATTCTCCACTCAATATTGTTGTTGGGTTTTTTAAAGGGGGCTAAACGGCTAGGTTATCAGTCCCCTGTTCCTAGCTAAGAGAGAGCATCTGTTAGTGAGCACCTAAGAAGTATGCCATGTCTAAGCATGAAACGTTCAAGGTGAGAATGCATGCTAAGATAACAACATTTAAAGGAAAAAATCACTAAAGCAGTGGACCAAAGAGACAATAACACTAAGAGAGCACAGCAGAAGATTGTGGTGGCTGATCACATAGATAATATAGGATGAACCAGCCATTCTGCACACACAAAAATGCCAGTCATAGATGGGACTGACAGGATGAATGTAAAAACAGATTAAACCCAGTGAAATAGCAGGTGCCTGAAATATCAGGTTTAGAGACCCACTATTAAATCACATGATAAAAACCAGCAGCGCGAATAAAATCTAAAACACGTTCGACCATAGCAGCATCGTCTCCTAACATAAAAGAAAGTGCATCTGGTAGCTTAAAAGATTGTCGCAAGGCAACTAAAAGTGGACAGTCCACCAGAATGTGGACCACTGTCAAGGGGGCGCCACAGTCACACTGTGGTGCGTCCTCCCGCCGAAGAAGGTGGCCATGTGTCAGCCATGTGTGGCCAATTTGTAGGCGACAGAGAACAACCGATTCCCTACGAGACGACCGCAGTGAGGACTTCCATGCAACTGTAGAGAGCTTCACTGCACGAAGCTTGTTGGGTTGAGCGGAGTCAGCCCACTCGGAATCCCACAGGCCAAGGATCCTCCGATGGAACTCCAGTCGGAGATTGCTCTCTGGAAGACCAATAGCCAATGGACTGGAGGAAGTAGCCTGCTTAGCCAGCTGATCCACATGTTCGTTTCCAGGAATGCCAATGTGGCCGGGGGTCCAAACAAAGACCACCAAGTGACCAGACTGAACAAGCCTGGAAACAGACTCCTGTATGGATTGTACTAAAGGGTGTTTCGGGAAACATTTGGTGAGGGCTTTCAAGCCACTAAGGGAGTCAGAACATATGACCAGAGACTCCCCAGGGCACCCTCTGAGATGTTCAAGTGTCCGATAGATGGCAACCAGTTCCGAAGTGAACACTCTACTTCCACAGGGCAGTGAATGCTGTTCGATATGCTCACCCTTGGAAGTATGCATAGCCAGTATGGCCGTCGACCACAGAACCATCCGTGTACACGACTTCCGCGCCACAGAACTACTCTAAAACCGCCTGAAAGTCAGTGGCGCTACAGAGGCTTTCGAGACAAGCGCCAAGTCCAGCTGAAGCTGTGGACGTGAAAGTGACCAAGGAGCGATATGGTAAGCCAGTGAAAAGCAGGAGGGATAGGAAGGGACTCAAGAGACGACAGGACGAAACGAACACGGACCACGATCGGAAGACCCGACCTCAGTCATTGTTGTGGGATAGAAGTGCAGCAGCTGGAAAAAGAAGCCTGCTATTTGGATGGTGTGGTATTGCATGAACATGGGCAGCATAGGAGGATAACAGCTGCTGCCGCCGAAATCGCAGGGGAAGGACTCCAGCTTCAGCAAGTAGGCTTGCCACTGGACTTGTCCGAAAGGCCCCTGTCGCTAAACGGATGCCACTGTGGAGTACTGGGTCCAAGGCCTGCAATGCAGATGGGGCTGCTGAACCGTACACAAAGCTCCCGTAATCTAATCGCGATTGAATCAGCGCCCTCTAGAGCTGCAAAAGACTCATACGGGCGGCTCCCCAACTAGTGCGGCTGAGGCAGTGTAGAATATTGAGGTACCTCACGCACTTCTGCTTGAGCTGGCGAAGATGGGGCATCCAAGTGAGCCGGCTGTCGAAGAGCATGCCAAGAAATCGGTGAGTCTCTTCGACACGAAGAAGTTCATCATATAAATATAGCTCTGGGTCCAAATGGACAGCTCGATGGCGGCAGAAGTGCATAACCCGCGTTTTCGATGGAGAAAACTGGAACCCATGGGTTGAGGCCCACGACTGCGCCTTTCGAATGGCTCCCTGTAGACGCCTTTCAGCTACCCCAATGCTAGCTGAGCTGAAATATAGGCAGAAGTCATCAGCGAACAAAGAGGAAGAAACCGATGACCCCACTGCCTCAGCAAGTCCATTAATGGCAATTAAAAATAGGGGTACACTAAGGACAGAGCCCTGTGGGACACCGTTCTCCTGGACATGAGAGGAGCTGAGGGAAGTACCAACCCGTACCCGAAAAGGTCGGAAAGAAAGAAAGTTTTGAATAAAAAGTGTGAGCGGACCTCTCAAGCCCCAAGCATACAGTGTAGCCAGAATGTGGTGGCGCCAAGTGGTGTCGTACGCCTTTCTGAGGTCGAAAAAGACGGCAACAAGATGCTCACGTCTGCTAAATGCCGTATGAATGGCAGACTAAAGGGCCACTAAGTTATTAACAGTGGAGCAGCCTTGGCGGAAACCTCCCTGATGTGGTATCCACATAAGCCGCCGGCTCACCATACATTCGAACAGCTTGCACAGAACGTTGGTGAGGCTGATTGTGAGGTAACTATCAGCCACCTGTGGATCAGCACCAGGTTTGATCACCGGAATAACGATGTTTTCTCGCCATTGTAACGGGAAAGCCCCTCCGCCCATAAATGGTTAAACAGGGCGAGAAGATGGTGTTTAAACTCCACAGAAAGGTGCCAGATGAACTGGCTGTGGATGCTGTCCGGGCTGGAGAGGTATCAGGGCATGCGGCAAGGGCAGTGTCAAATTCCCATTCACTGAAAGCGGAGTTGTACAATTTGGCTCGACGCGTGTGAAAGGACAGCCGTTGCTGTTCAACCCGCTCCTTCAGTGCACAGAAGTCGACACTGTATTCAGATGTTGCAGAGGTGCGAGCATAATGCTCGGCCATGTGTTCTGCAATGGAAGTCGAGTCGGTGCATAGGGTACCCTGGATGCGTAGGCTGGGAATCCCTGCCGTTGGACGATACTCAAATAGGTGCCTAACCTGGGACCACACCTGAGATGCAGAGGCCCGACGGCCGATGCTGGTGACATACGTCTCCCAACAGTCCCGTTTACCCAGCCGGATGAGCTGTCGAGCCCGGGCCTGGAGCCGTTTAAAAGCTATTAGGTTTCCTAAGGCGGGGTGTCGACGATGCCGCTGGAGCGCCCAACGACGATCCCGAATGGCCTCAGCGATTTCCGGCGTCCACCAGGGCACAGGGCCAGAAGTGGTGGGAATGGTTGACTCAGCGGCTGAAACTATCGTACTGGTTACCTGGTGAACCACCATGTCCATGTCAGCTGGCAGTGGAACAGGAACTGTAGCAGCTGAGGTGTAGCGTTGCCAATCAGCTCGACGGAGAGACTATCGAGATGGGCAGCCCGCAGGTTGAAAATCCAGGAGCAACATGAGGACAGCAAAATGGTCGCTGTTGCAAAGGTCATCATCGACCCTCCACTGGAAATGCAGGAGCAGGCTCGGGGTATAAACAGGGAGATCTATCGCTGAGTATGTGCCTCGTGCCACACAAAAATGTGTGGGTGCACCAGTGTTTAACAGGCAGACGTCTTGCTGTGATAAGAGCATCTCTATGTCCCTACCGCGGCCTGTTGTCTGCGCTCCACCCCACAAGGGATGGTGAGCATTGAAGTCCCCCAGAATCAGAAATGGTGGGGGAAGTTGTGCCACCAGGGTAGCAAGTTCATTAAATGAAATCTTCTCATCTGGAGGAAGGTAAAGCGAACAGATCGTCAGTTCCTGCATAGCCCGGATTTGAACAGCCACCGCCTCAAGAGCCGTGTGTAGAGGCACAGCGGCACTGGGGACAGTGGCAAGGGCATAGATACAGACACCTCCAGAGACCCTGTCATATAAGAGACGATTTTTGTAATAGCCCCGATACCCACAAAGGGCTGGGGTCCTATTAACAGGAAACCAGGTTTCCTGCAGGGCTACACAAAATGCTGGGAAGCGGCACAACAATTGTTGTCCACATCCGCCACAGTTCCACTGGAGGGTCAGAGAGCCTCCTGGTCGCTGGGACAAGCTGAATTTGGCGGCGCAGTAGGGGTCGCAGTATCTTCTGTTGTTGCCGATTTCTGAGGCAGAGCCTCAACGTCCATGGCTTCCGAAGACTCGGCAATTGCCAAGTCTTTGGGGGACGCGAGGATCTCTATCTCGTCCTCAGAAGAAGAGGTGGAGGGGGGTGGTGGCAAGGTGGCCACCGGGGTATCCTTCTCCTTGGGTGTTTTCTTGTCTTTCTTCTTCTTCTTGGTTTCGCGCTTCTCTTTAGGTTTCTCATGCTGGGAGGGAGCCAGAGCAGGCCGTTGTGACTCTGGCTCTGGGGTGGGGACCAATGTCCCCTTTGGTTTGGTGGTTACCGCTCCCAAAGCAGGGTCTTTGGGGGCGATGGAATTTGAGGTGCCCCCAGTTGTTAGGGGGGCAGAGGTGGATAGTTGGGCCTGGGAGCCCACTAGGACCGACTGCACACGTGGTAATTCTATAGATGAAGATGCGGCTGCAGCAAAGGATGTCTTCATGCTGATGGGATGCAGTTTCTCGTACTTCCTCTTTGCCTCCAAGTAAGACAGCATATCCAGGGTTTTATATTCCATGATCTTTCTCTCCTTATGCAGAACAGAACAGGTGGGCGAGCAAGGGGAGTGGTGTTGTCTACAGTTCACACAAAATGGAGGAGGTGCACAAGGGACGTTAGGGTTTCCACATGTCCACACTCTCGACAGGTGGAGTTGGCAGTGCACCTGGAGGACATGTGCCCAAACCTCCAGCACTTAAAACAGCGCATAGGGGGAGGAACGTAGGGCTTCACGTCAATCTGGTAAATCATCACCTTGACCTTCTCAGACAATGTGTCGCCCTTGAAGGTCAAGATGAATGCACCAGTAGCGACCCTGTTGTCCTTCGGACCCCTATGCACTCGCCGTATAAAATGAACTCCTCTCCGCTCCAAGTTCTTACGTAGCTCGTCATCGGTCTGCAACAGAAGATCTTTATGGAATATAATACCCTGTACCATGTTGAGGCTCTTATGAGGAGTGATCGTTACGGGAACTTCACCCAGCTTGTCACAGACAAGCAGTGCTTGTGACTGTGCTGGGGATGACGTCGTAGTAAGGACAGAGCCGGATCACATCTTTGACGTGCCCTCCACCTCGCCGAATTTATCCTCAATGTTTTCAACAAAAAACAGGGGCTTTGTGTTGGTAAACGACTCACCGTCAATCCGGGAACATACTAAGTATCGGGGGGCATATGCCTCACCTCAATTTCTTGCCCTACGTTCCTCCCATAGCGTTGTCAAGGCAGGGAACAACTGAGGGTCATATTTCTCAGCATTGAAGTCAACCTTACCACGCTTTGAGACGCCGTTTTCGCGACAGGCACGCTTTTATTAGCTCGTTTCATCTTGGTCCCACGAGCAGCTAGGGAACTAAAGGTCCACCCAGGCAGAGCCCTGCTTGCCTGGGTAAGCCTTATACAACTGAGGTGCGGCAGGGTCCTCAGAGGTTGCTCGCTAACGACTGTTCAACCTCAACAGCCATGCATCTCCTCGGCACTTAGCACACCTTGAGATTGAGTTTTTTTTTTTTTTATAGAGATTTGTACCGTCCTCGCGATCCAGGCGATGAAGCCAAGATCCCCGGGTCTGAAATGTACAATGTTCCACCGTCGCGCCGAACGATGGTTGTTGAAGTACGCACAGAGCTTACGGTGTAGCGGACTGTTGGCGTGACACAGCCCACAGCTCAGGACCCCAAGTTCGCCAAGCTGAGCCCCTGAGGGGTCCACTCAATAACTGACCGCTTTGCTAACCTTAGTATGCACTTGACCATCCTACAGGGATATTCTGGGGGGAATTTTTAATTTATTTTATGTTTGACATATGTCTTTGACAGTGATTATTTTAAAAGGAATTTTTTTCTGTTTTTACTTTTTAATAAGTTTTAAAAAATATGGTGAGTGTGAAGATAATGTTTTATCAAAATGTTTGATGAATATTAATTCCATTGTCTTGCTTTAGCCTTTGATAATTACGAAACGTCGAAATGTGTAAGGCCTCAACAAATTGAAATTTGTGGTCAAGACTCTAAAGTAAATAACGTGCATCAAAATGGCCACATCTCACAAATGTGTAATGGAGACAGCAAGTAATAATAATACCTACTTTAATATGATGAGAAAAGAATTTAATTAGATTTATCAGAGATGCTACTTAGCCTAATCCATGATCTCCAACAATACACCTCTTGCATCACACCTATTATTATGCAACACTGGTATCGGGAGGTTCAGTTATGCAAGCAGATGTGACTAAAGTCCAACATGCTTCTCTACAACACCTGTATTGTGGGAGGTAGCAAAGCTGCGGCAGCGGAATTACGCCCTAGGGAAGATTTGATTCATGTCGGTATCCATGGGTACAGTGGACTTCGTTCAAGACAACATGGTGACTAAGAAGTATTGTACAATGGTTGCAGATTTAAATATATGTGACATTAATGATTCTATGACTAACATTCTGACCGATTCACAGTCATTTAAGTTTCTAAGTTTGTAGTAGGTAACATCAGCTGAATGTAAACTGATACTTATGGCAAAAGAAATAGTTGCCTTTCACATTCCATCTGACATTTATTGAAACAATGCACAAGATACAAATTTCCACTACACTGGCTGACAACTAATGTGACAGTAACTAGGCAATAACTGACCATAACTTAACTCACAGCCTCTGACAATAACAACATAAATGTTTATATCAGTAATGGAGGATAGGTAATAACTCAGCGTAAAGAGGCTCACTGAGCTGCTGACAGACACAAAAAAAGATAATCACATTCACACAACTTAAATTTTCAGCCATGGCCTACATCAGAAAAAGAAAGACATACATTCATGCAATCACTCAGACAACTATACACACACAACTATCATGTCTGACCACTCCAGCAACACAAGCTAGACTGTGTGGGGTGGGGAGTGGAGGGGGAAGGGTGCTGGGTAAAGGTGGGAATGGAAAGTGCCACATTGCATGATGGAATTTAAAAGCTCTGATAGGCAGGGATACGACTTCCTTAAATCCTGCCCTGAAATGAGATCCATCCTTAATGACATGCTTCCCACTCAACCAAGAGTGTCTTTCCGCCAACCACCTAACCTTCGTAGCCTCCTAGTCCATCCCTATGAAATCCCCAAACCACCTTCCCTACCCTCTTTCTCTTATCCATGCAACCACCCCCATTGTAAAACCTGCCCTATGCACCCTTCCACCACCACTTACACCAGTCCAGTAAACCGGAAGGTGTACACGATCAAGGGCAGAGCCACTTGCGATAGCACCCACGTGATTTACCAGCTGACATGCCTACACTATGAAGCGTTCTATGTGTGAATGACCAGCAACAAACTGTTCATGTGCATGAACGGTCAAAGGCAGACATTGTTTGTTGGTAATGAGGATCACCCTGTGGCTAAACATGCCTTGGTGCACGGCCAGCACATCTTGGCGCAGTGTTACACCGTCCGTGTTATCTGGATACTTCCCACCAACACCAACCTTTCAGAACTCCGGAGATGGGAACTTGCCCTTCAGCTTATTCTCTCCTCCCGTTGCCCACCTGGTCTCAACATCCGCTAAATTCAAATTCCCGCCCACCATCTTGAGCATCTTTTCTTCGGTTCTGTGAACAGAGCCTCTGCCTCAAGTGGTATCTCTGTCCAACTTCTTTGCTTTTCACAAATGTCTGTCTAGGTGTGTTTGCGTTTGGATATGTATGAGTGTGTGCATATTTGTTTACCTTCCTTTCTTTCCCCTAAGGTGGGTCCTTCCACTCCTGGAATTGGAATGACTCCTTTTCCACTTCCTTAAAACCCATATCCTTCCCTTTCTCCTCTCCTTTCTTCCTCTTTTCCTGAAGAAGCGACCAACTGTTGCGAAAGCTTGTATGTGTGTTTGTGTGTGATTTTATTTGTCTGTCGACTAGACTGTCCTTTGGGTAAGTCATCAGTTTTCTATTTTTTATATTTGTTTATAAAAATAAAGATTGTTTGACTTACCCAAAGCACAGGCTCGCTGATAGACACAAAAAACACAAATAAAAACACTCACAAACATTCAAGCTTTCACAACCGTTGGTTGCTAACCAAAATTTATTTTTGTCTGACTTTAGACATTTTGAATGGTAGCATCTTTTACATTAATTTGTTAGTCGTTATGAAACTGTACACCATGCAGTTCTCATCCATAACATACAGATACCATGGCGACTCAGAACCTCATAATAGTGTGATGGGAAGGTAGTGGTTCAAAATTTCTGCATTTTTTTTTTTTTTTTTTTTTTTTTTTTTTTTTTTTTTTTTGGTCAGTGGTACCAAATAGAACATCAAGGGTCTTTTAACTGTGACTCCTCTTTGGAACTAATGAACTACTTTATTAAAAATTTTTGTTGTTGTACAACAAAAACTTTAGTATTTGCCTAAAAATAAATATCTACCACAAGCACAAGCTGTTCGCTTTATGCAAAATAACCCACTCCTCCCTCTTTTACAGATTTTGAGTTAGCAAAATGTCATAGTTTTGAGTGCAAGATTAAATAAGAAAAGTGTTAAGTATTGATAAAAAACATTTACTGAAGTGGATTAATATCATTTAGAAGTACATGAATACATTTATAGTTCATTTCTGCAAATTTGTTCAGTTATGTGGAAGCAGTCCTCAATTGATATTTTGGGAGTATGAAGAGGATGTTATGTGAAATTGTGAGGACACCTAATCAGTTTCTAATTTGCCAAAAACATGGATACCTCCCATACTTTGGAAGAGTGCCACTGTAAAGGCATAAAAGTTGTGAAATTCTGGACAGGAAAAATGTGTTTTCATTCTCCCAGATAGGTAATGTAAGTGTGTTCAGACAGAGAATTTAGAACCACATTTTAAACCATAGGATTTTCCTGGGGCAGGTGTGTACTCTGGGCATAATTTATTACTTTGAGCTGCAGATCAAAAGTGAAGAAGTTGCTGAAAGTTAGGATATTAAGGATGCGGGACTTGGAATTATGAAAGACTGAGAGATTATTGTTTTAGAGGGAATATTAGGCAACCATTGAATTAAATAGGGAATGGTATAATATATAAGATAAATGGGTAGCTTGGAGAAATGAAATATGGATGACAGTGGAGGATCTAATAGGTAAAAACACCAGTCCTGGTAGAAATCCAGGATATCACTAGGAATATTGCATTTAATTGCTGAAAGGATAAAATATTTTTCTTTAATAAACAAATAAATACAACAAATGAAGCAGCCAAAGTGAATACACGTATGAAAGAAAGTAAGAAAGAAAGAAAGAGAGAGAGAGAGATTGGCAGAAAATTCAAAATGCCTAGAGGACAAATGCAAGGCTATAGGACTCTGTATAATTTAAAAAGGACTTTGCACCACTTGGCCATCATCAGTTATTATCCTGCCCAAATAGCAAAATGTGTCTACTACTTCTAGTGAGTCATTTTCTACCACAATTTCCTCAGAAGAATGACACTAAGGACTGTACTAAGGAAGTCAATAAATAATATATTATCTGAAATTATTCAGTTCAGGAATCTCTACCATTTTTAAAATTTTGATCCTATATACTGTATGCTTATATAGTTGAAAACATTACAAGTAATATTTTGCAGTTTGTCACTGTTATTTTGATATATTTTTAATTTCTTTGTTTCAGAATGGTATATAAGAAATTAGGACACGAGGTTAATACAAGTGGCTCATGCATTAAACACCAAAGCTTTCTTTTGGAAGATAAAGTGGATTCTGAATTCCAAGTAACATAAATCATTATGCAATTTTGATGACCATTATGTTTTAAAGTGTCTATCAGAAGTAATATATCATTGCCGAAGATTACCTTTAGTATTCAGTTTCAATGCCATACATTCTTGTAAGAGGGAACCTTGCATCATATGGACAACGTCAGCCTTGGAGAGTTCTTGTATCAGGCTTAAAAGGTAGATCTAATAATCATTACAACTTTTAGTAGCCTCCCCAACACACACACACACACACACACACACACACACACACACACACACACACACACACACGCACACACACACACAGTTTGGAAAGTCTCCTCTGTTGCACAGAGTGGTAAATAATTTTACTGACACACAAGATACCCTTCACTATACAATTTTGAGTGGTCTAAGAAATTTAGATGTATGAACTTTAATATAATATTGCACATTTTAAAAGGATAGATTGCCACACACCAATATTATTGTTCCTCCTTTCTGTGTTTCCCATTGTTTAATTAATAATAACAGTAGTTGAGACTTTTCATACTCATATGAAGCATTATACAGTTTCTGCACAGTAGATGTAATTATTTTCTAGCCTTCAATTGCTTCAACTTTCTGCTTTATTCCTTTTTTAAATATTTTATCTAATAAAGTAAAACAGAAGTGTGAATGAAATGAGTTATGACATGCATTAAATATTTTGTGAGGTATGACAGTGATTACAATATGGACTAGAATATATTGTTAACTAGCCGAAAACCCGGTGTTGCGCGGGTATTTATTTATTTATTCCAGCCTTGAGTTAGTACTTTTCCTATCCACTCTGTTTTTGGCCATCTCCTTTTTTTCTAAAAACATGTTACATTTATCAGAGAATATGCCGGTAACTCCCACTTATTAGAAAGGCAAAAGAATGGACCCACATAATTCATAATTACAGACCTATATCATTAACATCAGTTTACTGTAGAATTCTTGAAAATATTCTGAGTTATAATACAGTAAATTTCCTTGAGACAGAAAAGCTTCTGTCCATGCATTAGCATGGCCTTAGGAAGCATCAATCATGTGAAACTCAGGTTGCCCTTTTCTCTCATAACATCTTTCGAGCTATGGATGAAGGGCAACGGGCAGACTGCATGTTTCTCAATTTTTGAAAGGTGTTTGACACAGTAGTGCTCTGCAGACAGTTGAAGAAAGTACAAGCATATGGAATAGTTATCCAAATATGTGAGTAATAGATCCCAGTATGTTATCCTCAATAGTGAGAGTAGGGTATCATGAATGCCTCAGGGAACTCTGATAGAACCACTATTATTTTCTATCTATATAAGTGATCTGAAGGACAGAGCGTTGCAATCTGTGGCTGTTTGCCGATGATACTGTGGTGTATAGGAAGGTGTTGTCGTTGATTGACAGTAGGATGCAGGATGACTTGGACCAAATTTCTAAGTAGAAAATCATAAGTTGATACAGATAAATAGGAGAAACAATCCCATAATGTTTGAATACAGCGTAAGTAGTGTACTACTAGACAGAGTCATGTCAATTAAATATCTAAGCATAACACTGCACAGTGATACGAAATAGAACAAGAATTAATGAACAGGTATGGGCAAGTCAGATAGTCAACTTCAGTTTATTGGGAAAGTTTTGGGTCTCTAAAGGAGACCACATATAAATTGTTTGTACAACCCTGCCTTGAGTATTGCTCAAGTGTTTGGAATCCCTACCAGATCTGTTTAAAGGAAGACATAGAAGCAATTCAGAGGCAGGGGGCTTGGTTTGTTATTGGTAAGTTTGATCAATGCACAGGTGTTACTGAAATGGCTTCGGGAACTCAAATGCCAGTTGCTGGAGGGAAGGCAAAGTTGTTTTCCAGAACCACTGTTTAGAAAATTTATAGAGCCAGAATTTGAAGTGGACTGCAGAACAATTCTACTGCCACCAGCCTACATTTCGTGTAAAGACCACAAAGATTAGATAAGAGAGTTTAGGTCTTATACAGATGAGTATAAGCATTTGTTTTTCCCTTACTCCCTATGGGAGTGGAACAGAAAAGAAAGTAATAAGTAGTGGTACTGACTACCCTCCACCTTTGGGTGGATTGCAAAGTGTGTATGCAGATGTGAATCCGTAATTATTGTGGACTGCTTTTCCTTGATTTACTTAAACATTTGATGGTTTGGGAGGAGTTGTGAAAGTTTCACTTAAGATGTCCATTAATAGTAAGGTCCTTATTTCACAGAAAGTCAGTCTGTGACATTTGTTCCGCACTCATACTGACTTAAATCTGACACTCCACTTGATGTTATTAATTCAATTTTATGTAATGAATGCTTTAACCTTTATGTACTAACAAAGATATTTACTGTGGTTCTTAATAAATGTGAAAAGGATAAATCAAATATAAAAAATAGAAAACGGATGACTTACCCAAAGGGCAGGCTCGTTGACAGACACAAATAAAATTACATACAAACACAAATGTCTGTCTAGGTGTGTTTGCGTTTGGATATGTGTGAGTGTGTGTGTATTTGTTTACCTTCCTTTTTTTTCCTAAGGTAAGTCCTTCCACTCCTGGGATTGGAATGACTCCTTTTCCACTTCCTTAAAACCCATATCCTTCCCTTTCTCCTCTTCCTTCTTCCTCTTTTCCTGAAGAAGTGACCAACGGTTGCGAAAGCTTGTATGTGTGTTTTTATGTGTGATTTTATTTGTGTCTGTCGACGAGCCTGCCTGCCCTTTGGGTAAGTCATCCTTTTCTATTTTTTCTATTTGTTTATCCAACCAGGAAAGTTTCCTTCTATAATTTTCGTTTCATCAAAAGGATAAATCATATTTATAACAACATAAGCAAGTCACTGATTAAAGAATCCCAAAAGTGTTACTGTTTTTCTATCATCTTCACTTTCATAATACTAGTTTAGTGATTGTAAAAGGAAACTGGATCTAATTCATGCCACCAGCAAACATTTATGGCTACACATGCAAAAAAATTATTTTGATATTATTTACAATCATTTTTTTTAGCAAATAGGCCTTGGTTTTCGGAAAAAAAAAAGGTTGAAGTTCACTGCACGCTATAAGATGTTTAACATTAGTCGGGTGCCAACCAAGAGAATGTGGTGTAGCGGTTACGGTCTGTGGATGCCATGCTGGAGGTACTGTGTTCAAGTCCTCTCCATGTTTTTGCTCTCTCTTTTAAAAGCAGAATAGTCCAATATTTTTCGATTTTATTTTACAGACTATTGACAAACAATATACATTGGGTGACATTAGTAAGAAATATCCAAATTTGCCCTAGTAATTTAATTTTCACACCAGTATTACAAAATCTTACTTGCTATCACCCGTATCGCTTGCTGTGCCACAACAGATATCCAGATGTTGTAAAAGCAACCAAAACACAATGGTTTGCAGCACCAAGCACATTTCATAAAAGCTACTGTCTTGCAGGCACACACAGTTTTTAAGAGTGTTACCAGAAACCATTGTTTGTATACATTCAAACAGGGTTCTCATTTGTCTGTCAACTTTGATGCAAACAATGTGTATTTTATTAAGTACCTTTGAAAAATCAGGTGTCTTGAATTGATGAAAAATTAATAATTGTAAATTTTTGGGTATAAGGTCCGCTTGATAGGCAAAACACTGTTTTTACTTTTCACCCAAATATGTTTCAGCACCTCTGTGCTGTCATCAGTGTGTTTTTCCTACTTATTAATGACTTGGTTTTATATTTTGTGGTCATGTAAGACCCTTATTACATAAGCAATACACATATTTTGCAGACTTTTTTCTTTCACCCTCACTTCACACTTGGGCTAAAGTGACTGTGTATGTTTTGTTATTATGCAAGTAATAACAGAGATGTCTGCGTGGACAGTTCACTTTCTGTTTGACCAAGCATAGCCTGATACCAGAGGCCTTTATTTTTTCTTTTGTCGTTCGTTAATGCTGGTGAGTTGGGCCGCTGGTATCATATGCTATAGCCTATGCGCTTGCCATCTGTCACTCGTTTCGCATTCTCAGCGACCACCAACAGGTGGCAGCCATGTTTATTAGCAGAGGCCTTTGTACTGCAACAACTTGTGGCATATCAGTGGTAAATTAAACAGTTTTATCAACTGTTATTACTTTGGATATTATTACATCTTGTTTTTAAAATGTCTTTGAACTAACATGACACAAAATCCAATGCTTGAAAGTTGTTTTACTGTTACCTATGTACATTTTTCTGAGTGGTATCACCAATGATACCCCGGGAATCTATTACAATTGTGTTTGTTAGCCATATCAGTTTATATGTGCAAGATAAGCTACATACATCTACATATAATGACTTTACATAAATAATTTATAAACATATGTTTTCTTACTTTGAGGAAGTGCACAAATTGAGATTATATTCATATTCTAATTAATTGCAGGCTTGTCTGAAAATGAAATTCGGGAGCAATTAGAGGTGATAGGTCCCAGTAGCTCAGATGTAGAATTGTCTGAATATGAAGACAATGCTGATTTAACTGTCAAGGCTCCAAGTGAGATATCATCAGAATTGGAAGATGACTCTGTGCCTCTGGATGAAATATGATGAATAAGCGTAGGACGGAGGCACAAATCTGAATATGTAGATTAAAAGTGAAGTTAATTCGCAAGTTCAATAAGACAACAAACCAATTTTTATTGCTTCATCTGCCTACAGTGTTCAACAACAGGTTTAGCATTGATCAAAGAAGGATGCAAAACATGTATGCAAAATGCTATTTTTCACTACAGTTTCTATATGGGTGAAGTAGATGTATTTGACAGGGTTGTAGGGAAGTATGCAATGAGAGGGAGAACCCATAAATGGACAGTAAGAATAATTCATCATTTTGTAGACTTTCCCATAGCTGCTGCATGGCTAGAATACAGACAGGATGCTATCCAAAATAAATGGGCAAGCAGGGATATAAAGAAGTATTACACATTTAAACTTGATATTGCTCACAATATGATCTTCTACTAGAGGCTTGCGAAACAAAATGAGTGCATCTCAGAGGAGGATGACTGACTGTAAGAGCCCAAACGTCCGAGTGTATCTCAGTCAATGCCACCAGTCCAGTCTAGGTCATAAAATGTGTTACACTTGCCAGAGATGAGAAATTCTCACCAGAAGTGCAGCTCCAAACATAGGTTCACAGGATAAGGGTCTCATCTTCATTCGTTGTGCAGAATGCAAGGTTTTTTATGCATCACAAGTGAATGCAACTGTTTCTTGCAGTGTCACAGATAGTAATAAAAATACTAGCTTAAATTTGCAAAGTGATATCATAATTTGTGTTTCTCCTTACATGTATATTTTGTAATAGCTGAGTCCCCAGGTATCAAATGTGATACCATCTATAAAATTTAATTAAAAATTCAAAAGTATTTTGCACTTATTTATGTATACAGTAGCCCAGAAACAGGCTTTCATTAAAATAGGAGATGTATGTGCCTTCAGGACACAGGATACACAATTTGTACTTCTTAATAATTTCACACAATTTTTTGCTGTTTGTTGATATTCTGTAAAATAAAATGGAAAAATTTTGGACTATTATGCTTGGGGGGGGGGGGAGGCCAAAAAGACGGAGAGGACCTGAATACTATAGCTCCAGTGCCCAGTGTGGTTGTGGTGGTAGATCTTAACTGCTGCACCACGCTCACTTGGTTGGATCATGCCTAACCTTACACGTCTTACAGCGTGCAGTGAACATCATCAATTTTCTCGAAAACCTAGGCCTGATGCTAAAAATCCAGGTAGCCTCATAATTAGGGCAAGTCCCTCAACATATCCAAGACCCATCATTATCCATTATTTACACCTCTGATGGCCCCCTTGTAAGACAAATTCAGTCAAAAAATTGGTATCTCTCCATTGTAGGAGAAACCATAATAAGTTGCAGTGGCTTGTGGCTTGGAAGTCATACACAGACAAACTGCTATACACCTTATCACACTTTTGTAAGTTCACAATAATTTTTATGACACAGATGAATGAAATATTGAAATTATACTTGGTGTCTATATAGAGTTGATAACACTGAATTCACAAACAAGTTTACTTGTGTTACTTCCAAGCACCCTTAGATGGTATACTAAAAACAGAACCGTTATCTAAACTCTTAAACCTATTAAAGCGAAAGTTTATATAGTCATGGGATGAAGTAGCTTGAGAAGTGTTTGAAAATACTAAACAAGCCGTAGTAAGTGTACCCATATTAAAAAACGACTTACTGAGCAAACTTTTTAAATTAGGTGTGATGCTTCAGAGTATGTAAAACTGCTGAATTATTTCGAGGAGATTGATACTCAGAATTGGGGTAACATAAAACCATCACATTTGCATATATAAACTTTTTCTAAGCACAAAGTAAATTTAATCACAGGTAAATTTAATCACAATTTACGTGTTGAATGGAGCATAACTGAACACCAAACATTAATTTTAATGGAAAGTAAATTGCTATACTGATGACTGATGAGACGGGCTGTATTTTATAGGAATATCAAGCAGGAATTAATTACATTAACGGATCCCAAAACATAGTTCTGTACACATAATCTAGATTACTATTAAGTATGAATAATATCAAGAGACTATTTTGCTGTCAACTTGTTGAGTCTACGCTTTACTAGTAACAAGGTGAGGAACTCAGTGTTATGAATTAAACAAAGAATAAAATATGGTGAATGTTGTGGAAATAGATATTTTAACTGCAAATATTTGTCCTTACCACAAATGCTAATGGAAGATATGGAACAGTTGTGAAGAATAAAATAAAGTATTGGGAACTTTCGTGAATGGTAATTGATTGTATGTTGATTTGGAGAGCACCTTCAGGTGTGAAAAAATGGAAATTGTACATACCATAATGTGTAGTAAATAAATTAATGGAATTTGTCCTCAAGAAATTGTGGTTATTTTAGATTGAATTAAGCACATTTCAATTTTATTGTCTTAAAATATGAATTGAAAAGTTGTGCATATAATTAAATCATGTGTAATATGTCAGAAAATTAAGGAAGACAAGAGTGAAAGTTGTATCCCATATTATCAAAAGGCTCATGATTTAATGGGAGCTGGTTTCTTTGGGCAACTACCAACAAGAAAAGGAATTTCTAAAGTAATGTTTGTCCAAATATGTTAAAAGTTTACCCTATTAAATGCCAACAGCTGTGCCTCAGTGGACAAGTTGTCACCAGATCACCAAATTTTAGCAGTCAGGCTTGGCTTAATCTTGGATGGATCGGTCATATATGAGTCTGCCAAGCGGTGTTGGCAAGTGGGATGGATTCAGTCCTTGTGAGGACAGTTTAGGAGCTGATTAACTTAAAGCAGCAGATCTGGTCATGGAAAATGACAAAATGACCAGAAGAGACATGTGCTGACAACTTTCCCCACCATATCGCATCCATTGAAGTCTCTGAGCAGAGGATGACATGTTGGCAAGGCTTTCCGAGGACCATAGGACAGAGCTAACTCCACCACAGCAATACATTGTTTAAGGGATTATTTCAAAGATACAGGAAGTACACTTTTTGTCTTCTAACGAATAATGGTGCACAGCTTATTAGCTACAATTTTAAAGAATTTTGGCAGGAAGAGATTAAAATATAGCTGTCTTGAAAAATTGTCCCCCATGTCAAATGAGAGGGGAAAAGGTAATTAACAGAAGGGAAAAAAGGAGATGGACCATTATACGAATGGAGTAAATACAAATCTGGGCAATGCCAAGTATTAAGGCTAGTGTATTATAATATGAGCAGTGTTGAAAAAATGTAAATGGAAAAAAAGGAGAGAGAGAGAGAGAGAGAGAGAGAGAGAGAGAGAGAGAGAGAGAGAGAGAGAGGGGGAGAGAGGTAGTGGGATTTAACCCAGCGTCCCCCAGATTACACAGTGTAAATGCTAACCAAATAACCACGACTGTCTTGTGCTCAGACGTATTATGAATAGGTACATAAAGGATGTGTGAAACTTATTTTGTAATGTTCTCAAAATTACATTAGTAGTGTGCTTTACTACTTTCACTTTATATTGTCCTGTTGGGCTACAAAGTGTACAAAGGTTGAAGAAAATCTGCGATGCAACTGTTATGGTCTCCCCTTGTTAGTCATTAGTGGATGATTAGCTCAATTCCAATTATAACTTCCCATTCTGAATGTACTAACCACTGAGACAGGTCAGATAAACATGTATTTGATTTCATCTTCTTCAATGTATACCGTACATTTACTTTTCTTCCACTGGCTCCTTGTTTCTAAATTTTCTTGTATTCCTATTTCTTCCCTTGGATATGTCCAAATCTGGATCACACTATTGCATTAATGTAGGTCAGAAGAACTTCTCTCTATTCTTTGTAGTGCAACTTGAATAGATATTTTTTATATAAACTGTTAAGGTATTTCTATAAAAAATAATACAAATAAATTTGTCTTCAAAACTAGAAAGGTACATTATATGTTTAGCTCACATGCAATGAAAGGTATTGTAAGAATGTAAATTTTAGTAAGGTAATAAGACTAGATAAATATAAATAGTGGCATTTAAGAGAAAATGGGTGTGATCACATTTTAGTCATGTATATGAATAAAGGTTACAGCCTAGTCACATTCTCAGCATGAGAAATGATGCAGTCATGGATGATGCTATTTAATATAACATTAATACTTGATTCAAACTTTTTTGAGTTAGTAATCTTTGTTTTAATACTCGGTTATCTGAATGTAAAATGAAGATAAACTTGTTTGTTTGAATATATTTTTGTAAGCTTACAACATTGCTTTTATCTCATGTTGAAGCATCAGATCTTGAACAGATGAGCAGATTCGCATCTGGAGGTTACTGTGACGAATCAACAATAGTTTTCTTGCAACATCCATGTGTTATTCTGACAGCCCTTGAAGTTCTGGGTTATAAAGTAGTTGCTTCATCTTCTGCTTCTGTGAAACAAGACTACAATGAGTATATGTGGACTATGAGAAAGGACTTTGCAGAACCAGAGCCTAGTAAGTTGTACACAATGGCATAATTTTTAATTTAGGTGCTGATCAAAATGCCCAGCCTAATTTTGCTTTGTTTCGCAAGTAGTTCAGCTTCTTTTCCAAAATCGTATTGGTTTCTTCCATTTACTTTGAAACTTTTACTCTGATTCGTATTTCCAGGGGATGTAGAAAACTATGTTTTTGCCAGGTAATTTGGTATCTAGAATTGTGGCAAAAAGTACTGTTTTAATCATAAAATAATAGTTTGATGGCAGTTAATTTTGTACTAATGATTACACATATATCCAGTAATGTAGCTTATAACTAACACCCAGTTTTGCTATTTAAAATTAATGGTTTGAGACAAAAGGTTGTTTTAGCATCACAAAGACTTCAACAGGAACTCAATTAATGGGCCAGTCATTTAAATATTTTGTATAAAAGGTGAATCTATAACTTGGTTGAACATACAACATACCATTCAGTTGTGTCAAGAAAAACCAAGTGATCTCAAGTATATAGATAATTAGTGACCACAGCCATTCCTGATTTCATTAAATTTCTAATATTCAGAGTGAAATTAAGAAGTCTGTTATCATAGCCAGATAAATTCACTGTTAGCTTGTAATCAAATAATAGAAACTCCAAGCAGGAATTCAACAATATAATGACAGTTTGAAACTCACCATAATGACGAGCTGCAACAGGCACACACATACCTCAATGGCATCCGGAAACAGTGTTGTGGCTGTGTGATTGTGGGAATGTTCTTTATTCTGAAGAAAGCCATGACAGACAGCTTAAATGTTGTATGTGTGTGTCTTTTTTTATGTGCCTGTTGCAGCTCGTCGTTACGTCTTTGCAGTTACTTGTAAACTGGCCCTTACTTCTGACATTGTCATAAACTTCCAAATGTATTTCTGTCACTGTGGTAAGAAAACTGTTTGTTATGGGTGTACTATGAACCTAACAGTACCATATGAAGAAATACAGACATGTTATGAAAGAAACATACTTAATAATTTCTTGCTAAGAGTGCCTATTTCATTTTCTCTGTTCGGAAATTGCATCCATGAAAATCCAGGGCAGTTGCTAGTTATGTAAATAAAAATAAATTAAAAATGTAACAAATTTTTAAATTTGCTAAAAGTACAAAATAATTTTCCCTAGCTCCATACAGATTGCCAACCCCGTCAAACGGGGTGATTTCGAACACCGAGGTGATTTCAGACGATATGGTTTACCTTCTCTTTCCCGCCGCATAGCATTGAATTAGTTCTAATTTCCACCTCCGCTTGCTGCTTATTTTATGCACGTGACTAATTCCCGTGTCCCGTGCTCCTGCGTTTGGATCGATTGTTTACCAACGCAATAATCAGTTGGACAGTCTCATTGTCGAAAGTTCTCGCTGTGTTATAGAGCGGAAATTTTCTGTTGTTGCAACTGGCGGAAAAGCATTGTAGTGTCAGTTGCCAACGAGATCAGTAGGCTGTGGCACTGTGAGAAGTTTTGTAGCAGTTTGTCACGAGTTTTGTGTAAAGTTTCAAAGTAACAGAAGTTTTTTCGAAATTGTGTACTTTGTGGGATGATATCGGACAATGCCGAAAACATATAAAAGTAAGAAAGGTGTTAAATATCTGTGTAATTAAGACCCAGAAATTCTAAAGAAAGTAGTTCAAGATATTCAGTGTGGCAAATTAACCCATAGAAAAGACTTTAATAAATAAAAATCCTTATCTCAGTCCTTATCCCTTATTTTAATGATGGATGTCCTTAAAATATGTTAAAAGTCACTAAAATCAAACAAACAAAAAGTAAAATAAATTAAAAGTCAATTTGTGTCCGAAATCATCCCATACACTTCGAAACACCAATCAGAAATTGAAAATACATGTGTGTCTGAAATTACACCAGTCCATGGGGTGATTTCTAACACTTTATTTGTCTGTCTCAGGCAAAAGTAGATGCACATGGACATTCTATTTCTAGGATATATTATTGGTTATATGTATATCGCACCACTTCTGTAAATGAAATCTGACAAAACCTCTGAAAGTTATATTGAAAATAATCTCAAAACTGTCCGAAATCATCCCGTTTGATGGTGAACCTGAAGTTTTGTGTTTGTGAATTTTTCAAAGCTGTGACAATACTTGTAAGATTTAAAATAAAAATTGTGAAAGCATGTAATAGTTATTTCTGATCAATGAATTATGTATTGCATGCTACCCAAATTTTACATTATAAATTTTGGATGTATTGTCAGAGCTTCCCAAAGTTCACAAACACAGATATTCAAGAGTATCTGCATATGGTTGGAAAGCTGACCAAGAGAAATTATTTTACATTTCACTGTTTGATTTTTGTTTCATTTTATTTATTGTGATATTAAACGATTGAAAGTCCAGATTGGAATGTCAGTAAATGTCAGTAATATGTGAGAGATGCAACTCACCATAAGCCGGCCGCGGTGGCCGAGGGGACTGAGTCACGGTCAAGGTCTGCACGGCCACTACGGTCTGGGGTTCGAATCCCCCCTCGGGCATGGATATTTGTGCCGTCCTTAGTTGTAGGTAGTTCATAAGTAGTTTGTAAGTTTAGGGACTGATGACCCCGTAGTTAAGTCCCTTAAGCTTAACAAACATTTGAACATTTTTTGAACTCACCATAAAAACAACCTCTGAACAACAGACAGTCAAGTAGAAGAGGCAATCACATTTACAATTTAAATTTTCAGCTACAGCTTTTATCAGAAAAAGATACAGATACAGTCACACAATCACTCATACATGCACACACGACTGCCATCTCTGACCACTCTGGTGAGTTGTACTGGAGCAGCCAGAAATTGTGTTCATGTGTGCATGAGTTAAGTGTGAGTCATTGCTTGCCCACGAAGGTTCGTGACCCAAAAACAAAAGAGCATGACACATAGCTCAGGAGATATGACGCAATAAACAACGAGAGGCCACCTCGTAGGAATACCCACATTTATGCGTCAATTATTGGAAAATGGGAGTAGTTAGGGACCTGCAACAAAGTTTGCATGTAATTGCGGACGTTTATGGAGCATTTTGTAAGTGACCTCCTCCCCTCCCCCCCCCTCGGCCCCCACAAAATGATGAAACAAAAAGAAGTGTACCACTCACAACAGTTTCGCTATAGATGCTGTAAAACTGTTGGCATCAGGTATGAACTTATATCAAATAAAGTTAGCGTTAAAGATTTGCTTGTTACTATTTATTTTTGTCTGCAAGTCTACCTTAATTCTCTTGCATCCAAAATTAAGCAATCTGTTTTGTTAATCTCTATCTATATAGGGAGGAGGACAACAGCATACTACCTCCAAACAGGACCATGCCTAGTAAAGCACTGTGGTGTTCAAACCAATCTTCGGATTGTTGACTGCTTTACCTTTTTATCTATATAGAAGCGAAAGAACACACTCACTCACTGACTAAACAGGAAATCTCAGAGGCTACTTCGCCTATGAAGCTTAAATTTGGCAGGAATATAGTTTATAGGTAGAAAACTCATCTAAGAAAGTATTTTGTAATAGGTGCATGGTGGAGCATACTTCTCCTACAGACTCATGAAATCTACAGTTTCATTCCAATTTTCATGAAATTTCGCACACTTGACCATCAAAACAAGAGGAAGGTCACCGTCTACCTTACGTTTCATACGGTGCATGGGGGAGGGTATTTTGCAACATAAAAATGGATCCCTGAATACTTTGACCACGCCATAACTTTAGAACAGCTTGACCAATTTCACAGATCCTTTTTTTTTTTTTTTTTTTTTTTTTTTTTTTTTTTTTTTTTTTTTTTTTTTTTTTTTGTCTTATTCTCAGAAAAAGGGTTGTATGAAATAAAGCTGGAATACTTGATGACAACTAAGTGCATTTTCCAATATGACCCCACATTTCTATT
Organism: Locusta migratoria; assembly: GCA_026315105.1. Lineage (NCBI taxonomy): Eukaryota > Metazoa > Arthropoda > Insecta > Orthoptera > Acrididae > Locusta > Locusta migratoria. Next base: position 700,724,139 of record CM048745.1, on the reverse strand, counting down.
GCATATAAATCTATAGTTTTGTTCTGATTTTGATGAAATTTTGCACACACTAACGTAAAAACAAGAGGTACGTCAATGTCTGTATAAAATTTTGTTTTGGTGCATAGTGAAGGGTACTTAACTTAAGGAATTTTACAAAATGCATAGTTTTGCTCTAATCTTAATGAATTTTTGCACCCATGACTTTTAATCCTAGAGGAAGATTACTGGGTACATATGTTTGTATGGTACATGACAGAGGGTCCCTTGCAGAAAACTTTGCCGAGAGAGGGAAAGGTGGAAATGAACAGAGAGATGAGAGAGAAAGAGGTGGATGCAGAGAGAGGGGCATAGGGGATGTGGACTACAAGAGTGTAAGATAAATAAACACCCGGGCAACGTCGAGTTTACAGCTAGTATATATATATAAACATAAACATAAAATACAATAGATCACAAAGAGGCTCGCTGAGCTGCTGACAGTCATGAAAAATCGACTATCACATTCACAGAACTTATATTGTGAGCCATGGCCTTCATCATAAAAGGCCATGATGATAGCCATGGCCGAAAATTTAAGTTGTGTGAATGTGATAGTCTATTTTTCTTACCTGTCAGCAGCTCAGCAAGCCTCTTTACAGTGAGCTGTTACCAATCCTCCATTATTGATATTCCTATATGATTTTCCATCATTTAAAATACACCGATCCACCACCCAACACTTCCTATCCCAGTCCCATCACAGGTTTATCCTACTCTATGAAAGTCACCACCTGTGAAAGTAAGCATTTAATTTACAAACTGTGCTGCAATTGCTGCACAGATTTTTGTATTGGTATGACCTCTAACGAGCCATCATTTAGGATGAATAGCCACTGCCAAACTGTGATCAAAATCAAGGTAGACCATCCTGTGGTACAACATGTAGATGAGCACACGCTTGACTGTAATGGCTGCTTCACAATCTGGACCATCTGGATACCTGCCTCCTCTCCCACCTTACAGTATGTTCTCCGATTCTGAAGTTATCCAGGACTCAACCTACAATAAGCTCTTTGACTTGTGTGCGTATGTATATGTGTGTGTTGTTTGTTTGATTTGCTTCCCTCCTCTTCCCATTCAATTCCTAAGCTGCACCTCTTTCGCTCCATCTAGTATTTATATGCTCTGTAAGGCCACACTGTGTCCTTCCTCACCACCACCACCACCACCACATCTGAAACAAAGATGTTCTAAAACTGGATGACACCTTTATTTGTGTAAAAATATTTAGCCCCTAATGTGATTGTTGTAATCAAATCCATGTAGGAGCGTGTTGTTGCTGTGCCAAAGAAAGTTTATATAGGAAGTATAGTGCGTAAAACTTATTGATGAGGGCAGCACTTTTAAAAAATTATGTAATTAAGTGTTCTAAATGCACTTTATAAAGTTTTGAAGGTGAGGTAAAACAATCAACTATAGCTAAGTTATGGAAAACTAATCTCAAAATTGCAGTAATCAGTAACTCCAATGACAGAGGAGTGGGCTATTTCAGAGTGTGAAATGTGGATGTACCAGATTTCACACATACCTTACAGATTAAAATGGAATTTATTACAAACAACAGTTATGTAATTTTAATTATGACATTTTAATTAATTTTTGTTTTTGAACTATCATAATACATTATTGTGCACTTTAAGGAGTAATTTGACTTTCTGTGGTATTTAAGACCCCAAATACACAATTTTTATTAGTATTATGAATTAATAAGTAGGATTTAAATGCACTAAAATTATAATTAGGATGTCAGTAATTTCCTATGTATGTTTTAGAATAATATTGTATGCACAAGTGATAATAAATCAATTGTGCTGCCTTCAGAGCTTACAATAAATGTTATTTGTGTTAGTTAAAAGTTAAGACATGTCAATTAAATTGTTACTGATAAAAGCAACTTAGTTACATTTGAAGTTACTTTATGGAAGTAGTGACACCGTTATTGACCATTATCTTTGATAACTAAAGACTACTAGTAACAGCATTACAAGTAATTACAGTAATAATCTCTTCTTTTTTCATGGTGGCACATTTTAAACATTGAGTACTATATTCTGTTTCAATGAAAGGAATTAGCAGTATATACTTAATGGAGACAAATATATATTTTAATGTGTAATCATTCATTTTGAACTCCTTTGTATATCTTGGGTAAATATTGGGCTAATGCCATAAGCTTATTTTTTCTACATCATTTTGTGACTGTGCTTATACTCTACCTATAAACACCACAACAGGGATTAGACATAAAAATCAGATTGTATACCAGTGTTTTTAGCTCAAGTACCCATAGCGTTACAATGTATACCAATAATTGTGTTGTTACAGTCTAGACATTTACTCTGCTGAATTGCTTTTGAATCATCAAGTTCTGTTTATTTGCCCATTAAAAAATAATAATAATAAAATAAAATAAAAATAAAAAAATGTAGAGGCATAAGTTCTTCAATATTATGATTTAAATCAGAATTCATCCCATCTATGGTACTTTACTGATGCATAGTAATAAATTTATCATAGATGTGTGGTTCCCCCCCCCCCCCCCCATTTTCAGTTTTTGCTTTGCAAGACCTTGCATGATATATTAGTGTATCTTTTCTTTCTCTAGCTGGAAATGGACATACCACTTTTGCATCCTAATCAAGTCACTATGCCAGACCTTCCAACTTATTTATACGCTGCAGTCAAAGGATCATTGCATGCTAGTGACTGTTCTGTGTTTGGACTGAACTGTGCTGAAATACAGGCTCTAACTAAGCGATACCAAAATGCATCATCTGAGACACTTAATGGAGTTATAATCAAAGGTGAGAATGATTTTTGTCAAATGTATGTCTTAAATATGGAAGCATTATGTACCTTTATTTTGATAAGTAGACAAGGCATTAAGCAGTGTGTACACAAATAAATAACAAAAATATAAATTCCTGGATGAGGCAGTAAGTAAAATAAGGGAAAGGGATTCATTTATATGTATAGCAGGGTAATAATGTGGTTGTATTACAGATGTAGGTACTTTTGTTAGGAAAAGAGCAAGTACTAAAAAGCTGGTTGAAAGGTGTTTCCTGTTAAGTGTTTTTCTGTTCCCTACATACATAGATGTGATATAGGTCAATGGTTCCCTCCTTTTGTGTTAAATATAAAATCATTTTAATAGCTTATATCTCAGAAAGAGATGATTCAGGTTATACACTTAATGATTTCAGCTTTTGACTTGTTCCGTATTTACAGATCTTCTTCTTTATGCACTTAACACAAAAAACATCTTTTCCTTGCTTTTTGATGAGCAAGTTCATCAATATTATCACACAATTTTCAAGCAATGCCATTTTCCACTGACAACTTGGCAAAAGAAGATGGGTGTTCTCATGAGGTGCTGCTTCTGAAATAATGCTTGACAAGATTTAAATTTGAAAAGTACCTTTCAGCATTGGCAACAGTTACTGACAAGGTTCTGCAGGCCATATAAATGTTGGCAAATGGATTGCCAGTGTTATTCAAGTGTTTCAATATTCAATTTCACAATACCTTTTGGACAGTCACCATTTATGTTCACACTTCTCAAGGTGTGTAGAAAGTGCCACAGTGGAATTGCAGAGGACACTAAGGCACCTTCCTGCAGAATGCACGGTTGCTCCCTGTTGGAGGTTCAAGTCCTAGTGCGCGCGCGCGTGTGTTTGTGTGTGTGTGTGTGTGTGTGTGTGTGTGTGTGTGTGTGTGTTTTGTCCTGAAGTTAGTTTAAGTATTTCGTAAGCTTAGGGAATGTGTGAAGAATTTTGCAAGCTAATAAACTCTGAAGTATGTGAAGCATTAACATATCAAATGAGATGTGTGTAAAATTACATTTCTGAGTAAAATATCTTGATTTTATGTTTCATTAGGAATTGAATATGTTTGATGCTGTGCGATACGTGTGTTTGCAATTAAAGATGAACTAATTTGCGGTGCTCTGTAAAGAGAATATACAAAACTTGCACAAATAATAGGTGAAAAGGTTTTAGTTATAGGAATTAAATCTAAGATGGTACTGGAATTGAACCAGCGACCTAGGGACTATTAACCTCAGTAGTTAAATCCCATAGATTTACAAACATTTTTTGGGTACATAGCAGTTTCAGTTCCTCTTCCTGTACGTATTGTGTCAAGTGCCTTAATACAAAGCACATTTATTAAAATATATGTTTGGAATCATATAAAGAAAAAGCTGCTGCTGTCAGTTGTATTCAAAGTGGCTAACTGTGGATGATGATAGGGAAGAAATTATATGGACCAAAGGATATATGGAGATGCATAAGTGGAATATATTTTTTGTTTGTTCTCTAACCTAACCTCTGAACAGAGACCATCAATTTGTCAATTGTTATAGTAATTGTTCCTACTCCAAATTATCCTGCTTGGTTTGCATACAACTTCCTAGTTACCAAGAACGTGAAATTAAAAAAAGTGAGTAAATAAATAAATTATAATAGTTTCTGTTGCTTTCTTATATCTGTTTGCTTTATCTACTTGATAGAACTGGTCTTTCTATAATACTATTACAAAGATAATTTTCTGCTAATTTCAGCAATATGCAATGTTAAGAATAAATGAGAAACCCTTCAACAACAATACATGGAAAGATTGCACAAGCCTCTTAAATTCGCGTCAGATGAAGTCAGATACAGTACTGTGGCCACGTATTTCAATTATATGTTGCTTCTAAGAATTTGAGTATGTTGTTGATTCTGGTGATACATGTACTCACAACCAACCGACATCATCTGTATTTCTTCAGAACCAGTACTACTCACTTCTCCACAGAAATGACATTAACATTGTTGGTCCGAATTTTCATCAGTTTAACCATTTCTTGTTCAATAATATTTAACATATAATGAATAGTCTGTTGCGCTATTCACAAATGTCTGAAGAAGCACTATAGATACTTTTTGATGTTTTGATAGACCATACTTTGGACCACACTTCCTCTTTTTTTGTCCTTTAGGATAATTGCATCTTGCAGCAAACGAATGCTTTTACTGCTGTCAGATAATGCAGGGAAGATTTTTTGTGCTTCACACACTGGTAGAAAACAGTTACGGGGTTAACTGCGGCTGGTTGCAAACGAGTAGTAATGTGCCAGCAGCAAGGGTACAGCGTAAACACACCTTAACTCCTGGGGAGATGCGATGTGCGAGCAGCGAGGTGGTAGCATAGATGCACCCATAGGTTCCTGCCTAGGCATATATTTGCAAAATAGTGTTTTTCTTGGAAAACAGTATACTACTTAAACGAGCAACAGTGTAAACGTAATAGGTCTATGAATAACCATTCCTTCGATATTTTTACTTGCTGAGTAACGACAATGTTATTGCTACAAATAACTCAAATTCAAAACATGGAGAGAGATTTAAACATTGTACAGAGAAACTATTACATTTAACAGAATTTAAAATTGAAGTTGTACACATATTGAAGAATTTTTATCTGTATAAGAAGCATCCTAAAAGAACTAGCTCATAGATGTTCTTTTGTAGTTTATAGACAACTGAGACCAAGTCAAATCTTTAAATTGTTTCTAATATGTCAGTCTCCTGTTTATTTAATTTTGATTGGTACTGCGTTTTACACCACAATCAACTTATTTCAAATAATTACTTGCATTTGTGTGCTTTATGAATTTGTAAATTATTGACAGTAACAACAGAAGTTACTCCAGAGAGAGAGAGAGAGAGAGAGAGAGAGAGAGAGAGAGAGAGACGGAGGGAGGTCTCAGTGTGATGTTTAAATAACATCCAAAACACCCAATATTCCACAATATACTTCAGTTACATACAAGATAAAAGTTCCAGAATCTGTTATAAATGCAGAAATGAAGTAAAAAGTAGTACCAACTGGTGAGCCACAAACCTTCTTCCTTGTGTTCCATAGTTGGACACAAAGCCACAAGACAAGAAAAGCGACATAGGAAGTGCTCTCTTGCACGGACAAGGGGGCCATAAGAAGTATAAATAATGGATTTTGATGGGTCATGGATATGTTGTGGAGGGACATACCCTGAGTATGAGGATACTTGGTTTTTTAGCAATGGGCCTCAGTTTTTGAGAAAATTAATTTGGAACTTCACCGCATATTGTAACACGCATAACGTTAGCCATGTTCTGACCATGTGAGCCTGGTGCTGTGGTTAAGGTCTACAGTTTACAGCGTAACAAGTAATCCACTACCAAATATTAACAACCCGATACCATCAAACTCAACTGAAATGTTCGATACCAGTAACTTGACACACCAAATACTTCATTTTAGCTTGTGATACACATTTTGACAGAAATACAATTACATAACCTTCATTGTTTTTGGGGTTGTCACGAAGTATTAAGACAACATATTCACATACAGAAGGAAACTTTCCTGGTGGGATAAACAAATATAAAATATAGAAATCAGATGACTTACCAAAAGGACCAGCTCGATAGGCACAAATAATCACACACAAACACACATACAAGCTTTCGCCACCACTGGCAGCTTCTTCAGGAAAAAGAGGAAAAAAGTGGAGGAGAAAGGGAAGGATATGGGTTTTAAGGAAGTGGAAAAGGAGTCATTCCAATCCCAGGAGGTGGTAGCATAGATGCACCCATAGGTTCCTGCCTAGGCATACATTGGCAAAATAGTGTTTTTCATGGAAAACAATATACTACTTAAACAAGCAACAGTGTAAGCGTAATAGGTCTGTGAATAACCATTCCTTCGATACTTTTACTTGCTGAGTAACGACAATGTTATTGCTACAAATAACTCAAATTCAAAACATGGAGAGAGATTTAAACAAGTGTACAGAGAAACTATTACATTTAACAGAATTTAAAATTGAAGTTGTACACATATTGAAGAATTTTTATCTGTATAAGAAGCATCCTAAAAGAACTAGGAAGCATTATTGGTGTACTGGTTCAGGGATTCGGGACTGCAGCAGACTCTTTTGCCACGAAGACCTAAGCTGTAGGGAAGGGAACGTTTGACAGTAACAACAGAAGTTACTCCAGAGAGAGAGAGACGGAGGGAGGTCTCAGTGTGATGTTTAAATAACATCCAAAACACCCAATATTCCACAATATACTTCTGGGATTCTTCGGTGGAAGGTTCTGGATTTGGCGGGATGAGGAGGTGGCTCTGGTAAAAAATCCCAGGGAAAAAAAGGAAGGTAAACAAATACACACACACTCACACATATCGAAACACAAACACACCTAGACAGACATTTGTAAAAAGCAAATAAGTTGGACAGAGATACCACTTGAGGCAGAGGCTCTGTCCACAGAACCGAGGCAAAGATGCTAAAGATGGTGGGCGGGAATTTAAATTAGCGGAGATTGAGACCAGGTGGGCAACGGGAGGAGAGAATAAGCTGAAGGGCAAGTTCCCATCTCCGGAGTTCTGAAAGGTTGGTGTCGGTGGGAAGTATCCAGATAACCCGGACGGTGTAACACTGCGCCAAGATGTGCTGGCCGTGCACCAAGGCATGTTTAGCCACAGGGTGATCTTCATTACCAACAAACACTGTCTGCCTGTGACCGTTCATGCGAATGGACAGTTTGTTGCTGGTCATTCCCACATAGAACGCTTCACAGTGCAGGCATGTCGGTTGATAAATCACGTGGATGCTATCGCAAGTGGCTCTGCCCTTAATCGTGTACACCTTCCAGGTTACTGGACTGGAGTAGTGGTGTTGGAAGGGTGCATAGGGCAGGTTTTACAATGGGGGTGGTTGCATGGGTAGGAGCCAGAGGGTAGGGAAGGTGGTTTGGGGATTTCATAGGGATGGAGTAGGAGGTTACGAAGGTTAGGTGGTCGGCGGAAAGACACTATTGGTGGAGTGGGAAGGATGTCATTAAGGATGGATCTCATTTCGGGGCAGGATTTAAGGAAGTCGTATCCCTGCTGGAGAGCCACATTCAGAGTCCGCTCCAGTCCCGGAAAGTATCCGGTGACAAAAGGGACACTTCTGGGGTTTTTCGGTGGAAGGTTCTGGATTTGGCGCGATGAGGAGGTGGCTCTGGTAATTTGCTTCTAAACCAGATCAGTAGGATAGATGCGGGATGTGAAAGCTCTTATTAGGTTATTGATGTACTGATTCAGGGATTCGGGACTGGAGTAGACTCTTTTGCCACGAAGACCTAAGCTGTAGGGAAGGGAACGTTTGATGTGGAATGGATGGGAGCTGTCATAATGGAGGTATTGTTGTTTGTTGGTTGGTTTGATGTGGACGGATGTGTGAAGTTGGCCGTTGGACAGATGAAGGTCGACATCAAGGAAAGTGGCATGGGATTTGGAATAGGACCAGGTGAATTTGATGGTACCAAAGGAGTTGAGGTTGGAGAGGAAATTCTGGAGTTCTTCTTCACTGTTGGTACAGATCATGAAGATGTCATCAATGAATCTGTACCAAACTTTGGGTTGACAGGCTTGGGTATCCAGGAAGGCTTCCTCTAAGCGTCCCATAAATAAGTTTGCGTACGAGGGGGCCATCCTGGTTCCCATGGCTGTTCCCTTTAGTTGTTGGTATGTCTGGCCCTCAAAGGTGAAGAAGTTGTGGGTTAGGATGAAGCTGGCTAGGGTATTGAGGAAAGAGGTTTTAGGTAGAGAAGTGGGTGGTCGGTGTGAAAGGAAATACTCCATTGCAGCGAGGCCCTGGGCATGTGGGATATTTGTGTATAAGGAAGTGGCATCAATGGTTACAAGGAAGGTTTCAGGAGGTAACAGACTGGGTAAGGATTTCAGACGATCGAGGAAGTGGTTGGTGTCTTTGAAGAAGGATGGGAGACTGCACATGATGGGTTGAAGGTGTTGGTCTATACCCTAGCCAGCTTCATCCTAACCCACAACTTCAATTTATCAAATCCGGTTTTGGGGGCCCATGTAAACACTTCAAAATCGATTCTGGAAGTCCGCTTCTCTAAAGCGGTTTTCCAGTTCCACAATTGATTTTCGTGCTCATGTAAACGCAACCGTTTTTGAAGCGTTCTTGGCTTGTCATATTTTCTTGTTATGAATTTTCAACACATGTGGACAGAATGTCATTTTCTACCATGAAATAAAAGTATAAATATTGGAGTGAGAATGAAACTGAGTATTTAAGTAAAGAAAAGTAGCGATTGTGCTGACTAAATCAGGTACTGAATCAGATGTTTTTTAGCCGCCATATTAAGTGGGATAGGAAATCCGATTCAGGGTGTGACATGTAAACACGGCAGCGAAAAACGGTTGACGAAAATCGGTTTTCGTCTTCCGGAAGATGTGTTGAATGTAAACCAGTGATCTCCATATTATAGAGATCAATGATGTAAACGTAGGAGGTTCTTGGTACTTTCCCATTACAATCGATTCGCGACAACGACCTGTACTAACATCTTTGATTCCCATTGTGTTTTGTTATGTATATAGTGTACTATCTTTGCGTAACCAGTGAGTTGTTTTTGTTGTTGTTTTATGGTGTGTGGTCAAAATTGACGGAAGACAGGTGAGCTTTCAGTTCTGAATATTGCTGGTTGCAACAACAACATTTCCAATGATGGAGCTGTCGAAGAATACTTTTGTACTTTTATAAATTCATTTTATATTCTCAAGAAGGGTAGCGAACGCAATTTGAAAACTAAATTGCAATTTTCATGTAATTTCTAGACAATTCTTACTGGTATAAAACCCCGCAATATCATATAAGACGAGACATCGGTCTGATAGTAACATGTTAGTTGTTTTTTAATGAAATGGTGGCCACTTCCTTTCGGCGAGCGTTCACATCCGTATGAAATGAAAATCCAGTACAGGTAGTTATCTTAGTAAATTTTTGTGCCGAACAGGGTAACTTAATTTGTTTGCTGATTTCTGAACACGTGTGCTGTTAGGATGTACATATGACAGCGTACTTGCGTGTGAGTATTGTTTATACTTAATTTTAGAATTACTTTATCCGTGACATTGTATGTGTAAATTATAAACATTTGTTCCTGACATTAAACTTTTATTTCACAGGTCCGCCTATTCACGTAATAAATTCTTTGAGTGAATTGGGCTACCGTGTTATATGCAGTACTGGAGAAGCCGAGATTGTGTGGACATTGCAGCGTGAAGTGTAAAACATGCCGCATGTTGTAGTGAAAGGTAACGCAGACGGCTCGGAAACTAAAGTATTTGGACTAACGCAAAAGGAATTAGCTAAAGCACAAGTTAAATTGCATATTTACGGTGGACGTGTTGGTCAGGATGGCCACACTTTTACCCACAGACCTCTTGAAGTGCTGAATGTTCTCGAAAGGAGCTTTGGTTACAGAATCGTCAGTTCTTGTGGGCAAGGTGCCCAAAGCAACCCTATTTGGACACTACATCGACCATTCTTCTAACAGTAGACCAAATATTTTTGCACTTATGGTGAGTGTGTCAAATTTTGTTTGCCTAAAATTTATTTTGCTGTTTATTAATATTGATTAGTTTATATAATGTCAGGTTAGAAATATAAATAGTATCTGTACTACTTATTTTCAATTGTGCAACACCGTGGTTCATATTTACACAAATGTGTGATACTGCCTCCCCCCCCCCCCAAGCCATTATGTTCATCAGTAATAATACAGGATGGTCCAAAAAGAAAGAATACTTTTTAATTGTCCATGAAAAACTTTATCTGGCGTTTAGATGGTCAGTAATATTGTGCAATGCCCTTCTAGACTGGAGTGTTTGGGATTATGGAGAACAATTACATTGCTGCTGTGAAAATTGCTTTACAGACATGGAAAAAATTGTTCAAGGAGTGCCGAAGATATTCATGAAAACTAATTACTTCGGTTTATTTTTAGATTAGGAGCCACTAGCTGTTTGATGTCCTCATATTGCCATCGAGAGCCAATGAAAATGTCTTTCTATCTTGTTTTGTAAATAACACTGCATGGTCCATCTAAATGTTAGCCAAAATTTGTGACACATTCATTGAAAATAATTCAGTGTTCTTGACTTGTGGTTCTGTAAATCTGTGATATGAATACTTTTTATAGCAGAATATACTGACACATTCATAGGAGTAGCTCAATGTTTTTTGATGAATTTCAGTGTAATGTCATTAAACAAGTTAGATAGCTTATTTTTATAATTAGGCCTAACGAATATTGACTGCAATTCATTTGTCAGTAACATTGATTTCTTGGTTCAATTGAAGTCCGCGATTCGACCTGTTGGCTTTGACCAATGACGCCATATCTGAGTTAAAAGGAGATTGTTTACAAGAACATAGAATTATAGATTACAATATTGTGTTGAAAAAGTGATCTGTAGCTTCTCTCTGATAGTTAGGTACATATGTTAATGTGCTGGAGGAGCAAATTTTTAGGCTGAGACCAGTTATTAATGGTAGACTCTGTCGGTAATTTGTAATTTACGACAATAATCACAGATCATTTATTATCTACAATACCTAAGTATTACAATATTATCCTGTAAGATTACGTTTGTGTTTTGCTAGTTGTTCTATCTATGTAGCCAATCTTGTGGGACTGACATGGCGTCATTGTTAGAAGCTGATGGGCTGTATCACGGTCTTCAGTTATGCCAATCGTTTTCCCATAAATTCAGGCAGACTAGGAAAAAGTCTTACCTTCATAGTCTCTGATATTATCAAATTTACCATATGTTAATAGTCAGGGCTACGTAAGAAACCCTCTTTTTTCTTTACCCTCAAAAAAAAAAAAAAAAAAATAAATAAATAAATAAAATAAAAAAATAAAGTCCCGCCCTCAGATACAGACTTCCAAAAATGAGTCTGCGAGCACAATTTTGAAGTTGCGAATTTTAGGGAACATTTTAAAACGCTGTATCTTTGGAACAATTCTAGATATTTTTGTTTTTATTTGAAAAATAATGACTTTATGATTACAGTGGTATGTTCAGTTTGGTAATTTGGTAGAACACTTGCAAATGATATATATCAAAGGTGCGACTGTGATGGATCGAAACGATAGGCCTAGATATCAAATAAATGAATGTTGCAGATGTAGGTATATAGAAAATGTCATGATTTTAAAGGATGTGATTAGCCAGGAACCTAAGAGTACAGCTTAAATTGTTGTGGGTGAATATAGCTAATTATCATGATCATTGCTTGTTCACTCACAGCGATTTAATCTGTACTCTTCGGTTCCTGCCTAACCGCAGCATTTAAAATCATGATGTATTCATATAAATCATAACATGTATCCTTGTCTGGTGAGTAAATGAATTATCCTCGTAAAGCAAATGTCAAATTTTACTCATATATTTGACTTCAATGCTAAATTGCTTGATATATCGATCCATCATAATCGCACCTTTGATATATATCGTTTGCAAGTGTTCTACCAATTTACCCTCAGTTTGGATGTATTTGCCATTGTTATTTTTATTATAGCCTTTTAATTATTATTTTTTTTAATCTAAGGAAAAAAAATTATTCAAAAATACGAATCCAAAAAATTTAGATTCTTTCCCATTGTTACCTTATAGTACTACATTCCCTGGAAAAGAGAGCTTCTGCTTTTGAGTTGGACAGGTTTTATAAACAATTTAAACTTTTGCCATATGTTAAACTTGTTTTGGATAAAGTCAGGTGTCCAATACCAGTTGTCGGCTTTGAACAATGACATCATACTTGTCCAGAGACGTAACGGTCACAATACTTTTGATATAAGGATCGCATTATAATAAACAATTGAAAGTATTAATTAAGTTTTCTTGTTAGAGTATACAGATGTGTATATGACTCAAATTAAATGAAAGTGAAATTACGTAACATTATTAACTTTAAAGAACGACAACGAATATTAGATAACAAGTGAAATATGCAGCGAAATTATAGAAATGTGACAAGAGAATAACTATCTGAGCGGTATAAAAGAGATATTACTTATAGTGAGACTACCGCGAGAAAAATTGAGATTTTGGCCGGAAAAATACTAAATTGAAACATACAAAATTGATCACAAAAGAAAGTCCCATAATTACAACATGTTGTAAATAATATTAATATTCATAAATCATAACGAGACTACCGCGGGAAACTGGGGGGTTTTGAATGGGAACATATTAAATTGCAACATATTTCAGATAAAATTACTTGGTATCGCTATCTAGAATTGATCTATATAGGTCAAGTCCAGTTACTGATACCAGTCCTTTATACTTTGTGAACCAGAAAATATGAAGAACTGGTATCGGTAACTACACTTGACCTATATAGGTCAAGTATAGATAGCGAAACCAGCCCTTCGTATTTTGTGGTTCACCAATACTTATTAGGTATCGGTATCTGGAATTGACCTATGGTATACGTGAAGTCCACGTACCAATAGCAGTCCTTCATATTTTCTAGTTCACCAGCATTTATTAGATAACACTATATAAGCTTCACCTCTTAGTAAAGTCCAGTTTCCTATACCATCTGTTACTATTTTTATTTCAAATATAGATCGTAAACATTGATGTCTAAACTTGACCTGTATTGGTATACATCTGAAAAATTCAGATAGCTGGTATCGGGAACTAAAGTATCCGTGCATTCAGTAGGTGTCGATACCTGCACATGCCCTATAAAATTAGGTCTAGTTACCAGTACCAAATCCTCGCACTTTTGTTTCACTTATATATGCCGCTCACAATGATGCCCAGATCAGTTAAATTTTACTTACAGACGTGGTAATAAAAGTTGTTAATGTTGGCAATCATGTTACTTCCCCATTAATCGCGCACAAATGAAATGTTTTGTTAGGCAATTATCATTTTACGAGAACAGGTGCGCATTTTATGATAATAACAATGATGTTTAAATAAATGTATTGTTTACAAGAAATCAAACTCACAGTATATGAACGGATACATATCGTAATTGGAATTAAAAAAATATATTTCAATCTTTCTACGGAAATGAAATTATTATACAAGGACTAAACGAAAATATAAAACTATATTGTAGCAATTAAGAAAATTAAAAATCAGAAACACTACATATAAAAAATAAACAAAATACACGTAACATACCCATAAAACAATTTATGCTCAAATAACAAAGACAAAATTTAATACATTCCATGGGATTAATAATCATTATATTACATATTTTAAACCTGTAAGAAATCATGTATTAAAAAGGGGCCTTTTAATATTTAAAAAAAAAAAAAAAATCACAAAATACTGACATATATGTCCATTCTTATGTAAGTATTATCTGTGGAACAGATTTATCAGCGAAAATATAAATAGAAACATTGATGGAAATAATGACATAATAAGTGACGTCCTTGGTCAAAGCCGACGAGTGGTATCGGAGTCTAGACTTGACCCCTTGTTTCTATTATCACATATGAGGCTCATAAAAATGTAGGCTTATGTAAGAAATTTACTTTTGAAAGATCCATGAAGACACATTTTTCAAATGTTATAAATGGCTACAAAATGTGAAAGACCAAATGACTCACAGGTTCCAATTTATACAACTTCTGTGCACTCTGCTGTATACTGAAATTAGCTAGTCAATGAACTAGAAATGTGTTCCACTGTGTCAGTATCTTCCTTTGATAAAGAGTGAGGCCTGCCAGTTGAACCAATGGATGTGTAAGATATCACAACTTTTGTAAAAACCTTGGCATTCTGAATAACAGCTGTATTTTGTCTGGAAAGATTGTCTTTTGTAACATGATGCTTCAACTAGCCGCCTACTCCATCACAAGCCCCTTCCCTTGGCTAGTAGCACTGTATACCCACTCAGCTGGCACAAGCGACTTACTCAGATTCAAACAGCTGGTAATGATTTTTTAAATGACTAGGAGCATTGAAAATAATCATTGTCTTTTCTGCCCCTGTATGCGGTTCAAGAATTTTGCACATTCTGAGTCTCATCCTGTCATTACTTACAACTGTAACACTTGTGGTTTTGTATTGAAAATGTGTAACTCCTGTAAAAATTGAAACCTGATCGTTACTTCAGTTATACCCTTGTACTTCTTGTGGGAGAATTACAGACCAGTTCTAAGCAAAATCACAGTGTAGTATTAAACATAATTCTTCAGCCTGTATGTGCCCCTTCGCTTCTGCAGTGTGTTGTTGCAATTTCTTCAAATGGTGATGTGTTACTACTTTCACGTTCCATTTGCCAAGTTTGTCAATGAAATTGTCAATGGCAACAGTTTTTGTAATTGGTTTCTTTTCCTCCCATGTAGTTTCTGCAAAGACATTTGTGATGTCTCCCGGTCAAAGTGTCTGTAAAGAAAGTCCTCTCTTTCCTGGGCAGTCACAACATTCTTCAAACAGACAAGTCTCTTGCTTTATGTCATGGGCAACTAGTGACTTCGCACACCCAACCAAGGTGTCATATGTAACTTGCTCCAGGACGTTCTTCAAAATGTGACGATATAGTCCTGCACATAAACAGACATCTCTCAGTGGGTGTAGAACTACCTACTTACGTCGCAGTGCATAAAATTTTGAGCTTCCAATGTGTAAAATTGTATAGAACTTTGTTCTTGTAAATGACAAATGTTTCTTTAATACAATGAGTCATATACCTCTGCACTTTCAAATCTTTGTCTTTCATCTGTAACAGTTATAGTGTCTTTGTTCGTACTTTGGCGAGAACAGCTCCATCTATCATTTAGATCAGGGCCTACAATTTACTAGGCCACGAGGGCCACATTTCAAGTTCCAAATCGCAGTGCGGGCCAGGTAGCATTGTGGGAACTCGACATTTATGCTTTTCGCAATTTTAGCAATTACAACCGAGTTAACACCAAACTCATTTATTTACATTAAAAAGAATAAAGAGTACACTAAGTAATAAATTGGTAACCATGCCGACTCATGGCACAGATAATCGTTTTCACTTTGTTCCAAAGAAAACACTTAATCACCTGTATACTTAAATGCTGCCACAGCATATTTGGTGATTATTGAATAATGCAATACTGACCCATACTTTGACCTGTGACATCACTGGTAAGGCAGAAAACCCAATTTCACTTGTATACAGTATTTTCACCATCAAATCACTCTTTACACCCGCAAACAAAGATCAATAACATGTGAACTACATTAAAATGCAGTTTAGGTGATGGCTGCTACTGCTTAAGAAATATATATTGTTAGTGGTAGAAGTTCAGATCACCGGCAGCAATGTATTGCACTTACGTGATGCTGCGGTGGTTTGGCTGAGCATTCCAAGGCGCCAAGCTGTAGAGTGTGTCGCTGCTTGCTGTCAGAGGTTTGAGTCCTCCTTCTGGCATGGGTGTATTTGTTGTCCTTAGCTTAAGTAAGTTTTAGTAGTTGGTAAGTCTAGGGACTGATGATCACGTAAGTCCCATAGATTTACAATCATTTGAACATTTATGTGATGGTGTTAGCAGCAGTAGCTGTGCAGCACACAGGAACAGTTGTGCTGGTCAGCTGTATGTCTAAAAGTGTAAAGTGAAACAAGTCATGTTACGAAGAAATTTATGATGACATGTTAAATTAAATAATCACTGCACTGTAATATCCATTGCAAACAATCAGTGTTTCAAATTCATAGTATTTTGTAATTGAAACTTGTGTGCTCGGTATATGGATGTGTGGAGTGTGAACATAAACGGATCAGCTTGTGCTGTAAAAAAAAGTCATTCCTCACCTTACTCAGTTTCATTCATTTAATCAAATGAACTGTCATAACGCTGCAAGAATAAACCAGACAGTTGCTTCAATTCCTGCGCTATAAACACATTCATTCGTTTCATGCCTGTCATTAGTTGCGTGAAAGTGACATGGCAGCGGCTACCCATGTTGGCACTGGCCTGATGAGTGATGGGAAGTGAAGGCAGCCAATGATGAGTGGTGTTCAGACAGACAATAAGAATGTTTTTTTACTCTCCCGTGGTATGAATTAATCACGAAATTATCTGTTGTTGCAAGTTGTATAGAACTCTGTTGGGAATGCTGATCAAGATGGAAATATTACACAAAAACAGCCATCACATGGATGTAACAGAATATATAATTAATGGAAATTGATCACATTTACCTTTATTGGTAATTTAAAATACTTGTTTCTACTCAAAGCTATGCACGTAATGACTTTTGCAATTGTTGTTAAGCAGGTACCTAATAACAAAACTTAATTTCTACTAGTAACTTGAGCAGCAATACCATTTACAAGTAAATCTTTTAAAACAATGTATTTTCAACGCATATGTCACGATTATGCTATGTTACTCAAAAAAAGTATGGTCGTCCACAACCCTGAATAGTTTTCAGAGTGTAAGGACACCCTTTACAAAGCCACTCCAAATTAGCTGCCTTCATTTCCCATCAATCATCACGCCTTTACCAACATTACATCAACTAGAATTGACTGTCACCAAACATACAAAATTATTAACTGCGAGTTATTTAATGCAACACGCTAACTACAAACGTGATCTACAGAACAACTTTTTGTTGATCCCACATTTCTCTAAAGAAGAAAATGATGACTTTTTTTGTTTACAAAAACAAAAGGCTAAAATTTTACCTTCAGCAGCGGTGGCATAGTATGCTAATATTGGGAGCAACAATTGAATGTGCATTGTAAACTCAATCCCATGGAATGAGGAGAATGATCTTTGTGTTGAAATAAATATATAATGTTCATTGTACTGTACGGTTAACAGGTTCTTTTCTGTACCCTCTTCTAGTCAGTAAATTAATTATCATTGCAGGCATAACTTTCATTGCCAACTGTTATGTACTCAGCAACTACTTCCGTAAGTAAAATTTACCCAACACGAAATTCAGTGAATACATCAGGTACACTTTGTTACTTTTCAGTGATATTAGTTTTTGAATCCAAAATCTAGACTGTGACTAACAAAATGTTTCTTAAATGTTCACCCTGAGGTTACTCCTTTATTTAGATTTGGCAAATTTGAGCAACGACAATGTTTGTTCACATCTGTGAGTAGTGCCAAATGCAGATAACCAACTTGTGAAAAGTCTTTGATGAAAGTCTAGTTTTCTTGGGGAAGAAATTTATAAAACTGTTAAATAATGCCATTCTTAAATTTGACCTTCATTGACTCATCTGCTTGTAGATAGATTATTTCCATTTGCAAAACTGCAGGAACATCTTCCACTTCAGAAGAGAAGGGGTTGTGTAAAATTTGTATTTCCTTCAAGTGTGCATTTAAACTACAAAACCTGCAAGACAACTCTTTCTACAGATGACCAAGAAATCCCCCTGAAATAGAGCACAGAAAACTTGAGCCACGTTCAGTGATTGGCAATTGGTGAAATGCGAAACAATTTTGTGTTCAATATTCGCATCTATCGGAAAACTTTAATGTGCATATAAAGATCACAAATAATATTATCCTCTCCTTAAAGTTTTTTTGTTCAATTCATTTACATGGAGAGGGACAACAAGCAACATAGCTACTCTTTGTCCGATAGATCTTTTAAGGTTTCTTTTTTTCCATTTTCAAATAATTCTCTCTCTATTCTCTAGCAAAATTTGCTGACAAAATTTTACCATGCGTTAATCACCTTACTGCCGTGTGGCATGGGAGATAACTGGATAAAGATTCAACCTTTTCTAGGAATTACTTGAATTGATGGTGTTTGATTCAATGGCTTTAACTAAAGTTCACAACAGAAATTACAGGTTTCATTACACAGGACACATCCACAGATTTTGCACAGAGTTCTCCTGATGAACACGCTGCCTGTAGATGTTTTGAGGGTACTTTTGGCTTTATAGTTTGCATTTATTCTGTCAACAAAACCTGCAAAGTTGCCACACACATTTCTCCCTTCTTCAGTTAAGATACATTTCAGCTGAGAAAGAGGAAGGTAACACTTTCTGACTGAAGTTAACTGTACCTCTTTAACTATGTCATCACTTGTTGTTGTGTCACACCATATATTTTTTGGTTACTTCTAAAGAACAACAGAACTTAGGCATTTTTACTGATGTCAGTAGATTCATCCAGGGCTGTAGAATAACAAGCGAAGTTGGATGCCCTCTCTTGCAACTGATTAAATTGGAAGCAAACACTCTAACTTGACAGGCCCCAGTAATTGCTGATAGAGAAAAAAACTTTACATTGTTCTGTTTTGCCAGGGAACAATTCTTCAGCTGTAATCAGCATGCAGTTATATATGTATTCACAATCCGTGAATGGCTTTACTAGTTTGGCGATTTCATGGGTAATTCTTAAGCTTGTTTTCGTAGCGGCTTCACCTTCATGAACACAATTCCTAAAAATGTTTTGTTCTGAACAGTCTACGTTTTAACATTTCAAATTTGTGCTTGCGTACATTGTCTTTTAACACATTAAACTGTCCACCATGCTTTGTTTCATAATGCGGTGAATATGAAAGTCCTTGAGTATAGCTATATGTTAATTGCATGTTTTACACATGGCTTTGTTGATTTTGTCTATGATGAAGTATTTCGGTCCCATGTTTTACTGAATTGTCGACTTTTCTCTTTTTCATTTCAAGCGACATACTGCACAGTGTACACTTATTTGGCACAAAAATCATATAGATTTTACAAACTAAGAAAACCTTATGTAACAAGAGTCACGCTACAACAAACAAGCTAAACAAACAAGACAAAATCATAAAAGCAAAATACAGCCACAAACCTACTGGAAACTGGCATGCAGGCCGGATGAAAGACCTCCGCAGGCCGTATTTTGGAGACCCCTGTTCTAGATTAAATGACTGTGGAATTTGAACAGGTGTTGCTTCTACAGGGTGACCATAATAGGGATCAGGTCTTCCAAAGACTCCTTTCTGATATGTCTAACAACTGTTTTGATGCTGCTATAATGAAGTTCAAAATTGTTTTCTTTGAAAGTGTCTCTGGAATAATAGTTAAAGCTTGAACCTTTTCACTCTAGGATGCTCAATATCCGACAGCTGAATTGATATTTGTGAAAAATTCCGGGCAATATGTGCAAGAGCCCTTTGGTTCATTTTCTTCTGAAGATGGAATTTTTGCATTGAAGAGAGTTGTCAGTTTTGCTTTGATGTACATGTCCAAAGGTTTAGTAATTTCTTTGTGCTTTCTTGATGTATAGAGCTTGTGCCTCAACTTCATTGACCACGGTTTCTTAACAGGACTAACACCTACTTCTGTAGATGACTGATTTAAGCAATGTAATTCTTCTTCTACATATGCAAAATCAAGGTTATCAAAACGTAGGTTGGGCATGAAGCGAGGACTGCTTCGATTGGCTCGTGCCGTGACGTCACCTTAGAAGCAAAGCAAGGCAGCAGCAAGTGAGCAAGCAACTTTCAAACACAAATATCTAATTATGACTGCTATATGATATCATAAAATGATTTTAAATAGTTGATTTACCTGTTTAGATGTTTGTAGTGGATGAAGAGTGCCACTGCCATGTCTTCTGCTTTTGTGGTGCTGCTGCTGCTTTTTGCATTTTTAGTTTCGTATTGAGAAACCACATGCGAATGAACAGTCTAGTTCTGACATAATTTTTTATAATGTCCAGGGAAAAGTCTGGATATTTAGCTTTGACATAGGCACAGATTGTTGTTACTTTTTTTTCCTTAGTAATAGTGTCCAAACCATTAAATTCATTGAAAATCAGTTCAAACAGAGGAACTTGGTGAAGCCACTTATCTGTCAGTACTGTAAGTCCACTGCGAGACAGAACCTCTATCCAACTAAGATGTACAAGCTCTGTTGGACGACTTAAAATATCATTAGAAGGTGTTCCCAGAGTGTTGTCTGTATTCTTTGCATCACTTACAACTTGAAAAAAAGTTTGCTGTTTCTGCCTCCTCGGGCATTAACTACTTACTGCCTTCAGATGTTGTGTTTGAAAAAAGCTGCATAGCTAAATAAACCCTTTGACATTCTCTGCCCTTGACACTGAGGTGAATTTGTGACAATTTAGGACATAATTTTATCTCTCTGCTATCTAATGCGAGCAGTCTTTCAATAATGGATTTATCAGCAAATTTTCCACTCAGAATCCCGAGTTCTACATCCAGAAAGTGGTTGCTCATAAACTTTAATAAAATGTGGAACATCTGAAAACATTCAGATTCTTTTATTTACATATTGCGGGTTTGAAAAGCATGAATTTGTTTCTGTGATGTTAAGCTCTTTCCATTGCCCGATTTTTTTTTCACAAGATGGCACACTACCGCAACAACACTGTAGCCAACAACTTTAATGGAGCAGATAATACTGTTCAACAGATCAACGGTTACTTGTCTGTCAAAATTGGTTGCTTCCAACCAGAAAACAATCTGCACTGCGAACCATAACAAATAGCATGTTAGTGTGCGGCCTTACAACACAGTCTTTGACAGAATCAAAGTAACACAGCTGTCTACATTCATTTCATCGAATGAGAGTACACATACATGTTCAGATGTCGACAATACAGATGACTGGGCTTTCATTAACTGCAAACATCTGTAAGCAAGCCAGGAAAGCATCTCAATGAGTGTGACGTCCACCTTTTCAGTGTTGACGCTCCTAGAAGTGGGAAACCAACCTGATTTCTCAAAAACAAATAACACTTCCTAGATACAGCACAAAGTGTAATTGTGTTGCAGATGTCCTCTCTTTGCCACTTTTTTTTTTTTTTTTTCCCCACTCAACAAGTAGTTAGTTCTCGAAAACAGTTTGCCAAATATTTCTGTCACTTTCTCACTTTCTCCTGCACAAGTTTCTTAGGACATTTTTCCTGACATTTTATTTTGTGGACAGAAGCTTTCCATTTTTCTTTCAGAGTCTTTTCTCTGAAGCAATGGTTTGCAAACAAAGTGGCCAGCCTGCGATTCCTACATTCTAATTCTTCTACACATTTGTTTAGTTCTCTTATCTATTCACTGTCAATTTCATACTCGTCTGTCACAGTTGCCTGTTCTATTTTTTGTTTTGGGGGGGGGGGGGGGGGAGAGACATTAGCTAGATGTTAAAGTATACTCTAAGTTGTCTTCCTTGCTTACAAACTGCCTGGCCTATTTGTGGAAACAGTATCTTCTGCACTCAAATCACTGAATGTATTTCAGAAACAAAAGATAGCTTACATCTGCTCCTTTTGTCTTCCTGCTGTAAGACAGGCACCCTGTTACAGCACAGCCGGGCATTTTAACAGAAAAATTCTTTCAGAAACCGCAAATAACACCACAAAATCAAATGAACAACACAACTCTGGTACACGCCTCAATACATAAATGTAGCCACGTGCCACCACATGCTTCTATGGTGACATCATGTGCAGAATGGCAAAATGTTCACCGATATGCGCAGGCAGTTTGGTGCCCGCTCTCCCCATGCAAAATCTGCTTCATCTGCAACATAGGAGACTTCACCTTGTTCAGTTACTATCATTGTTGATATTCTGTCAAAACATTTAGAACACAGAAAGTCGTTAAGTGAAAACATCTTCACTTTGAAACAGTGTCTTGAAGTGAGGGGACACAGGTTGATTTTATCCATTTTATGTATGAACTCTGGGGCATCAGTTGTATATATAGTAATGGAAACAATGGATAACACCACCGTCGCCTGTATTTTCGTATTGTCATTTACTGGCAACCAATTTCGATAGACCACACTATTATCATCAGGCCCTTATAATAGGGCAAACTGTATTTTGCTGTGATTCTTCAGTTTCCCCCGGCGTATTTGATAATCAAAATATACACGTGTGTACTGCCGGTCTATAGTGTCCAACGGGCACAATATTTCTGCGATCATACATGTCGCCATAATCAGGTGAACTGTCGCACAGGTGATGACCTCATAAACCGTAACTGTGGCTATAATCTTAGCAAAGCTTGGGAACCAGCAATTGAGTTAATTAAGAGTAAATTAGAAAATGTAATGAAGTGACGACCACGGTGTACAGAGCCCTCACACCGACGTCATCTCAGACGCCGGCGCAATCGATTCCACTGCGCGGCGCGGACCGCGGAGGGGTTGCTCCGTGGACGAAGGGTATTTAAATCGCCCGCTACCGGGCTAGAACCCAGTTCCCTTTGGGCAGCCGTAGTGTGTGGATCTCCGTGCCGGCGCGTTTACAGGAGCTCAGTTCGTCGGTTCACCTGATGATGGCGACATGTATGATCGCCGAAATATTGTGCCCATTGGACACTATAGTCCGGCAGTGCACCCGTGGATATTTTGATTGTATTTTGCTGCATTAAAAAACAACTGATGTCACACAATCATGGAACCTAACAGTAAGGAGGATCAACAGATCCCATAAAACCAGCAGTTGGAATCACATGCTCCAGCTGACCTCGAAAAATCACTTTCTGTGTGTAAAAATAAACTTAACTTTTCAGTAATAATTCCTGTAAAGGAGATAATGCTCTTCACTCAAAATTTGGTTTTAATTTTACAATAGTTGAAACAGGTATAGTACGCAATATTGGTAACAGTGGTGATAGTATTTGATTTCCAATGAGATTTGCCGATTTCTTTTCACGGAATGTCTGAATGCATTTTTTAAAACAACACATTGATTTGCCCATGTTTGTGATCCAAATAAAACATAACACATATTTCCGCAGATAATACGATGGCTAAATCATAAAAAAAGGCCCCTAAAATCCGAGGTCGTCTTATACAACGGTACAAAATAATTAGATTGGGATTTAGTCTGAAATTGGTAATTTCGCAGATGTGCTGCATAGTGCAGCTTTGACCTCCAAACGATATATATTGAAGTGGTTAAGTACTGAAACGATGCATATTGAAAAGGTGAATGTTATGTATTTTATGAATATGTCGTGATTTTAAAGGATGTGGTTAGGCAGAAATCAAAGAGTACAGCTTTCTCGATAATTTACAAGAAAGCTTACACTCGAAGTAACTCAGCCTGAGATGATATATATCGAACATACAACTGTACATCGATTTAGTGTTTCTGAACTGTAGATTTGAATGCTACACCCCTCATGTACTAAAAAAACTTCTTGTTTAACCTATACGTAACCTTCTTAAGGATACGCTACAGATAACGTCTTTAAAAGTGAATGTTAGGTTAGGTATAGGACAAACTAGAAATTTTTCTTTTTAGTATGTGAGGGCGCGCAGCACATGGATCTCCAGTTCAGAAACATCCGCTTATTCTATACATACCTTTTCGAAAATTATCGATTCTATATATATTGTTTGGGGGTCGAAGCCTCGCTATAGCTGCGCTATGCAGCACATTTGCTATATTACCCTGATGAAATTACATCATGGAGAAAAGATTTACGGAAACAAAGTTTTGCGCAAATTTATTTATATATATATATAATTTTCAAATTGATGAAACGAAAATTATAGAGGGAAACTTTCCCGGTGGGATAAACAAAAATAAAAAAAGAAAAGAGATGACTTACCAAAAGGACCGGCTCGTCGATAGAAACAAATAAACTAAATAAAATCACACACAAACACACACACAAGCTTTCGCAGCCTAGCTGCTTCGTCAGGCAGAAGGGAAGGAGAGGGAAAAGGAAATGATGAGGGTTTTAAGGGAGTGGATAAGGAGTCATTCCAATCCCGGGACAGGAAAGACTTACCTTGGGGAGCAAAAAGGAGGGTAAACAAATACACACACACACCCACACATTTACACAGACGCAAGTACACTTAGGCAGACATACTGTAGAACTGTCACAGTATCTCCAATTTCATCTTGATCTACTTCCTCTTCCCTTCCTACAACATCGTCTCTAAGTTCATTTCCTTTGTAGAGCTGCTCTAAGTACTCTTTCCACCTTTCAGCTTTTCCTTCTTTGCTGAGAACTGGTTTTCCATCAGAGTCCTTGATATTCATAGAGCTGTTTTTCTTATCTCCAAATGTTTCTTTTATTTTCCTGTAGGCTGTATCTATTTTTCCCGTATTTATACATTCTTCTACAGATTTGCATTTGGCTTCTAGCCACTCCTGCCTAGCCATTTTGCACTTCCTGTCAATCTCATTTCTTAGTCGTCTGTACTCCATTTTGCCCATTTCATTTACTGCATTTTTATATTTTCTCCTTTCATCAATTAAATTGAGTATTTCCTGTGATATCCAAGGATTTTGTGTAGGTCTTGCCTTTCTACCTATTTTGTCCTCTGCTGCCTTCACTATTTCATCTCTCAATGCTACCCATTCCTCCTCAACTGTTTTATTTCCCCGTGTTTCTGTCAATTGATGCCTAAATCTCCCTCTGAATTTCTCCAGAACTTCACATTCCTTCAATTTATCTAAGTCCCATCTCCTTATTTTCCTACCTTTCTGCAGTTTTTTCAGTTTCAGCCTACAGTTCATGACTAACAAGTTATGGTCAGAGTCTATATCTGCCCCTGGGTACATCTTGCAGTTTATCACCTGGTTCCGGAATCTATGTTTTACCATTATAAAATCTATCTGATACCTTCTGGTGTCTCCTGGTCTCTTCCACGTGTACAACCTTCTTTTGTGATTCTTAAACCATGTGTTTGTTACGATTAAATTATGTTCTGTGCAAAATTCTACCAGGCGGCTTCCTCTTTCATTCCTTTTGCCCAGACCATATTCACCTACTATCTTCCCCTTCCCTTCCTTGTCCTACTACCGAATTCCAGTCTCCCATAACAATTAAGTTTTCCTCTCCCTTAACTGTCTGAATAATTTCCTTTAGCTCCTCATATATATCTTCGATTTCCTCATCGGCAGAGCTAGTTGGCATATAAACCTGTATTACGGTGTTGGCTTCGTATCTATCTTGACAATGATAATGCGATCACTGTGCTGCTCATAGTAGTTTACCCGCATTCCTATCTTCTTATTCATTATTAGTCCTGCTCCTGTGATACCCCCAACTGATTTTGTACTCACCTGACCAGAAATCCTATTCATCCTGCCACCGAACTTCACTAATCCCCACTATATCTAACGTCAACCTATCCATTTCCCTTTTTAAATTTTCTAATTTTCCTACCCGATTAAGGGATCTAACATTCCACGCTCCGATCCGTAGAATGCCAGTATTGTCTTTCCTGATGACAACATCCTCCTGAGTAGTCCCCGCCTGGAGATCCGAATGGGGGACTATTTTACCTCCCGAATATTTTACCCAAGAGGATGCCATCATCATATTTTCATACAGTAGAGCTGCATGTCCTCGGGAAAAATAACGGCTGTAGTTTCCCCTTGCTTTCAGCCGTTCGCAGTAACTGTGTGGCAAAGCCACATTAGCTGATGTTACAAGGCCAGCTCAGTCAATCATCCAGACTGTTGCCCCTGTAACTACTGAAAAGGCTGCTGCCCCTCTTCAGGAACCACACGTTTGTCTGGCCTCTCCACAGATACCCCTCCGCTGTGGTTGCACCTACAGTACGGCTATCTGCATCTTTGAGGCACGCAAGCCACCCCACCTCGGCAATGTCTGTGGTTCATGGGGGTGGTCTATGCCCCTTATAACAGATAATATCAAATCTTGAAGATTTAATATTGTTTGCAGATTCTGTTTCATCATTTTAGCTTTTGTGAAGTAACTTTGTTTCCGAACTACTGAATAAAAACTTTTTTTGCAGTTTCAGTAACTATGAGGATTTTTGTAACCCTGAACATATTACACTTGTTGAAAGTGTGACATAATATGTCTTAAATGTTCCTAGTTAATATTAAAAATGTCAATAATTTTGTTTTTTTCTTCTTTTCATGGAATACTATTTTCTTGCTTATTCATGGTGCAGCAAAGAGAAGTTCTTACACCAACTATGGTCTCACTTGTATTCTCTTAGTCTTTTAATGTCTAGGAACCTGCTCAGATACAAGGTTCCGGAGCCAGTAAAAATTCTTAACTTAGAATATACAAGTAAGGGGAAATAAATAAAGGGATCTTATTGATTTTTCTTGAGTGTAATATGTTACACTACAACCCCCACCCACCCGAGCGTCGTGTTGGGATAGCTCAGTCGGTAGAGCACTTGCCCACAAAAAGGCATATGTTCCAGGTTCAAATCCTGATTCCAGCACACAGCTTTAATCCACCAGGAAGTTTCATATCAATGACCACTCTTCTGCAGAGTGAAAATATCATTCTGGAAACATCCACTAGACTGTGGCTAAGCCATGTCTCCAACATAACCTTTCTTCCAGGAGTAATAGTTCTGGAAGGTTCGGAGGAGAACTACTGAGAAGCTTGGAAAGTAGGAGATAAGGTACTTCTAGAAGTAAAGCTGTGAGGACGGACCATGAAATGTGCCGGGATAGCTCAGTCGGTAAAGGGCTTGCCCACAAAAGGCCAAGGTACCAGGTGCAAATCTCGTTCTGGCACACAGTTTTAATCCTCCAGGAAGATTCAGTAAATGAAAATGTTTTCCAGAAGTGAGTTGGTTGTGGTGCTACATGTCTGTGGCCACCCAGATTGCTCGATTTAACTTTTGTGTATGAAACATGTAGTTTATGAGAACAAAGTCAGTACAAGTGAGCCATTACTTGCTGACATTATGAATGTAATAGACGAAATTCAGAGCGATCCTGTGAAACTGAAATGAGCAACAGAATCTTATTCATGTTCAGCTAAATGCATTGAACTCAGTGATGACATTTTTGTATATTTATTGTGAATGTATTGTGAAATTGTATGTACACTGTACAATTTGCTCTACAAGGGGGTTTGGTTTTCCCCGTTTAATATTTATTCTAATGTGGTATTAATAAAAGTAGATTCTAAAATTAAATTATCTACAACTTCTGTTGAAAACTTTGTGCAATTATCTGAAATTTAAAAAAACAATTGGGCCAAGTAGTTAATAATTTACAAATTTTCCCTAATTATTTCTTTGTTTCTCTAAAATTTCTGGAAAACTACTGCAGATACACACCTGGAACATGTTTTATTATATTTGCCAGATCAATTTATAACAGCATGTGAGTGTTATTTTTATACAAAAAATACAAAATGGATGACTTGCCCATTATATACGGGGGAGATATTAAGGTGATCAGACAGCGGAAGGAATTATTCAGATAGGAAAAAATAGAAAAAGTTCTTCGAGAGAGAGTAGAAGAAGATAAACATTGTTGAAACTGTGACCCATCACAATTAGTCAACAACATAGGGGTGTTGCGGTTGTATAAGCGTCGAAAACAGGTTATGGGTTGAAGAAAATCTGGAAAAGTTTAGCAAACTGCGTGAGAATGAAGGAAAGTGTACTACTAGGATTCGATCTGTAATGGCAGAAAACGGTTAAGAGGGTAATAATAATCTGACGAATGAATAGAAGATTAAAACGTGTAGAAAAATGATCGGGTGTGTCGGAAGAACAGACAGAAATTTGGAAAAAGAGGAATGGAAATAATCGCGAAGTTGCTGTGAAATTGCCGAAAATTGTTATTTAAGGTTATAGTAAACTGAAGTTCTGAAATGGTGTTAACGCAGTAAAATGAGAAATGTAGATGAATGGTGGATATTTCGAGATGCAGTTTTGAAGGCGGTAACTACAAGAATATGAATAAATAATAATAATAATAATAAAGACGTTGGTCGTTCTTTTAGGTTAAGGTTTGGACGTTAATACTGATTGTTGTATGTAGCCTATTTGGGTAAGTCATCCATTTTCTATATTTTATATAAATTTATCCCACCAGGAAAGTTTCCTGTGTGTGTGTGTGTGTGTGTGTGTGTGTGTGTGTGTGTGTTACTGTAACCTCATACAGTTTTCTGATGGCTTCATATTAGTGAGGTTGCTAAATTTCAGGCAAAATCTTTATTAGCCATAATACTGTCAATAAACATTTTCAGACCTATGTTTATATGAACTTTTTGCCTTCATTTTACTTGTAGAGTAACATATTAAATTATAAGCATATCACCCTGTAGAGCAGGTCAACTCAAAACATTATTCCCTTCATTATATGTGATTAGGTTTTCTAAGAGCATTCCAGAGTCATTGTCAACATCAGGGCATTATTTTAATTTTATTTATTTATGTATTGTCAAAATGCATCATCTGGGTCGCACTGCTTCACTCATCAAACACAAACTAACAACTGATTCACTGCTCCATTGTCAACATGTTCATTGTGACGTCAAACAGAAGCTGAGGGTCTTCGATCTCTCAGGTTAGCTCTCGTAACAATTTGGAAACTGCTTTTGTAAGAACTGGGTGTGAGCCCCAGAAACTAGTCAAAGTGCCAAAGATTTGGCATATGCAATAATGTCGTTTTCTGTAAAAAAAAAAAATCTAAAATACTTAATGAATTTCATAGGATTGTCAGGGAGCCTGTTAAATATCATATGAAATGCTCCCTCCTCCTTCTCTAGCTATGAATAAAGGCTAATGTTTCTTTCTTTCCCACTTGTATTCTCCTCAACAAAACTAAGCGAGTTCAGAGGGCCATAACAACCTCCTTGTCTGTTTGTTGCATTGGTGACTGAGCACAGTTAACACCACATGAGATGTTACGTGGGAATTCATGCAGTGCAACACAGCAAGAGCACATTTGGAACACCTTTGTGGAAACTGGCTCTTAACAATTGAACTTCAAATGAGAGTAAAGTAACTATGGTACAGTACCTAAGTTGAGAGGCATAGTTTTTTATTGTAATATATCTAACTGCAGAATACTGGAATTCCAGGCTGTTGCCTGCTATTTAAGGACTGCTATTAGTGTAGTGTAGTAGTACTTGTGTAGTGTGTGGTGTTGTATAGGAGTTCAGAAAAGAGAATTGAAGCTTTTGAAATTTGTTGCTACAGGAGAATACTGGGGATTGGATGGGTAGATCACATAACTAATGAGGGGGGGCACAGAACAGAATTGGGAAACATAGAAATTTCTGGCATATCTTGACTACAAGTAGGGATCAATTAGTTGGACACATCAAGAAATTGCAAATTTATCAAATGAGGGAAGTGTTTGGGGTTGAAAATTCCAGAGGGAGGCCAAAACACTAATACAGTAACCAGGATCAAATGTATGTGGATTGCCTTTCTTATTCAGAAATGAAAGGACTTGGACAAGATAGGGTATTGTGGAGTGCTGCATCAAACCGATCTTGGCACTGAAGACAACAGCAAAAAGAGTAAAAGAGATACTCTGAGAAGAAGTTGTTACAAAAGAGGAAATTGTGAAAGATGACATCAAACTAGTCACAAGATTGGCGCCACAAAAAAGATAACTTATAAACTGTCTGCGGCCAATGTTCCACAAAATATATTTTGGGGGAACCATAACCCTGTTTTGATTCAGGTAGGAGATAACTGGTAATTTGTGTATTATAATTACTAGGCACTTTGTCACGGTTTTAGAAAGTTATCTAGTAACTATAATAATGGAAAGTCCTTGTTGGAATTCAAAAATGTAATGAGGATAATTTACAGCTCACTGCAGAGATGTAGGATGAGCTGCAACAGGCACGTAAAAGAGAAACATAAAACACCTAAGCTATCGGCCATTAGCCTTATTCAGAAAAGGAGCTTTCTCACTGGCACACTGTTTAAACACTCACTCAGCCTTCATCCCCTGCTGCCACACTCAGTCTCTCTTTTCCCAAGAAAGCAAAAGGCTGATAGCTTAAATGTTGTAGATATGTCTTTTTTATGTGCTTCTCGCAGCTCGCCATATATCTTTGTGTTGTTGTATACTATCCTTATATCTTGTTAAAAGCCATTAACTATGCCATTTAATTATTCATTTTGTTTTCTATTTCTTCCCTTTTTGGTACACAGGTATACTCTTTGTAACCCAAAAAATGTCACAGGCTCACTGTCATTCTCACAGTATAGTGACACCTTCGGTGTATCAGACATTGGATGAGTTGGATTTTGAAAGAGGACTATGGTCTGCAGGTTTGTAAATAACACTTCATTGGATGTTTTTACCACTGTACACGGCATGGTTAAGTTGGTGTTTATTTTATTGTGTGCTGTTGCCTTTATTAAGTATCATATATATAGAGCATAACTAAATAAATAAACAGTGAAAGATATAATCACAACAGTATGAACTAGTATGGATTGCTACTTGCCTCCTAGAAATAGAAATTAGAAATAGTAAGGCAGACTGGCACATTGAAAATGTATTAATTGGGCATAGTCCTTAATCAGATTTAGAAAAGTCCCCACATGTCACTCACATACAGTTGATGCTTATGGCCACATCTATTAGCACCAAAGTCTGACTCACTTTTCAAAGAGAAGAACTCGTTTGTCTGTAGGATTACTGCCTTTTTAGAATAGTTTCATAACTGTGGTGTGAGTTTGTTTAAGCTCTTGTTTTTTGAGGATGTTGGGAGTATTCTGTGGATGTAGCCGACATGATGGTTCTGCAAAAACCTGGGCCTCAGTTATATAATATTTTAAGACTTTAAAATACTTAGTTAATTAGGGCTATAGAGAGAGGTTGTGAATATATAGAGCTCATTCTTGAAGGATGGGTTGCAGTTGAGTATATTAATTAGATGGTTTGATAATTTGAGGATATTCCATGAACTATATAACAATATAGTGGAGGTATATGGTGCTTGGTACTGTCTAGGGATAGGGAAACTTCTGTATTGGTGTCAATAGAAGGAGCAAGGTCCTGTTTTGGAGGATAAAAACCGTGTAAAATGTGTAGTAATTGCATGAAATACTTGTTATAGATGAAGCTAGATGTCTAGTACAAAAGGGATAAATTGTTATAAAAAACTGCAATAAAAATAAATAAAATTAATCTAAAAGGAGGACAATATCAGACAAAATAGAATTAGAAATAAAAGGATAATTTGAGGGGTTCAGATTGGTTGAATAGTGATTGATAATGAGGAGGCAACAAGTGTGAAGAGGTATGACTTGCTCAGTGTGGTGCATATGTGAACATTCGAAGTGTGGAATTTTTGGCTATGTAGTGTAGTAGAAACAGGAATATGTGTAAAAATATACATTGGTGAAGGGAAGTGGTATGACCATGTTCATGGTCTAAGAATGATTATATTGACAGAGAGGATCTTTGTGACACAGATCCTTGCTTTCTTTGGTCCACACAGTCATGTTGCCATGTTGTACAATGATGAGAACATTGCAACACGGTGGTTCTAGCACTGGGTTCTTTGGTAAGCAGTCAAAAAGCATGTGTGGTACAGGTGATGACGGGGAAATGTAGGGAATCAGAGCAAGAAAAGGTTGGACAATGCAGTTGAGAGCAGTAACAAAGTGAAATATTGCTGAGTTGTAGAATGAAAGAAAGCCCTTAGGTATAAACAAAGAGTGGCATAACTGAGTTGGAATAACCACATCAATTAGGACAGATAGCAGTCACAACGTTGGAGGTTTTGAGCGGCAGATAAGAACATCGCTGATTTCAGCAAGTGGTTAGACGAAAATCTCACTTCATGAGAAGTCACCATTTAATTTTCAATGGCATGTATAAACATTTATTTATAATACAGTATAGCTTTATGTGCAGTAGACTCTTGTTAATTTTTTTTTCAGATTTTATGACTATCTCTAGGTGGTGTTCATTCAACTAGTCAATGTTACTCAAAGGAATCCAGTTTAATCCTGCCACCCTTCAGTCATTGTGAGTGCAAGGGAAAGCACTTTTCCTCTGCTCACGTCCATCCCCAATCTATTCCATTTCATAGTTGTAGAAGAAAAAGTTCACAAAATAACTATCATCTAGTACTTGCAAAAATAAAAAAGGGGGAAATAATCAAATCATTTTGTGTGTGGATGGGGGGAGAGGTTGGAAAGGACGAGTGTGATGGTCAACATTGAGTGAAATGACATACTAAATAAATATGTTTGCTATTTGTATAATAATTTTATTTTTGTAGAACATTATAATAAATTATTCTTTGGCAATAAGAATGCTTATTTACCTTTGTGACAGCCCAGAATGACGATTCATCTCGTGTAAAGCAGCTTCTAGACCGTGGTGTCCCTGTTGATAGCAGAGACTCTGCTGGTTACACAGCACTACATTATGCTGCAAGGGCTGGCCATGCTGGAATCTGTAAACAACTTATTGCAGCTGGAGCATTGTTGGATGCAAAAACACGTGCTGGAGGAGCTACGCCCCTTCATAGAGCAGCAGCATCTGGGAAGCACCATATTGTCGAATTATTGTTGGAAGCGGGTGCAAATAGTGCAGCTACTGATGCAGATGGGAGAACCGCTTTACATCGCGCTGCAGAGGAGGGACATTTGTGTGTGGCAGAGTTGCTGCTAAAGAATAATATGCAGTTAAAGAACATGAAAGATGATAAAGGACGCCTAGCAATTGAATGTGTTAAAAATCAGAATATGCTTTCAGTTTTGTTGTAAATGCAGTATTAAAGTGTTAACAATAAGCAATGTATTCTTTAACAGACTGGATTATACACTATTTACTATGTATGATTTTAAATATTGAAATGAAGTAATTGGTGGCCTGTGACATTTTCTAAAAACATAAACTGTTAAAAGAACTGACCACAACAAGTAAAGCAGCAAATTGATACTATTAAATTACTTACTTGATTGCATGTAATTGCGTACTGTAAACATTTGTGTAAAATTAGAGGATGGAACACTGACAGAAACTATTTATGTACAGAATGGGTCACTTAAATATATATCATTAAGACTACTATAATTTTTTCTCAGTCTAAGAAAACTCGTGCAACATCTTTATTGCCTAGTATTTTGAGAACTTTAGATCCTAGTAGAGTTATATGGTTTCATATAAATTTGAACAATTTGTTCATTATTTTCATGCTGAAAACTACTCCAGATTAGTTAAAAAAAAAAAAAAAAACAGCAGCACTCTTCTGGTAATATCACATCCTTGCAATGCAATGAAATGTTTGTGGATAATATTTAAGATAGAGATTTGAACTTTTATAACTACAAAATAAGTGGTAGAGGTTATGTAAATTTATGTATATAGGCACTTACTATTTTTTAAAGATATTTGCCAAAGAATTACATGCAAAAGTAAATGAACATTGATCACACTAGTAGTTTAACAAACGTATATCCTATATTAAAATTTATGTTTTGCTCTTGGGCACGGGCAATGGCAGCTATAATATTACAAATTATATTTGAAGTAACCTTAAAGGTTGTTAATATAAATTTATAACAATCACACAGTGTAGTAATGTTTTATTAAATGGCCAGGGTCAAACGACTGCTTGATGGTAAAAACAGAGAATTAACTTTTCATATTACTAAATGCTTAAGTGCTCTCAAATATTAAAGTTTGCTTGTTATTCTGTGCATAACACTGTCATTATATACAGCTTAATAGTGAAGAACATAGCTCTTAAAGAGTTCCTTTGTATGTTATTTTGTAGTAATTATCTTTACTCCTTATGGAACAGTCATTTGAAATATTCTCTTTGTTCTTACAAGATAATGTTTCTTTCAATAAGTTTCACAAACGCTTTGTATACTGGAAGTATTCATTTAACACACCAGGATTATATCTCTTAACAGATGCAAACTGTTTTTTGTGTTGAAAAAAAAAATGTGTTTGGAATCATGTCATAGTGGACCTTGATGAATCTTGCACAGCATTTGTCACTGTTCCTTACTTGGTCACATTGCTCATACTACTATTTCCTATTTGAAATGTATACAGATCATTTAAGCTATTTCATTAATAATCCTAAATAATATATTGAAACTAAAATTTAGTATTTGTGCTTAGAAATTTAAGTGGTGTGAGGTTTTGCTTCTGGGCCAAAATGCAGTGCTGAAAGTATAATTCTTAGGTGGATTTTGCAGTATTTTATTTTTAGAGTCGCAACCAATGTGTTATGAACTTAATTTGTATTATAAATAGTCTAAGCATTGTTACAAATTAATTTTATTTGTAATAAACTTAGTAAGATAATGTTAATTAGCTCAGAAGTGTTGTGAATTCAATTTCCAAACAAACATTTATTTCCTAAGTTTAAAAATGTAAATTATTAATCAGAAATAGATTTGATAATATGTTGGCACTGATTACTTATTTTTAAAACTACAGTTCAAAGCAATATCTTTGCTGAAATAAATATTAATGTAATTTCATATGTGGATGTGTAATTAATTTCATTTCATATGTGGATGTGTCCACTCCTATGAACCAGACATTGCCGAGGTGGGGTGGCTTGCGTGCCTCAACGATACAGATAGCCGTACCGTAGGTGCAACCACAGTGGAGGGGTATCTGTGGAGATAGTCCAGTCAATGAGTGCTCAAAAGAGGGGTGTATAGTGCATGGAATATGCGAGAATTTTTGACTTCAGGACTTTGTTAGGTATAGTTAGGAGGTGAATATACTAAAAGTCCCTGCCCCTGGGGGATGAGTTAAAGCGGGGAGAGGGGTGGAAAGTTTTGTGTCCCAACTTCGTCGCCTCTTTTGTGTCCCAGCCTCGTCGTAGGTGTCGGTGGCCGAGTGGAATGAGACCGACACAGAAACAAAAACAGCACGCTGGTGCAGGTACGGAGGGGAGCAGCCAGTAACTATAAACACTCGAGTAAATTAGAAAGAGATATATATTGCACAGAATGTAACAATACTTAACTTTTACATATTACTGCAGAAGGTTGATACATAGTTGTTAGAGGCCTGCCTAGTGCCTGTATGATAGCAAAGTGTTCACTGGTGCCTATCTGATTACGAAGGTCCTCACTGGTTGCTATCTCAGTCCCAAGTGATCGATGTCTTTCCGTGGTGGCCACGAGCGGGGTTGCAGCAGAGGGCACTCGTGGCTGTCATCGTGAGAACGCCGCGCCGTGCGTGCATGGCGGCACGCGGCGAAAGTAGGTGGCGCGCACTTTGTACTTGAGCGACACCACACCCCTCCCCCCCCAAACCGCCGCGCCGTCGTGGTGTAGGGCTGAGGGCGGCGGCACTGGGAGGAGGGCCTGGGCGGGGCGTTACTGGTGGGACGGGCGTCGTAGCTGAGGCTGGGATCGAGACGCCGTCCGCGTCCCGGCATCCGCCTTGCGATCCTCCAGGGAACCCACCGAACCCTGGGGAAGGGCGCACCCCCCCGCCCAGAGGGAGCAGGTCATCTTCTTCTGAGGTGCGTGGCCCAGGCGGCGGCGGCACGCACGGTCCCGGAGTCCCTCTCGGTGACGCTGTCATCTGCGGCGGCGACAGCGGCAGCGTCGCGTCGATCTCCATCAGGACGATCTCGTAGTCCGGGGACGCTGGACCTGTTGACGAACGATGTGTTTGTGCTCCCTGGCGGTGAACTGGGTCTGGAATCAAGAAACCGGAGACAGGATCGCGCGGCCTGTGCAAGCGCAATTGGTTTGCGTGGCGCCGCAGCTCCGACCCTGTGGAAGAACGTACAACATACATATTGCGACCGAGCACGCGCTGAATGGTGCCCGGTAACCATTTCTTCTTGTTGCCGGCAAACACCCTGTACAGCACCGGTGTAGAAACCTGAAAACGCGTAGCGCCATACGAACCGACTCGGTGCGTGGGAGGCTGCAGCAGGTGAAGGAGAGTGCGGTGACGGCGGCCGTGTAGCAGCTCGGCAGGAGACGGGCCGTCACGTGGCATGCATCGATACGTAGACAGGAAAATTTGAAGAGCTTGCTGCCTGGAGTGCTGACCTTTCATCTTCTCCATGTGAGACTTGAGTGTTCGAACGAAACGTTCTGCTTCACCATTGGACTGAGGGTGAAAAGGTGCAGTGGTAATATGCTGAATGCCATTCACACGACAAAACTGTTGAAATTCCGCACTAACAAACTGAGGTCCATTGTCACTGACGATAGTTTCAGGCAAACCTTCGATGCAAAACACTGATGTTAAGGCACTGATCGTACTAGACGCCGTCGTTGAGTTCATGGCAATCACAAAAGGAAACTTGCTGAAAGCGTCTACAACGATTAACCAGCGCGTATTCCAGAAAGGTCCGGCAAAGTCAATGTGTAAACGTTGCCATGGTCCCTTGGGGCGTGGCCAGCCTGAGAAACGCTGTGGAGCAGCAGCCTGATGCTCCGCACAAACAGTACACTGTGACGTCATGTTCTCTATCTGAGCGTCCATACCAACCCAGGTACAATGACGTCTGGCCAATTGCTTTGTCCTAACAATACCCCAATGTCCTTGATGCAGGAGGCGTAACACTTCACGTTGCAGGGAACGAGGAACAATCACTCTTGCTTGGTCGTTGTCTGTATGCAACAACAGTACACCCTGACTTAAAGATAATGCATGACGTTGTGCAAAATAACGTCGAACCAGTGGCTGCTCAATGTCTTTGGCTCTGGCAGGCCAACCAAAGCGAACAAAACTTGCTACCACACGTAGGTCTGCATCCGCAGCTGTTTCCTGTGCAACCCGACGAGAGTTCAAAGGGAATCAAACATGCATCACTGATTAGTGCAGTCTTTAATTTGTCAAAGGCAACCTGACAATCTTTAGACCATACAAAAGGAACATTCTTCCTACGTAAGTGATGCAGTGGAGCTGCAATCTGAGAGGGATTGGGAATAAATCTGAAATAATAGTTAAGCTTTCCCATCACTGCTTGCAATTCATGCACATTCTTAGGAGGAGGCAAGTCTTTGATTGCTCGAAGATGTGACTGTAAGGGATGAATTCCTTGAGCATTAATCACATGGCCTAGGTACTCTATTTCAGTCTGAAAGAACGAACACTTTGCTTTATTACAACGTAGACCTGCTGCAGTCAAAACTTTGAAAAGGCACTCCAGGTTTGCTAAATGTTCTTAAACTGTACGTCCGGATACCACAATATCATCTAAATAGTTCGAGCAACACGGTACAGAAACTGTCAGCTGTTCCAAAAATCGCTGAAAAATAGCGGGAGCGGAAGAACTGCCAAAGGGTAGGCGTTGAAATTGAAAAAGGCCCATGTGAGTATTAATGACGAAAAATTTTTTTGACTCGTCATCAAGCGGAATTTGTAAGTATGCCTCTGCTAAATCAATCTTGGAAAAGAAGCGAGACTGTCCTAATTTGTCCATTAGTTCGTCAGGTCTGGGCAGGGGATAAGTGTCTACAATTGTCTGACTGTTCACTGTTGATTTGAAGTCCGCACAGAGACGAAGTTTTCCCGACGGCTTGGGTATAATTACTAAAGGCGAGGCCCACTGACTCGCAGGAACAGGAGAATTCACCCCCCTATTATGCCAACGTTTAAGTTCTTCGGCAACTGAATCATGCAATGCGATAGGCACTGGTCTAGCTTTACGAAATTTTGGAACTGCAGATTCTTTTAAAGTTACATGTGCCATGAAGTCTTTTGCACAACCCAGTTCCGGCGAAAACAAGTCACTATATTTGTTACACAATGCATTGATTTTATCCTGAGGCACTATTGACGCAATTTGAAGCACATCTCTTTGAATTGATAAACCAAACAAGTCAAAAGCATCTAGTCCAAAAATGTTCTGTGTCGATTTGGCCTGAAGAACTACAAAAGCAACTGTTTTTGTTACACCTTGAAAAGAGGCGGGCAGGCTACATGTTCCTAGCACGGGAATATTTTCACCTGTATAAGCTGTTAACACTTGCTGTGACGGCGACAATTTTGGCGAACCCAGAAGTTCATAAGTATCTTTATTAATTAATGTAACAGCGGAACCAGTATCAAGCTGAAATTGCACAGTCTTATTTTCTATGGAGAGATTTACAAAAAGTTTGTGCTTCTGGCGCACGACAGGTGCGCGAATGTGGGCAACGTCTGCTACGGTTTGTTTGCTGCGTATGCGCGGGCCGTGTAGTGAAGGAAGCGGCACAGACTCGGCACATAGATTGATATCACTGTCACTAGATGGCACTACCGCCGGATCGGCGTCCGCGCAATGCGAGGCTACTACAGAGTCACTAACTACTGCACTACACTTTTGAGTAGCTACTTGATGTCTACTGTCACTAGCTTCACAGTACTGGGCACTATTACAAGGAGCAGTTGCAGAAGGCACTATTTTCACTACCGGAATGCACTGTTCATAGTCATTTTGCTTGTCCCGAACCCTTTTCCGTTGTACTGTTTTACACGCTCGTCGGCGCTTGCTACGTGGTGCACTATATAGTTTTGCCATAGGCGCAGAACTACTGTCATGCAATTGAGATCCAAGGAAAGCACTGTTCAAGTCCACAGCGTCGATAACATTTACTGCATGCACTGTTCTCGCACTTTGCGAAGCAATGTTCCGAAAGGCACCGTTCTTTGAGTTTTTAATTTGCATACACACAGACTGTACATGTCCTGATTTGCCACATTGATAACAGGTTGCGTTGCGACTAGGGCAATGAGCACGCTTGTGGCGAGACACACACTGGGGGCAAGATTTACGTACATTTTTCTGAAATGAGCGTTGGCGCCCTTTATTCAAGTCACTGTTTCTAATACGACGGGGCGACCTTTGTGTCGCACTTTTACACTGGCTACTGTTCACTGTCTGTTCAGCACGGGCTGTAGAAAAATAAGAATCACTAGGGCTAGACTGGGAACTACGACTAGGAAAGCGTCCGTTGCGGCGCACTGAACTTACACTGTGGCTTTGCATTTCTACATCTGCTAAGTCAAAAGTATCGTGCTTCTATAAGCTGCAGTACACTGTCTAATGAAGGGTCAGATTGTTTTAGAATTGCTGCTCTAATTCTGGGGTCCTGAATGTTCTGCGTAATTGCATCCCTCAACATAACGTCACTATACAAAAGTCCACAAGAGCAAGTAAATTTACATTGGCGGGTTAAGCCCTTCAATTCCGTAATCCACTCTTGGTGTGACTGCTGCGGTAATTTTTTAAGTCTGAAAAATCGGTATCGTGCAGCGGCTACAAGAACGTTTCTCTCATAATGAGCATTCAGTGCATCTACAATTTGTTCAAAGTCTACATCACGAGGAGATGCGACAGGGAAAAGTTTTTGCAATAGTACGAAGGTCTGGGGGCCCACAATCGATAAGAAAAGGTTCTTCACTCTCTGACCTGTAATTTGATGAGCCGCAACGAGTTCTTGAAACTGTGCGAAATAGTCGCTCCATTCTTCCTCACGTTCGTTGTACTGGCGGAACGTCGGAAGCGGTGCGGCGGCAGGTGTGGGCTGCTGATGCGACGGCTGTTGTTGAGTTGTCAACTGCGCCACTGCCTGGAGAAGTTGTGTTATTTGCGCCGTCTGTAACTGAATAATTTCCATTAAGTTTGGGTTCGGGGTAGTGGCCATGCTGACCGATTAGGCGCCGCGTATACAAGTAACTTATAACAAAACACAAATGCAATATGAAAGAGGACTCGCTCTGCAACAAAAAAGTCCACAAAACACGTAACAAAATATCTTCCCCCAAAATTCTTATAATAAGGGTGGGTGGGCAGGAGCAATTTTTGCGTGCTCCGACTGCTGCTGTCTGGCTGCTGCAAGTGGGCTGGTCTAAGGTTCTATCACTCCTCGTCGCCACTTTTGTATCCCATCCTCGTCGCCACTTTTGTGTCCCAACTTCGTCGCCGCTTTTGTGTCCCAGCCTCGTAGTAGGTGTCGGTGGCTGAGTGGAATGAGACCGACACAGGAACAAAAACAGCACGCTGGTGCAGGTACGGAGGGGAGCAGCCAGTAACTATAAACACTCGAGTAAATTAGAAAGAGATATATATTGCACAGAATGTAACAATACTTAACTTTTACATAGTACTGCAGAAGGTTGATACATAGTTGTTAGAGGCCTGCCTAGTGCCTGTATGATAGCAAAGTGTTCACTGGTGCCTATCTGATTACGAAGGTCCTCACTGGTTGCTATCTCAGTCCCAAGTGATCGATGTCTTTCCGTGGTGGCCACGAGCGGGGTTGCAGCAGAGGGCGCTCGTGGCTGTCGTCGTGAGAACGCCGCGCCGTGCGTGCATGGCGGCACGCGGCGAAAGTAGGTGGCGCGCACTTTGTACTTGTGCGACACCACAGAAAGGTACAATTTTTTTGTTTTTCGCTTATATCTCGGAAATGGTCGGCGTTAGGAAAAAAATGTTCCAAATAAAAATAATAGACAAATGAATTTGCTATAAAATAGTTTCGATACATATATGTCGAATTTCCAACAGTTTTCGAGATATACGTTATTGAAAATCGACAAATTCGGGGGAAAAAATCATCTTTACCTCACTAATTTTGTCAAACATTTACTTCTAGTGACTCACTCGATCGTTTCACAGAAAATTTGCCAGAAAGAAAGTTGTTGAAGGTTAAATTTCCTTCAATTTGATAGGAACATTTGCAACGTTATATTCAACCAATCAGGAGTTAAATCATTTATAAGAAGTTTCGCTCAGTTTCGATGTCCTTCCAGAACTGAGTGTTTTGAGGGGCTGTGACGTTTTTATCTTATGAAATGTGCTAGCATAGTAAATAACAATTATTTAACATTGTTAATAAGGTAATTCCAATTGAAACAGAGCACCTTTTTGTAATTGTAGTTTTTATGATAATATTATGAATCATACAATTAAAGTATTTACAACCAATGAAAGTGGTTCAGAGTGAAAAAAAAGTGCATTCAATGCAACATCTTCATTTTTCTAAGGTGGAGGAGTTGAGGCACATTTATTGTTGCCTGCAGTGGACA
Source organism: Locusta migratoria (assembly GCA_026315105.1). Classification (NCBI taxonomy): domain Eukaryota; kingdom Metazoa; phylum Arthropoda; class Insecta; order Orthoptera; family Acrididae; genus Locusta; species Locusta migratoria. The sequence goes on along the minus strand of CM048745.1, from coordinate 700,682,596 downwards.
TGTCGTCAAGGTCGTCATTACCTAACGCCCGGGAGAGGGTTAACGATGGGGAAGGCCCACGATGAACATCCAAGACATGTCACTGGCTGCGGGGTGGAATGGAGAGTTCTCACTCACTTCAAAAGTTCGCCAACCGTAGAGAAAGTTTGTCGGTATTGTGTGTCAGCTTTTAGAGCTATTTTTTATTTATTTATGAAAATGTTGACTGTGTAGTGCGCGCAATGGCTATTCAGTGTTTTCTACGTAATGAAACAATAGATGGACCAGGCGTTTCCACAGTGACAAAAAAAAAAAAAAAACCTAGTGCACAGAGTGGAGATAGCAATGGCTCATCTTTAGGTTTGTACATTCTTCTGATTCATGCTGAAAGTCGAAAAACTTACATCACGCTGCAATGGTTAGGTTAGATTTTTTTAGACCATTTATCTTGGAAGAGATTGTACAGTGGTTTTTAATGGGTACTCTAACATATCAGAGTATAAAAGCAGCTGAACGAAGTCGACAATATTGACTCAGGAGGTGTGGAGAAATTCATGTCAGTCTATAAACTAAAATTACAGTGAAACAAGAGGATTTCCTTTCCAAATTTAACAATAAGAATCAGCTGATAAACCTGTTGATGCAACTACAGAAGCCGCGGCGGATCAGCCGCGTGTACTGGAGCGCCGTGTTGCGGTGCGCGTGGCCGTTGCCGTCGGGCGTTCGAATCTCCCCTCGGATTTGGATGTTTGTATCGTCTTCAGTATAAGGTAGTTCATAAGTAGTTTGTAAGTTTAGGGACTGATGACCCCGTAGTTAAGTCCCATAAGCTTTACAAACATTTGCAACTACAGAAAAATGGGATAAATGGCATTCAAGGTTTTGGTGATTATGACGTTAATATTGTGGAGACAGCTATCAACAGATAACATAATTCCTCGATTACCATTATTGGAGAGGATTTCGATGTACTGTTCTCTTAATAGCAAAATTTGTAACTGATCGTAACATTCTGCTTGTAGAACCAGAAAGAGGAAAGGTTAAGACGTGTTGATATTCTTCACAATAGCTGCAGCAGGAATTGAAAATGAAGGACGACACCCAGTTGTTACTCGCAACATGCAGCGTTTACAGGCTGCAACACAGCATCCGTAGCATATTGCAAGAATAAAATAGTGTTTGTCAAAATTCATCAGAAGTCCAAAATCATACAACATGCTGCTGAGACAGCGGGAATCATAATGGTATGGAGCTTCAGCCACCACAGAATCCCTCAACGAGTTCCGCTACAAATCATAAAAGCACCTGGGAACATGAAGCCTTCCAGCTGAAGCAGCTGTTAAGCAGCACGCATTCCGAATGTACCACCAACGCCTTTGGTTAGGAGAAGCACCTAAAGGTGGAGCGCCGAATTGGGGTTGGAATGGCCAACTAGTTCCGAAACTCTCAGAGTTAGATGCTGCCTCTGACAAAATCTTGAGGATGATTTTTTGTTGATGCACGAAAGGATGTGACTGTGGCAGGTGTGGTTGCAGAAAAGCATTACACTGCTCTGTTACATGCCTGAACTGCAACAATGGAGTCGAAATATTAATTCAGAATGAAGATAACGACAGTGACATCGAGACTACCAATCTCATTAGACGACGTCTACACTACTGATGAACATGAAAGAACCTTGACCATTTCTGCTCAGAAAGATGAAGATGTGGCATTGAATACACTTATTTTTCAGTCTGAATCATTATCAGTGTTTATACTTACATGGTATGATTCATAATATTGAAATAAAAGCTAAAATTATGAAAAGGTGTCAATTGCAAGTACCTTCTTGTCATTGTTAAACTGTCATTTACCATGCTAGTACGTTTCATAAGGCAAAAACGTCACAGCCCCTCAAAACACTCATTACTGGAGGGACATCTAAACTGAGCGCAAATCTTATAAATGATGTAACTTTGATTCGCTGAAGATAACGAAGCAAATGTGCATATAAAATTGAAGGAAATTTAACGCCCTACACCTTTCTTTCTGACAAATTGTCTGTGAAAAGATCGAGTGAGTCACTAGAAGTAAATGTTTGACAAAATTAGTGAGTTAAAGATGACTTTTTCAGAAATTGTTGATTTTCAGTAACATATATCTCGAAAACTGTTGGAATTTCAACGTATATGTATAGAAACAATTTTATAGCAAATTCAATTGTCTTAAATTTTTATTCGGAATATTTTTTTCATGGAGCCGACCGTTTCCGAGATATAAGCAGAAAACCAAAAAATGGTACCTTTCTACCCCTCTCCCCACTTTAGCTCACCCCCCCAGAGGTGGGGACTTTTAGTATGTTCACCTCCTAACTATCCCTAACAAACTCCTGAAGTCAAAAATTCTCGCATATTCCATGCACTCTACAATGCATTCATTGAGTGGACTAAGAGGAAAGACAAATGTGTGATTCCTGTAGAGGGTCAGCAGCCTTTTCAGTAGTTACAGGGGCAACAGTCTGGATGATTGACTGAGCTGGCCTTGTAACATCAGCTAATGTGGCTTTGCCACAGAGTTACTGCGAATGTCTGAAAGCAAGCGGAAACTACAGCTGTTACTTTTCCCGAGGACATGCAGCTCTACTGTATGAACATATGATGATGGCATCCTCTCGGGTAAAATATTCCGGAGGTAAAATAGTCCCTCATTCGGATCTCCGGGTGGGGACTACTCAGGAGAATGTGATCATCAGGAAAGACAACACTGGCATTCTACGGATCGGAGCTTGGAATGTTAGGTCCCTTAATCAGGTAGGGAAGCTAGAAAATTTAAAAAGGGAAATGGATAGGTTGAGGTTAGATGTAGCGGGGATTAGTGAAGTTCGGTGGGAGGATGAACAGGATTTCTGGTCAGGCGAGTACAGGATTATAAATACAAAATCAGTTGGGGGTATTACAGGAGTAGGTCTGATAATGAATAAGAAAATAGGAATGTGGGTAAACTACTATGAGCAACACAGTGATCGCATTATCATAGTCAAGATAGATACGAAGCCAACACCAACAACAGTAGTACAGGTTTATATGCCAACTAGCTCTGCCAATGATGAGTAAATCAAAGAAATATATGAGGAGCTAAAGGAAATTATTCAGACAGTTAAGGGAGAGGAAAACTTAATTGTTTTAGGGGGAGACTGGAATTCGGTAGTAGGACAAAGAAGGGAAGGGAAGATAGTAGGTGAATATGGTCTGGGCAAAAGGAATGAAAGAGGAAGCCGCCTGGTAGAATTTTGCACAGAACATAGTTTAGTTATAACAAACACCTGATTTAAGAATCACAAAAGAAGGTTGTATACATGGAAGAGACCAGGAGATACCAGATAGATTTTATAATGGTAAGACATAGATTTCAAACCAGGTTTTAAACTGTAAGACGTACCTAGGGGCAGATATAGACTCTGACCATAACTTGTTGGTTATGAACTGTAGGCTGAAACTGAAGAAACGACAAAAAGGTAGGAAAATAAGGAGATGGGACCTGGATTAATTGAAGGAATCTGAAGTTCTTAAGAATTTCAGAGGGAGCTTTAGGTAACAATTGACAGAAATGGAGGAAAATAAAACAGTAGAGGAGGAATGGGTAGCATTGAGAGATGAAATAGTGAAGGCAGCAGAGGACAAAATACGTAGGAAGACAAGACCTACAAAAATCCTTCGGTATCACAGGAGATATTAAATTTAATCGATGAAAGGAGAAAATATAAAAATGCAGTAAATGAAACGGGCAAAATGGAGTACAGACGACTAAGAAATGAGATTGACAGGAAGTGCAAAATGGCTAAGCAGGAGTGGCTAGAAGGCAAATGCAAGGATGTAGAAGAATGTATAAATAGGGGAAAAATAGATACAGCCTACAGGAAAATAAAAGATACATTTGGAGATAAGAAAAACAGCTCTATGAATATCAAGGACTCTGATGGAAAACCAGTTCTCAGCAAAGAAGGGAAAGCTGAAAGGTGGAAAGAGTATATAGAGGGGCTCTGTGAAGGAAATGAACTTAGTGGCAATATTGTAGAAAGGGGATAAGTAGATGAGGATGAAATAGGAGATACTGTACTGAGAGATGAATTTGACGGAGAACTGAAAGACCTAAGTCGAAACAAAGCCCATGGAGTAGATGACATTCCCTCAGAGCAACTGAGGTCCCTGTGAGAACCAGCCATGACAAAATTGTTTCACTTGGTGTGTAAGATGTATGAGACAGGTGAACTACCCTCAGACTTTAAGAAAAATGTAATAATCCCCATTCCAAAGAAAGCAGGTGTAGTCAGGTGTGAAAACTACAGAACCATCAGTTAAATGAGTAATGGTTGCAAAATATTAACACGAATTATTTACAGAAGGATGGAAAAGCTGGTAGAAGCCAACCTCGGGGAAGATCAGTTTGGGTTCAGGAGAAAAGTAGGAACTCGGGAGGCAATACTCACTTTACGGCTTATCTTAGAAAATAAATTAAGAAAAGGCAAACCTACATTTCTAGCTTTTGTAGATTTGGAGAAGGCTTTTGACAATGTTGATTGGAATAAACTCTTTCAAGTTCTGAAGCAAGCAGGAGTAAAATATATGGAGCGTAAGGTTATTTACAACTTGTGAAAAAACCAGACAGCGGTTGTCAGAGTTGAAGGGCGTGAAAGGGATGCAGTGTTTGGAAAGGGAGTAATACAGGGTTATAGTTTTTCTCCAATGTTGTTCAATTTGCACGTTGAGCAAGCTATAAAGGAAAGCAAGGAGAAATTTGGTGAGGGAATTAAAGTCCAGGGGGAAGAATTAAAGACATTGCGTTTTGCCGACAACATAGTAATTCTGTCAGATACAGCAAAGGACCTGGAAGAGCAATTGAACGGAATGGACAGTGTGCTGAAAGGTGCATATAAGATGAACATTAACAAGAGCAAAACTAGGGTAATGGAGTGCAGTGTAAGAAAATCAGGTGATGCTGAAGGAATTAGATTAGGTAACGAAGCAATAAAGGAGGTAGATGAGTTTTGTTACTTGGGCAGTAAAATAACAAATGATGGTCACAGTACAGAGGATATAAAATGCAGAATGGCAATGGGTAGAAAAGCGTTCTTGAAAAAGAGAAATTTGTTAACATCGAATATTGATTTAAGCCTAAGGAAGTCCTTTCTGAAGGCATTTGTATGGAGTGTTGTCTTGTATGGGAGTGAAACATGGACAATAAACAGTGCGGACAGGAAGTGGATTGAGGCTTTTGAAATGTGGTGCTACAGAAGAAAGCTGAAGATTAGGTGGATGGATCGCATATCTAATGAGAAAGTACTGAACAGAATTGGGGAGAAAAGAAATTTCTGGCATACCTTGACTAAAAGAAGGGATAGATTGGTAGGGCATATTCTTAGACACCAAGGAATTGTGAATTTAGCATTGGAGGGAAGTGTGTGGGGTAAAAACTGCAAAGGAAGACCAAGAGATGGATACAGTAAGCAGATACAGACATGTAGGTTGCCGTTCTTATGTGGAGATGAAGAGGCTTGCTCAGGATATGGTTTTGTGGAGAGCTGCATCAAACCAGTCTCTGGACTGAAGACCATAACAACAACATGTGGATGTGTAGGAAGATCTGGATGGTTCCAGTTATCGCCCATTTCTCTGACGAGCTGCGTCTGTAAGGTGATGGAACGCATGGTTAACGCTTGGTTGGTCTGGCTCCTCGAATCTCGCCGCCTCCTGACTAATATCCAATGCGGTTTTCGTCGACACCGCTCTGCTGCTGATCACCTCGTTACGTTGTCAACCTTCGTTATGAATAACTTTCTAAAGAAGCGTCAAACAGTAGCAGTGTTCTTCGACTTGGAGAAGGCATATGATACCTGTTGGAGAGCGGGCATTCTCCGCACATTGCACACGTGGGGCCTTCGGGGCCACCTTCCTCTTTTCATTCAAGCGTTTTTAGCGGATCGCAAGTTCCGTGTACGGGTGGGCTCTGTTTTGTCAGACACCTTTTGCCAGGAGAATGGGGTACCACAGGGCTCCGTCTTGAGTGTGGCTCTCTTTGCCATTGCAATCAATCCGATCGTAGATTGCCTTTCAGCCGACGTCTCCGGATCTCTTTTTGTTGACGACTTCGCAATTTATTGCAGCACCCAGCGGACGTGTCTCTTTGGAGCGTTCTCTTCAACGCTGTCTTGACCGTCTATATTCCTGGAGCATTGCAAACGGCTTCCAATTCTTCACTGAGAAAACAGTGTGCATCAACTTCTGGAGATACAAGGAATTTCTTCCACCTTCTCTACGTCTCGGCCCTGTTGCTCTCCCTTTCGTGGAGACTACGAAATTCTTGGGACTCATGTTGGATCGTAAACTTTGCTGGTCCACACACGTGTCCTACCTGGCTGCCCGTTGTTCCCGATCCCGTAACGTTCTTCGTGTCCTCAGTGGCATGTCATGGGGAGTGGACCGTACCGTCCTGCTTCACCTTTACCAGGCCATTGTTCAGTCGAAGCTCGACTACGGAAGCCTTGTATACTCTTCTGCACGGCCATCGATTCTCCGCCGTCTCAACTCTACCCACCATCGGGGATTACGTCTGGCGACCAGTGCATTTTATACCAGCCCTGTTGAAAGTCTGTATGCCAAGGCTGCTGTATTACCCTTGACCACTCGACGTGACATACTCTTGTGTCGGTACGCATGCCGCCTGCGGTCGATGCCCAACCATCCATCTTACCGATTATTTTTTGACGACTCACTCGATCGCCAATATCAGTTGTCTGCGATTGCCTTGCTTCCACCTGGAGTTCGGTTTCGCCGCCTGTTACAGCGGCTCGATTGTACCCTTCCTTCCACCCTTCGGTTGAGCGAAAGCCCATTGCCACCGTGGCATCAGGCCCAGGTTCACACTCACCTTGAACTTACTTCGCTCCCCAAGGAGAGCACTCAGGATTTGGTATACCGCTTGAGGCTTGTCGAACTCCGTTCGCGGTTCGATAATGCCATATTTATTTACACTGATGGTTCCAAGAGCACTGCCGGTGTCGGATCTGCCTTCGTCGTCGGGGACAACCGTTTCCAATACAAGCTCCCTGACCAGTACTCAAACTTCACGGCTGAGCTTTTTGCCCTCCACCAGGCCGTTTTGTATACCTGCCGCCACCACGAACCTTTCTATGCGATATGTTTGGACTCCCTTAGTGCCCTGCAGTCTTAAGGACCCTTTCTCGAACCATCCTCTCATGTATCAGATCCAACGCTCCCTCCAGTTGCTAGCAGATGACAGCTGTCACGTTTCTTTCCTGTGGTTCCCTGGCCACGTGGGTGTGCCCGGGAATGAGGCCGCCGACATAGCAGCCAAGGCCGCAGCTCTTTTGCCTCGCATGACTACATTTTGCATCCCACCGGACGATGTTCATTGGGCTCTTCGCCGGAGTATCGTGTTGTCATGGACAGTGCGTAGCTTTCACTGTATAACAATAAATTGCGAATTGTCAAACCGATCCCGACCGCTTGGAGGACCTCCTCACGCCCCTCTCGGTGAGAGGAGGTCATCCTGGCCCGGTTGCGGATCGGTCACTGCTGTTTCAGCCACCGTCACTTGCTATCCACCAACCCTGCACCGCTGTGCTCCAGTGGTGAACTGCTGACAGTGCGACATGTTTTACTGACTTGTGTTAATTTTAATCATCTCCGTGTAGCCCTTCACTTTCCGTCTACTCTGGAGGAAATTTTAGCTGATGACACCCGAGCAGCTGCTCGAGTTTTGCGTTTTATCAAATTGGCCAACTTATCGAAGGATCTTTAACCCTTTTAATTGTCTTTTATCTTTCGTTTTTAGCCTCTTCTTGATTTTCTGACAGTCACCATATTTTTTTGAGATCTAGTGAATCTAAGTTCTTGTCTGGGCGTTAATGAGCATAGAAGTTGTGCGCCATAAAACCACAAAAAAAAAGATCTGGATGGAATTTAATAAAACAAATAAACTGCCAACTGTCTACCTGTTGCACAGAAAATTGTGATGTTTTTGCTGTAGACATCTTGAAATTTTGAGAGACTTTTAATCTGTGATTTGTTTGTATTTGTGATTTATAATTCCTTGTCCATTTACTTACAAGAATAGCACCCCATGCCATTAAACTAGAATCTTAATTTCTTTGCTAGCACAAATAAGGTTCCTTTTAGAGCTAACCTCCAATTTAGAAAGCAGACCACTGGTTGATTGTGGTGGTATACACTTCAAAACTTCTCATTACCAAAACTTTTCTGCCTCTTTTGTGAATGCTGAAGCAACAGGTGTAGGTGTAAGCGTATGCACAATGTATTTATCTTTGTCTTTCACCAGTAATAACATTTCACCTCAGTAGCATATATAACATATCCTGCCTTGGAATGTAGCTTGTGCCAATGCTCTCCAAGGCCCATATGCTGGCAGAAGGCATTCACAGTGATGGCAGCACTGTTCTGTCTCACCCTTTGCCGAACATGACTGCTACTATTGATAATACAAAATCTTTAGTATTTTTGAGTGTGTATCCACAAAGAAAGGTACATTCAGTGTCATTGGAGCAGACCAACCATTTTTATATTATGAGTAGGGATGGGTTGAACCCCAATTTTACCTAATCAAATCCGAATACCAAATCTTAAAACATGTCTCGAGTACATGTACTGTATATACCCACTTTTATGTTTTCAATGGACTTAAAATGTGGGAAAACGTAAACAATGGGAAATTGCTCTTTAAGCAGTATATGTCCCCCCTTTTTTCCTGGCATTTTCGTTGGATTTGTATCATACATGTTTGTAATATACATCAGAATATGTGCCACAGTCTTGTGTATTATCCAATAAAGGTTTACTGAATTCGGTACTGCATTATTACTTTAACATCTCAATCCGCGTAATATAGAAGAACTTTCATTCCTGTGGGGAAACGAGGTTAATCTGAACATGCCTCACCTACCAGACACAGAGTTCACAGACCACACCAATAATTTGTGATTCTTCAAAATCTGAATTTATAAGCTGACATAGCAATCACGGATTCTTTCTGAGATAGTGGGAATTGTAGCAAACCCTGTGAGGGACTTAACATTTTTCGATGTAAAAACAGAAAATAGTGAACAAGAAATTCATAAACTGCTACCGGATTTGTTTGCTGAGGTTGGCAATGGTAGAACAGCCCCACCTCTACTGGCATCTTATGCATAGACCAGGTCTATGATCGTATGCAATCAGTGCCAAACACTGTATCAACCCAAAACTGTCACACTAAAGTAACTCAATAATATCGTTTTTAGCCACTGCCGTAACATTTCCCAATAATTTAGCATAACAAATGGCACTAAAAACGACAGTTGAAAAGTCACAATGCATTTAAGATATCACCAAAATGCACCATTTTAGTCCATCTTTTTGTGCTTCATAATTTGTAGGTGGCTAAAAATAGTATTCTACATTTATTTGGCCATTTTATATGTAAAGTACATGAAATTTTGCAAAGTGCGTTTACATGACTGCCAAGAACATAATAAATGTGACTGCTCTGTTGTCACTACATTCTTAGCCATTTGCAACAAAATTCTCACGTTCATAATTAAGCTTTAGCTATGACTGTGCTACAGTTTAGTCTGTACATAATCAAGATTAAAGGACTTTATCAAATTAAACACACTTTCTAAAACATCAAGAAGTCATTTTATTTATCCTACTAACATTTTCATTCTTACCATCTTCTACACAACACAATAATTATTTTTTCACAAAAAATAAAAAAATGATGGTGTCTTATTTTACGAATTCTTTTTATATGGTCATAAAGACAATGAAAGGTTCTATCGTCTACATCTGCTGCTGAAATATATATTTTAATGTGTTCATTGCTGTGTTAGCTTCAGCAGTGGAACACCACTGACATCACCATAACTCTCACTTTCTGTACTTTTGTTTTTGTATGTGGATGTCAATAATTTCTTCTTCGATGCTCCACCTGCAGTTTCCTCCATGATGAAAGAAGTGCACACTCATTTTCACGATTGTCATTGCTACTCAGATCTCGTGATTCTGATGTATTACCTTCATCAGCAAGAATGAATTTCGCTTTGTGAAAGCAATTTGCATTGGCAGAAGGCTTTACTTCTGACCATGCCTTTGCAACATAGTGTGAAGTATGACAAAAGATTCAATTTTTTCTGAGTCATCAGTGTTAGCTCCCTAAAGCCCATTTTAAACGCTCAACGAACTTGTAATAGATTGCTAACAAGTTGCGTTAATGGCGGCCGTCAGTCGTTTGAACGGCTGCACTAGTATGATCGCGCTAGTATCGAAGCGCGATAATTATAGCGATAAAGAAATAGGACGAGTTCTAAATTCTGTACTAGTGAGTTCACTGCGCATGCGCGAGCTAGCAGCTATCTGCTGCAGTCGCCGCTCCAGTTAGTCCGTCATTTTCCTTCGTATTTACGTATATTTTGCATTATGTCGAAGTTTATGATCAGAAAGTATTACAAAATGTATTTCTAATCACGGCATTCACACTGTCCGTCACATAACATCAACGTCACGTTAAGTTTTCTCAAGAACTACTGCTTTTACCATTCAGTAGTTCTCTTCCCCCTGTGCAAAACGAACACCAGAACAACCGTTTCTACATATTAGTTAGCGAATTTTGCTATTTAATCGATAATTTGAATTTATCTGGAAACTCATACTTCACGACTGTATTGCACGCCACATGGTCATCTATCACGTCCGTTTGTTCCTGCTGATAGCTACCCTGAGCCTAAGGCACAAAACCATACACTACAAAACCAAGTTTTTCTTTTATTGTGTAGGATGAGGGACGTTGTCAGACTATTTTATTCTGACCTTTATATACTCTAGCTTTCTATATGAGCTATTTCTTAGTTTATTTACTATTCTTCTCTGAATTTTATGAGTTTATTCAGATTTCTGTACATTTGGGAAAATGTCAGGGGAGATAGTTCCTGGAAATGCAGGACTTTTAATATCATTTTTCTGGATATGTTTACCGTTTGTGGATACGCATAGCAGGGGAAAGCTTTGCTGGCGAGCATTCGCACCTTGGCTACAACTCTCAAGAGGGTAGCGTGCCGAGAGCAGAAGGGGACCCCCACCTCCCTGGCCGATGTCCCGTTGTGTGGCAGCCGCAGCCTCTAGGTCAGAGAAGTGGTGTGACGTGGTCGGCCGGTGCATTTTACCAGCGAAATGTTTTTTCGGGAATGTGCGGGATGTACCACACAATGCCTCATAGACCGTCTCCAGTGGACGCCAGCCTGGCGCTGCTTTCATGATAATCAGCCATTCCACATGATTGAAAATTGGTCGATAAACGACAATAGCAACGCCCTCTGGTCGCCAGGTCATTTATGGTGACGAATATGCTGTCTGTTATCTGTACAAGTTCTCCAAAGGCAGCAGAGCAGGAAATGTTTTTCTGTAATGAATGGTGGAACGTTCTGGACGCTTTACATCCGTCTGGAACAGTGGGAGGTAGGCTCCAGAGGCCATAAATGGCGTAACATTTTGGTTGGGGACCAGGAGTGAGAGCACCCTAAAATTTTTAGAGGGCAATCACCTTGTTGACGGTATATTCTGTGGGAACATTGCTGGAGTGGATGGAGCCTCTTGGTGGCCGCAGAAAACGCGTTCTGATTTGCTAGAATTTTGTAGGGAGATAGCGAGATAATTTGTCAACTGAGCTATGCCATCCCATTGGCTAGGCAATTAGCCGTTCTTGCAGATTGGTGCACCTGAGGTGCGAGGGCTTGGCCGCTGGAGGACTTGCCATGGGCAGAAGCAGTGAGGAAAAGAGGAGCGGTTGGGTGGAGGCTTCTATGCAGTATGGACCTCTTGATTCTTAGTGGAGTTACATATCGATTCTGTCTAAAGCCAGTTTTAAACGATCAACGAACTTGTAATAGATTGCTAACAAGTTGCGTTAATGGCGGCCGTCAGTCGTTTGAACGGCTGCACTAGTATGATCGCGCTAGTATCGAAGCGCGATAATTATAGCGATAAAGAAATAGGACGAGTTCTAAATTCGGTACTAGTGAGTTCACTGCGCATGCGCGAGCTAGCAGCTGTCTGCTGCAGTCGCCGCTCCAGTTAGTACGCCATTTTCCTTCGTATTTACGTATTTTTTGCGTTATGTCGAAGTTTATGATCAGAATGTATTACAAAATGTATTTCTAATCACGGCATTCACACTGTCCATCACCAGACCGTCTACGTCACGTTAAGCTTCCTCAAGAAGATTGTTTTGATTGAAAGGTCGTCTGCTGACATCGGAAGTTAACCTATTTTCGTCACGCGATTTTCATACTGTAGTCGACAATTACACGGTTTGCACGCAAACTTGTCTTATTAATGTTTAGTTTATTATTATACTTTGGTTTAGCGGTAAATTGCAAATGTTTCATGACGACTTACATATTTATCTCAATTATTGTCTACCGAAAAGTGAGGTCGGACATCTGAAACCGAAAAATGGTTTATGATTTGCAATATCGTAACAGAAAATACTGAAGCCAATTGTTTATTTGAATAAGATTGTAATTTGATGATGCAATTTTCATTAAATAGCGTTTTAATTGAAAAAGTCAGTCCAAATGGAAGACAAAAATTCAGTTGCGCATGACGTTATTGACAATGTCATTGGGCAAATCGTAATAGATAAAGTAAAGAAGGTCTATTTACGCTCTTATAAATATTGCTTGATGTGTTCATAAGTTTATTTTTTTCGCTTGAAAATAGATGTGAATGTTTTGAAATGTTGTTTCACTACCCAGAACTTTACCACACTAAGTTGGTCAAAAACATCGATTGCAAGGTTTTCTTTGGCCATCAATATCATTTAGCGTTGTTTCCTCAATTCCAGTATTAAACTATGACTTCCTACATAACAAATCGGCTTTTATAACCTCACTTTCAACATCGGGTATTACTGTTCGATTATGTTTATCATCTAAACAAGCTGACACAAGAACCTGCATGAGTATGTAGTTCAGGACTAATACGTTAGGGGCGCTTCAATAGATTATTATCTATCTTGTTCACCTTCGTTCAGCGTTGAAAAAGGGCTGAACATTACAGTAAGACGAACTTTACTGTATTTCCCACCATGACAATTTTCGCCTTTATATGCAAGTGTTTTGTTCGGAATGACACTGAAAAAATAGGCCAATTTCATTAACCGAAAAATGTCTCTTCATTTAAACTGACATAACAGTTTCTGCAGTCTTCCACTTAGCCATTCATTAACAGTCTCCATATTCTCGCTGATGACTTTGCTGCACACAGTTTTGTACACAACACTGTATCGCTTCTTGAATCTATCGATCCACCCTTTGGATACAGTGAAATCCTTGATGCCAAGAGTATTGGCCACCTTCACTGCCTTTTTTGTGCAACATTACGCAATTCACTAGGATATTGGAGGCACACGCTGTCTGAAACTAGTTCTTCATTTTTTCCAGCTGTGAATATTTGAAGTAACTAGCATATTTAATCTTTTTCGAATTTGGTCCACTGTTGCTAAAATAGCATCTTTGTTTTTCATTATTGTGTTGAGCTTAACACAGCTATTCCTAAGATCTGAGCTTACGCAACACATTGTGACATACCTGGTTGTAGCTCGTTGCCGCTCGAAGTTCTCATAGATCAGTGATCTCGGTCATGACTGGCTGAAATTCAATAGGGCAAAACTATTAGCATCCTGTTGTCCCCATTTATGGTCAGCGTACATGTCTCATTAATTACAATCTCTACAATCTAGTTTGCACATTCCAAATGTAAATAATACAAATTTTCAAATTTCGTGTGCGGAATACAAAAGTTGAAGGTGTACATTTTAATTTGGCACAAATATTAATAGTTCATTTGTAATACCAGTAAAAACACTTTCCACATGACTAACACCGAACAACTTTTACTATAGTGGTTCATATTAGAGTTCAGTGTGACGTGGATTGCGCCTCAGATACATCACATTACACGACTCTAAACAATACTCCCTACTAGTGTGGGTTGTGTCCTTGATCAGAGACGAAACCAGACTCGAAACAATACTCCATGCTGGTGTGGATTGTGCCATCTAACAAAGATGTAACCCGACTCATTTACATGGCGAGAAAGCATCGTATTTATATCATCCCATCAATGAAACTGAATTACATATTGTTAATTATGTACATTACATTAATTATAATGGAAAAGTTAGCGATTACATTCAACTGGCTATAGTGAAAGATAGTGTAAATAATACTGAGTGAATTAATAATATAGTAAGGACAGTTTACAAACTCACCGCAAAGACGTGGCGACGAGCTGCAACAGGCACATACAGAAGACATACACATACAACACTTTCAGCTATCGGCCATGGCCGCCTTCAGAAAACAGAACGCTCACGCACTCATACAGGCACACAACAGTCATACAACCTTCACCTCCATCTGGGGTGAAGGGGACGGGGGGTGGGGGAGGGGGGAGAGGGGATAGGAAGGTTAATTCATGGTGGTGGGGATGGGTTAGGTGGAAGTAACGAGATGCAGCTTAGGAGTGGAGTGGGGAGGCGGGTGAGGGGAAAAAATAAAATAAAATAAGATAAAGAAAATAAAATAAATATTTAAAAAAAATACGTGCACTATGCAAGTACACAAGACCGCATACACACACAAACACGTACACCCGTGCGCACACATACACACACACACACACACACACACACACAAACACACACACACACACAATTGCACATTCACGCAACACTCAAAATAGGTTAGGTTTGGGATAGAGGTAGGAACTGTAAGGTATGAGAAAAAAAAGGGAGGTTATTGTAGGTTGAGGCCTGGATGATTTCGGGATCAAAGAATGTATTGTACGGATAACTCCCATCTGTGCAGTTCAGAAAAGCTGGTGGTGGATGGGAGGATCCAGATGGCCCGGGTTGTAGAAACAGCCATTGAAATCAAGCATGTGCTCCACTGCATGGTGTGCCACAGGGTGGTCACCTTGTTTCTGGCCACAGTTTGGTGGTGGCCATTCATCCTAATGGATAGCTGGTTGGTGGTCATGCCAATATAGAAATCTGCACAGTGATTACAGCACAGCTGGTAAATTATATGGCTGCTTTCACAGGTGGCCAGCCTCCGATAGGGTAGGATAAGCCTGTGACTGGACTGGAATAGGAAGTGCTGGGTGGGTGGATTAGACAGGTCTCGCAGCGGGTTTTCACAAGGATATGATCCCTGTGGCAGTGAGCTGGGTTTCGGGGTGGCATAAGGATGAACTAGGAGGTTGGGAGAGCGACAGAACACAACTTTAGGAGGGGTGGAAAGGATCTTGGGCAGGATGTCTCTCATTTCTGGGCACGAATATAGAAAATCAAAACCTTGGCGAAGGATGGAATTTAGTTGTTCGAGTCCAGGGTAGTACTGGGTGACAAGGGGAGCGCTCTTTTGTGGATGTTAGTGGTGTTAGGAGGAGGATTTGGGGTGTGTGAGGATATGGCAAGGTCTGTTTGCGGACTAGGTCTGTGGGGTAGTTTCTGTCTGGGAAGGCCTTTGTGAGACCCTCAGCATATTCAGAAAGGGAGTTCTTGTCACTGCAGATATGCCGTCCACGGGTGGCCGGGCTGTAAGGGAGGAATTTTTTGGTGTGGAAGGGATGGCAACTGTCAAAGAGTAGGTACTGTTGATGCAGAGTCTCTGAAAATTTCATTCATTTATCTATGATCTGTTCTGATATAATGGTGCATATGTACTGAAAATTTCAGTGTGCACGAAATTGACATAAAAAAACTTTTGAAATTTGTTAGTTACAGTTAATTAAAACTGTCCTGCTGCATATGATGGCCCTTCTTTGTCCTCTAGCAGGTCTTCCAGCTTCTTTTTCACCTTCCTGGATGTTTGTCTTGCTTTCTTAGCTATATTAGATGCAAATCCTGCATCGGATATCCTCATTGTATCTCAGTGTCGCAGCCCAATGATCATATTTTCACCAGGATTAGTTTGCAGCTTTTTCAGTACACAACATTTTCCAATATAACCACAATTGAATGTAATAACAGCATCATGAACTCCTAGTTTCATTGTACGCATGCCTACAAATACAGTTTTAGGAAAGTGGTTTCAAATTATGCTGTTGAAACATTCATTTGGGTTCTGTGCCTAACCATGCAGACATTTCTTTAGAAGGTCAGGATGAGCCAAGTCTCTGAAAATAGGTTTAATTGGTGTAATAACAACAACAGTAAGAGATGCTGGTGAGAATAAGATTTTCCTTTGGCTGAGCCTTATTTGCACCACAAATTTTCTCCTAGTAGACACAATGCATGATTTTTGCTTATCATCACTCGAGTACTTATGGAAGAATATGGCCCAAAGATGCCATTATTAGCCAATTAGAATGTGTAGGCCATGTTCAAAAACGTTTGGGAACAAGAATGAGAAAACTGTTTGTATGAGAGGAACACTTGAACAAAACTAACTGCGTGTTTGAAAGTGTGTTGTTCACAAACAGCAGAAACAAAAGAATACAGACTGTTGCATTCCAATGATAGCCAACAAACTTGGGAGTAAAAATAAATAAATAAATATCTCTAATGTGCAATGTACGAAATATAGAGATCTAAAATATATGCAGAAAAGTGGATGTGACACACAAAACACACGTGGTAGGAAAACGGCAGAATTTATTTTTTCTCAGCAGAATCCTTTTGAGAGTACTTAAATATAACTTAATCTATCGAAATATGATGAAAACTGAACATTGATTATTTTCCGACCTGAACCACAGTGTGGTCCCCTTAAGTAATGCAAGCAGATGGGAATAAATTCCAACATGCTTCATTACATCACCCTCTCGTTTAATTAATTAATTATATAGTTAACTTATTTGAACAAACAATTAACTGGGTAATTAAATGATAAAAACAAAAGCATGTCGATTAAAAAAATCAATCAAACTGATAGATACAAATAAACAATATCAAAGACACATAAGTATGTACAGTAGCCTCGATTATCCGATCTAAGCCAGACGCAGCAAGGACGGATAAGTAAGAAAGTCAGATAACACGGAAAATAAAGCCATTTTTAAACGATGAACGAAGGTGAACAAGATAGATAATAGTCTACTGAAGCGCACCTAGCGTACTAGCCCTGAACTACAAACTCAAGCAAGATCTTGTGGCAGCGTGTTTAGTCGATAAACGTAACCAAACAGTAATCCCCGATGTTGAAAGTGAGGTTATAAAAGCCGATTTGTTATGTAGGAAGTCATAGTTTAATACTGGAATTGAGGAAACAACGCTAAATGTTATTGACGGCCAAAGAAAACCTTGCAATCGATGTTTTTGATCAACTTAGTGTGGTAAAGTTCTGGGAAGTGAAACAACATTTCAAAACATTCACATCTATTTTCAAGCGAAAAAAATAAACTTATGAACACATCAAGCAATATTTATAAGAGCGTAAATAGACCTTCTTTACTTTATCTATTACGATTTGCCCAATGACATTGTCAATAACGTCATGCGCAACTGAATTTTTGTCTTCCATTTGGACTGACTTTTTCAATTAAAACGCTATTTAATGAAAATTGCATCATCAAATTACAATCTTATTCAAATAAACAATTGGCTTCAGTATTTTCTGTTACGATATTGCAAATCATAAACCATTTTACAGTTTCAGATGTACGACCTCACTTTTCGGTAGACAATAATTGAGATAAATATGTAAGTCGTCATGAAACATTTGCAATTTACCGCTAAACCAAAGTATAATAATAAACTAAACATTAATAAGACAAGTTTGCGTGCAAACCGTGTAATTGTCGACTACAGTATGAAAATCGCGTGACGAAAATAGGTTAACTTCCGATGTCAGCAGACGACCTTTCAATCAAAACAATCTTCTTGAGGAAGCTTAACGTGACGTAGACGGTCTGGTGATGGACAGTGTGAATGCCGTGATTAGAAATACATTTTGTAATACATTCTGATCATAAACTTCGACATAACGCAAAAAATACGTAAATACGAAGGAAAATGGCGTACTAACTGGAGCGGCGACTGCAGCAGACAGCTGCTAGCTCGCGCATGCGCAGTGAACTCACTAGCACCGAATTTAGAACTCGTCCTATTTCTTTATCGCTATAATTATCGCGCTTCGATACTAGCGCGATCATACTAGTGCAGCCGTTCAAACGACTGACGGCCGCCATTAACGCAACTTGTTAGCAATCTATTACAAGTTCGTTGATCGTTTAAAACTGGCTTTAGACAGAATCGACATGTAACTCCACTAAGAATCAAGAGGTCCATACTGCATAGAAGCCTCCACCCAACCGCTCCTCTTTTCCTCACTGCTTCTGCCCATGGCAAGTCCTCCAGCGGCCAAGCCCTCGCACCTCAGGTGCACCAATCTGCAAGAACGGCTAATTGCCTAGCCAATGGGATGGCATAGCTCAGTTGACAAATTATCTCGCTATCTCCCTACAAAATTCTAGCAAATCAGAACGCGTTTTCTGCGGCCACCAAGAGGCTCCATCCACTCCAGCAATGTTCCCACAGAATATACCGTCAACAAGGTGATTGCCCTCTAAAAATTTTAGGGTGCTCTCACTCCTGGACCCCAACCAAAATGTTACGCCATTTATGGCCTCTGGAGCCTACCTCCCACTGTTCCAGACGGATGTAAAGCTTCCAGAACGTTCCACCATTCATTACAGAAAAACATTTCCTGCTCTGCTGCCTTTGGAGAACTTGTACAGATAACAGACACCATATTCGTCACCATAAATGACCTGGCGACCAGAGGGCGTTGCTATTGTCGTTTATCGACCAATTTTCAATCATGTGGAATGGCTGATTATCATGAAAGCAGCGCCGGGCTGGCGTCCACTGGAGACGGTCTATGAGGCATTGTGTGGTACATCCCGCACATTCCCGAAAAAACATTTCGCTGGTAAAATGCACCGGCCGACCACGTCACACCACTTCTCTGACCTAGAGGCTGCGGCTGCCACACAACGGGACATCGGCCAGGGAGGTGGGGGTCCCCTTCTGCTCTCGGCACGCTACCCTCTTGAGAGTTGTAGCCAAGGTGCGAATGCTCGCCAGCAAAGCTTTCCCCTGCTATGCGTATCCACAAACGGTAAACATATCCAGAAAAATGATATTAAAAGTCCTGCATTTCCAGGAACTATCTCCCCTGACATTTTCCCAAATGTACAGAAATCTGAATAAACTCATAAAATTCAGAGAAGAATAGTAAATAAACTAAGAAATAGCTCATATAGAAAGCTAGAGTATATAAAGGTCAGAATAAAATAGTCTGACAACGTCCCTCATCCTACACAATAAAAGAAAAACTTGGTTTTGTAGTGTATGGTTTTGTGCCTTAGGCTCAGGGTAGCTATCAGCAGGAACAAACGGACGTGATAGATGACCATGTGGCGTGCAATACAGTCGTGAAGTATGAGTTTCCAGATAAATTCAAATTATCGATTAAATAGCAAAATTCGCTAACTAATATGTAGAAACGGTTGTTCTGGTGTTCGTTTTGCACAGGGGGAAGAGAACTACTGAATGGTAAAAGCTTCAGGTCAAAACAGCACTCTACAGGGTCGGATCTTAGAATCCCAAAAATAAAAAAAAATGGGAAAAAATACTTTTAGCACAAAGTAAAACCGCGAGATAGGTCATGCAACCATTCGTTCTACCAAGGGAATGATATTTAGCTAAGAAGCAAGGCTGCAGAAAGGTAGGACATGCTATAGGGTCGAACCACAGAATTTGAACATAGTGGAAAAAAATACTATTTCGGGTAAAATAAAAACGCGAGTTAGCTCGTGTAACCATTCTCTCTACTCACGAGAGTGATATCTAGATAATAGGTAAGGTTACAGAGTGATACGACATGCTACAGGCTCAGATCGTGAAATTTGAACCAGTGGGAAAAATTCAATTTCGTAAGAAATAAGATCGTGAGTAGGTCATATAACCATTGGTGCTACTCAAGGGAATGTTATCTAGCTAATAAGCAAGATTACAAAATCCTACCATACTTTGCAGGATTGGATCACAAAAGAGCTGTAAAAGCAAAAAATTACAATTTCGAAAACCATAAAAAATCGAGATATGTCGTGCAACGATTCATTCTGCTCAGGGGAAAAAGAGCTATCTAATAGGAATGACTACGGTATAGAACACGTTATCTGTAATGCATGTGGGGCAGCGAGTACGGAAGTTACGAGTTTAGAAGTAACATCTTTGGGGAAAATTACCATGTTACACGTACTAGAAATCACAACACCTAAGCAAGGTTATAATTAACAACTCGTGTACTTGGGGTGATAGAGTAAGCTGAGGGCTTTGTCTCATACCATCCACATGTTCTATGGACAAAGAGCAGACACCAGAAGTATCGAAAAGGTCCCGAAAAACAACAAACTTAAGGCCAATTCACACTGTACGTCACGTCAACATCACAACACGGCACCGTCACGTCAAGTTGTATTCATACTGTCCGTCAGTGTCCTTCACGTCTATTCGCCCATTTCAATACGCGATGCTGAAAGTGAGGTTATTAGTAGCGATCAGTTATGTAGAAAGTCATAGTTTAATATTAGAATTGAGGGAACAACAACGCAAATTGTTATTGACGGCCAAATAAAACTTTAGAGTGTATGTGTTTGGCCAACTTACTGGGAACTGAAACAACATTTCAAAACATCGACATCTATTTTCAAGCGAAAAAATAAACGTATGAAAACATCAAACAATACTATAAGAGCATAATTAGCGCCTGATTACTTTATCCATTACGATTTGCCTGGTGACATTGTTAATACTGTCGTAAACAACTGAATTTTTGTCTTTCATTAGAACTGACTTTTTCATTTAAATGTTATTTAATGAGAAATAAAAATCAAATTACAATCTTATTCAAATAAACAGTTAGATTCAGTATTTTCTGTTACAATGTTAAGTAACATTAACCATTTTTTGGTTTTAGATATCCGACCTCGATTTTAGGGGAACACTCAATTGACAAAAATATTTAAGTCGTTATGAAACATTTGAGATTTACCCCTAAAACGAAGTATAACAACAAAATAAAAAATGAATAAGACTTATTTGCAAATAAACAGTGCAATCATCGACTGCAACATTTAATTTGCGTGACGAAAATAGGTTAACTTCCAATGTTAGCAGACGGCCGTTCCGTCAAAACATTCTTCGCAAAAAGCTTGACGTGATGTTGACGTGATGTGACGGCCCGGTGACGGACAGTGTGAACGCCGCCATTAGAAATACATTGTGGAATGTTCTGACAAACGGTGACATGGCGTGACATGACAGACAGTGTGAATTGGCCTTTACCAACCAAATGAACATGAAAAACATTTAAACATGTTTAAATGTAGGAAGGAAGGATACTACAGTCAGGGAGAGTAAGGATTCTGTTAATGAATACCATTGAGATCGCGAAATCAAACTTCAGCAAAAGTCTTCATGAAATAAGCAATCTAGAACAAAATTAAATAAAATCTCACTGCTACGCATTGTGGTGATGTTATAGCCAGAACTATAGACGTTAAAGAGCGTTTTCAACTTACAATCAAATCCGAAGAAAGTCTAGCCACATACTCAGAACAGAGCCAACACCAAAAAGCAACTTAAGGCCAATTCACACTGTCCGTCACATCTACGTCACGTCACGGAACCGTCACGTCAAGTTGTACTCACACTGTCCGTCCATGTCCGTCACGTCAATTCGTCCATCTCAATATGCGATGTTGAAAGTGAGGTTATGAGTGTCGATCTGTTATGTAGAAAGTCATAGTTTAATACTAGAAACGGGGAACAACAATGCTAAATGTTATTAACGGCCAAAGAAAACTTTACAGTGTATGTTTTTGGCCAACTTACTGGGAACTGAAACAGCATTTCAAAACATCGACATCTATTTTCAAGCGAAAAAATAAACATATGAAGACATCAAACCATACTTGTAAGAGCATAAATAGCGCCTGTATACTTTAACCATTACGATTTGCTCGCTGACATTGTTAATAGCGTCGTAAACAACTGAATTTTTGTCTTTCATTAGAACTGACATTTTCATTTAAAGTGTTATTTAATCAAAAATGCGTAATCAAATTACAATCTTATTCAAATAAACAGTTTACTTCAGTCGTTTCTGTTACATTGTTACGTAACATAAACCATTTTTTGGTTACAGATATCCGACCTCGATGTTAGGGGGACATTCAATTGACAAAAATATTTAAGTCGTCACGAAACATTTGAGATTTACCCCTAAAACAAGGTACAACAACAACAACACAAAGATGATTAAGACACATTTGCATATAAACAGTGCAATCGTCGACTGCAACATGTAATTCGCGTGACGAAAACAGGTTAACTTCCAATGTTAGCAGACGGCCGTTCCGTCAAAACATTCTTCTCGAGAAAGCTTGACGGAAGTTGACGTGATGTGACGGTCTGGTGACGGACAGTGTGAATGCCGCCATTAGAAATACATTGCGGAATGTTCTGACTGACGGTGACATGATGTGACGTGACATGACGTGACTTGACGGACAGTGTGCATTGGCCTTCACTCCACCAAAGACCAGGCAACGACTGCTGGGCGCCCTCGTGGCCACTACTCACCAGCAACCTAGGGTGGAGGGAGAATCTCTGGAGAGGGTTTAGCCATTCCCAGGTAGACAACGTAACATGCATACCGGTCAAGGGGAGTGAACGAAATGTTCAAATGTTTGTAGAGCTTATGGGACTTAACTACGGGGTCATCAGTCCCTAAACTTTCAAACTACTTATGAACTAGCTTATACTAAAGACAGAACAAACATCCATGCCGGAGGGGGGATTCGAACCTCCAACCATAGCGGCCGTGCAGACCGTGACTGACACGCCACGGACCGCTTGGCCACTGTGGCCGGCCGGGAGTGAATGGGGACCCTCACTAATCATCTTTGCTAAAGATTTCTCTCTGGCCAGGAGTTGGCAGAACTTGATCAGCGCCAGAGGCAACTCCAGCCATCCTGTTTGAATCAGCAGATGACAAAAGCAACGAGGTACAGCAAACGCTTGTTTAAACTGTTTTCTGCACATGTCCCATTCATTCTGCGCTAGTGGAGTCAGTGGGAACATATCACAGTATACGCCATCACATATGGGGCCTCATAAACAAAAACAGACATTTAAAATTATGAAACATAACAATTTTTTTTCGCTACACTCAAAAAATGTCTGAACCCCATCAGCATTTATTTAGTGGGGATAAAATAAATGGAACACTCTATATGGATGTGTTCCAAAATGATCCGATAGAAGAACGGGGGTTGTCTGAACCAGTGAACAGATATGACGCGCCACCCCTTCTGTGCTTTTATTCGTTAATGTAACCATACCTTTGAGCTGGACTTCATTTTTCTGATGATTTGCAATATTCTTAAGTTTTAGTAACTCACTTTTTTCAGCAATTAAAACTTTACTGCAGCACAAACACTTTAAATTTATCACCCACGTGAGAAGCTAACCATCTATTAAACACTAGCTCTTCTAACCACCTTTTCCGAAAAAAAAACTTTTTTTCCCACGTTTTTTCGCTCATTTTATGTTCTCACCTTACTGAGTGCACTTTGTTAGCTGTTGCTGGGACATCTTCTTCTTCAGCTGACATAATCCACAGATCAGTAAACTGATGGATAGTGGCACTGAACAAATTGACAGTTGCATGGATTTTTTTTTCAATGCCAAGACTAACTACTGAAGAAGTTACTTTCCTGAGAGAGCCACTGGAACAGACTCGAAATATGCTACAATGTGAACACAACATGTTCATGTGATTCCTTCTCCCAACTTTGACAGTGTTGAAACAAAAGCTGAATAAGTTATTCACTCAGCTGACCCCGTTCAGATTTCTCCTAGATGCAGTTCTTCTGGGATTGCAGAACAGATTGGAAAAAGTATTTTAAAATGAAAATCTTATCCTGTCTGCATGCTTCCACCCAAAATTCAAAACCTACTGGTTGGATCAACCACCACCCCAATGCCTGTGTAGCGAAGGGCTATATGCTGGAAGACTTGCTACAAACAACATCTGTAGGAGACTGAGCTAGGGAAGAAGCAGAAGTACTTAAAGTCTCTGCTTTGAGACACAAAATACAGTTACCGCATGTGCTCAACAGTATCTTGAATATTTTTTACTAAATTCTTCAGCAGATATACAGATCCTCAATGTGTTAACTATGATCAAGAGTTTTCAGTATAGGGGGTATTGTGTTGACTGCAGTGAGGGGAAATTAGGAGATGGAACATTTGAAAAACAAATTTTGTGGAAAATGTAATTATGTATGTATTAATGTGTGAAACTATTGATTGATATTAACGTTTGTTTCCTTTCTTCATGTGTAAGAGCCATTTCGGATTTACAAACGGGCTACAATTGCAATTTTTAAAAGTAACTGTAAACATAACTGCAATGATACTGGTAACACATACAGTTACTTTGGATGTAGAGTAACTATAATTGTTACTAAGTTACCTTTCAGAGAAGTAACTTTAAATTTAACTTAGTTACTTTAAAAAAGTAACTTTCCCAACCCTGACATTTTGTTGCAAAACACAGGCATATCACACTAAGCACAGATACGTTTAGAAAGAAATTCTTAGGACGAGTAATGGACAGTAGTCAATGTACATAAAATAAGATGGACAATGGCACCATTTGCAATACTGAAGTTGGCGGCAATAAACATTATTTGGCAAATCTCGAGTATACTAATACACAGGCAAACTATTATAATCTCAAAATCATTGGGCATTCATGTAAGCAAGGTCACATATGGAGCATAACATGAACAAATCATAGAGGAAAAAACCACACACACACATTTCAGATCAAATTTCATAATCAAAGGAATGATAATATGTAACAGAGTGAGCAGTGGAACACTGTGTAATTGTAATAAAAGCTACAATAGAATGGATTAAGCAGAATATCTTGGGAATTTGCGTATAGACAACAGACGAGGCAGAAAAAGAGAGTGAGTGTGAGAAAACAGCAGGGAAGAGAGGGGGGGAAGAGAATGAGTGAAAGAGAGAAAGAGCGAGATACAGAGAGAGAGAACACACCTATTTCTAGATACTTTTGCAAGATTATTAAAACATTATACACCGGAAACACAGAAAGATACACTTTTAATTTAGCCCTGCTCCTTGAAGAGAGCTCCTGTTTGCCTGCACGTTTTGTAAACACACGCAGTGGCAGAGGACACTGTTTCACATTGCATTTTATTCACCCACCTGCACGAGAAATTTAGACACTTAGAGGATGTTTACAACACTGACACTTTATTTCGTTGCATTTCTCTTTCCTGGACCGTGGGGCGAGGGGTGGGCGTTGGTGGCGTCATTGGGTCATGCCTGTTGTGGGAGGGCAGGGCATAGTTGCGGTGTCTGCTGGTTGTGCAGGGTGTCCACGAAGGCTGCCTCCAGGGCGATGTCCAGACAGTTATGAAACGTGTCCCAGTTCTCTCTGCGCCATTTTGCTCTCTCGTTTTCCTTCCACAGGTCCGTGAGAATGCTGATTTTGTCCTTCACCTTTTTTGTGATGACTGAGTGAGCTGTCATCGCCAACAGCCTCTTGGTGGCCGTCTGTTTCCGCCTTAGAGAGATTCTCTTGTCAGGGAAGATGATGCCTTGACTGTTATCGCTCGGCTGTCTGTTCTGTTTATTAGGGCTAGCATTCTCTTGCAGTTCTCCCAGATTCAGTCACTCTATCTGTATAGGAACCAGTGCTTTAGGGTGTCTCATTCCTCACACTCTTCGTATCTGTCAAAATTGCGGAGGTTTATCTGCGCCAGTCTCTCGTTGGTGGGTACATTTCTGTGTATGACTTTGTACCATAAGTCTCTCCCGTGATCTTGTATGTCTTTATCTGAGATGTTTTTCCAGTCATGTGGCCAGTCATGCTCCAGATACTTCCTCTCAGATTTGCATTTCATTGTGATTTCTTGGAACACTCTGTATGTTCTCCATGTGGTTCTGGGTGTTGGATCGGATTCTCTGTTAATCACATAGCTCTTGTCTATCATGAGCTGCTTTACCTGCCGTAGTTAGGGAGTAATGTGTCCAACGTAGAGTGGCACAGTTTGAGAGTGTGGTCGGTAGCTTGATGGTAGAGTGATCGTAAAGCTGTTATCATCACTTTCCTCCCTTTTTATGGATCTGTGTAATAACAGGGCAGCGTATTTTGCCTTCACGTCCACCAGGCCCAGTCCTCCTTCTCTTGGTAAGAAATATGTTGTCTGCAGTACTTTAAAGATGTCCTGCCACCAGAGGCGGTCCTAGTCCATCTGACGCCAGGCTGCGAGCATTAACTTGGCAATCCCCCCCGGGGTCACATGCTGAAATTGAATAGCGGGGCTGCTGATTCACTTCTGTTTTCAAAAATTTATTGACATATTTTGTTTTATGATTTAAGGAGAAACACAAAGATCTCTTATTATATAAATCTACATTTATTATCTCACATACAAAACAAAAAACGAATTGTTCATATTCAATTTGAAAAGAAATTTACAAGAAAATATCTACAGGAAATCCACTTTCCTAGCTTTTCTATACGCAAAATCCTTGACAATGTCACTGCTTTCACTATTGATATCATGTTCAATACTAATTAAAGATAAATTGGTTAGTCTACTTTGTGATAATGACGACCTGAGGAAATTTTTTATGATTGTAATTTACAAAAAAAAAAAAAAAAAAAAAAAAAAAAATTAAAAAAAATCACTTTGACTTACTGTGGCTGTCAGTGTTACATAAATCCTAAATGTGGTAGATAAATTCCGTAATTTGGAATTAAATCGTTTGAAATTTAATATTTCTAGTGGGGTCATGCAATGAATAATGGTAGGCGTTCTATTTCATTATAAATATCATTTCCATTAATATCAGAACTCAATCTGCTGCTCAATTTGTTTTTTAAACTTGAGCAGAGACATCTCCTTTATTCGAAATCTAAATCTTTCCAATTTCTCAAGTTCTGTAGAGAGAAGAAATCTGTGTGGTTTTCATTTAAAAGTTGGAAACGTTCGTCAGATTTTGTTATAGCAGTGTCGAGCAAGTAATAGTAAAAGTGTATTTTGAAATATGTTTCTGGATGTATTTTTGGCTCATCTGCGCCCACATAGATAGAATGTATTTTCCTGGGATGGGGACGGGTCGTGTGAGATTTTTTCTTTCGCCATCGACCTCTTAGCTAACTTCTTTTGCATTTTTGATAATTTCTCTGAACGGGGACCAAGTCCTAATTGCAAGTAATTCGTATTTTATGCTGATATATTTTGCATGCTTCTGACAGAACAACAGTTGATTTTTGTAAAGCTTTGCTGTCAATATTAATTTTCGACAGTATGTCATACCATATAACTATTGAGCGATGAATTTGAATAACTTTGCTATTAAAGAATTGGCGATGTTTCTACTTTCAGTAGATCTCTGTTACCATCAGAGTAAAGTATAAAGAGTAATAGATCTTCCCTAAGTTGAAATGAAGTGCTGTCAATGCTTTAACTCTACTTCACCATTGGGTATTGGACAATGGCTTTAAAGTCATGGTAGGTACTCCGCTTATAAGTATTTGCCAACATGCTGTGGACATGGCAAATAACACGCAGATTTAAAAAACTTTCAAAAGTTTGTTAAGCTTATGGTACTCAACTTGGGGGACATCAGCACCTAAACTTAAAACTACTTATCAACTAAGTTATACTACAGACAGCACATACATTCTTGAACTATAGAAAAAAGCTGTTATTTCTAAGTATATTTAAGTTTAACATGCTAAATATTACAACTGTGTGCACCATCAAATAAATAATTAATGATGTTCCCGCTCTGTGGTTGACAGTTACTTGTATGTACTCTTGTCCAATCAGTAACACTTCTTAGCCAACATTAGCACACAATGCCACTGCCCTAATTAGAATATAAACCCAGTACGACACTATGATTTCAGTTCCTAGGTAAAACTTTTATTTACTTCACTTTATCTTCACATAGTTCTCTACTGTAATAAAAACTTGGGTCATGCTGTAAGGAAAATCAATTGTTTGTTTAAAATAAAACTTGGGTTTGTGAAATAAGCCTACCAGAATTAATATTGCATAATTAGTATCTAGTTGAGTTACAAGCACTCGGATTTGAATGGAAAGCTAACAGTCCGTCTTGTTACAAAATATTTGCAAAGTTTTTGTGAACTAGTTTTAGCAGCTAGTTAACCATGCCAACAATACTGGAATTTCCACATGCCGTTAGGAATTCACAAATGATAATACCCATACTACCCTGAGGCATCGTAAATGCTACTTTCTGTACATATGAAATCTATTATTCCTGGTTTTATAATGTTTCTTTTCTTTTTAAAACAGTTGTAGGTTTACTTGTGTGTTTCAATATGACACATAAGGCTTGACCCTAGATTTTAAAAATTGTGTTAATGGATATTTATGTGTAACTGTTTCATTATTTTAATTAATTTAGAAGGCAGACAATGTGTCATTTGGCAATATTTACTCATTTAGAAACAAAGCTTTATTTTCAGTGATCTTAAGCTGCAGCCGCACGTATGTCAAAACGTTTCTGACACACTTGAAGCTGTTCATATAGTGGAATGTTAAATACTTGTCTGTAGGTGTGTACCGAGCTTCAGCAGAATGAAACTACTGTTACGATACAATTGGTGTGTTTTACCTTCAAGCATTAGTGGCATGAAACACCGCTGTTTTAAAACAATGAAAACCACACGACAAAACTATATCTGTGATCCACAAAAGAGCAGAATGAAGTAGTACTATTTGGAGACAGTGAAACACGATGATTTTAAAACGCTGAAACAATTTTGTGTAACGATACACTGTTTCGAAAGAATGGGACAGTGGGCGACTATGTCAGAGGGTATGACTTGATAGACGCATCAAAAAGTAGATTATGCTTATAATTGGGTGCAGTAAAATTTTTTGCATCTGCCAGGACGGTTAAACTTGTTACTTCTTTAGTACTTGTGTGATTTGCAATACTTTTACATACATCTGCAACACTGCATCCCTATACCCGTACAGTAAGTAGTTAATGAGATATGACCCGTAAAGTATAAGAATTATGGGAATTGTCCAAACGTGCTTTGGTTGGAAATGAAGCGCAAATTACCGATTCTATAATCAAGATTGTCGTCAAGAATAACGAAATGGGAGTGATATTATGATTGTTGAACTGGGAAGAACACATGCCCGGCCTTGGCTTTATAGTGGCTCCATGGGGGGCAAATGTTCAAATGTTTATAGAGCTTATGGGACTTAACTAATGGGGCATCAGTCCCGAAACTTACAAACTACTTATGAACTAGTTTATACTAAGGACGGCACAAACATCCATGCCCGAGGGGGGATTCGAACCCCCAACTGCAGCAGCCGTGCAGACCATGACGGGCACGCCGCAGATCGCTCGGCCACTGCGGCCGGCCCATGGGGAGGCAACCGAGGCACTTATCCCGGGCGCCAAATATGTCCACGGACGCTCATCAGTGGGCAAGGCGGATGCTGGGGCTCCGAGAGCTGGACGCCGAGTGAGGAGAGCGTCACTATCAGATTTCCAACTTTCTGCCCCATTTCCTGTTCTCCTCAGACGAAACACAGGTTGTATTCATTACAGAATTCAAATGTTTCCACCATTTAATGTACATGATGGATGGTTCAGCATTTGGCGCCCCCCTGGAGAAGGCGCCCAGGTGTGATGAACCCCTTGCACCCCTGGGTAGGGCCGCCCCTGCCTGCCGTCACAGTAGTAGCACACGGCGCCTGTCAGTGCACGTACTATCTGCACTGGACCATGTTCCAGTCTTTCGACAGGATCATCTGGCTAACCAAATAGCAAGTATCTAACGAAACTACTATCAAATATTCAAACATATGTTCACTGTGGTATTTTAATACTTCTTTGACTATAGTAATAGCCCTACTTTGTGCTAACTTGTTTACATGAAATATTACAGATGTGTTATGGTTTTGAAAACAGACACACTTAGAAAAATGTGGTACCTGAATCTGTTCTGTTCAGTCTTTCAGCTAACATAAACAGCAATAAACTTTAATACTGCCAAGAATAAACTTTGTAATCCTATCATGCAAATCTTTGTAATAATGCAAAATTGATTGAAATTTTTGTAACTTGTGGAGATGAAAACTCAATGCAGCCTACACATATTGTTAATCCACACATTATAATTTTGCAACATAAAGTTATATGACTTTCAGCACTCAATAAAAAATAAATATTATTAAAATTTCCAAAGTATTTCACTACGAGACTTGAAATACTTCACTTTAATGAGAAAAATTACCCTGCACAGGCCAGTGAGGAAGGACAATAATGGGCTAACAGCACTGTTTAAAGATATTATGGAAATTATTCACTGAAATCAGAAATGTGAGGTTCATGCTGTTATTGCAGTAATAAACGATTGTCTGCTTTGCCTGTGATGGAAGATTGGCGCTGATATGTTGATTGCTGTGCCGTAGTATCATCCATTACTGATTCTTGATGTAAGTGCCAAAATTCGATCTTCTCAGCATAGAATTAATTGTAACATGTATTACGTCAGAATACAAACTAAAAATATTATTCATCCGTGGCCATTTAATATTATACTTGAAAAGTATGACCTGTAACAAATCAGCCACATCACTAGCAGTGTTCACTCTTCAGTGTCCAGACAAAGGACTCCTCTCAAATAACTAGTTTAGCCATACTATCTGGCCACTTGGCGCGCTTTTTCCCTCTTCCTTCCATGTAATCTCTTTTTCGAGAGGCAGGGAGCTTCTCATCTTTTATAAATGAGTATGATTTACAATAGACCTAAGCCAGTACCTCTACAATATTATTCATTTAAATAAATTTTAATAGTGGTAATCTTGAAAAACCAACAATGTTTAAACAGGATTTACAATAGTGAATTACAAATTTTCAGTAGCCTAGCATACATGTCCAAATATAACGAAGTTTCAAACTTTTAGACAGCAAAAGAAATCGATACAGATTATGTCATATTATAATTATAAATCACGAAAATAGGTATGAAAAATTAAATTATGGTGTCACAAATTCGCTTATCCCAACAAGCTGTGGCAAAAGTGAGGTTATGAGCAACCATCTGTGATGTGAAGTTGCAGAATATAGCATCATAACTGAAGAACTAACACCACTGAATCTTATTGACAGCCAAAGCAAACTTTATAAAGTATTTTTTGGTCTACTTAGGGAGGTAAAGTGCTCAGAAGTAAAACAAAATTAAGGAACAATGACTCTATATGCGACCGAAAATAGTGATTGGGCCAGATAACTCAAGAAATTAGCATCTATCGAAAAAATAATAAGGCAAGAGTTTTATGTATAGTACAGATAACTATATACAGTAATAACAAAAAAGATAAAATAGAGACAGGTAGTGGGAGTAAGAAAAATGTAATTTAGAAGATAAAAATCACATATTATGATTACACACAGTTAAACTGACAGCAGAATGAATACATGGCAGATATAACAAAACAAGAAGATAAATGAGATAGATGTGCAACATTTGCAGACTGAGCATAGAGAATTAATAAAAATTTATTGAAGTTTTTAAAACCATATGCAGATATCACACACAGTTAAAAAGATATCGACAACTAAGGTTTTCCAACAATGCAGAGGGCCACAGTATTAAAAAACGCACAACGATGTTGACACATATGATATAATAATAAAATTGCAATGACACCAGTTTACTGTACTGTAGATTTGGAGGGAGGCCGAATGTGGGGGCGAGGCCTGTCACGATGTAAGTGTGAGGAAGCTACTCTAGTAAGTAGCAAGGGCAAGGAGGGTGGTTAGCAGACCCAAGCAGTAAAGGGAGGTCCTGGGAAGTGCAAGATCTGGGGGGAAGAGGCAGGCAGGAGGAAAAGGGGACTGAAGCGATGGTCAGGGTAGGGGCAAGAAGAATGGAGCCCTAAAGTTGGTATTATGGATAGATGTCAGGATGGAGTTTACTCTCTGGGAGGGGGAGATGGCGGAAGTTACCCTGGGAGAGGATGTGCAGGGTTTGTACATGTAGTGCAGGAGGGATGCATTGGTGGCAGTGTACCGGGCTGACTACAGGACTGAGGGAGTCCAGCTTGGGGATAGTATATCATTTACTAAGGTGTTCAAGGATAAGGAGAAGGTGCAGGAAGGGGATGAGCTCATAGAGGATCCATGTGGAGGATGTTCAAATGTTGAAATGTTTGTTAACCTTAAGGGACTTAACTGCGAGGTAATCAGTCCTTAAACCTACAAACCATTTATGAACTACCTTATACTTAAGACGGCACAAACATCCATGCCCGAGGGGGGATTCAAACCCCGACAATAGCGACAGTGACTGGCATGCCGCAGACCAATCGGCCACTGTGGCTGGCCCCAAGTGAAGGAGTGGAGGTGGATGTTGTAGGGGAGACAGAGTGCATGGCGTCTGAGGATTTGGATAGCTTAGTAGAATTTTTTTGGTGGGGGAGGGGGAAGATCCAGGATAAACTGAAGGAGCAAAGGATGAGGAGGATAAGAGACTAATATGGAGGGGTGGAGGCTCCAAGTCCAGCCAGACAAGAGCTTCAGCAAGTGGAGGCAGTTGTGTGCTTTCTGTTGGATGGTTTTGACGTGGGGAGTCCATATGAGCAAGCGGTACAGAGGAAGACCAAGTATTTTAGGATGTAGGTGAGGTGGATGGGATGGTCATAAAGCACGCCCACTGCACCCCCCATCCCTCCCGCCCCACCGCTGCCAAAGCGGCCGACCGCTGCCGCCGCGAGCTTATCTTGAAAGGGTTAGCTCCTCACAATAGCGCGCGGTCGACAGCAGCGCCTGTACACATTGTGTCTGCTCAATAATAGACTGTTCACCACTCTGGGATATTCTTTTCTAAGAATCTCTCTCAGTTGTAACTTTCGAAGGGGAATTTTCACTACCTCAATTAACACAGTGGGGATTTCGACAGTGAAAACACTGTGGAATGTAGCTCATCCTTTAGCAGATAAATATCTGCAGCAGCAGTATTTCCTGGAAAACCGACAAATAACATTCCACACAAAGTGTCTCCAAATGTTTTCACAAAGAGCTTGTCACAGCACTTTGAAGGCAGCCTTCTACTCACCCCAGCAAGTCGAGACTAGTCCTCCTGGCTCCCACCAGCCTAATGCCACCCCTCTGCCCCTGCACAGTGAAATCTTGTAAACAAGTGGTCCTTCCTCCAGTCTGGCTGGCGCCATATCCACCGAAGCTTTCAAACCAGTCTGATCTAAATGAAACTTCTCTCTCAATCAGATACATTTACAATCTGAAGAAACATCTCACCCAAAGCTCGCAAATATTTAACAGCTACATTCAACGAACCCAGAGTTTCAATTACAAGTCATAATGCACTGATTAAGAACGCAATACGTGAAAACATTTTAAAACATCTAATATCTTAACACCTCTTTCATAGTTACATCAGCCATTTACCCCGCCGCCTGAGCAGTGTCACTAACTAGATGACAAGGCATTTGTCTATTTAATACATGTATTGATCCAAAAAGAGAATACAGAGTTTAAAATAGGAAGTTAAAGGCCAAACAGTTTGCCACATTTTCGACATAAATGGAATCAATTAAATTCTTGCTCCTGCTGCTAAGAGAGTCAAAGTTACTCCAGCCGCGAACGCAACATCAATAATTGATGAGGCAGTTTGGCTGCCTTAAGAGGATCATAGTTACTCCTACCATTACCCCACACGTCATTTGAAGATGAGTGTCAATGGGAAGAAGAAGGTGCATTTACTGACATTGATAATCACTTAGGGCACAATTTACAGTTATCATTCGATCTAAGATTCCAATGCAAGAAATATCAATTTGCTGAACTGGGTAGCCAATACATGCACAAACCAAGTAACCTTCTTAAAGGCTCAACTAAAATACACAACTCAAATAGTCGATTACCATTGCACTGCGCTACCAACGAGAGAACCCAGAAACACTTTAACGATCCTACTATGACATGTGATCAAGAAAACTGATATAAACGGCTAAAGTGCACTGCTTTTATACATACACACCAGCTAACCTGCTTAGAGCCTCATCTAAACCACACGCTACCTGTAGTCCATCCAGTCGGTAAAAATTCTGTTATCATTACCAGAAAACACCACCAAGAGCCATGTACTTAGAGGTTCTGTGTGTCTAAAGACCCTTCTTGTAATGATATCCACCCAAATTCGTGCAGCATTCCGCAATACTCTCTCCTATATACACACTGATAATACAAAACGTGCTGCCCTACTCTTTGAAAGTAATTATTCTAATCAGTACTTGGGAAATGTTAATCTTGTGCAATTAAAATTTGGTTCAATGCCATTCGTGACAACCAATACACAAATGTAACACCCAACCAAGTACACTGTAAAATGATCCAGCACTTCGATAGAGAACCAAATGTAAAGTAATATAGTTACAAACCTTCTGAACAGACAACTCCATACAAATAACAGCCGCACCATGTAACAACAACAGATCACATTTTCTTTTGATCCTAGTCACATAATGCATATTTAAGTATCCAAAGTAAAAGATTGTAATCAGCCACCAAACCAAACAGACAATGCTTCGATTTATGAGAATAATTCCAACCATTCTTACTACTAATTGACCATACTTCCTATCTGATTTCTTTAAAGTCCATCGAAACAGAACAACATTGATCATAGCAAATGGGCATTACCTCAATAATTTTAAAGTAATTCCAACTATCTTACTAAAGTTCTAACCCAACTATCCTACCAGTCTCCACATAAGAGACTGTAACAACAGCCAAATCCAACCAAGTAACAGGTCTATCTTTACAGTCATCCTTAAGCTACAACAAATGGATCTATTCATTATAGAAGACACAAACAAGGTACCGCAACACCCCGCCGACAAGATTTAGAGTAGACACAATGCATCGTATTACAGCCCAAATCAATTTAGTTCAGAATCTGAATTCCACAAACAATCCTGATCCACTTTAAGACACTAAACTATCAGAGATTTGTAGAACCTTAGGCTTCTTGACCGAAGAACAATAATTTTCCACAACAAGCACCACCGCAACGCTCGCAAGGTGCATCCAAGACACCCAACTATCCAAGGTTTGTCGAACCCTATGGTTGTCGACTGAAGAACAATAATTTTCCACCG
The DNA here is from genome assembly GCA_026315105.1 of Locusta migratoria. Classification (NCBI taxonomy): domain Eukaryota; kingdom Metazoa; phylum Arthropoda; class Insecta; order Orthoptera; family Acrididae; genus Locusta; species Locusta migratoria. Next base: position 700,647,266 of record CM048745.1, on the reverse strand, counting down.
TAAACATCACCACAACACTAGCACGAGGCATCCAGTCGCATTGTAAGCAATAGTAACAGACGAGATGAATACACCGCATCCCAAGTACAACCATTACACTTTGTTTCTATGTGTGCATCTACAACTATGCGATACCTCTGATTTACAACTCAACTCCTTGTAAAGCCCGTTTTAAACGATCAACGAAATTGTAATAGATTGATAACAAGTTGCGTTAATGGTGGCCGTCAGTCGTTTGAACGGCTGCTCTAGTATGATCGTGCTAGTATCGAAGCACGATAATTATAGCGCTAAAGAAATAGGGCCAGTTCTAAATTCGGTAATAGTGGGTTCACTGCCCATGCACGAGCTAGTAGCTGTCAGCTGCAGTCATCGCTCCAGTTAGTCCGCCATTTTCCTTCGTATTTACGTTTATTTTACGATGTGTCGAAGTTTATGATCAGAATGTATTACAAAATGTATTTCTAATGATGGCATTCACACTGACCGTCACCTAACGTCAACGTCACGTTAAGCTTTCTCTATAAGATTGTTTTGATTGAAAGGTCGTCTGCTGACATCGGAAGTTAACCTATTTTCGTCTCGCGATTTTCATATTGTAGTCGACAATTATACGGCTTGCACGTAAATTTGTCTTATTAATCTTTAGTCTATTATTATACTTTGGTTTAGCGGTAAATTGCAAATGTTTCATGACGACTTAAATATTTATCTCGATTATTGTCAACCGAAAAGCGAGCTCGTACATGTGAAACCGGAAAATGGTTTATGTTTTGCAATATCGTAACAGAAAAGACTGAATCTAATTGTTTATTTGAATAAGATTGTAATTTGATGATGCAATTTTCATTAAATAGCATTTTAAATGAAAAAGTCAGTCCAAATGGAAGACAAAAATTCAGTTGTGCACGAAGTTATTAACAATGTCAGTGGGCAAATCGTAGTAGATAAAGTAAATAAGGTCTCTTTATGCTCTTATAAATATTGCTTGATGTGTTCATAAGTGTATTTTTTTCGCTTGAAAATAGATGTGAATGTTTTGAAATGTTGTTTCACTTCTCAGAACTTTACCACACTAAGTAGACCAAAATCATAGATTGCAAGGTTTTCTTTGGCCGTCAATAACATTTAGCGTTGTTTCCTCAATTCCAGTATTAAACAATGACTTTCTACATAAGAAATCCCCTGTTATAACCTCACTTTCAACATCGGGGATTACTGTTTGGTTACGTTTATCGACTAAACACGCTGCCACAAGATCTTGCTTGAGTTTGCAGTTCAGGGCTAGTACGCTAGGAGCGCTTCAGTAGATTATTATCTATCTTGTTCACCTTCGTTCATCGTTTAAAAAGGGCTTAAGAGGCCATGGGTTCGTGCAAAGAGCTGCATGGCTGCAACCGCGCATGCGCAGTACGGAAATTCGTGTCCAAGGAGCAATCCTGCAGCTCGCTGCAGCCTACTGGCTGTTCAAGGAATCTCCCAGCTACAGCGTCCTGCAGCTTTCTGCCTGCATGAGCTGCAGGGAAAATTTCCTCCTGCAGCCTGTCTGACGTCAATGGTACCGCACATGCGCGGTAGTGCCTGCTTTGCTGCTGCAGGAAGTTGCAGGAAGCTGCAGTCCTGCAGCTCTTTGAACGAACCTCATAACAGCAGTCAAAACCAACCTACAACACTCGAAAATTGTTATCGAATGACAAGAGCAATCATTTGGAGACTAAACAAACGATTAAACACACCTCCCAACATAGGTAACTACCCAGCTTTAAGTCACCTAACCATAGGGTTTATTGAAATTGATGCTTCTAAGTCGAAGGGCAATAATTTACCGCCGCAAACATTTCCGGTATGCCAGCGAGAGGCGTCTATTTGTTAAGTAAACACCACTAAAAGATGAGATAAATATACCACATAACCATACAACTAAGTATCAATATGCAGTCCACAGATGTAGAACACCTACATGTTGCGGCGAACCGTACGACTAGCAGATCGAAATCGATATTTTGCACAAGCCAAGATACATCATCAGCATCAGATTACGAATACACGAGACCTAATTTTACAAAGATAGTATATTACATTACTTCTATCAACAACCATAAGAATAAAAACCGAACGATTTGTCACAGTTATATTGTCGCTCTCTTAATGCAACATCAACACACAATAAAGACTGCATCTAACTAACCTCTACAGGTCATAAAGAGACATCCGTGGGCAATCGTATTACCGACAAATACTGCAACACTTACGTGGATCATTTCCTCGCAGCTGGCACAAACGAGGTATTTACCATATGAGTTGACTACATCAGCCATTATAACTTGCACGATGAAAATATAGTTAGTAATAACCTATTTTATACACAACCCCTGCCCCCCCCACCCACACACACACACAAATAGTCGGATGTGCGGTAAATTGCGATGTGATGTCAAACTCCAGTCCATACACCAAAGTATCGCACAACATCGATTTAAACGAACGCTTGCCTAACTGCAGACTACAACAGCACAGAAGTACATCTCCAATAACTGATCAACTAACTGATACTCTACCAATCGAAGCATTGCTCTTCTAACATGTTACCTGTCTTTGGGTATTTTCTCATAGATCTATAGACCTGTAAAACCGAAACATTCTACACGAAAAACTATAAGTCTTAACAAGAAATAGATGTTGCAAATGAAAACTATTACACGTTTTAGGTAATCACATAGGGTGGAGTGTTCCTCAGCACACTTGTTCCCCATACAGATTTTCTGATCTACAGCAAACACCTCGTAAGGGTGGTCTATATACACTGCAGAAGAGTAAAAGGCTCTTTCCACAAGGGGAGGAACCTAGGATGCGTATAACTCGATTCCCACATCGCAAAAACGATACTGTGTGACAACAGCTTACATCACATTAGATCCAACTCCAACCCTTTTTAAGACAAAGAAACCCACAGATCGGTCATTTTCACATCAAGGCCATAGGATTACAACACAAAACATTCACATCTAACCCTTTTTAGGGCAAAACGAATCACACCAAGTAAGACATGCAAATGTTATTCAAAATATGCTTGTTGCATGATCGTTCCATACGAAGAACCATTTAAAATCAAAACCAGAACGTCATTGTACGACTCTTCTGACCCTAAACACTTCTTTTTGTACACTCTAACAAAGCTATAGCCCTGAAAATCCCGATACATGCTGCACAACAAGTTCCAAACCCTTACATGACAAGCTCAAACTCTCAACCACAGGTGAATCCCTTGTGGTTCAAGTAGTCAACACTCATTGAATGCTTAGCCATTAACAGACAGATGTCAAAATGCAGCTCAATACTAATGAAATGCTGGCGGATGCTTACATGTTCCACTATTCTTCTTACACAACAGATCCAATACCATTCATCATATGATATCCAGCAAACAACAAGTAACGTTTGCATGTAAAATTTATACGCACGAAAGGTAAAGTCTAGATCAGCACTCTCTCTAGGCTGTTTATTTGTCATATCCAGCATTGCGAAAAATGCACAGAGCTATGAAAAAAATACAACACACGCACTTCTATCCCTTTTTAAGATAAATAGAACCACCAATCAAAGAAATACACATCACAACCAATCACAATCTTCGATTGCTTTTCTATTAAGACAGTAGAATGTTGGTGGAATTATGCTTTAGTATAATATTGTAGCTGGAGAACTATTTAAATCCAAACACATCGCAAGGTTGTACGACTCCTGCAACTAACCATGTCTATAAGTATAAGAGGAAATCGCATAGATAGATTAGACATTTAGTCCCCACACAGATAGGTACATCATGCAGTAGTTATTAATGTTAAATCAGGGTATAGACGAAGAAACAGAGGTGATAAATTAGAATATAATTGCCTCTAGTTCGGGTCATGTGTTATACTAACCACAGGCTCGAACCATTCATCGACTATGTTTTCCAGATAGAAGACAATGCAGACATTAACGATCACACACTATACCTCTGAGAACCAAATGAAACGGACAATAGAGACAGAACAATGTCTTCATTATCAAACACTTATTACATATATCATACACACAACACCCACTTTACAGAATACTAGCTTAAACCCGCAGCTCTGCTCGCGTGTTGGTTGATTGTGATAGATAATGCGCGAAACGTCAAATCGATTTTTTAAGAGATTTATTAAAAAAAATTTCTTTTTTACTGCTTTATTTATTTATTCTTATATTTTCTTATTCGTATGCTTATCCTTAGCGAAAAAGAGCTGAAGACATTGCAGAACGCGTAGACAAAAGATGTGGCCTGCGTCATCACGTTTCGCTGTACGTAAACTCCTAGCTATAGAGTCACAAACGTCATCGCTGGCCTTCAGTCCCAATTTTTTAAAATTAATTTGACTGCTTTCAACCACCATATCTTCCACCCCCTTATAGCTATCGGTATGGAACTGCTATGGTGTACAACAGGAGACTTCCGACAACAATTACACACAGACCGTTCGTTTGTGTTCTGTAGTTTTCGCTGCAGAGCGAAATATTAACACACACACATGTAGAATTTTATATACACCGATAACGTTCCATCCCAATATACTCCACCCTTTTATTATTATCAACCCTGAAGCAATAAGAAAGGAAAGAGAACTGACCCACACAATTACAGGCCAATATCGTTGACATCAGTTTCATGTAGAATTTTAGAGCATATTCTCAGTTCGAATATAGTAAATTTCCTTGAAACGGAAAATCTTCTTTCCATGAATCAGCACGGGTTTAGGAAACATTGTTCATGTGAAACTCAGCTTGCCCTTTTCTCACATGATATCTTGCGAGCCATGGATGAAGGGCAACAGGCGGATTGTGTTTTTCTCGACTTCAAAAAGACATTTGACGCGGTGCCACACTGCAGACTGCTAACGAAGATACGAGCTTATGGAATAGGTTCACAGATTTGTGACTGGCTGAAAGACTTCCTAAGTAATAGAACGCAGTACGCTGTTCTCGACGGCGAGTGTTCATCAGAGACGAGTGTATCGTCAGGCGTGCCCCAGGGGAGTGTGATAGGACCGCTATTATTTTCTATCTATATAAATGATCTGATGGACAGAGTAAGTTGTAATTTGCGGCTGTTTGCTGATGATGCTGTGGAGTATGGGAGAGTGTCGTCTGTAACTGACTGTAATAGCATACAGGATGACTTAGACAAAATTTCTAGTTGGTGCGAAGATTGGCAGCTAGCTCTCAATGTGGAAAAATGTAAGGCGATGCGCATGAGTAGAAAAAAAATCCTATAATGTTCGAATACAGCATTAGTAGTGAGCTTCTTGATGCTGTCGCGTCCTTCAAATATCTAGGCGTAACACTGCAGAGCGATATGAAATGGAATGAACATGTAAGGCCCGGCCGCGGTGGCCAAGGGGACTGAGGGGCTTCAGTCATGGTCTGCACGGCCACTACGGTCGGAGGTTCGAATCCCCCCTCGGGGATGGATATTTGTGCCGTCCTTAGGATAAGCTAGTTGATAAGTAGTTTGTAAGTTTAGGGACTGATAACCCCTTAGTTAAGTCCCATAAGCTTAACAAACATTTGAACATTTTGAACATGTAAGGACAGTTGTGAGTAAAGTGGACAGCCGACTTCGGTTTATTGGGAGAATTTTGGGATGATGTACTTCACCTTAGGGATGGTGGTTATCGCTGAAACAACCGGTTTTCGGTTATACCGGTTCTTTTCATCTCCAGTTTAACCGCACCGTAAAAATTGCTCAAGATAACCGGTTTTTTAAATAACCGGTTTTCGGTTTTTCTTGCTATTATTTCCAGTAGAGTTCGAACGAAACATATTTTGCGGCCGAAACAGAAACCGTAAATGGAAAGACTAGTGATTTGTCGTGTAACGTAAATTTACCTGAATATTAACTAAATTTCGTAAGTTTCGGTTTCAGCCGAACTGGTAGGACATTGGGGAACTGAATCATTCACTAGCGCTTAGCTGCAACACTCACTCTCACCGAAGACTGCAGCATTTTGCACAGCCCAAGGCAGCAGCAGGCAGAGAATCCAAATCTTGCTACACACTCACTTATTAAATCGAAAAACTAGTATTTCCAAAGATTGCATCATTATAGATAGATAGCCCCACTGTTCTCACTGATAGTAAACCAGCACTTTATTGCACTTGCTGGACAACAAGTTAGAATAAAATTATTATAATCACAAACACTTGGCACTTGGTTCCACGTGCACTGCACGAATGTGGCTGTAAAAATTCACAGAAACTTTATACACGAATGAATTGATAATGTAATCAAGCATGGTATCTGTTGAGGCAGTATAATAGAAAAAAAAACACAAGAAACAAAGCCTACCCAGATGCTAAACCCCATGTGGGTACAAAATGTTGAAAAACTGGCAAATTTATTAAATTGCAAAAGAAAGACAATAAATATCATGTGTAACTATTCAATAGACACGGACAGTCAAAAAGAATAACGCAGAAAGGAAATTCCAGAGCATTTAACAAAGTTACAACTCACACCGATCGAAGTTACTGTTTCATGACAAAGTTTACAGATCAAGATTTCATAGTCAGAAAGGAAGAAGATCACAGATGGTTATATCATAAATAGTAAGAGGTAGACACTATCTCAAAGCCTGAAGGGCTGGAAAACGTTGAACAAAGAAGTCTTTGTTCCACATGCCCCAAAGGATACCACCTTATTCTCACTGGGTATTATTTGACTCTTCTAACAGAAATGAAACAAACTAACACCGGAAAACATGCATACGAGAGCAATTCGCCACATTGCAGAGAATAAGATATTTCACACATGTGTAATGCACATAATAACTTACAAATATACCATGGTGTAGCGTGGGACTATCTATAGTTTCCCAGCTAGACCAGACAATCACCTTACCAATCGAGAAGCCCCAGACCAAGTGTGTTCCATTCGAAACGTCGCGCCAAAGATCCAAAGATCACAGCCCAGACATTCCGCACTAGCGCAAAGAGCATAGGTTCGTTTGAAGAGCTGCATTCATGCTGCAGGGCATGCGCAGTACGAAACGTCGTGTTTGAAGAGCTGCAGGCGCCGCTCCTGCAGCCTGCCTGCAGTCTGCCGGCTGTTCGAAGAGCTGCTGGCCTGCAGGTCATGCAGGCAGGAGCTGCAGGAGGAAATTTTCCCTGCAGCTCATGCAGCCAGACTCGCGCATGCGCATAACTCTCAGGCTTGTAGTGGGGGTATAAGAAGCACCTTTGTTCAAAGTTTTCGGAAGTCCACAGTGTTGTAGTATATGAGTGTACTACATGTTACTTCTGTCGTTCTGCATTTCTTCTACTGTTTGTAAAGGAAGTTCGTTATTTGTTTGTGTATATTGATGTATTAGTATTTTATTTTATAAGTATTACATTTGTTTATATGAAATCATCTCTAAAAATTAGAAGAGCAAAATTGTCTATAACAGGTAATTCGTCTTATGCAGACTGACATTAAAGACATTTGTTTTACACCAGACGCGTTTCGCTTTTTATTTTAAAAGCATCTTCAGTGGACTTTAAATGATATAAAAGTTGTACAGTTTGTTTTGTATACATAGATTACAAACAGTTTTAAAAAACAACTTTGTGTACGTTAGTACTATGCGTTTTAAAATTGATATTCGATCTACTCAAGTTGTTGTCTCTTCTTTACATCTCACTACTGTTTTCCGTCTTGTTGTCTGATGTTGTTTGGTTCCTGACGTGCATTTTCCGGTAGTGTATGGAACTCTTCGCCTGTTTGAACTGAAGTGATAATAAATGAAACGGAAGAAACGCCACAAAAACAGGCGAAACGTGACACACAAACCGAAAAACACACGTCAGACACCAACCAACCCAGCGAAGAAGTTGGAAAAACAGCAGTGAGATGTAAAGAAGAGACAACACCGTGAGTAGAACGTATATAAATTTAAAAACACATAGGCCTAATGTGCATAAAGTTTTTTAAAAACTGTTTTCAATCTATGAATATAAAACAAACCTTTACATCATTTACAGCCCATAGAAGATGCTTTTAAAATAATAAGCGAAACGCGTCTAGTGTAAAACAAATGTCTTTAATTGCAGTCAGCATAAGCTGGATTACGTAATATACTCGATTTTAATAGCTGCTGCGGAAGATGGCCACACAACCAAATATAATTACAAGAGCATTTTCCAATTCCATTTGTTCCAAATGTTGAGCGATTCAGATTTTGTGTCCAGTGATGACGATATCGATGAAATTTTGCGCCGAAATAAAAGGCAGAAAGATGAACATGTGGTTCCGCAGTATTCGGAAGATGAATTTGTAGAACATTTTCAGGTGTTTCTTTATTATTCTCGTAAAACTCTATTAACGCTAATGTGGCGTCTGTGCTCCACACCCATTCCTGTGTAGCTGGTTCCTATTCTTGTGCAGGTAACTGTACAGGTACAAGAGTATGTGCAGATGCGGGAGGTTGGAACTTCAAAAATTCCACGCCTGCAAATAAAGGAAGACTTAATATGGAAATTTTCAAACTGAATTACACAGAAATACACAAACTATTACACGAACACTTCAATTCCTTAAACGTAAGAAAATAATTTACTTTTAGTCGCTGGCACAATAAATCGCTCTCTTATGCTACACAGAACAAGTGAGCACACACGTGATACGTCACGCAAACTGCAGGCTGCACATTAGTGTTCGAAGAGCCCCGGCAGCATTCACGGCACGTGACGTCATCTTTGCAGCGCATGCGCAGTAGTGCCTGCATTGCTGCTGCAGGATCTGCATCCATGCAGCTCTTCGAACGAACCTCATAGCTACGAGGCCACGCACGATTCGCACAGCAGCGCTCCCAGGGAAAAGTGGCTTAACGAGGCAGATGCAGAGCGCACAGCAGCGCTCCCAGCGGAGAAACGAGGCACGCACAGAAACGATAGACTAGAAATGGGCAAAACTATGATTTTCCAATAACATAGATTTCTGTTATCCTTAGTTGGGACTTGTCACAGTTTCCAGTCGCGAATCATGGCGAGCATCTCATTCAAATTTCCATTAATACCGATAGGGAGTACAGCACTTCCATATCAACTACTTAATCTTTCGCTAGTGTGAACCGTTCTCACAGAATCCTTCAATACTATAAATAACGTTTTCTATGAATGGAATATACGAACTGTATTGCACCTTGCTTATTGCTCTACGTGCTACAATTTACTTCACTGCGCTCTTTTATTGCGAGAAAAATACTCAGTGATGCTGAAGGAATCTTAAGTAAGGCCTTAACACACCAACAGAGGGTTAAAACTTAATACCACATACCTCCTTGGTATTACTATAGCTCTTAAAAAAGGAAGAATCGGGTAAGACACCGATAAAAGTTAATTACACAAGCCACACAATACAATGTCACTGCAACAAACCTTGCTCTGGCACCACAGGCACATGTTCAAGTTCAACAAATCTTGAACTTGAAGAAGTTGTCACAATGCTCACACTATATGCCACATCTCAATGTTCTTTTTTAAGTTTGTTATACTACTTTTATACGCCAACTTCTTGGCGCAAAATTTACATTTCGCATAGACGTCATCAAGAGCGGTGAAATGAATCCATATCTCGCTACTACAGACAATCTTTACGAATATGTGAGGTAAGGTACCAGTAAAAGGAGAAATTTCTACTATATACGTGTGATATTTCGTGGTGTAATTGACAAGCAATTTACAGTTTTGCTGAATTTATTTGAAGTTGTGCAGACATACCCCAATTAACTTTCACACTGTAACTAATGAAAACTTACATGAGTTAGGAAAGGTTATCGCTTATCACAACGACTTTCGAGGATTTATTCTCGTCGTCTAGTGCATTTGTTTACATAACTACGGTACTTATTTGACATTTCAATGTGTAATTTCCATTCACACTTGTACTGCAGTTGTCTTTTAGGTTAGCTACTGAAATTCGGAAAATCAGACAGAATAAATATTAAGATGTGTATTTTATCATACTGTTAGAAACCATAACTTTTTGTGTCTGCTTAAAGTTATTGTGCCTCTTCCATTACTCAGAATATGCAACATAAGTTAATAATCGTGACTTAGGCCTACCTGTGTACAAAAACCACTGTAAGTGACGATTTTTCTGTTGTGATATCCAATTTAATGGAGCAGACACAATACCTGCAAGTACAGACAGACGTATTATTTACAATATAAAAAAGTTGCCAAGATTTTATTGCGTATGCTAAGATTTCCCTCATTACAGTAACCTCAGAAAGACATCTGTTCAAGTGCTGCATAAAATCACACATAGTAAAGCCACGATGTATTTATGTAAACAAATGAACTAAAAACGAGAAAAACTCTTTAAATGCATTGTGCTAAGGCCGGTATTACTCTGTAAAAGATATTTGACCAAGATTTTTATCACAGATTATATCCAAGATATTTGATGAAACTACTTCACAGGAGCACATTACACCGTCGTAAATTATTGCGTCATAGTTGCTCAGGAAAAACTCGAAAATAGTTAATCGTCTGTATTATACTACGTAATATAATGTTGCCTGGGAGTGCATTCATTGGAAAGAACGAAAAATGGAAACAATTTTAGGTAAACCGTGAATAGCGAGATGAAAATACGGAAAGTGCTCGCACAAATATAATTCACGAGCTACACTGTTAGGACATAATAATCCAAATTCTTTAAGAACGTGTGAGCAAACACTTTAATTCGCCCTCATATTTATAAATAATTCATCATAATCGATGTTTCAGTAAGCCCTAAAACTGTATCAATGGGTAAATACTGAAACACTGAAATAATTTAACGTGTGTCATGCTAAACATAACCTCGTTACTATATCATAATTAAGAAGAGAGAATGTTTTAGTGGTTCTTTCATGTTATGCTTCATTGCGCATTATGCGCATCAAAAGACATTTTTATAGTTTACTGCAGTCTGACATTTATTTTGCCTGATTTTCCGAAACACAAAATATCCGTATAAATACCTGATCTTGTGGTTAAATGTCGAAAAACGTCTTGCAAAGCAAGAAAAAAATATGGAGCTAACTAGTGCAGTATCTCATTACACAAATCATGAATGCCTTTTCCACTGAAGATGGTCCTATTTATATCCACATATAGAATCTATTCCAGCAGGCAGTAAAATACACGAATCCTACAGTGTAGGCCTAAGATTTCTCGTATTATTCCAGACATAAATAAACCAAAATGTAAATCACTTAAGGAGGAATTACGAGGTTAGGTTAGAGTACAAATAAAAACATTTATTTCACTTATGCACATCCATATATCCTTTGATCCATATAATTTCTTCCCTATCATCATCCACAGTGAGCCACTTTGAATACAACTGACAGCAGTAACTATTTCTTTATACTATTCTAAATGTATATTTTAGTAAATGTGCTTTGTGCTTCACACTTTGAAACGATCACTGTGACAGTAGCGACGCAACAAATACACTTTGACGTTAATTTGTAGGTTAAAAGACGCGAAAGTAACGAAAGATGCATATATACAATGGCGAACTTTTATAAAAGCTAGGCTCTCCCGCTAACTTTTATCAAATATCTTCTTTTATAAAAGAAATCTTTTATAAAATATGACCTACTACACCGTCAAAGATTTGACCAAAGGGCTTTGATAAAAGATCATTGTCAAAGACCTTTTAAAGTGTAATACCCGCCTAAGCATAAAAATACACAATGGATGCAGTTTTTCGGTATTTAAATCCATGAAGAACACAGTTAAAGCCACCCAGAAACATCCGATTATAATGAACGAAATGAAGTTACGGTACATTGAACTTCAATGACTGTCATTCAATATATCTGTGAAAGACAAGTGTGATATTAAGAATAATTTTGAACATAGAAACCACAGAAAAGCGGAATCACATGTAGGCCTGCACCACGTTTGCAGGTCACTTCTTAGAACAGACTTATCAAATTGTTAAAGAACGCCAGAACCAGTAAGAATAATTTGTGGACAGCTAATACCCGATTATCACAGTGCAAAACAACGTAAGAGAGCCACAACAACAACATTAATATACGCCACAATCCCGGATTGAACACATTTTTGAGGTTATAATTTACGCCTAAAATTTCTGATAAAGGATTTAACCAACTTGGGGTTTCCAATAAACTGTAATATCAGACCATAGATTCCAAATTACATCCAGATTGTGATATTTATCGTCTTCTGACTGCCACAATCTCTTTCTTTCTTTCACTAAGTATAGCTGTTGCTCACTCTCCATATCTAGCATGTGAGAACGTTGGTCGTTTTGACCGAAGAAAACAAACCGATTTGAATTTAACCGACTTTCGTCCAAAGTATCTACGTTCTGGCGATGAAATCGGTTACACTGTGACCGTGCCAATAGTGGAGTACTGTTTTGAAACGACCGGCCTTTTTCCGCCGATGTCTGTCGTTGGTAAAACCCACCGATATCGAAGCCACTGTGACCACAGCCTTAGACGAACAGAGGCGAAATGGAGCCCTCCTGGTCCTCAAAGTTTCTTTACAGTAAGAAAGAAGTGCAAACTTTCGCCAACAGATGCCTCTAAACTGCTATTTTTAGGTGCTACTTGGGACTCTAAACTGCTAGAAATCCCAGACTCAGTTCCAGTGAAGATACGGACATCCACCATATGGCTCTACTGCTGCTTGCTACCACACAGTACAGAAAGAAAGAAGTGCGAACTTTGGCCAACAGACTTGGGACTCTAAACTGCTACTTGCCACAGAAATCCCAGACTCATTCCCAGTTAAGACGCGGACGGCCACCAGATGGCTCTACTGCTACTTGCTACCACACAGTACACAAGAAAGAAGTGCGAATTTTGGCCAACAGATGGCTGTAAACTGCTGCTTGTCACAGAAATCACAGACTCAGTCCCAGTTAAGACGCAGATGGCCACCAGATGGCACGTGTCGTTGGATCCGAGTTGCTGCCTTAACTGTTACTGAAATCCCAGCTAAATTCTGTGAAGCTGCCATTGTGAAAATTGCTACTTCTCATTCCCCTGTAATTTATAACAGGTACGAGATGTCTTGTCCACCTCTACGATAGATGAAAGAACCACAATGCAATGCAGCAGAAGATTTTCACTCACACACAGGGTAAATAAAGGGTAGGGAGTATAATAACATATAAATATAAGTTAATGATCTAACATAGAAGCCCCATATTATACCTTTTACTTAATAAATTAATAAGTTTGAATTGAATCTAAGTAAAATAGAATTTAACAGATGAAACATAACTTTGTAAAGCCTCTATAACTTCAACGGGAGGTGAGTAAACATCGAAATAAATGAAAAGAGGCAGACAGCCATCTTTCAATGTTCGGGGATGCAGCGGCTCACTGTTCTTAAGTACCACATATTCTGCGACCATGCAGAATTTCATAACATTACAAAGTAAATTAATTCAGAATAAGTGTATAGAGCACAAGCGATAATTAGTATAGAAGAAAGTCATTATTAATAAAAACCAAGGCTGAAGGCTGAAGTAATGACCACTACGAAAGCACATGGTGAAATCAGTCATACAAGACAGGAAAGACGGAATCAAATCAAAATATCTGAGAAATATTTAGCATACTCGTGGATACAGAAACGACACAAAAACGTTAGTTAAAAACACGAATGAAATTCAAACGTAGTATGTTTACAGAAAAGCTGAAGTCCACACACATGTGACACACACTCATCACTGGAGTGAAAATGCAAATAATAAATCTACACTGAATTTACTCGAGTTCTGTAAATTAAGAAACACTTCGCCTCTCATAGCAAAAGAATTACTCAAGAGGACCATCACTGAAAAACCAAGACTACCTATTCACAAATGAATCAAAGTCCTAACAGCATGCCCCTCAGCAGGAATCGGCAGAGTACTTACTTCTAGAGTCGTAGGAGTCAGAATAAAGAGTGAAGACTGAAGTTCTAAGGTCTTGGAAAAAAGTCCCACCACCAAACACCAGATGTAGAGCGCACTAAAAGCAACACAGAGTGCTTTCAGAGACTAGTGTTTACCAATCCTTGCTACCTGACCAAGACAATTTACTCTTTAATTGCTCCCAGAGAGTTCTCCAGTCACCTCTTTTGTCCAAGATTAGGTTGGTACGACACGAAAAACACGGCCACCTTGCCAAGTAAGCTTGTCTCTTGCCACCCAGCAAACGCTAGCGCAGACGACAAACGAAGCTATGTGTTCTTAACTACAGCAAATCGAGGCCTAACGCGGGAGGCAGCGACTTTAAGCCATTGCACCTCTCTGGGGGCACCACCTTGACGAAGCACTGTCCGTGTGTGTGGAGAGGCTAGCGCATCCGTGGGAAGCTGAGGGCTATACCAAGGTAGAGAATCTACTGCCGGAGAGACCTCAGCTGATGGATCAGACTAAGAGTGTCCGACAACGTCCCGTCTTTCTTATCCTCTCCCAGTCCTTTTCCAATTCCTTTCCCAACCCAAGGTGTGATGCCACACGTGCCGAGGGGTGCGTGGCACATGGGTGGATGTGTTTAGAACGGAGCCTTAGGGATACCGAGCGACCTCCCTGAGTAAGTAGCCTTGCACCGCGCGGTGTTATCGTGGTGTGGACCATATAAATCCCCAAATCTCTTGGGACTAAGATGAACACGGAGAAAGAAAGTATTTTAAAAGTACCTGAGGGGCAATCTGAGACCTCAGATACTCAGACATCGGGATCAGGACCGATGGAGTGCACTCCTACTTCTCAATCAGGGTCTAGACCTGAGCAAGAAGTGGGAACTGTAACAGAAAAGTTGGAACAGATTAGAATTAAGGCCTTGTCTGGGGCTCAGAGGAGGAAACTTCTCAAGGAACAGAAGCAAAAGTAAGGAAAAGAATGGCTTCCTAAGCATAAGTGAAGGGAATCAAAAGGGCTCGAGCCCAAGACCCCCAGATGTCAAAGACACAAGAGGGTTAGGGAGCAATCTAAGACTTCCTCCTGTCTGGACAGGCATGATACTAAAAGGCTGAGGCAAAAACTAGGGAAACAGACCTATAGTACTGCAGTCTAGGTCCTTAGAATGGCGGTTGTCCAAGAAGGATACCCACTGGTGAGCATCACCTTGCAGCAGGAGGAGCTCATGCAGATGGCCTTCTTTGAAGAGATTGGAGGGGACGCTGTTCCAGGACCCAAATTCAGGAGGGTCTATCTAGATCGTGGTGCTCTCATTTTTGTCTGCGAGGGGGAGCACTCAGCAGAATGGCTTAAGTACAAGGTGCCCATGATATCCCTGTGGGAGGATGCGAAGCTGCTGGTCAAGACAGCAGCCGAACTCCTGAAGATCGCAAAGGTATCAATATGGGTACCAAAGATCCTTAAGGATCTCTCTGTTCAAGAAATTAATGGTAATCAAAGACCTTAACGGCAATAATGGCGGCAAGATGGGGACTGGAAGTGCTGCAGATAAACCTGCAGCACAGTAACAGGGCCACTGCTGCCCTGACCCGTCACCTGAGGAGACAGGAGGTGGATGTGGCCCTGATACAAAAACCCTATTTATACAAAGGGGGTGTATCGGGCATTGGTGGTACTGGAGGTAAGCTGATTTATGCTAGAAATCTAAATAACTCCAGAACATGCATTTATGTTAGAAATGGAATCCCTTTCATACCAATGATGGATTTTTGTTCCAGGGACCTGGTGACCATCAGGATGCAGCAACGTGAGGAAGGTATCACGAGGGAAATTGTTTTGGCCTCAGCATACCTTCCTTACAAAGACAGCTCTCCTCCTTCTTTGGAAGTGAGGAGACTGACGGAAGCATGCCATCGGCAAGGTGAAAAACTGTTGGTGGGATGTGATGCCAATGCCCACAATCTATTGTGGGGCAGCAAGGACACCAACAGTAGACGTGAGCAACTTCTTGAATTTCTCCTATCTAACAACTTGGAGATCCTGAATAGGGGTGATGAACCTACATAGAGGAATAGTAGAAGGGAAGAAGTAATTGACATAACTTTTGGTTCCACGATGATGGGCAGTTACGTCAAACAGTGGCATGTGGCTCTGGAGCCATCCTCATCAGATCACATGTATATTAAATTCAAGGTTGAAATGGGAACCAGACAGGCCATGGCCTATAGGAATCCCAGGAAAACGGACTGGGAGACATATAGGAGAGACGTTGACTTCAGCCAATCGGAAATTAAAACTTCGATAAGGAATACAGCAGAGTTTGAGGAAGTAGCAGAGGCCGTATCCTCTGCTATAGTTATATCATACCAGGACAACTGCTCAATCACCAAGAAGTGCATAAATAGGAGTGTGCCTTGGTGGAATAATAACCTCGAAATGCAAAGGAAACAGGTACGAAGACTGTTTAACCTTGTGAGGCGCAAAGGACAAGGGGCAAAATATTGTGAGGTCCTTGGCAATTACAACCTTGCCATCAGACGGGCAAAGGAGGCATCCTGGAAGGTATTCTGTGAGGAAGTGGAGGGCACAGCTGCTCAAGCGAGACTTCATAAAATCCTCACTAGGGTAACTAATCCAGGAGGAACATTGAGGAAGGAGGATGGTGAGTATACAAAGACAGCACATGAAACGCTGGAACTGCTCCTCAAGACTCACTTTCCCCAATATACTCTGGAGAATAACTCAGATCAGAATGTGATTCCTGAAAGACAACGGTTCTCAGGTATTCACAAAGAGGACTGGGATTTGGCCAAGGAGTGTGTCGATTTCATTAAGGTTCGATGGGCGGTGGGAACATTTCAACCGTTCAAGTCACCTGGCCTCAATGGAATCTTTCCAGATCTCCTGCAACAAGCTGGAGAAAATCGTATTAGATTCCTATGCAGGTTATTCAGGGTTAGCCTAGCAGACCAATCAGCCTGTCCTCCTTCATTCTTAAGAGCTGGTTAAAGTGCATGTTGGAAGAAGGAGGTTATGTAGGGCTTCTCTACATTCAAACCAATATGCATATCAGCCAGGTAAATCATGTGAGACAGCTCTCCACCAACTCGTTGGGAAGGTGGAGAAATCACTACACTTTCAGGAAATAGCCCTCTGTATCGTCCTGGACTTGGAGAGGACTTTTAGCAACACGACCTTCGATTCCATGGTTAGGGCAGCAGAGGTGCATGGTCTAGGGACCACTATATGTAGGTGGATTAGGGCCATGCTCAGTGGAAGAAAGGTAGAAGCTACCATGATGAATGAAAAAATGGTAATCAACACCACTAGGGGTGGCCCACAATGAGGAGTTCTTTCCCCTTTATTGTGGAATCTAGTGGTGAATGATCTCATTGGAGAATTAAACTCTAGGCAGTACTTTTGCCAAGGATATGAAGATGATCTTGTCATAGTAATACTTGGCAAATTTGCTGATACAGTGAAGAATATGGCACAAGGTGCATTGGACGTTGTGCAAGATTGGTGCAGAAAACAGGATCTGGGGGTTAGTCCTAAGAAGACTGTTGTTGTACCATTCACAAAGAAGCATATCCAACATTCAAGTTGGAATCTAAAGCTTTTTTCAATGAAGCGCTACCTGTGAAGGGGACAGTGAAATATCTAGGGGTTACCCTAGATGAGAAACTGACATGGACCCCTCACATTAGGAATATTTGCTCTAAGGCAAAAGGTACTCTGGTAAGTACCAGGAGAGCTTGTGGCAAAAATTGGGGCCTGAGCCCCAAGGAGATGCACTGGATATACACCATGATCACCTATGGGGCGGTCGTGTGGTGGAAGAAGGTAGAACAGCAGGTTGCTGCTAAGGAGCTTGGTAAGGTGCAGAGATTAGCCTGCTTAGCCATAACAGGCGAAATTAGCAGCACACCAACTTCTGGGATGGAAACCATGCTGGATATGCCCCCATTACACCTTTGGCTCAAGATGGAGGCAGGGGATGGTGCATACAGACTCAAAACTGGCAAAAACTGGAACTCTTTGGGATATTTAGAATCACACACTAAAATAGAGAGTAAGGTAAATATAGGAAAGGTTGGGGAAATGCCAGCTGACTATATTATAACCCCATACTGCTTCAACAAGCCTTTCAATATAACAATTGGAAGTAGGGAACAGTGGGAGAAAATAGTTCGACACTGTACGGGGGATATTGTCTGGTTCACAGACGGGTCGACATCAGACCAAGGCATTGGGGCTGGGGTATACAGAGTGCAGCCAAGACTGGAGGGTGTCATCTTCTATGGAAACTGGACTCAGTATTCCAATCACTGCCATCAGGGTGTGTGTGGAGGAGAATTTGCATAGGTGCTACAAAGTCTGTAGCATCTATATCCATTCAAACAGCCAGGCAACCTTGAGATCACTGGCAGCTCCTGCAACAAGATCTAAAATTGTTGCAGAATGTCACAGGGTTCTGGTGGAGCTAGGGGAAACAAATAGGGTAAACCTGTTGTGAGTCCCTGGCCACTCGGGGATCAGTGGCAACGAACATGCCGACCGATTAGCCGGGATGGGTGCAGAGACTCCATTTATTGGACCGGAATCTGTCCTGACAATCACCAAGGCAATGATCAAATTGGAGCTACGTAACTGGCTCAGAAGACAGCACGTAGAATCTTGGACCAAAGTATACCAACAAAAACATGGCAAGGTAATGATGCCAAAGCCATGTTTTAAAAGAAGCTCTGCAATCCTGGGCCTGAACAGGGGAGAGATTAGACTCATGGTTGGATTGTTGACAGGCCATGGAAATTTCAAAAAACACCTACATACAATGGGAATAACAGAAGAGGACCCTAAATGTAGGATCTGTGATGAAACTGCATCACATCTAATCCCCGAATGCATTGCATTGGAGAGTAAAAGGCAAAGAACATTTAGGACAACCAGACCCGAAGAAATTGTGCCTAATAAAGAACTGGTAAAGGCACTCCTTGCACTGTTCACAGGCTGGCCAGAACAGCTTGGTGAGCTCGCCACTGCCGCCGGAGGCGGAAGTGTCACCCCCGGTTCTCGCAGTGACGCACTGCTGGCGGCCTCGGACAACTCCGCCCCGTGTTACTCATAGTAGTGTGGCATGGATGAAATGTATCCCTTGGCACTTAGAAAACACCTTTTGACACATATTCATTATCCAGTGGCAACCATTACGCTGGTGCAATGTATCACTCACAATTTTTACAACATACAAATACAAAAATTACACAGATAATTTATAATCAAAAAGGTGAAAACATTAAGGAAAATTACACAATTGTAAATAAACTACATTATTCGGGTGAGTTAGTCTTTACAAATCATAACCCACACTTATCAAACAAAAGTTATAACATATGAGAAAGTTTTAAGAAATTTAGTAATACTAACACAGGGACTTAAACAAAGCTAATTTAATTATGCTGATGCTGTGGCCACAGTCGGACAGAGACACACCCTCAGTTACACTCACAAGTGGGCGCCAGCAGAAAAAAAAACATTGGGAAGGGTCACAAGCAGATATAGATTCGCACGGTGCGGTGCTGCGCAGCAGAATCTCTATACAATTACATTAAACTGACCCATCACCAGCCTAAGCTGGTGCTGCTGCAATCTAACCATGCAAACCAGCCTAAGCTGGTGCTGCTTTGTACTCTATCTACTGACTACATTTTATTTCCTGACCCCTTGCAGATCTCTGGATTGTTCTTGTCTCTCCGGTGAGTACCTGTAAAATCGTAATATAACCAACAGACAATTTATTATGATTGGTGGCACCCGCTTACTGTCCATTTGGAGCAGCAGCTTCAGAATGCGATGGCTTCTAGAGCGGTCCCTTGATTCCTAAGAACATTCTCTCTTCAAAATGTCAAACTCAACAGTAAGTAAGCTTGGTATTAGAATGAACAAATGAGTAAATTAACATCCTAGTCCTATAATCAGAGAAAAACCAAAACAATACAAGACATGAAAATACATATAAACATCTGTAACAATTAAGAAAATAAAACACAGTTGATAAATAGATAAATTGACATCTTAATACTATAATCAGAGAAGCACTAAAACAATATATAAAAATACATACACACCTGTAACAATAAAGACAATAAAGGACAGTTGATTAAGTCAGACATCTAAACTACAAAGTAGCCTGAAAAACGTAAATCAAAATACACACTGTTATTAGATGTGCTACTCGTAGTTTTCCAAATTCGGGCATTCATCTCGCACTGTGGTCGCATTAATCAAGGGCTCGACCTTATACACTGGGCTGCGTACTTTTTCTCGTCTACAAAATTCAAGTGGGCCTGGTAAGCTGGATTCTTCAGTACGCCCTTCTCATTTATTATATGTGTCAATCACAGTTTCCTGAAGAAAGGCAACGGGAAATTCCATTAGGGATTCACACAGTTAAGTTCCTCATGTTAAAGCTTGCGTTACAGTTTGTTGATTAATTGGTAAATTACATACGTCACCCAGTTGGCATTACAAACCCTTGTCACAATCACGCACAGTATGTTCCTTAACATCTTCTACGCCAGGGCCGGCGCAAGGCACGTGCGAAACGTGCGGCCGCACGGGGCGGCACTTTCCGAGGGGCGGCAAATCTGTCGGCCCCCAATTCAAACTCAACATTTATGCCCAAGAGAGGATTTGATACCAAACCTCGGAGGGTGCGCTTCGGGAACTGTGCCATGGCGCCTCGACTGTTGTATCAGGGGTGGGAGGAGGACTGATTTCTTACTCGCCACTGTGGCAGCACCGTTGTGTTTACGTCGGTGGAACAGAGTGGGGGAAGCAGTCTGGCGTACACGCCTGTCAAATTGTCTAGCTACCTTGCACGCCAATATTCTTATGAGTGGAGCGCTGCCAGCCTGTTACGCGCCGTGCGTTTACGCACAACTAATTTTGCAGGACTCGAAATCTAATATGGAAATTCAAATGCAATGTTCGATACTGCGGTTACATGTTAATCCTGAAGCAATTTTGCTAAGCCCTTCAATGGCAGTTTCCGAGTGTTTTATTCTTCCCGTATTATGGAAAAAAATTGTTGAACATTACTACAGTCAAACATGTCAAACACCTCCAATGGCTAGAAGTATTCCAAATGGCTAAATACGCTGCGAGTAATTACAAGGGATAAAGATATTGCTAGTAAGCCTGACATAAGTTGCGTTTCGACGTAATTTTGAAAATTTTTGCTATCCGTTTCTGTGTGGCAGTCTGACGTTCTGGTCTTTGAGCCGTGAAACACCTGTCTCCGCCTTCATGAACAACATTCAAACGCTGACCGGCACTTTTGTTTGACAATACTACTCGCCCACTATCACTTTGCCAACTGTATCATGCAGGTGAATCCATGTTTCATCAAACTACCGGTCGCTTTGATTCTGATGAACACCTGAGAAAGTATGGTCTTTTAGCAACAATGCGGAATGCCCTCTCGTCCGCACAAAACAAAACGTTAATTTTGACACCTTCTAAAACGAAAATCCATAGACAGAACATCGCTTCTAAGGGTTTCCTTGCTAGCTTTGAATCTCATTCAAAATCAAATGTTTGTAAAGCTTATGGGACTTAACTACGGGATCATCAGTCCCTAAACTTACAAACTACTTATGAACTACTTACGAAGTAGGACGGCACAAATATCCATGCCCGAGGGGAGATTCGAACCCCCGACCGTAGTGGTCGTGCAGACTGTGACTGAAGTGCCTCAGTCTCCTCGGCCACCGCGGCCGGCTGAATCTCATTTCTGTTTGACAAAAGTTGTACAGTTTTCGTAAATTTCGTGTTCCTATCTATTGTTCGTAATGCCATACAAATTGCTGCCTGATAATACATTTATCCATATAATCGGTCACATACTTATTGTGAGCTTCCCGCTTCTTCTTGGGCGCTAGTTTAACCGTAACCTCGCTGTACCTCGTCATGTGACCTAGTTCTTGGCACTGCCGCGTCACCACTTCGCCTTTCTAGACAATAGGTGTTGTTGCGTTCTCTACAACGAAAACTGCAGAATTCGTTCGGTAGTTGGCCGAGGGAGTCAAGATTGGTCAGAAGCACTTTCATTGCGTTTCGTAAGAACAGAAGAATTGGTGCGTACGAATATCTTGTAACTTGCGATGCAATAGGTAAGTGCTTTTCATATAACGTACAATTAGTATTGCGCATGCACATTACTCATAAGTTAGAAGTGTTTTTCTTATGACCTGTTACTTCAAAAATTGGCAAGTCGGCAAATAAGCACCCGTCGTCCCAATAGCTAGAATGAAAATAAAGCGAAGAAAAGTGAAGTGATACGGCGATGACTAATTTTTTACCCATTATTCCATAATCAGACACGACAGAACTGACAGATGGAAATTTCAACACATGTCGAATGTCAGTTGTTTGCAATGAACAACGCAGTGCAGTGAGTTAATATATTTCGACTAGCATTAGTACCCGTCGATGCCGGGGTGTGTATTTATTGCATTATTATGTTACTCCATCTCCTTATTCTTCCTCTCTCCATTGTCTTCCGCTCCACTCTTTGACCGTTTCACCTGCGTCTGCAGTGGAATTCGACCTGAAATTCAGTTTCACGCGCCTCAGTTCTAATGACTTCATCTCCTGACCAGTGTATCCTACAGTAATATAATTTTCCGTTTACGTGTAGTGGAATATCAGAAAATGTTATGCGAAGTGTGTTGCAAAAAAAGTTAGTAGTAAAGATGAAATAAATTAAAATCTGATGCATGATGGTGAGGTTTTTCATACAACGCATTGTTTATGACGTCATACATCCTGAACTATTTTTTTTTTTTTTTTTTTTTTTACTACGATATAATTTTGATGGTACATTGGGTTTTATATGTTCATACAGTCTGCAAAATGTGGCACGTCTTAATTTGAAGACGTCTTAATTAAAACCTCTTCCGGGGTGGGGTGGTTTCCGAAGAACCTAGTTCCCTATACCTTCATATCTCCTTAACTACCATGATATAATTTTGGAGCTAAATTCAGTGATATATGTGGATAATGTTAGCAAATTATAAACAAGTAATAAATTAAAAGTCATGCCTGATGCTGTAGTTCCATTGTACGCTAATGTAAGCAGATGGTAATTTTCGACGCCTGTAAGTGTCTATCATGACGTATCTCTGGAACTGCCGGCCGCGGTGGCCGAGGAGACTGAGGCGCTTCAGTCACGGTCTGCACGGCCACTACGGTCGGGGGTTCGAATCCCCCCCTCGGGCATGGATATTTGTGCCGTCTTTAGTATAAGGTAGTTCATATGTAGTTTGTAAGTTTAGGGACTAATTGACCCCGTAGTTAAGTCCCATAAGCTTAACAAACATTTGAACATTTATCTCTCGAACTAAGAGCCGTACAATGGTATATTTTCGTATGTTCATTGTGTCCTATATGTACCTGCAAAGTGTGTTGCAAACAGAATTGATAGTTAAAAAGTAATAAATTAAAAAGTCGTAGCACTTGCGTAAGTTTAATCGAATTAATAGCTAAAATGTGGTAAGAGAAAAACATTTTTCCTTTAATCATTTTGTGGTGAATGTCGGCGAGAATAAGTTGTGTAAAGGTTTGAAACTGCACGTGATGTTTTTTTGACGTAGCTTTTATCATTTTCTAGTGATGGATGCACAAATTTGAATATTTGACTATAAAATGTTCAAAAGTTTGTTAAGCTTATGGGACTTACATGCGGGGTTATCAGTCCCTAAACTTACAAACTACTTATGAACAAACATCCATGCCCGAGGAAGGATTCGACCTCCGCCGGGGAACGGCCTCGCGCATCGGAGCATAGCGCCTGAATGCGCTCGGCCACTACGGCGCGGCTATTTGAGTGCCGTCGGCTTCAAGACAAACTCTCAGTTTCTATGTAGTCTTCTCTTACCGTTTTCAGCTTTACATAAAATGACACCTCTTAGTGAGTGGAATATGACAGCATTTATTTATTTTCGAAATCGGTCGATAACTATGCGATGTATTGAAAATCAAACTTTTCTTCGTCTTGGAAGCTGTTAGGTAGCACACACACATCCATTTTACAGTATATACAGATTTACTTTCTATT
The DNA here is from genome assembly GCA_026315105.1 of Locusta migratoria. Taxonomy (NCBI): domain Eukaryota; kingdom Metazoa; phylum Arthropoda; class Insecta; order Orthoptera; family Acrididae; genus Locusta; species Locusta migratoria. The sequence continues at coordinate 700,623,201 of CM048745.1, read as the reverse complement.
CCGTTCTTGATTACATAATTGTGAAGCAAAAAGTTATGAAATACGAATAGAGCTTCATCCCACTTGCTTGCTGTTATGGGAATCTTCTCGTTATCTCTATAGAATGTAGATGCTACTATAAATCGCCTCGTCTCTGCTGCGCGCTACTTCTGAAATAGCGCGTTCAGAAGAATGTTATAAAAATTTACGAAATTGATCCTTAGTGAAGCATGAAGTCAGATCCTCCCAGCGGGCTGCATTTTCCTGAAATGTTTCCTTCACAGTTATAACAGAAGTAAGAAAACGAAAATATCATTAGACGGGTGCACAAAAGCCCAACTAGAGAGAAGGATGTAAGTTTATTTTAATTTATTATTAGATAATTTGGTTTGCAGAAATTAAATTTTTTCAGGTACAGCCAATTAAAAATACTGCTTATTGGGGTGACAACTTCAAGCTCTCATTCTTCGTAAAGTATTTGATTCAGAAAAACATAATTTTGCTACACAATCTATACATACTACAAAATGTGTCTGTGCGTGTGTGTTTCGGAAGGGGGGGGGGAGCGATATCATTCAAACTTGGTAAACATGTTCCTCACTATCAGAAAACATAGTTCAGTAATTAAGAGGACATAAGGAATGAAATTCGCTAAAAACTGCCACCCATATCATGCGATAATGTTCCATAACTGCTCGTAAACTAATGGACCGATTTTAACAGAATTTTGTACACATTTTTGTCTTCGGGACACAATTCCTATGAGGGTAAAAACCACGTACAATACATATTTATTTTATTTATTTAACATGCCCCATTACATAGTAATGTTGTTGTTGTGGTCTTCAGTCTGGAGACTGGTTTGATGCAGCTCTCCACAATACCCTACCCTGAGCAAGCCTCTTCATCTCCACGTAAGAACGGCAACCTACATCTGTCTGAATCTGCTTACTGTATCCATCTCTTGGTCTTCCTCTGCGGTTTTTACCCCACACACTTTCCTCCAACGCTAAATTCACAATTCCTTGTTGTCTAAGAATGTGCCCTACCAATCTATCCCTTCTTTTAGTCAAGGTATGCCAGAAATTTCTTTTCTCCCCAATTCTGTTCAGTACCTCTTCATTAGTTACGCGATCCACCCACCTAATCTTCAGCATTCTTCTGTAGCACCACATTTCAAAAGCCTCAATCCTCTTCCTGCCGCACTGTTTATCGTCTATGTTTCACTCCCACACAAGGCAACACTCCATACAAATGCTTTCAGAAAGGACTTCCTTAGGCTTAAATCGATATTCGATGTTAACAAATTTCTCTTTTCAAGAACGCTTTTCTACCCATTGCCATTCTGCATTTTATATCCTCTGTAGTGCGACCATCATTTGTTATTTTACTGCCCAAGTAACAAAACTCATCTACCTCCTTTATTGCTTCGTTACCTAATCTAATTCCTTCAGCATCACCTGATTTTCTTAGACTACACTCCATTACCCTAGTTTTGCCCTTGTTAATGTTAATCTTATATGCACCTTTCAGCACACTGTCCATTCCGTTCAATTGCTCTTCCAGGTCCTTTGCTGTATCTGACAGAATTACTATGTCGTCGGCAATACGCAAGGTTTTTAATTCTTCTCCCTGAACTTTAATTCCTTCACCAAATTTCTCCTTACTTTGCTTTATAGCTTGCTCAATGTACAAATTGAATAACAATGGAGAAAGGCTACAACCCTGTCTTACTCCCTTTCCAACCACTGCATCCCTTTCATGCCCTTCAACTCTGACAACTGCTGTCTGGTTTTTGTACAAGTTGTAAATAACCTTACGCTCCCTATATTTTACTCCTGCTTGTTTCATAACTTGAAAGAGTTTATTCCAATCAACATTGTCAAAAGCCTTACATAGTGATATTACACGTAATATTACAATACATATGTCAGGAGACGTGAAGTAACAAACAGTAGCGTCTAAAAAATGCCCACCATGCTGCGTGCACCATGCTGCATCCACTAGTGCGAATGAAAACACTTAGCCAAACTTTATCTCACTGACAATCCCAACAAAATTATGAAAGGGAAAAGGTTTATAGCTTACTACTTTTCCGCTGTTCGTGCAGCAAGGAAAGTGCAAATCATAAGATTATAACTTTTTAGAACGTTAATATATTTTTTTAGCATTCGTCTGTGCGTGTATTTTTCTGCAAAAAAAAAAAAAAAAAAAAAAAACAACAACAACAACAACAGGTTGAAGTCAAACGAACTAACGGAGTAGTTAGAGTAGAATTTTAAAATTAAGTTTTTTTCTTTAGTTTTTTTTCTGTAAGAAATTGGTAAATCACGGACAATGAAAGCGAAATGAACACTTACATCAACAGCTAGTTTCACGTAATCGTTCTTTACAGGCTGGATCGGAACATGTCCGACGGTAAAAAAAGACTGCCTGGCAGTGAATATAGGACAAGACCTGCGCTGAAGGAAGATGACGATAAGAAGCAAAAGGATGCACTACAACGTTATTTCAAGCCAAAGAGAGAACGAACTAGCAGCGGCGGAGGTTCGAGTCCTCCCTGGGGCATAGGTATGTGTTTTTGTCCTAGCCTAGGGGCTGATGAGATTAGCAGTTAAGTCCCATAAGATTTCACACACATTTGAACATTTTTGTTAATTCACAAGGCTTATTAAAATTAGCTAGATTTCTTCAGCCAGGTTTGATTCCATTTTTGAGCTGGTGCCCAGCGACTGTATTGTACAAATTTTTAGAGAATGTCACCAATCACTCGCAATTTTTGTTTTTATTTTCCAGATCTATATAGATTTCAGGCAGTGTGGCTATTCTCAATGCTTACATCTATATTTACATCTATACCGTCATGCTGAACTTAGCTGTCAACATGACGCTTTAGATGTAAGCACAACTTAAAAGCTTTGAGATTCGCGTAGGACGATCTGAAAAGAAAAACAAATGCGTTTGATTGCTGAGATTTCCTACATATTTGTTTACATAAAATTCCACAAACGTTTTGTTAAAAAAAATCCAGGGGGGGGCGGCAATTTAGCAACTCGCACGGGGCGGCACTTGGGCTTGCGCCGGCCCTGTTCTACGCTTCACCAAGCGCTAACCCGTTTCTGTCTGGGAGGCGGCACTGTCATGGCGACTTACAAAAGGCAACACATTGGCAATTTCAAGGAGGCAGGGCGCACACATACTGGCTGTGGCGGTACTAATTACCGTCCTCCCTGCTCTGGAGGAACATGGCTTTCCCATTTGTTCACGGACGGTACGGGACATCAATACAACCTAAAAACATTAAATTTCCATAGCACGGCTGAAAAGAAAGGTACATCCTAAAATATTTCACTTTGTTTTGATACTAATTGTACTTAGATCGCATATCTGGCGCAGCAGTTGAATAACATGCACGAACGACTGTAAATTCAACTAAATTATCCCATTAAACAGGCACTCCACGGTAAGGTAGCAATCAAACTTCTGTTTAGTGGAGCCGACATTACTGATGATAACACAACATTTAAGAGCGAGCACCGAGTCAGCATGCCTCATGTGTTAGCTGTAGGGTTGCCAGATCTCCGGGCGCCACCCGGAGTGCCCGGGTTTGGAATGAATTCTCCCGGTCTACGGGCCAATCAGTGGCGTAGCTATGCCCAAGTCACCAGGAGCCCCGGGGCAAGAATGACTTTGGAGCCCTCTTTAAACTGAAAATATACAGATGCAAAACTACATCATTAGCTCCTTACCGCCCACTGGAAGACATAATAAGGCAAACCTAAATACTACTAAGTAAATTGTTATGTGTCACGCAGCACATAACATCTTATTCTCTAATATAATAACTGTGAAAGTTTCTTTGTTTTTTATGCTTTAACGCAAAAATTACTGGGTGGATTTGGATGAAATTTTGTAGAGCGATAGAGTTGGACCTGGGTAGGAGAAACAGATAAAACGACCCCCATAGGATAGTTCAAAAATGTTCAAATGTTTGTACAACTTATGGGACTTAACTACGGGGTCATCAGTCCCTAAGCTTACAAACTACTTATGAACTACCTAAGACTAAAGACGGCACAAATATCCATGCCCGAGGGGGGATTCGAACCCCCGACCGTAGTGGCCGTGCTGACCGTGACTGGAGCGCCTCAGTCACCTCGGCCACCGCGGCCGGCTAGGATAGTTCCCGAAGGTGTCCGATACAAGGGGAAGTAGCAGGCAAATATTAGAAAAAGAGAGAGAGAGAGAGAGAGAGAGAGAAAAGTATTACTCAAACTCCTCCCGCGAAGCAAACCAGGAACAGACAAGTCAGGACTAAGGCGTCCGTGGTGACAGCAGACGGACTGTTATCAGTGCCGACAACTCACTCTCGCTAAACTACTGCGCTGTTAGCTCATTGCTCCGTACCGATCAGAGAAATTTTTTTGATAGCCCAGTCAAATAAGAAAAATGGGGGAAATATTGGTGTAAGATGATTTCAGCCAAACGAAGTTGCCGGATTGTTGATGAAACACTTTGGATTGAGCCGTGCCCGATAACTTAAGTCGACATCTTCTCTTATTATCGTCACAGTGGGCTACAAAGCAGCGTTCAGAATGCTCACTTCACTATTGCGACAAAAAAACCATATTTTCTCTTCTTCTTGCACTAATTTCAGAGTGCATATAAATCTATTCAAATGTTCAAATATTTGTAAAGCTTATGGAACTTAACTGCGTGGTCATCAGTCCCTAAACTTACAAACCACTTATGAACTAACTTATACTAAAGACAGCACAAACAATCATGCCCGAGGGGGGATTCGAACCCCTGACGGGCAACGGCCTCACGCATCGCAGCGTAGCGCCACAATGCGCTCGGCCACTCCGCCGCGGCTTGGGATCTATGGTTAATTGCACTCCCTTGTGGGAATTCACTACAAAAAAAGTTGAGTTATCATAATAACACCGTTTTGTAATAATACGTATAGAAACTTCATATTCAAATGTAGTCACTCCGTGTATTGTCAAACACACTGCTAGAAATTCAGCGTCATTCACTGTTATTTCGCAAAGATTGTGAGCCATGGCAACTCCAACTTCGACCGAGAATACACTAACGGTGTAGGGTCCACGTCTTAGCGGACAATCAATAGACCTCGTTATGTTTATTTCTGAGGTGGGAATAATTTTTGGCTTTCACTTCATGCGTTTGAGGCAGAACGTACATTATACGAAGTAATTGGGGGACATTGATGTTCGGAAAATCGATTATTCGGATAATCGAATTGTGCAATTATATTTGCCAATAAGAAGTATTGTACAGTAAATGTATTTATACAGTATTTGGAGGCATGTGATCCTTCACAATGAGCTAAGCGGCACGACGCAACACTTGGAAGCCGCAGCTGTTGCCGCGAGCAACTTTGATGCTACCGCTACTTGTGCTGCTACGCCGACTGAAGTGTGCAGATTGTTGTACGCAGCAACTAGTGGCTTGGCCGGTAAGCAGCGCCACCGAGTGGCGTCGTGAAGGGCCCATTAGAAACTATCTTATTGCGGCTGTTGAGGGAAGCACAGTTTGTTGGGAGAGGAAAATGTTCAAATGTTTGTTAAGCTTATGGGACTTAACTACGGGGTTATCAGTCCCTAAACTTACAAACTACTTATGAACTACTTACAAACTAGGACGGCACAAATATCCATGCCCGAGGGGGGATTCGAACCCCCGACCGTAGTGGCCGTGCTGACCGTGACTGGAGCGCCTCAGTCACCTCGGCCACCGCGGCCGACGTTGGGAGAGGAAGATGATGGACGGTAGGGAGAGAGAGTAGAAAACTAGAATTAAATTAAAAATTCCACGCTCTACTGTAACTTTTTTTTCGAACGTCGTTCACGGATGCCGAGGGGCCCCTTGAGCTCGGGGGCCCAGGGGCACTGCCCCGCCTAGCCCTATGATAGCTACGCCACTGGGGCCAATGACTCTCATCTACGGGCTTGAATGTAACCTTCATCTTAACTTCTTATTTTTTACGGCGCTTTTTAAGTACTATGCTCATGTAGCGACGATCTTCATCGAACTTAACTTAAACTAAGAAAGAAGATAACATCCATTCCCTAGGGGGGGATTCGAACCTCTGGCGGGAGCAGCCTCACGCACAGTGGCAAAACGCCTCAGTGTGCTCGGCCATTCCCGGCCGGCTCCTCTCTAGTAACTATGAATAACTTTATATAAATGTCAATTTCTTATTGCAACAAAACGCTACTTCTCTATTCTTCCTCTGAAAACTTTTCATTGTTGCGTCAGTAGTTATCGGCTAGCGCATTATTAAGTAAACTCTGTTGCGGCAACGTGTCAACTGGCGACGTCTATTTTTTGTGTTCGTTCGTTCATTGTTTGTTATCAGTTTACCGGCATTTTTTGGAATGCTCGGATCGTGTGTGAACAGACAAGCTTACATTAACTCAGATTAGTGAGTAATAACAGTGAAATGAAGAGACGATATCTAAGTTCGTTCCGTGAAGAATGGTTGCAGGAAGAAAATTGTAAAGAGTGGCTACAAAAAGTCGATACTGATGAGTGTATGTGTTAGTGCAGAATATGCAGTATCTCATTTACTGTTAAGTACGACGGAGTGAAAGCTGTGAATAAACATTTACAATCAGAAAGACACAAAGCGAATATTACCACACAAAAGACGAATCAGTCGCTTCTTTAATTCTTGCCGAAACATTTTTTTGCAGAAGACGACAAAGTTACTGCAACGGAATTAACTTTGACTTACCATGGTGTGAAACACTAGCATTCTTACAATTCTCAAGATTGTGGTAATAAGCTATATCCTTATGTTTTTAGAGATTCCTCAATGGCAACGAAAGTAAGATGCGGCCGAACAAAAAACGACGCATTAGTAAGAAATGTGCTTCTGCCTTATGCTAAAGAGAAGCTACTAAGCGAATTAAAGCAAAATGTTCCGTTTTCATTAGGTTCATACGCTTCAAACAAGAGCAATAAAAACATTATCCGATAGTTGTAACATACTTCTCCAAAGATAAGGGAAAATGTAATGAAGTTCTTGTTTTCTACGAAGATGTTAACGAATCTGCAGAAGCCATCTGAAACAGACTAAAATCCATTTTATTGGAAAATGGTTTGACACTAAATAATGTAGTTTCGTATTCAGCTGATAATGCATCAGTTAATTTCGGGAAACACAATTCTGTCTTCACTAAATTGAAAGAAGAAAATGAAAACTTAATCAAAGCCAGGTGTTGTTGTCATATTTTACATAACTGTGCTAAGTTTGTATTCAAGCTTCTAAAATATGATGTAGAAACTCTAGTTCTTAAAATATATTCAGACTTTTCTTCATCATCAAAAAATTCGGAGGAACTAAAAACATTTTGCGAGTTTGCTCAGCATGATTACAGCGAAATACTGCGACACACTGTAGTGCGATGGTTGTCTTTGTAGTCAGCTGTAGACCGCCGTGTTAAGATGTGGCGAGTTTTAAAGATGTATTATGTAGCACGGGGTGAGGAAAAAACACATCCCCTAATTTGAAGGTTTATTAGTTCACAACAAGACGAAATAAACGAGTATTCGCTAACACTACCAGAGTGCTTTCTGTATTTTTTAAAAGCAACTTTGCCTGTTTTTGTAAAGCAATCAGACTTTTAGAAAATGAGGACACACTTTCCACAGATGTTCACGAGATTATGTTGGAAGTGAAACAACAAATAGAGGGTCGTAAGGAGGATAAGTTTTACGGATTTGAAGTTAATATGTCTTTAGAACACCTTACAGAAGAAGAAAAGAATATTGTAGTAAAAGTGTGCACGCTTGTATACGGCAAGTTATTAAACTATCTTGGTAAATGGTGCAGCTTTAGTGGGAATGACAATGTGTATGAAGTTGTATCAGTGCTAGAATTATGTCAACCAAAACTATTTTCATTTAAAAACTTGGCCAAAGTGGGAAAGAAATCTAAAATTAGTTTTGATGGAAACGAACTGTATCAGGAGTTTTCTGTTTTGAAGTCTGTAGTGTCAAATCTTGATAGGAAGGAAACTAATTATTGTAAAGTGTTGAGCGAGTTTTTTGAAAAAGCAGATGCACCAAACTTGTTTAATATAATGCAGCACATCCTCGCAATTCCTGTCAGTAACGCGCACGTTGAACGAGTGTTTAGTGTAATGAGTGCATTATGGTCGGATGCTAGAAACAGAATGTCCGTTGAACTTGTGAAAGCCGAGATATCTGTTCAGATGAATTTGAAAATGAGATGTGAAGATTTCTACAACGTGGCTCTTAAAAGCAAGACTCTTCTGAATGCAGCGAGATCATCAGCAAAATATGAATGATAAGTATGCGCCTATAACTGTATTATTTTACTACTGTTGTTTTAATTTGCTTTGGTGTAGGTTCGATTAGTGGTAAACTAGTATTGGCGGCATTAGTAAGTGATTGGTGATCATATATAGTAATAGAAGTTAATTTTGTTGTGTTTGTAAAACTTGTGTCCACAATGATGCACAAATATCTGTTTGACGAAGTCTGCCCCCAATTAGTCAAATGTACAATCAGAAAAAAAATCAACTCTTTGAGTGTCTTGTGGATGGCTATATTGATCATGATGAACGAAGGCGGCCGAGTTCAGGCACGTCTTTGGTGACCAAATTTGTTCCACTAACTAGTTTCGGTGATTAGACGATTTTCAAAGCATAAAATATGGGGCAAGTTACATTATATACATTGTGGTAACTCAAGCTGTAAAAAACATCTAATCTTATCCGATTGACTCAAATACCTAATAAAAATTAAGACACCGTTAAAACACACTGCACGGCACTACTCTAAATTAGATGTTTTGTGCAGCTGGAGCTACGAAAATGTATATAATGAAACTAGCCCTATATTTTACGCTTTGAAAATGGTGTAATCACCGAAACTAGTTAGCGGAACAAATTTGGTCAGCAAAGTGTACAAATATGCATTTTTCAAAAGTTATTGCTGCCGAGGATCGCCTCACCAAAATGTATGAAGTATTTTTTAATTACACATTGGACACGGTAGGTGGATGGGTGAACGTAAATGGATCAATTTGTATTGTAAAAAGCAATGACAGGTTCCTAAGATATCATGTCGTTGTCCAAATATCTCGCAGTACACTGTTATTTACTTATGTCATGACAGTGAACTAATTTTCGCGTAAGTACAACATAATGGAGAACGAAACACCAGTCACTGGCCACTGCACTTCCCTGTCGACCTGGCAACTGCGCTGCTAGCTGTCAGACCTCAACTCTCGCCGTACGTAGTATAACACTGTCGATCAATTCACTATACAATTCGCGATCGTTGTTGATATCCAGTACTTCGGTGTATAATGCTTAATTGATATTACATTAGAAAGTCGATTATCCGAACTAATTGGGGAACGTGGGTGTTCGGAAAACTGGTTTATTCGAATAATCGAACTGTACAGTTTCATTTGCCAATAAGTACTTTACAGTAAATGTATTTATAACAACAGGCATTTCTTTTAGAACAGTAATAATCTCGTATTTATGTCTCATAGAAAGGACAGCACTATTACGTTTAATCATTTTATGCCCTCAAGTTTACTTCTTTACGCGGCAGCATGTGGCCGTAAAAGGGGGCAGACGGTGCTTGTGCCCCTTCACATGGAGCCAGTGAGAAGCTCTTCTTGGTGGCGTGCGCGATCCTTAAAACATGGCTTTGGCATCATTACCTTGCCATGTTTTTGTTGGTAGACTTTGGTCCAATATTCTACGTGCTGTCTTCTGAGCCAGTTATGTAGCTCCAATTTGATCATTGCCTTGGTGACAGATTCCGGTCTAATAAATGGAGTCTCTGCCCCATCCTGGCTAATCTGTCAGAATGTTCGTTGCCACTGATCCCCAAGTGGCCAGGGACGCACAATAGGTTTACTCTATTACTTTCCCCTAGCTCCACCAGAACCCTGTGACATTTTGCAACAATTTTAGACCTTGTTGCAGGAGCTGCCAGTGATCTCAGGGCTGCCTGGCTATGTGAATACATATAGATGCTATGATCGTTGTAGCACCTACGCAAATTCTCCTTCACACACACCCTGATGCCAGTGATTTCGGCCTGGTATACTGAGGCCAGTTTCCCTAAAGAGATGACACCCTCCAGTCTTGGCTGATTCCTGTATACCCCGGCCCCAACGCCTTGGTCTGATTTCGACCTGTCAGTGAACCAGACAATATCCCCCTACGGTGTCGATCTATTTTCTCCCACTGCTCCCTACTTCCAATTGTTATATTGAAAGGCTTGTTGAAGCAGTATGGGGTTATAATATAGTCGGCTGGCATTTCCCGAACCTTTCCTATATTTACTTCACTCACCATTTTAGTGTGTGATTCTGGATATCCCAAGGACTTCCAGCTTTTGGCAGTTTTGAGTCTGTATGCACCATCCCCTGCCTCCATCTTGACCCAAAGGTGTAATGGGGGCATATCCAGCATGGTTTCCATCCCAGAAGTTGGTGTGCTGCTAATTCCGCCTGTTATGGCTAAGCAGACTAGTCTCTGCACCTTAACGAAGCTCCTTAGCAGCAACCTGCTGTTCTACCTTCTTCCACCACGCGATCGCCCCATAGATAATCCTGGGTCTAATCACCATGGTGTATATCCAGTGCATACCCTTGGGGCTCAGGCCCCAATTTTTGCCACAAGCTCTCCTAGTGCTTACAAGAGTACCTTTTGCCATGGAGCAAATATTCCTAATGTGAGGGGTCCATGTCAGTTTCTCATCTAGGGTAACCCCTAGATGTTTCACTGACCCCTTCACAGGTAGCGCTTCATTGAAAAGCTTTAGATTCCAACTTGAATGTTGGATATGCTTCTTTGTGAATGGTACAACAACAGTCTTCTTAGGACTAACCCCCAGATCCTGTTTTCTGCACCAGTATTGCACAATGTCCAACGCACCTTGTGCCATATTCTTTACTGTGTCAGCAAATTCACCAAGTATTACTATAACAAGATCATCTGCATATCCTTGGCAAAAGTACTGCCTAGAGTTTAATTCTCCAGTGAGATCATTCACCACTAGATTCCATTTTTTCATTCATCATGGTAGCTTCTACCTTTCTTCCACTGAGCATAGCCCTAATCCACCTACATATAGTGGCCCCTAGACCATTCACCTCTGCTGCCCTAACCATGGAATCGAAGGTCGTGTTGCTAAAAGCCCCCTCGATGTCCAGGAAGATAAGAGGGCTATTTCCTGAAAATGTAGTGACTTCTCCACCTTCCCAACGAGTTGGTGTAGAGCTGTCTCACATGATTTACCTGGCTGATATGCATGTTGGTTTGAATGTAGAGGAGCTCTACTTAACCTCCTTTCTCCAACATGCACATTAACCAGCTTTTCCAAAGTCTTAAGAATGAAGGAGGACAGGCTGATTGGTCTGATATCCTTGGCCTTGGTATGATCAATTCTCCCTCATTTAGGAATGAAGACAACCTTCACTGCCCTCCAGGCATTGGGAATGATTCCTGCTGCTAGGCTAATCCTGAATAAGCTGCATAGGAACCTAATAAGATTTTCTCCAGCTTGTTGCAGGAGAGCTGGAAAGATTCCAACGGGGCCAGGTGACTTGAATGGTTGAAATGTTCCCACCGCCCATCGGACCTTACTGAGATCGACACAATCCTTGGCCAAATCCCAGTCCTCTTTGTGAATACCTGAGAACCGTTGTCTCTCAGGAATCGCATTCTGGTCTGACTTATCCCCCAGAGTATATTGGGGAAAGTGAGTCTTGAGGAGCAATTCCAGCGTTTCATGTGCTGTCTTTGTATACTCACCATCCTCCTTCCTCAATGTTCCTCCTGGATTAGTAGGTACCCTAGTGAGGATTTAATGAAGTCTCGCTTGAGCAGCCGTGCCCTCCAAATCCTCACAGAATACCTTCCAGGATGCCTTCTTTGCCCGTCTGATGGCAAGGTTGTAATCGACAAGCTCCTCACGATACTTTCCCCATTGTCCTTTGCGCCTCGCAAGGTTAAACAATCTTCGTACCTGTTTCCTTTGCATTTCCAGGTTATTATTCCACCAAGGCACACTCCTATTTGTGCACTTCTTGGTGACTGAGCAGTTGTCCTGGTATGATGTAACTATAGCAGAGGATACGGCCTCTGCTACTTCCTCAAACTCTGCTGGATTCCTTATCGAAGTTTTAATTTCCGATTCGCTGAACTCAAGGTCTTTCCTATATGTCTCCCAGTCTGTTTTCCTGGAATTCCTGTCTGGTTCCCATTTAAACCTTGAATTTAATATACATGTGATCTGATGAGGATGGCTCCAGGACCACATGCCACTGTTTGACGTAACTGCCCATCATCATGGAACCAAAAGTTATGTCAATTACTTCTTCCCTTCTACTATTCCTGAAGGTAGGAGAGCTGTCTTCGTAAGGAAGCTATACTGAGGACAAAAGAATTTCCCTAGTGATATTTTCCTCACGTTGCAGCATCCTGATGGTCACCAGGTCCCTGGAACAAAAATACATCATTGGTATGAAAGGGATTCAATTTCTAACATAAATGCATGTTCTGGAGTTATTTAGATTTCTAGCATAAATCAGCTTACCTCCAGTACCACCAATGCCCGATACACCACCTTTGTATAAATATGGTTCTTGTATCAGGGCCACATCCACCTCCTGTCTCCCCAGGTGACGGCTCAGGGCAGCAGTGGCCCCTTTACTGTGCTGCATGTTTATCTGCAGCAATTCCAGTCCCCATCTTGCTGCCATTATTGCCTTTAAGGTCTTTGATTACCCTGACGGTGACCTGTGAGAAACCTAAAAACAGTTTCAGGCCTTGCTCTCGCAATGCCTTCAGGGACTTCTCTCTGACCTCAACCACCAGGATTCGTCCTTCTGGAACGACCTTTTCGTTAATTACCCTCCAATCCTCTGTCGAGACTTTTGGGTTCTGGATTCTTATTTTCTCGTCTGAGTCTTTGGAGAGACATCCTTAAGAATCTTTGGTACCCATATTGATACCTTTGCGGTCTTCAGGAGTTCGGCTGCTGTCTTGACCAGCAGCTTCGCATCCTCCCACGGGGATATCATGGGCACCTTGTACTGAAGCCATTCTGCTGAGTGCTCCTCCTCGCAGACAAAAATGAGAGCACCGTGATCTAGATAGACCCTCCTGAATTTGGGCCCTGGACCAGCGTCCCCCCCAATATCTTCAAAGAGGGCCATCTGCACGAGCTCCTCCTGCTGCGAGGTAATGCTCACCAGTGGGTATCCTTCTTGGACAACCGCCATTCTAAAGACCGAGACTGCAGTACTATAGGCCTGTTTCCCTATTTCCTGACTCAGCCTTTTAGTATCACGCTTGTCCAGAGAGGAGGAGTCTTAAATTCCTCCCTAACCCTCTTGCCACCTGTCTTTGACATCGAGGAGGTCTGTGTGTCCCCTTCAACCTGAGGCAGTTTCTTTTTGGGGGTCTTGGGCTCAACCCCTTTTGATTCCCTCCACTTTTGTTTAGGAAGCCATTCTTTTCCTTCCTTTTGCTTCTGTTCCTTGAGAAGTTTCCTCCTCTGAGCCCCAGACAAGGCCTTAATCCTAATCTGGTCCAACTTCTCTGTTACAGTTCCCACTTCTTGTTCAGGTCTAGACCCTGATTGAGAAGTAGGAGTGCACTCCATCGGTCCTGGTCCCGATGTCTGAGTATCTGAGGTCTTAGATTGCTCCTCAGATTCTTTTAAAGTAATATTTTTCTCCGTGTTCGTCTTAGTCCTACGAGATTTGGGGATTTATATGGTCCACGGCACGATAACCCTGCGCGGTGCAATGCTACTTACTCACGGAGGTCGCCTTGTATCCCTGAGGCTCCATTCGAGACACATCCAACCATGTGCCATGCACCCTTCGGCTCAGATCGCATCACACCTTGGGTTGGGTAGGGAAATGGGAAAGGACTGGGAGAGAATAGGGAAGATGGGACGTTGTGGGACACTCTTAGTCTCATCCATCAGCTTAGGTCTTTCCGGCAGTAAGTTCTCTACTTTCGGTATAGCCCTCAGCTTCCCACAGATGTTCAAGCCTCTCCGCACGCCGGACAGTGCTTCGTCAAGGTGGTGTCCACAGAGAGTGCACATGCATCTTCTATGTGACACGTTCTCGGCGCGTTTTATTGCCATAACACAGTGGAAAAAACACATACAAAAATAGAGTACTCATGGCTAGAGTACTCATTCATTCTTTAAAATGTCTAAGACTAGAAATATGGTTCACACCATGAGACTTTCGGGTCCGTATTGTTTCCAGTTCAACCGCGTTTTTATGAACAATCCTTATGCGGAAAGGACCAACAAAAACTTGAAAGAACTACCGCGTCAGAGCATATTAGCGCCTTTTCTCAGAGGCCTGTTTGATATGTTAAATGGCACGTTTAACCACCTTGCTGTGCCTCAACTTGACTGGTGGATCAAGTGGTACTATCTCCCGTACTTTGTCCTCTGAACATTCATTTTTCAAAACGAGCCTCGGTGACATAGAGGTCGAATCACTCGGCAACTCGTTGATGATGTGCTGGAAGCCATTTATATACTGATCCCACGCACGATGACGTCGGAAGCAGTACAAGCGGCACAGTTTCCCCAGTTCTTTCATTACGCGCTCGCACAGCTTTGACTCCGGGTGATAAACGGAAATGAAAATAGGCTTTATGCGCCTCCACTGGAGCGTCCTCTTCCAGACAGAACCGTTGTTAGATAATAACTTCTCGACATACCCAACTTGGGACAGGAAGTCTTTCACAAATGCATGTCATAGAGACCTGCTAAAGTTACATATTTCGAGGTCAACTCGACGGCAACGTTCATGTAATTGTGTCCACCAGCTGTCCATGGTAAGGGACCAAACAGATCCATGGCAGCAATTTCTAGTAAACGAGAAGGGATAATAGGAAACAGAGGACCAAGGTGACACACTGTGGGAGCTTTGGACTTCTGACATGCTTTACAAACAAACAAAACTTTCTGGATCCTTTTTTCCACGTTTGGAAAGTAGCAGGTATCACGGAGCTTAATGAAACATTTACGGGACCCATAGTGCGTGTAGCTAAGGTGTGTATACCAAATGAGTTTGTTCACCAACTCATCCGGTATACACACAACCCAGTTGGACTTCCCGGGGTTGCTACAGCGGAACAAGACGTTATTCCTAATTAGGTAATAATTGCTAATCAACGGATTGTTGTTGTCACGCCACAAAGCCTTCACGTCTTTCAAAACTGGTTCTCTGTCTTGTTCCCGCACTATGTTGCGGAGGGAAGCACAAATGAAATTTTCAAAAGCTATACCACGCAAATAGAACAGGCTGTAATTATTTCATTAGGCTCATCATTGGATCCCTGAGTCAAACCCACCAGGGAACGACATACAGCGTCAGCCACCACGATCTCTTTCCCGGGTATGTGTACAACCGTGAACCAAAATTCCTGGAGATACAGTGCCCACCTCGCCAACCATCCATGCGTCAATTTCACCGACATGAGGAACTGCAATGCACGGTGATCAGTATATACCCTCGTCGATTGGCCGAAAAGAAATCCACAGAACTTGGTAAATCCGAAAACGACCACTAGTGCTTCCAGCTCTGTCAGTGAGTAATTCCTCTCGCATTTAGTGAGAACATGACACGCGGGCGCCATTTTCTTCCTGAGCACGACCCCGTCTTCTTCAAACTCTTGGAACAGCTCGGCAGCAATTCCGGTTTTCGAACTGTCCGTTCCAAGGCAGAAATCCTTGGAAAGATCGGGATGTGCTAGCAAAGGCGCAATCAGAAGGGCTTGCTTAACACTTTCAAATTCAAATTGCATGTCTGTGTCCCACTTCCACGGCTTGTTTTTACTCGTGAGTGCGCAAACGGAAGTTGTACCCATGATTTGAAGAGGTAGAAACTTTTTGTAAAAATTGACGGGACCCAAGTAGGTACGCACTTGTTTCTTTGTTGTCGTAACGGGAAAGTCTCGGATTGCATCTAGTTTACTAGCGTCCAGAAGAGTACCCTCACTCGTAATACTGTGGCCGAGAAAGATCACTTGCGGCCGACGGAATTCTGATTTCCTCAGATTAACCGTTACCCTTGATTGCTAGAAAACAGGCAATAGTTGATCTAAAACGTGGTTGTGGCTTTCCCATGAATTTTCCGTGATCAGCACATCATCCATGTAAGTGCGCAGTTCCTCCGGTAAAATAGAGTGAAAGCCACGAATAAAGGCGGCAGAACTGATGTTAAGACCAAAAGGAAGCTTTCGCAACTGATAACAAGTTCCGAAACAAAGGAAGGCCGTGTAAGGCCGATAAGCGGGGTCCAGTTCTATTTGCCAGTAGCTGGCCCAAAAGTCGATCAAGGAGAGTACACGAACGCCATGGAATTTCTGAAAGAGTTCATCTAACGTCTGCAGTAGATCAGTCTCCAGCTCAGTTATGTTGTTTATTTATCTCGAATCCAGAACAAGTCTTGGGGACGATCAACAATGGAGTGTTATATGAACTCGCAGTGCGTTCTATGACGCCATCCGCTAACATCCGCGCAATCTCCTGCTCGAATTCCCGCTTGTATACTCATGTAATTTGTACTACTTTAAACTTATATTGAAAGCCTTTGATCGTGCCCAGGGCATCGGAGAAAATCGTTGCATGTTTCCGCAAAATGGAATCTACATTAATTTTCGCTTGTGGTGGGGCACCATCTAACGAACTCATTTTTCGTTCGATCTCGGCCAGGACGTCTACTTTCCCACAATCAACGAGAAGTACATCGGGTCATCATACTCCGAGAGCACCGGATCTAGCGAGTATATCGCCCGATAATCTGATAAAAAGTGGCAACACAGACCCGCGGAACTCAGCTTCGTGGTGCACTCGCTGAATTTTAACCAATTTCTTTCTGATTCAGCCAAACAGCGAAGTAGTATGGTGTGTCATCAAAAATTCCACACCGAGCAACACATCTACAACTAGAGACGGCACAATGACAAAACTGGACACTAGAATTCAATCTCGGCCTGCCTCCATACCTCTACGCTACGCCCAATCAAGGTGCCCTTAACCTTGGTGCGTTGCAGTGGGAGTTCCAGCCAAGATGCCACTGCTTGGCAACGCTCGTAAGCCGCCTCACTTATCATGGAGACGACACTCCCTGTGTGTGCATCGTAGCTCCACATCTCTGACTGTAATCGTCAGGACGGGTCGTATTAGATTATCGCTCAGCTCGGGTTCCTTCTCTAAGAGGACATCCCTTCAGTCGTCAAACCCTATCAGTCTGACTTGTTCCGACCCCTGTTCGGAGTCTGACGACGAAGGAACAGAGCGAGAACGTCATTATTTTGACGTCGATGGTCCGGGTTGCGCATCTGGTGTTTTGTTATGTTTCGGGTTGGGCGAACGTACTTCGACATCCTGTAGCGGCGTGTTCGGCCGTTCCCAGTGAACGCGCTTGGAATTTTCTTCGCGCGGTTGTTTATTATCGGCGTGCCAGTTATTGCCGTTCCTCCACTTCCGTTTTTTCTTTCCTTGGAAGTCACTTTTGTACCCGCTCTCATTTTGATTGCGCCATTGCCTATTTTACTGGGTTCCCCAGGACTGACGATTAAACCATTGTTTTGCTGCTTCTCCGGTGCCTGATTTTGATTATTATTATTCCCCTTTCCCTGTTTGACTGGAAAGTTATTTTGTGGGGGGTCATAACCAAAATCTAGATCTACCAGGAGGGCTTGAAACTGCTCCACGTACTCTTTGCATCTCCCTGCTAAGAGAGCACTGTGCGGACGTTGCGGCAGCTTACGCAAACAAATTCTAATGAGTTCAGGCACCAGATAGGGGTTGGTTAAATAATATTCTTATTTAACATGTCCTGAGAAAACTCTGCCGGACTAGTTAAGTTCAACTGTCCGAAGGGCAGCATCATTTGTATGTTGTGGCGCACGTGGTCCTGCTGGTTTCCCGACCAGTACAAAGGTAAAAAGAATTGGCGGAATCTCTCATAGCTTTCGCCAAACCTTGGGAACGACCTCATTCGCGTCGCGTATTAGCCTTCTAGATGTCCGTTGTGACGATACTGCCGGCCCTCTCATCTCAATGTTATCGAACAATACCGTCTGCCTGGTCCTCTCATCTCAATGTCATCCTACGATACCGCCTGTGTCGGACCCGGAATCGTGTGGTTCAATAGTGATACATTTTGCGTGTGAAGTTACAAACGAAATAGCCAGTCTAGGAATCAGTGTAAGACAGTGTCTCGGTGATACTGTGATTAAAACAAGTGATAAATTTCATTAATTAAGAGATTTGTTTAGATGCTTTCCAGACAGTTCTATAAACAATAGTTTTGTCATTGTATGTTATTTCAATAAATAGACAGACGAATGGTAAAAACTTTTGTATCTACTTAAAGACATTAAAATAAATAGCATTGTAGATATGTTAGGCTCATAAACAAGTTTTGTAGACCAGCTAATTGTGTAATTAATGTAAGTCAAGATTTGTATATTGTAGTTCTTTGTATATATTGAATGACGTAAGGTTTGGAGTATATTTTGAGAATGGCCATGAGATTTGATAGTTCAATATATGTTAGGAACATGTATGATGTACTCATTAACAAATTAATTGACATTTAACATCGCACTTTGTTGCCAAACAGCAAGATCGGAGATTTCGACTTAAAAAATACGTGCCATGTAAAATTATTGTATGTATAGTTTTCATTTTATATTGTGATTATTTTTGTGTACATGAAATGTTTTCTTTGTGTGTTTGTTAATTGTAAATTAGTATATTCAATTGTTATGAACAATGGATAATGTAACGTCATTATTGTCAATGATATATATTTGCCTCACCGCCTTGCGTGGGGGAGTTCGAGTTTTGTCTTTGGAATCTATGTCAGTCTGTGTTGTTGTGGTAATTTGTGTACGTTATTGTAATGTTTTGGTGGAGATGAAGTTTGATTTAAAATAAATAAGAAGTGAAAAATGCTACATATCCAGTATTTATTTCTACCACGACGCCCCAGGAGAATAATGTTGCAGCGAGCAGAACCCCCATACATCGGAATGTTGAAAAGATGAGTATTATGTTTGAAAGTGGTAGAAAGGAACTGTAATTACTTATATGTAAACGTTTTACCGTGGCCTTCAGGCCAGTTCGGCAGAAGCGAGAAGTGAAATTGGTCTACCCACACCTGCGGATGTATTCCACCGGGAGCGATCCGGAATACTTCAAATTTGTGCACTGTTAGAAAGTGGTTGTAATCGAAGCCCGGTGGTGGGTCCCGATTAAAACGTGCAGCCCTGCTTTAAGCGCGGCTCGAGCTTGCCCGGAGAGGCTGTGACTCTCGTCCGCAAAAGCAGAATCGGAATCACGGCTTCAGCTGCCGTCGCTGCTGCTGCACGCGCCGCATGCCATGCGCTTGTTGTTGCACGCGGGCACCTCGTGCTGCCGAGCCACTCACACACGTGGTTCGTCAGCGTGGTCGCAATTCTCGTTTAAGGGCTGCAGGGGGTTTAATTCTCCCCTTGCAATCCTCTGCACGACATCATCTAGTGTGGTCTGCACACTAGTAACTGCAGCGGTCACAACATCGACGCGGTCAGAAACTGCACTGACAGTGGTTTGAACCATTCCTACGTGTTCTTCGACGTGTTCACGTATAGTTTTCACCTGGGTGAGCGCGTCGTCGACACGCGAATCTATGGTTTCGACGCGTTCGCCAAGACCGCCGACCCGCGTCTCCATGCTTTCAACGCGAGATTTTATGGTCTCTATCATCACACTGTTCCTGCTTACTCCCTCAGCCAGTTGCTCAGGGAGGCTATACATCTCTTGCAATACCTGCGCCCCCTGATTCGCGACCTGTCCTTTGATTTTACGAAATTGATCGATATAGTGTTGATATATTTTAGCAAAACGTTCCGCAGTGCATTGATCCATCTTATCTAAGTGTTCGGTGACCCGTTTCGACTGTTCTTTTATTTCGCGAATCTTGTCGTTAGGGCGTTGATCTATTTTGGCCAAGCGTTCGGCAACCTTTTTCGACTGCTCTCTCATTTGTTCGGTGACCTGTTTCGACTGTTCCTTTATTTGTTCGTAAATCTGCACGGTCATTTGTTTGAATAGGGCGGTTAGCATGTCAGGTAGCGTGGATACCGGCGGACAAGCGATCGTCCACGGGTTAGTCCCATAATTCGAAACACAGGAGGGCCCCGGCTGGTGGTTTCCTGTGGGCTGCTCGTCCCTAATTGACCCATCGCCTGCACATTGTACACGGTTTTCAAAGGAAAGATTATTTTCTATTAGAGAAACATCTCCCTCATTCGCAGCTTCATTTAAAGCAACGTGCTGATTTTCATTCACCACCGAACCTAATTCCCATGACCTATCATGCTTTTCCTTTCCTTGCTTGTTAAGAGCGGTTTGCCTACATGTTTCAATTGCTGAAACTAAAACGCTATCCACCTTTTAAATCACGATAAATATTCACATGCACATTAAAATATTCACAATGGAATTGCAAAGCAAGTTCCTAGCCACCCACGTGGTCAGAACACGTAGTGCCTCTGTAAAGCCGTCGGCACACGGAGCGTGTGTCTGAACGTGTGTGGTCAACGTGCCAGTCCACCGTGCGGCTGAACGCTCGGAGACGGCGCAATTTGAGCATACGAGCCGTATGCTTCAACGAGCTATAGGCGACCGCAGTACGCTCCAGCGACAGTTGTCGGTGGTACCAGTTGCTGGAATCACACTGTTTACCAAATCAAAAATGTGGAATTCCTGCTTTACCTCTAGTGAATCGCTTATTTCCGCGCTTGTGCTTATGTTCGTTATGTTCTGTGATAGGCCTAAATAAGTAACAACGAAATACCTATGAACATAAAACTCTTATAAAGGTTGCATTTTATGTCAGTAAGTGCAGCGAATAATAAAAGTTTCATGCAAACTGTTGCGATATAAAATTAGAATAGGCTTTCACAACACAAAGATTATTGCAAGAGTTTCGCTTTTAGTAAATCTTAAAAGATCATGCTTCCATGGTCAATGCTCCTATTCAGTAGAAGAATGTTAAGAACATGTAAAATGCAATACATGAAACTATAAGTGCTTATTTTACTCTAAGTGAGGTGCAAACTATCTTGTTCATAAAACGAATCCAACAAACTTACTCCTCAGAGGGTGCACACTTATTTTTACATAGCATCGAATATTACGTAGTATACTTCTAAGAAATTTATCGGAAAGTCTTTGAGTCTATCAGAA
This sequence comes from Locusta migratoria, assembly GCA_026315105.1. Lineage (NCBI taxonomy): Eukaryota > Metazoa > Arthropoda > Insecta > Orthoptera > Acrididae > Locusta > Locusta migratoria. The sequence goes on along the minus strand of CM048745.1, from coordinate 700,601,913 downwards.
AACTTAATTAAAAAAATTGCTTGTGTGGCACCTTGAACCAACACCACAACCTCCTTTAACTTCGCAGTCCACGATTTAGCCCCCTACACTATGGCCTGTTGCATGACAAGTATATCCTCACATACTATATTAGACGTGTCGTATATACTACTGGGCGATATGTCGGTTGCTGATATGTAATTACAACAAATGATACAAAGAACTATTCACGTTGAAAGATCTTCAGTCCACCTTGCCTTGAAACGGCAGATTACTGAAATATGGAAATTTTGTAACCAGGCATAGGACGTTCCGTCATTGATTCCAACAAAAAGTACCGTAATGGCCGGTTTCTGAGAGATTCTCAATTTACTCAGTTATTTTTACTTGCTTTGAAATGTCATACATTCATAAGATCTAAGTTATATACGTAAAAACCAAGAAATACGACGGCCAACTTGACGTCTTTGTCTCTCTACCGAAAAGAGCTGCCTCCCTCCCTGGATAGCCACATGGTGTGACGTCGGGGGCGTTCTCCCACCTTATTAGTGATCGTTCAGACGCTCGTTGAGAATATCTGGCATGCTTGATACTACCCCACACGTTGGAAAAGCCTCGCCAAAGAGCGCTTCGCACGTTGTGACGTCAGAAACTCGCCATGTTGGCCACGCTCGTTCAGATACATGCTCCGTGTGCCGACGGCTTAGGAGTTTCACGCACAAAATTTGTTCTCGCACGCAACGCAGTCATAATTGCGCTCGCATTTCACACTGCGTAAACTCAACAATTACTTTCCCCCAAAAATGCACATAGTAAAATGATCACTGCTGAAAGAGAAATGCACTGGAATTGTGCGCTGAAAACACAACGGAAGTACACTAGCGCTTGCAATTTCTACTCATCATTCACACGCACACACACACAAACGGGAGAACATCTAGAGAAGCAAGCAAAAATTAAAAATAAAATTTGGAGACGCCAGAAGGACGAATCCTGGCAGTGGTAAGACAAGTGAAAGCAGCCTGTTATTAATATTAGCAAGATCTTTATGAGTGGCCACAGTACATGCACAATGGAAATTTATCTAACTGCTCACTCCTTAAAGGGAGCAGCCTATGTTTAAACAAACACAGAATCAATGTTGAAAAATAAATGAATAGATAATTAAACATGGGACGGGGGACATGAAATCATAAAGCAGAGGTTTGATACTTTAAATTCATAATCTATTCAGTAAAATAACAAGCAAATAAATGTGGGGAGACCAAATTAAGCACACACCTTGTACAAAAGCGAAATTAAATCATATAATTACTGCCCATATTGAAGTTGTTTCAGCCATTTATGAATTTGCAGGTAATGTGGGAGGAAATTTCCAAACGCATAATGGGTAGCTGAAAGCACATTAATTCATTCAGAGACACATGCATAATGCTTGGCCGTACATTACACTCCTGGAACACATGAAAGCAGCAGCAAAACGAAGCATTGGAGGCGTCATGACGAGTTGGCGGGTGTCTTAATCACAAAATTTTAAATTATACTGTGCACTAACGGACTCATGTTTGGGGAGGCAGCGGCTGGCTCACTGTTCTTAAGTACCACGGTGTGTGCGACCACGCAGAATTTCATAACGTTACAAAGGAAATTAATTCAGAATAAGTGAATAGAGCACACACAAGAATTCGTATAGAAGAAAGTCAGTATTAATAAAACCATGGCTGTAGGCCGAAGTAACGACCACTACAAAAGCACGTGGTGCAATCGGTTATACAAGACAGGAAAGACGGAATCAAATCAGAAAATCTGAGAAATATTTAGCATACTCACGGATACAGAAACGACACAAAAACGTTAGTTAAAAACATGAAGGAAATTCAAACATTCTAGGTTTGCAGAAAGGCTGAAGGCCACAAGTGTATACTAACTTGAGCAAAACCAGACACACAATCATCAGTGGAGTGAAAATGCAAATAATAAATCTACACTGAATTTTCTCGAGTTATGTAAATTAAGAAACACTTCGCCTCTGATAATGAAAGAATTACTCAAGAGTACTATCACTGAAAAACCAAGACTGCCTGTTCACAAATAAATCAAAGTCCTAACAGCATGCCTTCCCCTCAGCATGAATCGACGGAGTACTTACTTCCACCATTGTCGGAGCCAGAATAAAGAGTGAAGACTGAAGTTCCAAGGCCTCGGAAAAACCTCCCCCCCCCCCCCTCGCTGCCATACACTGGATGTAGAGCGCGCTAAAAGCGACACAGAGTTCATTCAGAGACTAGTGTTTACCAACCCTTGCTACCTGACGCTTCCAGAGAGGAGCTTGGCTCTGTCCACCCACCAGACGCTAGTGCAGACGACAAATGAAGCCATATGTTCTTAACTACAGGCTTAAAGTGGGAGGCGGCGACTGTAAGCCATTGCGCGGCAGTCAGTCAATATTAAGAGCACACATTCACCTTCACATGAACACACTAGTTCATCACACGGGTGGAAACATATATAAATTGGGGCAAACATATATAAACATGGGGCATTGATCATTAATAAAAAGAATAAAATAATTAACACACAAATAGATAGTATTAATGTTGCAGTAACACTTTAGGTTTATTAATCAATCAAATGGAACATGACCACACAATCAGTTGACGTGTTTCAAGGTGTTTGTTGGTTCGGAGGGAACGAATATTATGGTATAGGATACGGATCTGTTGTTTTGCCATGCCTGAGACTGGAAACAGAAGGAGTGTGACAGGTTTAGAAAAGAGTGTCTAGTCGGGTAAAGGTAAAGTGGGCGAAACTATGGGAGTATGTTGTGAAGGTGTTGAGGTGGAATACAGAGTGAACAGCCAAGGAGGTCTGTTAGAGGGTATGTGGGCACTGGAACTGGTGTATATTTTCGAGGACGATAGTGCGAAGTGGACAATGTTCTCTGTAATGGGAGGACGGCAAAGGGAGTTGTTAGGATGAAGGGGTTGATCGATGGTACAGACAGGGACAGTGAGCTCTGGGGTGGTAGGGGGAGGTTTGGCCTTTCACTTATGAGAGTAGGTGAGGTGGATTTGACCACAGTTGTTGCAAGTCGGAAAGGTGGCAAGGTTGGGCATTGCTCCAGAAAGTGGGATGTTTTGCAGTAGTGACAGATGGGGGGAGGGGTTCTTTGACGCCATAGTTAAGTGGTCATTATAGACCAGGCACCATTGGAGCCTCTACGATTGGGGAGAGAGGATCGGGAGGAGTCAACCTTGTGCTAATGATTGTAAATAATGGCTCTGTCTGCCAGGTGGTCAACAGATGCTGATTCAAAGAAGATGCACATCATGCAGGTAGGGCCAGTAGCATTATGGATTATATGGGCAGAGTGGATTCCTAGGTGGGGTGGGAATTGAGTTCTGCCAGCATCTCATCTTCCGTGATCACAGGATGAGCTTTGTGATCACATCGATGAGGGTCAGAGGCCAGTGGGGGTTGGGGTTGGTTGGAGGATGAGGAGGTGTGCCGTAGTGGAGTAGCCGAGCAGTCTAAGGTGCCTCTCTGCGGAGTGCGCGGTTGCTTGCTGTCAGAGGTTGGAGTCCTCCCAGGGGCATGGGCGTGTGAGTTGACCTTAGTTTAAGTAGTTCGTAAGCTACAGACTGATGATCAAGCAGTTTGGTCTGATAGAGTTACACACATTTGATTTGAGGAGGTGTGGAAGGGTATGAGGGTGGCGTGGGTGTCAAATGTAATTCCTGGGATTTTCTGCAAAATGGAGGTGTGGAAGTAGGGATCAGGAGATTTTATTAGGATTGAGTACTTACATAGGAGAAGGGATATGCATTGGTAGATAGTTCCAGGTTTCTAGTGAGAGGGCTTGAATAGTGAGCGCATATAGCACCTGAATCTCTGGTTCAGAAACATACTATGTACAATTTGGTGGGTTCAAAACTGGCGGAAATTACCAAAAGTAAACATAGGCAGGAGGAGAGGGGTATCCACTAGAGGTCAGAAACGGGCCGAGTACGAGCCCGGTCTTGCGGGTTGCATACACCACAAACGCCGCCCTTCAGCCCCCCTGTAATTGCGCTAGTACAGCAAGCCCAAGTGCGCTGGCGCAGCCGCCCCATCGTACTCGTGGGCTCGTAGCCACCGGGCATGAGTTCCACGAGTACTCTGACGCCATATCCATACTCGCTGTCTCCGTGAGTTCGGCGACCATATGTTTGTAATCCATACAAATCTACAGTTTTATTCTGATCGTAATGGAATGTTGCATACTTGATCTTCAAAATAAGAGGAATATCACTGCCTACACAATATTCCATGTGGTGGATGGCAAAGGCTACTTCACTCACAGATTTCGACAAAATCAACGGTTTTCTTACGATTCTGTTGAAATTTTTCTCACTTGGTCTTCAGATCAAGTATTCATCAGTTTCTTTCTGCAATGTGTCTTGAGACAACTTCATACCATTGTACTGAAAATAATTTCCACACATTCATGCTATACTCTCAACTCATTCAATAAATTTAATAATTCTTTCAACTCACTACAATGTTCTTGCAGATCAAAGGAAACATTTGTCACTCCATATTAAGAAAACAATTCACAGATTTTACATAATATTATAGTTTGATGTAATAAAAGCCTAAATTTATTTTCATTACTGTGCAGCATCGAATTAAAGTGAAGTATTACACGAAAATTAAGAATGTGCTTTGGTAAAAACACACTGCATAGACTTTTTGGTTCAGTCAATTTTTGATCAAAAGTTGCTGTATTTGAAATGTAGACAATATTCTGACTTTTCATTTGAAACCGAGCAGAATGATAAATGTTAATTCGTTTTCGAGGCACTGGTGCTCCCATTTCCATCCCTGCGCATTGGGCGGGAATCATGTGGTAATATCAATCGTCAAATTTCATACTTAATCCATCATATTTCGGGCTTGCAGCCGGATCATGTTGACTTCTTCCAACGATATTTCGGCTGACAAACGTGCAGCCATCTTCAGGTGAGCACGAGACTGAAGATTACCGGTGTGCGTCGTTCTATATATACTGAAGATTGGCACGGCGGCGCCTGCGCAGTGAGGAGGTACTAACGCGCTCTGTGGAAGAAGAGGGCCTCGTCTGTGTAATGGTGTACTTACATTCGCGCCATCTGTCAGAATGCGCTTTCGTGCATTTAAGCACGGTGGTCGAAGGGAATCACTTTTTGTCAGATTTTACACTAGATGTTGACCTATGTCTCTGCGAAGCAATTAAAGAAATAACAGGGTCCCATGCTTTATCCATTTGCAATCCGCCATCCCGATTAATCAGGTCTTCTGTCAACCCGGACTCCTTAATAATCGAATCCCGAGAGGATCTTGTCGTTGCCAGAATTTTTGTTGCAGAATAATCCATGGAGTGTCTCGTGGAAATACAGTTTCTGCTATGGCTGATTTATTGGGCTGCAGTAGACGTGTGTGGTGCTCATGCTCCACGCATCTTTCTCGTACTGTGCGAGTAGTTTGGCCAATGTAGGACTGACCACATTGACAAGGGATCTTGTAAACTCCCGCCTTCCGCAATCCCAAATCATCTATCGGACCAAACTGGGTGGTCAGTCCATAGCTTACAAACTACTTAAACTAAAGTAAACTAACCTAAGGAGAACACAAGCACACACACACACCCATGCCCCAGGGAGGACTTGAACCTCCGACAGCGATATTTTGCAAGAGACTATTGCAAATGAACCGGAACTGGCAGTATCTTTGAGGCACGGTAGACGTTGAAATCTCACAATTGTGTGTGTTTTAACCAAACGAAAGCCTTATTTCATTTATTAATAAAGAATGACCTAGGTTTCGAATCATAAGCTCATCTTCCAGTAAATAACTGATACAAAAAATGTCAACCAAGAAAAGATAAACATACCAACTCCCGAAAATATGGAATGTTGACTTGAGCTTTAAATTTTATCTTTGAGATTCTAACCACATTATGTATGGATTCAAAAATTCTTTAGCATTAATTACAGTAACTAACACAATTCTGACAAAATTATCTAGATTTTTACAAGTTCCTTAGGAACTTTTATTTATTTAAAAAGCCATAAAATGTTGCATCTATTTATCTACTACACTGTCGACAATGTCCTACTACAAAATTAAAATTTTCTGCGTTTGTTGTTGATCATATGATGTTACAATATTTCACTAAACAAAACTGTAGAGATATAAGTACACAGTAACTGAAAAGTATAATGCACAAATGAAAAGAGAACTTAAATATTGAAAAACGAATCACTAGTCTATGACAAACACTTTCAGTCGTAAGGCAATATTATTCTGACAGCCAATAATCTATGGACTGGGCAGTCACTCCCGCCGAGGGTTTGATCCTCCCACAGGCATGTGTGTGTGTATGTGTGTGTGTGTGTGTGTGTGTGTGTGTGTGTGTGTGTGAGTGTGTGTGTGTGTGTTGTCCTTAGTGTAAGTTGGGTTAAGTAGTTTGTAAGTCTATGGACTGATTACTATGGCAGTAGGGTCCAATAGTTTTACATACATTGTAACATTTTGAAGAACCCACAATATTGCCACTTTCGATACAGAGCATACGGCAGAGTGCTTGCCCGCTCTCTGCCTCCCCTTTCTGTGCCTCGGCTACAGTGACATGCAGCCCAGCGCAGGTGCAGGTCACATCAGTGTCACGTCCCAGTCTGCGCGGCCCCATTAGACTGCGCTGTGCCGCCCGTCTCAGTTTGTCTCCGAGTCAGCCACTGGGCTGCTTGGTTGCGCACATGGGACGTAGAATGAAACATTTCCATCACACTCGTTAGCGACGGATACTAAAGCGTGTACTGTCACAGTATTACCCGTTCATCTTATAATGGCCATTTCAGCTGAAGGCGCTGTGAACTGTTGACTTGTTCTATCATTTATTTCGTATGGTGAACGGGCGTTATAATTACGCTTATTGGTACATATACAACAGATAATACAACTGTATATTCTGTTAACTCATTCTTGAACAGAAAAGCAATCGAAATGAATATTAAGAATATAAATGAATTGTTTTACGATGAAACAAAGCGGCAGCATGTTTGCAATAAAATAAAATTAAATTAAAAAAAAATTAAAAAAAGCCAGGAGCGAATGCATAATACATTTTCTATAAATATCTTTTTCTACAGAAAATTTTACGAAATTAAAATTATTTTGCAATGTAATAATTTGGTTTTGCGGGTAGCTGATAAAAATACATTTTCTGTTAATACTAAAATCTAAGAAATATAAATATTGAGGTACAGGCTAATAACTAAGAGAAAGATATCCACACTGGCAGGATGGACGCTGGTGTAGATTTGTCATTCACCCTGCTGAGCCTTAGTTTGAGTAGTAGATGAAAACTGAAAATTATTCAAGTTTTCCTTATAAATGTACTTTGTGACGACGTATATTTGAGCAATACCTATCCATTTCAGCAAACACTCAGATTACGTAGTCGCACTGTGACAATATCGTGAGTGTACAATGTGGCTGGTCACAGTTGCCGAGCGGTCTGCGGCGTGTCAGTCACAGTCTGCATGGCCGCTGCGATCGAGAGTTCGAATCCCCCCTCAGGCGTGGATGTTTGTACCATCTTTAGTAAAAGCTAGTTCATAAGTAGTTTGAAAAATTAGGGACTGATGACCCTGTAGTTAAGTCCCATAAGCTCTACAAACATTTGAACATTTTTTTAGAATGCGGGGCCACGAGCGTCGAGTGTTGTCGGACGCCTTCGGCCCTCTCTGGCCGTGGACAAAGTTTGGATCAGCGCGCTGCCGTCGGCAATTGTAAAGTGAACAGGATGTACTAGTCGCGACGTAACACGGCAGTTGAGTGCCCAATCTCGCTTTGTTGCGTATCACTGGCAGAGCAAAAATGACCGACTCTAGCGATGCGTAGCCTCTAATGAAACTGTTAGTTGTGAGACCTTAGAGGATGAGAAAATAAAATTAAATGATGGAGTGTACGTACTTGCAAATATGCTGAAGAAGAGAAAGAGGGCGCCTGGGAAACGTTTGACGATGTAGTGAACGCTACAGATGGAAAATACACGAAGTTTGTACATTGCAGAGAAAACGGTTGTATTCTTGACTATTCTACCTCTTCTGTCGGACAAAAACACATGCTACGCAACCAAGTATGGAGTAAGTTCACCCCACCCCCTTAACGAAACTAAATCTTATAAATGATGGTACACCGGTTATGATTTAGTAGAATTCGTAAGTGAAGTACCTTGCACCATGTACCAGACGCATCTTATGTAGACAGTGACCTTCCGCTAGAATTCTTAAGTACCCTCCGCCATGTACCACACGAATCTTACATAGCCAGTGACCTTCCGCTTTTTTTGAATGTCAAATGTGTGAAATTTCATCAAGATCGTAATACAACATTAGATTTTATAGAATTGTTAACTGAAGTACCCTCCGCCATGTACCACACGAATCTTACGTAGCCAGTGACCTTCCGCTAGTCTTGTCGTCAAGTGCGCGAAATTTCATGAAGTTCGAAATAATACTATACATTTTGTAAACTATATTTGAGAAGTAACCTTCGCCATCCACCATGTAAATCTTATGTAGGCCGTGACCTTTGTTTTGGTCAAGTGTGCAAATTTCATCAAGATCATGATAAAAACATAGATTGTAAGAAATTCTGTAACTGAAACACCCTCAGCCATGCACTACACGAATCCCTGCAAGAGTGTCCTTCCTCTTGTTTTGAAAGTGATGAGTGATCATTTCATAAAGTTTGAATTAAATCAGGTATAAGTAATACAAAATCATAGGTAATTATCACATGTAAGTTGTATCTGTCGCGAAAGTTCTGCGCGCCTTCTGTTAAGAGTCACAGGCTAGGCGTGGCTCTCCAAGCTCGTTTCTCCAGGCCCGCTGTACCAGTTGAGCCCGCCGGCTCGGATCGCCGTACCCGCTGCGCCCGCCGGCTCGGCTCGCTGTACCTGCTGCGCCCGCCGGCTTGCCCCGTTGTACCCGTAAGCTCGCCGGCTCGGCCCACTGTACCCGCTGCGCCCGCCGGCCCGACCCGTCGGCCTCCGCGGGTCCCGTGTAACCGACATCGCAGCTCGTGAGTCTGCTGCGGGTACCGCCGGGCCCGGCGAAGGCGGCGAGCCGCGTCGGCAAACCCACGAGCGCAGCGGGCCGAGCCAGTGACGTCATAACGCCCGCTAGTGGGTTGTAAGCAACATTTGGAAGCCCGTTTCGGATCTCTAGTATCCACATGACCGACTTCTCACCGGGAGCCAAAAGTTATGGTCTGTACTTAGTCACTCATTGAGAGATGAGCCCTCTCATGTCTTTGTGGCTGTTGTGGAAAGGATGATGGATGGTGGAAAAGTTAAATATCATAACTAATTTAAGTAATCAATTGTAACAAACTGCTATCTGTGTTTTTCTAAATTTGTGAGAATATGACAGTGCCACCCATTACGAGTAAAAACATCCAAATAAAACTTCTATATTTATTTATGTACTTTAAGAATATTTAATAAATATGCGGCTACCTGTCTAAAAATGTAGTGTATATCAATTTGAAGTCTGGCAATGCCATCTAGTGGGGCAACCATAGCGCCATCTGTTTTCCTCTTCAAGCTCGAAAAGTTTTGTTCATATTAATTTTTATGTTTGACGCTAATTTCTTGAGATTTTGTTGTGATACTATCAATGGACTTTCCTGTAGAGGCCCTACATACAGACATACCATAAATGAGAGAATGTGGAGGTCCTGTTTACTTTGTAAATTATGTTTTTACTCCTTACATTGTTAATAATGTCATAAACAACTGAGGTTCCTTTTTATTAGTGCTGTCTTTTTCATTTAAAACATTATTTAACGAAAGTTGCTACATCAACTTACAATCTTATTTATATAGACTGTTTGTGTCAGACTTTCCTGTAATTCTATTGTAATACGTAAACCATATTTCGGTTTCAGATATCTGACCTCGGTTTTGGAAGAACAATCAGTGTAAAAAAAAATCAAAGTCGTCATCAAACATTTGAAATTTACCGCTAAAGTGAAGCACAAAAGTAAAATAAAGATTGAGATAACATAGTTGCCTGTAATCCGTGTAACTGCTTACTCTGAGCGTGACAAAAATATGTTCACTTCTGACGTTAATGGAAGACTGTTCCGTCAAAACTTTATTCCCGAATGACCTTGACGTAACTTTATGGTTCGGTAAGGGACAGTGTGAATGCCACCATTAGAAATGCTATGTGGAATGTTCCCACGGATCATGACATGAAGTGACAGACAGACAGTGTGAATTCGTCTTTTTGGCTTTGTTCAGGTCATTAATAAAATTTCGCGTTCCTCAGAACCGATATTATACTACGACTTTTTGGATTGTTAACTCATAGCTTCACTGTTACCATTGAGTATTGGGATAAGCCACGGACTCGGCTAAGCGAATTGACAGTGTAAATTCACCTTTACGTGACTGTCCCGTGACACAACGGCGACGTGATGGCCAGTGTGAATAGGGTTTACTTGGAAAAATAGCAATAAAGTTTACATTTCGTTCCCTGTTTTCACAAACTGGGGCAGGAAACATCGGATCTTCCGCAATTATTTGCAGTATTTAGTTAAGTTCTATTGAACAAATGTAACCTGAACTTTTTAGTAGACATATGTTGATATGGATAGAACTACACTCGTTTTGTATGCTAGCAGCAAGGAGATTAGAATATAGGCTAGCAATCACTCATGAATTTTCTCTTATGTGTGAAAAGAGGGAAGACTTTTTTAAATAAATCATTTACACTGGTATGTAGGTAGTTCCGTCTGCCAAACCCGAGAGTAAACAAAAAGCGCATATTTTCTTTTTAAACCAATACATTATTTTATTGAAAAGGGGGCTTATGTTTTGCTTCCTATGGTTACAACTATCGTTAAACAGTTTTATCCTTAAAATTGGTGCCTGAATTGTCAAATATGTAATCTTCCTGTTTTCTAGTTGTTGTGTTGGCAATGATACACGGATATGATGTAGTTATAAACGCAGACCGCTAGTGTCCTTTCCGGTGGAGGTGGTGAGCGTGAGTGGTGTAGTGCCCAGTTGAGTTACAGAAAGTCTTCTCTCATCTTTCAAAATGAGGATTTACAAGGATATTTTCACAGGTAAAATATTGTATTTATTGTTTCATGCGACATAGTTTTATTTTTCTCTGTTATTTGTGAGAATTTTTTGTGATTATTAAATGACAGTATGCATATGCTCTAACCCCGTCACATGTGGTTGCGGCATGCCTTTTGTTTTGTCATGGAATATGAGAGTAACCCCGATATCTTCAGGGTTTGTGTGTATTAACTTTTTCTTTTTTTTTTTTTTTTTTTTTTTTTTAGGTGACGAAATGTTTTCTGATACCTATAAAGTAAAACTGGTGGATGAGGTGCTTTACGAAGTTTATGGAAAGGTAAGGTGGTACTTGATTTTTGTTGTACGTTGATGTGCATACACTAATAGCCAGTATTTCGTTGTGAGGTTCTGGTAGCAAAGTATGCGATAAAAATAGCCTATCTGGTGGTAGGCTGTGTACGGTACTATTTCATTGTCAAATGTTTAACCTAACCACCATTTAAGTCGGGCTTACATCGCTGTTAAGAATGTTTGACGTCGTTGATTGTATAAATACGGTTTTTCCATTGTTTTATTTATTCGAAGATCATTTAGCAAGATTTATCTACCCAATGTTAAGAGATTTTTTTTATCTGCCATCAGCATGTTACAAGGAAACAAGGTGATGTCCAGATTGAAGGCTTCAATCCATCTGCCGAAGAAGCGGGAGAGGGAACAGATGAAGCCGTAGAGTCTGGTGTAGACATTGTGCTCAACCATAGACTTGCAGAAACATATGCGTTTTCTGATAAGAAGAGTTACACATCCTATCTGAAGGACTACATGAAAAAGTAAGTTACCTTCACCATTAGAACTTAAGTGGAATTTACCGTAGTTTTGTGTGTGTGGGTTAAATTTCTCCTTAGGATTTCAGCGGCATAAGTAGCTTTGCTTTTAATAGCGAGAATACGTGAATTATTTTTTTTCCCCTGGAGATTGTCATTGGTGTTGCTATGATGATTTGTAACCTTGGTTTCGCATGAGTTAACATAATCATGCTGATGATATCCTTGGCAGACTGAGCAACACTAGAAATATTAGAATAAGATTTTATCTAGTTGAGATACTTGAAAGTTTAGAGAGCCACTTGTGCACGTACCTTGATAAGTTGGTAATACCTCCCATCCGTGAGGGGAAACTAAGGTGTTACAGCAGCGGATGTATGTAGCTAATAAGGACAAATTTGGATTTTTATATTACACGTTTTCCAACAATGGATTAAAGTTTATTTATGGCAGTGGGGGGGGGGGCTTGGTGTAATTGTTGGTTATGGAATGTTCTTAGCGAGTGATTAATTTCTTTGCTTGGCAATGGTGTGTAGAACCTGTTGACATTAAGGCTAGGAATTGATTTTCCTCTGCACTCTGGTTGTTTGGCAGGAATATTGATCATGGCTAACATCAGCAGACTGTGCCATAGTGAAATGTCTGTATATTAGTATTGCATTGCTGGGTATGTGACAAGAATAACCAAGAAGTCTTGTAATCAAAATAGCTTGGCCTGACACATCATACATGCAACTCTATCAATTACATGGGTATTGTTGCACGAGATAACAAAACGTTACAGATGTATAATTACGTAAAAGTAATTTTGATAAGTGGTACTACAAAGAAGTATTGATGTGACTAGTTCTGCAGCATAATGGTGGCACATTCATGGGAAATAACTGTGTTTTTGACGAATTTCGTTCTCTCTGCTCCAACTGTTGTGGACAAAATTAGAAGCTTTGGTTGTGCATATCTGTATAACATTTGTAAATGCGTTTTTGTTGAAAACTCTTTCCATCAATATATGTGGTAATGTAATTATGCACTGTGTGTCCATACAGTATATGCTAGTCTTGAAATGAGCTAGGACAAAAGATTAAAACTTTCATGCATATAAAAAATACTTTCATCGCATAGTAAATTGCTGCAGAATATTTTCTGAAAAGTACATGTGAAACTAGTCACTAAATGGATCTGACAGTTTTAATGGAAATTTAGTGAATTAGATTTGCCAATAACATTGGACGCTTCTTGCCAGGCTCTTATGTTGGCACCATTAGTTAATGGAGGCAACACGGATAACCAAATGTTTTGTCTTGACATCTTCAATCTGGACAAAAATTGTTCTTAACATACAATGCCACATACAAGAACATTTCAACCATAGAGCAGGTACAGTGTTAAATTTGTTGCGAATGAAATGAGCAGCATTAACACTTTATAGCTCTTGGAAAAAATGTTAATGCAATTCTACATTTTATTGTTCATGTTGCCGACGTAAGCACTCGATCCCAGCGAGAAGCGTTACGTTTTGCCATAACGTTGATTTCTTAGTATTTACGACTTTGCAGTCAATCCAAGGTTAAGTTGTCACATTCTTGTAGTGACTTGTTCTCTATCAACTTTTATGGAGATCATTCGTAGATTTTTAAAGTAGTCCTACATCGAGAAGCACTCACTACATGGTTTTGGTAGTTTTCCTTAGTGTAGCACTGACTATGCCTTCATAAGAGACAAAAATACTTTTGTTTCTGTGGTCATGAATGACAGTAAATAGCTTCCCAAGACTTTGAAAAAAAACGTACTTGGTTTGCTTTAAAATCTTAAGTAGTAAACTGTACAGGAAATACTTGTTTTAAAGTTTTGAGTTTTTTTTAATAATTCAATCATGAACAGTTCTCATTGTATGGGTTCATATCATTCTGTATAAAGGAATGATCAGTATTTTGTCTGGCAGTGTGCTGAAACTTCCTAGCAGGTTAAAACTGTGCCAGACCGGGTTTCGAACTCAGGACCCCTTTGCCTTTAGTGTGCAAGCACTACCCACTGAACTTAGGCACACCTCAGGTTCGTTCCAGCAGCTGCCAGACTGCTTGACGCGCATGCGCAACGCTGAAATAGTGTTCCCGCACCGCCTTCTCCCGCTTCTGGCTACTTGGAGTGTGGCTGTTTGGTGTTCCAGCAGTTGCCGCAAGCAACCAGACGCTACCCGAAAAAATATTTCTGGCGCGGTCAAGTTGACGATTTGCGCATGCGCAGAAAGGTCTGAGTTAGGGAGCGGGGGTTGCCATTACATGATACGTGTGTGTTTGTAGCGTGTTTTTCGATTATTTCGAAGTCACTGCAATCTCACTTGAGATAAGATATTTTTCATTTACACTTCTTCGGTATTAAGAAGGAAAGCATTTTAATTATTCCTTAAACCCGCCTTCGCCTGCAGCCAGAAACTGTGCAAAAAGCGTTCCAGCAGTGCAAGTAACAAACAAGAGTTTTTACGTCATAGTAGCTGCGCATGCGCAATAACATCTGTTTCTTAGCGTTTGAAAGTAGCCGTCTGGTAACTGCTGGAACAAACCTCTTATGGCCTGGTCTGGCACACACTTTTAATGTTAGGAGATTCTAGTAAAGAAAATACTCCCCACCCCTCCCCATCAGTGTGTTTTAAGTCATGTCAGGCTTAAAAGTAGAAACATAATAACCATTGGAATAATTGCTCTCCAGAGTTACACTAAAACAAATGGGCACAAGGATATATCATCTTACCAAATTATCAATGTGAACACATCAGCATCTTTTTGTGACAAAATTGTTCACACAGGCATAAGTCAGTTGTTTACTGTTGTGTGTTGCAGTGATACCGAACAACTTCGGCCAGTGAGAGCTTATGATATACCCCATCAGGACCACAGGTCACATATCATTTCCCACTTTGTTTTATGACACTATAAATGGGCAGTCCTATCCGGCAAGAAAGGGTTAAGCTAGACTTAATTCTTTAAAAAGCTTGTGGGGGGGGGGGGGGCAGGAATGCAAAACTTTGAGTAGACATCCTCCGTATGCTGAGACAGAATTTTCTTTCATTTTGTTGAAGTATTGGCTGCTTATTTGCTGTAAGTAAATTGCAGTGAGCATTTTCCTGCTAGTCATAGTTTTTGTGATGTTCCATGTAACTGAGGTCTGGTTGTTAGTGTAAAGTTAAATGTTGGTTGTTATAATTTACTCCTGTATATTTCAGGCTAGTACAGAAATTGGAAGAAAAAGACCCAGAACAAGTTAATGTATTCAAGAATAACACGAACAAAGTAATGAAAGATATCCTTGGAAGGTTCAAAGATCTGCAGTTTTTTACAGGTAAAATTGATATTGTATTCTAAATTCACTATAATCTATTGGGACAGATGGACAGACTTAAATGGTGACCCATGTGATGCTAATTTTTGAATTTACTTCAGGTTAAATTTGTTAAATTCTAGTGCAGGTGTATACCATAATTTCTGGGGCTGAAGTGCAGTTTGAGTCCGCGAGTGTTGCTTCGTGTGCAGACGTTGGCAGCGGTGCCACAGCCAATAGGAAGTAGCTTTACTCTTTATGATTTGTAAACAAATCTGCGATGTCAAGATCTTTAGATCAACATATTATTTCAATAAATGTGAAATTTATATTTACGTTCTGTAATGGAGATAGTGTAAGATAACCTTGTGTAAGTTAATCATGCTGGCCTGTTGTAGGTTTTGAAGTTATTGATAGTGTGTTAAACAATAGCCTGAAAGTGTGGTGGAGACACCCTTTCACTTAGTGATCTGTAGCGTAGCTTAACATTAGGTATAGGTTAAACAAGGTTTTTTTTTTTTTTTTTTTTTTTTTTTTTTTTTTTTTTTTTTTTTAGTACATGAGGGCACATAGAGCCCGAATCTCCGGTTCAGAACTGAACTTAGAGATACACCAATTCTTTCTTAGGGAAGTGAACACTAAATTTAATAAAATTCATTGTTCGTGTATTGCAAGGCACTGGAAAAATTTGTCGTATTACTTGAGACAAACTGCACTTCAGCTGTTTATTTCACATTCTGTGAATGCCAAAGTCGACGTGTTATAAAATTTCACACTTCGCTAGGAACCTAAAAGTAGAGACACAAGAAAGTGTAGACATGTTTTACTGCACTTGGGTCTCATTCCTCTGCAAAGCAGAAACTCATTACTACGTGAATGTGCATTGGCTGAGTAAAAGAAATTATTGATGTATATAAATTTTATGCTCTTATTTCTGACCCTTACAGGTCAGATTTACCATCTGGTCTATTTCTCTGTAGGGTTCTGATAAAGATTTAACTTGTATTATTCTCTCTCTCTCTCTCTCTCTCTCTCTCTCTCTCTCTCTCTCTCTCTCTCTCTCTCTCTCTCTCTCTCTCTCTCTCTCTCTCCACACACAGGGAAAATTGCTGCAAAATGTCAATTTTTTACTTCATATAAGATTCTTGAGAAATTCCTCTTAATTTTCGGCTTAATTGTTCTAATAATTTGACACAGTGAAATTGATTTAATCGCAGTATATGTTTTGCTAAAAGTTGTATTGAACTCTGTAATTCTTTTCAAGGTGAATCAATGGATATTGATGGCATGGTTGCGTTATTAGAATACAGAGATATAGATGGAGACAGTGTCCCTGTTATGATGTTTTTTAAACATGGTTTGGAGGAAGAGAAGTTTTAAACATTTATATAAAAAAAGGTAAGTGTCATTTGAGTTTCTCATTGACCTTAAACTATGCTGTAGATAAGTTGTCAGCAGTCAGTTTCCAGATGACCTGTAACATAGAAGAAACTTGCAGTGTTAGCAGCACGATTCAGTACTTTTTTTTTACATGTGGTACATATATAAATATCTTAACTTACATATCTGCATATAGAGCCACATAAGTTACTTATGTTCACTGTTTGAAGTGATTGTTTTAATTTACCAGAATAATTGGATTTAGCACCCCAGAATGAGACCTGTTTTGCTGACCTGATGTAAAATTACTGGTGGCTTAGCTTATTTCTCTTATCAAGCATGCGGTACAACCTAGCTTTCCTGTGTATCATAGTTCCATTATTTTTACCATGTAAAACTAGATAGGAATATCAATAATGGAGGATAGGTAACAACTCGCCATAAAGAGGCTCGTTGAGCTGCTGACACGAAAATTCACATTCACACAATCACTCAGACAACTGTACACACACAACCATGTCTGACCACTCCAGTGACACAAGCATCTAAACTGTGAGTGCGGTGGTGAGTGGAGGGGAAGGATGCTGGGAACAGTGGGGATGGAAAGTTACACGTTGCATGATGGATTTTAAAGGCTCTGATAGGCAGGAATTTGGATTGCAGCAAGGAATATAGTGAAGGGAAGCATAAAAATGAGGTGTAGGGGATTTGAAATAAAAATAAGGGAAAACTGAAGTTAGGAAAAAGGGGAAGTATTTAAGGGATATTGTAAGTGGTGACACAGTTGCCGTGAACACGATACAGAATAATGGGTGGGGAGGGTAAGATATTAGGCATATGGCACAGGGATGGGAAATTATTTTAGATTGAGGCCAGGATGGTTCCGGGACTATAGTGTGTTGAAGGGACAACTCCCATCTGCTCAGTTCAGAAGAGCTGGCAGTGGAGGGGAGGATCCAGATGGCTCGGGTAGTGAAGCAGCCATTGAAATCCAGTGCTGTGCTGGGTAGGTGGATTGGGCAGGTTTTGCATCGGGGTCTTCCACAATATGATCCCTGCGGTAAGGTGTTTTCGGTTGGTAGTGGCGTAGGTCAGACTAGGATGTTGCGGAGGTTGGGTAGATGGACCACCACTCTTTTGTGGGTCCCCGCCAACGTAATGAGACACTGTCGCTGGAAACCGAAGGTGCCTTCAAAGTTCAGAAGTTGCTTCGCACTACAGTGTTGCACACCTTTCTTGTTAAGGTTGAATCTCATCATACCATAAGCGCATCACGAGGGTGTTGTCACGATCCCTTGACAGCCTGTCCAATTAGGAACTACAAGAGTACTTTTCCGACAAGGGTGTAACAGCTGTACATCGTGTGAAGGAGTTATCAACCTAATACCAACCCAAACTGTGTTCTTTACATTTGCCCAAGTTGACTTTCCTTCAAAGATAAAAGCAGGCTATGAAATTATCTCCGTTCAGCCATACGTCCTTAATCCCACCAGATGTTACCAGTTTCAGCGGTTCAATCATACCTGTCAGTCCTGCCCCAATGCAGGGAATGTCACCTGTGGTAGGGACGCCCATGAGGGTGACTGCCCACCTCCGTCCCATCGCTGGAGCGACTGCATGGGTGACCATGCTGCTAATTCTAGAGAATGCCCTGTATATAAAAATGAGTGGACTAGTCAGGAAATCAGTCAATGAAAAAGTTTTTACCTCTGCTGCCCGGAAATTACTAGAAAGTTTAAAGCCCGCTGTGCTCCCAGCAGGTACCTACAGCACTGTCCTTTCCTTTAGTTTCCTCTCTTCGCCTTGACCAACAAAGGAGATGGGTACACAGACGTGTGACTTTACCTTCAGTGACAGTAGTCAGATCAGCCATTCCAAAGATTGCCCGCTAGACATCCCCAATGCCTTCTGCTCACTCTAAACCCCAGTCCACTAGTGATGGGAACAATCGAATGAAAACAATCGATTCATTCGATTGTTGGGAAAAATCGATCATTCGGTTGTAGTTTCTCGTATCGATTGAATTATTCATTCATTCTTCTGAGTGAAACCAGTAGGTGGGACCAACCGAATGAAACAACCGATTCAGTCGGTTGGACTATTCATTAGTTCTTTTGAGTGAAACCAGTCGGTGGATCAACCGAATAAAAAAAAATCGACGCAGTTGGTTGGCCTACTCATTCCTTCTTTTGAATGAAATCAGTTGGTAGGAGCAACCGAATATAAAAATCGACAGTCGGTTGGACCGCTCATTCGTTTCCTTTTGAGTTAAATCAGTCGATGGGACCAACCGAATGAAAAAATTGACACCGTACGTTGGCCTCTTCATTCGTTCTTTTGAGTGAAACCAGTCAGTGGGAGCAACCGAATGAAAGTCAGTCGGTCGTAGTTTTACTATGTTGGATTAATATTCGTTTACGTTTTTCGGATGAAAGTAGACTGTGGGAACAACTGAATGAAAACATGCGACACTTTTGCAGTTTTGTACATTGACTGAATTACTCATACTTTCTTTTCAAGTGAAAACAGGCAGTAAGTTTTGTCATATCGCTGGAGCAGGCCTGCGATCACTTTAATTGCCCACCCCAGACTTCAAAAACGCCGATCATCTGGGCCCGATCAGATTACTTTCGCAGACACCCACAATCTGCAGAAGTTAAGTGGCCGATGAGCACGAAGTACCACAATGAGTGAGGACACGAGGGGGTGCTGCCTCGCTTGCGTTTTCACTGCTGACAGCGCCAGCAGGCGCGCGCCAAACTCCACATAACAGTGTCTGGCGGGCAGGGCGGTGCGTGCCATCGCCGATTGTCGGTTTCTTACTGTCTCAGTAAAGAAGCGTGGAAACTACAGGGTGTTCCAAAATGATCTCTACAAGTTTAATCTCGCATACTGTATCTCCGAAGTGAGAACAGGTAGAAACGTGCGGTTTGCGGCTTCTTGTTAACTTTGAGCATATTTGCTAGATCCAAATTCGAAGATCACTAAAACATTAGGTATGGTAAAAAATCCTTCATTAAAGTATTTTGTATAAAAATATTTCTTATAAAAATATTTTTGTTAATTCCATCTAATTTGAAGGAGTACGAGAAGATATACAACATTTATCAGTGCTGTAAGTTTTCTTGCAGTGCTACCATCGAATATTAAGTGTAAGGAAGTCTTTTCTGAAGACATTTGTGTGGAGTGTTGCCTTGTATGGGAGTGAAACATGGACGATAAGCAGTGTGGACAGGAAGAGGATAGAGGCTTTTGAAATGTGGTGCTACAGAAGAATGCTGAAGATTAGGTGGGTAGATCACATAACTAATGAAGAGGTACTGAACAGAATTGGTGAGAAAAGGAATTTTTGGCATACCTTGACTAAAAGAAGGGATCGCTTGGTAGGACACATTCTTAGACATAGAGGAATCGTAAATTTAGCATTGGAGGGAAGCGTGTGGGGTAAAAATTGCAGAGGGAGGCCAAGAGACGCGTATAGTAAGCAGATTCAAGTGGATGTGGGTTGCCGTTCTTATGAGATGAAAAGGCTTGCTCAGGATAGAGTAGGGTGGAGAGCTGCATCAAACCAGTCTCTGGCTGAAGACCATAACACAATAACACAAGTTTTCTTCAGCGTGTCTGTATTCAACAGTATATGAAAACATTCATCTCAAGTTTCATAATAATTCACTCTTGTCACGCCGCGGTGGAGTAGCCGAGCGGTCTAAGGCACCTCGCTGCGGAGCGCGCGCTTGCTTGCCGTCGGAGGTTCGAGTCCTCCCTGGAGCATTGGGGGTGTGTGTGTGTGTGTGTGTGTGTGTGTGTGTGTGTGTGTGTGTGTGTGTGTGTGTGTGTTTTGTCCTTAGGGTAGTTTACCTTAGTTTAAGTAGTTTGTAAGCTAAGGACTGATGACCACGCAGTTTGGTCCAATAGATTTACAAACATTTGAACTCTTGTCACAGATATTTCTGTGGTTATCGATGAAACCGTGTGAAGGTTTATTCCATCCCTCCGCCATGTACCATACAAAATCTTAGATGAACAGTGAACTGCCACTTGTTTTGAAAGTCAAGTGTGCAAAATTTCATCAAGATCGGAAGAAAACTCTATATTGGCGTCAAAGTCTGGAATACCTTCTGCCATGCATTCTCTTTCTTTGAAGGTGAAGAGCGAAATATATCATTAAAATTCGAATACAAACGAAATTTGTCGAAGTTAGTACGTAAAATACCCTCCTCCATACAACAATGAAATTAATTGTACACAATTACCTTAGTCTTGTTTTAAAGGTCAAGTGTGCAAAATTTCATAAAGATCGCAGCCAAATTGTGATTTTTGTCTAAGTCAGTATGTAAAGTACCCTCCGCCATGCACCGAATGAAATTTGATGTAGACAGTGACTTTTCTCTTGCTTTGAAGATCAAGTGTGCAAAATTTCATCAAGTTTGGAAGAAAACTGTAGATTTGCATGAAATACAAACACACACACGGACACAGTGCTATATTTATAAGATTTGTCTCTAAGAAAGTTTCATGCTGAATCACGGTTCATTTATACCTGAAAAGACTGAAGGAGTATGCAGTCACACAAAGTCGGTGAATTAATAAAAACATCAATATAACTGCAGAAACCGCAGACCCTTTTTCCCGTCGGTTGTATCGCATCAAGTGAAACCACTCAATGCCGAGAACATGCATATAAAGGGCAGAGACTTGTTTCATTCGATGCTCGCGCATCGACTGAAACCACTCAAACCCCGCCAGTGAGTGAAAACATTCATACGGCCACAGAGACTATTTTCATTCGGTTGTTTCATTCGACTGAAAAAACCGACTGAACGAAAAAACAACCGATTGACCAATCGGTTGTTAAAAACAGTCGGTTGTCCCATCACTACAGTCCACATTAGTTTCACAGAAATCACAGGCCACTTAAGTCGAAAGTCCGTACTTTGAAAAATATCCTTTTTGAGAAGATTTTCTAAAAACATCTTCCCAACCATCAGCAGATTGTTCTTAAAACAGAAATGCCTCAAAAAAAGGCACACAAAAAGAAGTTCCTCTCCTTGCCCGCGACAGCGTGACTCATCGCTCATGCCAGCCAGCAGTAGACAGCCCCGGTCATCCTCTGTTTCGCTAGGGTGCTCTACTGCTTGCCGATCAATCTAGGAAGGAGGCAGAACAAATGTCTGAACCCATGGAGCATGAGTGTCCATCTTTTGATTGCAGTAACAGTGCCGCCTCACAGCCAGACCCTCAGTGGCCGTCGAGGTAATCCCCTCTAGCCTTCTCCCCTTTTTTTTCCTCTTGTTTCTTTGAGGCAATCCTTCCAACTGTGATGAATTAAGACTACCCTTTCGACTGCACTGCCCGCTTAGTCAGTCTACAAGAAGCGAAGCTCCATCCAACCAATCATATAAATTTCTCACAATACACTGCATTTTGATTTACATCCTGTGGAAGGTATTCCTGCCTATGGAGGTGCTATGCTGCTTATTTGGCAAGATATCCATTATCATCCCATCCCACTGCAAACTTTCCTACAGGCAGTTGCCATCTGTCACCATCTCCAAATTCACCTTCTCTCTTTGTAATATCTACACCCCGTTGTTGTCTGCTGTTCTTAGGGCAGCGTTACTGCAACTTGTTGCTCAGCTTCCTATGCCGTTTTTGTTGATCGGTGACTTCAGTACCCACCACCCTCTATGGAGCTCTCCAGCTTCCTGCCAGAGGGGCTTTTAGCTGACCTCTTCAACCACCTTAACCTTGTCTGACTAAATACCGGCAAACCAACTTTCCTATCCGACACGACGCATACCTATTTCTATTAAGACCTCACAATATGCACTTCTCCACTTGCGCATCGTTTCAAATGGTATGTTCTGTCTGATAGGTACTTGAGCGACAATTTCCCCTGTGTAATTTCTCTACTACATCATATCACTTCTCCATGTTTCACTAGCTGGAACCTCTCCAAATCGACTGGAGGCTCTATTCCATGATCAAAACTTCCCCAGCTGTGACAGTCCAGTTAACTACCTCGGTCATCCTCTCCACTGCCGAACATTCCATACCCCGAACTTAAACATCTCCATGTAGGCTCCCAGTTCCCTGGTAGAATGCAGCATGTAGCGATGCTATTTGAGCCTTGACGTGCTGTCTGTTTAAACGCCGACCTACTTTGGGAAATTGTATAAAATACAAAAGACTAAGAGTGAAATGCCGCCGTCATTAAAGAAAGCAAAAAAGCTTGCTGGACTTCTTTCGTGAGGTCTTTCAACAGATTTGCTTCTTCATCGGTTGTCTGGGATAACCTACGCCAGCTATCTGGCACTAAGGTCCATTCCCCACCCCTCGGCCTGAACATAGCAAAGTTCTTGTGGAACCTGTTGATATCTGTAATGCTTTGGGCTGCTCTATCGCTGAGGTCTCAAGCTCGGCTAATTATGACCCTGCCTTCCTCCCCTGAAAACTGGCTGAGAAGGCACGAATGCAGTCTTTTACATCTTCCAATCGTGAAAGTTGCAATGCCATCATCACCATGCAGGAACAAAACGTGTCCTTGTCCTCTCCCAGTTGTCTGCCCCGGGGCCCAATGCCATTAATATTCAGATGCTGAAGAACCTCTCCCCTGTAGGTAAATGCTTTCTTCACACTTATAATCATGTCTGGACTGATTTTTCCCACACATTGGCGTGAAGAAATTGTTGTTCCCATACCCAAACCAGGAAAGGACAAACATCTTCCAGTTATTGCCCCATTTACCTCACCAGCTGTCTGTAAGGTAATGGAGCACATGGTCAATGCTCGGGTAGTTTGGATACTCGAATCTCGACATCTCCATGCTAATGTTCAATGTGGGTTTCGAAGGCATCGCTCTTCCATTGATCACCTCGTTACCTTGTCGACCTTTGTTATGAATAACTTTTTTCGAAAGTGTCAGTCGGTGGCCGTTTTCTGTGATTTGGAGAAGGCTTATGACACTTGTTACTGGACGGGCATTCTCGAGATCAGGCATACATAGGGTCTTCGCAGCCTTCTCCCCTCTTTATTCGTGCCCTTTTAAAAGATTGCATGTTCAGAGTACGAGTGGGCTGTTTTGTCAGACACAATCACCAGGAGAATGGGGTGCTACAGGGCTCCGTTTTGAGCGTGGCAATTTTCGCCTTTGTGATCAACCCAATTATAAATTGCCTCCCAGCTGATGTTTCAGGCTCCCTGTTTGTGGACTTCTTCACAATCTATTGTAGCACTCGGAGAACGTCTCTCCTGAAGCGTTGTTTTCAGTATTGCCTTGAGTCTATTCCTGGAGCGTCGCAAACGGCTTCCATTTCTCCCATGAGAGAACGCTCTGTATAGACTTCTGGATGTACAGAGTTTCTTTCACTATGTCTCCATCTCGGCCCCATTGCTCTCCCCTTTGTGGAGATGACATTTTTAGGGCTAATGTTGGATTGGACACTTAGTCTCCACATGTCTTCTCTGGCTGCCCACTGTACTCAGTCAACCTTCTCGGTGTTCTTAGTGGTACATCATGGGGGGGGGGGGGGGGGGGGGCGGGCGCAGGATCGTACCGTCCTGCTTCCTCTATCGGTCTACTGTCAGATCAAAGTTGGATTATGGGAGTTTCGTGTACTCTTGTGCATGGCTGTTCATTTTACGCCACCTAAACTAGATTCACCATTGGGGGTTACACCTGGCGATAGGAGCCTTTTACACTAGCCCTGTTGACAGTCTCTATGCCGAAGCTGCCGAATTAGCTTTACCCTATAGACGCGACATATTGCTTTGTCAGTATGCGTACTGTCTACTTTTCCATGCTCCACCACTCTTCCTATCCATCATTCTTTGACTCCCTCGATACCCATTACAGGCCATGCTCCCTCCTGGAGTCCGCTTTCGTCGCATGCTTCGGCAGCTAGATTTTCCCCCTCCCTTCCACATTTCAAATAGGTGAGAGCCTGGTGCCACCTTGAGTTCAGGCTGAAGTCAATTAAAGGTGAACACGAACCTCACTCCCGAAGGAGAGTACTTAAGATGCTGTTTACCATTCGAGGTTTCTTGAACTTTGTGCACGACTCGAAAATTCCATCTTCATGTATAGGGATGGCTGTAAGACCAATGAAGGTGTTGGATGTGCATTTGTCATCTGGGATGACATTTCAGTACAGGCTTAATGACCACGGCTCGAATTTTACAGTTGAGCTTTCTGCCCTCTATCAGGCTGTACTATCTATCCACAGGCAGCGTTCTCCTTCCTATGTCATCTGGTATGACTCCCTGAGCTCCATTCGGACACCCCCCCTCCTTTTTGGCCCATCCTGTTGTGCACCAAATCAGCCGCGCCCTTAAATTATTAGCTGCTGACGGCCCTCGCGTTCACCTCCTGTGGGTACTGGCCACTCAGGTGTGCCGGGTAATGAGGATGCTGATGCTGCGGCCAAGGCTGCAACTCTCCTACCTCAGACAGCTACGTATTATTGCATTGAATGATATTAGAGGGGCTCTTTCCTGTCGCCTTACATTGTTGTGGCATAATGTGTGGTGCTCGCTTACAAACAAGCTTTGAACCATTAAACAGCTCCTGGTGGCTTGGTGGACCTCCTCATGCCGCTCGCAACAAGAAGTCATCTTGGCCTGGTTGCGGATTGGACATTGCCAGTTCAGTCACCGCCACTTGCTAACTGGTGACCCTGCACAGTTGTATTCCTGTGGTCACCCGCTGACGGTGTGCCACATTTTATTTTCTTGTCCAAATTTACTCCTGTTCATATTGCACTGATTCTAGTGGATATACTGGAAGAAATTTTAGCTGATGACGCAAGAGCTGCTACTGGGGTCTTGAATTTTATCAGCTTGACCAGTTTGTCAAAGGACATTTAGCTCTTCCTTTTGTTGTATTTTACCTTATGTTTTTTAGCTGTTTTCATATAGGCTTATAATCCTTCAGCATCTGTTTTGATTTGGGCGCTAATGACCTCAGCAGTTGTGTGCCCTAAAACCACAAAAAAACTTTGGTAGGATCTCTCATTTCAGTGCATGAGAACAGATAATCATCCAATGAAACATATTAAAAGTTGTTTGTTGTAATGAATCTACCCACATGGAATTCTTATACCTTGACTATTACTAATTGGTAAAATGACTTCTATAATAAATAAAAGTGTAATTAATCTAGACACATACTCTCTTAACTATTGTATTGCTTCTATTTGATGATGTAAACAGCAAGCTGAAGCTGCACAGGCTGCAGGAGTTGGCAACACTCGCACTTAAAAGCTTGGGCATGTGCAGTGCTCTCTTCTGAAACTTTAAATGATTCGGGTTGGGTTATGTTTTGTCCCCCATTGTACACTCCCATTGCTAGAACTTCTGGTCAGATAATTATTAAACCATAATTAAAGAAACACATGTCAAAATAAAATTTTCACACCTGCAGGTTGCCGAGTTTGTTCTTGCCATATTTTGACATCAGCAATGATTGTAGCCATGCATCATCAATTTGATACAGAAGGGTTAGAAATGAGGAAAATCAGTATTATTCAGTGGTTGAGCAAACCAATGTTGATTCCAAAGATTTTAAGGTTAGATTGCCACAAATTGACACACACACACACACACACACACACACACACACACCTGAACTTTGCAGCAATCATGACTGAGGGAATTGCTAAGACATTGACACATGATTTTCTTCCCTTATACATCAGGCATGTTATGGGTGCAAATAACATTATAATGGTTCATAGTTAAAGGCAGCCAATGCAAATGTAGCTTTAAATTTTATTCTGAAATCACTGTTGCACATCTAAATGTCCTGCATATTCATGGGAAATGTCACGTTTGACGAGTGGTACTGTAAATTTACAAAGACTTGAAGATTTATAAAAATGAAAATAGTGGCACATTCTTGAACATATTTTGTTCTAATGTAGTAAATTTCCTTGATAAAGAAATGCTTATGTTCTTGCATCACACGCGTAACCCATTTTGCTCTCACGACTTCCTGAGCCGTGGATGAAGAGCAACAGGCAGACTTAATTTCCGAAAGGTGTTAGACACGGTACCACACTACAGACTGCTAAGGAAGGTGCAACCTTATGGTATAGGTACCCCAATATGTGTTTTTCAAACTACTGAATAGATCCCAGTACATTATCCTACATGGTGAGTGTTCATCAGGCTAGGGTATCGTCAGGGGTGAGCCAGGGAAGTGAGATAGGCTGGCTATTATTTTTGTCTACATAAATGATCTTACAGGGGGAGTTGCAATCTGTGCCTGCTTGCTGATTAGTAGGGTGCAGGATGAGTTTGACAAATATTCTAGGTGGTGTGAGGAATGAAAACCAGTGCTAAATGTAGAAAAATGTAAGGTGATGCAGATGAGTAAAACAGACAATTCATGTTTGAATGCATCATAAGTAGTTTGCTGCTTAAGTCGCATCAGATAGTAAGCATGATGCAGCACAGATATTAAATTGAATGAGCATATAAAGACAGTTGTGGGGAAGGCAGCTGGTCTATTTCGGTTTATTGGTAGAATTTTGGGAAGATGCAATTCGTCCGTAAAGGAGACAGCATATAAAATGCTTGTGCAGCCCCGTCAAGTGTTGCAGATCTCCACCAGATCTATTTAGAGGAAGGACATAAAAGTAATTTAGAAGTAAACGTCTAGGTTTGTTACTGGTAGTTGATCAGTGCACAATGCTTTGGTAATTCTAATTCGCTGGAGGGAAGATGACATACTTTTTGAGAAACAATGTTAAAGAAATTTAGAGCGCCTGAATTTGAAGTGGACTGTTAGAAATTGACTGCTGCCAAGACCAAAAAGATAAGATTAGGGCTTGTACAAATACATACAAGCATTTGTTTTCCCCCACATTCTGTATATGACTGGAACAGGGAAGCAGGTAACTAATTGGGGTATCAAGTACCCTCTGCCACAAGCCTTTGGGTGGATTGTGGAGTATATATGTAGACATAGGAAAGACTCTTTCAGTGGCACACTGACAGTTTTGATTGGCTGCCTGTTTGTTACCAACATCTGCACACTGAGATGTTACCTAAT
This sequence comes from Locusta migratoria, assembly GCA_026315105.1. NCBI lineage: Eukaryota > Metazoa > Arthropoda > Insecta > Orthoptera > Acrididae > Locusta > Locusta migratoria. Next base: position 700,574,240 of record CM048745.1, on the reverse strand, counting down.
AGCACAAAGTGCAGCAGAACAACTCTATTTTTAAGTGTTCTGATAAATGTGAATGGTGTTACTCCTTTAATTTAACTGCAAAAGTTTACTATACTTGGAACAGAATAAGTGATTTACAGAGATGCATGGTTAACTGTGGAAAGGGGGTGATACGGTTCTCTTAAGAGTTTGTGTGGGGCTCTTGCAGCAACAGTAGAGTTCTGTACTGTTCACCTTCTTCCATTAGAGAGAGAGAGAGAGAGAGATTAACACAATGATTTCAGTAGAAATGTAGTCTTTTACAATGAGTGATTGATGCTTAGTGGTTGTTGTATTCATTATGAAACATCATAAACTGAATAAAAATGTTTATGCAATGTTAATGCAAGAAGTCAGCATTAAAATAAACTTCTTTAGTAGTTAACAAATGCCAGTTGTACACCAGTGAAGTCACTTAATTGCCTAAGGATATTATTACAGTGTTATACGTATTTTTACACATTTCTGTACAGAACTTTTAGCAAAATGATCTGTGTGACAAAGTATTAAATTTGTGGTGGTTGTGGCACTTCTTCCTGTTTAACTTTATTTGCAACATATTTATCTTGTACACAAATTTACAAATGATAGCCTTGGCCTGTAGACACTTCATTCTCAACATAATGTTGAAACTGTGGCTTACTAGTGTGCTTCCCCCCCCCCCCCCCATTATTTCTATAAAATCCACCTTGCATAACTCTTTAAATCCCCTGTGGTGCTTTAATTAGGTTTTTTCATTGCTGTTATAAGGTGGCAGCTATTCAGTGATCAATTAACAAATTCTGCAATCTGGTGGTTGTAAAGTAAAAACTTGGGATTTATTGGAAGAACAACCATCCAGAGTCATAAATTAAATCAGCCAAACCTGGGAAAAATCTGGAATCTGAAATTTGGTTTGGAGTTGACACTGTAAATTACAGCTAGTGTTGTTATAAATTAGTATTATGAATAAATTAGCAAGAAAGTTCTTTAATATATTTAAAATTCTGTATTTCAATACCTATTACATTGAAGTGCGCCTCGGTTGCACAGTGGTAGACTGCCAGACAACAAATCCAAAGATTGTGGGTTCGATCCCCGCCGGGTCCTAAGATTGTCACTTTCCACTTCTTTCACCTCTGCCAGTATTGCTCATGTGAAAAATACTGAGTAGCGCTGTGGTTCGGAACCCACATTAAGCTGTAGGTCCCCCTATAACTGGCTCGGTAAGTCAGTTCGAAGGTTGGAGGAAGGCAACGGCATACCACCTCCAAACAGGACCATGCCTAGTAAAGCACTGTTGTGTTCAAACCAATCTTCGGATTGTTGACTGCTTTACCTTTCTTACTACATTGAAATTTAGGGTCACTTTAAATTTGACTAATGTGCCTTTCACTAAATAACAAGAGAACTAGAAATATCCATACCTACCTCTACCTGCCTAATTGATCTCTGCCTTGTATCCTTTTTCCTTGTCCTCTTCTCACCTCCTTCCTCTCTGAAATGCACTCAATGTTTAAATGCTAAAATGCCGTTTTATTGTTTCAGGAGAAGACTGGTGAATGTGATCTTCACACTTCATGGATCCTGATATTCAGATTTGTTGAAATCCTAACTTTTTTAAAATGTGATGTTGCCTTCATTTGTGTTCCATAACTTACTGTACATACTCGAGGGCCTACCCTGTGCTTTTGTATTTAATATATGTTGGAAGATGAGAGAAGTATTTCAGTGTTATTTGTAATGTTGTTTTGAAAGAGTGCTTAATACACAGCTGCATTTCAGAGAAGTTGTCAATATAAAAATCATATTACTGGAAAATATAACTTAATTTTCATGTGTTAGCTCAGTGAAATATAAAAACCATCCCTTTCTGTAATGTGTTTTTCACTGTGGTGTGTGTGTGTGTGTGTGTGTGTGTGTGTGTGTGTGTCCTAATTTATCTCAAGGATTGTAATGGTTAAGTAAATTAACTCTTCCAGTTGAGTGTTATTAGGGTAAAAAAGATAAAGAAATTCAAATTAGCACTTTGAAAAGATTTTATGTGCATGTACATCTTTGGTTTGATGACAGTTAAACTTCCTAGCATATTACCATCATTATAGTAAGTTTAAACAAATGTAAGTACATAAATAGTGCACATGACCACACAAGGAAGAAAAATTGAAGATGTTAGGAACAGTACAAGAAACTGTGGAAGCAACCAAACATTTTAGTTAAATGTAAAGAACCAAAACCACATAGTGGAAAAAGAAAACTCTGCACAATATTCCTAAATGCTTTATTCTGAACATTGTAGAATTAAAAGGTGTAAAACTTCGCTGATAGTTGGCGACAACAGTAAGTAGTGGGCAAAAGAAAGATTGCAGATGTCTGGCAGTTAGCTAGGACTTTACTCAACATAACGTCATTAAACATTAGTCCTTTTGTCTGCAACATAAAGGTGCTGTTGATTGAAAATGTCAGTTTGAGGCTAATTCTCATTTGCGGGAGGTATTACTGTTTTGTTTCAATATTAAGAAAACTGGAAGAGTCTCTTCAAAGGCTCTGAAGTATGTGTGGTAAGGACGCTATTAGTGAAAGAATGAGAGTCGTGCTGTTACGTGGACGGCCAAACCAAATGTGCACAGCTCCAAGATCATGCTCTTCATTTGGTGGAAACAGCTTTGTGTTGTGTACTAGATATTAAAACAATCAAAGGTGTTCGTTATAAAATGCAATTTAGGTATTTGACTAGAGCATTAAGTAGGGTGGCCACTCAGCATGAAAACTGGGTAATCAGGGAAATTTGGAGTTATGGGGGGGGGGGGAATCTGGCAATTTTTGTATATTTCCATAATTTTATTTAGGGGGTTTAAAAACCATGCTCTTTCAGAAGTCGTGTCTCTCGGGTAACTTTCTGTTTACATGATTGCGAAGACAAACGAATGATAATTCGCTCTAGTGTAAACGCGATGCACGCATTGTTTAGGTCGTGTTAGCAAGAGTTTGCTTGTGATCAACTGGTCATTGGTTTCGGGAGGAACCATTAAAAAAATGGTCTCTGCTCCACTAGTGCCAGTTTTTTTGATATACTGAGAGCACTTGCTTTGCTGCAGTACGCCGTTTCTTGTGTGCATTATTTGTTGTGTACTAAAAATTCTCATGGTTATAGAGTGGCTAGATGAGACTACATCAGTTGATAAAGTACAAATCCCATAGGTGCTTTTGAGATTATGCATATAAGTGATTATTTTGTTGTTTTTGTTCACTTTCTTCATGAAAGACGCCAGATAAATGTCTACAAAGAATGTGCTTGTAATACAGGGTGGCCAGTCAACCTGGAAATCGGGGGAATTTTCCAGATTCTGGAAAATCTGGAATTTTAGTTAGGATTAAAAACTGCGCACTTTTGTAAGCCCTGATATTTCGTGTAAAGCCACATTTACACAAGACAATGCCCAATAGCTAAGCAGAATTCGCTCTGGTGTAAACCTAAGAGATTGGGTCATGTGTGGGGTCACGTTAGCAGGTTTTGTGATGTGCTGGTTGTTTCAGTGCAAACCATTAAAGTAAATTTGCCTCCTCACCGCTACAGTGTTAGCTTCTGTGCGGCATTCACTTGCTTTGCTGCAGTAGGCTATTTTTATGTTTGAATTTTTTTGTAGTTTATTGAAACTTAGTATCTCGTAAGTTGTCAGTGACAAACTTTTTTAAAGAAAAAAACTACGTAGCTAAAGTATTGCTGTTAATATGAGAAAATATTAAGATATATATATATGTGTACATAGTAATTCGTGGGAACCTACTTCAAAGAGCGAAACAACTCCAGTGTGTGTACTATAGTTGCTGACTAATCTGAGTGTGTGGTAATATTTACTTTTGCTCGTATATCTTCGGTTATAGGCTAGTATGCCTTTTTATTAAGTCGTATGTGTTTGTAGTTTATGCATAGGATTAACGATGCTGTTTTTGTAATTGTCTAAATAAAAATAAATCTTTCAAAGATAATTGCTAGCAGCAGGTGTAAATTTAACCTGTTGTGGTTGCTGAACCAGGAATATCGTGTTTGTGTGAAGTAAAAAGACAGCTATTCTGCTTATTGCAAGAAATGCAATAAATAGTTTAGATTAAGCAACATGAGCAGAGACGCCTTAACAAGCCACATGATTCATCGATAAATGAACTGATGAATAAATGTCGGTTGCTTATTTTGTGAAGGAAGGTGGTTGTATTAAGGAGTTGTCATATTTGGAAAGTACCAACCAAGTTAGTGCAGGAGACATCGTCTTAAAGTTCAACTTGACACTTTATAATAATTTAAAAAAAGACATTAAAAACCTTATCAGAACAAAGGCCAAAATCCTGTGGTATTTGTATCCTGTGATTCAGCATGGATCTTTCCACGGCACAGGGCATAGTTTCTCTTTTCACTAATGTTCCCTGACAGTGACATTGCGCAAAAGCAGCAGCTGCAACATACCAAAGTTGCATACTATTGTGCATGGTCTTGCACCATATTTTAGTCATGCTCTCAAACTGTTACAAAATGTGATATTGTTGCATGCTCCGATGGAGTTTAAATAACCCAAAAACAGCAAGTGGCTGTAGTATTAGTATTTTGGAATACAGTAGACCTGAAAACTCTAATGCAGACCGAAGGCTGGTAGAGTTTGTGAAAATACTGGGTTGTCGGAACGGTGCTGAAAATGAATAGGTGAAGTTTTGTTATAAAATACTTTCTATTGTTACTTTAGAATGCAATGCAAATGATGGAATACAGTAACATGAAATAAATTTAAGACAATATCTTAAAAATGATATTCAGTACTTACTCACACAGACCTCACAAAACGTGGTAAAGAAAAGGAAGGCTGTAAGCAGACTGAGTGGCAGAGCCTGCATGGCTGTGCCACGTGTCACTGTCTGCTGTAACCAAGTAAAATATTAATCCATCATGTCAAGCTGATTTTAAGTGGCACTGGGGGGGGGGGGGAGATGGGGGGGTGGCCTTCTGTAGTTTTGATCACGGTGGTTTTTAGTAGGAAAACGCATCAGCATTTTCCATTAATGAAACTCAAAGGATTCTTAGTGTAGGTGGCAGAAGTTGTTTTGGCCCATACGTAGCACACCCTGTATCTGCTATACGCTAAGATTTCAGTTCTGTCCTGTGTTCCAAGAGCACGGAATAATTTCAGAGGGTGTGGCAGTTATCTAGACTGGCACGTTACTGAGTGCAGAGTTTTTGGGACTCTACAGTACTGAAGAAGGGAAAGAAAAGTCTGAGATATTAACATCTGCGTTCTTAGTTCACATAACTCAAGATCTCATAAATGCCTTAAAAAGTTGACTGCTGCCAGTGGCCACATGGTAGCAAATGTTAAAACTGGTTTGGGCGAAGTAAACATGAAGAAAGTAATTCAAATATCTATGTATAGTCCAAATATTAAGTGTTGAGAGACTTATCAAGTGAATTGAAACAAACTCATGATAGTGTCTTGTCATTGATTTTATCTTACAAAGGAAGATAATTTTATTCCTCCCAAAAGTGTTTACTTTGGTTTTGGAACCAAAAATGAGTTGAAGGTTAAAGGAATCACTGATCTGCAGATGCTGCAGTCCAGAAATGACTGCTCAAGCTGCATGAAGGTTCTTTTACAGAAGTTGATGGAGAAGTCACCATTGAAATTTCCATTAACAAAAGCAATTTTCTGTATGGATCCACATTTGGTGGCATTAAAGTCAGCCGAAGCATCCATCATATAAACCTATGGCTAAAGCATCTGGTTGAAAAAGGATGAATTTTGGAATGCAGGCTGACAATGCAAAGCATCAGTTTAAGGAATTTCTGTCCCAAGAATAGCAGAAGAAATGTTGACTTACAAATGTAATAAGACTGGTAATGCTTCACTGGAACGTGAGTTTTCTGCGAATTTGGAACACATTATAGAGCATCAAAAAGACTCTGCTCAATGGCAAGTTTTTGATACTGTAGTCATCTGAAGGCATTTCCCATGTTAAAATAACAAAAAGATTGGTGCATGCTGTGAAAAAATTATGGGGAGTCCCTACAAAAGGAGGAAAGAATAGAGAGCAAAAGGGGGGGGGGGGAGGCAGTGTTGAGATCTGCATAGTGATGGGGGCAGGGAATATTCCCAGTGGGAAGGAACTTTTGAAATGGAAATATTTTGTTGGCATGGGAAGATTGTAAAAATAATTGGGAATTTATGATGATCTTTTAGATTTTGAAAGTTTTAACAGTTCAAAGAACCTTATCAGGTTAAGTAAATTCATACATTTTAATCCAAAATTTATCATTTCCATGCAGAGCTAAACTTATTAAATATTTCTCTGGAGATGTAATTCTCAACCAGCTGACATCTGTGGTATTTTCAATTTTTCTAAAGGAATGACTAGAGGTGTTTCAGAATTCAGTCTCCTCAATTCCTGGGATGAATTAAGATTTATATATAATTTTTTTCTTAAATATTGCTATCAATTTTTTAGAATCTTTAATGTTTTACAATGTTCAGTGTTAATAACATCTATATTTTCAAGTGAATTATAAATCTCTGCCGGTTTATTTGCATGATGGTTCCCCTAAACACCAGTTTCATTGACTGTTTTCAAATTTTACACCAGTTTATTAAACTTTCTGGCCTAAAATATCCCTAACATCTGCAGAAAACTTAATACATTGAATAAACATCCCTGTGTATTTTAGTATTTAGTATCTACTTATTATATGGTATATAAGTATTATACATGTGGTGTTTCTAAACGTTGATTATTTCAAAGTTGGCAGTTTTAGGAAGTGTAGGAATTGTAAATTTTGACGCTTGGTAGTTCTAGGGCAAATTCTTTGATATTTAAAATATATTGAAAACCGAAAAGTGTTTATTTCAAACAAGGTTATCCAGATCCATATAAACATAAACCTAAAAATATCAAAATATTTTATTTATATTTTAAAATAGAAAGTAGTTTTAGCACCTGTCTCGTCCTATAGTAGATTGTGTGAAGAAATAAACGAGATTGATTTAAATCAATCTGCCTCACTTACGCTTCCGAATTAACCGGTGACTTGTTAATCTTCTGTTGCTGTGACTGTTGCCAGCACTGGACCTTCTCTCTTCTAGCTGTTTTTTTTTTTTTAATTTTGAAATGAATAAAATGATAACAACGGGGGAAGGCTACAGACAAGAAGTCGGACAGTTCATTAAAATAATCTTTGTATTCTGAAAGTGCATATAGAATTGAGGTAGCCTGTCAAATCTTATTAAAAGGTTAACGATTCTTGCTGCAGCACAAGACATACAATAGAGAGAGCAAACAGGGGCGGTACAAAAACTAAAGAAACTGAGTAATCAATGCGCCAATTGCCCGATATTCAGACTGTTGCATATTTATTAAACTCTTAACTGAATGCAAATACCTCACTTTAATCACGAATACCTGCTTGGTAGCACTGTGAAACTCCTGTTGGTCAATGAAATATCACAGAGACTGAGCTTGGCGGCTTCTGCACAATAGGCGATCGCGGACCTGTTTTAAGAACTGCAAGCATTCGAAGCAACTGCCGTACTGAGAGCAGCCGCCAGTTTTGTTAACGCAAGTTTCGCACCGCTGATTCTTCCGCCGGCAAAAGTATTGGCATATTACCAACCTGATCCAGAGTACAGTTACAGTTCGTTCTGGCCCCGCAAGGCACGGTTTGACGACTCCTAGGGTGGCAGCAACTTGTCAAAGATGGCGGGAACAGAAATGTCCTTCTGCGAAGATGTTGGCTCTCCAGGTTTGAATTTAACGGCTCCAGTAGCCTTTGTGGGTGATCGCCATCTTGTCAATTTAATATATCAATTAATACAGGACACAGAAAATTATTTCGCCCTCGACAAGATGATTGTCCTCTAATCAGGCAAGCAAACTGTAATTTTAGATTGTTGGGGAGAATTAGTTTTGTACGATTTTTATTGGCTATTAATTTTACCAACTTTTTGAATATTAATCAGACCTAACTTTGTAGCGCTTCTAATGAATCGTCACTTTTCATTAGATTGGAATCAGTCATTGGAAATTTAAGAATTATTGTATTTATGCCCACTCTTTGTTCTAAAGGCTGGCCATGTGGTTCATGGCACCTTTGTGCTGGTCTGTGAAGAATCTTGGCTCTACATAGTGCTCAAATTATATAAAAAGGATTAAAATAAAAAAAGAAAGCTACTTAACTTGGTTTTAACCATAGTTTAGCTCTCAACATTAAACTGCTGATGTGCGGTGTATGAGACAGTGCGCGTTTTCCTAGGGATGGGGCTGTGAGGTGCGGCAACTCGAGCTGCTGGCGCTCGAGTGATTCTCGAGAAGCGGTGCTGAGGCTAGTGTCGCTGTGCGGCGGTTGACTGGGACAGCATGCCAGGTGCTGTTTATTTTAAACTAGATGACCTAGTGAACTTCAAATCACTTACCTCTTAATTTAAATATGTATTTTAGACCCAGTAGCTTTATGAAGGCATCATTGGATAGTCCAAGTAACGGCTTGATAGTGGGCGAAATGAGTGGAAAAATCGTGCACATATGTCCAGGATATTGTTCATGTCACATTCGTGGAAGTTCGGAAGGTTTAAACAGTTATAAATGAACAGCAATTCGTCTAAAGCAAACTCACTCTTTCAAAGTATATTTCTGAATGCACCCAACACAACAACCAAGTCATTATTTTACATGTTTTAAATCTAAATTTTCTTCGCAATTTTTTCATATATTATCACCGTTTAAGCCTACCCTGAACTTCCACAAATGTGACAGGAAAATTATCCTGGACGTGTGTGGGTGTAAATTGTATACGGTTTATATTAAGAGGTGAGTGAAGTTCACTGGTCATCTAGTCAACCCGATAATGCTTCACAATTGCTAATATGTATGTATGCATGCTTGCTTTGAACATCAAATGATCAATATTTTATCACAATCGGATGAACGGTTATCAGTTTGGTGTTGAGTACATTCAGAAACGCATTTAAAAAGGAACTTGGTTCGAATTTTGTGACTTTCCTTTTTAACTGTCCACTGAAAAACTTTTCCAAAAACCATTATGAAGGGGGGGAGGAGGAATATTACTCCTCTCCATCGTGCGAATAGCCATTTAATGTGCTTAATTCAATCAGAAACACATCGAAAAATGCACTTTCAGTTTTTCTCAAATTTTCCAATTTTTCTGGTAGATTCTCAAAATAATAATAATATTCATACAAACCTTGTCCTGTCAAGCTGTACACAAGTGATGCTCTTACAACCATGTGGCAATTGATTTTTATTCATAGAAAAAAATAACTTGTTTTTTTCTTAAATTTTCCAGGTGACTTTTCCAAATTATTATTTCATGCGACCCTTCCTCTCGCTTTTTAATGTGAAATGTACAAATTTTTATCGCAGTTGGACGAGCGGTATTGATAGCTCACTGGAAAACGCTGTTTCAATGTTTCCCCCGATTTTCCTCTTTTTCCGGACAACTTTTCCATATTCCATTCCATATTATCAGTTCAGCCATTCTTGAGTTTAACCGAGACTAATGAACATATGAGAGGAAAAATTCCTAGCAGGAAAAATATATATAAAAAGTAGATGAAGTTTACTTAACCAGGTGAAGTAGCACAGGTAGTGCTAGTAACATAAATAAAGCTCTCAATCACTTTTTGTTTGCCTTCCTAAAGGACACACACACACACAAACAAGCGAAAACACACCTAGGCAGACACTGTAGAAATTGTACAGTATGTCTGCCTTGGTGTGTTTGTGTGTGTCTTTGTATTTACCTTCCTGAAGGAAGGTAAACAAATATGCACACATGGTTCATGTGTAGAAATTCTACAGTATGTCTGCCTACGTGTGTTTACATTGTGTGTGTGTGTGTGTGTGTGTGTGTGTGTGTGTGTGTGTGTTACTGTCACTACTTGTGCTCCTTCGCCTGGAATTAAACGAAAAATTCCTAGCAGGAAAAATTAAATATAAAAAATAGACTAAGATAACTCACCAGGCGAAGGAGCACAGGTGTGACTGCATCACAAATAAATAAATAAATTAATACACACACAAATGCAAGCTTTCGCAACCCAGTTGCTTCTTCAGGCAGAAGGGAAGGAGAGGGAAAAGGAAATGAGGGTTTTAAGGAAGGGGCTAAGGAGCCATTCCAATCCTGGGAGAGGAAAGACTAACCTTGGGGGAAAAAATGGAGGGTAAACAAATGCACACCACCCACACAGACACAAGTACACCAAGGCAGAAATACTGTAGAAAGCCATATATTTATACATACTTGGCTGGTGGGATAAACAAAAATAAAAAAATAGAAAAGAGATGACTTACCAAAAGGACCGGCTCGTCGATAGAAACGAATAAAATCACACACACACACACACACACACACACACACACACACACACACATACATACATACATACAAGCTTTCGCCACCACTGGCAGCTTCTTCAGGAAAAAAGGGGAGGAAAAAGGGAAGAATATGGGTTTTAAGGAAGTGGAAAAGGAGTCATTCCAATCCCAGGAGTGGAAGGACTTACCTTAGGGGGAAAAAAGGAAGGTAAACAAAAAAAAAAAACACACACACACTCAGACATATCGAAACGCAAACACACCTAGACAGACATTTGTAAAAAGCAAAGTCAGAAGAAAGGAAGGCCAAAGCTACACACTCCTCGGAAACGTCCAAAAAGTGGTGGACATGGTGCTGACCAGTTCTCAGGTGTGTGAATCAGTGTGTTCCATAAGACAATGTTTTTGTAGGGTATACAGGATGGTGTCTTGTTCCTTTGGGTAAAGTGTCGGGAGTGGCCTGCTACTCAACACTACATACTGTCCTAGCAGTGGACATGTTTCAGGGTAAGGAACTGTCCCAATGTCATGCAAGTATTAGGATTTCACTATAAACCTATTTCTGGCAGACATTAGTAATGGAACACCAAGATATTGCAGCCTGGCGGTGCTTTATTAGAGAATCAGTAGGGGATCAATTTTGATGATATTGTTTGGCATGATGAAATATTAGTAAATGCATGAAACTGTTTAAAAATAAAGGCTGGACAGATAATGCCATCAGCTCCTATCTGCAGTGAGGGGGGGGGGGGGGGGGGAGGGAGGATATTTTAGAGAATGTCAGAAATTCAAAAGATTTCATTCCAAATTGTCTGCATCAGTTTGAATAATAACTTTGAGTACCATGTAGAGATGAACCACAATATTATTGTGAAATGGTTGGAAGACTGACAAAAAATCCCATTATTGTTATGAATAGTGCTCCATATCGCTGTTATATGAGAAGGCACCAACAAAAGCAACGGAGAAAACTGACCTTGTTTCCTGGCTGCAGAAATGTGAGATACAGTTAAACGGTAATTTGCTAATTATTAGAACTTGTATCACAACACAAACCAAAGAACTCAATTTACCCTATAGATGAAATAACAAATACAAGCATAGTGTTCAGATTGCCTCCTTGAAATTGTTATTTGAACGCTATAGAAATGCATTGGGCTTGGTTTAAATGGCAAGTTGCTGTAGAAAATAATAATAATAATATTAAGGTTAACCAAAGTGAAACCTATTTTGAAAGAGGCAATTGAAACTGACACCAGAAGACTGGCAAAAGGTAGTTGTCCATCATGTGACAGAAATAACAGGAAGCACAATGAAGATGCCTTACAACAAAGTGCTAAAGACCTAATGTGTCAATTGGATTAGGGGCACGGATAGTTCCACTGACTGAATTAAGTGGTGTATTTGGATTGATAAGTGTGGTTGTGTACATACTTGTTTGTGAATTTTAATTTCTCATTCTTGTTGTGAGATGAAGAAATACTGTTCAGCCAGGTGTATTAGGTCCTAATTAAAGTTAAGAAAACCAATAATTGAGGAAAGGTAACAACTCGCCGTAAAGAGGCTCTCAGAGCTGCTGACACACGATCATAATCATGTTCACTCAACTTAAATTTTTGGCCCTGGCCTTCTTCAGAAAAAGAACGCATAAATTCACGCAATCACTCGGACAACTACAGACACACAACTATCATGTCCAGCCACTCCAGCAACACAAGCTAGACACCAAATGGCAACTACTTTAAGTCAGACTATAGTGCTGTTAATTTCATTGAATATACCATTAACAAAATTAAGAACAAACAACATACATAAATATTTTGTAAAAATTACCATATTTGTTGAATTTTATATATAATGTGTGTTGGTATTTCAAGAGAAAATTAGTGCGATTCAACTGTCCACTTCAAGATATCTTGAATGTCAATTTATAATGCTACTGATAAGCCATGGTGACAGTCACTTTGTTGATATTAGTTACTAAAGGGCCTAAAAAAACTTTTCTGGATTTTCTCAAATTTTCCATCAAATGGGTTTGGCAAATAGCTATTAGTTCTGAACTTCGCATATGATAGGTATTTTACAATACCTGAAAAACTGTCATTGCCTGGGTATTTATTTATTCCTTAAGCAGTCCATTTCCCCTCCAATCCTCTTTCTGCCCATCTCCTCCTCCCTTTCAATGTCTCTTTCCCCTCCGTCCCTTCTCCAACTCATCATAATCTGTTCATTCTGCTTCTTCAATTCATGTCCTACTCCCCTTGTGTATGAAAACTCACATGTGACCAGTAGAACATAATTAAATTTTATTGCAAGGTATCCTTTGCATTGCACCTTACGACGACTTGGGGTTTAAAAAACCCTTTCCATGTACTTTCTAATAATTAGTAAAATGTGTCTGTAAGGTACCCTCATTTTGGCAATCAAGTGTGCAAAATTTCTTAAAGATATGAATAAACTATGTATGCGTTGAAATCTATAAGTAACTGTGCTGTCCACCATATGAAACTTTATGTAAGCATTGACTTCCTCGTGTTTTGTATGTGAAGTGTGCCAAATGTCAAAGATTGGAAGAAAACTAGATTTGTATGAATTGCAAAAACACACACACAAAGGGATACTTACACATATAAATGAAGAAAATGTCAAATATGCTAATGTGAAGAAAGTAAATTAACAATTACTGCTAACAATGTATTTTCTAAAGTAGTACTTCAGAAACTACGCTTTATAGTCTGCTGGCACTAAATTTACATTTCATTAACACATTGGCTGCTACACGCTTGCAATTGATGTTTCACCTCCAAGACACGCAGGTCGAGAATGGTGAGACGAGAAAAGGGCAGGCCATGCCTGGCTGGTTTGCAGCAACAAAACAGTTTGGAAATATCAAAAATAGTTATTTCACTTAGTATGGACCTTATAGTGTGGGTCTTACACCGGGTGTGAGCCCCAGAAAACACATTTGTGGGGTATCAACACTTTATTGCTCTTCACTTCAACAAGCATAGCTACAGACTGAATGTAATTGTTGATGGCCGCCAAGAGGCAGCTTGTCGATAGACAATCGTAAAGATAAAATTGTATGTTCAGAGTCAAATACGGCTATTGCTACCACACGACCATTCCCCTCCACGCAGTATGTAGTACTTGTGTTGAGGTGTGAGGGGGCGACAGCCAGCAATGGTTGTGTGCTTAGAGTCTGAGTGATGGACAGTTCCATGGAGTTGTCTGGTAGAGGGGGCAAGCAGTAACATAACTGTAGAGTCGTGTGTAAATACAAACACACACATGGGCACTGTACTGTATATAAATAATATAATATTATGAAAATGGATACCAAACCTTTGTTTTTACTACCCAAATCCTTTCACCCTCACAGCAAACAATGACTCATGTTTATATCTATGGTGGGCATTGGGCTTTGAGCCATTATAGCATTTTCCTCTGGAATTGCTAATCACTTGCATTACCTCTCCTTACACTATGACAGCACCAGAGTTTAAGAAATACCTGGATATTATATAGAAAAAATGTTCTTGGTAAACTTGCCTTGTTAAATATGGGTCAAATATACCATATTGCCAAAACTTCTGCCAAAAACTTCAATCCCACAGAAGTTTCAGTATTATACAAAGGTCTCACTCTCAGCCACACACCCAAATTTAACCATGTTGGACTTTTCAAAGACCTCCTCTCCTGCTAATCCCTACAGTGGTGTCCAATGTTGCAATACTACTTTGTCACCAATCCCTCCAATCAAAGCCGTCCTCTCTCTCCCAATTCATACCACTATCCAATCATGATCCTTCCTCACTCCCACTTAACCACCCTCTGCTCACCTTCTAGTTATTCCTCACCTCCAACTTGGCATCATCATCTTGCCCCAAGTCCCTTCCTAAGAATACCAACCTTTTGGCAGAAGAAAGCACAGCCTTACACAACCTCAAAACAGATCCCAACCTAATCATACTCCTTCCAGACAAAGGTTCCACCACTGTTGTGATGAATCACAGTGATTCAATTATCTGATTCCTCTACCTACTTATTGTGCCAGGACAATCCCATCCCAAAAGTCCAACATGACCTACAACCGCTGCTAAAATCTTGTGGCTATTTCCAGAATCTCTCTTCCTTATCATCTAAACAACACCAAATACACCTACCTCCTACAAACTCCCAAAATCATAAACCTATTAATTCTGTATGAGCAAATGTGCAGTTTACTGTGTTCCCACTGAAAGAATTTCAGCCTTTGTTGACCAATACCTCCAACCAATTGTTCGAACCCTTGCCTCCCATATCCAAGATAACAATCACTTCCTTTTCCAACATTCCCACCCCCTTTCCCTCCTAGATCCTTACTCATCACTGTTGATGCCAGTTTTCTTTACACCAATATCCCACATGCCCATGGTCTAGCTGCTTTCGAACACTATCTTTCTCAGCATCCTGACTTCAAGCCTAATACCTCATTCCTTATAACCCTTATTAATTATATTCTAACAAACAATTACTATCCCTTTGAAGGAAAAGAGAAAGCCATGGGCACCCATATGGCACCTTCCTATGCCAACCTATTTATGAGCCATCTAGAGGAAACCTTCCTAACTTCCCAATCCCCAAACCCCTCACATTAACTTGGACTCAGGACCAGGACACCCTTTCCTTGTTCCTTCCCAACCTCAAGTCCTCCTCTCCCGTCAAATTCACTTGGTTCTTCTCAACCTGGCACCCCACCTTCATGGATGTTATCCTCCACTTCACTAACAGCTCCACCCACACCTCTGACCACATTAAACCTACTAATTACCAGCAGTTTGATAGCAGCCATCCATTCCACATAAAAATATCCCTCCCGTACAGCCTTACCACCTGTAGACAGTGAATTTAGTTATTTGATGTCCCTTACTCAATATGCCAAAGGTCTCACAAAGGCCTAACCTAACCACTACTCCTCCATATAGCACTCGCAGCTAATTCATCAGTTACATTGAAGACCAGGTTTGACACCCCTCCAATAAATAAATAAATAATTGTTGTGTTGTGTCCTTCAGTCTTTAGATTCGTTTGATGCAGCTCTCCACCCTACTCTATCCTGAACAAGACTCTCCATTAGAACGACAAGCCATATATATTTGAATCTGCCTACTGTATTTGTCGCTAGGTCTCCCTCTGCAATTTTTAACCCACACGCTTCCCTCCAATGCTAAATTCACGATTCCTTGATGTGTAAGAATGTGCCCTACCAACTGATCCCTTCTTTTAGTCAAGTTATGTCAGAAATTCCTTTGCTCACCAATTGAGTTCAGTACCTCCTCATTAGTTATATGATCTATCCACCTACTCTTGAGCGTTCTTCTGTAGCACCAAATTTTAAAGCCTCTATCCTCTTCCTATCTGAACTATTTATTGTCCATGTTTCACTACCGTACAAGGCAACACTCCACACAAATGCTGTTGGAAAAGACTTCCTTACACTTAAATTAATATTTGATGTTAATAAATTCCATTCTGCATTTTATATCTCTGTACTGTGACCATTGTATGTTATTTTACTGTCCAAGTACCTAAACTCATCTACCACCTCTATTGTTCTGTTACCTAATCCAATTCCTTCAGCATTGCCCAATTTTCTTAGACTGCATTCCATTACCATTGTTTTATTCTTGTTAATGTTCATCTTATATGATCCCCTCAACACTCTGTCCACTCCATTTACTTGCTCTTCCAGGTCCTTTGCTGTCTCTAACAGAATTACAATGTAAGCATCAAAATTCAGTGTTTTTATTTCTTCACTCTGAACTGTAATCCCTTCTCCAAATTTTTCCTTGCTTTCCTTCATAGCTTGCTTGATGTACAGATTGAATAACATTGGACAAAGACTGCAACCCTGTGTGACGAATCCCTCTGTTGCCGATCCCTTTTGAATACACATCCAGATGAACTGTGTCTGTATTGCAGGACAAAGTTCTATTAACAGGATGCTGGGGGATGGTGAGGTACACATTATGAAAAAAAGCTTGGATTGTGATGTTCGATGAGATGGCTGGTCTGCGTTGTGGTTGAAGTCCGTTGATCCAGGTTTACTTCGGAGCTACATTCACTTAAATGAAATGATGGTCGACGTCAAATGATGAAAGTGACAAACTCACTTATTTAAACTTTTCTCAATAAATGCTTTATTTCCATTGTTCCTTGTTGCACAATATTTAAAATTGCAGTAGCAGGTAACAGAGATGTTAACAGGTTTGTGGCTATGAACAGAGTGCCTGAGCATGGCTTCCACTCAAACATTTTCTGCGTGACCACGTAATAAGGCTAATGACATTGTTTTGTAATTCACAATTAAACAATATTCTTTTACTTTAAATATGCCAAAATACATAAATTAAAATATTACATTTAGGCTTTAACTATTTATCTCATTGTACGTATGTGTTGTATGAAATTTGTATTTAATAGTATACGCAAAATAAAAGTCATTTTTTGACTCATTTTAAATTTGCTCAAGTTATTTACATTATTTGTGTTTTCAAAGTGCACACTTATCTGTTTTGCCAATATTGTGTACGCATACTATTATTGTGATATGGAATTTTAATGTATTTCAATTTGCGGTCTAATTTTTTATAAATACAGATTTGTATAAAGTCGTCGTAGTTTTGTTAATGTCGAAGATAGTTTCTTAGTACCAAACAGGTTATTAATTTTAGTGCGTGAAAAATGATCAGTATTTCATTTAGGATCCAGTGATATATAAAACATGGTCTGCCCTAATTTATTTAAACAAAAGGTAAAAGGTAAATATGTAATAACATTGTGCAATAGTTATAATATGTAGTGCAACATAGCAGAAACGTTACACCTGTCTTATTCCCTTCCCAACCAATGCTTCCCTTTCATGCCCTTCAACTCTAATAACTGCTGTCTGGCATTTGTACAAGTTGTAAATTACCCTCCTTTTCCTGTATTTTACCCCTGCTGACTTCAGAATTTGAAAGAGTGTATTCCAATCAACATTGTCTAAAGATTTCTTCAAATCTACAAAAGCTAGAAATGTAGGCGTGCCTTTCCTTAATCTATCTTTTAAGATAAGTCATAAAGTGAGTATTTCATCCCATGTTCCTGCACTTCTCCTGAATCCAAACTGGTCTTCTCCAATGTTGGCTTCTACCAGCTTTCCCAACCTGCTTAGCCATTCTGCACTTCCTGACAATCTCATTTCTTAGTCGTCTGCACTTCATTTTGCTGCATCATTTGCTTCATTTTTATATTTTCTCCTTTCATCAATTAAATTTAGTATTTTCTGTGATACCCAAGGATTTTTTTAGGTCTTGCCTTTCTACCTACTTGGTCCTCTGTTGCCTTCTCTATTCCTCTTCTACTGCCCCCCCCCTTCCCCTGTTGTGTCAATTGTTTGCTAAATCTCCCTTTAACATTCACTTCAGGTTCCTTGAATTTATCCAGGTCCCGCCTCCTTATTTTCCTACCTTTCTGCAGTTTCAGCCTATAGTTCATAACCAATAAGATATGGTCAGAGTCTACATCTGCCCCAGGATATGTCGTACAGTTTAAGACCTGGTTCCAAAATCTATGTCTTACCATTATAAAATCTAACTGGTACCTTCTGGTGTCTCCTGGTCTCTTCCACGTATACAACCTTCTTTCGTGATACTCAAACCATGTGTTTGTTATGATTAAATTATGTTTCATGCAAAATTCTACCAGGCGGCTTCCTCTTTCATTCCTCTTGCCCAGTCCATATTCACCTACTATTTTTCCTTCCCTTCCTTTTCCCACTACCGAATTCCAGTCCCCCATCACAATTAAGTTTTCTGCTCCCTTAATTGTCTGAATAATTTCCTTTACCTCCTCATACATTTCTTCAATCTCTACATAATTGGCAGAGCTAGTTGACATATAAACCAGTACTATTGTGGTCAGTGTTGGCTTCGTATCTATCTTGAATAGGAAATCCTGTTCCTTTTTCCACAAAACTTCACTAATCTGCAATATATCTAACTTCAACCTATTCATTCCCTTTCCATATTTTCTAACCTCTCTACCCGATTAAGGGATCTAACATTCTATGCTCCAATTCATAGAATGTCAGCGTTGTTGTTGTTGTTGGAATGTTTAAAAGGAACTTAACTGCTGGGTTATCAGCCCCCTTTTCCCAGCTAAGAGGTCACATCAGAAGCTTAATAATTTATAAGCAAGTGCTCTACACCCAGTATACACACTGCACAAAGAGACAATGAATGTTAAAATGAGAACATAAAAAAGGAAAACACAGAAGGAGTTGACGAAAAGTCAATGGGGCAAAAACATCACAGCAGAAGATTGTGGCTGGCTGATCACAAGGATAATACAGGATGAATCAGCCACTATGTACACACAAAAATCCTCCAGTTAACCCTCTCATGCATCGAGTCCTCAAATGAGGACATTGAAATTTTGCCTCATTTCTGTCGTCTTTTACATCTGAGGTAACCATAAAAGCACAGGATTAATAATGAATGCTAGAATGTCTCATAGATGACAGTGTTTGTCATTGGGCTAACAAAGAAATGGAAAGTAGCACAGGCCAGTCATGTCAGGTGATCCCAATGCCAAAAGGTGTCATCTGGACTGCCGATGGAAAACACGTCACATTTGAGAAAAGTGTAAACTTGTTGTGTGCCCTGGGTGCCTGAAACAATTTCATTGTACAAAGAATACAAAATAGTGTACACTCTTCATGTATTCCTTGATGTTATTAATAGGTGACCATGTTACATGTAGCAGTTTTCGTACTCATTGTCCTCATTTGAGGACATCTCCCTATTGGTCTATGAAACTATTTTTTAGAAAATTATGATGAATTCTGCACACGATAGGTCTTAAGTTACTAAATAATGTATCAGAAACAGTGGAGCAGCCACAGAGGGGGCAGGGAGGCTAATGGGGCAGAAGAAGCCCCCCCCCCCCCCCCAGCATCTCCCAAAGATGGGTGCTTCTTTTTTTATTTTTTTAACCAGAAAATTGAAATAGTACACAAGTAATAAGTCTCAATCTAACTATAATTTGTCAAGCACTAGTTGATCTAACTATAATTTGTCAAGCACTAGTTGACATGACAATGGGTCGCCAACTTGATGCCACCACTGAGGTCGTGTGCTACTGTTACTATTATGACCAGTTTAAATGCCACCAGCTTTGATGCTGCCGATATTGTTACTGCTATCCTGAAGTTACAAGCTGATTGTTCATCTGTGGAGACCCGTCAAGGTCGCCAAAAACTATGAGCAACAATAGTGTTAATTTAGTTCAATTTTTACACATAGATTCTCAGGTTAATTAAACAGTTATAACATCAGCGAGATTCTTATATTTCTGATAGCAAATGATAAGAACCCCTTACCATTAGTAAATTAAGTAGGCTTTATTTTTTTCAATATGCCCCCCCCACTCCCAGCACCAAATCCTGGTTGCACCACTGATCAGAAATGACGGTATCTCTGACTTCCACAATCCTTAAACATCATTCTATCATTCTCATGACCTAGGTCATGAATTACCTTCCCCTTCTGTTTACATTCCTTTTTTCTTGCCTTCTCTCCTACCTGATGAAGGAACCCTGTTCAGAAACTTTTTTTTATCAGCGGTACAGCACAAAGGAAAGTACTGGCCAGCCAACCACTCTATCTCTTTTAAAGAATAATTTATCATCTCTGTAGAGAATTTCCATCATTAATTGAATATCAGAAATTTTGATCATTGTTGGGTTGATAATTCGTGCATGAGAGGGTTAAACACAAGACATAAACCAGAAAAGAGACAGATTAAAAGTTCTGGAGGGGTGGAGGCCCAATAAATCAGGCAAATGAGCCCACTGGTAAATAGAACTATAAAAGCCAGCTGAATGAATAAAACCTAAAACACTGCCAGCCATAGATACATCGTCAGCTAAAATTTGAGAAAGTGCAGTAGGCAGGTTAGGCGGCTAAAAGCGGACAGTCCAACAGGATGTGGACCACTGTCAACAGAGTGACACAACAACAATCTGGTTGGTCCTCTTGACATAAAAGGTGCTCATGTGTTTTTCATATATGGCCAAAAATAATCAGCAGCGAACAACGGGGTCCCTACGGGAAGGCCTGAGCGAGGACTTCCAGGCAGCTGTAGAGGACTTGATTGCACGGAGCTTGTTGGGCATGCTCAGTGTTGGCCACTGTATACCGTATTTCCGCGAATATAGGCCACGTGCGAATATAGGCCGCACCTAAACTTTTGACACGAGATTATAGGAAAAAAAAAAATCTCGAGTATAGGCAGCGGGTTTTTTAATTTTTATTTTATTTATTTTTATTTTTTGTATAATCAAACTTTTTTCTTAATCAGAAACACAATGTTAACAAAATAATGTTCTCTTTTCAATAAACCCAAAACAAATATGCAAAACTGTAAATCAACGAATAAGAAAATGAGACGACAGGCCGATCCGAGTGCCTGAAGTGAGGAGATGCTGAACCAAGAGGTATTATCGGGCGTTTCAAGTGTTGTAAAGCGTAGGCGTGTGCTGCGCAAATATAGTTTTTTCGGTGTGTGTGTGTGTGTGTGTGTGTGTGTGTGTGTGTGTGTGTTTGTGTTGGGGCGGGGGGACGATGTTTTGGCTTGTAAGTTTGTAGCGGGAAACGAACGTACGAATTACAGTGCCGAATGTAAGCTTCAGGTTGCCTAGTCACAGTAACGGACATGGAAAACGGTAAGTTGGACGTAAATTTGACACTGACCAAAAAAAGTTCCACGTGGGTGTGTAAGTGAGGACAAACTATTAAAATATTCGAAGAGACATCATGCATTTCGAGTGCTAAAATGAGAAATATACCCAGGTTTGCTTGACTTCATAATTCAAAACAGGAACTGTGGTTTTGTTGTTACAACAGAAATGATTGTTGGAAGGCTGCAAAATATCCCCAAGTTCCATGTACATCATTTCATGGAAATAACCCTCAATGAATGTGAAACCAGTGAATCTGGTCATAGTAAAATATGTTATTTTAAAACGTAGAATTGGAACTCAACATCAGCATTAGCTACACAAATCAGTTGTTCCACTATCTTAACCTCTCATCACCGTTCACGGTAGGCGTTACCGCACCAATGTAAAAGTCACGGTAAAATCTCTTGCGACACACACTAAACTTTTATCGTGAAGACTAGCTTCATTGATCACATCAAATTAAAATCATTTGTGTGCTTAGACAGTGTGTCGCAGGGCCGCCTCTAGGGATGGGTGAACCGTGCCGTCGCCCAGGGTGCTAGATTTTTGGGTGCGGCAAATTCCTGAAATTTTGCGTAGTTCCGATAGGTTAAACTAAACAAGACAATGAAAAGTGGACGTGTCTTGCATAAATGTAAAAAAAAGTGAAAATAAGTTGGAAATACGAATTGTTACAGATTGATAGACATTAATACAGACAACAGTGGTACGCGTCACCCTAGAAGCAAAATAAATGTTGAAGGTTGAGCCAATGTGTTAGGCTGCTTCCGCGTGACGTCACTGTGGATTGTGAGAAGCTGTAGCAGGGCGAGGTGTATTCTTGCATTCGACTAAGGCACTGTTCCATGTAATTAACATTAATTTAAGAAAACAAGTGTGATATGAGCATAAACACAAAGGAACAGAATGCTACTTTTTACTACGGCCTGAAAACTCTTATATTGATATCTAGTAATGAAAACTGTAGAACTGTATGTTACAGGCCCCTTGATATTTATTGTATTCTGTGACATTGATGCTGATTTGATCTTAAAGACATATTCACTACAAAGAAATGCATGAGTGTAATATTTGAAAATAATATGTCATATTTGAATAAAGCTGAAAAAGTCGAAAAATGTGTCTGTGTGGGGGGGGAGGGAGGCGGCACTTGAAAGTTTTGCACGGGGCGGCAAAATCCCTGGGGCCAGCCCTGAGTGTGTGTTACATACTATTTTTGTTTTAAGGCTGCGCGGAGGTGTTAAACAGTAGAGGCCGTCAAACGCGGCCTGTCCTACTGACTTTAGTTTTCGTAGATTATTTTAATATATGATATAACAAAATCAATGAACTGTTAGCTGGCTTGTTGAAGTGGCCAGCAATAGATCTTCTGCTGACAGTGGGTTGGGATTCCTTATTGCTAAGGACAAGCTCCCCCCTTCGCTCAAAAAAAAAGTGATAGATGCTTCTCATCCTTTACTGACCTGTCCTGCAGTGTATGAGGCTAAAGTAAACCAGCGTATGTTCAAAATTCGAAAGTACCATCTTGCAGACAAAAAAAAATTGTCTTTAAATGATACAGCAAAATGTTCGTAGATACGTTGTTCGTCTCAGACAAATTACTAAAAGCAACTCAGTTCATTCTTACTTTAATATCAGACGTGAAAGTGCCGCATTTATGTCGGACACACTGTATACAATTATTTTCACCTTGTGGTAACACATTTTCTGAAAGCAGTTTACATTACTTTGTTCTTCTCTTCTAGATCCAAACCCGAAATATATATTCCATGAATTGTATTATGTGGAAGAAACCAGATTATGCCTCTCAAAGTCAAGTATGATCTGCTGTAAAACCGTAGCAGATAGTTGTTCATTGTAATCGGTTGCCACCCAATAAAAATTAGCTCATTATTGTTCTCTGATTATGGATCTTTAACACATCACGAGGGACGACAAACATAGCCAGCAATTCAGATTTTTCGGCACTGCAGTGCTTCACGCTACGCTCAACACAGGCTTGCGATCGCGGCCTGAGGCCGCTCAGATAACTGGCAATTACTTGTGAAAGAAGGTAGATATCAGTGCTATTACCATTTCAAAAACTTTTTTGGTCTTTTAGCTCCATTTCACTCGCTGTAATATACGGTCTAAAATGCAGAGAACAGTAACCTGCCCGCTATCTAACTTTTTCAATACACGATTTGTAAATCAAGTGCGCATACCTGACAAGAAGCATCATTTGAAAACGATTGTTACGAATTTTGAAATGGTGAATATTTTATTGGAAAGCTAAAATGTTGTACTACCCTGGTACCAAAAATCAGATTTTTTAACCGAATACTTTCATCAAAATCGAGTGAGGAGCTTTATGAAACTAAAAATTCGTGCGGAATGAAAATGAGCCTTTTTATTATTTCACAGGCAATGCAAAGCTAGTAAGGAAGAACTAATTTCATAAATTGATTTAGTGTGTTCGTATATACCATCAACAATTTTAACAACGTGAAAATCGAAAAAGTGTATTTTCCCACTTTATTGTCTCGGGTACGTCGGGCGCGTTGTGTGAACACGCAGCCGGCTGCGTGCGCCGACTTGGCTGAGACGGCTCAGCCAAGCTCAGCTCGTCCCGGCGGGCATGACGTGAACCCGGGAGTATCGTGACTCGTCGTGCCCGAAACGTCTCGCTCTCGCAAGTGTGACGTCATCGCTGTCCCTCTACCCGCTGTCGAGAGCGAGGCGCGAGCGCTACGGGAACCGAGCGGGAGTGGCGGCCGTTTTGACCGGCTCTATTAAACAGTCATCAGCTTTTGTTGGCTGTAGTACAGAATGATTTATATATAATAATTTTCGATTTATATCGAAGTATCGACCTCCACGAATTACCGCACCCTTTCCGTAAACGTGTACAAAATTGTACACGCAGTTCTGCGAAAATGTTACTGTAGCATTTTTTAAGATTATGTAGTTCATTACGTTTCTCAAACCAAAATAAAAGTGAGCGTGTAATTTTTGAAACAAACGACTTTGGGAAAAGGAGTGGTTCGGGAGAGGAGGATTGAATCTCGATTATAAGCTGCACCACGATTTTGTACACCAAAATTTGGGGAAAAAATGTGGCCTATATTCAAACAAATACGGTATTCCAAGACTCAAAGACCTTGTGGTGCAATGCCAATTGGATATCCCTTTCTGGGATACCAATATCCAGGGGCAAAGAGGTGGTGGCCAGCTTATCGACAAGCTCATTCTCCAGGATCCCAAAGTGGCCCAGGGTCTAAACAAAGTCTACTGAACAGCCAGACTTACTGAGTGCAAATATGGAGTTGTGAATGGATTGCACCAAAAGATGCGGAGAAAAACACTTGTCAAGGGCTTGTAGGCCACTCAGGGAGTTGCTACAGAAGACATACGACTTCTTGGGGCATACTCACAGGTGGTCAAGAGCACGAGATATGGCGATCAGTTCAGCAGTGAAAACAGTACAGCCAGGAGGCAGGGACTGTTGTTCAATTACATTGCCATGGACATAGGCGTAATCAACTCTGCCATCTACCAGGGAGCCATCGTATATATCACTTCTGCACCATGAAATGTGTCAAGAATAGCCAGAAACTGGCAATGGAGTGTTAGTGGTGAAACTGACTACAAACTATATATGCAGCCTCCTATGCTAACCTATTTTTGGGGCACCTAAAGGAGACCTTCCTAGCCTCCCAAAACCCCAAATCCTTGGTTTGGTTTCAGTTCATTGATGATATTTTCACAATTTGGATTCAGAGCCATCTCCCATCAGTTTCATTTGGATCTTAACGTGACCTGTCACCTTCATGGATGTTAACCTGCACCTCACTGATGGCTCCATCCACACCTCCGTCCACATTTAAACCTCCTAGTTACCAACAGTACCTGCACTTTGACAGCTGCCATCCATTCCATCAAAAAATACATTGCCTTGCCACCTGTGGATGGCGAATTTCCCGTGATGAGAATTCCCTTACCCAATATGCCAAAGGCCTTCACGGACAGACGTTACCCTTCTGACGTAGTCTACAAACAGATTTACCATGCCATAGCCCCACATACCACCAATCCTCCTTCTACCCCAATAACATGTCACTAAGAAGTGTCCTTCTTGTCACCCAGTAGCACCCCAGACAGGAACAATTAAATCACATCCTTGGTCAGGGCTTTGATTATCTGTCATCATGCCCTGAAATGACAGACATCCTACCCAAGTTCCTTCAGGCCCCTCCTGAAGAGGTGTTCCATCAACTATCCAATCTCCACAATATTCATATCCCTGTGGAAGACCCTAATCCAGAACTTGCTCAATCCACCCACCCAGCACTTCCTATTCCAGTCCTGACACATGCTTATCCTACCCAAGCAGAGGCTGGGTCATGTACAAAGCAGCTGCAATAATTGCACAGTGTCTTAAATTGGCATGACAACAACCCAACTATCCATCAGGATGAATGGCCACCATCCAACTGTGACAAAAAGCAATATGGGCCATCCTGTGGCACAGCATGCTACTGAACACATCACACTTGATTTCAATGGCTGCTTTATTATCTAGGCCATCTGAATGCTCCCCTCCATCACCAACTCTTCTGAATTGTGCAGGCGGTAGTTGTGCTTTCAATAAATTCTATGATCTCGTTACCAACTTGCCCCCTCCCCCCCCTCATTATCCAGTATCCCTCCAATTCATGTCTTCCTTCCAACTTACATTATTTATCCTTTTATTTTTTTATTTCGATATCACCTTAAATAATTACTTTTTTATTCCTTTTATTTTTATAGTTTAATATCCCCCCTTACCCACACAATTCTACACCTATCTTTAATCCTCTTCTGCCCCTTCCCTTTACTGCATCTCACATTCCCACCCTTCAGAGCTTTTACAATCCATCATGCAAAGCAGAATGTTCCATTCCCACCCTTACCTGGAATTCTCCCCCCTCCACTCCCCTCCTCACTCAGTGTCAAGATGCTGGTAGCACTGGAGTGACCGAAGGTGGTGGTCATGCGTTTGTCAGCGGCTGTGCTTGTCAGCGGCTCAATGATCTTCTTTAAGTGAGTTGTTAATTATCTTCTATTACTGACATTCCAATCTGGATTTTCCATTGTTAAAATACAGTAAAATTATTCCATATGTTGTAACTGGATTATTTCCATTTCCTTGATCTATCAGATGTTTGGCAAAATAAAAGTATATTTCATTTAATACATAACTAATAAAGTAAAATAAAATAACTGTGGTAAGTTCATATATTTCAGGAGAAGTAACTTTGTTTTATCTAGAGAGATCTGAAATGCAAGCATGTCATCCCTGAATGGAAGTGCAGTTGCAGAAATAAGGAATAAAAACAGTAAACTACTTTAATTAATACTTTATATTGCTTATCAAAATCTTACAAATATTATAAAAAAAACTTTTAATTGATTGTTCAGTGTGACTTATATTAGTAAATAGATCACAAACATCTTCATTATACTTCACAAGATGAGAGAACTTGAACATAAAGGGGTAATAATAACATAAATTTGAGCCTATGGGATGGAATATCTGGTACATATAAAAATTAAAATGCAATTGTCCATATTGAGTAACATTAAAATGTTATTAGTAAACTTTATTTTTCAAGTACAATTTTTATTTCCTGTATTTCTTTTTTGTACCATTTACTTGGCATGCAAGAAAGACTGCACCATCTTTCAGGAACAATGTGTAATGATTGTCTCCATTTGTGAAAAATCCTTGTTCTCTGACACCCCAGGTAACAGGACTATCGAGGAAGCCTTGAACATTCATACTTGCCCAACAAAGATCTCTTCTTTCTTCTGTATACTTCCTGAAACACCAATTAAAATATTAATTTGGTAATGCTAACAGCAGCACAACATAGTCATTATAGCACTGCTTGTTGTTGTTGTTTTGAGGAGACTAAACATCTAGGTCATCAATCCCATATAGCACAGCATAAATACATATTCTTCTAGGAAAATTGGAGAGATGTTTAGAGAAATGATAAGCACTTTAGTTTAGATGGCAGGCCATTTACTTGATAAAGAAGGGTAGGAACAGTACATGCAGGGTTCATATATGGGAAACAAACTTGAAATATTACACAAAGAGAAGAGAAAGTAAATGAACTGATATGGGAGATACAATACTGCCGAAAGTTAAAATAACTTTCCTGGATAAGATGATGCCATCTGAATGATTAAGCACCTTGGGGAAACCAATCAGGCTGAATTTACTCTACTTTAAGTTCGTAGGTTTCCACGGCCAGTGTCATTTTGAATAAACCAATTCTGGGTATTAGGCCACATCATTTTTGAACACTTAGCAAATGAATTGCCAATTGCTGATGTTTCAACCACTGTGCAGTGGTCCACTTCAGGGCAGTTAACTGTTGGATGCTGCTGAATGAACACCCTTATATACTGTGAAATTTTCAGTTATCTAATACAGATGACATACATCTAAGATGGTGATTGGCTGGCAGCTGTTTGTACTACAGAGCTGGGGTTAAGTGGGGCTGCTGGCTGGAGCACACTCGTGGTTCACTGGGCAGGGATTGCTGGCAGCTACGTTGAAGATAACTTGTAGTCATCCTCCCTATACATGGCCACTATACATTCGCTGACGCCTCTCCCATAAGGTAGTCGAGCTATAGGAAGAGTTTCTTCTGCATCATTGCCTATCTTGTCTTCCTTGTACCACATAGCTTGTATGGCTCTGTTGCTGGAGAAGCAGAATTATACAGATTAGATCAGCACATCAACCGCTTGCACAAGAACATACAGTTTATGGTGGAGATGAAACTATCAAAATGTACAGAACATCTAATGGTACACCAGGACACAGAGTCTACAGGAAACTGATGCACACCAATAGGTACTTACAGGCAGATTCTCATCATCATCCAAACACAGAAGAATGCTGCATTACATACGCTGACAGCAAAAGCTCACAGGATTAGCACCACTGACAACTTACAATTAGAACTGAGTCACCTGAAGACAACATTCCATGTGAATGGATACAGCAACAGAGCTATACAACAAACTATGTGGTGCAAGGAAGAAAAGATAGGCAACGATGCAGAAGAAACTCTTTCTATAGCTCAACTACCTTAAGTGAGAGGCATCAGTGAACGTATAGCCAAGGTCCTTATCTGAGGAGGAATCAAACCGATTTTCGAAAGTGGCCATAAGATCCTTGACCTGCTGAGGCCCACGAAGGATCCCACAAATTCCCTCCACACTGCAGGTGTGTATGAACTACAATGTGAGTGCGGCAAATTTACGTTGGTGAAACCGGGAGACCCATCAGCACGCATGTTTCTGAACATGAACATTACATACAATTGGGACAAGTCAACAAGTCAGCTGTGGCAGAACATCAGAAGGAATGCGGCGGTACTACTAAACTTCTGAGAACCTCGCGTGCTTGGCCAGGAACCGTGGATGCAACAACACAAAATAAGAGAAGCCATTGAAATAATTAAATGACCTAACAACATGAATAGGAAGGATGGCTACAAGTTACCTTCAATGTGGCTGCCGGCAATCCCTGCCCAGCGGACTGCGTGTGTGCGCCAGCCGGCAGCTCCACTTGACCCGGGGTCTGCAGTATAAACGGTGGCCACAGTAGAACTGATGCATGGCCTGAATGTTCGCAGCAGGAATCACCATCTCCTGGATGCTAGTTGCTGACTGGCTGTTGCCTACCAATCACTTAAAGGGTAGCGAACGTAAGAGCCTGCTGATACATTACTGCCAGCCAATCACCATCTTATATTTATGACGTTGGTATTAGATAACCAAAAATTTCACAGTATATAAGGGTGTACAATCAGCTGCATCCAACAGTTAACCGTCCTGAAGAGTACCACTGCACAGTGGTCAAAACATTGACAATTCATTTGCTAAGTGTTTAAAAATGATGCAGCCTAAAACCCAGAATTATTTTATTCAAAACTACTCTACTTTGTATGTAATATACTTGTGACAAACAAAATACACGCAGGTTTAAACAAGAATGTAATAAAGCTCATCCCAAAGCAGGCAGATGCTGACCAGGTTTAGATATTGCTTTGGCAGTTTCATGTCATGTTTCAAATCTAATTACAGAAAACAGAAAAAAAAAAAAAAAAAAAAAAAACTGCTAAAGGTTGACCTTGCAGAAAATCAGTTCAGGTTCCAGAGAAATCTAGGAACAAGCAAGGGCATATTGACTTTATGACTTGTCTCGGAAGAAAAAGGCAAATGTATGTTTATAACATTTGAAAATTTTGAGGAAGTTTTTGACACTGTTGACTAGAATACATGCTTTGAAATTTTGAAGGCAGTAGTCATAAACTGTAGACACTGAAAAATATCTACGAGTTTACAAAATATAGACTGCTGTTACAAGAATTGGAAGGTATGAAATGGGACCAGTAGTTGAGACGACAGTTAGTTATTCAATCTGTTCTTTGAGTAAGCTGGAGAGGAAACCACAGAGTAATATGAATTAAAGTTCGTGGATAAAAAATAAAAACATTAAGGATTACTGATGACATTGTAATTCTCTGACAGGATAATGGACTTAAAAAAGCAGTTGAATGGAATATATAGTGTTTTGAAAAGACATTTTAAGACGGGGATCAACAAAGGTAAAAAAAAAAAGTGATGGTTTGTAGCTGATTTAAAATTGGAGATAATGAGGAATTAGCTTAAGAAATGGCGTATTAAAACTAGAAGATGAGTTTCTTGGGTAGCAAAATAACAGGCAACGACTAAAGTGCAGAGAAAATAAAATGCAGACTTTCAGTATCAAGACTAGTATTACTGAAAAAGAGAAAGTCAATAACAATGAATAGAAATCGAAGCAGCAGAAAATAGTTTCTAATGGTGGTTCTATGTTTGTGTGGAACTGCACAGAAGTGAAATGTTGATAATGAGTAGTTAAGACAGGAAGAGAAGAGAAGATTTACAATGTTGGTGCTACATACAAACATCAGATAACTAATGAGGAGGTACTAAATACAATGGGACAAGCAATAATACTGTAACAGAAGCTGATTAAAAGAAGGAATCAGTGATACAATGTATCCTGAGACATCAAGGAATCATTAATTTGGTAATATAATCAAAATTGAAATTGCTGGACAGAGCAATAATTGACTAAAATAGACGGATGTGCGGATCACAGCAAGACATTAACACATTCATATTGACAATGATAACAACATTTCATTGAAAAACTTCAAACAGCTGTTGATGAACATTTCTATGGTTTCCAGCCAGGAGACAGTGATTAAATACCACAATGTTTTGAAAAGTCTCATTGTACTCATCTTCTTCTTTCTAAATGTGAAGATATTCCAAAACTCTTAATAATTATACTAGTGGTTCAATCCCTCAATGTGGCTACAGGTGGCTGGGTACATCCAGCTAGTGGGATGGCGATTGCAGTGGTGGAAAAAGCAGGTGTGCTATAGGTTGTTATTGTTTTACAGGGGACTAAACTACAAGGTCATCAGGTCCACTATAGGTTGCAGTTAAATCTCTGTCTGGGCATTCCAGCTGTGTCTCTCATGTTGAATACCCTCTCATCACATTGCCACTTGCACAGGATTTCAAGCTAAACTACTTTGGTATCCTTTATCCCTGTTGGCCAGATTATCATAAAGACCATTGTGATAGTAGACACAAACTTCTGCTAGGGGAGGGTTCAGTTCAGTCAGTGCATAAAAATTGTACCACACATCAGCAAATGAAAAGACATGATCCTTTGGTTAGATTCCCTGTGTCAGCATTATGCTAAAATCTACCTTCAGCACAGTAAAGTAGAACTTAATTCATTAGATTTCTGTTGAGTGAAACTATTGCCAGTATATCAATGCTGCAAGGAGAGTCAGTCATGCATGATGACTACAAAATATGACAGTAAGGCTTGATTTCCATAAATGCACACCTAAGACTACTGGGAAGTTGCTTTGAGTAATTGGAAAATCCAGTTTGCCAAACATTGGAGGATAATGATGCTTTAGATCAGGAAGGGTTATAAGATAACAAGAAAATGCACAGCCACAAAATCAACTACTCACAATTAGTACAAGGTATTTAATGTGCTATTTTTTTAAATTACAAATTTACAATTAAAGTTAGCCCACAATATAAGAAACAAAACCCAATCTTGATGTTACTGTAAGTAATTAATGATATTATATAAATTAAATGAAAAAAAAATATCTGAAAAAGGAGGACGATACTTTGACTAGTGTGGTCGGTCAGTCACATGACTCGTGGAGCTGTGAAGTTGTGGGAAAAAGCCATAGTCTTTTGGCTGGCAGACATAGTAGGGATAAGATGTTTCCTTAGGCAGCTGGGTAGCACTTGGAATTGTGTATAATGCATGGAATAAATGCATTTAGAAGGGAATGGCTCCAGTAGACATACGACCAGACTTAGAGACATTACTGTTGCTTAAATTTGTGTAGAGTAGGAGCTCAGACTTAAGTTGTTTGATAAAACTAAACATTATATCAGCAATATCACTTGTGTTATTCACTGATTCTCTCAGGTCGCTAAACTAAAGGGCATAAATGCAACAATAATCTTCTGCACCCTAAGTAGATCAGCCACCTGCTAAGTTTTAGGTTGTTCACATGCCCTAGGTTGAGTTAGTAGCATTATATGAAGTACCGTATATTGCTGCAAGAGATCACGAACACCGACTGCCGGCGTGGTGCAGGGGATAGCATCACGGACTGCGGTGCCGAAGGTCGCCGGTTCAATCCCGCACACTGGCAAAAATTTATTTCTTTGTAATTAACAATTCCAGAGTGTTCTATATCTTTCTTATGTTCAGTTGTAAATTCTACTTGTTTCTTATGTTAACTGTTCTTCTAATTTCTGGTAAATTCTGTCTGTGTATAAATAGCAGAGCACCCTGCCTGAGAGGCAGTGAGTGCTGTGTGTATGTTGAGTTCGTAATGAACGTGCTTTGAGTATAAGTGCTGTGTTCAGTTGCCTTTGAAGTCAAGCCTGCTCCCATTTCAACGCGACAATATTTCCGCAGATAAGACGATGGCTGAATCATAAGAAAAGGCCCCAAAATCAGAGGTCGTCTTATACGAGGGTACCAAAAAAAAAATATGGATTGAAATTTAGTGTGAAATTGGTAATTTTGCAGATGTGGTGCATAGCGCGGCTTCGACCTCCTAATGATATACATTGCAGTGGTCAAGTATCGAAACAACAGGTATCAAACTGACGAAATGATTTTTACAAAAATGTGATAGTGAAGGATGTGGTAAGGCAGGAACCTAAGAGTACAGCTTTCTGGGTAATTTACAAGAAACTGTATTCGAAGTAGCTCGGGCTGAAATGATATATATCGAACATACAACTGTAAATCGATTTAGTGTTTCTGAATCGTAGAAAACATACTTAAGGCTATGCTACAGATTACTTTTTTTGAAGTGAAAGTTAGATTAGGTATATGTTAAACAAGAAATTTTTAATTTTTAGTTATGAATCTCCTGTTCAAAAACTTTTGCTTATTCCATACATATCATTTTGAAACGTATCAATTCGATAAATATCATTTGGAGCTCGAAGCCTCGCTACAGCCACCCTATGTAGAACATCTGCGAAATTACCCTGAAATTTACATTGTGGAGGAAAGATTTATGGAAACAAAGGTTTGCTCAATTAAAAATAAAAAATATCCGCTTTTCGAGCTTTATTAATTTACTGAGTGGACAAGGGTACATATGAAAACCTTTACGCTGTAGTGTACTGGATACGCTATGA
Organism: Locusta migratoria; assembly: GCA_026315105.1. Classification (NCBI taxonomy): domain Eukaryota; kingdom Metazoa; phylum Arthropoda; class Insecta; order Orthoptera; family Acrididae; genus Locusta; species Locusta migratoria. The sequence goes on along the minus strand of CM048745.1, from coordinate 700,541,311 downwards.
CAAATAAATACCCGGTACATGCCACATTAACTGAATAATAAACATTTTTACAGATCACTTGATACATTCAGTGTACACAATAGTCGAGTCCAAACAATACTCAAAGGCCCGCGTGGGCTATCTAAACCTCAGCTCAGAGATATTCCACTCCAGGTAGAGTTGATCTCGACGTCGCCACAATGCCATAAAGCAGGAATACAATTAATTTTTCCAATGCAGCTTGATTTTACAGTGTCGCTTATCAAAAAAATTTCTCAATATATCCAGAGTTGCACAGAAACTTATATTTACATATGGAGCAGTGAAAAGGTTAAAATATTTCAGAGCTATAACCAACAATTGTGGCTTTCTTTGAAATCCTTTATCTTCTGTTCTTGGGAAATTTTGTTCGTTTTCAACTGCATAATATGTGCATCGGCACAGTTAAATGTCATCTCAGCGAAAGAAATTACTTTTTTCTTAAACTTCGCGGTTTAAAAAATAAATAAATAAAGAGAAAAAAAAATAAAAAATAAAGAACCCATGCTTCTTCATGATCGGACACAACGTAGCACTACACGCACGAAAGTTCAAAAGCAGACCACAAGGTGCAAACACTGCAACAAAGGGTGATATCCAGGTGTACCAATCACAAAAACTACTTATGGCAGCTCCTAGCGGCATTTTTCAGAACTACCATTTACAAAACCTATTTATGATGGCTTCTAACGGCATTTTTTGGAACTTCCTGAAGCTTTGCCTCTGAAGTTAAGTCGCAGTGTATTGTTAGATCCCGAAAACTGGAAAAAAGGTAACTTGGCAGTCATTTCATAGGCCAGATATATGCTTAAACTATAAAATTTTAATGGAAATTTGTACCTAGTCTTATCTGAAGGTTGTCTTATCTGGGGAAATAATATTATTGGAGGCTACTATTTGGCACATTGTAGAGCATTTTCTGAAAAGAAGCATAGTATGTGAGCTGAAGATAGATGGCGAAACAGTAATACTGGTACTAGTAGATAATTTTGGCACAAAAATGTGAAATTAACAAAGGGTTTGTTAACTTCAAAAATGGATATCATGGAAGGTGAAGAGTGGGATACATGAGGGGTGTAACTTACAAGCAATTGCCAAGTACCATTGAAACTACATTATGAAGAATGGTCAGGCATTTATACAGTGACTGCAGGAAGCAAGTGGGAGATCTATTAGTTGACTTTAAAGATTTGTTTTGTCTGCAAGGTCTGTTAACAGATACAAAGATGACACTACATAAAATACCAATATCACACACCATACAAGTTCCCGAAGCACTTGCAACCTGTACTAGAGGAGTTTATTGATCAAAAATTGAGAGATGGAATCATAGAAGAGAGTAATAGAGCATAGGAGAAGGTGGGGGATGATTTGTGGTTGTGCCTAAAAAGTCGCCAGATGGTTCTAAGAAATATAGGCCTCCTTTTTTTTTATTTATTTATTTATTTTTTTTTAACTATCATCATTTCAATTCTAAGACTGTAACAGACGCTTATCCTTGCCAAATATCACTGAAACCTTAGACAATTTGGGGCAGTGCAGATATTTTTCGACCATGGATTTCAAGACTGGTTACCACCAGCTGAGTTCCACACATCACCCATCATCACCTCATGGCCTAGGTCATGAAAACCTTCCCCTTCTGTTACTTGTTCCCTTTTTCTTCCCGCCACCTCTACCTGATGAAAGAACACAGTTCTGAAAGCTTGTAGTATTTTTGTTTCCTTTTTCATTTGTGTGACTATCAGTTGTATAGAACTAAGTACTGACAAGCCAATATACCTCTTTCAAATAATATTTTAAAACTTTATTTAGTTGGTTGGTTTCTACCATCAGGTGACACTGCAAAAGTATAATCCAATACCGACAGAAAATACGAGGGCTATTCAGAAAGTAGTGAACATTTTGGCACTAAAAAAAAAAAAAAAAAAAAAAAAAAAGAAAAAAAAGAAAAGAAAACTAAGTACAAGAACAACATTTTATTATATACATCTGAAAGAGTGACTACAATACTACTTTTACACATAGTCACCAATCAAATTGAGGCACTTATCATTTCTGCCACCTGAGCCTTCAGCCAGTGAGTTCAGCCTGGAGTACTGCATCTTCATCAAATGTCTGTAAAACTTGTGGAAAAGAAAGTGAAAGCTCCGTTACTGTGAAGTGAGGTTTTCACGAATCATTTCATCAACTTTAGCGACAAGATCGTCAGTCACAATGCTCGGGCATCCTCTTTTCTTTTCATCATGAAGATTGGTTTGGCCACTTCTAAATTGAATGCACCATTTCTGGATGAAACATTCGCTCACTATGTTGTTTCTGTACACTTCGCACAGTTAATGATAAATTGCTATAGGTTTTAGGTTTTTTGCCAACAAAACCATATCACAGACTTCACTTCACAACTGGCAGGGTTTTTTGATTGCATATCACATTTTAAATTCGAATATTGAAAAAACCAGAAGTGCAGAGACATACCTGTTGTTATGGCTGGATGCCGATTGACCTGCCGAGCCTGCACATACCAAAAAATACATGTGAATGATGAGCGCTAGCTGTGTCAGATGTAAAATTCCTTACTTTCTGAATAGCCCTCGTATTGTGTCTAAAGCTCCAGATTCCTCAAGTCTTTGCAGAATCTCTGTTGGAAAGTGATTACTTCACCATTATTCTTCATAATGGATACTTGACTTCAAAACCTAGTTGCCAACTAATTATCACGTACAAGTGAGGCTGCATACAATGTATTACTTCTCAATGTCTTCCATAAAAAAGTTGATTAGCAAAATGATGTGGGGCTACTCAAGCTAATGTTGTCAATCAATTTATTCAGTTAAATAATTGATCCACCCCCCTGAACCACAGATATTGCCGAGGTGGGATGGCGTGCGTGCCTCAACGATACAGATAGCCATACCGTAGGTGCAACCACAGCGGAGGGGTATCTGTGGACAGGCCAGACAAACGTGTGGTTCCTGAAGAGGGGCAGCAGCCTTTTCAGTAGTTACAGGGGCAACAGTCTGGATGATTGACTGAGCTGGCCTTGTAACATCAGCTAATGTGGCTTTGTCACACAGTTACTGCGAACGGCTGAAAGCAAGGGGAAACTACAGCCGTTACTTTTCCCGAGGACATGCAGCTCTACTGTATGAACATATGATGATGGCATCCTCTTGGGTAAAATAGCCCCCATTCGGATCTCCGGGCGGAGACTACTCAGGAGGATGTGATCATCAGGAAAGACAATACTGGCATTCTACAGGTCGGAGCGTGGAATGTTACATCCTTTAATCGAGTAGGAAAATTAGAAAATTTAAAAAGGGAAATGGATAGGTTGAAGTTAGATATAGTGGGGATTAGTGAAGTTCGGTGGCAGGATGAACAGGATTTCTGGTCAGGTGAGTACAGGATTATAAATACAAAATCAGTTGGGGGTATCACAGGAGTAGGATTGATAATGAATAAGAAAATACGTATGCGGGTAAACTACTATGACCAGAACAGCGATCACATTATCATTGTCAAGATAGATACGAAGCAAACACCGACAACAGTAGTACAGGTTTATATGCCAACTAGCTCTGCCGATGATGAGGAAATCGAAGAAATATATGAGGAACTAAAGGAAATTATTCAGACAGTTAAGGGAGAGGAAAACTTAATTGTTATGGGGGACTGGAATTCGGTAGTAGGAAAAGGAAGGGAAGGGAAGATAGTAGGTGAATATGGTCTGGGCAAAAGGAATGAAAGAGGAAGCCGCCTGGTAGAATTTTGCACAGAACATAATTTAGTTATAACAAACACCTGGTTTAAGAATCACAAAAGAAGGTTGTGTACGTGGAAGAGACCAGGAGACACCGGGAGATACCAGATAGATTTTATAATGGTAAGACATAGATTTCGGAACCAGGTTTTAAAGTGCAAGACATACCCAGGGGCAGATATAGACTCTGACCATAACTTGTTGGCTATGAACTGTAGGCTGAAACTGAAGAAACTACAAAAAGGTAGGAAAATAAGGAGATGGGACCTGGATAAATTGAAGGAACCCGAGGTTCTTGAGAATTTCAGAGGGAGCTTCAGGCAACAATTGACAGAAACAGGGGAGAATAAAACAGTTGAGGAGGAATGGGTAAAATTGAGAGATGAAATAGTGAAGGCAGCAGAGGACAAAATAGGTAGGAAAGCAAGACCTACAAAGAATCCTTGGATATCACAGGAGATACTAAATTTAATCGATGAAAGGAGAAAATATAAAAATGCAATACATGAAACAGGCAAAATGGAGTACAGATGACTAAGAAATGAGATTGACAGGAAGTGCAAAATGGCTAAGCAGGAGTGGCTAGAAGGCATATGCAAGGATGTAGAAGAATGTATAAATAGGGGAAAAATAGATACAGTCTACCGGAAAATAAAAGAAACATTTGGAGATAAGAAAAACAGCTCTATGAATATCAAGGACACTGATGGAAAACCAGTTCTCAGCAAAGAAGGGAAAGCTGAAAGGTGGAAAGAGTATATAGAGGGGCTCTACAAAGGAAATGAACTTCGAGACACTATTGTAGGAAGGGAAGAGGATGTAATTGAAGATGAAATAGGAGATACTGTACTGAGAGAAGAATTTGACAGAGCCCTGAAAGACCCAAGTCCAAACAAGACCCCTGGAGTAGATGATATTCCCTCAGAGCTACTGAAGTGTCTGGGAGAACCAGCCATGACAAAATTGTTTCACCTCGTGTGTAAGATGTATGAGAGAGGTGAAGTACCCTCAGACTTTAAGAAAAATGTTATAATCCCCATTCCAAAACTACAGAACCATCAGTTTAATAAGTCAGGGTTGCAAAATATTAACACGAATTATATATAGAAGGATGGAAAAGCTGGTAGAACCCGACCTTGGAGAAGATCAGTTTGGGTTCAGGAGAAATGTAGGAACACGGGAGGCAATACTCACTTTACGGCTTATCTTAGAAGATAGATTAAGAAAAGGTAAACCTATATTTCTAGCTTTTGTAGATTTGGAGAAGGCTTTTGACAATGTTGATTGGAATAAACTCTTTCAAGTTCTGAAGCAAGCAGGAGTAAAATATAGGGAGCGTAAGGTTATTTACAACTTCTACAAAAACCAGACAGCGGTTGTCAGAGTTGAAGGGCATGAAAGGGATGCAGTGGTTGGAAAGGGAGTAAGACAGGGTTGTAGACTTTCCCCAATGTTGTTCAATTTGTACATTGAGCAAGCTACAAAGGAAAGTAAGGAGAAATTTGGAGAAGGAATTAAAGTTCAAGGTGAAGAATTAAAAACATTGCGTTTTGCCGACGACATAGTAATTCTGTCAGATACAGCAAAGGACCTGGAAGAGCAATTGAACGGAATGGACAGTGTGCTGAAAGGTGCATATAAGATGAACATTAACAAGAGTAAAACTAGGGTAATGGAGTGCAATGTAAGAAAATCAGGTGATGCTGAAGGGATTAGATTAGGTAACGAAACAATAAAGGAGGAAGATGAGTTTTGTTACTTGGGCAGTAAAATAACAAAGGATCGTCGCAGTACAGAGGATATAAAATGGAGAATGGCAATGGGTAGAAAGGCGTTCTTGAAAAAGAGAAATTTGTTAACAGCGAATATTGATTTAAGCGTAAGGAAGTCCTTTCTGAAGGCATCTGTATGGAGTGTTGCCTTGTATGGGAGTGAAACATGGACGATAAACAATGTGGACAGGAAGAGGATTGAGGCTTTTGAAATGTGGTGCTACAGAAGAATGCTGAAGATTAGGTGGGTGGATCGCGTAACTAATGAGGAGGTACTGAACAGAATTGGGGAGAAAAGAAGCTTCTGGCATACCTTGACTAAAAGAAGGGATAGATTGGTAGGACACATTCTTAGACATCAAGGAATTGTGAATTTAGCATTGGAGGAAAGTGTGTGGGGTAAAAACCGCAGAGGAAGACCAAGAGATGGATACAGTAAGCAGTTTCAGACAGATGTAGGTTGCCGTTCTTATGTGGAGATGATGAGGCTTGCTCAGGATAGGGTATTGTGGGGAGCTGCATCAAACCAGTCTCCGGACTGAAGACCACAACAACAACAACAACAACAAATAATTGATTGATTAAATTAAAGACAAAAATACAATGAAAGCTTTCATGGCACGAATTGTTATTACTTGAAATTTCCTGGCTGAGATGGTTTGGTCCAAGGAAGTTTCAAGTAATAGAGACAGCAGATAACAACCTACCTTAAAATCTCTAGAAGCTTCAGAACAGGCTTGTTTGTGAAGAATCCTTGCCAGCTCATGTAAGCAACTTGGCCAGTTAGTTTACAGCCATCAGGAACACTATAAGTTGACAAAAAATCTTCTGCTGGCTCCAAATTCCTATTTAGACACAAATAATAGTTGAATTCATACAACTGGATTCATGTTTAAACATACACAATTAAATATCAGTCAAACATCTAGGTATGAAAACTTTATTTCAATGGATTAAATCTTCTCATCTTCTCAAAAGTAGTATAAAGGATAGAATCAAGTGAAGTTACATAATAACTTCCAACAGAAAGCAGGACAGGTACAAGTAGTTATTAAAATTGGGGCTCTTTCTCTTATTTGTCAATGATCATATAAGAACAAGTATAGTACATAACAAGTGCTTTCACAGTGAAGACATAAGCCATTAAAACAATAAGATTATAGAATTCAAAGTATTAAGTTTGAAACCCAGTGTTCACAAACATATATGGCTATGGAATTATAGAAGACAAATCAAATTCAGTAAACTGTTTAGAATAGTGATGACACCGAGTTTTCTTAAGGACAGGTTTTTCATTTTAGAGCAGTATAAATGAATAAATTATGGCATAGTCACTGTCACACAGTAATAATATTGTTTTATAGCAATCAAACTGTTCAAAATAGTAATGACTCCGAATTTTCTTAAGCACAGGTTTTTCATTTTAGAGCATAAATTATGGCATATTCATTGTCAAACAGTAATAATATTGTTTTATAACAATCATGGAAATTAGGAGGAAAGAGCGTACTAAAGTTGTTTTTATTATTGCTATTATTATTAATTTTTCTCTCCACTAAAGGGACAGTTTCATTACTGAAGCGTTCTTAAACACTGGCAGGTCTCCACTGTATTGTCATGCCTTTTCATATGGTATCGAATGCAGTCTGTTTTATTTTGTTGATGTTGGTGACTCATTTTATCAAAATGACTTTAATAATTATTAATGGAAACTCCAGGTTGGAATTCAACAATATAATAAGGACAGTTTACAACTAGCGTAATGACGAGCTGCAACAGGCGCATAAAAAAAGACACACATGCAACATTTAAGCTATTGATCATGGCCTTCTTCACAATACTGAATATTCACACAATCACATAGGCACACTTTACAATCACACAACTGTCATCTCTGACTGCCACACTCCAAATTACATTCCACAGTGAGGGAATAGAGAAGAAAAGGAGAGGAGGGATAGGAAGGTTGTATCATGGTGGTGGGGATGGATACAGCACAGCCTTATGGAACACGTCATGTTAGATGGGCAGAAATAGATGCAGCTTAGATATGGAGTGGTGAGGCAGGCGAGCAAAAAATCAATAAACACACACACACACACACACACAAACGCAGCAGCAGCAGACAAAATAGGAGAGGTCCAGGATTCATAATTCCGAGGGCACTGTTATATTAGCATAACTGATTTATTGAGCAGACAACATCAAATACAAGAACCTATCAGTTGTGTCATAAGTTCTGAGGGAACTGGTACATTGGGACAGAAATTGCAGTAAGATAACATTCATGGCAAGAAAACCTTCAAATCTTACAGATATGCCTTCACATGCTATGCTAGCACATATGTTTAGGTGTTTTCCTACACTTAAAAAACATTTATATTAATTACTATCGATTTTGACATCTGTGAAAGCAAAATAAAACATTGATCTGCCTTCTTCTTCTTCTTCTTATTTATTTTTGTGAACTTCAACTCACATTTAAAGTAGGTGACCTTAACACAATGAAGTGAGCACAATAAAACATACATCTAGTAAGATTTTTCCCCTTAAAAAAGCAACACACTGATCAGGGTATGTCTGTGAATGCAATAAAACATAGATTTATCAGCATCCAGTGACAGAATATTATTATTATTATTTTTTAAGCAAAGACAGAAATCATTATGCTGATTGTGATTACCTAACTACAGCTGATGTACTATACTGGAACTCTGCCTTATGCTTGGCTAGAGATCCCATTCCCTCATCTTACTTTGGTTGACAAAAGAACAACACAAATCATAACTTGACTTTCTCATCCCGTATTTCACCACTTTCATAATTGTACTTCAATGTTATGAAAAAATTCTCTCTTGGTGCTACGTTGCATTGAAAATTGCCAATACATGATCCACTTTCAGGGTTATTGTATCCTAAATTGTCCGGAAATGTTACTGACATACAGTAAAATGTCACTGTGTAGTGTGGAACTTCTACTAGAGACAGGGCAAAAGTTCTCTATTGCGTGTTTCGACGTGTCTCATTTCCAGCAGCTACAGCTTAGGTGAATATTTGTTCTGAAAAGTAATTTAAAAGCAATGTAAGTACATTTGTTTAATAATGATAAAAATTTGAGTAACACATGACTCTGGACTTGGAATTCAACAATATAATGACTACATGTTGCAGCTCATTACGATCATGATCTTCTAGCCATAGGCAGCCACACACACACACACACACACACACACACACACACACACACACACACACACTTAGATTTTTGCCACAGCCTATCGGCAGAACAGAAAACACTCATTCATACAATCACAACTCATTAACATACAACCGTTATCTCTGGATGATGTGTTTTGAATTATTTGTGAATAACAAATTTTATTTGTAATCATTAAACATCATTCCAATAATATTGCCACGAGTTTTCCGAGGGAACTCGTTGCACAGTGGATCACAGTTCCTCTTATACAATGTCCCGTTTATAAGTCGAAACTCTCCTTTGGCCGGTTCTTCTTTCTTCAAGGTCCCTATGGTTTTAATAAGCCTGGATCTTCCTTCTTTTGAGCTGTAATGTCACCTAACTCAGTGAGGGCTGAAAGTTCATCCATGCTCTTGCATTCAGCTAATGGATTCCTCAAAAGGAAGTTGATGTCCTTGTGTTTGTGCTGTATTTATTCAGTAAACCATTCACCGTCATGACAGACCACCATTCTTTATATTGGTTGACCAATTTGAAGGATCCATCAGGTCGACTAGCAAGATGGGCACTACGACTCCAAGAGTACAATGTCACAATGGTATTCAAAAACTGGCACAATTAAAAGTACGATGACTGCTTTTCGAGGAATCTATTAGCTGAAGACAAAAGCATGGATGAAATTTCAGCTCTCACTGACTTAGGTGACATTACAGCTCAACAGAGGCAAGATCCAGCATTATTACAAACCATAGAGGCCTTGGAGAAAGGAGAACTGACCAAACGAGAGTTTCAACTTATAAACAGGACATTGTATATGAGCAGCTACAATCTACTGCGCCACGCATTCCGTCGGAAAACTCGCAGCATTGCTTCCCTTTCTGAAAGAACAGCGACCTATAATTAAGACTCCCTTTGGAGCCAGCTGCAGTGTCCTCGATCTTGTCATGGGTCCTCTGTATTGCAGTTCTGGAGAATCCTTCCATTCTACCTGCACGCCTTTTTTACAGAGACAATGACCGGTGCCAGACGATCCTGTCATGGCTTCACTGTTATCACAATGGTCTTCAAGAGTCCTTGAACAAGAGGCCGTTTTTGTCTATCTGTTCTCTGGGATCGTGCTAAGGCTTCATACGGAGGATGTGCACAATGTCTCTTCATTTTTGTCATTTTGAGGAAGGCTCATAATCCTCGACTTCGTATGTGATGTACGACTGGCGGCGAATGACACGATACGCACAGAAGTATCGCTTCAGTAACTTTTCCGACAGCCCAACTTTCCATACAAGGGTAAAAATCCATACCAGATCTTCTGGGCTGTACAAAACAGGTTGGTGCATTGTCGTTATATTTTGTCAGACTCTGGTAGTAAAATAAGAGCACTGTACAAGTAAACACTATAATTTCACAGCATATGTGCAACTGAGTGCAAGTACACTTTTCCATAGGCTTGTGGATGACATATATTGACTATACATCCATAGTAGAGGCATGATTGAATGAGGGCCTGATAGAGCTGCAGGAGCGTTGGGGGGTGCAGCACCCCAAATGGTGTAGCTCAGACAACGCAGGATGTTTAGGTGCTACCAGCATTTTTGTTTGAGCTGTCAGAGATGTGGCACCCAAGTAAGATGGTCATCCAACAACATCCCTAAAAATCAGTGCATCTCTTCAACGTGTGCAGCTCATCAGCAAAATAAAGTTCAGGTTCTGGGTTTACCACCTGACCTCGACAGAAATGCATCACCCGGATTTTTGAGGCAGAAAACTGAAAACTGTGGGCATTTGCAGTTGTAGGCATTTGCAGTTGTGGGCATTTGCCCACGACTTTGTTCTTCGAATTGCTATTTGCAACCTTCATTCAGCAACACCGATGCTGGCGGAGCTAAAATACATGCAGAAGTCATCAGCATACAAGGAAGTGGAAACCAATGTCCCACAGCCGCAGCAAGACCATTAATTGCAACTAAAAATAGAGGGACACTAAGAACAGAACCCTGTGGGACACTGTTTTCTTGACAATGAAATGAGCTGAGACAAGTACCAACACAAACACAAAAAGAACACAGTGCGAGAAAGTTCTGTATGAATACAGGAAGTGAACCCCCATAAGCCCCAGTCGTACAGCGTAGACAGTATATGGTGGCACCAAGTGGTGTCATATGCCTTCCCCAGGTCAAAGAAGATGGCAACCAGATGTTCGCAGCAAGAAAAGGCTGTACAGATAGCCGACTCCAGCGACACGAGATTGTCGATAGCGGAGCAGCCATGGCAGAACCCACCTTATTGTGCGGCCAAGAGTTCCCGGTCCTCGAGGATCTACATAAGCCTCTGACTCACCATGCGTTTGAGGAGATTGCAAGGAATGTTGGTGAGCTGATTAGTCAGTAACTATCAGCCAACTGTGGATGTGCCCCAGGCTTCATCACTGGGATGATGACACTATTCCGCCATTGAGACAGGAAAACACCCTCTACCCAGAGGTGATAGAGTAGGGCAAGAAGCAGGTGCTTAAAGAGTCCACTGATAGGTGTCGGAAGAACTGATTGTGAATCTGATCTGGTCCATGGGAGTTATCTGGGCATGCAGCAAGGGCACTTTCAAACTCCCACTCAGTAAAAGGGATGATGTATGTTTCCTGGTGTTGCGTTCAAAAAGATATCCAGTTTTGTTTTGCGCGCTCTTTAAGGGTGCGGAAATCCGCACCATAAGCAGCAGTTGCTGAGGTGCGAGCAAAGTGGTTTGCCAAGTGCTCAGTTATGGTGAGAGGGTCAGTACAGATTGTACCCTCAATGCTGAGACATGGGATTCCCACCGGTGGGCGGTGACCAAAGAGGCATCAAACTTGCGACCATACTCGTGAAGGAGATGCACGGGAACCAATGGAGGCTTTGCTGGATTAATCGCCACGCCCGTGCCCGAAGACGCTTGAAGCCGATAAGATGATCAACCGAAGGGTGGCATCAGTGGTGCTGTAGTGCACGCCGATGTTCCCAGATGGCTTCAGCAATCTCCGGTGTCCACCACGGCACTGACTTACAGTGGAGTGTGGTGGGAACAGTTTTCTCGGCTGCAAAAACGATGGCCTCTGTGACCTGTTGTACAGCAGCATCAACATCAGCCAGAAGGGGAGAGGGAATCACAGCAGCTGAGGAATAAGCAGGCCAGTCAGCCAGGCAGGCCAGCAAGGCAGACGGGCAGCAAGCGGACATTGTGGGAGCAAAAGGGTGATAGGAAAATGGTTGCTGCCACACAGGTCATCGTAGACCCTCGAAGTGAGGTGTGGAAGAAGGCTAGGGCTGCAGACAGACAAGTCTATGGCGGAAATGTTCCATGCACCACACTAAAATGCATAGGAGCACTGGTGTTAAGGACACAGATGTTCTGCTACGTCAGTAGAGTCTCGACATCTCTATCGCAGACTGAGGCCTGTGTGCCACTCCACAAAGTGTGGTGCGCATTGAAATCCCCCAAAAGATGGAAGGGTGGGGGAAGTTGGGCTACCAAGGCAGCGAGATCTACAGGAATGACATCATCATCTGGTGGAAAGTATGCAGAACACACAGTAAAGTCTTGCAATGCCCAAAGCCTAACAGCGACTGCCACTAGAGGCATTTGAAGAGGCACAGCAGTGCTTGGGACAGACGCAAGGACACAGGTGCAAACTCTAACAGAAACTCTGCCGTAGATTGAATGATTTTTATAGTAGCCCCGATACCCCTGAAGGGCAAGGGTCCTCTTGACAGGAAACCAGGTTTCCTGTAGGGCTAAACAGAGCACAGAGAAGCGGCACAACAACTGCCGCAGTTCAGCTATGCAGCTGAAATAACTACCGCAATTCCACTGAAGGATTATGTGGTGTCGCACAAGTACAAAGTGCGCGCCACCTACTTTCGCCGCGCGCCGCCATGCACGCACGGCGCGGCGTTCTTACGACGACAGTCACGAGCGCCCTCTGCTGCAACTCCGCTCGTGGCCACCACTGAATGACATCGTTCACTTGGGACTGAGATAGGAACCAGTTAAGACCTTTGGAATCAGATAGGCACCAGTGAAGACTTAGCTATCGGATAGGCACTAGGCAGGCCTCTAGCTCAACTATGTATCAGCATTCTGCCGTACTGAACTATGTAAAAGTTAAGTATTGTATAAATTCTGTGCAATATATATCTCGTTCTAATTTACTCTAGTGTTTCTAGTTTCTGACTGCTCCCCTCCGTACCTGCACCAGCGTGCTATCTTTATTTCTGTGTCGGTCTCATTCCACTCGGCCACCGACACCTACGACGGAAACGAGACACAAAAGCGGCGACGAGGCTGGGACACAATAGTGGCGACGAGGAGTGATAGAACCTTGGACCAGCCCTCTTGCAGCAGCCAGACAGCAGCAGTCGGAGCACGCAGAAATTGCTCCCGCCCACCCACCCTTATTATAAGATTTTTGGGGGAATGTTTTCAGTTACGTGTTTTGTGTACTTTTTTTGTTGCAGAGCGTCCTCTTTCATATTGCATTTGTGTTGTTATAATTTTCTTGTATGCGCGGCACCTAATCGGTCAGCATGGCCACTACCCCGAACCCAAACTTAATGGAAATTATTCAGTTACAGACGGCGCAAATCACTCAACTACTGCAGGCCGTGTCGCAGTTGACCGCACAGGCTGCTCACCAACAACAACAGCCGTCGCTTCAGCAGCCCACACCTACCGCCACAACGCTTCCTACATTTTGCCAGTACAACGAACGTGAGGAAGAATGGAGCGACTATTTCACGGCTCATCAAATTACAGGTAAGAGAGTGAAGAACCTTTTCTTATCGATTGTGGGCCCCCAGACTTTCGTGTTACTGAAGAAACTTTTCCCCCATGCATCTCCTCGTGATGTAGACTTTGAACAAATAGTAGAGGCACTAAATGCTCATTATGAGAGAAAAGTTCTCGTAGCCGCTGCACGGTACCGATTTTTCCAACTTAAAAAATCACCCAAGCAGTCACACCAGGAATGGATTACGGAATTGAAGGGCTTAACCCGCCAATGTAAATTTACTTGCTCTTGTGGACTTTCTTATAGTGACGTTATGTTGAGGGATGCAATTACGCAGAACATTCAGGACCCCAGAATTAGGGCAGCAATTCTAAAACAGTCTGACCCCTCATTAGACAGTGTACTGCAGCTTATAGAAGCGCATGATACCTTTGACTTAGCAGATACAGAAATGCAAAGCCACAGTGTTAATTCAGTGCTCCGTAACGGACGCTTTCCTAGCCGTAGTTCTCAGTATATCACTAGTGATTCTTTAAATTCTACCGGCCGTGCTGAACAGACAGTGAACAGTAGCCAGTGTAAAAGTGCGACGCAAAGGTCGCCCCATCGTGTTAGAAACAGTAATTTGAATAACGGGTGCCAACGCCCATTTCAGAAAAATGTTCGTAGATCTTGCCCCCAGTGTGTATCTCGCCACAAACGTGCGCATTGTCCTAGTCGCAACGCAACCTGTTATCAATGTGGCGAAGCAGGACACATACAAACAGTGTGTATGCAAAACAAACGTTCAAAGAACGGTGCCTTTAGAAACAGTACTTCACAGAGTGCAAGAACAGTTCATGCAGTAACTGTTATAGACGCTGTGGGATTGAACAGTGCTTTAGTTGGTTCCCAATTGCAAGACAGTTCTTCTGCGCCTACTGCAAAACTATATAGTGAGCCACACCGCAAGCGCCGACGAGCGCGTAAATCTGTGCAACGGAAACGGGTTCGGGACAAGCATAAAGACTATGTACAATGCAATCCAGTAGTGAACCTAGTGCCTTCTACAACTTCTCCTTGTAAAAGTGCCCAGTACTGTGTAGCTACTCAAAAGTTTAGTGCAGTAGTTAGTGAATCTGTAGTAGCCTCGCATTGCGCGGACGCCGATCCAGCGGTAGTTCCATCTAATGACAGTAATATTTATCTGTGTGCCGATTCTGCACTGCTTCCTACCGCACGCAGCCCGCGCATGCGGAAGCGTGGTAAACAAGTTCTAGCAGACGTTGCCCATATTCGCGCTCCTGTCGAGCGCCACAACCAAAAACGTTTTGTGACTTTTTGCACAGAAAATAAGACTGTGAAATTTCAGCTTGATACTGGTTCCGCTGTCACATTAATAAATAAAGATACTTATGAACTTCTGGGTTCGCCAAAATTGACGCCGTGTCAACAAGTGTTAACAGCATATACAGGTCAAAATATTCCCGTGCTAGGAACGTGTAGCCTGCCTGCCTCTTTTCAAGGTGTAACAAAAACAGTTGCTTTTGTAGTTCTTCAGGCCAAATCTACACAGAACATTTTTGGACTAGATGCATTCGACTTGTTTGGCTTATCAATTCAAAGGCATGTGCTGCAAATTTCGTCAGTAGTGCCTCAGGACAAAATCAATGCATTGTGTGAAAAATATAGTGACTTGTTTTCGCCGGAACTAGGTTGTGCAAAAGACTTCGTGGCACATGTAACTTTAAAAGAATCTGCTGTACCAAAATTTCGTAAAGCTAGACCAGTGCCTGTCGCAATGCGTGATACAGTTGCTGAAGAATTTAAACGTTGGCAAGATAGTGGGGTGATTTCTCCTGTTTCTGCGAGTCAGTGGACCTCGCCAATAGTAATACCCAAGCCGTCAGGAAAACTTCGTCTCTGTGTGGACTTCAAATCAACAGTGAACAGTCAAACAATTGTTGATACTTACCCCCTGCCCAGACCTGAGGAACTGATGGACAAATTAGGACAGTCTCGCTTCTTTTCTAAGACTGATTTAGCAGAGGCATACTTACAAATTCCGCTTGATGACGAGTCAAAAAAATTTTTCGTCATTAATACTCACATGGGCCTTTTCAAATTTCAACGCCTACCGTTTGGCAGTTCTTCCGCCCCTGCTATTTTTCAGCGCTTTTTGGAACAGCTGAGAGTTTCTGTACCGTGTTGCTCGAACTATTTAGATGACATTGTGGTATCCGGACGTACAGTTGAAGAACATTTAGCAAACCTGGAGTGCCTTTTCAAAGTGTTGACTGCAGCAGTTCTACGTTGTAATAAAGCAAAGTGTTCGTTTTTTCAAACTGAAATAGAGTACCTAGGCCATGTGATTAATGCTCAAGGAATTCATCCCTTACAGTCACATCTTAGAGCAAACAAAGACTTGCCTCCTCCTAAGAATGTGCATGAATTGCAAGCAGTAATGGGAAAGCTTAACTATTATTTCAGATTTATTCCCAATCCCTCTCAGATTGCAGCTCCACTGCATCACTTACGTAGGAAGAATGTTCCTTTTGTATGGTCTAAAGATTGCCAGGTTGCCTTTGACAACTTAAAGTCTGCACTACTCAGTGATGCATGTTTGATTCCTTTTGACCCACAGAAGCCTGTAGTGTTAGCAGTTGATGCCTCGTCGTACGGTCTGGGTGCAGTATTGTCGCATCGTATTGGATGTCACGATCATCCTATTGCCTTTGCATCCAAGCTACTGACGCCAAAGCAACAGAATTACAGTCAGAATGAAAAGGAGGCCTTAGCAATCATTAATGGCGTCTCAAAGTTTCATCATTATCTCCATGGCAGAAAATTCTATTTGTTGACTGACCACAAGCCTCTCACATCGTTGTTCTCACCCACAAAGCCAATTCCGCCACGAACGGCACAAAAGCTTCAGAGGTGGTCCTTAATATTGTCTAATTATCGGTATGAGATTTTGTACCGACCTACCACTAAACACGCCAACGCGGACACTCTTTCCCGACTTCCGGTTGGCCAAGATGTGTCATTTGATTCTTCAGAAATGGCATGTTGTCAGATAGACTCCATAGATGCTTCCGCTGTCGCAGATTTCACTTTGAACTCTCGTCGGGTTGCACAGGAAACAGCTGCGGATGCAGACCTAAGTGTGGTAGCACGTTTTGTTCGCTTTGGTTGGCCTGCCAGAGCCAAAGACATTGAGCGGCCTCTGGTTCGTCGTTATTTTGCACAACGTCATGCATTGTCTTTAAGTCAGGGTGTTCTGTTGTTAGATACGGACAACGACTAAACAAGAGTGATTGTTCCTCGTTCCCTGCAACGTGAAGTGTTACGCCTCCTGCATCAAGGACATTGGGGTATTGTTAGGACAAAGCAACTGGCCAGACGTCATTGTACCTGGGTTGGTATGGACGCTCAGATAGAGAGCATGACGTCACAGACTACTGTTTGTGCAGAGCATCAGGCGGCTCCTCTGCAACGTTTCTCAGACTGGCCACGCCCCAAGGGACCATGGCAACGTTTACATATTGACTTTGCCGGACCTTTCTGGAATACGTGCTGGTTAATTGTTGTAGACGCTTTCAGCAAGTTCCCTTTTGTGATTGCCATGAACTCAATGACGGCGTCTAGTACAATCAGTGCCTTAACATCAGTGTTTTGCATCGAAGGTTTGCGTGAAACTATCGTCAGTGACAATGGACCTCAGTTTGTTAGTGCGGAATTTCAACAGTTTTGTCGTGTGAATGGCATTCAGCATATCACCATTGCACCTTTTCACCCTCAGTCCAATGGTGAAGCAGAACGTTTCGTTCGATCATTCAAGTCTCACATGGAAAAGATGAAAGGTCAGCACTCCAGGCAGCAAGCTCTTCAAATTTTCCTGGCTACGTATCGGTGCATGCCACGTGACGGCCCGTCTCCTGCCGAGCTGCTACACGGCCGCCGTCACCGCACTCTCCTTCACCTGCTGCAGCCTCCCACGCACTGAGTCGATTCGTATGGCGCTACACGTTTTCAGGTTTCTACGCCGGTGCTTTACAGGGTGTTTGCTGGCAACAAGAAGACATGGTTGCCAGGCATCATTCAGCGCGTGCTCGGTTGCAATATGTATGTTGTACGGTCTTCCACAGGGTCGGAGCTGCGGCGCCACGCAAACCAATTGCGCCTGCACAGGCCGCGCGATCCTGTCTCCGGGTTCTTGATTACAGACCCAGTTCACCGCCAGGGAGCACAGCCACATCGCTAGCCACCGGGCCCAGCTTCCCCGGGCTACGGGATCCCGATGGATGTCGACGCGCCTCCTACGTGGTCGGCCCCTCCGCCTCCGTCGCCGCCGCAGATGACAGCGTCACCAACAAGGACTCCGGGACCGTGCGTGCCCCCGCCGTCTGGGCCATGCACCTCAGAAGAAGATGACCTGCTCCCACTGGGCGGAGAGATGCGCCCTTCCCCTCGTTTTGGCGGGTTTTCCGGGGGATCGCAAGGTGGATACCGGGGCGCGGACGGCGTCTCGATCCCAGCCTCTGCTACGACGCCCATCCCACCAGTAATGCCCCCGCCCAGGCCCTCCTCCCAGTGCCATCGCCGTGGCCCTCAGCCCTACGCCATGACAGCGCGGCGGTTTGGGGGGGAGGGGTGTGGTGTCGCACAAGTACAAAGTGCGCGCCACCTACTTTCGCCGCGCGCCGCCATGCACGGACGGCACGGCATTCTTACGACGACAGCCACGAGCGCCCTCTGCTGCAACTCCACTTGTGGCCACCACTGAACGACATCGTTCACTTGCGACTGAGATAGGAACCAGTTAAGACCTTCGGAATCAGATAGGCACCAGTGAAGACTTAGCTATCGGATAGGCACTAGGCAGGCCTCTAGCTCAACTATGTATCAGCATTCTGCCGTACTGAACTATGTAAAAGTTAAGTATTGTATAAATTCTGTGCAATATATATCTCGTTCTAATTTACTTTAGTGTTTCTAGTTTCTGACTGCTCCCCTCCGTACCTGCACCAGCGTGCTATCTTTATTTCTGTGTCGGTCTCATTCCACTCGGCCACCGACACCTATGGCGGAAACGAGACACAAAAGCGGCGACGAGGCTGGGACACAAAAGATTACATGGTTGTCGAGCTGAAAAACCATATTAAAGAGAAGAAACAGGTTAGTCCATAGTGGTGTCTGCTGCCAACTGTTCTGAATCGCCTTTATCAACGACCATAGATTCTGGAGAATCTGTTATTGCGAGAACCTTGGGAGATGCTTGGATCTCAACATCATCCTCCAAAGCAGAGGATGTGGGTGCCTACGGCTTTGTAGCCACCAAAGAATCCTTCTTCTTGGTTTTCTTTTGCCGTCCCTCTCGCTGGCCCTTTGGTTTGGAGGCCTGGGAGGGCTTCTCCGTAGTGGCATCAGGTATGGAAGAAGAGCGAGAAGCCCTTCTACCAGTAGGATGCTGTTTCTTCTTCGGCTGGAGGTTAGGGACTGATATCCCTGATCGAGAGGGGTAATTGCTCCCACAGGTGTTGATGTCCCATCAAAGGGGCAGTGGGAGGTTGATGACCCACAGGAGTAGAGAGCACTAGTGGTGCTGTCATCCCCAAGGAAGGTGGCGACGACGTGACTGATGCAAAGGACGTTACCATTTGTATATAGGACATATTAGGACATATGTCCAAACTTCCAGCACCTGAATCAAAGCATAGGGGTATGTCATTACCTTGACCTTCTCAGGCAGTGTATCGCTTTCGAAGGCCAGTATGAAAGCACCGGTGGCAACCCTCTGATCTTTAGATCCCCTGTACACATGCCGGATGAATTGAACACCCCGACACTACAAGTTTGCTCACAACTCTTCATCGGTCTGGGAGAGGAGATCTCTGTGATAGATTAAACCCTGGACCATGTTTAGTGACTTATGGTGTATGATACTAACTGGAACATCACCTAGCTTATCACAGGTAAGTAATGCCTTCAACTGCACTGCGCTGCCTGTATCAGCAGAGCCCCACTTCTCATTTTCGAGAATGATGCCACTTCGCCACACTTATCCTCAAGGTGGTCAACAAAGAATTGAGGCTTAGTGGACATAAAAGATTCACCATCTGAACGTGCATATACAAGATATTGTGGTGAGTACGGCTCTGATGTTCATTCCTCCCATGGGGTGGTGAGGGAAGGAAACATCTTATGGTCATAGGTTGATGCACTGAACTCCATTTTGCCACACTTAGAGACGCTGGTTTTGCCTCCGGAAATGCTATTACAGGCTCGTTTCATCGTGATCCCACGAGCAGCTAGGAAACTATATGTCCATCCAGACAGAGTCCCAATTGCCTGCATAAGCCTTATACATCTGAGTTGCTGCAGGTTCCTTAGAGGTTGTTCGCTAGTGACTGTTCAACCTCAACAGCCATACATCTCCTTGGCATGTAGCACACTTTGAGATTGAGTGGTTTTTTTTTTTTTTTTTTTTAATAAAGGTTTGTACTGTCCTTGCGACCCAGGCGATTAAGCCAAGATCCCCGGGCTCTGAAACGTACAACGTTCCACCATCACACCAAAAGATGATCACTGAAGCACGCCCAGAACTTACAGTGCGGCAGACTGTTGGCGTGACACAGCCCACAGCTCAGGACCCCGGGTTTCCAAGCCTGTACTCAGCAAATTAATGATGAGCCCCTGAGGGGGGACAGTAATTGGAATGCAAGCAGTACATTGCTCTAAAGGCTGTATCATTAGGATACCAATCAACTCCAACACAGGAACATGTCAGAGCATATTAGGCAACCGTCACTCTTTATTGGAGAAGCTGGTCAGGATCCGGCAAAATGAGTGAAAGGATATGACTGAGTCACCAGATGCAATAGTAGAGAAAAAATATTCATTTATAAATTACTTCCATCACATTAATGAAATACAATAGTAAAGTGGTTTGAGAACAACAAAGGGCAGCTCAACATATGGGATAAATTCAATTCTGAACTGAAGAAAACATTTGGCTACAATTAGCAGTAAGTCCAGCGGTATATCAAATAAAGAGCAGGGGCCAATGTAACACCCTACATACAGAATTTTCTGATAATATGGTACATCATGAATCTGAATATCAGAGAAACTGACAAAATTATACCTTGATGGAAGAGGTCACAGAAACCTTGTAATCTAATAAAGGACATTATAACAACAGAAGAATTCGTAAGTGGTCCCAACACATAAAGAAAATCAATACGACAAACAGAATACGAGTGAAGCCCCAACGTGTTCCTATGGCAGTTGTGGAGGACCACTGTGAACCTTGTATCTCTCATAATAACCTTCCACATAAGAGCTTCTGTCCCCCTCTATTCTATCTCCTCAAGCTCACTGTGTGCTACTCTATACCAATGATCCAACCAGTCTTTCCCTCTCTCTCTGCTCCTCTGCTATTCCACTCTCTCCACCTCTCACAACATCCTGATTCTGCATTTTACAGCATTAGCCAGCCTTTTAATCCCAGCAAACTTTGACAGGCAACAATGATGTGTCTAACACCAACTGCACCCTGCATTTTCCTTCCTTCTGCTCCACTCCACATTATTACTTCCATTTCATGTGGCAAACTGGCATTTTGGCAACAGCAGTCAGTGAAGGGGGTCTTGTGCGTGTGAGTTGTGCCTTTATGATTGTATGAATGTAGAAGGAAGGAACATAGGGTTTAATGTCCCATCGACAAATTGTATGAATGTGTTTTCTTTTTCTTAGGAAGGCTTTGAGCAAAAGCTAAGGCATATGACTGTCTTTTCTTTATGCCTGTCCACTACTCAGAATGTCAACATTACAGTAAGTAGTAATTTATCATTTTCACAGCAGAGGGACTAAAAGTAAATAAAATATTAGATCAAAGTGAATATAAACAAAATTAATGTTTTACATTCACTTTTTGTATTATCTTGTTAGCTAGTGGAGATGTAGACAATACCTGCTCCATCCTGAAATTTAATTTAATTTAATTTTTTTCAATTGTCCATGTAAAACCATAATTCATTTTCTAAATACAGATATATGTCACAGTATTTAATTTTTACAAGATATGTTAGTACTGAAACTAATTACATAATATTCTGAACTGTAGCAACATTGTACTAAATTTTTTTGGAAAAAACAATGTACTAAAATTTTTGAAATAATAGAGTACTGCAGGATTGATGAGTGGATTAAGAATAAAAAATAAATAAAATGAAATCTTACATTTCTGCCCCAACTGAAAAGGCTCCAAGCCATTCTAGTAGATTGAAATCATTTGGTGTTAATTCTTCATCTTTTACTGTCACAGGAGGAACAGGCACATTGTAGCTAATTCGTTTTGAAAAACACGGATGACACTCGTGTACACTGTACCCCACTTCATCAAAGTATGCTGCCACTGAAGAAGGACAGATATTTTCCGCTGAAAAGAACATACACAGATGAATTTAGATAATCTTAAGCAACAGTGTTTGTTATTTCCAATAATTTTGCAAAGTCAGTAAAGCATTACGAAATATACTGAAAAAATATATTATTGCGATGGAGTGGAAATAACAAATGCAGAAATATGTTAATATTACTGCAGATGAGAAGTAGTGCACATAGAGCTAATAATCAAGTTTTGTTCTTCACAGTAATATCTATATGAAAATCAATGTGTGCTTGTATGTTCCCTATGGAGCCCAGCAAGTGATCCTGTGAGGTTTGGTAGTGATCAGAACAAGATATTTATTGATTTTAAGTATGTAATGCAAAATATGGAGCAATAATTACATTTTGGAAAAGCTTTTCGCTCTTTGATTTTTCTTCTTTATCTTATTTCAGAAGATGCTTTTATTGGTTTTTATGTTCTACATAATATGGTATGACACAATGAATACCTTAATTATATAATCCTTGGCATGTTTAATGTGTGTATACATATTAATATCAGAGTCCAGCATAAATGTAAAAGTTTATGCCTGGCAATTAGAACCACAATAGTGCCCCCAGGGGAGAAAGAGCCAACAGAGCGGCGTTTTCACCAGTCACGGAAGCTATGCTGATGCTCCAAGTGGCAGCAGTGCAGTAACAGACTAAAGTCATGATACAAACAGAGACATAATATTTTTAATGGTGTTATCTCTGTATTTTCCAGTCATCAAATGTAGCGGTGAATTTTGAAATATGAATAGGAAAAACTAATATAAGTAATATTCCATTTTGTATTAATAGCAGCCTTTAGGAATAAAAAATGAAATTTGAATTCATTGGAACCACCCTGAACACTGAGGCCAAATTTAACTGACGCAACATTGGTGGAAGATTCGAAGGTGAAAACATACTGATTCTAATAATGGAAAGTCCAGGTTGGAATTAACAATATAGTAATAAGGACAGTTTACAATTCACCACAAAGACGTGGCGACAATCTACGACAGGCACACACGTACAACACTTACAGCTATCAGCCATGGCCTTCTTCAGGAAATAGAACATTCACACAATCACACAGGCACACAACACAATCATACAACCGTCACCTCTGGCTGTTGCACTATGAATCACGCTCTGCCAACATACTGATTCCACACATACTGATGATTTCCAACAACTTCCAAATTGAATTCAAGTGGCACCAATTCTCTAGGCATCTTTCCTTTGCTATTACTATAAAAAAAGCAGAAGGCCAATTATTGACTACTGCTGCCTTAAATTTGGAATGTTCATGCTTTCCGCAAGGCCAACTGTAAGTGGCTTGCCCACAAAATTTTTATGTTTTTGCTCCAAATATAAAAACAAAATACCTTGTCTAACTGCTGGCCTATATAAAAATAGAGATCGAGTAACTTACCCAAAGCACAGGCTCATTGATAGACACAAAACATAAATAAAAACACACACAAACAAACAATCAAGCTTTCGCAACCATTGGCCGCTTCATCAGGAAAAGAGGAAGGCAGGAGGGGAAAAAGGGAAGGATGCGAA
This sequence comes from Locusta migratoria, assembly GCA_026315105.1. Classification (NCBI taxonomy): domain Eukaryota; kingdom Metazoa; phylum Arthropoda; class Insecta; order Orthoptera; family Acrididae; genus Locusta; species Locusta migratoria. Next base: position 700,517,831 of record CM048745.1, on the reverse strand, counting down.
AAATCGCATATTATTCGTAGCTGCATAGACTGACACACACTACCATTCATAAATAATAAAAGTTTGTCAAGGATAACAGGCAAGTTCACTTTTAATTTTTTATTCAGTTAAACTGCCAAAACTGATAATCTGAATAAAACATTAAAGATCTCTAGAAGAATTTAATATCTACTAACAACTCTGGAAAAAATTTATATTTCTTAAAAAAAAAAAAAAAAAAAAAAAAAAAAAAAAAAAAAAAAGAAAGAAAGAAAGAAAGAATGGTTGTCATGCAGTTTCTGGAACTAACTTGAGAACTCTGCATATCTATCTCCAGAACTCTGAAAAATTGTATATTTTTCAAAAGAAAGAAAGAAACAAAGAAAGATGGGGCAGGGAGGGGCAACTTCACAGTATTGTGAAAATGGATCTCTTATTAAGTATACTCTACAAAAAAAATTGTATGCTGGGTTTCCTTTATAACTCTTTGTGAACTATTCATAACTCTATCAGAATTTTGTTTTCACAAACTGACAAATAGATATTTTCAAAAAAATGTGAAGAACTGTTGACATTTTGCACCAAATCTGAAACTATAAGATATCAGTCTAGAAACACAGAAAAATTGTGTATTTTGTGTTGGGTGCCAACATCACAGGACTCCCAGTTAGAGAAGTGTATGAGAGAGTCCTTCAGTGTGAGAAACTGTCATTAGAGAAAGTCAAAATTTTGTTCAATCATTCAAGGTTTCTGTGCCACAGAGCAGGGCTTACTCTCGGCTGGAATGTGATCCAGCAGAACCCGGGGATGTTATTATTATCATTTTAACAGATCAACACAGGAGATTTGAAATAGTACTCTTGTATTAAATCACTACTTAATCTTGGATATAACGTGATCCAGCACCTAAAAAGAATTTAAAAAAATATATTAACAGGTAAGCACCAGAGATTTGAAATAGTACACTTGTTTTAAAAAACAATGTAACTATAATTTGCTGCTGCACTAACTCATGTGAATATAACATGAGTAATGGTCAGAGGCATAACTCCCAATGCAGAACAGAGGTGTGTGATATGTCTGACCACTAACTGTCTGCTACAACATAGTTTCCAAAAGAAAGTTCCTATTTTAAAGCAGTTTTTTTTTCTTTTTTCTTTTTTTTTTTTTTTTTTTTGAAAGCTGGTTTAATAAAAGTCTTGCAGTGTTATCAAATGAGGTGGAATGCAGCGATCAGCTGCTATGGTAATAAAGGCACATGAAATTAATGTTTCTTGAAGACATAATAAATCAGAATGGTACGAGACCCAGATAGAAAAGGCATATCTTCATCAGCATTAACTGCTAAATACCTTGTTTATTAATACTGCACCACATTAACATCAGAGCTACAAAGCAACTGCTTGAATGTTGTGGCTGATAGCTGAAAGCATGATGTCATAGTCACAAAGACTACCTACTTACGCCAATAAGTATTAGGCACAACTAGGGAGCAAAGTGACACTGCTAAGGCTGTTCTGAATTTCAGAACAGTATTTTCTAAAAAAAGAAAAGAAAAAAATCATTTGGGGAGAGTGGAGGGAGGGGGTTAAAGGAGCATGTTTCTGACACCTAAATTTTGGAAATTAAACATTGCCACAGACTACTGAATTGAACCAATGAGCAACACTGCTGTTGTCATTGACAGTGAAACCCTTCAACACATACCACAGGCCTGCCAGCTGAAGAGAAGATGAATGCAGTGTAGCCACACTGGTCAGTTCACATTAGACAAATGACACCAAAAACAACATTTGGTATTTTCATCTTGCCAATCTTGGTCTGTGCAAAGTGATAGGGTTGACTGCCCGAGTGGAGTGGTTCATGCGTTATAAGAAGTTAAAGTTTCATAAGAAAGGGCACATTGTTAATTCTATTGTTCACAGCCTCTCTCAGAACAAATAGTATTGTACATTTATTCTAATTCTTAATTGTCAGTGGGTGTATCATGACATTTGCAAGACTCATTGGCCTTTAAAAGTTATGCAGTATTTTCATGTTCAACTACTTTGGCAAGCGACGACAGATGTTTCCTTTGTGTGAATGTTATGAACTATCACCATAAGACAGTGCAACTCAATTGACAAACATACAGATGGCTGAGGTCACCTCCATTGCCACCTGCCTGTTTGGTAATCTACAATACAGCAAATTCCTATTCTTGGTCAATTTATATTTTGCCCATCATATTCTTGGTTTTCAACAATGTTAATACAGAAAATTTGATTGGGTTATGTGTCTTCCACACTGTTCTGTATGATTAGGTGCCTTTAATAGGGATGACAAATACATGCAACACTTACCAGTCAAAAATGCATTTGTTGTTTGTAGAAGAGCAGGCATGAAATGACCTGGAATTGTTACCGATGGTTGCTCTGGTCAGTCAGGCAACATATTTTCATTTCACAGACCAAACATCTATTTTGCTAGCAAGTACCTAACCAAAATGTATGTTTATTGGATTAATGGTTGCCTGGATGCTTTCCATTTTTTGAGTCCTAGTATACTTCCAACAGTAAGATACGACTGCAATACCCACATTGCCATCTGACTGTTTCCTGTTCTTTTTGGTGGGCACTTATGTTGGGATCAAAAAGGAAACAGAACACCAGGCCCTCAGGACACATGTTTGGCTCCAAGTCCCCCTTGCCAATATGGTGTATGTCACAACGCATTAAACTACACCTCAAAGACAATCTAGTCTGTGGCTGTTGATATAAAGTACCGCAAACGATATAGTCGCAACACTCAAAATCCTTGGACTCCAAACATTACTTGTCAATTTTGTCTATTTATTTTTCCATTACAACATGACTCCATGTTGGGGTGTCACCAGAAATGTCTTCTTTTTTTTCTCAAGAAGTGCTACACTGACCCTGTGTCTTCCAGGGACTATGCCACACTGAGCTTACTGGTGGCACAGGTAATCCAGTGACCCAATGTGAGTGAGTTTAGGATTAAAGTCCCACTGACGTCATGGTCATTAAATAGGGAGCACATGCTTGGATACTTATTGACAGGGATGAGGAAGGAAGGAAATTGGCCACCCCTTCGAAAGGAACCATCCTGATATATGCCTGTAATGATTTAAGGAAATTGCAGAAAATGTGAAAAAGCTGGCAGGATGTGGGTTAGAACCCCAACTTGTCATTACAAGGGTTCTGGTTAAATTTTATGGTGGTATAAGTCTCCCGTTCTGGCTTATGGAATCTAGTTATCAGCCAGCATCATCCACTGTGCTGCATAGGCACCACCTTCTGCAAAAGGGATGCCAAGGCACCATTACCAAAACTGGGTTCCAACATCATGTAGACAAGACATCCACAACTAGTGCTTTCTGCACTGATGCTGGGACCTGGCACAGTGATGCTAGTATCCCCACTGCTGATACAGGAAACCTATTCATCTGGCACTGCTAGCTTCGGCTTTTCCTCATGGGTTCTATAATCCTCAGTCGGAGGTGTTCATTGTGGAGTCTTCACAACGAGATGGAGCCCCTCCAACCCCTAGTGGTGACATCCAACAAAATTTGTGAAGGTGGCAGAAGGTGCAAAACACATCTTCTTGTTGTTATTTGTGACTTACGGGACTTAATGGTGACGGTTTTTAGTGCTCATACAGAACTATAATGAGCAAATCTGATTAGAGTGCATCAAAGGCATTGGATATTAATCAGAAGCCAAATGAAAATCGCATCCTTTCTCCATTAAATCTTCCCTTGAAGACGAGCACAATGAAAACTTGACTCAGTCCTGGAATTGGTTGTCTAATCTAAAACTGATCACTAATACAACTAAAAGGCATTCACAGGAGTAAGTGACTGGCCGGACAATAATAAAAAATTCAGAAGAGCCAGACAGCCTGATGACACTTTAAAATGTTGCCCTAAAATTTTAGGGAGTAAATCTATTAATCTGAAAAATTTTAAAATGTGTAGCACAGTCAAATAAATAGAGGACAGATTGCTTGGCAAAACTGCTGGTGCCCTTTGGTCTTAAAATAAGACTTATTCCACTAAAATGTGATGCACCGTTAACCAAATATCACACCAAGGAGGATCCCCCCACTGTAGCAAACAGCCACATGTCATACTAGACCTATATGAAGACGCATGAGGGGGACCTCATCCCGCCTTTGCGGCTGGAAGGTGGTGAGCCACAGACATGTGGTGGACCTCATAACTCTTAAAATAATGTTCATAACTTCCCACCACTCTTCCCCTCCCATTGACACATGACTTTTTACTTCAAATGTGAGGTAATGCAATACACATATACATGACACTTCAACACATACACACCAGTGGAAGCAGATACAAGGCCATCTGTCATACAATTAGCACCACTAGCTGTATGCTGTGCATGCAGCCACCAAGAAATGACCCCCAATCAGGAAAAATGTCTACAAATAGCTACCTATGAACTAGCATCAGCCCTTCAGTTCTCTCACTATTTATGCCCTGATGTGTGAAAATTGTCACACCATGACCCAATAAAAGGGTCAAGTTCTGTCACTATATTCTTCAATTTGTTAAGAGTTACAACATAATAGAATGTCTTATATGATGGTTGGTTGGTTTGATGTTTTAGGGGGACAAAACTGCGGAGGTCATCAGTCCCCCATTCCATCAAAGAGCGAGAGAAGTTGGAAACACTGAAAAGTCCGCCCAGAGTTAAAACTGTTACGGGAGGAAAACACCACTCAATCAAGAAACTGTAAACAAATTCGACAAAGGACAACAAGGCGGGAGACAACATGATAGGACACAATCACACGGAAACAGCAAACAAGTGTGGAAGTAAAATGACAAAGCCAAAGTTCGTGGTTGACCGACCATGAGAATAAAATAGGAAGGGTCAGCCACGGGGCAACACAAGCTTCATATAGAGTTGTAAAAACCGCTGTTACGAATAAAACCTAAAACAGAATCAGCCATATTGGCATCGTTACATAAAACGTCAGATAAAATTGCAGGAAGATTAAAATCCCGCCGCAGGGCGGCTAAAAGACGACAGTCCATCAAAATGTGGGACACTGTCAAGGGAGAGCCACAACGACAACGAGGCGGGTCCTCACCGCGCAGGAGATGGCCGTGGGTCAGCCAAGTATGGCCAATGCGGAGCCGGCACAGGACTACCGAGTCCCGGCGAGAGGCCCGCATTGAGGAGCGCCACGCAGCCGTAGTCTCCTTGACAACCCGAAGCTTGTTGGGCGTGCTCAGGTTGCGCCATTCAGCATCCCAAAGCTGATGTACCCGACGGCGCAACAAGGTACGGATATCTGAAGCTGGGAGGCCGATCTCTAAGAGAGAGGCATTAACCGCCTCTTTGGCAAGCCCATCGGCACGTTCGTTGCCTGGGATGCCAACGTGACCCGGAGACCAAAGAAACACCACTGATCTGCCAGACTGAATAAGGGCAAAAACAGCCACTCGGATGGCCATCAACAATGGCGAACGTGGATAACACTGTTCCAGAGCACGTAAACTACTCAGGGAGTCACTACAAAGAAGGAAAGACTCACCTGAGCAGGAACGCATATGCTCGAGGGCACGGAAGATGGCCACCAGTTCTGCAGTAAGAACACTGCAGCCTTCTGGCAGAGACAGCTGCTCAACATGGTCACCATGTACGTAGGCAAGGCCAATGCGGCCATTTACCATCGAGCCGTCCGTATAAACAATGTCGTAGCCGGGGTGCTCAGCAACGACTGCAAGAAACTGGCGACGGAGAGCCTCAGGGGGAAGCGAGTCCTTGCGCCCGTGGGCCAAGTCTAAACGAAGACATGGCCATGGCAGGCACCATGGAGGTGTGCGTGAATGGGCCCGAAATGGAGGTGGTAGAGGATAGGACTCAAGCTCCCCCAGGAGGGACTGCACGCAGACGGCTATTGTGTGTCCTGACTTGGGGCGCTGCTGCTGGTGACGAACAGCCACAGTAGAAAAAAGTAGGCGGTAGTTGGGATGTCCTTTGGAACTATAGACGCGGGCTGCATACGCTGTCAACAGTTGCTGGCGGCGGACCCTTAGTGGAGGTACCCCGGCCTCCGCTAGAAGACTGGCCACAGGGCTGGTTCGGAAGGCTCCCGTCGCAATTCGAACCCCACAGTGGTGAATAGGGTCCAATAGGCGCAACGCTGAAGGTGCTGCAGAGCCATAAGCGAGGCACCCATAATCTATACGCGATTGCACCAAGGCTGTATAGAGCCGCAGCAGGGTGGAGCGGTCAGCTCCCCATGCGGTATGGCCCAAACATCGAAGGGCGTTAAGATGTCGCCCGCACTCCCGTTTCAGAAAACGAATATGAGGGAGCCAGGTCAGTCGGGCATCAAAAATCAGGCCGAGGAATCGGTGGGTGTCCACAACAGGAAGCAGTTGGCCGTCAAGATATAGTTCAGGGTGGGGGTGCACCGTCCGACGCCGACAAAAGTGCATTACACGTGTTTTGCCGGCGGAAAACTGGAAGCCATGATGCTGAGCCCACATGTGTGCCTGGCGGATGGCCGCCTGGAGTCGGCATTCAGCAGCATTTGTTGTGGTGGAGCAGAAAGATATGCAAAAATCATCGGCGTACAGGGAAAGAGACACCGATGAACCCACAGCTGCAGCCAGGCCATTAATGGCCACCAAAAACAGTGAGACACTCAGCACAGACCCCTGTGGGACCCCATTTTCCTGGATATGGGGTGAACTATGGGCAACACCGACTCGGACCCGAAACGTGCGGAGTCGGAGGAAATTTGCAATGAAGATGGGAAGTGACCCCCGAAGGCCCCACTCATGCAGCGTAGCGAGGATGTGACGCCGCCATGTAGTATCGTAGGCCTTCTGAAGGTCAAAGAAAACTGCAATGAGGTGCTGACGACGGGAAAAAGCTGTCCGAACCGCTGACTCCAAGCACACCAGATTATCCGTCGTAGAACGACCCTGGCGGAATCCACCCTGCGATGGCGCCAGAAGGCCCCGTGACTCGAGCACCCAAGTCAAGCGACGTGCGACCATACGTTCGAGCAACTTGCAGAGAACGTTGGTCAGGCAGATGGGACGATAACTGTCAACCTCCAGTGGGTCCCTGCCAGGCTTCAGCACCGGTATGACGATGGCTTCCCGCCACTGGGACGGAAACTCGCCACCACCCCAAATGCGGTTGAATATCTCGAGGACATGGCGCTGAGAATCCCGCGAGAGGTGTTTGAGCATCTGTGCATGGACACGGTCGGGACCGGGAGCCGTATCTGGGCAATTGGCCAAGGCACTAAGCAGCTCACTTTCGGTAAATGGGGCGTTGTAGGACTCCCGACGGCGCATCGCAAAGGAGAGGCGCTGTCGCTCCACACGCTCCATGCGGGAGCGAAATGCTGCACTGTAGTTAGCAGATGCAGAGCACCTAGCGAAGTGATCAGCAAGATGTTCAGCGATCACAGTCGGTTCTGTACACATAGCCCCATTGATAGAAAGCCCAGGGACGCTAACAGGAGGCTGGTGGCCATAGAGGCGCCTGATCTTAGTCCACACCTGAGATGGAGAGACACGAGAACCTAAGGTCGAGACATACCTCTCCCAACATTCTTGTTTGGCTCGTTTGATGAGTTGCCGAGCCTTGGCACGAAGTCGCTTGAAAGCGATGAGGTTGGTCACTGATGGGTGCCGTTTGTGACGCTGAAGAGCTCGCCTACGTTCTCTGATTGCGGCAGCGATTTCCGGCGACCACCAGGGCACGGACCTCTGCCGGGACGACCCAGAAGAAGACGGGATTGCAGACTGAGCTGCAGAGACAATGACGTCTGTTAAATTATCGACCACCACATCAATGTTAGTGTCCGGCAAATATCGAACAGTGGCAGCAGTTGTAAATGCTTCCCAGTCAGCTTTGTTAAGAGCCCAACGGGGCAAACGGCTAGGGCAATGACGCTGGGGCAGTGACAAAAAAATCGGAAAGTGGTCACTGCCACACAAGTCGTCATGCACTCTCCAATGAAGAGATGGTACGAGGCCAGGGGTGCAAATAGAGAGGTCGATGGCCGAGTAGGTGCCGTGTGCCACACTGAAATGCGTGGGAGCACCTGTATTTAAAATACAAAGATCGAGCTGGGAGACAAGATTTTCAACCTCCCTACCTCGGCCAGTAGTCATGTCGCCACCCCACAAAGGGTTATGGGCGTTGAAATCGCCCATGATGAGGAAGGGTGGGGGGAGCTGAGCAATCAGTGCAGCTAACACGTGGCAGGGGACTGCACCATCAGGTGGAAGATAAACACTGCAGACGGTTATAGCTAGTGGTGTCCTGATCCGAACAGCCACTGCCTCCAAAGGTGTTTGAAGGGGCACAGCTTCACTGTAGGCAGAGTTGATGACATGAATGGAGACGCCACCAGATGCTCTGTCATATACAAGACGATTCGTATAAAACCCACGATAGCCACGAAGGGCTGGGGTTCGCGTTGCCGGAAGCCAGGTTTCCTGGAGGGCAACGCACAGTACATGAGAAGAGCTTAAAAGTTGTTTCAGCTCTGCTAGGTGGGAAAAATAACCGCCGCAATTCCACTGGAGGAAAGTGCTGCCTAAGGACTGGGGAGGCATGAAAGTGATTAAGAGACGCGGTGCGCCTCAGTGTCACTTGCCGCCACCCGCTGAGGGTCTGTGGTGTCCATATCCATTGCGTCTAGGGTGTCTGTAAGAGCGAGGTCCTCTTTAGACGCAAGGATTTCGACCTCATTGTCTGAGTCAGAACTGGTAGCGGACGGCATCGAGGAAACCGCCTTTGCCACCAGCTCTTTCTCCTGAGGGACATCCTTTTTTCTCGCCCACTCCCGCTTGGGTTTGGGCTTCGGTGCTCGAGCGGGCTTCCCAGAAGTGGCGTCGGATGTCGACGCAGATGGGGAGGCCCGGCTACCAGCGGGTACCTGGACTTTGAGCCACTGGCTGACGTTTGGCTGCGACGAAACTGGCGTTTCAGAGACCTCAAGAGATCCTTTCCGTGCAGCTATAGGTCGACTGACATCCAGGGTGTCAGACACAGTGGGAACTGCAGGAGGTGGTGGAAGGGGCTCGTCAGGCCCTTTCCCTGAAGGAAGAGCCGGAGAAGGAAGACATTTCTCCGGCAGAGGGACGGGGTTCAAAGACCCCGTTGAAGGGGGAGGCAAAAGCCTCGCAGAAGAAGGTGCTCCCCCTGGCGTCTGGGGAGCGGAGATTAACTGATGGCCCAAAGGGCCCACAGAAGGTGTGATAGGGGGTCGGGAAACCGCCCTCGATGGAGGTGATGACACTGTGGCAGCAGCATATGTAGTCATCATGGATACCGGGTGGAGTTTCTCATACTTGCGGCGGGCCTCAGAGTAACTTACGCGATCGAGGGTCTTATATTCAATGATCTTGCGCTCCCTTTGGAAAGCGGGACAGTCCGGTGAGCAAGGCGAGTGATGGCCGCTGCAGTTGACACAAGAAGGTGGTGGGGTACAAGGTGCATCGGGGTGTACAGGACGGCCACAGTCACGACAAATAGGGGCTGCGTCGCAACGGGAAGACATGTGTCCAAACCGCCAGCACTTGAAACAGCGCATGGGTGGAGGGATGTACGGTCGGACATCACATCTGTATACCATCACCTTGACCTTCTCGGGCAAGGTATCGCCGTCGAAGGCCAAGATGAAGGCCCCGGTTGCCACCCTATTGTCTTTTGAACCCCGAAAGACACGGCGGACAAAATGGACACCGCGTCGTTGCAGGTTTTCGCGCAACTCCTCATCCGACTGCAGCAAGAGGTCACGGTGAAAAATGACTCCCTGCACCAGATTCAAGGTCTTATGTGCCGTTACAGACACTGGCACGTCGCCAAGCGTAGTGCACGTGAGCAAAGCACGAGACTGTGCAGGGGACTCTGCCTGTATAAGAATAGACCCGTCTCGCATCTTGGAAATTCCCGCAACCTCACCGAACTTGTCCTCTATATGTTCAACAAAGAACATGGGCTTGGTTGCCTGGAAGGATCCCCCATATGTCCTAGTACATACCAGAAATTTCGGGACATACGACTCATTATGTTGATCCCCACGTTCCCGCCAAGAAGAAGTCAGGGAAGGAAACGATGAGGGATCATAAGTAACTGCATTGAACTTTCCTCGCTTAGAGACACCTGTCTGACCAGGATTTTGGTGGCTGGATTTGTTTCGCTTCATCGCGAATCATCCGCCCCGATGCCACCCACTCCGAACAGGGGCTCTCCTCATGGGCGCCACCCAGCCACAGCAACGTCACCTGGCAGGATGACCGTTGCCGGGAGTCCTGATGCTCCACGGTGACAAGCATCTACTCCTAGGCCTGCATGAGGAGCTTACAGCTCTGGCATCGGTAGAGCGATCCCTGCGTTGTCAGGGGGCTACAGCCAAGAGGGTACATGACGACCCCACCACAACGGACTGGCTACCGTGTTGGCTTTCTGGCGCTATGTGAACCATCATAATCGAGAGTGCTGAGATATCGGTGCACAATGGACGCGACTTGCATGGAAAAGAGATGGCATCCCCGATGGCAGAATAGAAGCTGCAGTCGCAAGTCCATTCCATGATGGGTGCGTAGGATGGCATGGCACGAGAATTACATGTAGCACCACGTAAGGTGTCCTTCCCCAAATGGTTCGCTCTTCTGAAAAAATTTTGAAAAATGGAGGGTCAAACCCAAATAGGGGACCTCAGACGGAAAGCCGAAAAGTATGAAGACTCCTTTTAGTCGCTTCTTACGACAGGCAGGAATACCGCGGGCCTATTCTTACCCCCGAACCCGCAGGGGGGTGTCTTATATGAGAGTAAAACTTTGTCTGGTGCAGACATGTTACAAAATTATGAGGATCTATAATTAAATTAGACACTAAATCTTGAAACATAAGAATTATACCAATATTGACTATTGAAATTAAAATGTTCACTATTTCATACATGTAAAATAAAAAGAAAAAGTTTCAAAGTAAGGAAAATATTTTAATACATATTTACATCCAAACTCAGTGAAAAACTACCTGGAGGATCCCATGCTAATAGAATATCAAACTTCAAATGAAAACAGTTCTTCAAGCACCAAAATACTCTCTGGTAATGTTTAGTTCCTGGTCCAAAATTACTTGCTTTGATATCCAAGTTGATGACTGAAAAAGAAATACCCATAAATTACTTTCCTTAGAATAATTGTTATTTACTAATGTATAACAACAGTTTCCTCTCTAAACGATTCATGACACTACCCAGTTTTGTGTCAAAGCAATTTAAATTGTATTTTTTTGGGTTAACTTGAATACTAACTGGTGTTTGAAGATTAATTTTCAGATCTTTCAAACAACCTTTTAAGAACTGAGCTAGCTATGCTTTTACAAATTCTACCATAAAATTATGATACCAAGTTATTTAGTATTATCAAACCGAGATTATAGTACACTCTTTAATAACTGACAGTGACTGCCTTTAAAACACATGTACATACCATCCTATGCCAACATTCAGTACACTCTATGGCAAATACGACCAACAATAAGTAAGAATACATATTTCTGGGACAAGTTCCTATTCACATATGAAAGTAAACTTTAGATATTTTTAAATGATAGGAGAATTTTGGTGTGGAGAATACAAAATACTGAGCTGACCCCAAACATTTTCAACCAGCAATGAAGAATAATGGTGGAAGAATTATAACATAGGGCTGTATTACTACTTCTGGTTTTGAGTAACTTATTTCTGTTGATGGAAGCATGGATAGATTTCAGTAAATACATATCCTAAATGAAAATCTGCAAAATAGTGTTGACGGCTTGGATTAGGCACAGGTTACTACTTGCAATAAGACAATGCCCTAAGCATTTAGCTGAAACTGTTCATAAATGTTTATTTCATCATACTCTCCAAGTTCTCTTTCCCAGCACAGAGTGATGACCTCAATTATTTATTAAATACAGATATGAAGAAGACTCATTAGTAGTCCATAGCAACCTTGAAATTGTAATTAGTCTTCAAGTAAGTAAAGGAAGTGTTAGCTTTGCAGTGAAGTAGCCAGTAGCACATAGTAAGTGTATAATTTAAATTTATAACCAAACTGCTGCTGTATACTGTCTGGTAAAAAAAGTGACACATCCAGAAGAAATGGTCTAATATTTTACCAATGTGTTGGTTTCCACTGACATCAGAACACCAACATGGAATTTGGGGAGGTGCCATGCCTTGCAGGCATGGACAAAGGATGAATGGCATCACATCATTTTCAAGTCCTGCTTCTCCAAAGCCCTTGATGACCATTTGTTTCAATTTGTCAGTGTCAAGGACAACAGGCACATCCTGCCAATACTGTGGAAAGACAGAAGGTGTAACCCCTGGAATTATGCTGTGGGGAGCCGTTCTGCTTTGGCAGACATTGATGGCACAACAAATGTCACAGTGATTCCGCATCCACGATCCTGCCCCTGGTGGCACAGCACCCTGGGGCAGTGTGCGAACAACATAATGCATGCCCATACCTGTCAACTTTTATGGTTTATCCATACAGTCTACAGAAATCATGGCATTTTATGATTTTATGGCTGAGGTGTGTCATTTTATGACTTCACAGTCAAAAATTTGAAATGTTAACATTCGATAATGAGACCCTACTTGTGCACAATCATTTGCATGGGACGAGTTTACAGTAGTCAATAATTCCTTCTTTGATATGATTTGAATTTGGCCACATGATGATTGCGTCATCATTTGAATTGAATTTAAATCCAGGGTAACAGTTTTTTTCATGTGAATCTTGGATACTGACAGACTCTGCCGCACAAATTATTTGTTAAGCTCTGTTCTCTTGTTCCAAATTCTTTGACAAGGTAAATCCATTTTTATTATTTCACAAAGTTGGCATTCCTAAAATGTTTTGGCCTTTTAAGATTATGACATATTTTAATGAAGTGTCTGACTGCCTTGAGCATTTGCCTTACAATTTTATGTGACATTCAGTGATCCAGTTCATTTCAATGATTGTCACTGTATCAGCAAGTTTCCACTCTGGGATAATGGGTTAAAGTATGCTCAATTTGCTAGGTTAGACAAAATTGAAGGTGCATGGTTTTCTTCCATTATTTTTTCTTTGAAAATTATCCTATTGTGTTAAGCAATAAAGAAAATGAAACCACTGATGAGGTAGTGAATGAATTTCAGAAGCAGTTCACAGCTCTTCAGGTAGATGACACTTTGGCTGCAAATCATGAAGCTGTGAGTTATTTCAGTTGAGCACAAATATCAAGAAATCATCAAACCAATGGACTTCTTAAGTAAACCAACTTTTGAGGAGTAATGCTCTCTGTTCTCACCACTTCCAACAGTATGCAGAATGTGAACACATTTCCAGCTTTGTGAAGAAAACAAAAGTAGAGTTCTGGTCATCCACATACAATAAATCTCAAGAGTATTTCCATTTTGAAGATCAGGAGATTGAGTCACTTATCACAAAACACTTCCTCAAGACTTGCTGCAGGGAGCTAGAAAGGCTACAACTACACATTTATAAGTCAATCTAGCAAGTGATCTGCAGTGTGTGTTGTAGTATTTCTTGGCTGTGTTGTGTTAAACAAGTTTTGTTGTGTAAACCCTCTTCAGTTACCACAAATCTCCTTAATTTATCAAGAAGTCCTGTTATGTAAGTTCCAAACCAAGATTCACCACACATGCTTCTGTTTAATGTGAATTTCTTCTTGATTGTTATCTTTATCTACAAATCATTGGCCTATGTTGCAAGCAGATATTATTTCATTGAAGTATCCTGTTTAAAGCATGAATTATTGTATTTCTATCAAAAACTATTATCATTTTCATCAAGCTTGGGTATTTTGAAAATAGTTATATTTTTTGTCACGTGTAGTTTTACTGATAGCTCTTTTGAAAAGTTGGCAGGTATCTATGCCAATACACAGCACATGTGTCTATGGACTGCCTGCAGAATGTTGAGGTCTTCTTATGGCCACTAAGATCCCAGACCTCTCCATCATTTAACAAATCAGGACTGACATTGGAAGAGGCCTCCATCTCAGTTCAACCCATGGAATCCAAAGGAACAGCTGCAACAACTGTGGATAAACTTGTCTCAGGGCATGCAACACCCTACTCACCTGGTGTCAACACTCTACTTTCTGTCTGAACTCCTTATCACCCAAGTTTCATTTCTGTACAATGCTACACTCTAGACAAATGCTTTTAGGAAGGGCATCCTAACATTTAAATTAATATTGAATGTCAACAAAGTTCACTTCTTCACAAATGTTTTCCTTCCCATAGCCATTCCGGATTTTATAGTCTTTACTGCAGCCATTTTGCTACCCACATAATAACACTCATCTACTACTTTTACCGCCTCATTGAAAAAGGTAAAGCAGTCAACAATCTGAAGATTGGTTTGAACACCACAGTGCTTTACTTGGTATGGTCCTGTTTGAAGGTGGTATGCCATTGCTTTCCTCTGACCTTCGAACTGACTTACCCAGCCAGTTATAGGAGGACCTACAGTTTAACGTGGGTTCCGAACCACGTTGCTACTCGGTATTTTTCACATCAGCAACACTGCCAGAGATGAAAGAAGTGGAAAGTGACAGATAAAAATCCTAGGACCCGGCAGAGAAAAAACCCTGGACCTTTGGTTTTGTAGTCAGGCACTCTACCACTGTGCTACGAAGCCGCCTCATTACCTAATCTAATTCCTTCTACATCACATGATTTTCTTTCAATTACCCTTGTTTTGCTCTTGTTAATGTTCATCTTATAACCTGCTTTGAAGACACTGTACATTGCTGTCTTTCACAGAATTATAATGTCATCGGCAAACTGCAAAATTTTTATTTCTTGGCCCTGAACTTTAATTCCTTCTCCAAATTTCTCCTTGCATTCATTCAGAGCTTGTTCAATATACAGACTGAATAACATCAGGAAAAGGTTACAGCCCTGGTTATTCCCTTCTCAAATACTACGCCCCTTTCATGTTCTTCATCTCTCATTACTGCTGTCTGGTCTTCATACAAGTTGTATATAACTTTTCGTTCCCTATAGTTATTCCTGCTGATTTCAGAATTTATTCCAGTCAACAATGTCAAAAGTTTTCTCCAAATCTATGAATGCTAAAAATGTAGGTTTGCATTTCCTTGATCTATCTTCTAAGATACGTCATAATGTATATCCCCATGTGTTCCAACATTTCTCCTAAATCCACATTGATCTTTGCTGAGGTCAGATTCTGGCAATTTTTCCATTTCTCTGTAAATAATTTGTATTAGTATTTTGCAACCATGACTTATTAAACTGATAGTTGTGTATTTTCACACTTGTCTGCACTTGCTTCCTTTGGAATTGGATTATTATATTCTTCTTGAAGTCGGAGGGAGGTATTCTGCATGTCTCATACATCTTGCACACAAGGTGGCATAGTTTCTTCGTGAGTGGCTCTCCCAATGAAGTCAGCATTTCAGACAGAATATAATAAAGTCCAGGGACCTTGTTTCAACTTAAATCTTTCAGTGCTCTGTTAAAATCTTCCCAGTATCATATCCCCTATCTCATCTTCATCTACATCCTCTTTCCTTTCTACAATATTGTCTTTAAGTTCATTTCCTTAGCAGAGCTCTTGTGTTATCCAAATGTTTTTATCACACCTCATCCATGCACCTATATGATCCTCTGTGGCCTTTACTACTTTGTTTCTCATCTTCATCTACCGTATTACTTTCTTTCATTTTCGTCAATCCTTGCCTAATGGTCCCTCTGAAACTCTTGACAACCTCTGGTTGCTTCAGTTTATCTAGGTTCTATCTCCTTACTTTTCTACCTTTTTCAGGTGTCTTAAGTTTTAATTTACAGTTCATAACCAATAAGTTATGGTCATAGCCTATATCTGTCCTGGATACATTTTAAAATTGAAAACCTGCTTTTGAAATCTAAGTGTTACCATTGTTAAGTACATTTGAAAATTGAAAACCTGCTTTTGAAATCTAAGTGTTACCATTGTTAAGTCAATTTGGAACCTTTTGGTGTCTCCTGGTCTCTTCCACATATACAACCTTCTTTCATGATGCTTAAACCAAATTTTTATGAAGATTAAATTGTGCTCTGAGTAAAATTGTGTCAGGTGACCACCTCTTTCATTCCTTTCCCCAGTCCATATTCACCTATTATTTCTCCTTCTCTTCTGTTCCCTACAATCAAGTTCCAGTGCCCATGACAAAGAAGTTTTCTCCCCCTTAACTAACTGAATAACTTATTTTATCATACTTTTTTTTTTTTTTTTTCAATCTCCTCATCATCGGCAGAGCTAGTTAGTATATAAACTTGTACTAATGTGGTTGATGTTGGCCTCGTGTCTATCTTTACTATCCATTATCAACAATACAATAACACTAATTTAATGACAAATTATGGAAATGCTGTATTTTAGCAAAATTTATCACTGTTACAAAACAAAAACATTTCTTAATTACCTGGAAAAATACAAAGAAATGATAATTTTGTAGTTGATTTTACATAAATTCCTTAATGCCTCATGATAATTGTAATGACTAATTATAATGTAATTGAATTGACAAGTACATTGATTCAGAATTTTATACACAGTAATAATGTCTTTGTGTGTGAAACAGAGACAGAGAGAGAGAGAGAGAGAGAGAGAGAGAGAGAGAGAGAGAGAGAGAGAGAGATATCAGTTAGTTTTCACTTTATTGTCAGTCAGTTAGTTAGTTAGTTCAGTCAGCTTATTGTCAGTTTTCAGCTTCAATTCTGTGTTATGTCATTGTGCTTGTCTGGACAATACATTTCATATAAGAAAAATTAAGCATTGAAACATTATTAAATACCTGTTATACACAACATATTTGTTCCACAATAATATTTATTTTGTTGTAAACTAGCTTTCTGCTTCATAGGCCATCTTCAAACTACTTAATACTGAAGATTATCTACATCACACCAGTTGCTGTGTTTGGAGTACAAAGATTTTATTAAGATATGTGTCTATACCTCAGACCAAGACAGATTTTTGAGAATAAACTGGAAATAATTAAAGAATTACATTCAACAATGATTACAGCCCTACCCTGATTGACAACATACTTTGCAAGGAAAGGAGGCAATGGATAATATCACTTGTGTGCCCTTCTCAGAACATACCTAATTACAAAGACAACAAATGGGTACAAAGTGACATGCCTGCACTGTGAAGCGTTCTATGTGGGAATGACCAGCAACAAACTGTCCATTCGCATGAACGGTCACAGGCAGACAGTGTTTGTTGGTAATGAGGATCACCCTGTGGCTAAACATGCCTTGGTGCACGGCCAGCACATCTTGGCACAGTGTTACACCGTCCGGGTTATCTGGATACTTCCCACCAACACCAATCTTTCAGAACTCCGGAGATGGGAACTTGCCCTTCAACACATTCTCTCTTCCCGTTGCCCGCCTGGTCTCAACCTCCGCTAAATTCTAATTCCCGCCCGCCATCTTTAACATCTTTGCCTCGGTTCTATGGACAGAGCCTCTGCCTGAAGTGGCATCTCTGTCCAACTTCTTTGGTTTCTACAAATGTCTGCCTAAGTGTGTTTGGATGTGGATATGTGTGAGTGTGTGTGTATTTGTTTACCTTCCTTTTTGTCCCCTAAGGTAAGTCCTTCCACTCCTGGGATTGGAATGGCTCCTTTTCCACTTCCTTAAAACCCGTATCCTTCCCTTTCTCCTCTCCTTCCTCCCTCTTTTTCCCGAAGAAGCCACCACTGGTGGCGAAAGCTCGAATGGTTGTGTGTTTTTGTGTGTGTTTGGTGTTCCTATCGACGAGCCTGTACTTTAGGTAAGTCAAAAATCTTTATTTTATACTATATATATATATATATAAATAAAGATTTTTGACTTACCTAAAGTACAGGCTTGTCGATAGAAACACAAAACACACAAAAACACACAACCATTCGAGCTTTCGCCACCAGTGGTGGCTTCTTCGGGAAAAAGAGGGAGGAAGGAGAGGAGAAAGGGAAGGATTGGGTTTTAAGGAAGTGGAAAAGGAGCCATTCCAATCCCAGGAGTGGAAGGACTTACCTTAGGGGACAAAAAGGAAGGTAAACAAATACACACACACACACACATATCCATATCCAAACACACCTAGGCAGACATTTGTAGAAACCAAAGAAGTTGGGCAGAGATGCCACTTCAGGCAGAGGCTCTGTCCACAGAACCGAGGCAAAGATGTTAAAGATGGCGGGCGGGAATTAGAATTTAGCGGAGGTTGAGACCAGGTGGGCAACGGGAAGAGAGAATGTGTTGAAGGGCAAGTTCCCATCTCCGGAGTTCTGAAAGATTGGTGTTGGTGGGAAGTATCCAGATAACCCGGACGGTGTAACACTGTGCCAAGATGTGCTGGCCGTGCACCAAGGCATGTTTAGCCACAGGGTGATCCTCATTACCAACAAACACTGTCTGCCTGTGACCGTTCATGCGAATGGACAGTTTGTTGCTGGTCATTCCCACATAGAACGCTTCACAGTGCAGACATGTCAGTTGGTAAATCACGTGGGTGCTATCGCAAGTGGCTCTGCCCTTGATCGTGTACACCTTCCGGGTTACGGGACTAGAGTAAGTGGTGGTGGAAGGGTGCATAGGGCAGGTTTTACAACGGGGGCGGTTACAAGGGTAGGAGCCAGAGGGTAGGGAAGGTGGTTTGGGGATTTCATATGGATGGACTAGGAGGTTACGGAGGTTAGGTGGGCGGCGGAAAGACACTCTCGGTGGAGTGGGAAGGATGTCATGAAGGATGGATCTCATTTCGGGCCCCATTGTGGCCGGTTACCAAGCCCCTACTGAACGAATCTCTGCCTACATAGACCAACACCTTCAACCCATCATGTGCAGTCTCCCATCCTTCATCAAAGATACCAACCACTTCCTCGATCGCCTGAAATCCTTGCCTAGCCAGTTACCTCCAGATGCCATCCTTGTAACCATTGATGCCACTTCCTTGTACACAAACATCCCACATGCCCAGGGCCTTGCTGCGATGGAGTATTTCCTTTCACGCCGACCACCCAATTCCCTACCTAAAACCTCTTTCCTTAATACGCTAGCCAGCTTCATCCTAACCCACAACTTCTTCACTTTTGAGGGCCAAACATACCAACAACTAAAGGGAACAGCCATGGGAACCAGGATGGCCCCCTCGTACGCAAACTTATTTATGGGACGCTTAGAGGAAGTCTTCCTGGATACCCAAGCCTGTCAACCCAAAGTTTGGTATAGATTCATTGACGACATCTTTATGATTTGGACTCACAGTGAAGAAGAACTCCAGAATTTCCTTTTCAACCTCAACTCCTTTGGTCCCATCAAATTCACCTGGTCCTATTCCAAATCCCATGCCACTTTCCTTGATGTCGACCTCCATCTGTCCAACGGCCAACTTCACACATCCGTCCACATCAAACCAACCAACAAACAACAGTACCTACACTATGACAGCTGCCATCCATTCCACATCAAACGTTCCCTTCCCTACAGCTTAGGTCTTCGTGGCAAAAGAGTCTGCTCCAGTCCCGAATCCCTGAACCAGTACACCAATAACCTAATAACAGCTTTCACATCCCGCGGCTTTCCTCCTGATCTGGTACAGAAACAAATTTCCAGAGCCACTTCCTCATCCCCCCAAATTCAGAACCTTCCACAGAAGAACCCCAAAAGTGCCCCTCTTGTCACCGGATACTTTCCGGGACTGGAGCGGACTCTGAATGTGGCTCTCCAGCAAGGATACGACCTCCTTAAATCCTGCCCCGAAATGAGATCCATCCTTCATGACATCCTTCCCACTCCACCGAGAGTGTCTTTCCGCCGCCCACCTAACCTCCGTAACCTCCTAGTCCATCCATATGAAATCCCCAAACCACCTTCCCTACCCTCTGGCTCCTACCCTTGTAACCGCCCCCGTTGTAAAACCTGCCCTATGCACCCTTCCACCACCACTTACTCCAGTCCCGTAACCCGGAAGGTGTACACGATCAAGGGCAGAGCCACTTGCGATAGCACCCACGTGATTTACCAACTGACATGTCTGCACTGTGAAGCGTTCTATGTGGGAATGACCAGCAACAAACTGTCCATTCGCATGAACGGTCACAGGCAGACAGTGTTTGTTGGTAATGAGGATCACCCTGTGGCTAAACATGCCTTGGTGCACGGCCAGCACATCTTGGCACAGTGTTACACCGTCCGGGTTATCTGGATACTTCCCACCAACACCAATCTTTCAGAACTCCGGAGATGGGAACTTGCCCTTCAACACATTCTCTCTTCCCGTTGCCCACCTGGTCTCAACCTCCGCTAAATTCTAATTCCCGCCCGCCATCTTTAACATCTTTGCCTCGGTTCTGTGGACAGAGCCTCTGCCTGAAGTGGCATCTCTGCCCAACTTCTTTGGTTTCTACAAATGTCTGCCTAGGTGTGTTTGGATATGGATATGTGTGTGTGTGTGTGTATTTGTTTACCTTCCTTTTTGTCCCCTAAGGTAAGTCCTTCCACTCCTGGGATTGGAATGGCTCCTTTTCCACTTCCTTAAAACCCAATCCTTCCCTTTCTCCTCTCCTTCCTCCCTCTTTTTCCCGAAGAAGCCACCACTGGTGGCGAAAGCTCGAATGGTTGTGTGTTTTTGTGTGTTTTGTGTTTCTATCGACAAGCCTGTACTTTAGGTAAGTCAAAAATCTTTATTTTATACCATTTTCCCACCTAGAAGGTCTCCTTCTATAATATATATATATATATATATATATATATATATATATATATATATATATATATATATATATATATATAATCTCTTGCAATCTTTGTGGCAAAGTATTTGTAGATCAATCAGGTAGGGCTATAACTACTAGACTGTCTGAACATCAGAGGAGTTGGAGACTAAAAAAAGAGAGCTTCCGTCTTTGCAGAACATGCTCTCAATGAATGTCATGCTTTTGATATTAAATGTGATGGTCTCCACAGAGTGAATAAAGACAGAAAGCTAACATTGCTTGAAATTATCTCTCTCAACGAACATCAAGCTCAGAAAGCAACCTAATTCTTATTGATAAAATTCAGTTTTAAGTATTCACCCTTATTAAAGTAACAGCTATTAGATATAATCCTGCCACCATGCTTGTTGAAACTGTGTAATATCTCTCACCCACATACTAATGCTTTTCCTTCTTTGCAATACTCTCACCATTCTTGGAAAACCAGCAAATTTTAATATAGGTCATATACTTTAAGACGCTCCTTTGTTCCATATTCACATATTCTAAACTTATGTAATTGTCTCCCACCCACATTTTATTTTTATGTCTTACTCAGCTGTTCCCTCCTACTTTTGCACGTATATATAAGTTAATTTAATATACAGGTGTACTTACTGGTACACTCAGGGAGCCATACATTAGTTTCAGCTTATTTATTGAAAATTAATATATAGTTATTTCTTAGTTACAGTTTCATTTCAATTGGTCACATAGTCTATAAAATACTTAATGGTTACACTCCGAACACAGCAGCTGGTGTGATGTGGATAATCTGCACTATTAAGTTGTCTGAAGTTGGCCTAAGAAGCCGAAAGCTAGTTTATAACAAAATAAATATTTTTCTGGAACAAATATATAGTGTACCACAGTTATTTAATATATCTATGGTCCGACGGAAGATTCCATAAATATTATTGATACATTAATTCATTTGAAACATTTGCAGTTACAGGCACAACACCGTGACGGCATTACACCTGCCTACAGATAAGTATCATACAACATCATAGGAATCTCCAATTTTAAGTTATATTTGTTCCACAATCAATTATTATACAAAGAAGTTGGATCTGTTTTATTAGTCACATGCTTCAGTTATTGTCCCGTCATATCCCACACAGATCTGGTTGAAGACAAGTCCCGAGATTGTGCTGGCTAAGAAAGTTACACAGTTTCACGCACAGTCTGTGGGTGAGCATTATCCTGTTTGAATAACACGCCACCTTCCTGTTGCAAGAATGGCAAAACAACAGGTTGTACAACATTCTGCACATACTGAGTGCTGGTCAGCATTCCCTCCACATACACCAATGGTGGGGCCAGTGTGTATTGAATGAATCCACTCTACGAGACAGCACTCTGCAAGTCCATGTCATACGTGCAAATGACATCAATTGCACGCAGGCAGAATCTGCTTTCATCACTGAAGATCATGGCCCACCATTCCACCTTCCAAGTGATCCTCCGACAGCACCAGTCGAGCTGTGCACATCAGTGCTGTGGTGTGAGTGGAAGACAGGTTAGAGATATGCATGTCCATAGTCCCTCTGCTAGTAACCAGTTGGCACCAGTTTGTGTTGACACTTCCGAGCTCACAAACCCTCTTATCTGTGCTGTGGTAGCTGCACAATCTGCCACTTCTACTGTTACAGATGTCTGTGCTTAATGAACATCTTGTACAAGTGTGAGATGTTTGTGTGGCATTGTTGCACAACTGACATAGCATGGCCAACTTGCACAACAATTCTGCAAAACGTCCGTCCTGAAACTCTGAACGCCATAATTTGATCCCTTTCAAACTCAATTGAGATGGTTGTGGGGAGCACAATTGTACCTGTGTGGCATGGTATTTGTTTCACATGTTGACATCACACTGAGCTTTAAAGTTGTAAATATTCGCCATAAAAGGTTATACATATATGGTACTCTGACAGCTATGTCACTATGCTGTCTGTTGATGGACTGTGTTGAAACCATTATCAGTACATCTACTATCACTCAGGTAGTATCTGTAATTATTGGAACAAAATCGACATCATCTTTCCAGGTGTACTCTCTTTCTCTCCCCCCCCCCCCCCCCCCCCCAAGGAGTCTATTTATGTACGTTGCATTTTTTTTATTTTTTTTTTTTTTTCAAATGTATGAATACTTTTTTCCCTAGTGTTAAGCCAGCTAGTACGAAATATTTATTTAATATGTACCAAGTTGGGATATGTAGTTTTATTTCTTTACTACATAATTTTTTAAAAATACTTACAGACTTTGTACTTTTGGTAATTGCCATCCATCACATACAAAAAATTACCAGAAACAAACATGGATATGTACCCCTCATTCAGTGAACAAATGGAGGATGTGCAAATTGAATTGAACTCAATGTTAGAATGGGAAGTGGAGTAACAAATTTGCACGTGGCCCAAGGCAGTCCTGCCTCCTATTGAATGCAGAGAAGGAAGTACATGATCTGCAGTTCTGGACAGTTTTACTGTAACTGTCCCCATTTCCTAAACCACACAATGTCTTTTCCTTCATCATTCTTCTCTTCCCTTTAGGCAGAATACAGAGTCACTAGCTCTGAAACTAGCATATTTGCATATTTTCATCCATTCATCCATTTTTATGTAACTTGTTTTCTCCTGCAACTACTTAGTCAGTAGATATTTTGTTTTTCCAGTCCCCCCCCCCCCCTCAATACTTGATTATTTGTTGTCATTCATTAAATACTCCTAAATTATCACACTAGCTGACACTTTGAAGATAACCTAATTACATTACAAAGATAGATAATAACTCACCATAAACACGCTCACTGAGCCAATGACAGGCAAAAATAGACAACATTCACACAACTAAAATTTTTGGCCATGACCTTTAGCAGAAAAAGGAACACATACATTCACACAATCACTCAGCCATAACTATGCACACACAACTACCATGTCCAGCCTCTCCACTGCTCCAAGCAGTGAGTGAGGAAGGGAGTGGAGAGGGAAGGATGCCGAGTAAGGGTGGAGATGGTAAGTTCTGTGTTGCACAATGAATTGCAATGGCTCTGGTAAGTGGCAATGTGGGATGCAGCATTGAATGCTTGAAGGGAAGGGGGCAGGAGAGGATAAAAGGAAGTAGCAGAGGTTTGCATGGGACGGGAGGGGGGGGAGGTCGAAATGATAAAAAAAAAAAAAAAATAAAAAATAAAAAAAATAATAAAAAAAATAAGGAAAACATAAAAAATTAATTAATTAAGGGAATAAAGTAAGAGGCAACACAGAGTTGGAAGGAAGACGTGAACTGATAAGGATGTAGTTTAGTTGTTACATCTCAGGGTAGTACTTGGTGACAAGGGGAGTGCTCTTTTGTGGCTGGTTACTGGTGGTAGAGAGACAATTTGGAATGTTTGGGAATATGATACAGGAGATCTGTTTGCGAACTAGATCTGTGTGGTAGTTCCTGCCCGTGAAGGCCTTTCTGAGACCTTCAGCATATTGAGAAACAGAGTTCTTGTCACAAAAGACATGGAGTCCATGGTTAGTTAGGCTGTAAGGGAGGTACTGTACTATTTGTGGTTGGTAGGTTTAATGTGGGCAGACGTGTGGATGGTGCCATCAGAGAGGAGGAGGTGGAATTCCATTTGGGTGCCAATGGCTGTGCCACGGATATCATTTTATACTTTCCCCTCAAAGGAAAAATAGTTTTTGGTTAGGATAAAGTTGGTGAGGGTTATCAGGAATGATGTATCAGGCTTTGATTCTGAGGGACAATGGGAAAGATAGTGTTCAAGAGCAGCAAGTCCATGGACATGTGGGATGTTGTTTATAGGAAGGTGGCATCAATTGTGACAAGTAATGATCCAAGAGGTAAAGGGGTGAGGATGATAGAGAAGAGTTGGTGAAGGATCGGGTTGGTATATTTGATTAGGGAGGATAGATTTTAGACAATTGGTTGAAAGTGTTGGTCAATGATGGCCGAAATCCACTTGGAAGGAGCACAGTAAGCAGCTACAATTGGGCTTAAACAGATTATTTGTTCTGTGGATTTTGGGGAGCATACAGAAGGTGGGTGTGCGGGTTGGTGTTGAGGTGAGAAGGGAGATGGATTCCGGAGAGAGCTTCTGGGAGGGGCTGTACAATGTCAACAGTTTTGGATGAGTTTAATGTGCTGAAGGCACAACTTATAGGTGGAATAGTCAGAAAGTTGGCAGAGTCCTTCGGGCCAGGTTGTTGTGATCTTCAGTCCGCAGACTGGTTTGATGCAGATCTCCACGCCACCCTGTCCCGTGCAAGCCTTTTCATATGAGAATGTGTACGGAACCAACATCATTTTGAATCTGCTTTCTGTATCTGTCCCTCGGACTCCCTCTATGATTTTGACCCCACACACTTCCTTCTAATGCTAAGTTGACAATTCCTTGACGTCTCACAGAACGTGTCCCACCATCCTATCCCTTCTCTTTGTCAGGATCTGCCAGAAACTTCTTTTGTCCCCAATTCTGTGAGCACCTCCTCATTAGTTACATGGTCTACCCATCTAATCTTAATCATTTGTCTGTAACACCACATTTATAAAGCTTCTATCTTTTTTTCTCTCTCTTTTTTTTTTTTTTTTTTTTTTTTTTTTTTTTTTTTTTTTTTTGTCTGTACTTCTTATCATCCACATTTCACTCCCATACAATTCTACACTCTATGACAAATGCTTTCAGAAAGGACTTCATAACATTTAAACTAATGTTTAATGTCAACAAATTTCAGTTCTTCAGAAATGCTTTTCTTCCCATTGCCACTCCTTTACTTCAACCATCAGAAGTTATCTTGATACCCAAATACCAAAACTCCTCTACTACGTTTATTGTCTCGTTACCTATTCCTTCAGCATCGCCTGATTTTCTGAAATTGCATTCCATTATTTTTTTTTTTTTTTTTTTTTTTTTTTACTGTTGTTAATGTTTATCTTTTATCTTCCTTTCAAGACACTGTTCATTCCATTTAATTGCTCTTCCAGATCCTTTGCTGTCAATAACTCGTGAGGTAGGCACTGCAATTCATAACTACAATGGTGGAACCTTTGCAGGGAGGATGATTATGTTTGGATTTGTTTTTAGGTAGTGGATGGCTCTCCTTCCTACTGCTAAAAGGTCTGTGTTCTTAGGAAGGGGCTTGGGGAAGGATGGCGAGATCAAGTTGGAGGTGAAAATTCTTGGAGGATGGCCAGGGGGTGGTTAGCTGGGAGTGCAGGGGGATCTCGGTTGGATGGTGGTATGAAATGAGAAAGGCAGGGTTCACTGTTGTAATTAAGTCAACTTTGTTTAGAAAGATTGGTGGCAAGTGTTTCCATTGTAGATATCAGGAAAAGGAGAGGAGGTTCCCATAAGGCCATGCTGTATACATCCTCACCACTGCTTTGCAACCTTCCTGTCCTCTCTCCCCAGCCCTTTCCTTTCACCACCAAGCTGCAGAGTATGATTCAGAGTACAGTGGCCAGAGATGGTGGTTGTAGTTCTGTGACGAATTATCTTTTTTCTGATGAAGGCTAATGGCCAATAGCTTAATTGTTAAATGTGTGAGAATCTTTTTTATGTGCTTGACACAGCTCATCATATGACTGATGACTTGAAAACTATCCTCATTGCATTGTTGTAGCATAATACTACTCATATCTCACTGAAGTTCACTCATCAATTGTCAATGTGATGTCCATCTGGGAACATACATGTAGGATAATGGGTAGCCGGTAGTGATAGAAAGCAAGCTATTGCTGTGATATATCATCAAAGGATTAGAACTTATTAATTTATGTAATGTACACTGCAAGAACATTGTGTTTGTTTAATTTGTATTTTTCACTGTAGCATCCAATGTTCACATACAGAATATCTGAGACAAATACCTACACAGTCTGCAGTTCTTCAAGGTTCTACGTACAGTTTGCTATGTGTAGATTTATTGTCCTATCACTGATCTACCCAGGCCACTAAGCAATAGAATGCGAAAGCTTTAACTGTTAACTAGATATCAGCACAATGTTCTGTGAAGAAAAAACGGTGAGCCAGCGTAGAACATCTGTCTCTGCTCCTTTTTCTTTGTCTTATGTACACATCTTAAAAATAAGAAAACAAAGTTTTTATGTTAGTTCTACAAGTTCAGTCTTGGAGAAGAGGATTGAGAGGTAGAAGGGGAGGGTTGTATAATTTGGTCTGCACATAGGCACCAATAAAGGATGGCGGGCCTACAAGTCCAATCTGCAGATGTCACTGTCGGCGGCTTTGTCTAGGTGGACATGCACAATTGGTCACAATGTACTTACATGATTGCTGGTGGTGTTCATACCAAACACAATCACAAACTTCTGGGACACCACCAGTAATTGAATAAGTTACACTTTGACAACACAGTCAGCACAACCGTTTCTGCAGAATTTATTTTGGTTTTCACCAATTTCTTTTTTATTGTTTCATTGTTGGAGAAGTTTTTGGAAATGGTCTTCTATGCCAGGTTTTAATTAATTGAAAGTGATCTGTAAAGTATTCTTTCTCTATAGAGATTACTTGTAAGTTATCAGAGTATATATCAAACCATGATTATAAAATATAAATATCCAGATATCTTGGCACTGAAATAATTTTAACTGTGGTGGTTGAAAATTTGTGCAGGATCAGATGATGAACACAGATTTTCCCCTTCAGTTCAGCAGTCACCTTAACCACTTGGCTATGCAGACACACTTCCCATCCTGTTCAAATTCTCCCCCACAAGGGGTGGGACAATATTTCTGCATCTGCACTGAAATTACCACCTGCCTGTCGAGGATTTCAAACATTAACAAAATAAAAGACACCATTGGTTAACAATAACCACCATATATTTGGAATGTGTTATGCATCACTAGACCAAGCACAATTCCTTTAAATTTTCTTATATGAGTGGATTCTGATGGGAAACAACATGGCCTTTTAGGGGAAAAAAATCACCATTGTTGCCATAGCAAAGGCTACCATGAAATATTAGAAAAGACCAAGTGCCACTTCCCCTATGTTTGATTTTGAGTTTTGCATCACAAAACCACAAATCACAATCCATACTGTAGTTCTGCATTGGTTGACCAAGCACCACCTACCAGTCTCTAGTTTCATGTTGCTAAACGGAACATGTGGTAACCCTGGTTCACTGCATTGGCACTGACCTAGGAAACAGCTTGTTACCTTGATTTGTGAACTGTGTGGTGTTTACAGATATATTTTGTGTTGTAATGTAATGAAGTTGACGATTACCATGTGCCAAAATTGATGTATTCAAATCAAGTATATAACATATTCTTGAAAGTGCAATAAGGATGTCAAATGAATATAGAGCTTTAAAGGTACGAAATCATAAGTTTCCTTTTGACGTTAACTTCAAAACTACACCATAAAAATCTAAAAACATAAAAACAATGTCATAAACCTTCCGCATTCCATTCTTATTCTTTTTTTAGGGGGAATATGCATCTTCCAGCCCAGACATTTCAATCAGAGATTGTTCCTTGAATGCAAATAACCATAACAATGATTTAACATCATGTGCAGTAGCGATGACGGGGCTGTAATTTACAATGAATATGAAACTGCAGGTCTGTCATTAGCCACATAGAATGATGATAGATCAATAAACGTAAACAAAGATATCTCTCAAAAGAATATTTGTACTAATGATGTACAAAATAACATTCCTGAATAAGACAGAAATCGGTTGTTGAAAAGAGGCCAAGAGGGGAAGAAAATGTTAATACAAAAATCATGACAGGAACAGTAGGAAAAAATATTGTATCCAAAACAAGGGCTAATTTACTCAAAGAAATGTCTTCAAAGATCCTAAAAAAGTTCTGACATTTCCCTGCAAATGTTTGGAAAAAGTAGGGGACCACAAAGGCTAGGAAAGAATTTGACAAATTTTATAAGATGCCTGGCATGCACTGATTTGTTCTATGGTTCCTGAGTTGGAAGAAAAATGGAAAAGACTGAAAACAGTAAACAAACAAACGTTTATTAGGTTATATGTACTGGGTGTTAAATTTTCTTTTTACAAACATTGAGGATATTAGGTTTTAAATCAAATAACACTTTGAAAAATAAGAAATGGCTTGAAGGAGTTCACGATTGTCATGTGATAGATGGTGGACAAAATAAACTTGATACCCATATACAGGAGGTGACTGAACACATTAAGAAATTCCTCAAACATAAATCACATTATAAAAGGGCAATTACAGAGACAGAATTCCTCACAGAAGATAAAACTGTAGCAAAAGTGCATCATTTGCACTGTGAAGAAGTAACTGAAGCTATAAGCTTGATGTCTTAACAAAAGTTCTTTTTGTCCAAAGTCAACCTATGTACGAAACAACTTAAGAAAGATACATGTACTATGTAATACAGATTGGCAATAGAAGTAAGAAATTGTGATGATAATGTGAAATTGCAAACAAAGGATGAGAAAAGTTGTCATTTGGGAATAGCAGAAAAGCCCCAAGATACGAATAAGAAAGACATGATCATAGCCAAGTGTACTCTTTATGTCAAAACGTATGTTCTGATTTACAGGGAATAAAGTCTCTGCCTACTGGCCATTAAAATTGCTACACCAAGAAGAAATGCAAATGGTAAACGGGTATTCACTGGAGAAAATATATTATACTAGCACTGACATTTGATTACATTTTCACGTAATTTGGGTGCATAGATCCTGAGAAATGAGTACCCAGAACAACCACCTCTGGCCGTAATAACGGCCTTGACATGCCTGGGCATCGAGTCAAACAGAGCTTGGATGGCGTGTACAGGTACAGATGCCCATGCAGCTTCAACAGTTCATGAAGAGTAGTGACTGGTGTATTGTGAAGAGCCAGTTGCTTGGCCACCAGATGTTTTCAATTGGTGAGAGATCTGGAGAATGTGCTGGCCAGGACAGCAGTTGAACATTTTCCGTATCCAGAAAGGCCCATACAGGACCTGCAACATGCGGTCATGCATTATCCTGCTGAAATGTAGGGTTTCGCAGGGGTCGAATGAAGGCTAGAGCCACGGGTCATAACACATCTGAAACGTAACGGTCACCATTTAAAGTGCTGTCGATGCGAACAAGAGGTGACCGAGACTTGTAACCAATGGCACCCCATACCATCACACCGGGTGATACGCCAGTATGTTGATGATGAATACACACTTCCAATGTGCGTTCACTGGGATGTCACCAAACACAGAAGTGACCATCATGTTGCTGTAAACAGAACCTGGAGTCATCCGAAAAAATGACGTTCTGCCATTCGTACACCCAGGTTCGTCATTGCGTACACCATCGTAGGCGTTACTGTCTGTGATGCTGCAAATGTCGTCATACTGTTTGTGCAGATGGTTGTTGTGTTGCAAATGTCCCCATCTGTTGACTCAGGGATTGAGGTGTGACTGCATGATCCATTACAGCCATGCGGATAAGATGCCTGTCATCTCAACAACTAGTGATACGAGGCCATTGGCATCCAGCACGGCGTTCCGTATTGCCCTCCTGAACCCACCGATTCCATATTCTGCTAACAGTCATTGGACTGAGACCAACACGGGCAGCAATGTCGCGATATGATAAACCGCAATCGCGATAGGCTACAATCTTACCTGTATCAAAGTCAGTAACGTGATGGTACTCATTTCTCCTCTTTACACGAGGCACCATAACAACATTTCACAAGGTAACGCTGATAACTGTTGTTTGTGTATGAGAAATCAGTTGAAAAATTTCCTCATGTCAGCTCGTTGTAGGTGTCACCACTGGCGCCAACGTTGTGTGAATGCTCTGAAAAGCTAATCATTTGCTTATCACAGCATTTTCTTCCTATCGGTTAAATTTCGTGTCTGTAGCACGTCATCTTCGTGGTGTGACAATTTTAATGGCCAGGAGTGTACCTACCAACATCAAATGACAATTGTGTGTTTATGAGTTTTGCCTATATTATTGTATGAATGAGTGTGTTTGCCCTTTTTCTCATGAAGGTTGTGGCAGAAAGCTAAGTTGTATGTGTATGACTGTATTTTTTTATGTACCTATCCCAGCTTGTTTTAAATAATTTTTTTAAAATTTCTGTTATGTTAATCAATTAATGTAGAAAGACAGTCTCTGAAAACTTTTTCTTTGTTATTACTATTTCACACAAAGAATCATTGTTTGGTTGTTATTTCTATTTTTGCTGAAGATTCTTAACTGTGTACATTCACACTATTTTCTCAATATAAAATTTCTTGATATATTTCACTTTTTGTACTGTCAGTCGGTGTGAACACTTCTGAATTCTCAATGTATCAGAAAATAAACTGTTGCTAAACCTAATCACATGTGTTAATTAGTAGGTGTCAAAAAATTCATTTTATCAGGAGAGTGAAATAAGCAATATTATTTTACAGTTATCTTGATAGCAAATAAAAAAACAATTATCATCACTATAAATTATTTCATTAATGAAATAGTACACGAAAAGATACTGGAAAATAATTTTCAAGCCATAAATTACATAAAAATTGTCAGCGATGTTCTTACATGAACAAACTGACATACAAGGTTGCAGTTTAACACCATCGATATCCATCATTCAGTTAAACTACTAGAGACAAATTAAATTAGCACACTGTAAAGACAGATACAACCCTCTTGACATAACCAAAAAAACAAAAAAGTAATAATATAGTAAGGACAGTTTACAACTCACCGCAAAGACATGGCGACGAGCTGCGACAGGCACATACAAAAGACACACACATACAACGCTTTCAGCTATCGGCCATGGCCTTCTTCAGAAAATAGAACACTCGCGCAATCACACAACACAGTTATACAACCATCACCTCCGGCTGCCACTCTTCAAATCACGCTCTGCAGTGAATCGGGGACGGGAGGAGCAGAAGGGAGGGGAGGGGAGGGGAGAGGGGATAGGAAGGTTACGTCACGGTGGTGGGGATGGGTTGCATGGGAATAACGAGATCCATCTCTTCCTCCCCATCTACATACCCCTGCTTCCCTCATCCTGATATAAACACCAGTGCATGCATATCACAGTATCATTTCAAATGTTTTTTTTTTTTACAATTTTTATCAGTCCAGCACCTCTGTTCACCTACTACTTCGCCTCTTCCCCCACTTATCAGTCCAGCTCCTCCTACCCCTTGTTTTATCACCAGTCCATCACCGCCACTGTCCTCTTAATGTCAATAACCTCCTCTTTGCATCTGCATACATTCTCCACAAGTCAGCACACAATGTAATGGTATGAGGTAGCCATCATCACACTAGTCATTTCTTTTCCTGTTCCACTCCTTAATAGAGTGAGAGAAAGGCGACTGCTTATATGTCTCCATAATGAGCTGTAATAACACTTTTCTTTGTGGTCTTTATGCGATATGGAATTTGGGGACAGTAGAATTTTTCTGCAGACAGCTTCAAATATAGACCTACTAAATTTCTCAGTACTGTTCTTCAGATTGAATATATCTCCAGGGATTCATATGTAAGTATTTGAAGCATCTCTATAATACTCATTTATTGATCAAACCTCCAGTAACAAATCTAGCAGCCCACCACTGTAGGCTGATGCAAAATCTCCATATCTAGCTATCATATACGACCTCTTACTCGGAGACAGATCCGTATCCAAAGATGGGAAATTTGCACAAGTCACTCAAATATTCAAGAAAGCCAATAGGTACGATGCACAAAATTATAGGTCTATATCATTGGCATCAGTTTGTAGCACAATTTGGAACAGATACTTCTTTTGAATATTGTGAACTACCTTAAAGACCCAAAGTCAACATACATTCAGAGAGTATTTTCTTGATAAACATAGCTAGTTCTTTACTCACATGAAATGATGTGTGTTATTGACAAGGAACCTTGCATCAATTCCCTATTTATAGATTTTCGGAAGGCTTTTGACACTTTACATCAAAAGCAGCTTCTAATTAAATTGAAAACGGATGATTTACCCAAAGGACAGGCTCGTCGACAGACAGAAATAAAAACACACACAAACACACATACAAGGTTTCGCCGCCACTGGCAGCTTCTTCAGGAAAAAGAGGAAGGAAGGAGAGGAGAAAGGGAAGGATATGGGTTTTAAGGAAATGAAAAAGGAGTCATTCCAATCTCAGGAGTGGAAGGACTTACCTTAGGGGAAAAAAAGGAAGGTAAACAAATACACACACACTCACACATATCCAAACGCAGACACACCTAGACAGACATTTCCTTCCTTTTTTTCCTCTAAGGTAAGTCCTTCCACTCCTGGGATTGGAATGACTCCTTTTTCACTTCCTTAAAACCCATATTCTTCCCTTTCTCCTCTCCTTCCCTCCTTCCTTCCTCTTTTTCCTGAAGAAGCTGCCAGTGGTGGTGAAAGCTTGTATGTGTGTGTTTTTATTTGTGTCTGTCGACGAGCCTGTCCTTTGGGTAAGTCATCTGTTTTCTATTTTTTATATTTGTTTATCCAGCCAGGAAAGTTTCCTTCTATAATTTTCTAATTAAATTGTGTGCTTATAGAATATTTACTCAATTGTGTGACTGGATTTGTGATTTCCTGTCAGAAGAGACATAGAATGTAGTGACAAATCGAAAGTCATATCGTAAAACAGAAGCGATATCTGGCGTTCCCCAGGGAAGTGTTTTAGGGCCCCTACTGTGCTCATGTATATAAGCCTGGCATTTAGAGAGAGAGAGAGAGAGAGAGAGAGAGAGAGAGAGAGAGAGAGAGAGAGAGAGAGAGAGAGGGAGAGGGAGGGAGGGAGGGGAGGAGGGAGGGGGAGAGCGGCTAGTGGCTGGCTGCCCTCAGTGTGGGAGTCAACAGTTGTTGCCCAGGTCACCAATTTCTCCAGTCTCTTGCAACTCAGCTCTGAGAATGTGTCCACATACATTTTGTTAGTCTGTCTCTTAATGGGTTCTGGCTCATTGTCATTGTCGCATATTCATGTTTCTCATATGTGGTTTAGTGTTCCTTAGCCACTACCTAGGTCATCATTCAAGCAACCTCAAAAATATTACCTGTGAAAGGCCTGTTATGCATGTTGTGACGTCTGCTTACTGCCCGGCATTAGCCCAAGTGCACTCTCCCTCCCCTCACCCTCAATCAACGAGGAATCTGCTTCATCTCCTTTGGCCTGGACTTTGGGCACCCTCAAGTCCAGAAATTCCAGTGGTTTTTGGTGGGGGTAGTAGTCTGGGCATGAGGATATAGTCCCTGGCTACCCGCAGTTATGAGCAAGAATGGTCAGTGTCTACCCTTTGATAGATCCACTTTGCTCGAGCACCTCTATGGACACAACAAGCTGCAGATGCCACAACCATCAAGGGCAAAAGTCTGGATGATTGACTGAGCTGGCCTTGTAACATCAGCTAATGTTGCTTTGCCACACAATTACTGTGAACGGCTGAAAGCAAGGGGAAACTACAGCCATTACTTTTCCCGAGGACATGCAGCTCTACTGTATGAACATATGATGATGGCATCCTCTCGGGTAAAATAGTCCCCTATTCGGATATACAGGCGAGGAATACTCAGGAGAATGTGATCATCAGGAAAGACAACACTGGCATTCTACGAATCGGAGTGTAGAATGTTAGATCTCTTAATCGGGTAGAGAAGCTAGAAAATTTAAAAAGAGAAATGGATAGGTTGAAGTTAGATATAGTGGGGATTAGTGAAGTTTGGTGGAAAGAGAAATAGGATTTCTGGTCAGGTGAGTACAGGATTATAAATTCAAAATCAATTGGGGGTATCACAGAAGTAGGACTGATAATGAATAAGAAAATAGGAATCCGGGTAAACTACTATGAGTAGCACAGTGATCGCATTATTGTAGTCAAGAAAGATACAAAGCCAACACTGACAACAGTAGTACAGATTTATATGCCAACTAGCTCTGCCAACGATGAGAAGATCGAAGAAATATATGAGGAGCTAAAGGAAACTATACAGACAATAAAGGGAGGAGAGAAGTAGACTGGAATTCGGTAGTAGGACAAGGAAGGGAAGGGAAGATAGTAGGCGAATATGGTCTGGGCAAAAGGAATGAAAGAGGAAGCCACCTGGTAGAATTTTGCATGGAACATAATTTAGTTATAACAAACACCTGGTTTAAGAATCATGAAAGAAGGTTGTATACATGGAAGAGACCAGGAGAAACCGGAAGGTATCAGATAGATTTTATAATAGTGAAACATAGATTTCGGAACCAGGTTCTAAACTGTAAGACATACCCAGGGGCATAAATAAACTCTGACCATAACTTATTGGTCATGAATTGTAGGCTGAAACTGAAAAAAACCGCAGAGATGGGACCTGGAAAAAATGAAGGAATCTGACATTCTTGAGAATTTCGGATGGAGCTTTAGGCAACAGTTGACAGAAACGGGGAGAAATAAAACAGTAGAGTAGGAATGGGTAGTATTGAGAGATGAAATAGTGAATGCAAATGAAAGGATGTAGAAGATTGTATAAATAGGGGAAAATAGATACAGCCTACAGGAAAATAAAAGAAACATTTGGAGATAAGAAAAACAGTTCTATGAATATCAAGGACACAGATGGAAAACCAGTTCTCAGCAAAGAAGGGAAAGCTGAAAGGTGGAAAGAGTATATAGAGAGGCTCTACGAAGGAAATAAACTTAGAGACAATATTGTAAGAAGGGGAGAAGAAGTAGATGAGGATGAAATATGAGATACTATACTGAGAGTTGAATTTCATAGAGCACTGAAAGACCTAAGTTGAAACAGGGCCCCTGGAGTAGATGACATTCCCTCAGAGCTACTGAAGTCTCTGGGAGAACCGGCCATGACAAAACTGTTTCACCTGGTGTGTAAGATGTATGAGACAGGTGAAGTACCCTCAGACTTTAAGAAAAATGTTATAATCCCCATTCCAAAGAGAGCAGGCACAGACAGATGTAAAAATTACGGAACCATCAATTTCATAAGTCATGGTTGCAAATTTTTAACACGAATTATTTACAGAAAGATGGGAAAGCTGGTAGAAGCTGACCTTGGGGAAGATCAGTTTGGATTCGGGAGAAATGTAGGAACACAGGACGCAATACTCACTTTAAGGCTAATCCTAGAAGATAGATTAAGTAAAGGCGAACCTACATTTCTAGCTTTTGTAGATTTGGAGAAGGCTTTTGACAATGTTGATTGGAATAAACTCTTTCAAGTTCTGAAGCAAGCAGGAGTAAAATACAGGGAGCGTAAAGTTATTTACAACTTGTACAAAAACCAGACAGCAGTCGTCAGAGTTGAAGGGCATGAAAGGGATGCAGTGGTTGGGAAGGGAGGAAGACAGGGTTGTAGCCTTTGTACATTGAGCAAGCTATAAAGGAAAGCAAGGAGAAATTTGTTGAAGGAATTAAAGTGTTGACTCGTATGGGAGAGAAACATGGACGATAAACAGTGCAGACAGTAAGGGGATAGAGGCTTTTGAAATGTGGTGCTACTGAAGAATGCTGAAGATAAGGTGGGTGGATCGCGGCACTAATGAGGACGTACTGAACAAATGTTCAAATGTTTGTTAAGCTTATGGGACTTAACTACAGGGTCATCAGTCCCTAAACTTACAAACTACTTATCAACTACTTACGAACTAGGACGGCACAAATATCCATGCCCAAGGGGGATTCGAACCCCCGAACGTAGTGGCCGTGCTGACCGTGACTGGAGCGCCTCAGTCACCTCGGTCACCGCGGCCGGCGACGTACTGAACAGAATTGGGGAAAAAAAGAATTTCTGGCATACTTTGACTAAAAGAACGAATCGCTTGGTAGGACATATTCTTCGACATCAAGGAATTGTGAATTTAGTGTTGGAGGGAAGTGTGTGGTGTAAAAACCACAGAGGAAGACCAAGAGATGGGTACAATAAGCACATTCAGACAGATGTAGGTTGCCGTTCTTAGTAGAGTTGAAGAGGCTTGCTCAGCATAGGGTATTGTGGAGAGCTGCAGCAAACCAGTCTCTGGACTGAAGACCACAACAACAGTTGCAAAAACTGACAGAAATGAAATTTTTCATGTTGAAGTCTTTGCATGGCTATTTCTATAAAGAGTACAAAGCATCCAAGAACATTTTTAATGTAAATATTTTCTGGTCCGCAAAAATCCTTGCATCCTAATCATCTCATGTCTGTACAGCCTAAAGTCTATATAATGAGTAACAAGAATTATTTTGGTTGCAGCAAAAAAGACAATTTAGAATTTTTTTTAAAATTAGGTTTGGTCATAAATAACATTTTGCTTACAATTTACATTGGCAGTCATTGATCACTTTTTACAGAAGAAATCGGATGCAAAATCGTTCCATGAGACAAGGAAACTGCACTATTTTGTAATGTTTCATGGGACTCTGAGCCAGATATCTTAGCACATGATTGGAAAATAATCCTGACTATAGAAAGCCTATTCCTTCTATGAAATCTGGTTTGATGATAATCAGATTGGGAATCAAGAAGTGACAGTTTGATTTTG
This sequence comes from Locusta migratoria, assembly GCA_026315105.1. Classification (NCBI taxonomy): domain Eukaryota; kingdom Metazoa; phylum Arthropoda; class Insecta; order Orthoptera; family Acrididae; genus Locusta; species Locusta migratoria. The sequence goes on along the minus strand of CM048745.1, from coordinate 700,480,493 downwards.
AAGAAATTAATCATGCACTATTTGCTACTTTGATTAATTTGGTGCCAGAAGAAGTATAGCTGCAGTATTAGATTATTACAATGTGGTATGAGGCACCAGAACTACTTTGCATTCCTGTGGCTATGTGGATAGAACATGTGCCTCAATTTCCACTATTGTGTGTCAGCAATCCTGTATATACTTATGGGTTTACAAAACAAAACATTAGAAAAATTCTACCATCAAAAATTAATCTCTGAACTAATGAAATTAATATTAATTACTCAATAACATGAATCTACTCCAAATCAGTCAGATAGTATATAAACATTTAATTTACCTAAAATAGGATTATAATCAATGTTTTTGATATTCCAAGAATGAAAAGACCAAGAACTGAAGACTCTGCATTGAAATTTAATGCACACAAATTACATTTACATAAATGAAATAATGTATTTACTACAGGATGATTTTAGAGTACAATGCATAAATACAGTAAACATACAGCAATTTATACATTTTAACACTATTTAATTTGAAAGATGTTTATATATTTTACATATCACAGTTTCAGCCTCATCTCTTAATAGAACAAGCATTTTTCAAAGAACTAGCCTTTATATGAAATCAGTATGGACTGTGAAGCAAATACAGTGTCTATATATGGAAAGGAGGGGGGCAGTTTTTACTACACAAAAGGAATGAGGTGGTGATGTGAAAAGAAAAGACTATGAATTTGGAGAAAGGATACAGGTAAAATCATTTCAGTATCGAGTAATCAAATTGTTGACATTAACTACATGCTGTACAATAATTTGGCAATTTGGTTTTTCAATAACATTTTGTAACAAACAACAAAGCATTCAATAAAAAAAAACTTTTTTTTCTTTTTTTATAAAAGCTTCGAATTCTTATTTTGACCATTGCTTTTAGTTGAGTAAATACATCTACAAGAAGCCACAAGTAAGGTGAAATCCCATTTTGTAGCAGTATTATTATAGCAGTCCTGTTTGTAATACTGAGTAACTGAGATCCACATATGATACAAACTTTCATAGCCATAATTCTTCCCATTTGTAAAAATAGATCCATCTGAAACTGTCATGTTCTGTGATTCAGCATCTCTATTGTTATACATTTAACACAGCTCGAGTTTGCTTCAAAACTTTATTGGCACATTCCCACAGCATCTTGTACCTTATTACACTATACTTCTCTAAATGAAGTTATGTTAAATATTTTGTATGGACAATATTCCTGAACTCTATATATCACCACATGGAGTTTTTAAAAAACTAAAACACAAATACATTCAGTGCAATGACTCTTCAACTATGTCAGGTGTTACATAAGTGGATATATATGGATTTATAATAATACAGTTCTCTCTCACTTCACTTACCACTGCATTAGGTACCTTTTTTCTTCAAACCAGCAACTCAGGATGAAACTAATTAGCACCAATAACAGTAGCAAGAATGTTTTGCTCAGCTTTATATGCCACACACAAAGCATTAGTAAACAGGAGAGTTTCAATCATGGAATTTTGGACGAGCTGCTGTATGATGATGATATTTCAACACTCAGCTTTCTGGTTTTGTTTGTGTGTGTGTGTGTGTGTGAACAGGAGTACACACACAAATTGTATCACACATATTAATAGATATGTGCACATTTTATGTTGGCTCTGAATTGGTTGTTATTAGATTAGTATTTGTGTCCACCCAATTTCAACAGCTTTTTGTATTAACATCAGTCAAATGCATGCATTGACCAAGTGATGAACAGTTCCTACTCCATTATGAGTACTACATAAAACTCATCACTCTCCAGAGAGGAGTACCAGTATGATGCCTGCACTATGTGAAGGACCCAGAACTTGCAACATCCACATTTTTAAGTTATGGCAGATAATGGAGAAGCACAATGAGTGTAACAGGAAATTCTATGTTATAGGTCTAGAAAAGACTTATGAGCATCTTTCTAGGAAGAAACTATTGTCAGATCCACAAGAGCCAAACTGCTGCAGGCAGTTAAAGGTCCTTATGTAGATTGACAGATAGCATTACAGTTGATGGCAAATTGACTTCATGGTTTACAGTAGTTTCAGGTGTAAGACAAGGCTGTAACTTGTCACCACTGATGTTCATACTGTTCATGGATCCAAACAACTTTGTTGCATGGTAGTGAAAGCTGTGTGGATACAGGTTACCTTATTAACAAGGTTAAGGTTACAGATATGAAAGTAGCAAGGATGGTAGTAAGTACTAACAGATGGGAACAATGGCAATAGTGTGTCCATAATGAGGAAATCAAGGAAAAACTGAGAATGAACAGTGAAGATGAAGCAGTTAGATCGAACAGGCCGAGATGATAGGGTCACGTTATATGTGAGGTAGAAGTAAGTTTACCTAAAAGACTCATGGGTTCGGCAGTAGAGAGTAAGAGGAGTTAAGGTAGACCAAGGAAAAGTACTTGGTTAGTTTTCAAGAATGATTTTGAAATAACAGGCTTAACATCGTAGGGGATTATGGAGGAATTTTATTAGGGGGACTGTGTTACAGACTGAACAATGGAAGGCATAATCAGTCTCTGATGATGATGATGATGATGATGATGATGGAGAAGAATATGGAATTACAATTCATTCCAAACATTTCATGATTTGTGTCACAGACTTTTTGTTAATTACTTTGGTTTTCCAAGAGTAGTAGTTGATCCATTTCAGTTACCCAGGTATACGTGATTTATACTTTTAACTTTCATGATGTAAGCGATGGAACAGATCTGGGCAGCCAAAACCAAAAGAACAACAACTCAATACTTTAAGATGAAACTGCTTAGCATCCTGTACAATAGCACACACAACTAACAATCAGCTTAAGAGTCTAATGAAAATTGTACACAATGAGGCATAAAAAACCTAGCATGTCAATACAATTGTTTAATTGTTTAATCTAAGGCAATTAAAAAAGACGACCGAAAAACTAACAGCCACCATTAAAATTATGTTTGTCTCATTACCACAAAAAGACAACCATGTTTATTGGATTTTTAATGGGTACTGCTACAGCTGACATGGTGTGAGGAAGACATATCCTGGTGAAATGTGTTACAATCACTGAGAGATCATGAATGAACAGATTTAGGTTCCTCTTAGTCTCAAAATAATGGGAAGTTACGGAGTCTCTTTTATTTTGTGAGGAAGAGTAATTCAAAGTAACACCATGAGTGAAAAAGACAGATTTTTAGTTGGGAGTAAAAAGTTGCAGTATAAAAAAGGGATTGATCAGTCTTACTTTCATTTTATTATTATCAGTGAAAGCAAACTATGAAAATTCCAGGAAGGTTTGAACAATATTTTTGAGGAGATTAGGTTGCTACTCACCACAGATGTCTTGATGAGCTGCAGAAAGGTACACATGACAGATTACAACTTTAAAAAGCTTTCGGCCTTTACAGTCTTCTTCCTGTGGCTCATCGAGGCATCTCTGTGGTGAGTAACATTTTATCCTCAACTTTTTTTTAATGTAATTAATGAAAGTTTAGACTAGGCAAGTATGAACTATATAGTGGCACATATAACATCAACATACTCTCTACACTTTCCTGAACTGAATTTTATGCACCTTGAAAAATAAAGACTTCCTTGGCAGGATTCATATATAAATTTGTATGTTCCTTGTATGAACATGCCTTACTTATAAGGTAATCTTGGTAATTTTGTAGACAGTTCATTGTTTTTGTGTGTATTTATTCCCAGTGATAGCAATATTATAAGTAATCCTATATCAATACTACCAGAACTTTTTAAAGTGAGTTGATACGCGATGAGTACTGAGCATGTTGATATGGAAGAGAAAATTATTGCAAATGATAACCGTAACAGTGATTCTGAATAGTGACAGGTAGCAGGTAACTACTACAAAATTTACACTGTTAATGATGGGAATTCTCCACAGAGATGATAAATTATTTTTCAAAAGAGATAGATTAGCGGCCCGTACTTACCTTTGTGCTGTACCGCCGATAGTCACAACAACAAAAAAGCTTTCAGAAGAGAGTTCCTTCTTCAGGTAGGAGAGAAGGGAAGAAAAAAGGAATGGGAACAGAAGGGAAAGGCAATTCACGACCTAGGTCATGAGGATGGCGTTTGAATAGTGTCAAAGACCATCTCATAACTTAGGTTGTGAGTTACCTTCCCCTTCCGTTCCCATTTCTTTTTTCTTCCCTCCTCTCCCACCTGATGAAGGAACTCTGTTCCGAAAACTTATTCTTTTTTTTGTCCTTTTTCTTTATTTGTCTATCAGCAGTATAGCACAAAGGTAAGTACTGGCAGACAATCTATCTCTTTTGAAATTTATACTGTGAAAGACAATGAAATTATTTGAATTAGTCATATTCTAAATGAAAAACAAGTGCTATAAAAATATTGTTAGAATTTTAGCGGGGCCCAAAGGGAGTGCCAGAAATGCACATACACATTTAGAAGCATTTCATCTGTTTATCAATGAAAACATGGTAGAAGACATCGTAGCTCATACCCACAGATAGATCAGTAAAAGATGTAGAGATACCAAATATTCTTGGGCTTGCGATTGTAAAGACACTACAGTGGGGCACTGTTTATAAGCTTGGAATTTGTCACATAACTTTTGCTGTTGAGAAAGTGTTTTTACTAGGTGACCAAGATTAATTTGAATTTTCACTGTCTCAAGACAGTTTCAAAAACTGGGACTAACATTTGCATCAGGGTGGCACTTGACGGGCAGTTTAAATTTTTTCTTTTTCTACATTGTTAGTTGGGGTACCCTCCATTATGGTTCTATGGATATCAAACTGTATTATGTAACATTTTGGTTCAGTAGGATAAGAGTGCCTTCAAAACTGTAAAATGTCTTTTTAAAAAAAAGCTTCACAAAATATTACTTCTGGCTGGAAAAATCCTTCCTTGCCTAATACAGGCAAATTATCCATTTCAGTTTCATTCAATGAATACACTATTTTTTCTCATTTCACATTGCAAGGTGATGTGACAGGTCCAAAATTCTCAAACAGTTGGAGTGAGGCAGAATAAGTCGCACTATTTCTTTAGCACAGCTGGGACCTCCCAAGAAATCTCTCACATCTAAGGAAGGTAACAGGGTAATTAATAGAATTTTCTGTCTGTTCTTGTCAGAACACGACAAAAAATATTTAAAGGAAACATTTCCTTTATTATACAAATTACATTCATAGTCATAGCAAGTAAAATGTCTTCATCTTCAATTAGTTTATGGCAGAATTTATATGCTCTGGTCTTTAAGAAATAACAAAGTAAACTGTTACTTGGTAAACAACTGTTGATGGCTTTTTATAACGATTTGTTAGTGTATAAATTAACTAAAAAACAAAGTGACACATTAGCTGTCTCAGAAGTGAGTTGTTGGGGAAAAAGTAAAATTTCCCGTACAGGAGTTGGAAAGCTTCATACCAAAATTGGAAGCTTAGATGCTGGAAAAGTACAAAAACGTATGGAAGACTGTTAGAAATATCTAAACAAAAGGATTATAAAAACTTCCACAGATTCATTCATTTCATAACACAGGTGTTCTTGAGTCAAAATATGATTAAATGCTGGTGTTCTTTTCTCATACTGGAGAGTGGAATTCTGGTTTTTGTTGGAGGAGGAGACATTACAAGTAGTCTGTGCAGCTGTGTTACCCATAATGCCAGTGCAGATGAGTGGATAAAATGACTCCTTAGTAAACATCTGAGATAATACAAAGTCTACATCTGTCTCAGGAAAATTTATTTATTAATTTATTTTGTCAATTTTGATCTCTCATGTGAGTGCATAAAACTAATAAATTTACTGTATACACAAAGATTTTAATTTGGTATTCAGCTTCTTTTGCTTGTTTCATAATAAATACTTTTTATGGTAATTATTTCTCATGCAACATTGGGAAACAGCTAATTTAGACACTTGATAATTATGAATGAAAATCATCATTGTTTGTTTGTTTGTACATGTAGCTTGTACAGAATCTACAGCATGTGTCTGGCAATGATCGGGTGCTAGGTGGTAAATAGTGAATTATTAAAATATCTTTATGTGGTTTCTTTTATAAAATATGTTGATGTGGTGTTGACTGTTAGTAAAATAAACATAATTTAGCTAACAAGTTTTTCTATCCATGAAGAGGAAGCCAAAAACTCCACCCAAAAGATTTAAGTTTTTGAAAAATGAAAGATATCAGCTTAAGAAACTATCAACAATATGCAGTATGTCTTTGTTTAAATAACTAATATCATATATGTCTTCTATGAGCAAATAAAATGTTGAATTCCTGAGTAACAATTAATATGAGAGACAGAAAGCAAAATTACATATGAGTGGTATGTCAAATCTGAATGAACAATACAGTTGTCTGATCAAGTAAATTCCAAATGCGCAGCTGAATAAGTGGATATAAACTTTATGTGGCTGTGTGCCCAAATGTATTAAATCAGACCTAGGGTGACAAAAACATGAAGAATCACAATACAGTTGTGAAAATACACATATCAACACTCCAATTCCATTTTTGAAATAACATTTCAAAAAATATATAACATAGCTAAAAACTATCACAAATAGTCTGCAAAACTACACGTGATTTGCATTATTATTATTATTATTATTCCTGCTGCAGAAGTGTAGCAATATTAAAGTACAAGTGCTCACTAGATCTAGAGCTATAATCTGACAGTTACAAGTGTTATAAAGGAACAAAGATAGAAAGACTACTGCAAAAGCCATTAACAAGCTAACCAAATGCATAAACACAGTGTTAATTAAAATAGGAAATAAAGGAACAAAAGAAAATATTGCAAACTGTGGGGAGGGAGTTCCTCAGAACCCTTGTCAATGTTGAGATTTTTGTGTCGCTAATAACATGACATTTGAGAAAAGTATCATGACCTAAAATTATATGAAAATTGATAAATCAGAAATGAAAAAGGGGCATACACCACAAAAGCAAGCATAAAGTTACTTTCTGCACTATAGCATTAGTGGATACCACATTACGGATATCACAATTAAAAATATATTTCGAAATTTCTGTTTCTTGAACAGCAATTACTATTAACCAATCAGTTTTGTTTAACTATTCGTGTAATTAATTCTGCTGAGTCCACAGCACTCTGCAGTAATTTTTTCCATATAATATCATTAAACAGTCTTTTATCATAACAGGTACCAATAAATACATCAAATATGTACAATGTAATACTCAAAGTTTCCAATTATCTTTATGAAAGACTTATAAAAATATGCATTCCTTGTAATGCTACTACAAAATATATTCACACTTTTACCAAGACCTGTGGGTATTTTGTACCTCAGGCATCACTGCTATCACAAACATTAATATGATACAGCTCCAACATCATAGGAAAATGTAGTAGCAAATAATTACATTCCATCCCCATTGCTTCACTTCTTTAGGAGTAGAGCACAATGCACTAATATGACAGAGTTGGCCTCACATCTAAGTCAGTATTGCTATTTTTTAACTGTTCACGAAATTGCTGAAGCTCAGCGGGAGAGATTCCTTGCCAACTTTCTAGTTCAGACAGCACCCTGAGATTATCACAGTGGTTCATTAATAAATTTACAGTATGCATACTCAAATTATCACTGTATAAAATTTTTAATTCTTCAAGTTTCTGCATCGGGTTGACTGACAGAACTTTAGCCATTGTTTCGTCACCAATTCCAGTAGAGGAACCTAACTGTATATACTTTATATTGAAACAACTGGATAATAAAAACTCCAGATGTGCCAGTGCACAGTCTACAACACACATTATGTATTCCAAATGCTGGAAAGGTTTAACTGAAAGTGTCTTCATTGATACAGATGTATGTTCTAGAAAATCACAATTATAAAATACTAGCTTTTTTAAATATGGGCAAAACTGGCTAATGTATATTAGTGCATTTAAATCAATTTCTTCTACATGCTCAAGGTGTAACCATGTCAGATTTTGTCCTTTGACTTCCAACAAAATTTTGACATGGTCAGTATAAAAATCACATGACATAAGTTTCAGTTCTCTTAAATCATTTAGGGCTGCAAGTACTGTAAGGTCACTAATTCTTTCATCATGGTAAATGGAAACATGTCTAACTTGAGGACACATCTCTATAAGTAAATTTAGATGATAGGTTGTCACATCTCGACTCTGGAAAATATGTAATCCTAGAGGATGAGAATATAAGCTGGAAAACCGTAAATGCTCAAGAATAGTGCCAAATTCATCACAGCGTCCAAGATCTCTTAAGTTTTTTAACCCCACTAACAATTCAGCATAGCCTTCAATAGAAACAGAAGTTCGGTATAACAGCAACTGGCTCAAATCCTGACAATTTAATAAAGATGGTATACTGCGATCAGTTACCGAGCGTGATGAGGTAACATCTAAGATGCGCAACCTATTACAGTTGTTTGCTACAATTGATATAATATGATCAGTACAATCAAAACAAAGACAAAGTGACACCAAGTTTTTCATGGCTGTAATACCCTGAATAACTGTCTTTTCAAAGTCTGAAGTTTTCCAACCACCAGAACCAGATCCAAGATTCAAAGTTTCGAGGCCAGTCATATTCTCTAAAGCTTGATATAAAACATGTCTCATAATTTTTGGCCACACTGAAATATTCATTTCACGCAGATGACAGTTGACTGCAACTTCAGTTAATTTAACAACTATATTCATTTTATTGAGAAAGAGCCACATCGGTTGATCTTGGCTATAAGAATCTTTTGTTTCTTTTATTAATTCACTGACTGAAGTTAAAACATGGGTAGCCATTTTATCAAACAGAGATCGAGGAACACTTGAGTACAATAGTTCATTCAACCATTGGATGGTGTTCTGCAAATACTCAGGACGTTGTGCTGACATTTCATGTGAAATAGACGATCCTGGAGATGTCATCATGCAGCCTATATGTGCCACAAATTGACCAACAGCTGCGAGACTCAATCTTTCTAAAGATAAGGGCTGTTTTTTCTTAGGCATTTTTATAAACAGAATGCACTTGTCAAGCACAGAACTGCAAAGAAAATAATTACTTTTAGAATTTTGCACACTAGTGTATTATAATTAGGGACAGGAAAATTTTGCAAAAAATGGTAAAATGAAAAAAAAAAAAAAGGAAAAATAACTCTAAATTAGCAATTTTTATTGAAATAATACTCAATGTTATAAATCTAAGTATGAGAGTTGATTAAAACTGCTAGTTGTTTAACATTAAATTTAGACTTCTAATCTCCTCAAGACTAATATTTGCATGTCTAAAATGAAAATCCACTTCATATGTAAAATATAATAATGGAAAGTCCAGGTTGGAATAAATAATATAGTGAGGACAGTTTACTACTCACCGCAAAGACGTGGCGACGAGCTGCGACAGGCACATACAAAAGACACACACATACAACACATTCTGAAGAAGGCCATGGCCGATAGCTGAATGTGTTGTATGTGTGTGTCTTTTGTATGTGCCTGTCGCAGCTCGTCGCCACGTCTTTGCGGTGAGTAGTAAACTGTCCTCACTATATTATTCACTTCATATGTAACAAACTTTGACATGATGATAAAAATAACATCCAATTTGGCTAACAAACTCAGACTTTGGCAGTAAATAACAATAATAATAACACTATATTTGGAAAATAACGAAGACAATAACAGCAAATTTGGAAGAAAAAAAAATCAGTGAATTTGGAAATGAATAAAAGCAAATTTTACAAAAAGGACACCAAATGTGGCATAAAGATGAGACCAAATGTGACATATAAATGTCAGCAAATTTAGCTAAAGCCAAGAAAAACTGCAACTAATTTCACCAAAAATCGAGTTAATTGAAGAGGAAATTCCGTAATTATTTTTTCCTGTTCCTAATTATAAAAATTTCCATTAAAGTACAATTACGTAACACAAACACAAAAATCGTATGTAGGAAACTTATTAAATACATTACCTTATCTGCACTGCTTGAAGTTGAAACATTGGGAGTATTTAAAATAATTTAAAAAATTAGTATTTGTGATAGGAAGACTACAAATACATACAGAGCATCAGGTAACAATTTCATAGTTATTTTTCTTTTTTTAAACTGCTTCCACAAAATATAATGCAGTTTCTCTCCCCTTCCTCCCAAGCCCTCTCCCTCCCACAGCCTCTCAACCAATACAGCACCTAGCTGCCTGTCCTGACCTGTTTAGTTTGAGCACACATCACAAGTCAGCATTAGTATAACCCCCCACCCATACTTTGCATCCTCTCCCTGCTGCCTCCGCACCCCCACAATCCATAGCGACTTCCACAGGGCATCACATACTGCAATCTCATCATAGAAACTGGAGACAGTGTGTGTGTGTGTGTGTGTGTGTGTGTGTGTGTGTGTGTGTGTGTGTAGTTCAGACAAAGGCATTATAAACCGAAAGCTTAGAATTATCAAGAAGCTTTTATGACTGCTTTCCGTTTACTCGCTATAATGTATGTGTGTGATGAGTAGCACACTATCCTTTTAAAATATTAAGAAAATGTAATTTTGTTGAAACGCGAGCTATCAGATTGAGACTAGTAACAATGACATTTGTTCTTCAGAAAAAGTATTACTTACAATAAATACTAATACTTTTTACTTTCCTATAAACATTAACCCATATTTATGTATAAAAATAAAGACTGTTTGACTTACCCAAAGCACAGGCTCGCCGATAGACACAAATGACACAAATGAAAACACACACAAAAACAAACATTCAAGCTTTCTCAACCATTGGTTGCTTCGTCAGGAAAAGAGGAAGGAAGGAGGGGAAAAAGGAAAGGATGTGTGTTTCCCCTCCATCCTTCCTCTTTTCCTGACAAAACAACCAATGGTTGAGAAAGCTTGAATGTCCGTTTTGTGTGTGTTTTCATTTGTGTCTTTTGTGTCTATCGGTGAGCCTGTGCTTTGGGTAAGTCAAACAATCTTTATTTTTATACATATTTTTCCCACCAGGAAAGTCATTCTATAATATTTGTTTAACCAATATTTACTTAAACATAACTAAGAGCAGCATGCAACAGAAAGTACGACTGGCTAAAAAATGAGATTGACAGGAAGTAGCTACAGGTCAAATGCAAATCTGTAGAAGAATTTGTAATAGGGGGAAAGATAGATACTGCCTACAGGAAAATAAAATTAACTTTTGGAGACAAGAAAAGCAGCTGCATGCATGAATATCAAGAGCTCAGAGTTTCAACTAGTACTACTAAAGGAAAGGAGGGCTAAAAGGTGGAAAGAATATATGGAGGGAAAGGGAAATGAACTAGAAGGCAGTATTGTAGAAATGGAACAGGCAGTACATGAAGATGAGAAAGGAGAAATGATACTGTGAGAAGAATTTGACAGAGCACTAAAAGATATGAGTCGAAACAAGGCTCCTGGAGTAGATTATATTCCCTATGAATTTCTGACATCATTGGAAGAGCCATTTATGAAGAAACTGTTCCACCTTGTGTGCAAGATGTATGAGATGGGGAAAATACCCTCAGTCTATAAGAAAATATAATAATTCCAATTACAAAAATAGCAAATGCAGATGAGAGAGAAAATTACAGAATTATCAGTTCAATAAGTCATAGTTGCAAAATACTAACTAGAATTATTTACAGATGAATAGAGAAACTGATAGAATCCAACTCAGAGAAGATCAGTTTAAGAGAGATATAGGAACACGTGGGGGCAATACTCACATTACTACTTATCCGTTATCCTGGAAGATGGGTTAAGAAAGGGCATTTTTAGCTTTTGTGGATTTAGGGAAAGCCTTTGATAATGTTGACCAGAATACACTCTTTCAAATTCTGAAGGTAACAGGGGTAAAATATAGGGATTGAAAGGTTATATACAACTTGCACAGGAATCAGACAGCAATTTTAAGAATCGAAGGGCATGAAAGGGCACAGTGATTGGGAAGGGAGTGGGACAGGGTTGAAGCATTTCCCCAATGTTGTTATATTCTATACATTGAGCAAGCCGTGAACAAATGCAAGTAGAAATTTGAAAAAGAAATGAAACTTCAGGGATAAAAAATAAAAACTTTACCATTTGCTGATGACACTGATATTTTGTCGGAGACAGCAAATGACCTGGGAAAGCAACTGACCGGAATGAACAATGTCTTGAAAACAGGTTTTAAGATGAACATTAACAAAAACCATCAAGGACAATGGAATTTAGTGTAAGACAATCAGTTGATTCTGAAGGAATTAGATCAGTTAATGAAGCAATAAAGGTAATAGATGAGTTTTGCTATTTGGGTAGCAAAATAGCTTCTGATAGATGAGTAAGGAAGAAATAAAATTCAGAAAGGCTATGGGAAGATACGCTTTTCGAAGAAGTGAAATTTGTTGACATTCAAATTTAAATGTTAGGAAGTTTATTCTGAAGACATTTGTCTTGAGTGTAGCACTGTACGGAAGTGAAACATGGAAGATAAGGAGTTCAGACAAAAATATGATAGAAGCTTTTGAAATGTGATGCTACAGACGAATGCTGAAGACCGGATGGGTAGATTGCATAACTAATGAGGAGGAGCTGAATAGAACTGCGGAGAAATGATGTTCTTTGCATATTTTGAGTAAGAGAAAGGATCGTTTGGTGGGGGACATGCTGAGGCATAACAAGATTGTCAGTTTAGCATTGGAGAGAAGTGTGTGGGGCAAAAACTGTAGAGGCAGCCCAAAAGACGAATACAATAAGCAGATTGAAATGGGTGTGGGTTGCCATTCTTGTGAAGAGATGAAGAGGCTTGCACTGTATAGAATAGGGTGGAGACCTGGACCAAACCAGTTTCCAGACTGAAGACCACAAAACAAACAACAACTATGAGAAAATAAACACAGATATAAAGGTAAAAATATAGAACAATTTAACCCTTCTGCACACACAAACACATGCATAAATTTATCACTTGGTTCATAAAACCATCCATTCTTGTTGGACACGCGACCTTACGTTGGCATGTATGAAAAAATTGTTGAAATGTCTTGGTCGCAGTTAGCTTTATTTCATGACGCGTTTCGAGAACATCACCATCAGACTGTGGTACAAACGAAGAAAATTACATTTTTGGATGTATATAGAACGTAATAATGATATCTATAAGGAGTATAAACCATATTAATACATGTATACTTACAGAAGATTTTAAAAAACGATGGGAATTACACCATCTTGGTATAGATTCATGAATACAAATTTAAAATACCATCATGGATGTCTGGTGAAGGTGTTCAACCAGACTTACATGCTCAACTGTGGTGAGAGGGGGGAAACACCGTAACAGGTAACCCAGGCCCCATTCGCCACCAGATGGCGCAGGGTTGGCATTGGAAGTTACGTGAATTATGCCTATTTTGTCATTGGTTTCGATTTTAAACCTTGATTGTACTCATATTGTCGGACTTTGTTAGTTGTCTCGACATCATGGCACATAAATGTTATATGACATATTGCCCCTTCATATAATTTTCTACCTGGTAATTGTGAAAGATTATTCTGCAATCTTAGCTTGTAGGCTGTGATGAGCGGCTGTGTCACTGTAACATCGCAGTGGCCGGGATGCGTATTTTTTAACATTTGTCATGTGTTCTGTGCTGTATTTGGCAACGCCAAATCCTATCCTTTGGCCCTCCCAAGCCTCCCTTGTCATGCGCCCTGTCCCGTTAATGGTTTTGATGTGCTTGAATTGGTGTTTTGTATAATTTTATATGACTTAACTCATTTTGTAGAAATATCCTTCACGGTTATATATATTTTTATATGACTTAACACATTTTCGTAGAAATGTCTTTCACATTTTTTATGACTGCTCACAGTATATTGTTTTATGTGTAGTTTTATTCACGCAACTTTCACAGTTTCTATGACTGCACACAGTATAGTATGCCCAAGATGTATAGCTTTATTCACGTAACTTCCAATGCCAACCCTGCGCCATCTGGTGGCGAATGGGGCCTGGGTTACCTGTTACGGTGTTTCCCCCCTCTCACCACAGTTGAGCATGTAAGTCTGGTTGAACACCTTCACCAGACATCCATGATGGTATTTTAAATTTGTATTCATGAATCTATACCAAGATGGTGTAATTCCCATCGTTTTTTAAAATCTTTTGTAAGTATACATGTATTAATATGGTTTATACTCCTTATAGATATCATTATTACATTCTATATACATCCAAAAATGTAATTTTCTTCTTTTGTACCACAGTCTGATGATGATGTTCTCGAAACGCGTCATGAAATAAAGCTAACTGCGACCAAGACATTTCAACAATTTTTTCATACATACATGCATAAATGATGTCAAATTTTGTGTGTGTGTGTGTGTGTGTGTGTGTGTGTGTGTGTGTGTGTGTGTGTGCGCGCGTGAAAGGTTAAACCTGAGTAAGATGGTGTGCTGATTGTAACAGGAGAGACATAATCATGAGTGGGTCTATTGCATTCACTATGAAGAAAATTCAGCAAAATGAATACAATAATATGCCATTAATCTAATTATGGGAAGTCCAGATTGGAATTAACAATATAGTAAAAGGACAGTTTACAACTCACCACACATGCATGACAATGAGCTGTGACAATGAGCTGTGGCAGGCACATAAACAAGACACACATATACAACACTTTCAGCTTTCGGCAATAGTCTTCTTCAGAAAAAGTAACATTCATGCAATCACAAAGGCACACAACACAGTCATACAAGCGTCATCTTCAGCTGCCACACTTCGAATCACGCTCTGGGGTATGGAAATAAAGGAGGGGACGGGGGGGGGGGGGGATAGGAACGAGATGCAGCTTAGGGATGGAGTGGGGAGGTGGTTGAGTGGAGGATAATAAAATGAAATGAACACATGCGCGTACCCCCCCTTCCCCCCCCCCCACCACACACACACACACACACACACACACACACACTCAGAATAGGAGAGGTTTAGGATAGAGGGGTAGGAACTGTTGGGTGCAGAAAAAAGGGAAGTCATCGTAGGTTGAGGCCTGGAAAATATCAGGATCGGAGAATGTACTGTACAGCTCATTGTCACATCTTTGTGATGAATAATATGCCATTAATGATATGGATAAATGTATTAGTGAGCAGTTGCTACTATGATACTATCAATAATAGAAGCAAATACATGCTTTTTGAGAACTTTACATGGATTTATGACTAGCAAACACACTGACAAGATAAGGGTTTGAGGTTGGTTTGTGTATGGGGTTCAAAGAGCTGACTGACAAGGGAATGGTCAGACTTGTCATGTCGAAAGCTGTGCTGCTATTTTTACCACTGTGAGTTAACACTGAAGGAAGTCTGTATGCAAACTGTTAGCTGCTGACATGACCTGGAAGTCTGTAAAAACTTTTATGAAGTATGACATTACTGTTGCATGGTTTCCGCGCTTGTAACTGCCTGTTGTACAACCCTGACCTCTTTTGCTACGTTATACCAATGACATCTAGGGACAAGGTGGCGTTAGCTATGCGCCGCTCTCCTGCCACAGCAGTGAGAGAGCTGATTCGCGCAGTGAAAGCGATCATACGATAAATAATAGATATGATAATAATAAATTCGTTGACAAATGTAGCTGATCTGTTATCTACAACATTGTCTCCAAATAGCTATGAAATAGACACAAATACATATACGCTTTAGAACACGTCACACTTTTACTTCTTGTAATTACCACAAAAATGTGAAATATTGATACAATGTTCAAAACATAGGTTTTTTTTGTGTACCAAGAACATACAAACAGAGACGACATATGACAGCCCTGCGAATCACAGACATTGTTAGACATCCTTAGAAAAAACTCGGCCGGTGTTAGGAAGGAATCAGGCCTAGTATCAGTATAGTTCAAGGAGTGCCACACATATTTAATCACATTTTGAAACTGTGGGGAGGAAAACTGATAATGTACGACTGATTGCAAATTGAGAATATTGTCACGATGATAGACATGAAACTGCAGTGATCTGCACACAATAATTTTCTCTGTTATTGTTCTGTAAAATGCCTTCCACTGGTTGAATTACATTCGTCTTGCCGGGTGGAATCTGAAGTATCTCTAACTTCTTTGTCAGGGTGAGCTCGAAATAGAGCTTTTAATGAATCAGAACTTTTATGACCTGACCACGAATCTAGAAGGAGAAGAGATTTGTTCCCGCAGAACGGAAGAAAAGCATGACGAATGAAAAGTGTAACGTTCCCATTTTTCCTGGCTTCGATGCGTCTACCACAAGATTATCTGCGTAAAACATTGTTTGTTCGACACATGGTCCAAAATGTCCAGTTGGTTCTTCAAGACACAAACATAGTTTAGGCAGCAATGGACTGTCCAAACTAATTATGGGCATTACAGTGTAAGAATGGATGAGTGCAGTCGTGGACTGCACAATTGCCTCAATTTGTTTTTCCCCTTTGAATGACAGTGTTCTTTTGCGCACATTTCTTTTTGAAAACTTGACTGATCTGCATTGCAAATGAAGATTCACGAAGACTGGCGATCTTATTTTTTGCCGTCATAAGAAAAGCTTCTATCTTTTCCATTTGAGTCACTTCATTTTCCGACCTGTTTCTCGATACAAACTTTGTTATTTTTCGTGCCACAATTTTATGTGATCTTTTGACCCCCATGAACCACAGACATTGCCGAGGTGGGGTGGCTTGCGTGCCTCAACGATACACATAGCCGTACCGTAGGTGCAACCACAGCGGAAGGGTATCTGTGGAGAGGCCAGACAAACGTGTGGTTCCTGAAGAGGGGCAGCAGCCTTTTCAATAATTATAGGGGCAACAGTCTGGATGATTGACTGAGCTGGCCTTGTAACATCAGCTACTGCGAACGGCTGAAAGCAAGGGGAAACTACAGCCGTTACTTTTCCCGAGGACATGCAGCTCTACTGTATGAACATATGATGATGGCATCCTCTCGGGTAAAATATTCCGGAGGTAAAATAGTCCCCCATTCGGATCTACGGGCGGGGACTACTCAGGAGGATGTTGTCATCAGGAAAGACAATACTAGCATTCTACGGATCGGAGCGTGGAATGTTAGATCCCTTAATCGGGTAGGAAAATTAGAAAATTTAAAAAGGGAAATGGATAGGTTGAAGTTAGATATAGTGGGGATTAGTGAAGTTCGGTGGAAGGATGAACAGGATTTCTGGTCAGGTGAGTACAGGATTATAAATACAAAATCAGTTGGGGGTATCACAGGAGTAGGACTGATAATGAATAAGAAAATAGGAATGCGGGTAAACTACTATGACCAGCACAGTGATCGCATTATCATTGTCAAGATAGATACGAAGCCAACACCGACAACAGTAGTACAGGTTTATATGCCAACTAGCTCTGCCGATGATGAGGAGATCAAAGAAATATATGAGGAGCTAAAGGAAATTATTCAGTTAAGGGAGAGGAAAACTTAATTGTGATGGGAGACTGGAATTCGGTAGTAGGAAAAGGAAGAGAAGGAAAAATAGTAGGTGAATATGGACTGGGCAGGAGGAATGAAAGAGGAAGTCGCCTGGTAGAATTTTGCACGGAACATGATTTAATCGTAACAAACACGTGGTTTAAGAATCACAAAAGAAGGTTGTATACGTGGAAGAGACCAGGAGACACCGGAAGGTATCAGATAGATTTTATAATGGTAAGACATAGGTACCGGAACCAGGTTATAAACTGCAGGACATACCCAGGGGCAGATATAGACTCTGACCATAACTTGTTAGTCATGAACTGTAGGCTGAAGCTGAAAAAACTGCAGAAAGGTAGGAAAATAAGGAGATGGGACTTAGATAAATTGAAGGAAAGTGAAGTTCTGGAGAATTTCAGAGGGAGATTTAGGCAAAACTTGACAGAAACAGGGGGAAATAAAACAGTAGAAGAGGAATGGGTAGCATTGAGAGATGAAATAGTGAAGGCAGCAGAGGACAAAATAGGTAGGAAGGCAAGACATACAAAAAATCCTTGGGTATCACAGGAAATACTCAATTTAATTGATGAAAGGAGAAAATATAAAAATGCAGTAAATGAAACGGGCAAAATGGAGTACAGACGACTAAAAAATGAGATTGACAGGAAATGCAAAATAGCTAAGCAGGAGTGGCTAGAAGCCAAATGCAAATCTGTAGAAGAATGTATAACAAAGGGAAAAGTAGATACCGCCTACAGGAAAATAAAAGAGACATTTGGGGACAAGAAAAGCAACTCTGCGAATATCAAGAACTCAGTTGGGAAACCAGTTCTCAGCAAAGAAGGGAAAGCTGAAAGGTGGAAAGAGTACATAGAGCAGCTCTATGAAGGAAATGAACTTAGAGACGATGTTGTAGGAAGGGAAGAGGAAGTAGATCAAGATGAAATAGGAGATACTATACTGAGAGATGAATTTGACAGAGCCCTGAAAGACCTAGGTCGGAACAAGGCCCCAGGAGTAGATGACATACCCTCATAGCTACTAAAGTGCCTGGGAGAGCCAGCCATGACAAGACTATTTGCACTGGTGTGTAGGATGTATGAGACAGGCGTAATGCCCTCAGACTTTAAGAAAAATGTAATAATCCCCATTCCAAAGAAATCAGGCGCAGACAGGTGTGAAAATTACAGAACCATCAGTTTGATAAGTCATGGTTGCAAAATTTTAACACGAATTATCTACAGGAGAATGGAAAAGCTGGTAGAAGCTCACCTCGGGGAAGATCAGTTTGGATTCAGGAGGAACATAGGAACCCGGGAGGCAATACTCACTTTACGTCTTATCTTAGGAGATAGATTAAGGAAAGGCAAACCAACATTTTTAGCTTTTGTGGATTTGGAGAAAGCATTTGACAATGTTGACTGGAATACACTCTTTCAAATTCTGAAGTCATCAGGGGTAAAATACAGGGAAAGGAGAGTTATTTACAACTTGTACAAAAGCCAGACCGCAGTTATTAGACTCGAGGGGCATGAAAGGGAAGCATCAGTTGGGAAGGGAGTAAGACAAGGTTGTAGCCTTTCTCCGATGTTGTTCAATTTGTACATCGAGCAGGCGGTGAAGAAAAGCAAGGAAAAATTTGGAATAGGGATTAAAGTTCAGGGGGAAGAAATAAAAACATTGCGTTTTGCCGATGACATTGTAATTCTGTCAGAGACAGCAAAGGACCTGGAAGAGCAGTTGAACGGAATGGACAGTGTGTTGAAGAGAGCGTATAAAATGAACATTAACAAGAGCAAAACAAAAATAATGGAATGTGGTCTTAGAAAATCAGGCGATGCTGAAGGAATTAGATTAGGTAACGAAACAATGAAGGTGGTAGATGAGTTTTGTTACTTGGGTAGTAAAATAACATGCGATGGTCGCAGTACAGAGGATATAAAATGCAGAATGGCAATGGGAAGAAAAGCATTTTTGAAAAAGAGAAATTTGATAACATCGAATATTAATTTAAGTGTAAGGAAGTCGTTTCTGAAGGCATTTGTGTGGAGTGTTGCCTTGTACGGGAGTGAAACATGGACGATAAGCAGTGTGGACAGGAAGAGGATAGAGGCTTTTGAAATGTGGTGCTACAGAAGAATGCTGAAGATTAGGTGGGTAGATCGCATAACTAATGAAGAGGTACTGAACAGAATTGGTGAGAAAAGGAATTTTTGGCATACCCTGACTAAAAGAAGGGATCGCTTAGTAGGACACATTCTTAGACATCGAGGAATCGTAAATTTAGCATTGGAGGGAAGTGTGTGGGGTAAAAATCGCAGAGGGAGACCAAGAGACGCATATAGTAAGCAGATTCAAGTGGATGTGGGTTGCCGTTCTTATGAGGAGATGAAAAGGCTTGCTCAGGATAGAGTAGGGTGGAGAGCTGCATCAAACCAGTCTCCGGACTGAAGACCATAACAACTTTTGAAGTGACTAATCCAACTTTCAGAAGCTGTAAATTCTTTAGCGCCAATCACGTTGGCAATCTCTAATGCAAAGTTGTGTCGCTGACACACAAAGACTGTCGTCTGGCATTGGTAAATTGCTCAAAAAGTTGCGCATTTATCTCCGTCGCAATTTCCAGTCGACTCTTACGTCGTCTAGCGTCTTTCTTTTTCCATCTATACAATTCATGTTCAGAACGGACAAAGTGATACCTATATTCAACAGTACCGACACACAGACATTTCTTACCACTTTTGTTCAACCAATATTTCACCGCTTTTTCTTTGTCTGATAATGTAATTGTAGTTGGTGGTGTTGCTTTCGGAGATATTGATGATGGTACTGTGCACTATCACTCGAAAAGTCTTCATGTGTGCAACTTTCTTCCCTTTCTTCACCATCTGTAGATTCACAGTCTGCAATATCGAGTGTTTCAGTCATTTCTAACCACATGCCTGCGCTATTTACATGCCCGTCTAGAAGTTTACCTACCATGTCGCACATCATGTAGTCTTCACACGTGTTTTCTGTTGATTGCTTCATTTGGCGTCTGTGATATATCTCCAAGGCAAGCAACAAAACATTTACGGGGTTTGCTATCACCTGTGAGGGAAGATTGAATGTTCACCATAAAGTGGCTTGCGGAGTACAGAATATCTTTCACATCTCTAACCAGTTTCAGGACTGTATGTTTCAAAATACGTACCAGAAATGAAAAGGGAGTGCATGCCACAGAAATGAATATTTGTTTCCCCTTTCCACCAAAACTGTGCAATAATATTCCTCTTTATTGAACACCGCAATAATACTGCCACACCTCCCGACCATGCCCGCAATGCTCTCCATAACTACAGCTCACAACTCGCCATTTCCAGGGGTGCCCAGCCGTCTCCGCAAGTGCCAAGCAGGAAAAACAGCCATTTTTGAGATTTTTTTTTTTTTTTTTTTTTTTTTTTTAAGATACTTCCAGGTCATTTCAGCAGCTAACATTATGCATACAGACTTCCTTCAATGTTAACTAACAGTGCTAAAAAAATTAATACTTCTTTTGGCATGACAAGTCTGACCATTTCCTTGTGAGTGGATATGTGGGTTAAGGTGACGGCCATTTCACTTAGAGTTGTTTACCCCAGTGGACCAGCATTAAAACGCTATTGACCTCAGAAAACAGACAAAATTAATTTATTTGCCATCCATTAAAATACCCTCAGTTTCAAGACAGCAATAATGCATAATGTGTTAGGCGTTAAACAGTGGTAACTATCATCATAAACAAATGTACTGTGAGTACATAGGAACAAACTCCCATTATTATATAATTACACAATTGCAGAACAATCACTGGAAGCAGTTACCTCCATAAAATATTTGAGAGTAAGTGCAGTCCAACAAATAACTCTTTCACTCTGTACTTCAATATTCTTAATCAGTGTGGGATACATACCAGATCTGGTTGATAGAGGAGACAGAGAATAAGATCTAAGTAAGAGTAGCACATTTCAGTACATTTCATTTAGAAAGCATAAAGGTGTCACAGAGATGATCAGCAAATTCCAGTAGGAAGTGCTGCAGGAGAGATGTTCTGCATCAAAGTTCAAAGAGCATATGTTTCTCAAAGGATCATCCAATATATTAATTCTTCCTATGTATACCTAGCAAAAAGGCCATGAAGATAAAAATTAGCAAGATTAGAGCCCACACATTGACATACCTACAGCCTTTGTTTCTGAGATACATATGGAATGGGAGTAGCTACAGGATGAAGTGTCAGTGGTACACAAAAGTATCATTCCACCACTCATGTTGAGGTGACTTGCAGTTATGAGTATACATGTAGATGTAAGGACAGTTGTGGGCGCTATAACACACAATACTAAAGAGTAAGAAAATATAATTTTTCATTAGAAATTCAATCATATCATCACAAATGACATTCAGGCAGAGCTGAGGGAGGAAGTAGAAAGAATTCTGATAAGCTGCAAGTGAAACAGGCAGGTGGCACATTGCAAAACCACAAGTGAGTGAGAAAAGTCAAAACTAAGCAGACAGATGAATGTGACAGAAAATCAAAGGAAGCGAGACAACAATATTCGTTACCTCACCAGACATTTTGTAACTTCATATAACTCTTACACAAGAACACACTGTGGAAACTGAATTCGGCAGTAAACTGTCTATGAAGTGGATCTAGCAGTATAACTAGCACAGATTTAGTCATTAAAACTGAGCCACACATCAGAGCCTCCTTCCTGGTTCCTTTAGTCCAGTTCTTATAGCTTTCAAGCTCTTGACCATGGAGATCAATAGCAGGCACATATACTGCACTTGATTTTATGATTAAGATACTGTAGTGAATCTAAGTCTTAGATCAGAGCTGGTCACAGAAGGCCACATAGCAAGCAGGCCAATTGCGTGAGCCAAGTGGCACTCAGGCTGTCTCGGCTTTGGTTGTCACGTCTCAGAGTGCTCGCTTCGGTATGACACTTCATGTTGGACTGCAGTGCATTTGTGTATCTTCTAGTTTATGGTGTAATATTTTTCCAACCCACCTCCATGAACCACAGACAGTGATGAGGTGGGGTGGCTTGCATGCCTCAACAATACAAATAGCGTACCGTAGGTGCAATGATAGCAGAGGGGTATCTGTGGAGAGGCCTCCTGAAGAGGGACAGCAACCTTTTCAATTGTTAGAGGGGCAACAGTCTGGTTGATTGACTGAGAAGGCCTTGTAACATTAGCTAATGTGACTTTGCCACATACAGTAGTTACTGTGAACGGCTGAAAGCAAGGGGAAACTGCAGCCATTACTTTTTCCGAGACATGCAGCTCTACTGTATGAATATATGATGATGGCATCTTCTTGGGTAAGATATTCTGGAGGTAAAGTAGTCTCCATTCAGATCTCCAGGTGGGGACTACTCAGGAGGATGTGATCATCAGGAAAGACAACACTGGCATTCTACAAATCACAGCGTGGAATGTTAGATCCCTTAATTGGGTAGGGAGGTTAGAACATTTAAAAAGAGAAATGGATAGTTTGAAGTTAGATATCGTGGGGATTAATGCTTTTCGGTGGAAAGAGGACCAGGATATCTGGTCAATTGAGTACAGGATTATAAATACAAAATCAGTTGGGGGTATCACAGGAGTTGGCCTGATAATGCATAAGAAAATAGGAACATAGGTAAACTACTATGAGCAGCACAGTGATCACATTATTGTAGTCAAGAAAGATACGAAGCCAACACCGACAACAGTAGTACAAATTTATATATCAACTAGCTCTGCCAATGATGAGGAGATCGAAGAAATATATGAGGAGCTAAAGGAAACTATTCAGACAATTAAGGGAGGGGAAAACTTAATTGTTATGGGAGACAGGAATTCGGTAGTAAGACAAGGAAGGGAAGGGAAGGGAAGATAGTAGGTGAATATGGTCTGGGCAAAAGGAATGACAGAGGAAGCCGCCAGGTAGAATTTTGCATGGAACATAATTTAGTTATAACAAACACCTGGTTTAAGAATCACGAAAGAAGGTTGTATACATGGAAGAGACCAGGAGACACTGGGAGATACCAGATAGATTTTATAATGGTAAGACAGATTTCGAAACCAGGTTCTAAACTGTAAGACATACCCAGGGGCAGATATAGACTCTGACCATAACTTATTGGTCATGAATTGTCAGCTGAAACTGAAAAAACTGCTGAAAGGTAGGACAATAAGGAGATGGGACCTGGATAAACTGAAGGAACCTGAAGTTCTTGAGAATTTCAGAGGGAGCTTTAGGCAACAATTGACAGAAACAGGGGAAAATAAAACAGTAGACGAGGAATGGGAAGCATTGAGAGATGAAATAGTGAAGGCAGCAGAGGACAAAATAGGTAGGAAGGCAAGACATACAAAAAATCCTTGGATATCACAGGACATACTAAATTTAATCAATGAAAGGAGAAAATATAAAAATGCAGTAAATGAAACAGGCAAAATGGAGTACAGACGAATAAGAAATGAGATTGACAGGAAGTGCTAAATGGCTAAGCAGGAGTGGCTAGAAGGCAAATGCAAGGATGTAGAAGAATGTATAAATAGGGGAAAAATAGATACAGCCTACAGGAAAATAAGAGAGATATTTGGAGATAAGAAAAACAGCTCTATGAATATCAAGGACACAGATGGAAAACCAGTTCTCAGCAAAGAAGGGAAAGCCGAAAGGTGGAAAGAGTATATAGAGAGGATCTATGAAGGAAATGGACTTAGAGGCAATATTTTAGGAAGGGGAGAAGAAGTAGATGAGGATGAAATAGGAGATACTATACTGAGAGATGAATTTGACAGATCACTCAAAGACCTAAGTCGAAACAAGGCCACTGGAGTAGATGACATTCCATTAGAGCTACTGAAGTCTCTGGGAGAACCAGCATGACAAAACTGTTTCACCTGGTGTGTAAGATGTATGAGACAGGCGAAGTACCCTCAGAAAAATGTTATAATCCCCATTCCAAAGAAAGCAGGCGCAGACAGGTGTGAAAACTACAGAACCATAAGTTTAATAAGTCATGGTTGCAAAATATTAACACGAATTATTTACAGAAGGATGGAAAAGCTGGTAGAAGCCGACCTCGGGGAAGATCAGTTTGGGTTCAGGAAAAATGTAGGAACTCTGGAGGCAATACTCACTTTACGCCTTATCCTAGAAGATAGATTAAGAAAAGGCAAACCTACATATCTAGCTTTTGTAGATTTGGAGAAGGCTTTTGACAATGTTGATTGGAATAAACTCTTTCAAGTTCTGAAGCAAGCAGGAGTAAAATATAGGAGCATAAGGTTATTTACAACTTATACAGAAACCAGACAATGGTTGTCAGAGTTGAAGGGCATGAAAGGGATGCAGTGGTTGGAAAGGGAGTAAGACAGGGTTGTAGCCTTTCCCAAATGATGTTCAATTTGTACATTAAGCAGGCTATAAAGGAAAGCAAGGAGAATTTGGAGAAGGAATTAAAGTTCAGGGTGAAGAATTAAAAACATTGCATTTTGCCGACGACATAGTAATTCTATAAGAGACAGCAAAGGATCTGGAAGAACAGTTGAACGGAAAGTCCTAAGGCAAAACAAGGCCACTGGAGTGGACGACATTCCCTCAGAACTACTGAAGTCTCTGGGAGAGCCAAACATGACAAAATCTATTTCACCTGGTGCATAAGATGTATGAGACAGGGGAAATACCCGCACACTTTAAGAAAAATGTAATATTCCCCATTCCAAAGAGAACAGGCACAGACAGATGTAAAAATTACAGAATCATCAGTTTCATAAGTCATGGTTGCAAATTTTTAACACAAATTATTTACAGAAAGATGGAAAAGCTGGTAGAAGTCAACCTCGGGGAAAATCAGTTCGGATTCATGAGAAATGTAGGAACATGGGAGGCAATAATCACTTTACAGCTTATTTTAGAAGCTAGATTAAGGAAAGACAAACCTACATTTCTAGCTTTTGTAGATTTGGAGAAGCTTTTGACAATGTTGATTGGAATACACTCTTTCAAATTCTGAAATCAGCAAGAGTGAAATATATGGAACTTTGTACATTGAGCAAGCTATAAAGGAAAGCAAGGAGAAATTTGGAGAAGTTTAGGGTGAAGAAATAAAAACATTGTGTTTTGACAAAGAAATTTTAATTTTGTCAGACAAAGCAAAGGACCTGGAGGAGCAGTTGGATGGGATGGAAAGCGTGTTGAAAGGTGCATGCAACATGAACATTAACAAGATCAAACATGGGTAATGGAGTGCAGTCTAAGAAAATCAGGTAATACTGAAGGAAGTAGATTAGGTAACGAAACAATGCGCTAGACGAGTTTTGTTACTTGGGCAGTAAAATAACACATGATGGTCACAGTAGAGAATATAAAGTGCAGAATGGCAATGGGATGAAAAGTGCTTTTGAAAAAGAGATATTTGTTAACATCGAATATTAATTTAAGCATAAGGAAGTCCTTTCTGAAGGCATCTGTGTGGAGTGTTGCCTTGTATGGGAGTGAAACTTGGACAATAAACAGTGCGGACAGGAAGAGGATAGAGGCTTTTGAAATGTGGTGTTTCAGAAGATTATTGAAGATTAGTTGGGTGGATCGTGTAACTGATGAGGAGGTACTGAACAGAATTGGGGAGAAAAACAATTTCTGGCATACCTTGACCAAAAGAAAGGATTGATTGGTAGAACACATTCTTAGACATCAAGGAATCTTGAATTTAGCATTGGAGGGAAGTGTGTGGGGTAAAAATCGCAGAGGGAGACCAAGAGATGAATACAGTAAGCACATTCAAATGTATGATGGGTGCTGCTCTTATGAGGAAATGAAGAGGCTTGTTCAGGATAGAATAGGGTGGAGAGCTGCATCAAACCAGTCTCCAGACTGAAGACATTCAAACATTTGTTATTCTAAAGGGCCAAACTGCTAAGGTCATCGGATCCTAGACTTACAAACTACTTCAACTAAGGACAAAACACACACACACACACACACACACACACACACACACACACACACTCACTCAAACCTCTTGTGGGAAAGGCCACACTATCCGCAACATAATGCTCCAGACCGCATGGCCATTGCCACAGTCCAGTTTTACAGCTGGTGGATTTTTTGTGTAGTACCACTGGTTATATTATTATATTACTATCAAAGCAAAAAATATATTACCAGAGATTTCAAATCTGAATGTGGCAAATAGTAATGCGACTTAATAAGTATAAGTGAGAAGGGAGAGGAGAGGGTGGAATTAGAAGGTTCCAAAGGGAATAAGTGAATAAGGAATCATCGAAATTGTGAAAACAGTTTTTGTAAGGTTGCACATGAGATAAAGGCAGCATATTACTTACATCATTCTGATGTATATAGGAGGAACGTATGTGGAATCTACTCGTTAAAATGGCACAGAAACACAAAATAATGTAAAATCATAACTGACACAGTAACAGTGTAGGTTAAGACTTTTGGTGAGTGTGCAGGTTAAGAAAACTACGTGTTAAGTGACATGTCTCGTTTTCATTGGTTCTACTATATTTTACAATGGCGTGCCTTTGTGGATTCATCCTGTATGCTGTATTACGCAGTTTCCTAGTTAGTAGAAGTTACTGTCAGTAAAGGTGATTTCCACAAGATCATGGAAGAGGATGTTGCTCATTACCAGTTTATTTTTGTCGATGACATCGCACGAATAAACTCTAAAGGAACCAAATTTTGCTGACCGAAAACAAATGATGCCAATTTCGTATTTAAATCTAAAAATCTGAATCCGAACCATTCCAATCGTAAACTTGTAATTTTAGACAATTTTTGTAACAATTACAATTATATTGTAATGGTTCGAACCTCTGTTTTATCATACCTGCCAATCTTCAAAAGGTAAAAATCAGGAGGTCTAGTTAAAAAATTTGGAGGTAGTTCAAAAAATCTGGAGAGAGTACTGTCAAAATCTGCTGCTCATTTTAGTATAAACCTTAATATAACCAATTTCACCCTTTTACTATAATTTCAAGATGCTATATAATGGCTACAAAGAAAGAAGAAAAAGAAAAAATCTTACAGTAACTCAAATGTTGATTGCATACTCATTTGTAGCTATTCTGAGTAATCTGATTGATTTTTGGATTAAAACAAAAAAGGGGACAGCTGTATTTTTGTTCTGTACTGCTATCTGGGTACATTTTATGGAACAAGTGACCCACAGTCATTGTATATAACTGGCAAATTGTGATCTAAAATAAACCATGGAAATAAGTATTTGACATGTATCACATGATCACTCACTTTTATCAGCAAATTTCACTTTTGTATTCTTACTCACACATTTCTCATTTTCTCTTAACTTCATTGTTTATATGTGTTTCGATACATCGCTTTTTCCACCATGTGATATGGAACTCTCACATCAACAAAGAGTACAAAATACAAGTAATGTACTTCTTCTACATTGATGAAGTCTAGAAATTTGTTCTAAAACCGCCCCCCCCCCCCCACTTTTTTTTTTTTTTTTTTTTTTTTTTTGGCCATAGTGGAATGTACACACTGAATCGAAATCCCGTGATCATGTCAAATAGTTGTTTATACAAAATTTGTCTTTCTGCAATTCGTATATGAAGCTAACATTCATAACTATCCAGTCAAAAGGCTTACACCAATTGTAAACAACACTCAAGTGACTTCACTTATGCACAGCAAAATATCACGTCAAAAAGAGCACACCGAGACAGCATGTGAGCATCTGCTAATGCCCAGAAAAGAGCAGAGATCATCGATATACAAGTCATGCGAGACTCCAAATTTATATGAATTTTGATATATTATATATATTATATATATATATATATATATATGCGTACAAAACAAGTTAAGATTAACATAAAACTGGGGACAGTACAGTTGTATTTATCATGGCAAATATATTACAATTTCTCTAAATAAGATGACAGTAATATCAAAATATTGTTTCTATCATCAATATTAAAAAGTGAATGTATGCTGCATCTTATTTATATGCTATATTACATTTTTGTTTTTTCTACTTATTTTTATATCTGATTACAAATTGTTTCAAGTGTGACAGTGATATAAAAGCCACTCAATCATGAAATACACAAATTATATACAAAAGAGTAAACTATGCCTTTTACAGACATACATTTCAGTATTAAAAGTTCATCTGTAATATTGTATATTACTGAAGTTGTAAAATATCCACGCGCCTTCAGGTAAAGTGTGCTTTAACATCTTTTGGATATGGGTTCAACGCGAAATCACTTGCGTTTTGCAGAGGTACTCTTTCCACCAGATTTCCGGGCTTTCGCACCTCGTTTAGGCTTTGCTGCAACTCGGGGCGATCCTTTCTTTGCTACTGATTTACGTCCCTCGCCTGTTTTTGGTTTCTTCGGTGACTCAGTTTTAGCTCTTCCACGCTTTTCAGGAGTATTCTTGGCTTCTTGACCATCTGCAACTTCAGTTTTATCTTTCTGTTTCCCTCTGGCTCTCTTGGGTGCAGGTTCGCCCTCCTCCAACGTAGTTGCAGTTTTGGCCTCCTCCACGTTTTGTGATGCAGGCTGGGCTTGAGACTTTTTAGGGGTTCCACGAGGCTTCTTTTGTTCTGCATCGGTAGATTCTACCGTTTTAGCTGCTTCTGCGGCGGGCATCTTCGTAGCTGAGCGTTTTCCTTTTCTCGCCGGCATGTTTAGTACAATAATCCACACGTACAACGCCTAGCCAGATAACTCAATATATATATATATATATATATATATATATATATATATATATAGATTAAATTGATAATGAGCAAGGGACTTTTTTGATCAGTGGGCAAAAAAATTGTGGGTTTTTAAAATGAATCTTAGGTTTCAGGATAAGAGCTAATAAGAAATAATGGCAAAATTGGGAGTCAGCAGAAAATGTAAAAAATGGGAGTTTGCACCTAAATGAGGAGTTTTTAGGTATATATTTCCTATTTTGTCTCTTCATATTAGATCTGAATTAACAACTAATTTTGGTTGCATTTCTACCAAACTGCCCAATATCTGTGTAGAGAGTAAATAAGTACCTTGGCAAAAAATCTGCACACGTTACACCACCATCAAGGAACATCACGTCTAGCTTAAAAACAACATTCTCAAATTGACGAGGAAAAGATTCAAGAAGTTATTGAGCTGAAGCTTGGATCCTTAAGACCTACCACATAGCAAGGAATTAGTTGTTTGGTATATTCCATCTGTAGGGCCACATAGCCCCAAAACATTCTGTATGCGGTTCAGATCTGGTGATTTTGGGAGCCAGTAAGAATGCAAAAAGAATCAAATTAACAGTTGATGTATGCAGTCCTGTGAACTTGGCTTCTCATATTCAAAAATGGAAGTGTCTAAAACATAATCAAGATGCAGAAAAAATGCAACCATAAAGAATGTAGCAAACCTTCCTGATACAAAGTAATAGAATTTCTTATTTCAGCCATTTATCAAAGGGCAAAGCGACTCAAAATTGTAACCAATCATTTCTTGGCTAATGGCATGACAATCTTTACCAACTTTAGTCATAAACAAAAAATAAATTTATAATTTAATAGGACAAATCATTTTGAAAATTACTATTTTCACTGCAGTTAACACTGTCCAATCTACTTCCGATCATTGCCAATTATTCACATATATTATTGTAACTGCTGTGTGTAAAATTCCCCTAAAACATCACACAACCACTTCTGGCTGAACCAGCACTTAAACAACAGAGTTAATTTAAGGTTCAAGTAAGAAAAGTCACCACTTTGTGTGTCAAGCAGAGATGGGTGCCAGAGGTGGAACAACTCTTCGGAGACAGTAGGTGTGTGTGAGTGTGTGTGTTTCTGATGAAGGCTCTCTGGACCAAAGGTTTAGAATTACATAGAGGCCTTTTAAGTGTGCCTTTCTGTGACTCCATTGTGATGTCTGTGTGGTGAATAGCAATTTATCCTTTTCAAAATATTACTGTAATTCTTCCTGGGCTTGCTATTGTCTGAGAAGTGTATCACAGTAGTGGCCACTTGGAGCACCAAGCTGAAAGGGGTAACCAAGTGCAAGATTTGTTTCATTGTATATGGTATTTCGTAACAATCTCTGACATGGATAAAACTGTACAAGGGAAAAACAGGGGTGGCAGAGGAGAGGCATCAAATGCTTGCATGGTAAAACATTCTTGAACTGACACTGTCCACTCACAGTGTGAGATAAACATCTTGAAATACTGTCTACTCAAATCATTTGGAAAGACTGGAAGTTACACATGACAGACTGTTCAAAATTATTTTAAGATCGATGTTTTGGCAAGAACATTTGGAGGTGTAGACCAGAGTTTCTGTGTCCAGCGCAGAACACACAGCATCGCAAACTGTCCATTACAATTAAGGAACTAGCATCAGTGTCAACATGGAAGAGCTGCACTAAGTTTTCATTTTAGTTTAACATGAAGCATTAATTTTTTGAGAGAATGTATAGAAACTTTACAAAATGTATTTAAGATAGAACTGCAACATGTTACTGAATTTAGATGAACAAGTATAAATGACTCGTCATCATATTTTTGTTTTCTTCATACCTACACTGTCTCAGAAATCTCTAATACGAGATTTTTAAAATGGAAAATCCGACTGGAATGTTAATAATGGAAAATGGATAACAATTCACCGTAAAGAGGCTTGCTGAGCTGCTGACAGACACAAAAATAAGATAATTGCATTCACACAATTTTAATTTTTTGGCATGGCCTTCATCAGAAAAAGAAACACATACACACAATCACTCAGACAACTACACACACACACACACACACACACACACACACACACACACACACACACACGTATCATATCTGGCCACTCCAGCAACATAGGCTAGACTGTGAATGAGGTAGGGAGTGGAGGGGGAAGGATGCTGGGTAAAGGTGGGTTAAGTTCCGAATTGCATGATGGATTTTAAAGGCTCTGACGGGTGGGAATTTGAATTGCGACAATGAATACAGTGAAGGGAAAGGGCGGGAAAGGATAAAAGGGAGATTTAGAGGAGCGGGGGATTTGAAATGATAAGAATAATAAGGAAAAATAAAAATTGATGTCTGAATGATTGTGTTTACGTATGTGTTTCTTTTTCTGGTGAATGCCATGGCCAAAAATTTATGTTGTATGAATGTGATCATCTATTTTTGTGGCTATTTTTTATTTAAATGTGATGCTTTACACTGCATTCGTGTGTGAAACACCTCATTGGTCATCCTTTTGGTTTCATTGAGAGAAAACAAGAACTACATTTGTAAATAATCCGCAATTACCTTTTCTGATTTAGCTATTTACTTATTTGAAATATAATGAAGACCTGTGACAATCATGGTGAGGATAGTTACATTATTGGTGTGAAAGAAAGGACAGTGAAGACAAAAAAGACTACCTCAAGATTAATGCAGTGAGATGGATTTCTTTTGTGTGACAGACCAAGTTCTGAGACACACTCCACTCAGATTCAGTTGCTACATATTATTAATGGTCTAAACTCATGAAAATATATTTCTGTTATGCAGGCACTGAAACCATAATGGACTGAAATTGCAGTGATCAGGTGGCAGCCTAGTGATTATGTTTCTGACAGGTTGTTTATTTTGTATGTGAAAAACTGGTTGATTAATTGGGTGTCACAGGAGGAAAGATCAATAGTCAGTCAGTAGAATATAGTCCCAGCCAAGGCTGATCGCATGGTGGTTTTTCAAAGAACCACAAAATTATTTAAAAACCAAGTATACAGAACTTTGCAAAGAAACATTCCTGAGAAATAAGTATCTGCACTTATGTGCCATGTGACATGCAATTAAGATATACTGTGGGAACTAAGTGACACACAAATTCATTAAACACAATGAGATACAGTGTCACCTGCTACATATGTTTTACGACATATAAAGTTTCACCTGCCCAACAGGCCATGATGTGCCAAGATTTGACACGATATTGTGTAAGGTGACATGTGACTGAGGTTACCTTAAGTCAGGGCCTCCATAATTTAGGGACCTGACAATGTACTGTAAGGGTAACTCCTATTTTTGCATTTCAGTGATCCAGATGGCCCAGGTAGTTAAGGAGCCTTTGAAATTAAGCATGTGCTTGACTGCATGTTGTGCCACAGGGTGGTCTATCTTGTTTTAGGGCACTGTTTGGTGGTGACTTTCATTCTAATGGACAGCTGCTTGGTAGTCAAACCAACATGAAAAGCTGTGCAATGATTGCAGCAAAGTTGAAAAATCACAAGGCTGCTTTCACAGATGCCCTGACCTTCAAAGGGGTACGATATGCCTGTGAGGGGACTGGAGTAGGAAATCCTGGGTGGCTGGATTGGGCAGGTCTTGCAGTGGGACTTTCAATAGGGATATGATCCCTGTGCCAGTAGGCTGAGGGTGGCATATAGGAGGACTAGGATGTTGTAGAGGTTGCGTGGGCGATGTAACACCACTGTAGGAGGGTTGAGAAGGATCTTAGTCAGGATGCCTCTCTCATTTCTGGGCATGACAACTGAAAAGTGATGCCATAATGAAGGATGTGGTTTAGTGGCTGCAGTCCAGGGAGTATTGGGTTGGTTGATCAGCTGTAAGGGAGGGATGTTTTGATGTGGAAGGGATGACAAATGTTAAAATGTAGGTACTTTTGGTGGCTGGTAGGTTAATGTGGACAGTTGTCATCACTTGCAGATCAAAAAAAAAGTCCTTCCCCTTACAGCTTACCCACCAGTGTGCAATAATAAGATCTCCCTTACTCCATATCCTGATAGGCACATAAGGCCTTCACAGACAGTCACTACACACCCCCACCCTCCCCAGTGACCTAGTGCACAAACAGATTTCCTCTGCATATTTCCATAACTAGCTATAAAAGACTGCCACCCTCATCACCCATTACCACCCTAGAGTGGAACAACTAAACCATATCCTTCATCAATGCTTTGATTGTCTGTCATCATGAACAGAAATGTGAGACATCTTTACCAAAATCCTCCCCACCCCTCCTAAAACGGTGTTCTGTCATCCACCCAACCTCCACAAAATGCTGATCCTCCTATGTGTCATCCCCAAACCCCGCCCCTTGACACAGGGATCAATATCCCTGTGAACAATCGCACTGCAAGACCTACCTAATCAACCCACCCATCATTTCCTATTCCAGTCGCATCACAGGCTTATCCTACACCCTCAAAAGCTGGACCACCTGTCAAAGCTGCTATGTGATTTACCAATGTGCTGCAATAACTGTACAGCTTTTTATAGTGAAATGACTACCAACCAATTGTCCAACTGAACAAATTACCGGAGCCAAATAGTGGAGTGGGGAAAAAAAAAGAAAGGGAAAGAAAAAAATATAATAATAAAATAAAATAAAAAAGATTATTTTTCAAAAGCAATAGATTCGTTGGCCAGTACTTATCTTTGTGCTGTACCGCCGATAGTGACACAAATGAAGAAAAAAAGAAAACGGACGAAAAGGACAAGCTTTTGGAACACAGTTCCTTCTTCAGGTGGGAGAGAAGGGAAGAAAAACGGTGGAAACGAAAGGAGAACGTAAATCATGACCTAGGTCATGAGGATGGTGTTTAAGGAGTAAACATTTGTGTCACTATTGGCGGTACAGCGCAAAGGTAAGTACTGGCCAGCCAATCTATCACTTTTGAAAAATAATATATCATCTCTGAGGAGAATTTCTATCATTGACTAAATAAATAAAAGGTCATACCACCCTGTGGCAAAACATGTAGTTGAGTATGCTCGATTTTAACTGCTACTTCACAATCCATATAACCTGGATCCCCCCTCCCCCCGCAAAAGGGGGGGGGGGAGAAAAGAAAAAAAGAAGCTTTTCTAAAATGTATAGACGAATTATCTTTATAGTACATTCTACATCTACATACATACTCCAAAATCCACAGTAAGGTGCGTGGCAGAGGGTACCCTGTACCAATACTGAGCGTTTCCTTTCCTATTCCACTCCCAAATAGAATGGGGGGAAAAAAATTCCTACATGCCTCCATATGAATCCTAATTTCTCTTATCTTGTCTTTGTAATCACTACGCAAAATGTAAGTAAGCGGCAGCAAGATCATACTACACTCAGCTTCAAATTCCGGCCCTCTAAATTTCCTCAAGAGAAATTCACGAAAAGACCATCGTATTTTCCTCAGCAATCCCCAATCGAGTTCCCGGAGCATTTCCGTGACACTCACACATTGGTCGAAGCTACCAGTAACAAACCTCGCTGCTCGTCTCTGAACTGCTTCTATGTCTTCCTTTAAACTGATCTGCTGTGGGTCCCAAACACTTGAGCAATACTCAAGACGTGGCTATACAAGCATTTTATAAGCGGTCTCCTTTACAGATGAAGTAAATCTTCCCAAAATTCTCTCAATAAACCGAAGTCGGCTGTCCGCCTTACTCACAACTGTCCTTACATGTTCATTCCATTTCATATCACTCTGAATGTTATGCCTAGATATTTGAACAACGCGACTGCATTCTCTGGTCCCGAAATTATTAAGCCCTCAGTGTATGGTAACTTAAGTAACAATAGTTCCTGCCCCCTCTCCCATTTAAATGTGCTTGTGTGATTGTATCAATGATAGTATGTGTGTTTTTCTAACAATGCCTAGTGGCTGAAAGCAAAGTAGCTTGTGAGTGAGTGTCTTTTTTATGTCCCAGCAACAACTAAATGTAGGTCTTTGCAGTGAGTTGCAAACTGTTTTCATTATATTATTGAATTACAAAGTGGACTTTCCATTGTTATAAAGTAAAAATTAGGAAATAATTTCAAATATTGTGTTAATGTTAGCAAATCATCACAAAGATACTTTTCCAGAAAAGTAAGCAAAATATTGATGCCAATAAAGAATTAATTATTTACAGACTTCATTTACCATGATGTTCTAGATTTCCACTACTGACATGGTCATTGTCTTAATAGCTGTGATTCTGCGATACTGCCAGTGATTTCAAGAAACATTGTTACCTTCATGTGTCACTTCTTCCAAGGCACCTGATTGGTATTGTGCAGGGCAGAAATTTGAAGAACTTCAATTTTTAATGTTCACTTATTATGATGATTACAGAGATTTTAAATGATTGATTGATATGATGACATAAAGGCTATAGATAAGAAAGGATCTACTTTGTTTTGCCTCCACTCATTTTTGTGCACAGATATGCAAAATACCTTTCAAATTACAAAGTTTCATTGGTCCTCCTTGATAATTACTATTAAAAATTGATACTTCAATTTTCATATATTATGATAAGTAAAAAAGTGTGACTGCCAAGAATTTTTATTTCAATGTTTTTGAAGCTGCCAGATTAGTCAAGTGTGGTCAGGAAATCTTCGCCTTAAAGTTTTGCTGTGACAGGAGGATTTTTCATTCTGGTTTCCTTTTATCCTACCATTATTGAGTATTTGGTATAATAAAAGAGGATTGTGAATTACTTATTCAAAATTTCTTCATAAAAATTACATAGTCTTTATGATTACTGTACTTACTTAAAAGCTTATTTTGTATGTGTGAAATAATTTCAGTAGTTGATTCAACGGTAAGATCCAGGAAATGATACGCATTGTATTCAGTCTATAACTGTATTAGTTACTGGTCTTGAATAAATCATTAAGTATATTGTTTTGTACAATAAACTCATAAGCTAAATTAATGATAAGATTGTCAAAGACAAATGTCTAATCTGAATATAATACCTGAAGAAACATTCTTCACAATGGTTTCAAACAGATAACAATATGTAGATAGGGAACAACTCACCGTAAAGATGAACGTTGAGCTGCCAACAGACACAAATAAAAAACACACAAACACACACACAATTCTAAATTTTTGGCCGCGACCTTCCTCAGAACGAGAACACTCATCCACACAATCATTCAGGCACACTCATCCACACATATCAGCCATCTCTGGCCGCCCAACACAGTTTCTTGAATGGAATAATAAGAATGTAAAAAATTCTGATAAAACTTACTGTATCTATCAGAGTCTCTCTGAAAGAAGGATTGTCTTCCTTCTAGTCCGAGTTGCTGATATGTTTCTTTGTTCAGAGAAAGTATCAACAATCCATTTGGGGTGACAGCAACACAATCATCCACGTCAATTCGGGTATTGTCACTCAATAAAGTCAGCTCACCTATAATAATATTGTTGTTATCAGTTAACCGAATGGAAATTTTTTAATCTAGTATTCTAGTCTGAATAAAGTAAGTTCTTTTTCACAAGCAATAATTACACTTGTTCAACTAATACACTAATCAATTAAATACAAAATTATAACAATGGAAAATCCGATAGGAATATCAATAATGGAGGACAGGTAACAACTCACCATAAAGAAGCTTGCTGAGTTGCTGACAGACACGAAAATAGATAATTACATTCACACAATTTTAAACATGTCTTGTCAAAAATTGCAGCAACCATACAAAATTTACAATAATTGTAGAAACAGCCCAACAAGTTACACTTTTTAGATACTTGATCTAGATTTCGACACCAACTAAGGGTGCCTTCATCAGTAGATTAAAATTATTACACGAGATGTAAACTTATGAGCGATATGCTCCTATCAGAAGATTGACCACCCAGTGGCACAGCATGCAGCTGGGCACAGCAGTCTTGATTCGAATGGCTGCTTCACTACCCAAGCCATCTGGATTATCCCCTCCACCACCAGCTCTTCTGAACTGTGCAAATGGGTGTTGTCCTACAGTCCCGCAACCATCCTGGCCTCATAGCACAGTCAACAAAGACCGAAAAATGGCGATTAGGGGGAAAAAATTCGTGTAGTTGCAAATTTTTGTACAGTGCTAGCAGGCAGGGTCATGAACAACATACTAAAAATCCAGACCTGTAGGGTGTGAGCATTGGGGTGGCAGGGTGGGGTTGCGTTTAAACGTCACTTTGTGACATTACAGATACAGGGGGAAGCTGATTGTTTCCATCTGAAAGGCGGGTTTTGTCAGGCTGTTGGGTTCCCCAACTGGTCGGCTAACAGTTTGGACCTAGTGAATGGAATACAGGTAGTTAGGATTTTCCTAATCTGCTCGGAAACCGGAAAGAACGCTCTTGGCTGAGCAGGGTGGCACTCCCAGATTGCAACTGAAATACAATATAGCCACATACATTACTCTAAAATTCCATATAAAATCAGGGAATGATCATGCAACAAATATAATTATATGAATGGATTCAGGAGACGTGAGAATCAAATGCTGTAATTAAAATTTCAATATTCCTTACAGATAATTGTTGTTTTTGTTGTTGCTGCTGGTTTTGAGGAGACTAAACAGCTAGGTCATCAGTCCCCTGTTTCTAGCGAAGAGTCCACTGTCAAGAATGTAAGGAATAAAACAAAGCTCTGAAAATAAAAGTTACAAAAGGCACAGACTGACAATGGTCAATTCGCTGACAACATAAAACGAAGACACAGAGGTAAAACAAAGTCTTTAACTCAACTGAAACTGGTCAGCAGAGTACTATGGCTGGCTAATCACAGAGATAAAATAGGATGAGCCAGACATTCTGTACATACTAACATTCCCCTAGGTAGTGCAGTTAAGGGTCTTAAAAAGTCTTTAAAAGCGCTGGATAGGTGGGGACCTGTGGTATCAGGCTATAACACCCACCACTAGATGGAGTTGTAAAAACCAGCGGCGCAAATAAAAATTAAAACAGAATTAGCCATGGAGGCATCATCCCTAAAACTAAGGGTAGCGCGTCTGGTAGGTTAAAAGAAAGCCGCAAGGTGGCTAAAAGTGGGCAGTCCATCAAAAGATGGACTACTGTCAGTGCTGCTCCACACCGACATGCAGGCGGGGCCTCACGGCGAAGGAGATGGCCATGGGTCAACCAGGTATGCCCAATACGGAGGCAGCAGAGGACAACCGACTCTCGGCGGATCGGCCGCAGTGATGATTTCCACTGGGCTGTGGAAAGCTTCACTGCCCGAAGCTTATTTGGCGCATTCGCCGTAGCCTACTCAGCGCTCCAAGCCTCACGCACCATCCCGTGGAATGCTAATTTGATGTCCGATTCCATGACGTCAATGGTTAAAGGTGGTTCTGTGGTGGCCTGTTTGGCCATCTGGTCGACACATTCGTTCCCCGGTATGCCAATTTGGCCAGGGGTCCACAGAAAGACCACAGAGCGGCCAGATTTGCCAAGAGAGTAAACAGTGTCTTGGATGGACTGCACTAATGGGTGATGGTAGAACTGGTCGATTGCCTGTGAGCCACTCAGAGAATCACTACAGATGACAAATGACCCCCTGGAGCAGGCTTTGAGGTGTTGCAGAGCTCTGAGAATGGCGACCAGCTCGACGGAGAAAATGCTACTCTCACGGGGCAGAGAATGCTATTCTACATGGTCATCAGGAAGAAAAGCATACCTAGCATGGCCATCGACTATGGAGCCATCTGTGTAAATGGCTTCTGCGGCACGGAACGACTCGAGGAGTTACAGAAACTGGGAAACAGAGGCCTTCGGGGAAAAAAGGATACGAACACGAACCGAGATCAGGTAACCAGACCTGGGACATTGTGGAGGGATAGGAAGTGCAGCATCTGTATGAAAAAGCCGGCGGTTCGGGTGGAAGGGCGAGGCCTGAACACGGGCAACATATGAAGCCAGCAGGTGTTGGCGGCGGAACTGCAGGGAAACGACACCAGCTCGTGCGAAAAGCCACCGTCGCCAAACGAACTCCAGAATTTAAGATTGAGTCTAATGCCTGCAGTGCTGAAGGTGCGGCTGAATCATATACTACGCAGCCATAGTCTAGGCGCGACTGAATGAGCGCCGTATAAAGTTGCAGGAGAGTTGGGCATGACGCTCCCCAAACAGTATGGCTGAGACAGCATAGAATGTTGAGGTGTCGCCACCACTTTTGTTTGAGCTGCTGAAGGTGTGGCAGCCAGGTGAGACAGTTGTCAAACAACATGCCTAAAAATCGGTGTGTCTCTTCAACATGCAGCAGATCATCAGCCAGATAGGGTTCGGGTTCCGGGTGTACCGCCCGACGCCGACAGAAATGCACGACCCGGGTTTTTGGTGCAGAAAATTGCTGTGGGTAAATGCCCATAACTGCACCTTTCGAATAGCTATCTGCAACTGCCGTTCAGCAACGCTGATGCTAGTGGAGCTAAAATATATGTAGAAGTCATCGGCAAACAATGATGTGGAAACCGATGACCCCACAGCAGTAGCAAGACCATTGATAGCGACCAAAAATAAAGGAACACTAAGAACGGAACCCTGTGGGACACCGTTTTCTTGATAATGACGGGAGCTGAGACAGAAACTAACATGGACACGAAAAGAACAGAGCGCGAGAAAATTCTGTATGAATACAGGAAATGGACAGCATAAGCCCCAGTCGTACAGCGTACACAGAATACGAGGTGCATTCAAGTTCTAAGGCCTCCGATTTTTTTCTCCAGACTGGAAAGAGATAGAAACATGTGAATTGTTTTAAAATGAGGCCGCGTTCATTGTCAATACGTCCCAGAGATGGCAGCACCGTATGGCAGATGGAATTTTACCGCCAGCGGCGAGAATGAGAACTGTTTTAGATACTTAAAATGGCAATGTTTTCCTTACTTGAACAGTGTGCAATCATTTGTTTTCTGAATTTGCATGGT
Source organism: Locusta migratoria (assembly GCA_026315105.1). Lineage (NCBI taxonomy): Eukaryota > Metazoa > Arthropoda > Insecta > Orthoptera > Acrididae > Locusta > Locusta migratoria. The sequence continues at coordinate 700,440,274 of CM048745.1, read as the reverse complement.
GTGACACCAATTGAAATTCAATGACAGCTGAAAGAAACATGCGGTGATGGAGTTATGGATGTGTCGAAAGTGTGTTCGTGGGTGCGACAGCTTAATGAAGGCAGAACATCGTGTGACAACAAACCGAAACAATCTCGGGCTCGCACAAGCCAGTTTGACGACATGATCGAGAAAGTGGAGAGAATTGTTTTGGGGGATGGCCGAATGACTGTTGAACAGATCGCCTCCAGAGTTGGAATTTCTGTGGGTTCTGTGCACACAATCCTGCATCCTGCATGATGACCTGAAAATGCGAAAAGTGTTATCCGGGAGATCCAGGTGGGTGCCACAAATGCTGACGGACGACCACAAGGCTGCCCGTTTGGCATGTTGCCAAGAAATGTTGACGCGCAACAACAGCATGAATGGGAGTTTCTTTTCGTCGGTTGTGACAATGGATGAGACGTGGATGCCATTTTTCAATCCAGAAACAAAGTGCCAGTCAGATCAATGGACGCACACAGATTCACTGCCACCAAAAAAATTTCGGGTAACTGCCAGTGCTGAAAAAATGATGGTGTCCATGTTCTGGGACAGCAAGGGTATAATCCTTACCCATTGCGTTCCAAAGGACACTACGGTAACAGGTGCATCCTACGAGAATGTTTGAAGAACAAATTCCTTCCTGGACTGCAACAAAAACGTCCGGGAAGGGCTGCGCGTGTGCTGTTTCACCAAGACAACACACCACACATCGAGCTAATGTTACACAACAGTTTCTTCATGATAACAACTTTGAAGTAATTCCTCATGCTGCCTACTCACCTGACCTGGCTCCTAGTGACTTTTGGCTTTTTCCATCAATGAAAGACACTCTCTGTGGCCGCACATTCACCAGCCGTGCTGCTATTGCCTTAGCGATTTTCTAGTGGTCAAAACAGACTCCTAAAGAAGCCTTCGCCATTGCCATGGAATCATGGCGTCAGCGTTGTGAAAAATGTGTACGTCTGCAGGGCGATTACGTCTAGAAGACAAGCCAGTTTCATCGATTTCGGGTGAGTAATTAATTAGAAAAAAAATCGGAGGCCTTAGAACTTGAAAGCACCTCGTATGATAGCGCCAGGTGGTGTTGTAGGCTTTTCGCAGGTCAGGGAGCACAGCAACCAGATGTTCGCGGCGTGTAAAGTCACGGATGGCCGACTCCAGAGACACAAGATTATCAACAGCAGTGCGGCCACAACGGAACCCAACTTGTTGTTGGGCTAGGAGTCCTTGGTCCTCAAGGATCCACATAAGCCTCCGACTTACCATCCGTTCGAGGAGTTTGCATAGAACGTTGGTGAGGCTGATTGGTCGGTAACTATCAGCCAACTGCGGATCAGCCTATGGAGGGACCAGCGAGGCAGACGGTCAGCAGGGGGACACTGTGGGAGCGACAGGAAGATAGGGAAATAGTCGCTGCCACACAGATCATCGTGGACCCATCAAGTGAAGTGCGGAAGCAAGCATGGGCTACAGATAGACAGATCTATGGCAGAGAATGTTCCGTGTGCTACTCTAAAGTGTGTAGCAGCACTGATGTTGAGGAGGCAGATGTTCAGCTGTGTCAGTAGAGTCTCAACATCCCTACCCCGTGCCGAGGTCTGTGTACCACCCCACAAAGTGTGGTGGGCATTGAAATCCCCCAAAAGAATGAAGGGTGGGGAAAGATGGGCGACCAAGGCAGCGAGGTCTACAGGAGAGACATCCTCATCTGGTGGGAGGTAGACAGAACATATTGTAACATCTTGCACTGCCCAGAGCCGAACAGCAACCGCCTCTAGAGGCATTTGAAGAGGTACGGCAGCACTTGGGACAGTTGCTAGGATATAGACGCAGACTCCACCGGAAACTCTGCCATAGGTGGAATGATTTTTAAAATAGCCCCGGTAGCCTCGAAGGGCAGGGGACCGCATCACTGGAAACCAGGTTTCCTGAAGAGCTATACTGAAAGCAGGTGTTAGGCTTAGAAGTTTTCGTAGCTCAGCCAGATGGTGGAAAAAAACCACCACAATTTCACTCCAGGCTGTACCGCCATGATGAATAAAAGACCAGATCACTCCATTGGATCGTCTGCTACCATGTGCTCTGAATCCACAGAACCAGAGATCTTATTGTCTGGGGAATCAGTAAATGCGAGATCCTCAGGAGATGTGAGGATCTCGACTTCACCCTCTGAAGAAGAGGATGGGGGGGATTGTGGCTGTGAAGCCACCGAGCATTCTTTCTTCTTATTTCTCTTCTCTTGTCCTCTCGCTGGCCCTTTGCAGGGCCGAAAGGGCTTCCCAGAAGCGGCATCCCGGATGGAGGAAGAGTGAGAAGCTCTTCGACCGGCAGGTTGTAGATCCGTAAGCCTGCGGCCAGGATCCTCCGGAGTGCTCTGAGTAGCCGCAGAAGGGCGTGTCCCGAGGGACCCCTTCCGAGCGAGAGGGACCGGAGAAAGCTGCTGCTTCTCTGGCTTAGAGGTGGGGACTGGCGCCCCCGAAGATTTAGCGGGTGTTGCTCCCACAGTGAAAAATGTGGGAGCCACCAAAGAGGAAGCACCCCCAGCTGGTAAGGGGGCAGGGTCTGTGGATTGGGCCTGAGGGCCCACTAGCATGGATTTCACAGACTTGATCAGAGGCACAGTGGAGGACGATGTCAAGGGTGCCGTAGCATATGTGTTGACCAGGCGCACAGGATGGAGCTTCTGAAACTTCCTCTTTGCCTCGGAGTATGTCAGTTGGTCTCTGGTCTTGTACTCCATGATCTTTCTTTCTTGGTGCATAACCGTGCAGATAGGCAAACAAGGGGAGTGATTTTGTCCACAATTAACACATACTGAAGGAGGGCTGCAGGGGACGTTCAGATGGGCAGCACGTCCGCACTCCAGACATGTAGGGTTGGCATCACATCGGGAGGACATAAGCCCAAACCTCCAGCACTTAAAACAACGCCTAGGGTGAGAAACGTAGGGCTTTACGTCGCACCAGTAGATCATCACCTTGACCTTCTCGGGCAATGAATCACCCTCGAAAGCCAAGATGAAGGAACCGGTGGCAACCCTGTTGTACTTCGGACCCCTATGGACTCGTCGAATAAAATAAATTCCCCGTCGTTCTAGATTTGCACGCAGTTCGTCATCCGACTGCAACAAAAGGTCTCTGTGAAATATTATTCCTTGCACCATGTTTAAGGTCTTGTGTGGCGTGATGTTAACGGAAACATCACCCAGCTTCTCACAGGCAAGCAGTGCCCGCGACTGGGCTGGGGATGACATCGTTATTAACACTGACCCTGAGCGCATCTTAGACATCCCTTCCACCTCTCCAAACTTATCCTCCAAGTTCTCTACAAAGAATAACGGCTTTGTTTTTTTAAATGTTTCTCCATCAGTACGACTACAGACAGGATATTTAGGGACATAAGCCTCACCCTGATGTTTTGCCCGACATTCCTCCCATGGTGAAGCATTGTACTCGTTTCTTCCTCTCTTACAGATGCCAGGTTTGTGTGTGGCGACGCTATTATTTGCTCATTTCATTCTGGTCCTAAGAGCAGCTAGGGAACTAAAGGTCCACCCAGACAGAGCCCCACTTGCCTGGGTAAGGCTTATACAACTGAGGTGCGGCAGGTTCCTCAGAGGTTTCTCACTAGCAACTGTTCGACCTCAACAGCCATGCATCTCCTTGGCACGTAGCACACCTTGAGATTGATAGGTAATTTTTTAAAGGTTTGTACCGTCCTCGTGACCCAGGCGATTAAGCCAAGATCCCCGGGCTCTGAAACGTACAACATTCCACCGTCACGCCGAACGATGGTCATTGAAGCACGCACAGAGCTTACAGTGTAGCAGACTGTTGGCTCAGGACCCCGGGTTCGCGAAGCCCGTACTCAGCAAAATAATGAGGAGCCCCTGAAGGGCCTTACAGATAAAAAGCCCACAAATTTCAGTACTATAACAATAATATTATAAGGCTTATATTTACAATTACTGATAAGTAGTGTTTATCAGTAACTGTTTATGAAGCAAATGGGCAGCACTGCACCACGCTACCTATCTTAAAAGACGTGCCACGTTATTTCTGTGTTCTTTGAATAAACTTTATTTTACTCTCTTGTTCTGCTTTTCGTTGAGGTAGTAATATTCTTGAGTCAGACCATAGATTACACCACAGAAACACAAAACATGAACCCAGCAAAGCGCATTACATTTATATATGTATTTTATTATATTTAACCTTATTCTTAGTAACATTCATTTTTCATGTTTTAGACTGCCACTTAAATATTTCATGGGCGACTAAAAATAGTAGATATGCAGCAGTAATTTATATATGTAAACAATTATACGTGTTTGTGGACAAGAACTGAATATATTTGCATAAAAAGCCATGATAAATTAAATATTAATTGTGTAACTATATTTTGAAGGTGGCAGTATATTTGAACAGTGAGACGCCACGCTTAAGAGCTACCTCAGCAAAGAGCTTCAGTCTCAACCGTTTTTAGTATTGTTAAATATATATTTGTTTGTTAAATGTAAACAACATTTGCAGGGAGGTGGTCAAAGCATTTAATTCTGTATTATTCAAATGTATAATATTTTAGAAGGGAAATTGTATTTTAAAGATGAGGCTTTAGGATGCGCGGAAGGATACAATTTTGGGAACAGTGAGAGCAAGCTTTCGAATGCTTGGGAGGGGACTCTTAACTTGGACATGGCGATGAAAGGTTGTGACACTGGGCGGTCTGAAACCGCATTAAAAACTTGTGATTTGAAGAAACAGGCATGTGTGGAATTAGAAAATTTATGGGTCTGTGACTGCCGAACTTAGTCTCTGGTTGTAGCAGAGGCATTGCCAATATTTGTACCATAAACAAGAACAGCATGACCCATTCTAGAATGTATTCTGAAATAATTATATAATACTTTATAAATCAACATTTTTAGATCAAGAATCCATCACATACATAAAATTATTAATATAATACATGTTGAAAGATACCTCTTCTTACGAAAGCATCCAAGAAGTTTCTGTTGATAAGCTCCACTGCAGGCACCCCCAAAATTCTGTAGTAAACACAGTCATCCAACAATGCATCTACAATTGAACTTGGGACTGATAAAGTATCTGGTATGACAACAGATATCTGAAAAATTAAAATAAACAAAATAAACTATTTGTGTAAACATCATTTTTTTTCACAGCCGGAAATAAAAAGTCATTAAATATATATATATATATATATATATATATATATATATATATATATATATATATGAAGTTTACTGCAAAAGCTTTTAAAGTTCCCAGTTTTCTTCTGAAAAATATGGGTTACAGTGTAGTTTAGCGGACAGCAGATTCTGCTTGACTTTTACATGTTCAATGTTCACTATGAACTATGAAAAGTGATGGCAGCCAAACTGAGTGGCATTCAGAGAACCAATAATACTATACATTTTGCCTTTTTTTCCTCTCACGTGGAATGAATTAATCATGAAATTATCTGTTGTTAATAAGTGTACATAATGTCGTTGGGAATATGTATTGCTACCAAACTGAGAATGGAAGAACGTCAAGAAACCACTAATTAAAATGGTGTAACAGTTTTTCCAATTAATGGAAATTGAGCACATTTCATTCAGCAATACTTTATTGATTATTGTTTAAAAGACTGTTTCCAGTGAAAACTGCATGATAGTTATTCTTTTCCAATTAATCTGCAATCTTTAATATTTCTTTCTTTATCTATTTCAAACTGATGGTGTTTTGTCATCACTCTTCTTCGGTATATACATTACTTGGAAGCCGCGAATTCTGTAGTAAACATCTGTCAAATGACTGGGTGTTCACTATTAGATGGCAGAGTTATCCCTAGACCCAAATTGGTAGAAGGCTTTGGCTGGCAAATATTTGTTTTTTGCCTGCAGCCAACATTAACAGCTGACCATTATGTGTGAGGCATCTTAAATGTTATTGCATTACACTGTTTTTTATTCTCCAATAAATTAACAAAATGAATGATGTTGACGTTAGTGATCCACATCTGTAAGGGCCACTACTTCATTTTTGTATATGAACAACGTTTGAAGTGATGTGTGTGACTACTGATCTTATGCCAAGAGCACTCTGAACAGTTTGTAGGCTGTCAGCTGGCACTGGCACTGTAGTCTGAATTACCAGTACTGGTACTTATTAAAAGCTGACATTATATTCACAAAATTAAACTTAAATCACATTACAATTTTATTACCTGCTTTCAGTTCATTTTTAACAAATCTCATCCATTTTTCCCTCCCTGACTATCTTTTCTAGTTACTGTTTTTCAATCTGTATTTTCATGACAGAAGGTTTCAATGTCTCACTGTGCATGGTAATTGATTTCCGAATTATTCATCCTTCCCTCTACATAAAACACTAACCACAAAATTTAACTTCCCAAAGTATGGTTAAATTTTCCTGTTGATGTTGACAACAGATGAAAATGGCAGGAGTTGTGGAGCAGTGCTACTTTTCTACACAGTCACAAGTGTACCAGCTAGTGCACTGGAATTCATGTTCTTGTTCACTTTATTTTTCCTTCAACTAGTGTTAAGAACAAAACATCTAGTGACATTCCCACATGTTTCCTGCATGTTTGCGACATAGTGTTAGAGTGCAAGTTTCAACCACAGCTCCTAAAAACAAGTCATATTCAATTGGTGCTCAAGAAAGAAAATTAAAGGCTGGCCAAGATTAAGTTAAACAAAGGCAGGACAAACTGACATAAACAGGGTGAATCACCTAACACTTGCATCGCAAATGTTGCGGAAATCGAAAGTGTGATTGATGTGCGGTTTTCACGGAGAGGGTTGGTAGTCAGGGGCTCGTGTGTGTTTTCAGCCAACCGACAGATTGTAATATTAAAAATTATTTTTCAAAAGAGATAGATTGGCTGGCCAGTACGTACCTTTGTGCTGTACCGCTGATAGTTACACAAATGAAGAAAAAGTAAAAAAAAGTGGACGAAAAAGGACAAGCTTTCGGAACATACTTCCTTCCTCAGGTGGGAGAGAAGGGAAGAAAACAGGATGGGAATGGAAGGGAAAGGTAATTCACAACCTAGGTCATGAAGGTGGTGTTTGAGGAGTTGACACACTCCTTAAACACCACCTCTTTCGCTCGCCGTGAGTCAGACTGTGTTGGGCAGCCAGAGCTGGCTCACGTATGTGGGTGAGTGTGCCTGAGTGATTGTGTGGATGAGTGTTCTCTGTCTGAGGAAGGCCAAGGCCGAAAATTTAGAATTTTGTGTGTGTTTGTGAGTCTTTTATTTGCGTGTGTCAGCGGCTCGACGTTCGTCTTTACGGTAAATTGTAAAAACTGAGTTTTACTGTTATTTAGGATCAATTTATTTTCTATAAGCCATGAAGTTATCTCTTCAACTGCATAATTTGATACTGTGTCAATATTATGAAAAAAATACTTCACTACCAAGCTGTTGCCCTTCAGTGGCAGAAACATTTCTACTACACACTGACTTTATATCCTCAACCTGGTGATGCTGACCAGACACTTCCTTCACGACTGACTAGATGGGTTTTAATTTTATCCTAAGATTTTCCTATTTCTTTTTCATACCACATACGTTTTGCCTTTTTAATGACATTTTTCAGAACCTTACAGTACTGTTTGTAATGAGCTATTGCAGCTTCATTTTGACTGCTGCTAAAATTTTGATACAATTTCCACTTTGTTTTACATGACACTCTTGTCAGCCACCCTGGCTGTATGTTACGGGAAATACCCAGTTTTGTGCATTCTAGAGGAATGCAACTTTCAAACAGCATGAGAAATGTGTTGAGGAAAACATTATATTTATCATCTACCTTGTCAGCACTATAAACATCCTGCCAATCTTGTTCCTTAATTAGATTTAAAATGGTCTCTATTGCAACTGGATTAAAGGAAGCTTAGGGTTTAACATCCCGTCGACTGCTTGGTCATTAGAGACGGAGCTTTTGCTCGGATTTTTTGGGGAAGGATGGGGGAAGGAAATCGGCCGTGCCCTTTGAAAGGAACCATCCCGGCATATGCCTGGAGTGATTTAGGGAAATCACGGAAAACCTAAATCTGGATGGCCGGAGGTGGATTTGAACCACCATCCTTCCGAATACGAGTCCAGTGTGTTACCACTGCGCCACCTCGCTCAGTGCAACTGGATTAGCTGTTGTTGTTGTTGGTTTTGTGTTTTAGAGGGACAAAACTGCAGAGGTCATCAGTTTCCCATTCCATCACAGGGCTACACATGGAAAGAGTCAATCCAGAAAGAGTAAGCCCAGAGTTAAAATAGCAGTGGGAGGAAAATTCCACTCGATCGGTAAAATATCAACAAAGTCGACATGAGACAACAACAAAAAATCACATAGAAACACCGAACAATTATAAGAAATGGAATGACAAATCTGATATCTGTGGTTGAGCGACCATGAAATTGAAAAGAGGAAAGGTCAACCACATGGCAACACAAGGAAGTCCCCAATCAGAGGACACGTGACAAGAGAAACACAGATGGTGAATTAAAACAAAGCTTCACAGAGAGCAGTAAAACGCCCTGGCATGAATAAAATGTAAAACTGAATCTGCCATTGAGGCATCGTCACATAAAACATCTGATAAAACAGCACGAAGATTAAAACCCTGCAGCAAGGTGGCTAAAAGAGGGCAGTCCAGCAGTATGTGGGCCACTGTCAAGCAGGAGCTACAGCGACACTGGAGTGGGTCCTCACCAAGGAGGAGATGGCCATGAGGCAGCCAAGTGTGACCAATGGGAGCCGGAAAGGACTACAAAGTCTCGGGAGGAAGACTGCATGGAGGAATGACACACAGCTGTACACTCCTTTATAGCCCTGAGAGCTTTTTTTTTTTTTTTTTAGGGTGCACAACTTCAGGTCATTAGCGCCCAGATCAGAACAAAGATTCGCTAGATCTCGAAAAAAGTCATACCTGCAGAAAGGAGAGTACCAAGAGAAAGCTAAAACAGAAGGATAAAAACAAAAAACTAGAAAGGTTAAATATCCTTTCATAAATTAGCCATGTTGATAAAACACAAAACTCGAGCAGCTGCTCGTGTGTCATCAGCTAAAAGTTCCAGCAGAGTAGATGGAAAGTGAAGGGCTACACGGAGATGATTAAAATTAACACAAGACAGTAAAACATGTCGCACCGTCAGCAATTCACCGCAGGAGCACAGCGGTGCAGGGTCGGTGGTTAGCAAATGGCGGTGGCTGAATCTGCAGTGACCAATCCGCAACCGGCCCAGGATGACCTCCTCTCGCTGAGAGGGGTGTGAGGAGGTCCTCTAAGCAGTTGGGATCGGTTTTACGGTTCTCAGTTTATTGTCGTGGAGTGAGAACCATGCACTGTGCCAGGACGACACAATACTCTGGCGAAGAGCCCGTTGAACATCGTCTGATGGGACGCAAAAAGTAGCCATGCGAGGCAAAAGAGCTGCTGCCTTGGCTGCTATGTCGGTGGTCTCATTCCCGGGCACACCCACGTGGCCAGGGATCCACAGAAAACAAACGTGACAGCTGTTATCTACTAGCAACTGGAGGGAGCGTTGGATCCGATACACGAGAGGATGGTTCGAGAAAGGGTCCTTAAGACTCTGCAGGGCACTAAGGGAGTCAGACAGATGGCATAAAAAGGATAGCGGTTGCGGCCGATGTATAAAACAGCCTGGTGGAGGGCAATAAGCTCAGCCGTGAAATTCGAGCACCGATCAGGGAGCTCGTATTGGAACAGGTTGTCCCCGACGACGAAGGCCGATCTGACACCGTCAGTGCTCTTGGAACCATCAGTGTAGATAGATATGGCATTATTGAACCGCGAACAGAGTTCGAGAAGCCTCGAGCAGTATACCAAATCCGGAGTGCTTCCTTGGGAAGCGAACTAAGTTCAAGGTGGGTGTGAACCTGGGCCTGATGCCACGGTGGCAATGGGCTCTTGCTCAACGGAAAGGTGGAAGGAAGGGTAAAATCGAGCCGCTGAAGCAGGCGGTGAAACCGAACTCCAGGTGGAAGCAAGGCTATCGCAGACAACCGATATTGGCAATCAAGAGAGTCGTTAAAGAATAATGGGTAAGATGGATGGTTGGGCATCGACAGCAGTCGGCATGCGTACCGACACAAGAGTATGTCAAGCCGAGAGGTCAAGGGTAGTACAGCAGCTTCGGCATAAAGACTTTCAACAGGGCTGGTATAAAATGTACCAGTTGCCAGGCGTAATCCCTGATGGTGAATGGAGTTGAGACGGCGGAGAATGGATGGCCATGCAGAACAGTATACAAAGCTTCCGTAGTCGAGCTTCGACTGGACAATGGCCTGGTAAAGGTGAAGCAGGACGGTACAATCCGCTCCCCATGATGTGCCACTGAGGACACGGAGAACATTAAGGGATCGGGCACAACGGGCAGCCAGGTAGGACACGTGTGGGGACCAGCAAAGTTTCCAATCCAACATTAGCCCCAAGAATTTTGTTGTCTCCATGAATGGTAGAGCAACGGGGCCGAGACGTAGGGATGGTGGAAGAAATTCCTTGTATCTCCAGAAGTTTATACACACCGTTTTCTCAGTGGAGAATCGGAAGTCGTTCGCAATGCTCCAGGAATATAGGCGGTCAAGACAGCTTTGAAGACAACGCTCAAAAAGACACATCCTCTGAGCGCTGCAATAAATTGCGAAATCGTCTACAAAAGGGGATCCGGAAACGTCGGCTGAAAGGCAATCTACAATCGGATTGATCGCAATGGCAAACAGAGCCACACTCAAGACGGAGCCCTGTGGCTCCACATTCTTCTGGCGAAAGGTATCTGACAAAACAGAGCCCACCCATACCCGGAACTTGCAGGCCGCTTGAATAAAGAGAGGGAGGCGGCCACGAAGGCCCCATGTGTGCAATGTGCAGAGAATGCCCACTCTCCAACAGGTATCGTAAGCCTTATCCAAGTTGAAGAACACTGCTACTGTTTGACGCTTCCTTAGAATGTTATTCATAATGAAGGTCGACAAGGTAATGAGGTGATCGGCAGCAAAGCTGTGTCTACGAAAGCCACATTGAACATTAGTCAGGAGGCGTCGAGATTCGAGGAGCCAGACCAACCAAACGTTAACCATGCGTTCCATCACCTTACAGACACAGCTCGTCAGAGAAATGAGGTAATAACTGGAAGGAAGTTGTTTGTCCTTCCCTGGTTTCGGGATGGGGACAACAATGGCTTCATGTCAACTTGTGGGAACCTGACCTTCAGTCCATATGCGATTATAGGTGCTAAGAAGGAAGCACTTGCCCGCAGGAGAAAGATTCTTCGGCATCTCAATATGGATGGAATCGGGCCCAGGAGCAGAAGATTGGGACAGGGCAAGAGCACAGTCTAGCTCCTGCATGGTGAAAGAGACATTATAACTTTCACAGTTGAAAGAGTGGAAAGAGGGCGGCCGTGCCTCCTCTACCTGTTTGCGAGGGAGGAAGGCAGGGTGGTAATGGGCAGAGCTCGAAACCTCCGCGAAGGAGCGACCCAACGCGTTGGAAACATCAGCGAGGTCCACAAGAACTGCGTTCTCGATGGTCAGGCCAGAAATCGGGGAGTGGACCTTGATGCTGGATAAACGGCGTAGGCCACCCCAAACAACCGTGAGGGAGTAAAGCGATTAAAAGAACTGGTAAAAGCAGTCCAGCAAAGCTTTTTTGCTGTCTTTTATAACATGACGACATTGCGCTCTCAGTCGTTTATAATTTATACAATTCTCCAACATTGGGTGGCGGTGGAAGGTGCGCAAAGCACGTCGCCGGGCTCTAAGAGCGTCGCGGCAGGCTGCAGTCCACCAAGGGACTGGGACACAACGTGGAGAAGAGGATGTACGAGGTATTGAATGTTCGGCAGCAGTGAGAATAACCTCTGTGAGGTATTCGACCTGACTATCACAGCTGGGAAAAGTCTGGTCATGAAAAACAGCCATGGAATAATAAAGACCCCAGTTGGCTTTAGAGATGTTCCAACTGGTGGGATGAGGAGATAGGGTATGATGCAGGAAGTGGATTACACAAGGGAAATGTTAACTCGAGTATGTGTCAGAAAGTGCATACCACTCGAACCGACGCGCAAGCTGAGGACTGCATATTGCGAGGTCTAAGTAGGGTAAGTTTGTGTTGTGTCGGAAAGGAAGGTCGGTGCACCGGTGTTGAGGCAGGCAAGATTAAGATGGTTGAAGAGGTCTGCTAGAAGGGAGCCTCTGGGGCAAGGTGCTGGAGAACCCCATACGGGGTGGTGGGCATTGAAGTCGCCTACCAACACGAAAGGTGAAGGGAGCTGGTCAACAAGGTGGAGCATATCTGCCCTAGTAAGGGCAGACGACGATGGCGAATAGATATTACAGAGGGAAAAAGAAAATGTGGAGAGAGTGATGCGTACGGCAACTGCCTGTAGGTGAGTATTCAATGAAATAGAATGGTAATACACGTCGTCCCGAATGAGCATCAGAATCCCTCCATGGGCTGGAATACCTTCCACAGGGGGCAGGTCGAAGCGCACAGAGGTGTAGTGGGGAAAGCCTGCATGATCACATGGACGTAACTTAGTTTCTTGGAGACAGACTAGAAGCGGGCAGTGCAATCAAAGGAATAGTTTTAATTCCTCCCGACTGGAACGAATGCCGCGAATATTCCATTGAAGGAGCGCCATGATAAAAAATGAGAGAAGAAAAGGAGATAAAAAGGAACAAGCAAGCAGGATCACCTCGACGGCCGCTGAGGACCGGACTTCGAGGGAGCACTTCTATCGCTATCTAGGGGCAGAGGATCTCCAGGCAGCAGATTTACGTGCCCGGGACGTGTGGGAACTGGTCGACAAATGCACTGCAGAACGGGCAGAAGGGATCGGAGAGGTGGAACGAGCAATTTTCAGGGCTAGCCCATCTGACAACCGTGTCACAGAAGGTGAAATCACAGGTCTGAGTGCCTACTTCCTTGGTTGGTCGAGGGGAGATGAGAACCCGGCTGTAGGTACCTGCTGGTAGTACAGCGAGCTTCCTACTCACTAATAACTTCCAAGCTGCAGAGGTTGAAACCTTTTCCTTAACGCGAATCTCCTGGATGACCCGCTCTTCTTCATATACAGGGCAGTTCCGTGAAGAAGCAGCATGGTCACCGATGCAATTAATGCAGCAAGGGGAGGGAGGTGGACATTCACCCTCATGGGCGTCCCTGCCACAGGTGGCGTACTTGACTGCATTAGGACCAGATTTACTAGTATGATTGCATTGCTGGCAATGGTAGCAGCGCATAGGATTGGGTATATATAGGCGAACGGATGTGACTTTGTAGCCCGCTTTTACTTTAGATGGTAGGTCAACCCTGTCGAAAGACAAGAAGACAGTACGAGTCGGCACAAGATCGTTATCAACTTTTTTCATTACACGGTGAACAGCCGTAACTCCCTGATCGGACATATAGTTCAGTATCCAGCGATCTAGTGGAGACTACCCCCCCGGGTGCAGTGAGCCTCCACTTTCACAGGAAAGGTATGCACTAGCGTAGCCCGGAGTAATTTCTGTGCCTGAAAGGCATTCTCAATCTCGAGCAACAAGGTCCCATTACGCTGTCTGGAGCAGGTCTTCAAGGGACCTGCAATCGCATCGACACCCTTCTGAATAAGAAAAGGATTCACAGAAGAAAAATCCTGATCATCTGTACGCAATACTACAAGGAACTTTGGACTGTTGTGTAAGACTTTCTTGGACTGAGATTCATAAAGTTTTCGTTTTTAGGTCAAAGTTATAATAGATTTGGAAGGTTTCATGGTGGAAGTGTCCCCAATGACGGTGCCCACCCTCCAATGGTGTGCTCCTTCCTTGTGGGGGCCCTCACTGAGAGCGCACCCGCCTTAGGTGACTTCGCACCTCAGGTCACACCTCCCGAGAACGGACGGAGGGACCAATCGGCATGTTCGGAAGGTACCAGCTCGGGTAATCAACCCTCCCTGGGACCGGCCTGTACCGGGGGGTACGTACATGCCCTACATGTCTACCCGGGGCGGGGAGTTATGTCTTACCCCGTCACCGGTTACGCAGAGCATGGGTTGACCTTCAGACATGCACAGGGAGGAAAGAAAGAGGAAGAAGAGAAAGGGATGAAGGAGGGAGAATCTCAAATGCCGAGGTGGAGATTAAAAGGGCGGGTCGAGGACAAGGAGAGAGGAGAAAGAGTGGAAGGCGAAAGAACAGGAAAGGAAGAGGACCAAGAAAAGGAGAAGTCTGAGAGGAAGCGAAAAAAGAAACCTTGGACTGACTGAAAATGCCCATCTCCGGGCAAAGGCACAAACTGCGGGGAAAGAGGGAAGCGGCCTGGGACAGAAGAAAGGTCGCTTCGGCTCGGGGCCCTGTGCGCGCCACACATGTACCCACAAAACACCCCTGGGCCCCCTGGGGGGATAGCCCTGAGTTTGTTGGGCGTGGTCAGGCTACGCCACTCAGCAGCCCAGAGACTCTATGTTGCAGCACCGACTGGAGATCAGCAACCGGAAGGCCGATTTCTAAAATGGATGGATCAACAGCCTGCTTGGACAGCCTATCAGCGCGTTCATTGCCCAGGAAGCCGTTGTGACCCGGAGACCAAAGAAACACGACAGATCGGTCACACCGATTAAGAGCAGAAAGAGTCTCTTGGATAATCGTCACCAAGGGGGAGTGCGGGTAACACTGTTCCAGAGCAGAAGGCTGCTCAGGAAGTTACAACAGAGAAGGAAAGACTCACCTCAGTAGGAACGCATATGCTCAAGAGCACAGAAAATGGCCACCAGCTCTGCAATATAAACAGTGCAGCCATCTGGCAAAGAGTGCTGCTTAACGTGGTCATAATGAATGTATGCATAGCCAATGTGACCATGAACCAATGAACTGTCCAAATAAACTATGTCATAGCCAAGAAGCTCAGCAATGACAGCAAAAAACTGACGACGGAGAGCCTCCGAGGCAACTGAGTCCTTGGGCCGATGGCCCAAGTCTAGACGAAGACACTGCCGCGGCAGGCTCCACGGAGGTGTATGTGCATGGACTCGAAATGGAGGTGGAAGGCTATAGGACTCAAGTTCCCATAGGAGCGACTGGACGCAGATGGCAATTGTGTGTCCTGATCTAGGTTGCTGCTGTTGGTGACGGACGGCCACATCAAAAAAAAAAAGAAGGCGGTAGTTGGGGTGGCCTGGCGAACTATACACTTGGGCTGCATATGCTGCTAGCAATTGTTGGTGGTGAGCCCATAAAGGTGGGTCTGGTATGGATTAACCCATTTGCTTCCCCCCTTTTTTTTCTCTTTCAAATGTACAGCCATTGCAATTACAAGTACGTGCAGAGCACATTAATTAAGCATCATCAGATGTTTTGTAGGGGCCTTGATGTAGTATTTGATGACATTGTAATAGCTCAATTTGCCCCACATCAAAGATAATTTGTTAGTGTAATATTGGGCTAAGGAATCCACTCTTTACCACTAAAAACAGTTAACAGTGCTTGGTCTCCTCCCTTTTTAAAATGAACTTATTGAGTTTAAAGTAGATCACGGTGCAAACCGGCTTTCTGCACTTGTAGAAAAAAAGGATGTGAATGGGTTTGGACTCAGAACTTACAGATTTGTGTTTCATTATACTGACTGAGTTATGACTCAATGACAAATGAGTTGCTTTAACATAGTAATATTGTTTAAGACTTTTTTACTTTTTTGTAATAGACATAGACAATGAATATGAAGTTGGCAGATTCTCTTGAGAGAAAAGGCAACAATGACTTTCAGAGCTGAAATGAATATACCAATACAACATAAAATGACAATAAGTCACACTTCAAGAATCAGCCGATTTGCACGTTCATGTATCCTCAATAAAGGGACCCAGACTTCTTCACAAGAATTTGACAACCCAAAAAAAATCCAATAAAACCCAATTTAACCCACTGGGCTGGATTAAAAAATAAATATATTTTCCTCAACCCTGCTTGAAAGTGATGAGGTTAGCCACAGGTTGGTGCTGTTTATGGTGCTGAAGAGCCTGCCTATGTTTCCTGATTGTCTCAGCAGTTTCTGGCGACCACCAGGGCACGTCCTCCAGTGGGAGGAATCCGAAGAAGAGGGGATTGCAGACTGAGCTACAGAGAAATAACTTGCATAAAATTGTCGACCAGCACATCAATATTACCATCTGGCGGAGATCCAACAGTGGCAGTGGTCTGGAATGCATCCCAGTCAGATTTGTTAAGAGCCCAATGGGGCAAACAGGGTAATGACGCTGGGGCAGTGACAGAAAAATCTGGAAGTGGTCACTATCACACAAGTCATCATGCACTCTCCAATGAAGAGATGGTAGGAGGCAAGGAATGCAAATAGACAGATCTATGGCCAAGTAGGTGCCGTGCGCCACACTGAAATGTGTGGGATAAGCTGCATTTAGAATACAAAGGTCGAGCTGAACCAATGCTCATGTTTCCACCCCACAATGGGTTATGGGCATTGAAATCACCCATGACTATGAAAGGTGGGGGAGCTGAGAAATCAGTGCAGCTAACACATGGTGGGGTATGTCACCATCTGGAGGAATATGGAGACTGCAGACACTTATAGCCAGTGGTGTCCTCAACTGAACAGCCATGGCCCCCAAAGGTGTTTGAAGGAGCACAGTTTGACTACAGTCAGAGTTGAGGACATGAATGGAAACACCACCGGATGCCCTTTCACAGGCAAGATGATTCTTGTAAAATATCCGAGAGCCACAAAGGGCTGGGGTTCGCGTTGCTGGAAGCCAAGTTTCCTGGAGGGCAACGCATAGTACATGTGAAGTACTTAAAAGTTAATTCTTCCAGGTGGTGAAAATAAGCGCCACAATTCCACTCGAGGAAAGTGCTGCCTATCGACTAGGGAGGCATGAAAGTGATTAAGAGGCACGATGCACCTCAGTGTCACCTGCTGAGACCGGTAGAGGGTCTCTGGTGTCCATATCCAATGCATCCAGGTTCTCTGTGAGGGCAAGATCCTTTGAAAATGCAAGGATTTCTACCTCATCTTCGGAGGCAGAATTGGTAGCAGATGGTATCGAGAAAGCCACCTGTGCCACCAGCTCTTTATACATCGTTACTTCCTTCTTTTTTGTCCACTCCCTCTTGGGTTTGGACCACGACACCTGAGTGGGCTTCCCAGAAAACGTCTGATGTTGACACAGACTGGGAGGGCTGGCTACCAGCGGGTGCATGGGCCTTTAGCCACTGGCTGACATCTGGCTGTGTCAAAGCTGGAGCCGTGGAAAGGGTCGCCTAAAGAGACCCTTTCCGTACGAGAGGAGAGCAACTGACGTCAAGGTTGTCAGGGACAGTTGTTACAGGAGGAAGTGATGGGAGGGGCGCATCAGGCCCTTTACCTGAAGGAAGAGCCGGAAAATGGAGTCATTTCTCCAGCAGAGAGACGGGGTTCACTGACCCCATTAAGAGGGGGGATCAAAAGCCCTGCAGAAAAAGAGGTGCCCCCAGGCTTCCAGGGAGCCGAGTCTGTTTGATAGCCCAGAGGGCCCACAGAAGGGGTTAGAGTAGGTCAGGCAGTTCCCCCCCCCCCCCCAATGGAGGCAATGCCACCATGGCTGCAGCATATGTAGATACCATAGAAACATGGTGAAGTTTCTCGTATTTTCTACGAGCCTCAGAATAAGTTAGATGATCCAAGGTCTTGTACTCTACGAGTTTCCTCCCTTTGTGGAACACGGGACAGCCTGGTGAACAAGGCGAATGGTGGCCACTGCAGTTGACACAAAAAGGAGGTGGAATACAAGGCCCTGGATGTTGTCATGGGTCCTCTGTATGGCAGTTTTGGAGAATCCTTCCATTCTGCCTGCATGCCTTCCTTGCGGTGACGATGAACGGCGCCAGAACCTCCTGTTGTGGCTTCATCATTACCATAAGAGTCTGCAGAGTCCTTAAACAAGAGTCCGTTTCTGTCTCTCTGTTCTCTGGGATCATGTTAAGGCTTCATATGGAGGACGTGCACAATGTCTCTTCAATTTTGTCATATTGAGGATGGCTCATTACCCTCGACTTCGTACACGACGTCTGACACGGGGTGTATGACACGATACGGACCAAAGTATCGCTTCAGTAACTTTTCCAATAGCCGAACTTTCCGTACAGGGTAAAAATCCATACCAGATCTCCTGGGATGAACACAACAGGTCGGCGCTTCTTGTTATACCGCTGGCGGTCCTTCTCCTGGACGTCCAGCATCCATACGTGAGCCAGCTGTCTCGCTTCTTCGACCCTAGTGATGAGCTGTTTCACAGTTATTCTGAGTATCTTCTGGATGGAACAGAAACAGCTTATCCATTGTCGTCTCAGCCTGATGACCATGGAGCAGGAAAATGGCGTGCAGCCTGTGGTGTCTTGCCTTGCTGTATTATAAGCAAATGTCACAACTGGCAGTTTTGTATCCCAATCCTTCTGCTCAACAGCGACATACATCGACAGCATATCTGCCGATGTCTTGTTAAAATGTGCTGTAAGACCATTTGTTTGAGGATGGTAGGCAGTTGTTATTCTGTGGACAATGTCGCAATGTGACATTAACTCTGATACTAGTTTTGACAGGAATACTTTTCCTCAATCAAGTAACACACTTGGTGCACCATGCTTCAAAATAATGTCTTCTACTAGGAATTTCGTGATCTCTGGGGCTTCTGCAGTCGGCACAGATTTTGTGACAGCGTAGCAGGTGAGGTAGTCAGTGCAGACTATTATCCATCGGTTACCAGCTGTCAACTTCAGGAACCTACCTAGAAGATCGATTCCAATCCGGTGGAATGGAGCTGTTGCAGGTGGAATTGGTACAAGTTAAGCTGGAGGTAACTGCGACACATGCTTCACTCACTGGCACTCCTTACAGTGACTAGCACAGTGCTTGATAGATCGGTAGAGACCAGGTCAGTAATACCTAAGTCTGATTCTGTGTAGTGTCTTCATGAATCCCAGATAGGCGGATATTGGAGAATTGTGGAAATACTTGACAATAGCTGGCTGGAAATGAGCTGGAACAACCAGTAGCCATTTGGAGCCCAGGGGATCGTAGTTACTCTTATACAATGTCTCGTTTATAAGTCGAAACTCTCCTTTAGTCAGTTCTCCTTTCTCCAAGGCCTCTATGGTTTGTAATAATGCTGGATCTTCCCTATATGCAGTTGTGTTCGGCTAATGGATTCCTCGAAAGGCACCCTTGTCTTTGCATTCGTTTTTGAATACCACTGTGACATCGTACTCTTAGAGTCTTAGTGCCCATCTTCCTACTCGACCTGATGGATCCTTCAAATTAGTCAGCCAACATAAAGAATGGTAGTCTGTCACGACGGTGAATGATTTACCGAATAGACACAGTTGGAACTTGCTGATAGCCCAGATAACAGTAAAACACTCCTCCTCGGTTGTAGAGTAGTTCATCTCGGACTTTGAGACTACTCTTGATGCATAAGCTGTCACCTTTTCAGCACCTTCCTGAATTTGTACAAGCACAGCACCAATGCCATAGCCACTTGCATCTATGTGCAGTTCGGTTTCCGCATTTTCGACATATAAGGCCAGAACTGGTGCGGAAGTTAGAGCCTCCTTGAGTGCCTGGAAAGCTCTTTCTTTCGTCTCATCCCAGTAAAACTTAGCTTCTCCCTGCAGAAGTTCTTGCAACGGACATGCCTTGTTACAAAAATCTTTTATAAAAATACAGTAGTATGAGCACAGCCCGAGGAAACTTCTCACATCGTGAATGAGCTGAAGAGTTGGAAATTCTGTGAGTGCCCTTACTTTGTCTGCATCAGGACACACACCATCTCCGTTCACTAGGTGCCCCTGGATTTTTACCTCTTTGGCAACGAAGAGGCACTTCTTTGCATTGAAGGGGAGTCCTACTGTCTGAACACACTTCAACACAGTTGACAGGCTTCTATTTTCCGGAAATATCCTTGAGAAAACGACAATGTCACCTACATAACAAAGACAGGTCGCCCATTTCAGATGTCGAAGCAAGTTGTCCATCATGTGTTTAAATGTGGTCGAGGCATTGCATAGTCCAAATGGCATGACCTCGAATTCATAGAGGCCATCAGATGTAATAAAAGCAGTCTTCTCCCTGTCAGTTTCGTCAACATCAATTTGCCAGTAACCTGTCTGCACATCCATGGTTGAGAAGTATATATTTCCTTTCAAACAATCCAAGATGTCATCAATGTGCTGCAGTGGGTAGACATCTTTCTTTGTGATTTTGTTCAGCCGGCAATAGTTGACACAGAAACTCCATGTGCCATCCTTCAATTTCATGAGGAACACCGGAGAGGAACAGGGACTCTCTGAAAGTTGAATAATGTCATTGGGCAACATCTTCTCCACTTCCTCCCAAAGTATCCGTCTTTCAGCTGGCAACACTCTGTACAAATGCTGACTAACTGGTGGATGATTCCCAGTATTGATATGGTGTTTTATCATGGGCCATTTCATCTGGCTCTTCTCCTGCCTCAGCTGGAGTATACCTGAAAATTGGTGTAGTATGGTTAAAACATGCCGACATTGTTCCTGAATCAGACCGCACCCTACATGCAATGCCATAGTTGTTTCCTCTACTGTGTTGTCTGTAGTATTAGCAGAGCATGAGACTTCGTCGATGACATTGAGCTAACCGTCCTAGATTGGTTCGGCTGTTCCAATACACATTCCTTTAGGAATGAGTTGCGATTGCTCATGAAAATAAGTGATCCATAGTGCTCCTCGACTACCTGTAATGCTTATGATAGCCACTGGTATGTATATTTCCTTTGTTATACTGATTAGCTTTTCGCAATCAACAAGCACTTCACTGTCCAACTGGTCATTTCGGCTGATGACTCGAACTCTTCTCATTGTTAACATCGGGATCTCAACATTCTTGACAGCAAACAACCTCCCAGGGAAGTACATGTTACGGGTACTCGTCAAAACGGCTTCCTCAATTTGTAGATCAGATCTTCCACAGTCAATAGCAGTCAGGGATGCCGGAAGAAAGTCCCATCCAAGGATGGCAGTATGGCTATATTCTGTTAAAACGACAAATTCAAAAGGCTGCATCCTGTTGTTGATGGTTATTCTGTGTTCCTGCTGGCTGGAGGTATTTTCCATTTGCGATCTTCAGTAAAGTTGCTCTTGTATCACAGAACATTATCCTCTTTAGTTGTGGCGATAGTCATTCGACAATACAGAGAAGGAAGCTCCTGAATCGACTAGTGCTGGGACAGGTTGGCTGTCAATGATGACATCAATGAGATTTCCTGACATCTTAGCAACTGTCGTCCATGGAGAAGTTTCTTCCGCAGCAGTGAACAGAGGCCTTGTGTTGGAGATCAACCACGTCCAACATACGGCAACGGTTCTCGTCCCATAGGTTGACAGTAATCATCTGCAGTTGACTGCCATTGAAAGGACTGCTCTGATGGTTGGCATCTTGCAGCATAATAATTGTCCAATACTCGTCTTCTCTCCCTACAGTATCGTACGACATGTCCGGGAAGGCCACAGTGAAAACACAATGGAATGTTGTCTTCTATCCTCCTGTGAGGCTTCACAGTTGCTGGAGAAGTTGGTTGTCATTACGTCGGTCAATTCCTAAGCTGCCGTTAGGCGGCTGTGGCGTAAGTCATAGTAGAGCAAGGCTATTCTTCACAACAGGGGCTGACAGGCGCTAATGTTTGAAATACCTCTTCCTCAGCAGTGTCGGCTCCCTCATGACATACAGGACTGATGTAATCTGGTGCTCGTTTGGTCCAACAGTCCCGGCTGACATAAACTGTTGTAATTCTTCTCTCAAAATTTGTAGAATGAGAGAAGCAAAGTCATGCTGGTCTTCTACAATGGCCTTAGGGACAACATTCGGGAGTCTGTCATACTTCTTTTGTCCAACCCTCCTCTACTGCATCTCTTCAATTTTCTGGCACCATTGGATAACTTCTTGTGTCATCAAAACGTCTTTCAACATAAGAGCTTGATACACATCTTCCGCAATGCACTTCATCAGATGTGAAACTTTATCAGCTTCTGTCATAACTGGATTAACTACGTGACATAGGGCCAAAACACTCTGTATATGTGACTCACTATGTCGCTGGCCCCCGTTCTTCAATTGCTCTTCTGATAAATGGACTTGCTGCTGGTGGTCTCCAAATGTCTTCTTAAATTCTGTCTGGAATTTTTCCCAGCTATCGAGCTTGTCCTCGTTATTTTCAAACCACTGCTGGGCCATCCCGTCCAGCTGGAAATATATGTTTGCCAAGCACATAATATGATCCCACCTATTATACTCAGCAACTCGGTTGAATCTTTTCAGCCATTTATTTGGGTCTTGTCCAGCGTCTCCTGAGAACACCGATGGGTATCTGATGTGCAACTGGCTTACCGCTGTTTTGGAATCCACGGGTCTCTTGATAACATGGACATTCAGGTGGAGGTATTCAGTATTCCCTTTATATTCTTCTTCTTCTTGTCCGTGTAAGAAACAGCAATTATGCTGCAAAATCAGAGCCAAGATGATGCAGATGTATTGCAGTGTACCTGGCACTTTCACCAGAAAGTATCATGTTGAAAACTGCACATGATCTGCAATTCGAAGGCTGGTCGGCAATAGAATACAACAATTTACACGTAGATCACTAGTGCTCCACTATTTATACAAAGAAAGAATTTTCTGGAACTTACAAGTACATCAAACATAAGAAACATGTAGAACATTCTAGAAAAAGCAAATACAAAGAAATAAATTTTCTTCTGCCCATGGCAGGATTTTAACTGGAGACCACAAGCACAACGATCTGTGCCGTTAACCACTGCACCAAGCGTGCTGTCGGAAGATTCATGGCAATATCATATTGCATGTACGTGGCGTGGTGTTATTACTGCTTTTGACAAACCCAACAAATGTGAAAAGCGAGAATCTGGTTGCCGTGACAGAGTGACCTTTATATCCCAAAGTCTAGGTTAGGTTGGAAGACAATGAAGTTGAAATTACACAAGTGGTTGTGGTGAAGAAGATTATCTTAGAATGGAACATTTGAAATGACTGTTGTGATTGATACTAATTGTTTGTTGTCTGTCACTTGCGGGAAGGGGGGGCGGGGTGAATTGGTAACATTGTCTTCATTTGAGGTATATTACAGGTCAATTTAAGTGTTTGATGCTACCCTAATGTTGATGGGATTTGGCTGCGGGTTAACTGGTATAGCTTTTATTTTACATGCAGTATAGGTTAATGTAAGTATTCAATATCGTTCTTATGGATTGATTTTTATACAAGGGTGTTGACTGATATTGCTGTCTTCATTTGAAGCGCCTTATAGGTTACACTATTTGATTCCATGTGTAGCTTTATCCTCATTTTCGGTTTTTATTTCACTAATTTTATGGGTGGTTCCGCCCTCGCCCGCTTAGAACGTCCACACCCAAAATCCCCCACATTCTTCCACTTATACCGTTAGTGTAATTTAAATGATTTTACATTAATTTTTGCATTTTTATACATAAATAGTGTTTTACATGATTGCTTTGGTCAGCATATTGGCTATGAGTATATACATCATTGCAACCAGGTTGATGACGTCATGGGTCAAAACCAATGGCCAGTATCCTGATCTTCAATTATGCCAGAAAATATGCTTTAACCCAAACGAAGTGATACAATTTTTATGAA
Source organism: Locusta migratoria (assembly GCA_026315105.1). NCBI lineage: Eukaryota > Metazoa > Arthropoda > Insecta > Orthoptera > Acrididae > Locusta > Locusta migratoria. The sequence goes on along the minus strand of CM048745.1, from coordinate 700,416,524 downwards.
GGTCTATTAATGGTACTACACAATGCTTTCAAATTTTGTGTCAATTTCAAAATTTCATTGTTGCTGACTATCAACTATTATTTATTTAGTTTCTATAATAGGTCATTTTTACTATGGTATCTACAGTTAGAAATGTAACGTCACTTTGTGTGATGTTTGGAATATCATCTTACCTTGGACCTTGCATTTTTGCATTGCTGATAATGTGGTTATAAACAGCAAATCTTGCTCTGTTGTGGCTTGAAAATGATCTATGATCAAAACCAGTCGCTCTGGGTAAAATAAAGAATAGCTGATGGTCAACAACAGTGCTTTCATGTGACATGTGCAGCTTTTCCAACTATAACAATTCAGTCATTGATAATTACATTGCAAGAAGATGGCGATCTGAAAGAGTTTGATTTCCTTGACTTTTCAGGTTTTTAATAAGAGATGCTAATTCATTAAATAGAGAAACATGCCTTTCCATTTTACATGCTTACACAATTTAGCTAGATTTAGCATAAAGATCCACTTGTTTGGCAGTTCAGCACTCTTAAAATTTTACAGCTTTTATGAAAATATTTTGAAAGAAATATGTGAAGATCAGGGTTTTGAGGAATTGAACCATGTTCACAAAAATAAAATAAAAAAACGGAAAGAAACTGAAGGTATCAGGTGCAAAAATTTGCAGTTTGTTACTGGATTTGTGCTAGCAGTTCCTAGGGCACTACTTCTGCTGCAGAAAAAGTATTCTTCATATCAAGTAGTTTACTGATTGACAGAAAAAAGAAAAAGAAAGAATTAGTGTGCAAACTGTGAAGAAAATGCCAATAACAAAAACTCATTTTCAGAATACTTATGTTGGCTTTACAAAAATCTATGTGAAAATATTGAACTCAGGAATTTCATGCAATCTTCTGCACAATATAATAGAGAGGAAATAAGTAGGCTGCATAGGAAATAATAATTGTGCTTCCTACTTGTTACAAGTGTCGTGTTTGCACATGACACGTACAAAAAATATTTCTTTTTATGGAAATGCAATTTATTTAGCTTTATGTTGTGCAAGTATTTCTGGTTAATTTTTGGGTCATCTGAAGATGGGGATACTGCATGCCGGCTTTGACCCGTGGCATTGGCGTGTTGTTGTGTGTGTGGTTGTTCGTAGGTGGCGAGAGTAATCATATGGTGGCTGCGTTAAAGGCGATAGTTTGTTTACAAGCAGAACAAAGACAATATATTAAGATTTAGTGTTTAAAAAGTAATCTGTAGCATCACTCTAGTAGTGAGATATATGTTAACAGAGGGGGGTGGTGGTATCTACAATATGTAAGTATTAAGATGTTATCAAGTACACAGGTTTTCCAACATGTCAATGACATCATGGGTTAAAGCTGAAATGTGGTATCCTGATCTTCAGTTTTGCCAATTTTTGTATAAGTATTTTAATTCATTTATCTTTATTATTGGGATTGCTGTATATATGTAGTTTGTCTCCTCCCAAAAATCCTCTAATTTCTTTTCCTGCCTAGTTGATTCTTTCAGCATTAAATACATTTCATGTTATGGTAACTATTATATATTCAAGAGTTGTGCTTCCTACAAACAATATAGAGTATTAGAAAGGTTTTTTTTCGAAAGAAGCCTATGTAAATACAACAAGCATCAAATACAACACAGTAGCTCTTTTCCGGGGAGAGGGGGAGGAAGAAATACTGGTTTTTGTGCAATAATTCTTGACTACATGTCTGCATTAATGAGTAACACCGAGACTGCCATAATGTATAAGGTTAAAATAACACTGCCCTAGAGTACACTAAAGTCTTTTTAGAGTTTTCAATATTTTTGTTGATATTAAAAACGAATAAATGCTTAAAAGACTACAGAATATTAAAAAAAAATACTTTCCTTTTAATGTTTTAAAGCCAGAAAGCTTAAAAATGGGGAAAGTGAAAACAGTGGGACAATGGAGGAGGACTGGCCCAGTCAATGGAGGTTTAGAGATGTTATTGTTTTGGGGAGAGGATGAGCCACAACTCACAGAAACCAAAGCAGCTGTTGAAGCTAATGGTGCTGAGCTGACTGATGTGTGACAAGTCAACACAGTACAAGATCTTAATATTTTGATAATTTGCAGTCATAGAAGAAACGGAAGTTTTTCATTAATTATTTGCTACTAAGCAAATCACTTACAGTAATATGTTGAATAGACCAAATGCAACTATATTTCGTTGCAGATTCTTTGTTTCATGCCTCTGTGAGATGATAATGATTTCATTTGTACCCAATAATTTTAATGTTGTATGATTTCTGCCACACCTACTAACTGTGAATTGACCATTTGATGGAGTCCATACATAATACCATTACATACTATGTTTGATACAACTGTTGAAGTATTCGGCTTACAGAATTTTAAATTTGGTTACCGGTATCTCTGATACCCCACACCTTGCATGGCACAAGGGAATCACTGAGCATATTTCTCTCTCTGCCTTTTTATTTTATAGTTGAATCTACGAGCATATTGCTACAGTTATATAAGCAACTTATATCATTTGCATCTAAATGTCTGAATGGACATAGGCTGTTGCACTATTAATCTGGTGTTTGGATTTTTAACTCTGGGGAAGAATACAAAAATAGGCAGGTGGAGGTGACCTTGAAAATTATTCCAGTATACAAAGGAAAATATGTTAAAAGTCCTGAGTAAAGACTATATTTATATACACTTCAATAGTTTGATTGAACATAAGACAATCTTTGTAGTTATAGCCCCCACAATATAACCACCTTATCTTCTAAAATAAGGTCCATTGTTTTCACTTGGCTTTCAAGAAATTTTCTAAAGAATACCAATACTCTGTACTTTTCTTTTACTAATTCTACAATGGCAATTGAATTGTTTACATGTACTATGATGCATATGCAAGGTTTAGAGATTACCCTACCAAGTAATGTTCTGGCGATTGTATCTTTATGACGACAGATATACCTACACCGCTTCTCCTTAACGGAAGTATATTATTTTTTCACTATATGCTAAACGCGAAAAAAGAAAAACAAAAAATTGCGAGTAGCAAAAGATTATAGCTAATACTGCAACTGTACGCTGCTGGAAAACTACTACCGGAAAATAACAATTTACCAATAGTCTTCAAGTGTATATCCTGTAAAGTTTGAAGCAACCGAATGTGCACTAATGACACTGTAGCAGTAATAAGGATATAAAACATCAATCTTCAGAGCCATTTCTCAACGTTGACATTACAATTGATCACACTCATTGGACTTCAAAAATCTTCAATCATGTTAAGCAAGACTGAAAGCTGAAATTCAGTTATGAAAGGTAGCAGAATATATCAACAAGAAGGAATAAAAAATAACTTTATTTCATACCATATGATTAAAATGATGAGATGACACAATAGCCTTAGATTTTTCTGCATCTTCTTGTTGTTTTAGTATCTTACTTGAAAGCTTACTACATGGAGAAGTAAATGACCAAATTTCTGGTGACAACATTATTACGGTCATCCATCCTGCAGTTACACACAACAAACTACAAAGTCGCCAATGATTTTATTTTATTTGTTTTGATTTGAAAATCCAGAGCAGTGTATACTATACAAAGGTCTAGCAACAGCGACAAGATTGGACTGGGGAGTGGGGACTATCGAGTATCGATAGAAGTCACTACAGTCTATAGCTTCGTTCGAGTGGCGCTGCTGACGGTCAGGAACAGTTTGAGGCGTACGAGTGGCACTTCTGACTCTTGCTGACGAAATCTGACTAGCCAATCTGGTGTTCGAGTGGCGGAGCTGATAGTTGGCGACCGAAAGTTTTAGTCAGCGGATTTTCGTCAAACTGTTTTCTGACTAACTCCAAAGCGTTTAACAAGCCTCGGCCAAAAGACAAGCCTGCACATTTACGAAGAGGTTTGTGTTCCAAGTCTTCCATTTTCTCTTGATTGAGGCTGAGTTTGTATATTAGACAAGCATTCTTTCAACTTATGTGGCCTTCTAATACAGTACGTCCCCTTTTTATTACACCCATACATACTATAAATGAAAGGTGTGGAAATTTTCATAGCACGAATTTAAAGATGAATGCGTATGTTTTTACAGTTTGGATTGTGATATATTCGCCTGAAAATGAAGTAAAAATAGTCCTACTGAGATTTTCTGTGCCATCTGTAAATGAAGTGATTGACACATAAGAATAATATAGTTCACAACAGGCATTAGCAGTGATAGATTTTTATAACCGACATATGTGCCACTATAGCGTCTCACAATTACTGTTCCGTGTTTCTCCTTGTGGTTATATATTATAGAAATATATTAGTGCCAATGTGGGCGTTTCTACACGAAATGTGTAACTTCTGGGAAAATCATGTACGATGATAATTCTTGCACAACACCTGCAAATTTTTGTATGTTTCATTTTTTAAATTTTATTGTCACTCATAATAATGGGACAAAATGCATATGAAGTTGTATGTTACCAAATATTCCTTTCACACACAACTACCCTAATTTACCTCATTTTTGTATGAGGTTTTGTCAGGTTAAATTGGCTACATTATTTATAAATGGAGAGACATGTTTACGTATATTTTGCGTTTTGTCGAAGTTTATGATCAGAATTTAATCCACAATGTATTTCTAATGACGGAATGCACACGGTTCGTCGCCAGTCCGCCACCTCACGTCAACGTGAGCTGTCTCAAGAAGAATGTTTTGATGGAATGGTCGTCTGGTAACATCGCGACTCGCAAGTTAACCTAGTTTCGTCACATGAATTTTATATTCGACAGATACACGGTTTGCAGGCAAATGTGTCTTGTTAATCTTTATTATTATACTTTGGTTTAACGGTAAATTGCAAATGTTTCATGACGACTTAAATAGTTTTCTCAATTGAGAAATGCATAACATATCGCCAGTCATAACCTCACTTTCAACATTGGTAGAGACTAGAGAGAAAAGATGCCAACTAGCGCTATGGGTGGCCAATATGCGAAACAGGTGAAATAAGCGTTCGAGTTGGCTTCGGAGTTGGCAACTGTCAAAAAGCGCGCATGCGCAGTAGAGGCCTTCCAAATCGTCAGCAACTGTCAGGAACTATCAGCTTCTGGGCCACTCGAACGAACCTTATAATCCCCCAGTAATTAGCCGGGTCCACACGCTACGATCTGTCTGCGCACAGCTTGCAAATCGTTGCGTGTGGAGAGCACATTTGCGCAGATCTGAGATGTGCACAAACCTGGAAGTTGGAGTTGGAGGTTTGAGCAAAATTGCTCAAATCTGTGGGTTCAAATCACATCTGCGCAGACAAGTTGGAACGTGTGAACTGGAGATTGCTGCAAATCTGTCTCAGTACTTTTTTCGTGTGTTTACTATGTCGACAGTGGATGAAAAAGGCTGAGAACTGAAAATTCCGACTGGGAAACAAAGTTAGCTGCAGCTTATTGGCCACATATATAATATAAAGTGAAGTAGGCGTACAGTGTTTCAAACATATTTAAAACTCTGACAATTTTATTTGTATCTTGTTAGAAGGTAGACCTACTTTACTTGCCTTCATGAAATCATTCTTCAGGGCAGCGTAAATAGCTTCACAAGGGTTGGGGATGATTTAACTCAATGCTTGTTTAGAAATTGCTGTTGAAATTTCAAAGTCCTCGTAGGTCCTTCCTGTGCCCAGGAATCTTAATGTAACTGTCAGCCGATCATGTAGAGAAATATATCTCCTCATACAAGGTGTCATATCGGGCAGCCTGTGCCTGGGACAAACAGTTCCGCGTGCATGTTGTATTCGGCGCACCCATTTTCCAATCTGCACACGTCCAGCGTTTTTGTTGTGATGCAGTCTGCCGCGACCCCCGTGTCGCTCTTACCCACGTGTATTCCGCACTTTGATCCAACACGTGCAACACCGTACAACCTGCACTCGATGCTTGGCGTCACAGCTATGATGCCTCCTGCCGCGCCTGCTACGTCACACGATACTGCCGTTAGAAGCACGAACCACTAATGACGCCTGCTGTTCGTAATGAGCGTCTGTTGGTGGGACCTCATTTGTACTCAATGTCTCACCACTCCCGCTTTGATTTGATTTTTTCAGGGAAGCCAAAACAGTCTTGGTCCAACCCGCCACTGCCCACACCGAAACTAAGTTTATTGTGCGGTATCGCTCCCTGTATATCTAGTAAAACCAACCAATGCCCTTGAACAGTGCAAGGAGTCCCTTTACCAGATCTTTATTAGACACAATTTCTTCAGGTCTGGTTGTCCCAAATGCATTCGAAGATTAGATGTGATGCAGTTTCATCACCGTCATCACAGATCATACATTTAGGGTCCTCTTCTGTTATTCCCATTGTATGTAGGTGTTTTCTGAAATTCCCATGGCCTGTCAGCAATCCAACCATGAGGCTAATCTCTCTCCTGTTCAGGCCCAGGATTGCAGAGCTTCTTTTAAAACATGGCTTTGGCATCATTACCTTGCCATGTTTTTGTTGATAGACTTTGGTCCAATATTCTACGTGCTGTCTTCTGAGCCAGTTACGTAGCTCCAATTTGATCATTGCCTTGGTGATTGTCAGGACAGGTTCCGGTCCAATAAATGGAGTCTCTGTCCCCATCCTGGCTAATCTGTTGGCATGTTCGTTGCCACTGATCCCCGAGTGGCCCAGGACCCACAATAGGTTTACTCTATTGCTTTCCCCTAGCTCCACCAGAACCCTGTGACATTCTGCAACAATTTTAAACTTTATTGCAGGAGCTGCCAGTGATCTCATGGCTGTCTGGCTGTCTGAATAGATCTTTATCTACGATCTTTGTAGCACCTACGTAAATTCTACTGGACAAACGCCCTGATGGCAGTGATTTCAGCGTGGAATACCGAGGCCAGTTTCCCTAGAAAGATGACGCCCTCCAGTCGTGGCTGCACCCCTTATACCCCGGCCCCAACGCCTTGGTCTGATTTTGACCCGTCAGTGAACCAGAAAACATGCCCCGTACGGTGTCGAACTATTTTCTCCCATTGCTCCCTACTTCCAATGGTTATATTGAAAGGCTTCTTGAAGCAGTATGGGGTTATAATATCGTCGACTGGCATTTCCCCACCTTTCCTATGTTTACCTCACTCACTATTTTAGTGTGTGATTCTGGATATCCCAAAGCGTTCCAGTTGTTGCTAGTTTTGAGTCTGTATGCACCAGCCGCTGCCTCCATCTTGACCCAAAGGTGTAATGGGGGCATATCCATCATGGTTTTCATCCCAGCAGTTGGTGTGCTGCTAATTCCGCCTGTTATGGCTAAGCAGGTATTCTCTGCACCTTATCAAGCTCCTTAGCAGCAACCTGTTGTTCTACCTTCTTCCACCACACGACCGCCCCATAGGTGATCCTGGGTCTAATCACCGTGGTGTATATCCAGTGCATACCCTTGGGGCTCAGGCCCCAATTTTTGCCACAAGCTCTCCTGGTACTTACAAGAGTACCTTTTGCCTTGGAGCAAATATTCCTAATGTGAGGGGTCCATGTCAGTTTCTCATCTAGGGTAACCCCTAGATATTTCACTGTCCCCTTCACAGGTAGCGCTTCATTGAAAAGCTTTAGATTCCAACTTGAATGTTGAATATGCTTCTTTGTGAATGGTACAACAGCAGTCTTCTTAGGACTAACCCCCAGATCCTGTTTTCTGCATCAGTCGTGCACAATGTTCAATGCACCTTGTGCCATATTCTTCACTGTGTCAGTAAATTTGCCAAGTATTACTATGACAAGATCATCTGTGTGTCCTTGGCAAAAATACTGCCTAGAGTTTAATTCTCCAATGATATCATTCACCACTAGATTCCACAATAAAGGGGAAAGAACTCCTCCTTGCGGGCAACCTCTAGTGGTGTTGATTACCATTTTTTCATTCATCACGGTAGCCTCTACCTTTCTTCCAATAAGCATGGCCCTAGTCCACCTGCATAAAGTAGTCTCTAGGTCATGCACCTCTGCTGCCCTAACCATGGAATCGAAGGTCGTGTTGCTAAAAGCCCCCTCCATGTCCAGGAAGATACAGAGGGCTATTTCCTGAAAGTGTAGTGCTTTCTCCACCTTCCCAACGAGTTGGTGGAGAGCTGTCTCACATGATTTACCTGGTTGATATGCATGTTGGTTTGAATGTAGAGGAGCCCTACTTAACCTCCTTTCTCCAACATGCACATTAACCAGCTTTTCCAATATCTTAAGAATGAACGAGGACAGGCTGGTTGGTCTCATATCCTTGGCTTTGGTATGGTCAATTCTCCCTGGCTTTGGAATGAAGACAACCTTCACTGCCCTCCAGGCATTGGGAATGATACCTGCTGCTAGGCTAACCCTGAATAACCTGCATAGGAATCTAATAAGATTTTCTCCCGCTTGTTGCAGGAGAGCTGGAAAAATTCCATCGGGGCCAGGTGACTTGAACGGTTGAAATGTTCCCACCGCCCATCGGACCTTACTGAAATCGACCCACTCCTTCGCCAGATCCCAGTCCTCTTTGCGAATACCTGAGAACTGTTATCTCTCAGGAATCGCATTCTGGTCTGAGTTATCCCCCAGAGTATATTGAGGAAAGTGAGTCTTGAGGAGCAGTTCCAGCGTTTCATGTGCTGTCTTTGTATACTCCCCATCCTCCTTCCTCAATGTTCCTCCTGGATTAGTTGGTACCCTAGTGAGGATTTTATGAAGTCTCGCTTGAGTAGCCGTGCCCTCCACTTCCTCACAGAATACCTTCCAGGATGCCTCCTTTGCCCGTCTGATGGCAAGGTTGTAATTGACAAGGGCCTCACGATACTTTGCCCATTGTCCTTTGTGCCTCGCAAGGTTAAACAGTCTTCGTACCTGTTTCCTTTGCATTTCCAGGTTATTATTCCACCAAGGCACACTCCTATTTGTGCACTTCATGGTGATTGAGCAGTGTTTTCCAACAACTGGAATGGACTTCAGCACCGTGTGCTCCCACCTCCATATTGCCTCATTCCGACAAGAAGGCACTATGTGCTCAAGGTCATGTGTATTTCTCACAGTGTTTTAATACAAGTACTTTGACTTCTGTTAATGTGGTGTCATATCGGTCAGCCTGTGCCTGGGACAAACAGTTCCGTGTGCATGTTGTATTCGGCGCACCCATTTTCCAATCTGCACACGACGCCCAGCGTTTTTGTCGTGATGCAATCTGCTGCGACCCCCGTGGCGCGCTTACCCCGTGTATTCCGCACTTCGATCCAACATGTGCAACACCATACAACCTGCACTCGACGCTTGGCGTCACAGCTACGACGCCTCCTGCCACACCTGCTACGTCACATGATACTGCCGTTAGAAGCACGAACCATTAATGACGCCTGCTGTTCGTAATGAGCGTCTGTTGGCGGGATCTCAGTTGGACTCAATGTCTCACCACACCCGCTTCACGAAGCCGCCACCATTGCACAAATCCAATCCTATAACATATTCGCGTTGGTGGAATCTGTCTTCGAGTTGCAGAGCGTCACGAGCGAGGACGCTCGGTTCTTGTGTGACTATCGGCACATAAACTGCAGGCGAAGAAAGTTATAGTTCAGGTACTGTTGACAGCTTCATATTGCACCCCTCCGACATCAACTGGCCGTCTCCCATTCATTTGGCTAAAAATAAATATGGCACTTACTGACTGTGCGGTGACTACCACAAGCTACATGACGTTAGCGGCGGAAAAATACGAAGCGGTAGTGCCTGTAATTTGGCAGTCACAAGTACTATTTGTGTCGTTAAGATCTTTGAGTAGGATATGCATCGCAAAGTGACAGGCTTAGGATGTAAACAAAGCAGTTGATTGTGCTATTTTTCTTTGACACTTGGTTAGTGTTTACCTCAGTCTGTTGCTGACTCGCAAAATAGCTTGCAGTTTCTTTACGTATTGTACATCTGGTGTGGATTCTGCAGTCAGGGCCAGCCCGTCCATATAGGCAAACCAGGCAACTGCCCCGGGCGCTCGAATTTGGAGCAAATATTAAATCCTACGAAAATCCTCCTACTCTTCTCTACCTGCAGGGCTTGTGACGTCTGCACTCGCTACTTTTGAATTGAGTATTTATTTCACTATTTGGTTTGTTGCCAAGTTTAACTTGCCTTTAATTACGGTACCTACACCGATTGTAAGCAACAACTTAATTTAATGTTATCATAAACACGTTATTAGATTTAAATAAATGTTTTTGAATATAGGTAGACTTACAACCGTTTGCTCAGCGAGTTCAGTGGTATTGTAGACAAAAGCGTCTGAGTTAGAAGGTAAAGGATGGTGGTTAGAATCCTGGCAGTTGCTAATTTTTTTTTTTCATTTGTATTGCGTTCTAATACTTTTTGTTAGTGAAATAGCAGTATTTTCTGCAATATTTTTTTGCATTACATATGGCAGCATGCTGTCTCTCAGCAGTGAGTTTCATCCATGTCGAGATTTTTTTTTTTTTTTTTTCATCTTCACATTTCTAACAAATGTTGTAACTTCTCTTTCATGTAACGTTTTTACGTTCTTCTATGTTCAGTGACGTTTGCAAATAAGAGCTGCCAGTGCTCAACGATCCTCATACCCTCTAACTCCGTTGATACAAATCAGTTGCTTCTTTGCTTCCTGCAGTTATGCCTGGAAGGATGTAGATTTTCCTTTCGTATTCCTCAATAGGTTGTTGTTGTTATTTTGAGGGGACTAAATAGCGAGGTCATCAGACTATTCCTCAATATAAATGTTTGTCCAGCCTACTCTGCAGTTCGAGGAAAATCTCTTCTACTTTTTAGAAGATTGGCAACAAATCGCCCTGCTCACTACCCTAGAACAGCTTCCATATATCTAGCTTACGGTCAAATTCTAAAGAAGAAGTAAGTTTTACTGTAAACAATATGGCAGTTTTGTGAAGGAGGTGAGAGGTTCGAGCCTTCCCTCTGTCATGGGTGTGTGTGTTGTCCTTAGAATTAATTAGTTTAACCAATGTGTATGTCTAAGGACCGGTTTCCCAAGCAGTTTGGTCCCTTAGGAATTTACACACACAGAAAACTCACACACAGACGCACATTTAGCTATTCAAAATATAAATTCAAAATTTATTTCGATAGGTGGACGCTGGGTGGAGCTCGAGCTTCAATCTTTCACACAAATAGTTTATACCTAATGGCGTTTATTTGTTCAAATAATTTCAAAACTAACTTCATTATTTGAATGTGGTTGCATTTAAATGAAAGAGTCTTAAATCGTACTGTAAATAATAATGTTTGAGTATAGCTAATAAATTAGAAAGGTGAAAGTTTGAAATGGCCACCAATTTTATTGGGGTTTTCTGAAATGATTTTTCTTTTAAGGGTTGGTTAATTCATGAGACATAGCAGACGAGAAGAAAAAAAACTTATAGGGAGCACAGTTCCATAAGTGAAAGTTAGGGAAAGAATTATCATTAGAGAAGCAAGCAGGCTCATTCGAGATGTAGTTCCGTTTAAACCCTCAGCAAATGAAGGATGGAATGCAAACGATCATGTACTACAGAGAACCCTTCTTTATTTTCCAAAACAGAAAGTATGTTCAAATCTGTGAAACGAGCTTGAGTAAAGACGCAGCTTTAAATTTCAGCGACCACGGCATACTTCTTGTTGTACATGGTCCAAGTAAAATGTCAACTTCCCATTAGACAGTTACAGAAGAAAGTTCTCTATAGTACACTATTTAAAAATAAATGAATAAAAAATTAAAAAAATATAAAAAAGGAGAGTACTATTTGATGGTGAAATAGTGTATCTCGTCCTTGGGTACAATACTCAGTTTCAAGTAATGCAGTATCAGTATTCTGCTTTTGTTGCAAGCTGTTTTCTAAAGATCGCTAAGCCTCTCTATGTAAGAAAGGAGTGAACATTTGGAAAAACAGATATATATATTGTTTTGTTCTCCCCAGCCTATCTTCCAGGAAAGGATCTGCTCAGGTCGCGTGGGATGCGTGAACAGCTAAAACAGCTACACAGATTAGTAATACAAGTTTTATTTACTGAAATTTACACAATATTCAACTTTAAGAGAATATGTCTGTTCTCGCGGCAGCGTCTTCTTGCACGATGCTAGCTGCACTCTATCATAGTTACTTTCTATTTCGGAGCCGAGTTCAGAGATGACCTTCCAGACGCATGTCGGTCTAGATGTAGCTGCTAGTTGCGTGAATCTGCCGAGAGAAACACAGAAGGTTCACGGGGTACACAACAAAAGCGAATTTGGTTGCGGTGCCTGCGTACAACTCCGTCAGGTCCTGAAATTTCAAACATGGAAGCACCGAAACATTTGACGATCTCACCCCGCTCTTAATGTCTGCGACCGCTATGAACTCTGTAAAAGACTGGGTTATGCGAAGCAAAGCGATACTTGCGTGTCGTCGGCTGCTGCTCCGGGGGGCGCGATGGATGGAGCGCCGAACGGAGTTAGGACATCTGTGGTTTAAAAATCCGGACGAAGCATTCCGCATCGCCGTTTGACTGCGGGGAAACGGTGCACTGGTAAGATGCTTAACTCACTGCGTGCACAAAAGGAGCGAAATTCGTGCGATGTGAACTGAAGGCCGTTGTCAGAGACTATCAGTTCAGGGAGACCTTCCAGACAAAAAATTGAAGATAACGCCCTAATCGTGCTACTAGAAGTCGTAGAAGACATTGGCACTGCAAATGGGTAACCACTAAAAGCATCGACCACTATAAGCCACTTAGTGTTCCAGAAGGGACCACCATAGTCAGTATGCACTTGTTTGCATGGTGAATTTGTTTTAGGCCATGCAAAAAAATTCTGAGGTGGGGCGGACTGGTTGGTAGCGCACACTGAACACTGAGACGTCATCTGTTCTTTATAGGCGTCCATGCCCTGCCATGTACAGTGTCGCCGTGCCATTTGATTAGTGCGGACCATTCCCCAATGTTCTTGGTGAAGTAAGTTTAACACCTCATTCTGCAAATGTCGCGAGATCAACACACGCGATTGTCCACTGTCATTTGAAACTAGAATGACACCTCTATGCACTGAAAGTTCATTTCTTCTAGCAAAATAGCGACACACCTGCGAATTTAAATGTCACACTGTGAGCGAGGCCATACTGTGACAATGTAGTACAGCAAAATTCGTAAAACGGGGTCTGTTTCCATGCCGCGAGGAATTTTCCTATAGTCCAACGGGAAGGATAGCAACAAATATTATCTTCCTGTGCTTCTATCTAACAAGACGTCACAAAAGCGTCAAAGTCTTTATCAGGGCCAATCGGAAGACGGGAAAGTGCGTCTGCATTTCCATGGCGAGTTGTGGGTCTGTACACAATCTCGTATTGATACCGTGATAATAGCAAGCCCAACCTTGCAATTTGTGTGCCGTGCGAGTAGTAATCGGCTTGGCTGGATGAAACAATGACTGCAATGGTTTGTGATCAGTTACTAAATAAAATTTTCTCCCATACAAATAGTGATGGAATTTCGTGACACCATACACTATTGCTAAAGCTTCCTTCTCAATTTGGGAATAACGGCACTGTGTGTCTGTCAAAAGTTTGGACGCAAACGCTACCGGACGGTCCGTATCGTCAAGTCTATGTGATAGCACCGCCCGTACCTTAGACCATACGACGACGCATTCACTTGCAAAAGAACTGGTTTTTCCGGATCGAAGTGCACCAAACATCGATCACTGAGCAATGCATGTTTTAACTGTTGAAATGCGCGTTGGCATTCTTCTGTCCAAACAAAAAGAACATTTTTACGGCGTAGCCGATGCAAAGGGGCTGCAATTTGTGCTGAGTTGGGAAGGAAGGAAGGAAGGAAGCTTGGAGTTTAACGTCCCGTCAACAGCGTGGTCATAAGAGACGGAGCTTGCGCTCAGAATGTTTGGGTAAGGATGTGGAAGGAAATCGGCCGTGCCCTTTCAAAGGAACCATCCTGGAAAACCTAAATCTGGATAGCTGGAGATGGATTTGAACCACCATCCTTCCGAATGCGTGTCCAGTGTGTTACCACTGCGCCACCTTGCTCGGTGTGTTGGGAATAAACCTAATATAGTAAGTTAACTTTCCCAAGGCGGACTGTAATTCTTTGGTGCCTGGCAGGTCGGGATTAGCAAGCAAATGCGATTGCATGGGATGCACACCTCAACTGTTTATCACGTGACCTAGATACTGTCTGTCTGTAAATCTATCGCACCAAACTGCGTGGTCATCAGTCCGTAGCTTACAAAATACTTAAACCTAGGTAAACTAACCTACAGACAAACACATACATCCATGCCCCAGGGAGGACTCGAACCTCCACGGCGAGCAACCACGCGCTCCGCAGCGAGACTCTTTAGACCGCTCGGCTACTTCACCGCGGCTAGATACTGCAGTTCTGGTTTGAAAAGGTCACACTTATCTAAGCAAGACTAGAGACCTGCATCTGACACTACTTGAAATAATTTTCTCAAAATTGCAATGTGTTCTTCTGGGGTACGGCCTGACACATCTATGTCGTTCAAGTATTTTGAACAACAAGGCACCCGAGCTGTAAGCTATTCCAATATATCTTTGAAAAATAGCGGGTGCGGATGTACTGCCAAACGGCAGACTCAAATATTAAAAAAAAAACCAGATGAGTATTGACAACACAAATTTTCTGTGATTCTTCCTCGAGTGGCAGCTGAAGATAGGCACCCAATCTGTCCATTAAATCTTCTGGTCTTGGCAAAGGATAACTGTCTACAACTGTTTGTGGATTGACTGGGGCCTTGAAATCGACACAAATGCGGATGCGACCTGACAGCTTCGGCAAAATAACAAGCAGACTTGGCCACTGGCTAGCTTGTATTGGTTAAATTGCACCATTTTCTTGTAATGTGCGAAGTTATTGTGCTACTTTGTCGCGTAAAGCGAGCGGTACATCTCGAGCTTTGTAAGATTTTGGTGTGGCATTTTCCTTTAGAGTAATGTGCGCAGCAAAATCCTTAGCTTTTCCCAGTCCTGCAGAAATCAAATCCGGAAAGTCTTTCAGCAATCTTTCTACATTGTCTTTAGCATCAATAGTGTTCAGAACTAAAACATTGTCTTGCACAGTAAAACTAAAAAGATCAAAAGAATCTAGACCAAATATTCTCTCCTTCATAAGACTGAAGCACTTGAAATGTTACTGTGCGCATTTGTGAACAGTATTCTGTAAGCAGTGAACACTGTCCTAGTACAGGAATTTCGTTGCCATTGTACGCTGATAACGTTGTGCTAGTGCGAGAAAGGAGTGGCGATCCTAACTATTCATAAGTTTTGCGATTGAGAAATGCGACTGATGCACCTGTATATAGTGGAACTTTTACAGAAATGTCATTCACATGCAAACTGATATACATTTTTCTGGCCTGGCGAACAATTTCTGCTACTTCCGTGACCGTGATGTTATGAGGGGCAGTCACAGGTTTTGAAAATACTGCATTTATTAAATACGTATTGTCTTGTCACTGTTTGGGCCGGGAAGGCTAATTCCGATTCTTTTGCTGTAAGGAGACTACTTGTATATGACCTTCCTTGCCGCATGCATAACCTTCCGCTGACTGGGACTGACAGTTCTGTCTTTTTTGCCACGAGAAATATTTTGGGCAAGACTTCACTTCCTTAGCAGGCAAGGCTCTGTGGCTATCAACTTGTTTACACTTAGCGCGAGCAGAAGGAAAGGCACATCATCTGACCTTGTGCTTGGGGGTGGGTGATGACGCTATAGTAAACAATGGAATTGAATCAAAGTTTTCTGCTGCTGTGGTACCTGAATCATACTGTTCCAAAATCTGTTCTACTTGATGGAAAGACAGATCTGGCATTTTTAGAATCTGCTCTCGAAGTCTGCAATCAGTAAGGTTATAGACAATAGCATCACGTATCATCACATCTGAATACAAAGCTCCACACAAACACTTAAACTTGCACTATCTAGTCAGACCTTGAAGATCTGTTATCCACTGCCAGTATGTTTGGTTCTGCCCTTTTTTACACTGGAAGAATTGATACCTAGTGGCTACTGCATTGATTCACTGTTGATAATATGACGTGACGATGCCTATAACTGAATCATAAGAAAGTTCAGAAGGCTCCACAGTGGGAAACAGTTTTTTTTACAAGACGTAATGCTGAGGGGCCTACAGTCGATAGTAAAAAAGGTAGATTGTCAGTACCTTGTAGCTTGTGAACTGTGGTGTATGCTTCAAACTGTGGCAACCATTCCGTCCATTCCTCTTGTGCTTCGTCATACTGGCAAAATGGCGGAATTACTGGAGGTGGCAGCTGCTGCAGTGGTACTTGCGTATTTTGTGGTACAGGTGCGCCCAGAAGCTGTTGTACGGTAGACAGCAAGGAGGCGATTTCTTGATTCTGAAACTGAAACATCTGCATCAATTGCTGTGCATCGAGCGCAGATAGCTGCGGCGTAGTGGCAGGGATGCTTGTGTTAGTGGGGGCTGATATTTTGCAAAAACAACAAGAAGAAACAATGCAAAAATATGGAAACTGACACTGAACTCTGCAAAATTAGAAGACTGTATACTGCAATCTTCGAATCGTGTAAGAAATTGACAAACAAACTAATGTCGCAGCACAGTATCAGAGATTTCGGCGTCCACTGAAATTTAACATCTCGTTGCCATGTATTTGGTCCTCATTGCCATGTGTTTTTTGTCCTCCCTGGCCTATCTTTGAGGAAAGGATCTGCTCAGGAAGCATGGGATGCATGGAAAGCTAAAATATCTATACATATTAGTAATACAAGTTTTATTTACTGAAATTTGCACAGTAATCAACTTTAAGAGAATATGTTCTCGTGGCGGCGTCTTCTTGCACGATGCTAGCTGCGGTCTATCATAGCTACTGCCTATTTCGGAGCTGAGTTCACAGGTGATCTTTCAAAAGCATATCGGCCTAGATATAGCTGCTTGTAAAGGGCGGGTTTCTCGGTTGCTTCCTCTAGGAGACACGGCGCCGACGTGTGATTGGCTGCTGGTCGTCCGCTGCATTTTCACGATTGTTTTAATGCGCCTGGCTTGTGGTGCTGATTTTACGCCACAACATATATAGTACTATCAACACATGAGAAAAGCAATAGTCACTTGAGAGCGTATCACAATTGGAAAGAGATTCGTAGAGGTTAACGGCATTGATGCGAGTTCTAGGAAATCAAAACTTACCTTTTAGTGGAATACGTGACAAAATACACTCCTGGCCATTAAAACTGCTACACCAAGAAGATGACATGCTAAAGACGCGAAATTTAACCGACAGAAAGAAGATGCCGTGATATGCAAATGATTAACTTCTCAGAGCATTCACACAAGGTTGGCGCCGGTGGCGACACCTACAACGTGCTGACATGAGGTAAGTTACCAACCTATTTCTCGTACACAAACAGCAGTTGACCGGCGTTGTGATGTCTCTTGTAATGAGGATAAATGCGTACCACTTTGATATAGGTCTTATTGTAGCCTATCGCAATTGCGGTTTATCGTATTGCATGGGCATCTGTACCTGAACACACATCCAAGCTGTGTTTGACTCAATGCCCAGGCGTATCAAGGCCATTATTACGGCCAGAGGTTGTTGTTCTGGGTACTATTTAACAGGATCTATGCACCCAAATTGCGTGAAAATATAATCACATGTCAGTTCTAGTATAATATATTTGCCCAATGCAGGGCCGTCTTAATACATGCAGGGGCCCCTGGGCACTCAGTGTTTTGGGGCCCTTCAAAAAACTAAATGAATGCATCACAACGGTGTACATTTATTTAGTGACTTAATTGATTAAAATATTACAAACCATATACTAATGATTATTTCCACAAATCAGTCTTTCATTCAAATTAATGATTTATTTAAAATTTTCCAGAATACAAAATATACAATTTTTGGAGTATGTCTCTTTCTATGCAGATGACTGGCACACAGATTAGGAGACCCTACAACAAAACAGAATTTTCCTTTGAATGAACTCATCAGAAGGATGTACATTTGTTTAGTGAATTTATTGGCTATTATGGTTAGAAATACACAAATAAAATACTACTGATTACTGTTTCGCAAATTGGACTTACGTTGCTGTTAAAGGTTTCTTTCGCGATTTCCAAAATGTGAAATCTTCTATTATGTCTTCAAAGTCCAACTGTTGAAGGTCGACACTTTCTATGCACATGATTGACCAATTAGTATGTCGTTCCTGTAGCATAGTCGTTCATAATTCATTTTGATTCTTTTTAACAGGGAAAATAAATGCTCTCCACTGCAATTGGTTAACTACCATTAGACAAAAACTATCCAGGTAGCAACTTCTACATTCTGAAAGGTTTCTTCTGTGTTATCTGCTTGTATTAAACAATGTAAGGATGATATACTTAGCTCTGGATATTCATTTTGAATGTTTTTCAGTATTGTTTTAAATGAAAACATTCTGATATGAGCTCATCAGCATTAACGTCTGCATGACGGAATTCTGCAAATTGTTTGCACCTGTTTCTCAACTGTTCAGAATCAATTTGTTTTAACTGAGAAAGGAAACTAAAATGTTTGCTAACTTTCTCGTATGATTCTGAATGTCTCTTCAAACTAGAACCCAATATGTCGATTATAAGTAGAAAAATGTCTTCTTTGCCACTCAGCTGGACAACCTCTGACGAATCTTCGGAAAAAGTTATATGGAATTGCTCTTACAATCAGCACGTAGATTTTTCTCTTTGGCTGAAGATTCATACTGAGAATCTACTGCGTGCAGAACTGATGAAGTCGGCAATAGATGCAAAACGTTTTGTTGCAACGTCTATTGTGACGGTACGACTTTGTAAAGTTAAATTTGCGTTGTTGATCGTTCTCAAAAGGTCATCCCATATCTCCATCAGGAGAATGGTCTCGAGTTTTTTTCATTTTCTTGCAAAGACTTTGAGCTTCATTTCTTGTTTCCACTAGGTTATCAGTGTTGCTACGAATTGACTTTAAGCTTCTTTCAAACCTTTCCATTGATTGTTCAAAGCGGGAAAAAAGTTGAACATTTTTTGGAGAATGTGGAAGTATTCTACTGCTTCAGAAACACATGCAGCCTGTAGTGTAACAGAATTACACTACGAAAGCTAACGCGCAGGTGCTACCGATGAGAAGATATCGTTACAACAATGTTAGGTTGAAGGGGAGCGAACCTTTCTGCCGCGAGTTATTTCGGTATTTGCAGGTGTCTGGTTCGACGAGCAAGTTCATTTTTTTATGAACTGCTCATTTTCACGTGTTTCAATATTGGGAACTATTGTACTCTAAAATATTGAGTTCATCCGTTACAAAAAGACTCCTAGTTCCAATAACTGGCTCTACCATCAGATGCCACTGCTCTGTACACTGTAGAGATGGGTCGTTCGCGAACGAACGAGTCCAAAGGAACGGTTCACAAGAGTGAACGGAAGAACCAAGTAACTGGTTACAAGGAAGGTTCACTTCGGCGGTCCCGGTCGCGTGGCCGTTCCCGTTCCCGTACCAGCTCCTTGGAGGCCGTTTCGGTCAAACGTTGTAATTCCAACTCAGTATCGAGCTGTCGATATTTTTTTTCTTTTTGACCACGGTGAAGCAGCGTGCTCCTTGTTATGGAAAGAACAGCGATTTATACCGGTGTTCCATTGACTGTACGGTATTAAATTTTATAAAATGTGTAAAACGGAGTCGGTGAGTACACAGTCAATACTACTTGTTTGCAATTCCGACTATAATCATCTTTTGATGCTGCTGTTCTTCTTTCTTCCATGCTTGGATAAATGGTTTGGATTTTCCGCCGTATGCAAGACACCTTATTTTTTAATTGTTCCCAAACATGTTTCAGCTATCATCAGTGGGATGGTTTATTTTTGTCCTGAAATTATATTTACTGTACAATAGTCTTTTCAGTTACTTCTAGGTTCATTCGTTTTTAAATTTTACTTAGGTTATCTAACTATATAACTATTTCAGTTTAGTGAATATTAGGTCTAGATATACGAGTATCACATTTCTTACATACCTTTTTACATTAGGCTACATATAACTCGTTAAGTAGCCTACTTATTTGTTGTTTTGGTACAAACTTGTCATCTGCAAACATAACAAACAGTTTACGATTTTCTTGCTTTCTATTTTTCGGTCCGAGAAAAACGCGTCATTTCTGTATACTGTAGTACTTACGATTCTTTTCTTTCTCTGTTATAATTTGGTTGTTGCTGTTGGTTTTAATGTGTATGTCACTCGTTTTCCACGTTTTATCGTGCTATGCATTACGCCAGTGGTAATATTTGGCATATGAATACAGCTGGAAGCTGTTCATTTGTTTTTTCGGTGTTTTGTTTTTGAAGAGTTGCGTGCGCGAAATACGAGTGTTTACTGTTTGTGTCGTGTTATATTCGTCTGTTGATGGGGAATGTTGGGGTGAACCAGTATTGTGGATGCGTTTTCTTCTTGTTTACATTTCGTATGTGCATGTACATCTGGCTGTGTGTGTGTGTGTGTTTTTTTTTTTTTTTTTTTTTTTTTTTTTTTTGTGTTTTTCTGTGTGTGTGTGTGTGTTGCGAAAATATTAGATGTTTGTTGGTATTTACGATTTAATTTTGTTTCTGAGGTGTATGTGATGTGTGTTAGTGGAGGGTTTATGTGGGTTTTTGTGTGTGTCTGACAGGGATTAGGGATATGAGTGAGTGATCAGGATACGATTATGAAGACTATTTGTACATCTCCTCTATTGTGGTAAATAGTGTTTTGTTGCAGAGTGAAGTGTATTCATTGAGTACAGTTTTTACTTGTGCTATTGCGTTTTGTATGTGGTAGTTCTCTTCTATTGTCAATCTATGATATAAGCTATTGCTGGTCTTAAGAACTTTTAGGTCTTTCTCTATGTTTGTGGGGTGGTGATTTTCTGATATTAGAGGGTCTGCAAAGATTGAGTGGGAACTGTTACTTTTTAGTGCTCTTAAATGCTCAGTGTATCTGGTCCTGAAATTCCTGCATGTTTGTCCCACATATACAGTTTGGCAGCAGTTGCATGTTAATTGGTAGATGCCGGATTGGTTGTATTTGTCAATATTGCCTGGTTGTTGGGTCAGCTGGTTTCAACGAATCCAATGCACGATAGAAAAAGCTATTGTTCCATTTAAAAAATTATATCTTTGTGCTGTAACTCTGTGGAAAATGATACAATAAACTATGTTCATAACTTCGCAGAAAGTTTAACATTTCTTGTGTTGACCTACAGCATTAAAATTTCCCGTGACCTATTATTTTATAAGTTAAAGAGGCAAACACACTTAGTGAAACACGCTGTATATATAGCTGCATTTACCTCGCGATTGGTCAAGCAACATCTTGACACTGAACAACAGTGGCCAACGTTATCTCTCGCGATCGCCGATCTGGATGTAAAATTTACCACATCTAAATAACAAAGTCATGCTCTCATCATAAAATTTTCAATTAAGCATAAAGACAGTGGCGTAACTAGGACTTGGCTTTGCGGGGGGGGGGGGGGGGATAGATCTGCTTGACGAGCAAAATTTTAGTCAGTTTCCAGACAGACTATCATCTACCACTCCTGTTGAAGAAACTAATTCACTCCCACCAATGAAAGCTTATGGCAAAACACCCCAAGTTTCCAATCTTTACCTTTACCATATTGCTGTTATAGGATTTCTTTTTTTCCCTCCTTCTTTTCCGCTGCTGGGGGGGGGGGGGTTATCCCCCTCATCCCCCCCCCCCCATAGTTACGCCACTGCATAAAGATACTTCCCTTTCAATAGTGTCCTGCCATGCAATTGCCATTACGATCAGTCAATGTTTCAAGTGATTAGTGTTTTTTTTATTATTATTACAATGTGGCGCTCCGGTAGGTGGATGGGTGGACCTAAATTGACCAGTCTGTGTTGTGAAAAGTAATGTCACATTCACAGAACAATGGGAAGAGGAAAACTTAAATTCCTTAAAAACATATGTTGACAACAGAAATAATATGTATGATTTTAATGGTAACCCTGTCTTCGTTGTTGTTTGCCCTGTTTTTCTTAAAAAAAAAAAAAAAAAAAAAAAAAAAAAAAAAAAATACAGCTCTCTGAGTTGCCTTACCGTTTTCTCTCCTGTCTGTTTAACGAATTGTACAGTTTTGCGACAACTTTCAAGGCGTGTTGTTTTTCCAAAATAGTCAAACCATCTGCCTTTTCATTTACTATAACTACTTTCCCTTCTAAAATCAAGCCGGTCAAATTTTTTCCTCACTTGTCGCCCATTGCCTTTGAAAACAGAAAACTCGTAACAGCTATACAAACTAAGACGTGTCTTCGATTTCACTTAATAAGCGATAAAATACGAGTAATTGCGAGTTTCGTTGGTAGTGACATCTGTTATCTGTTGAAACGTACTATTTGCTTCGCACAGAAGGCATAGTTACCTCATAGTTTTCAAACGGTCGTTGAAATCAGCTACGGATAACCCAAGTAAGTTATCTGCCATGTCAAATTATAACATGACGGTAGCTAAAGGCACGCTATGGTTTTCCAGAAACCGGGCATAAGAGTGTTGCTTACTCTTCCTGTGCCTCTAGCCAGTGATGACCGCAGCTTCTCGAAATTAAAACTCATAAAAACATATCGGCGATCCACAATGACTTAAGAAAGACTAGTTGGGTTGGGAAATTTGACAATTGAAGGAGAAACAGCAAACACAAGTAATTTAAAGGAGATCGTATCAGATTTTGCAAAGTCCAAGGCAAGAAAAATGAAATTTGTGTGAGTCTTTGTCTAAGGAAGCATATAATTGTACCAATTAATGTAAACTATTAACCAAGACCTTTTTAAAAGACAAAATGTAGAAACGATGAAAAAGTAACATCTAATATATAAAGCAGAGTGTCTGTATGTTTGTACGTGTTGCATACAAATCTACAGTTTTGTTTCAATCTTTATGAAAATTTGTACACAGAAGCTTCAATCCATGAGGGCGGTCGCTGTAAGTGTAAGAATTGCGTATGATTCTTAGTTCACGAAATATGACGTCATAAACAATGAGATGAGCGAAAAACTGCTGCATTTTGCGACAATGCTGCTCATTTTCTCCTAAACCGTTGGACCTATTTCAACCAAATTTGGTACACACATTCCTTACCGTGAGGGAAAAATTGCTGCATGGTTAAGAATCACATACGGCACATGGTTCAAAAGATATTACGTCATAACCAATAGAAATCGCAAAAAATATCATATAATGCGGTGAGACTTTCGAAATACACTGTATGAGAATGACAGTTCTTAGTGACTTGCAACAAACTTTAAACATAATTTCAAACCTTTATTAAACTTTTTCTCGCTGGCAACTACAGTAAAATGACGAAAGGAAAAGAGTTTCTCGCTTACTGCTTTTCTGCTGTTTATGGAGTAAAACTATGGCTATCGGTATGACGTTACAATTTATAATTTGAACACTACAAATTGTAGCGACAGGAAATTTTACAGACAGTATACACATATATAGCTGAATGTAGCTTCTAAATTGTATCATATTCCGACGAGTAGTTCATGAGATATGACCACATAAACAGTAACGGTCCGCTGTTCTTGGACTAAAACTACAACATTCAGTATGACGCTAAACTTTATAATTTCTACACTACAAATTGTAGCAGTAGGAAATTTTACAGACAGCATACACGCATATAGTTGAGTGTACCTTCTAAATTGTATCACAATATGACACGTACTTCATGAGTTATGACCATATAAACAGTAACATTCCGCTGTTCATGGACTAAAACTACGACATTCGGTATGACGCTAAACTTTATGATTTCTACACTACAAATTGTAACCGCAGGAAATTTACAGACAGTATACACTCATATAGTTGAGTGTACCTTCTAAATTGTATCACAATATGACACGTAGTTCATGAAATGTAATGACATAAACAGTAACGTTCATTGAAAACCGCCACATCACGCACGAAGTTTTAATCTATTACTTCTTTACTACTAATTGTATTCCCAAAACATTTTACAGACAAACAGGCCTTATACAAATGATTATATACCTCAAAAATGGCAGGAATAAATAAATAAATACCCGGGCAACGCCGCGTTTTTAGCTAGTCTAATATATAAAGCAGAGTGTCCATATATTTGTACGTGTTGCATACAAATTTACAGTTTTGTTCCAATCTTTATGAAATTTTGTACACGTAAGCTTTAATCCATGATGGCGGTCGCCGTAAGTGTAAGAATTACGTATGATACTTAGTTCACGAGATATGACGTCATAAACAATGAGATGCGCGAAAAACTGCTACATTTAGCGACAATGTTACTGATTTTCTCCTAAACCACTGGACCGATTTCAACAAAATTTGGTATGCACATTGCTTACCATAAGGTAACAATTACTGCAGGGTTAAGAATCACATACAACACATGGTTTGGAAGACATGACGTCATAAACAATATGAATCGCCAAAAACCTGCCACATAATGCGGCGAGACTTTATAAATACGCTATATGAGAATGAGAGTACTCAGCAACTTTCAAAAAACTTTAAACATAATTTCAAACCTTTATTATACTTTCCTGCTGACAACCATAGAAAAATTATGAAAGGAAAAAAGTGTCTCGCTTACTACTTTTCCAATGTTTATGGAGTAAAAGTACGGCAATCGATATGACATTACAATTTATAATTTGTACATTACGAATTGTAGCCGCAGGAAATTTTACAGACAGTATACACGCATATAGTTGAGTGTACCTTCTAATTTGTATCACAATACAACACATAGTTTGTGTGATATGAGCACATAAACTGTAACGTTCATGGATAATCGCACCATCACGTACCAAGTTTGAAACTATTACTTCTTTACTACTAATTGTATTCCCAAGTGGTTTTACAGATATACAGCCATTGAAAATTGAATATACACCTGAAAAATGGCAGAACTAAATAAATAAATACCCGGGCAACGCTGGGTTTTCAGCTAGTTGTTTTATAAAAGTGTATGGTGTGTCCCATTTTAATGGGGAAATTTGTTACTACCGTAACCTAATGTGGGCCAAAAGATGCAATTTGTACATTACATTGATATTTAGTTACGGTTTTATTAAATGAAGTCCATTAAAATAATTTGCCTAGTGCGCCAAATTTGCTCAAACCGGCCATGCACACAGTACGCAGCAATACTCCAAAATAGGACGCACAAGAACTGTTGCATCTTCTAAGTGTCCTGCCAATGAAATGTAGTCTTTGGTTCGCCTTCTCTACAACATTTCCTATGCGTTCTTTCCAATTTAAGTTGTTCGTAATTGTTAATCCTAGGTACGGCTCGGTAGCACAGTGATAGACTATGATTCCAAAGGTCGCGGGTTCGATCGCAGCTAGATCCTATCATTTTTAACTCTCAATTTCCACTTCTTTCACCTCTCGCAGTGTGTAAATATCGAGTAGCATCATAGTTCGGAACCCACGTTAAGCTATAGGTCCCCCTATCACTGACTGGGTAAGTCAGTTACAAGGTCGGAGGATGGCAACGGCATACCACCTCCAAACAGGGCCTCCTGTACACTTCGGAGTTACAATTACGAACAACTTAGACTGGAGAGAACACATAGAAAATATTGTGGGGAAGGCAAACCAAAGATAACGTTTCATTGGCAGAACACTTCGAAGATTGCACCAAGTCCACCAAAGAGACTGCCTACATCACACTTGTGCGTCCTCTCCTGGAGTACTGTTGTCCATTGTGGGACCTTCGCCAGGTGAGACTGACGGAAGATATTGAGAAGGTTCAGAGAAGGGCAGCTCGTTTTGTTTTATCACATTACACCGCACACGATCGGACAAAATATTCCAAAAAATGATTCTAAGTTGAAGAATCTAAGTTAGACATGCTAGTCAATGGAACACTACCATCTCCAGAAACAAGAGCAGAAGCAACCTTATCTCACCAGACGCCCAGAACAGAGCGAAGATCCAGCGGTCATGAGGCGGGAAAATGCTACTGGACGCGGAAAACCACCAGAAACTGGAAAATCCACGAAAACAGCATTGGTTTGGGACGGACAGCCAGGCACGTGTTGGAGGGAAAGGATCGCTAGCCAGCTCGCAACCAAAGGGTGTGGAAACCTCTTTGGTAGTATCAGCAGCTATCGACTCTGAGCCAGAGAGAGAGATGCAAAGTGAGCTATAACTCCCCACATTCAAACAGCCATAGATTCTCGCACATACTTAAAAGTACAACACCTGCACATTCTCACAGGGACAGTGGCGTAGCGGAGAAGCCGTACTTATGCCACATTAATTAATATAATAATAAATTGGAGTGACTTTAAGAACAATTTATCAGTTTTTTAATTGAGGAACTTCTAACGCCCGTCACCCCTTTTCGGAATGACTCAAACTGCGCCCTAATATTTTCCTGAATCACGGAAAGTTTTATTAGTTCCCAGTCTATAACAAAGTCATTCCACTGTAGGTGAAGTTGAACTTATCTTATATGCTCGCTGAGGTCCATTGCGTTGTGAGCTGTCTTCGGCATTCACTAAAAGATTTGATGTTACAGGATCTTTTCGTAAATCATAAACATGTCAGTTGATATGGAAACGATTTTATTTCCACTTAAACAACGTTTAAATCAATCACATTATTGCACAATAAAAAAAATGCAGCAGCACGCCAACAGAGCTGCTTACAGGTTTGTGGCTGCTAGAAGACTTCTAGAAGACTAACTAAACACGGTTTCTCTCAAACCTCTTTCTACGTAACCGCGTAATAAGATTGATGACAAAGTTTTGTAATTCACAATTAAACAATATTCTTTTACATTAAATATGCCAAATTACAGAAATTAAAACATTACATTTAAGCTTTGACTATTTAACTCAATGTATGTAGGTGTTTCATGAAATTTGTATTTAATGTGGTACACAAATTTAAAGTCATCCGTTTGACTAGTGTTTACTGTGCTCAAATTATTTACATTATTTGTGTTTTTGAAGTGCACAAATATTTTTTTTCCAATATTGTGTAGGCATGCTATTATTGTGACATGGAATTTTAATGTATTTCAGTTTGCGGTCAAATTTTTTATTAATACGGATTTGTATATGGTTGTCATAGTTTTGTTAATTTCGAAGATAGTTTCTTAGTACCAAACGGATTATTAATTTTAGTGCATGAAAAATTATCAGTATTTAATTTAGGATCTAGTGATATATAAAACATGATCTGCCCTAATTTATTTAAACAAAAGGTATATATGAAATCATGTTGTGCAATAGTTATAACATGTAGTCTTGTTGTTTTTATACAAGTTAGTATCTATATAGGTTCAGCAATTTCCGAAACTAAGTGTAATGCATTTTTAATGTTTGCAGCTAAAATTTACGAAAGTATTAAAAACTGAAAATTACGTAAAAGGTCAGCAAAAGTTAAATTTAAATCAACGTACAATTTCTTAAAAGCTTTTTACTAATAGTTTTAATAGAATTTCAAACTGAAGGCGAGAATGTGATATTTTACATGTCCGGTAGTGAAGTTTTATTTTAGGAGTCAGATATTTCGTGTTTCTATGTTGGCAACTGATTTTTAGGAGTGTGCAACATAGCAGAAATGTTACAAACTGTTTTAGCATAACAGGACACATTCAAAAATGTGATCTTATTTTTTGTGTTTCAAACCCATGCATAGTTTAGATTTATGATTTATCTATCTATGTTTCCTTGTAAATTTTGCATTGTTGTACATGTTGTCCCAATCCCGTGTTCAAAACAGCTGCATCTGTATCTCCACTGTTCTAGTTTTTATGGCAATTATTATTTTTCAATGTGCATTTTTGTGTGTGTGTGTGTGTGACGTGCCCCAGCTGTCTATGTCGCCCACAAGGCAACCACATGTTAGTTTTGAAAAATTTGCTGTATATGATGTAATATTATTAACTCAGCCTACATCAAAATTTTCAATTAATGAAGGGGTGATGAAAGACGACCATCTGTCTTCTTCCATATATTTTTTGTATATTTCTGTAAAGTTATAATTTATTTAATGTCATTAGATAATCTTTTGTTAAAACCTGAACCCCACTCTTTTCAAGGCTGGAGGAATAGCATTTTTATTTCATGTGTTAAAATATTAGTTATATTGCTAGGTTTTTCTTGTTTTGTTATGTTAATAATTTATTATTATATTAATTAATGTGGCATAAGTACAGCTTCTCAGCTACGCTACCATCCCTATGAGAATGTGCAGTTGTTGTACTTTTAAGTGTGTGCGAGAATCTCTGGCTGTTTGAATGACAGGCATCTAGGGACAGTAGTGCATCGGATCCCAGTTACTTGTATGAACCGATTGATGTCTTTACGGTTATGCTACCATGATGCTATGTGACTCAAGGGCTTCTATTTATCATTCCTGCTGTTTAATTTACGTAAATATTTCTACCTTCGTTTTTTGACATTCGAAATATTAATCATTCTAAGACTTCAGTTTTACTGTAATAGAAATGTGTCTGCAATATTCCATGATATTTATGTAACACTGCGCTATTAAAATAACAGGTAAGACTTTCCAGCAGTCTAAAACTTGATGTTTGAAACTGAAACTGTAAAAAGACGCAACATAAAGCAGAGGATACTTTTCTGATAAATAAAGCGGAAAGCAGAGCTGAGCTTCTACATGAATTTCTGTTTTGTTATTGAGAATATTCACGTGTTAGTTTTCGAGTGTCATTTGCATGAGAATGAGTGACACTGGTGTATTAAATATTGTTATTATTTCACAGATGGTGAAAGAAAACATCGGCTTTTAGAGGAAACTGAATGTATTCTTTTTTTTGTTGACGGTGGTGCCTGAAGAATTGGCGATATTATGTTAATTTAGCTTAGGGCGAAAGTAGTGTTGGCACTAGATATTATGTTCTGTATCTTTATTTAGTAAATTTTTGGTGGTAATATAGGAGACAGGAGCCAACGCTCAAAATGGCAATATATATATATATATATATATATATATATATATATATATATATATATATATATATATATAAAACAACAAAAGAGAAAAAAATGCAAAATAAAACACTAAAAAGAAAAATAG
Organism: Locusta migratoria; assembly: GCA_026315105.1. NCBI lineage: Eukaryota > Metazoa > Arthropoda > Insecta > Orthoptera > Acrididae > Locusta > Locusta migratoria. The sequence goes on along the minus strand of CM048745.1, from coordinate 700,387,388 downwards.
CTGTGTGTGTGTGTCTGTGTGGGAGGTGGTTCGTTTCTCACTTCCAACAATATTTTTATTTTTCATCTTGATTCCCAAAAGTTTTCTGACACATTTATTAAATAGAATTTACGAGTTACGATATTCCGACAAATTTGCAAGTACTACCGGTTTTTCTTAAAAGTGCGTTTGTTCTATTTAGTGAACATGCCATGAAATATGGTCCAACAAATTGTAAATAGTGTTCTGAACTGCAGTACCTGCACATAAAGTATGGACACATTGTTATAGTGAATGTTGCAAATGACATGCTGATACAAACAGTTTCATACATTTACTAGAAAATACAAAGCTCTTGAGATGAGTTAAATGGCTGCAGTATTAGCGCAATTACAAACAATGTTTATAGGACGCAAGAACGTGTATAACAATTGTTGCAAACAAGGAACAAGTTACTTCGGTCTCATTAAGAAGCGACAGTTGCCACATAACTCTAGTAAGTAATCTATACTCTAATGACCACGCTGTCGACGGGACGTTAAACCCTAAGATTCCTAAGTAATCTATATATAAAATTATTTGAATCAGCATGACATTTAGAACATTAATTATTATAGTGTGTCTTCAGTATATGTGCAGGTAGTTCACGAAACAATGTTTACAATTCGTTGGCCCATATTTCACGGTATTTTCATTAAAGAGAACAATCGCACTTTTTAGAGAAAGCGCTTGTATACGTAAATATGTCGAAATATCGCAAAATGTAAATTCTTTTTAATTAACAACAGTGTAAGAAAACTTTTAGGAGTGTAGGTAAAAAAGAAAAAGAATTGTCTGCTCCAGGAAGCGAACTTTCGCCGAAGTTTAGCAGCTCCTTAAGGCGATGCGTTTAACCGCTATGCTACGAGTAGCACGTAAACGAAATCTCTCTGTTTTATATTGCCATCGATATCAAGGGTTACTCGCCAATATGGCATGTATTGACTGTAATTTACAACTAATTGTTCAAAGAACAACATGATTTTGGTACCTCTTAAGTGTGCCGTAACTTTGAAATAGCTACACACGAGCTATAAGGAGAAAAGCATGAAAATACGAAATGGAAAATGCACAACATTGCTCGCGATCGTAGAGACATCTATCGGTTGGTACGGGTAACTAGGATCCGACGCACTACTGTCCCTATACGCTTGTGTTTGAATGTGGGGAGCGTTCCAGTTGTTGCTAGTTTTGAGTCTGTATGCACCAGCCGCTGCCTCCATCTTGACCCAAAGGTGTAATGGGGGCATATCCATCATGGTTTTCATCCCAGCAGTTGGTGTGCTGCTAATTCCGCCTGTTATGGCTAAGCAGGTATTCTCTGCACCTTATCAAGCTCCTTAGCAGCAACCTGTTGTTCTACCTTCTTCCACCACACGACCGCCCCATAGGTGATCCTGGGTCTAATCACCGTGGTGTATATCCAGTGCATACCCTTGGGGCTCAGGCCCCAATTTTTGCCACAAGCTCTCCTGGTACTTACAAGAGTACCTTTTGCCTTGGAGCAAATATTCCTAATGTGAGGGGTCCATGTCAGTTTCTCATCTAGGGTAACCCCTAGATATTTCACTGTCCCCTTCACAGGTAGCGCTTCATTGAAAAGCTTTAGATTCCAACTTGAATGTTGAATATGCTTCTTTGTGAATGGTACAACAGCAGTCTTCTTAGGACTAACCCCCAGATCCTGTTTTCTGCATCAGTCGTGCACAATGTTCAATGCACCTTGTGCCATATTCTTCACTGTGTCAGTAAATTTGCCAAGTATTACTATGACAAGATCATCTGTGTGTCCTTGGCAAAAATACTGCCTAGAGTTTAATTCTCCAATGATATCATTCACCACTAGATTCCACAATAAAGGGGAAAGAACTCCTCCTTGCGGGCAACCTCTAGTGGTGTTGATTACCATTTTTTCATTCATCACGGTAGCCTCTACCTTTCTTCCAATAAGCATGGCCCTAGTCCACCTGCATAAAGTAGTCTCTAGGTCATGCACCTCTGCTGCCCTAACCATGGAATCGAAGGTCGTGTTGCTAAAAGCCCCCTCCATGTCCAGGAAGATACAGAGGGCTATTTCCTGAAAGTGTAGTGCTTTCTCCACCTTCCCAACGAGTTGGTGGAGAGCTGTCTCACATGATTTACCTGGTTGATATGCATGTTGGTTTGAATGTAGAGGAGCCCTACTTAACCTCCTTTCTCCAACATGCACATTAACCAGCTTTTCCAATATCTTAAGAATGAACGAGGACAGGCTGGTTGGTCTCATATCCTTGGCTTTGGTATGGTCAATTCTCCCTGGCTTTGGAATGAAGACAACCTTCACTGCCCTCCAGGCATTGGGAATGATACCTGCTGCTAGGCTAACCCTGAATAACCTGCATAGGAATCTAATAAGATTTTCTCCCGCTTGTTGCAGGAGAGCTGGAAAAATTCCATCGGGGCCAGGTGACTTGAACGGTTGAAATGTTCCCACCGCCCATCGGACCTTACTGAAATCGACCCACTCCTTCGCCAGATCCCAGTCCTCTTTGCGAATACCTGAGAACTGTTATCTCTCAGGAATCGCATTCTGGTCTGAGTTATCCCCCAGAGTATATTGAGGAAAGTGAGTCTTGAGGAGCAGTTCCAGCGTTTCATGTGCTGTCTTTGTATACTCCCCATCCTCCTTCCTCAATGTTCCTCCTGGATTAGTTGGTACCCTAGTGAGGATTTTATGAAGTCTCGCTTGAGTAGCCGTGCCCTCCACTTCCTCACAGAATACCTTCCAGGATGCCTCCTTTGCCCGTCTGATGGCAAGGTTGTAATTGACAAGGGCCTCACGATACTTTGCCCATTGTCCTTTGTGCCTCGCAAGGTTAAACAGTCTTCGTACCTGTTTCCTTTGCATTTCCAGGTTATTATTCCACCAAGGCACACTCCTATTTGTGCACTTCATGGTGATTGAGCAGTGTTTTCCAACAACTGGAATGGACTTCAGCACCGTGTGCTCCCACCTCCATATTGCCTCATTCCGACAAGAAGGCACTATGTGCTCAAGGTCATGTGTATTTCTCACAGTGTTTTAATACAAGTACTTTGACTTCTGTTAATGTGGTGTCATATCGGTCAGCCTGTGCCTGGGACAAACAGTTCCGTGTGCATGTTGTATTCGGCGCACCCATTTTCCAATCTGCACACGACGCCCAGCGTTTTTGTCGTGATGCAATCTGCTGCGACCCCCGTGGCGCGCTTACCCCGTGTATTCCGCACTTCGATCCAACATGTGCAACACCATACAACCTGCACTCGACGCTTGGCGTCACAGCTACGACGCCTCCTGCCACACCTGCTACGTCACATGATACTGCCGTTAGAAGCACGAACCATTAATGACGCCTGCTGTTCGTAATGAGCGTCTGTTGGCGGGATCTCAGTTGGACTCAATGTCTCACCACACCCGCTTCACGAAGCCGCCACCATTGCACAAATCCAATCCTATAACATATTCGCGTTGGTGGAATCTGTCTTCGAGTTGCAGAGCGTCACGAGCGAGGACGCTCGGTTCTTGTGTGACTATCGGCACATAAACTGCAGGCGAAGAAAGTTATAGTTCAGGTACTGTTGACAGCTTCATATTGCACCCCTCCGACATCAACTGGCCGTCTCCCATTCATTTGGCTAAAAATAAATATGGCACTTACTGACTGTGCGGTGACTACCACAAGCTACATGACGTTAGCGGCGGAAAAATACGAAGCGGTAGTGCCTGTAATTTGGCAGTCACAAGTACTATTTGTGTCGTTAAGATCTTTGAGTAGGATATGCATCGCAAAGTGACAGGCTTAGGATGTAAACAAAGCAGTTGATTGTGCTATTTTTCTTTGACACTTGGTTAGTGTTTACCTCAGTCTGTTGCTGACTCGCAAAATAGCTTGCAGTTTCTTTACGTATTGTACATCTGGTGTGGATTCTGCAGTCAGGGCCAGCCCGTCCATATAGGCAAACCAGGCAACTGCCCCGGGCGCTCGAATTTGGAGCAAATATTAAATCCTACGAAAATCCTCCTACTCTTCTCTACCTGCAGGGCTTGTGACGTCTGCACTCGCTACTTTTGAATTGAGTATTTATTTCACTATTTGGTTTGTTGCCAAGTTTAACTTGCCTTTAATTACGGTACCTACACCGATTGTAAGCAACAACTTAATTTAATGTTATCATAAACACGTTATTAGATTTAAATAAATGTTTTTGAATATAGGTAGACTTACAACCGTTTGCTCAGCGAGTTCAGTGGTATTGTAGACAAAAGCGTCTGAGTTAGAAGGTAAAGGATGGTGGTTAGAATCCTGGCAGTTGCTAATTTTTTTTTCATTTGTATTGCGTTCTAATACTTTTTGTTAGTGAAATAGCAGTATTTTCTGCAATATTTTTTTGCATTACATATGGCAGCATGCTGTCTCTCAGCAGTGAGTTTCATCCATGTCGAGATTTTTTATTTTTTTTTTTTTCATCTTCACATTTCTAACAAATGTTGTAACTTCTCTTTCATGTAACGTTTTTACGTTCTTCTATGTTCAGTGACGTTTGCAAATAAGAGCTGCCAGTGCTCAACGATCCTCATACCCTCTAACTCCGTTGATACAAATCAGTTGCTTCTTTGCTTCCTGCAGTTATGCCTGGAAGGATGTAGATTTTCCTTTCGTATTCCTCAATAGGTTGTTGTTGTTATTTTGAGGGGACTAAATAGCGAGGTCATCAGACTATTCCTCAATATAAATGTTTGTCCAGCCTACTCTGCAGTTCGAGGAAAATCTCTTCTACTTTTTAGAAGATTGGCAACAAATCGCCCTGCTCACTACCCTAGAACAGCTTCCATATATCTAGCTTACGGTCAAATTCTAAAGAAGAAGTAAGTTTTACTGTAAACAATATGGCAGTTTTGTGAAGGAGGTGAGAGGTTCGAGCCTTCCCTCTGTCATGGGTGTGTGTGTTGTCCTTAGAATTAATTAGTTTAACCAATGTGTATGTCTAAGGACCGGTTTCCCAAGCAGTTTGGTCCCTTAGGAATTTACACACACAGAAAACTCACACACAGACGCACATTTAGCTATTCAAAATATAAATTCAAAATTTATTTCGATAGGTGGACGCTGGGTGGAGCTCGAGCTTCAATCTTTCACACAAATAGTTTATACCTAATGGCGTTTATTTGTTCAAATAATTTCAAAACTAACTTCATTATTTGAATGTGGTTGCATTTAAATGAAAGAGTCTTAAATCGTACTGTAAATAATAATGTTTGAGTATAGCTAATAAATTAGAAAGGTGAAAGTTTGAAATGGCCACCAATTTTATTGGGGTTTTCTGAAATGATTTTTCTTTTAAGGGTTGGTTAATTCATGAGACATAGCAGACGAGAAGAAAAAAAACTTATAGGGAGCACAGTTCCATAAGTGAAAGTTAGGGAAAGAATTATCATTAGAGAAGCAAGCAGGCTCATTCGAGATGTAGTTCCGTTTAAACCCTCAGCAAATGAAGGATGGAATGCAAACGATCATGTACTACAGAGAACCCTTCTTTATTTTCCAAAACAGAAAGTATGTTCAAATCTGTGAAACGAGCTTGAGTAAAGACGCAGCTTTAAATTTCAGCGACCACGGCATACTTCTTGTTGTACATGGTCCAAGTAAAATGTCAACTTCCCATTAGACAGTTACAGAAGAAAGTTCTCTATAGTACACTATTTAAAAATAAATGAATAAAAAATTAAAAAAATATAAAAAAGGAGAGTACTATTTGATGGTGAAATAGTGTATCTCGTCCTTGGGTACAATACTCAGTTTCAAGTAATGCAGTATCAGTATTCTGCTTTTGTTGCAAGCTGTTTTCTAAAGATCGCTAAGCCTCTCTATGTAAGAAAGGAGTGAACATTTGGAAAAACAGATATATATATTGTTTTGTTCTCCCCAGCCTATCTTCCAGGAAAGGATCTGCTCAGGTCGCGTGGGATGCGTGAACAGCTAAAACAGCTACACAGATTAGTAATACAAGTTTTATTTACTGAAATTTACACAATATTCAACTTTAAGAGAATATGTCTGTTCTCGCGGCAGCGTCTTCTTGCACGATGCTAGCTGCACTCTATCATAGTTACTTTCTATTTCGGAGCCGAGTTCAGAGATGACCTTCCAGACGCATGTCGGTCTAGATGTAGCTGCTAGTTGCGTGAATCTGCCGAGAGAAACACAGAAGGTTCACGGGGTACACAACAAAAGCGAATTTGGTTGCGGTGCCTGCGTACAACTCCGTCAGGTCCTGAAATTTCAAACATGGAAGCACCGAAACATTTGACGATCTCACCCCGCTCTTAATGTCTGCGACCGCTATGAACTCTGTAAAAGACTGGGTTACGCGAAGCAAAGCGATACTTGCGTGTCGTCGGCTGCTGCTCCGGGGGGCGCGATGGATGGAGCGCCGAACGGAGTTAGGACATCTGTGGTTTAAAAATCCGGACGAAGCATTCCGCATCGCCGTTTGACTGCGGGGAAACGGTGCACTGGTAAGATGCTTAACTCACTGCGTGCACAAAAGGAGCGAAATTCGTGCGATGTGAACTGAAGGCCGTTGTCAGAGACTATCAGTTCAGGGAGACCTTCCAGACAAAAAATTGAAGATAACGCCCTAATCGTGCTACTAGAAGTCGTAGAAGACATTGGCACTGCAAATGGGTAACCACTAAAAGCATCGACCACTATAAGCCACTTAGTGTTCCAGAAGGGACCACCATAGTCAGTATGCACTTGTTTGCATGGTGAATTTGTTTTAGGCCATGCAAAAAAATTCTGAGGTGGGGCGGACTGGTTGGTAGCGCACACTGAACACTGAGACGTCATCTGTTCTTTATAGGCGTCCATGCCCTGCCATGTACAGTGTCGCCGTGCCATTTGATTAGTGCGGACCATTCCCCAATGTTCTTGGTGAAGTAAGTTTAACACCTCATTCTGCAAATGTCGCGAGATCAACACACGCGATTGTCCACTGTCATTTGAAACTAGAATGACACCTCTATGCACTGAAAGTTCATTTCTTCTAGCAAAATAGCGACACACCTGCGAATTTAAATGTCACACTGTGAGCGAGGCCATACTGTGACAATGTAGTACAGCAAAATTCGTAAAACGGGGTCTGTTTCCATGCCGCGAGGAATTTTCCTATAGTCCAACGGGAAGGATAGCAACAAATATTATCTTCCTGTGCTTCTATCTAACAAGACGTCACAAAAGCGTCAAAGTCTTTATCAGGGCCAATCGGAAGACGGGAAAGTGCGTCTGCATTTCCATGGCGAGTTGTGGGTCTGTACACAATCTCGTATTGATACCGTGATAATAGCAAGCCCAACCTTGCAATTTGTGTGCCGTGCGAGTAGTAATCGGCTTGGCTGGATGAAACAATGACTGCAATGGTTTGTGATCAGTTACTAAATAAAATTTTCTCCCATACAAATAGTGATGGAATTTCGTGACACCATACACTATTGCTAAAGCTTCCTTCTCAATTTGGGAATAACGGCACTGTGTGTCTGTCAAAAGTTTGGACGCAAACGCTACCGGACGGTCCGTATCGTCAAGTCTATGTGATAGCACCGCCCGTACCTTAGACCATACGACGACGCATTCACTTGCAAAAGAACTGGTTTTTCCGGATCGAAGTGCACCAAACATCGATCACTGAGCAATGCATGTTTTAACTGTTGAAATGCGCGTTGGCATTCTTCTGTCCAAACAAAAAGAACATTTTTACGGCGTAGCCGATGCAAAGGGGCTGCAATTTGTGCTGAGTTGGGAAGGAAGGAAGGAAGGAAGCTTGGAGTTTAACGTCCCGTCAACAGCGTGGTCATAAGAGACGGAGCTTGCGCTCAGAATGTTTGGGTAAGGATGTGGAAGGAAATCGGCCGTGCCCTTTCAAAGGAACCATCCTGGAAAACCTAAATCTGGATAGCTGGAGATGGATTTGAACCACCATCCTTCCGAATGCGTGTCCAGTGTGTTACCACTGCGCCACCTTGCTCGGTGTGTTGGGAATAAACCTAATATAGTAAGTTAACTTTCCCAAGGCGGACTGTAATTCTTTGGTGCCTGGCAGGTCGGGATTAGCAAGCAAATGCGATTGCATGGGATGCACACCTCAACTGTTTATCACGTGACCTAGATACTGTCTGTCTGTAAATCTATCGCACCAAACTGCGTGGTCATCAGTCCGTAGCTTACAAAATACTTAAACCTAGGTAAACTAACCTACAGACAAACACATACATCCATGCCCCAGGGAGGACTCGAACCTCCACGGCGAGCAACCACGCGCTCCGCAGCGAGACTCTTTAGACCGCTCGGCTACTTCACCGCGGCTAGATACTGCAGTTCTGGTTTGAAAAGGTCACACTTATCTAAGCAAGACTAGAGACCTGCATCTGACACTACTTGAAATAATTTTCTCAAAATTGCAATGTGTTCTTCTGGGGTACGGCCTGACACATCTATGTCGTTCAAGTATTTTGAACAACAAGGCACCCGAGCTGTAAGCTATTCCAATATATCTTTGAAAAATAGCGGGTGCGGATGTACTGCCAAACGGCAGACTCAAATATTAAAAAAAAAACCAGATGAGTATTGACAACACAAATTTTCTGTGATTCTTCCTCGAGTGGCAGCTGAAGATAGGCACCCAATCTGTCCATTAAATCTTCTGGTCTTGGCAAAGGATAACTGTCTACAACTGTTTGTGGATTGACTGGGGCCTTGAAATCGACACAAATGCGGATGCGACCTGACAGCTTCGGCAAAATAACAAGCAGACTTGGCCACTGGCTAGCTTGTATTGGTTAAATTGCACCATTTTCTTGTAATGTGCGAAGTTATTGTGCTACTTTGTCGCGTAAAGCGAGCGGTACATCTCGAGCTTTGTAAGATTTTGGTGTGGCATTTTCCTTTAGAGTAATGTGCGCAGCAAAATCCTTAGCTTTTCCCAGTCCTGCAGAAATCAAATCCGGAAAGTCTTTCAGCAATCTTTCTACATTGTCTTTAGCATCAATAGTGTTCAGAACTAAAACATTGTCTTGCACAGTAAAACTAAAAAGATCAAAAGAATCTAGACCAAATATTCTCTCCTTCATAAGACTGAAGCACTTGAAATGTTACTGTGCGCATTTGTGAACAGTATTCTGTAAGCAGTGAACACTGTCCTAGTACAGGAATTTCGTTGCCATTGTACGCTGATAACGTTGTGCTAGTGCGAGAAAGGAGTGGCGATCCTAACTATTCATAAGTTTTGCGATTGAGAAATGCGACTGATGCACCTGTATATAGTGGAACTTTTACAGAAATGTCATTCACATGCAAACTGATATACATTTTTCTGGCCTGGCGAACAATTTCTGCTACTTCCGTGACCGTGATGTTATGAGGGGCAGTCACAGGTTTTGAAAATACTGCATTTATTAAATACGTATTGTCTTGTCACTGTTTGGGCCGGGAAGGCTAATTCCGATTCTTTTGCTGTAAGGAGACTACTTGTATATGACCTTCCTTGCCGCATGCATAACCTTCCGCTGACTGGGACTGACAGTTCTGTCTTTTTTGCCACGAGAAATATTTTGGGCAAGACTTCACTTCCTTAGCAGGCAAGGCTCTGTGGCTATCAACTTGTTTACACTTAGCGCGAGCAGAAGGAAAGGCACATCATCTGACCTTGTGCTTGGGGGTGGGTGATGACGCTATAGTAAACAATGGAATTGAATCAAAGTTTTCTGCTGCTGTGGTACCTGAATCATACTGTTCCAAAATCTGTTCTACTTGATGGAAAGACAGATCTGGCATTTTTAGAATCTGCTCTCGAAGTCTGCAATCAGTAAGGTTATAGACAATAGCATCACGTATCATCACATCTGAATACAAAGCTCCACACAAACACTTAAACTTGCACTATCTAGTCAGACCTTGAAGATCTGTTATCCACTGCCAGTATGTTTGGTTCTGCCCTTTTTTACACTGGAAGAATTGATACCTAGTGGCTACTGCATTGATTCACTGTTGATAATATGACGTGACGATGCCTATAACTGAATCATAAGAAAGTTCAGAAGGCTCCACAGTGGGAAACAGTTTTTTTTACAAGACGTAATGCTGAGGGGCCTACAGTCGATAGTAAAAAAGGTAGATTGTCAGTACCTTGTAGCTTGTGAACTGTGGTGTATGCTTCAAACTGTGGCAACCATTCCGTCCATTCCTCTTGTGCTTCGTCATACTGGCAAAATGGCGGAATTACTGGAGGTGGCAGCTGCTGCAGTGGTACTTGCGTATTTTGTGGTACAGGTGCGCCCAGAAGCTGTTGTACGGTAGACAGCAAGGAGGCGATTTCTTGATTCTGAAACTGAAACATCTGCATCAATTGCTGTGCATCGAGCGCAGATAGCTGCGGCGTAGTGGCAGGGATGCTTGTGTTAGTGGGGGCTGATATTTTGCAAAAACAACAAGAAGAAACAATGCAAAAATATGGAAACTGACACTGAACTCTGCAAAATTAGAAGACTGTATACTGCAATCTTCGAATCGTGTAAGAAATTGACAAACAAACTAATGTCGCAGCACAGTATCAGAGATTTCGGCGTCCACTGAAATTTAACATCTCGTTGCCATGTATTTGGTCCTCATTGCCATGTGTTTTTTGTCCTCCCTGGCCTATCTTTGAGGAAAGGATCTGCTCAGGAAGCATGGGATGCATGGAAAGCTAAAATATCTATACATATTAGTAATACAAGTTTTATTTACTGAAATTTGCACAGTAATCAACTTTAAGAGAATATGTTCTCGTGGCGGCGTCTTCTTGCACGATGCTAGCTGCGGTCTATCATAGCTACTGCCTATTTCGGAGCTGAGTTCACAGGTGATCTTTCAAAAGCATATCGGCCTAGATATAGCTGCTTGTAAAGGGCGGGTTTCTCGGTTGCTTCCTCTAGGAGACACGGCGCCGACGTGTGATTGGCTGCTGGTCGTCCGCTGCATTTTCACGATTGTTTTAATGCGCCTGGCTTGTGGTGCTGATTTTACGCCACAACATATATAGTACTATCAACACATGAGAAAAGCAATAGTCACTTGAGAGCGTATCACAATTGGAAAGAGATTCGTAGAGGTTAACGGCATTGATGCGAGTTCTAGGAAATCAAAACTTACCTTTTAGTGGAATACGTGACAAAATACACTCCTGGCCATTAAAACTGCTACACCAAGAAGATGACATGCTAAAGACGCGAAATTTAACCGACAGAAAGAAGATGCCGTGATATGCAAATGATTAACTTCTCAGAGCATTCACACAAGGTTGGCGCCGGTGGCGACACCTACAACGTGCTGACATGAGGTAAGTTACCAACCTATTTCTCGTACACAAACAGCAGTTGACCGGCGTTGTGATGTCTCTTGTAATGAGGATAAATGCGTACCACTTTGATATAGGTCTTATTGTAGCCTATCGCAATTGCGGTTTATCGTATTGCATGGGCATCTGTACCTGAACACACATCCAAGCTGTGTTTGACTCAATGCCCAGGCGTATCAAGGCCATTATTACGGCCAGAGGTTGTTGTTCTGGGTACTATTTAACAGGATCTATGCACCCAAATTGCGTGAAAATATAATCACATGTCAGTTCTAGTATAATATATTTGCCCAATGCAGGGCCGTCTTAATACATGCAGGGGCCCCTGGGCACTCAGTGTTTTGGGGCCCTTCAAAAAACTAAATGAATGCATCACAACGGTGTACATTTATTTAGTGACTTAATTGATTAAAATATTACAAACCATATACTAATGATTATTTCCACAAATCAGTCTTTCATTCAGATTAATGATTTATTTAAAATTTTCCAGAATACAAAATATACAATTTTTGGAGTATGTCTCTTTCTATGCAGATGACTGGCACACAGATTAGGAGACCCTACAACAAAACAGAATTTTCCTTTGAATGAACTCATCAGAAGGATGTACATTTGTTTAGTGAATTTATTGGCTATTATGGTTAGAAATACACAAATAAAATACTACTGATTACTGTTTCGCAAATTGGACTTACGTTGCTGTTAAAGGTTTCTTTCGCGATTTCCAAAATGTGAAATCTTCTATTATGTCTTCAAAGTCCAACTGTTGAAGGTCGACACTTTCTATGCACATGATTGACCAATTAGTATGTCGTTCCTGTAGCATAGTCGTTCATAATTCATTTTGATTCTTTTTAACAGGGAAAATAAATGCTCTCCACTGCAATTGGTTAACTACCATTAGACAAAAACTATCCAGGTAGCAACTTCTACATTCTGAAAGGTTTCTTCTGTGTTATCTGCTTGTATTAAACAATGTAAGGATGATATACTTAGCTCTGGATATTCATTTTGAATGTTTTTCAGTATTGTTTTAAATGAAAACATTCTGATATGAGCTCATCAGCATTAACGTCTGCATGACGGAATTCTGCAAATTGTTTGCACCTGTTTCTCAACTGTTCAGAATCAATTTGTTTTAACTGAGAAAGGAAACTAAAATGTTTGCTAACTTTCTCGTATGATTCTGAATGTCTCTTCAAACTAGAACCCAATATGTCGATTATAAGTAGAAAAATGTCTTCTTTGCCACTCAGCTGGACAACCTCTGACGAATCTTCGGAAAAAGTTATATGGAATTGCTCTTACAATCAGCACGTAGATTTTTCTCTTTGGCTGAAGATTCATACTGAGAATCTACTGCGTGCAGAACTGATGAAGTCGGCAATAGATGCAAAACGTTTTGTTGCAACGTCTATTGTGACGGTACGACTTTGTAAAGTTAAATTTGCGTTGTTGATCGTTCTCAAAAGGTCATCCCATATCTCCATCAGGAGAATGGTCTCGAGTTTTTTTCATTTTCTTGCAAAGACTTTGAGCTTCATTTCTTGTTTCCACTAGGTTATCAGTGTTGCTACGAATTGACTTTAAGCTTCTTTCAAACCTTTCCATTGATTGTTCAAAGCGGGAAAAAAGTTGAACATTTTTTGGAGAATGTGGAAGTATTCTACTGCTTCAGAAACACATGCAGCCTGTAGTGTAACAGAATTACACTACGAAAGCTAACGCGCAGGTGCTACCGATGAGAAGATATCGTTACAACAATGTTAGGTTGAAGGGGAGCGAACCTTTCTGCCGCGAGTTATTTCGGTATTTGCAGGTGTCTGGTTCGACGAGCAAGTTCATTTTTTTATGAACTGCTCATTTTCACGTGTTTCAATATTGGGAACTATTGTACTCTAAAATATTGAGTTCATCCGTTACAAAAAGACTCCTAGTTCCAATAACTGGCTCTACCATCAGATGCCACTGCTCTGTACACTGTAGAGATGGGTCGTTCGCGAACGAACGAGTCCAAAGGAACGGTTCACAAGAGTGAACGGAAGAACCAAGTAACTGGTTACAAGGAAGGTTCACTTCGGCGGTCCCGGTCGCGTGGCCGTTCCCGTTCCCGTTCCAGCTCCTTGGAGGCCGTTTCGGTCAAACGTTGTAATTCCAACTCAGTATCGAGCTGTCGATATTTTTTTTCTTTTTGACCACGGTGAAGCAGCGTGCTCCTTGTTATGGAAAGAACAGCGATTTATACCGGTGTTCCATTGACTGTACGGTATTAAATTTTATAAAATGTGTAAAACGGAGTCGGTGAGTACACAGTCAATACTACTTGTTTGCAATTCCGACTATAATCATCTTTTGATGCTGCTGTTCTTCTTTCTTCCATGCTTGGATAAATGGTTTGGATTTTCCGCCGTATGCAAGACACCTTATTTTTTAATTGTTCCCAAACATGTTTCAGCTATCATCAGTGGGATGGTTTATTTTTGTCCTGAAATTATATTTACTGTACAATAGTCTTTTCAGTTACTTCTAGGTTCATTCGTTTTTAAATTTTACTTAGGTTATCTAACTATATAACTATTTCAGTTTAGTGAATATTAGGTCTAGATATACGAGTATCACATTTCTTACATACCTTTTTACATTAGGCTACATATAACTCGTTAAGTAGCCTACTTATTTGTTGTTTTGGTACAAACTTGTCATCTGCAAACATAACAAACAGTTTACGATTTTCTTGCTTTCTATTTTTCGGTCCGAGAAAAACGCGTCATTTCTGTATACTGTAGTACTTACGATTCTTTTCTTTCTCTGTTATAATTTGGTTGTTGCTGTTGGTTTTAATGTGTATGTCACTCGTTTTCCACGTTTTATCGTGCTATGCATTACGCCAGTGGTAATATTTGGCATATGAATACAGCTGGAAGCTGTTCATTTGTTTTTTCGGTGTTTTGTTTTTGAAGAGTTGCGTGCGCGAAATACGAGTGTTTACTGTTTGTGTCGTGTTATATTCGTCTGTTGATGGGGAATGTTGGGGTGAACCAGTATTGTGGATGCGTTTTCTTCTTGTTTACATTTCGTATGTGCATGTACATCTGGCTGTGTGTGTGTGTGTGGTTTTTTTTTTTTTTTTTTTTTTTGTTTTTCTGTGTGTGTGTGTGTGTTGCGAAAATATTAGATGTTTGTTGGTATTTACGATTTAATTTTGTTTCTGAGGTGTATGTGATGTGTGTTAGTGGAGGGTTTATGTGGGTTTTTGTGTGTGTCTGACAGGGATTAGGGATATGAGTGAGTGATCAGGATACGATTATGAAGACTATTTGTACATCTCCTCTATTGTGGTAAATAGTGTTTTGTTGCAGAGTGAAGTGTATTCATTGAGTACAGTTTTTACTTGTGCTATTGCGTTTTGTATGTGGTAGTTCTCTTCTATTGTCAATCTATGGTATAAGCTATTGCTGGTCTTAAGAACTTTTAGGTCTTTCTCTATGTTTGTGGGGTGGTGATTTTCTGATATTAGAGGGTCTGCAAAGATTGAGTGGGAACTGTTACTTTTTAGTGCTCTTAAATGCTCAGTGTATCTGGTCCTGAAATTCCTGCATGTTTGTCCCACATATACAGTTTGGCAGCAGTTGCATGTTAATTGGTAGATGCCGGATTGGTTGTATTTGTCAATATTGCCTGGTTGTTGGGTCAGCTGGTTTCAACGAATCCAATGCACGATAGAAAAAGCTATTGTTCCATTTAAAAAATTATATCTTTGTGCTGTAACTCTGTGGAAAATGATACAATAAACTATGTTCATAACTTCGCAGAAAGTTTAACATTTCTTGTGTTGACCTACAGCATTAAAATTTCCCGTGACCTATTATTTTATAAGTTAAAGAGGCAAACACACTTAGTGAAACACGCTGTATATATAGCTGCATTTACCTCGCGATTGGTCAAGCAACATCTTGACACTGAACAACAGTGGCCAACGTTATCTCTCGCGATCGCCGATCTGGATGTAAAATTTACCACATCTAAATAACAAAGTCATGCTCTCATCATAAAATTTTCAATTAAGCATAAAGACAGTGGCGTAACTAGGACTTGGCTTTGCGGGGGGGGGGGGGGGGGGGGGGATAGATCTGCTTGACGAGCAAAATTTTAGTCAGTTTCCAGATAGACTATCATCTACCACTCCTGTTGAAGAAACTAATTCACTCCCACCAATGAAAGCTTATGGCAAAACACCCCAAGTTTCCAATCTTTACCTTTACCATATTGCTGTTATAGGATTTCTTTTTTTCCCTCCTTCTTCTTTTCCGCTGCTGGGGGGGGGGGGTTATCCCCCTCATCCCCCCCCCCCCATAGTTACGCCACTGCATAAAGATACTTCCCTTTCAATAGTGTTCTGCCATGCAATTGCCATTACGATCAGTCAATGTTTCAAGTGATTAGTGTTTTTTTTATTATTATTACAATGTGGCGCTCCGGTAGGTGGATGGGTGGACCTAAATTGACCAGTCTGTGTTGTGAAAAGTAATGTCACATTCACAGAACAATGGGAAGAGGAAAACTTAAATTCCTTAAAAACATATGTTGACAACAGAAATAATATGTATGATTTTAATGGTAACCCTGTCTTCGTTGTTGTTTGCCCTGTTTTTCTTAAAAAAAAAAAAAAAAAAAAAAAAAAAAAAAAATACAGCTCTCTGAGTTGCCTTACCGTTTTCTCTCCTGTCTGTTTAACGAATTGTACAGTTTTGCGACAACTTTCAAGGCGTGTTGTTTTTCCAAAATAGTCAAACCATCTGCCTTTTCATTTACTATAACTACTTTCCCTTCTAAAATCAAGCCGGTCAAATTTTTTCCTCACTTGTCGCCCATTGCCTTTGAAAACAGAAAACTCGTAACAGCTATACAAACTAAGACGTGTCTTCGATTTCACTTAATAAGCGATAAAATACGAGTAATTGCGAGTTTCGTTGGTAGTGACATCTGTTATCTGTTGAAACGTACTATTTGCTTCGCACAGAAGGCATAGTTACCTCATAGTTTTCAAACGGTCGTTGAAATCAGCTACGGAAAACCCAAGTAAGTTATCTGCCATGTCAAATTATAACATGACGGTAGCTAAAGGCACGCTATGGTTTTCCAGAAACCGGGCATAAGAGTGTTGCTTACTCTTCCTGTGCCTCTAGCCAGTGATGACCGCAGCTTCTCGAAATTAAAACTCATAAAAACATATCGGCGATCCACAATGACTTAAGAAAGACTAGTTGGGTTGGGAAATTTGACAATTGAAGGAGAAACAGCAAACACAAGTAATTTAAAGGAGATCGTATCAGATTTTGCAAAGTCCAAGGCAAGAAAAATGAAATTTGTGTGAGTCTTTGTCTAAGGAAGCATATAATTGTACCAATTAATGTAAACTATTAACCAAGACCTTTTTAAAAGACAAAATGTAGAAACGATGAAAAAGTAACATCTAATATATAAAGCAGAGTGTCTGTATGTTTGTACGTGTTGCATACAAATCTACAGTTTTGTTTCAATCTTTATGAAAATTTGTACACAGAAGCTTCAATCCATGAGGGCGGTCGCTGTAAGTGTAAGAATTGCGTATGATTCTTAGTTCACGAAATATGACGTCATAAACAATGAGATGAGCGAAAAACTGCTGCATTTTGCGACAATGCTGCTCATTTTCTCCTAAACCGTTGGACCTATTTCAACCAAATTTGGTACACACATTCCTTACCGTGAGGGAAAAATTGCTGCATGGTTAAGAATCACATACGGCACATGGTTCAAAAGATATTACGTCATAACCAATAGAAATCGCAAAAAATATCATATAATGCGGTGAGACTTTCGAAATACACTGTATGAGAATGACAGTTCTTAGTGACTTGCAACAAACTTTAAACATAATTTCAAACCTTTATTAAACTTTTTCTCGCTGGCAACTACAGTAAAATGACGAAAGGAAAAGAGTTTCTCGCTTACTGCTTTTCTGCTGTTTATGGAGTAAAACTATGGCTATCGGTATGACGTTACAATTTATAATTTGAACACTACAAATTGTAGCGACAGGAAATTTTACAGACAGTATACACATATATAGCTGAATGTAGCTTCTAAATTGTATCATATTCCGACGAGTAGTTCATGAGATATGACCACATAAACAGTAACGGTCCGCTGTTCTTGGACTAAAACTACAACATTCAGTATGACGCTAAACTTTATAATTTCTACACTACAAATTGTAGCAGTAGGAAATTTTACAGACAGCATACACGCATATAGTTGAGTGTACCTTCTAAATTGTATCACAATATGACACGTACTTCATGAGTTATGACCATATAAACAGTAACATTCCGCTGTTCATGGACTAAAACTACGACATTCGGTATGACGCTAAACTTTATGATTTCTACACTACAAATTGTAACCGCAGGAAATTTACAGACAGTATACACTCATATAGTTGAGTGTACCTTCTAAATTGTATCACAATATGACACGTAGTTCATGAAATGTAATGACATAAACAGTAACGTTCATTGAAAACCGCCACATCACGCACGAAGTTTTAATCTATTACTTCTTTACTACTAATTGTATTCCCAAAACATTTTACAGACAAACAGGCCTTATACAAATGATTATATACCTCAAAAATGGCAGGAATAAATAAATAAATACCCGGGCAACGCCGCGTTTTTAGCTAGTCTAATATATAAAGCAGAGTGTCCATATATTTGTACGTGTTGCATACAAATTTACAGTTTTGTTCCAATCTTTATGAAATTTTGTACACGTAAGCTTTAATCCATGATGGCGGTCGCCGTAAGTGTAAGAATTACGTATGATACTTAGTTCACGAGATATGACGTCATAAACAATGAGATGCGCGAAAAACTGCTACATTTAGCGACAATGTTACTGATTTTCTCCTAAACCACTGGACCGATTTCAACAAAATTTGGTATGCACATTGCTTACCATAAGGTAACAATTACTGCAGGGTTAAGAATCACATACAACACATGGTTTGGAAGACATGACGTCATAAACAATATGAATCGCCAAAAACCTGCCACATAATGCGGCGAGACTTTATAAATACGCTATATGAGAATGAGAGTACTCAGCAACTTTCAAAAAACTTTAAACATAATTTCAAACCTTTATTATACTTTCCTGCTGACAACCATAGAAAAATTATGAAAGGAAAAAAGTGTCTCGCTTACTACTTTTCCAATGTTTATGGAGTAAAAGTACGGCAATCGATATGACATTACAATTTATAATTTGTACATTACGAATTGTAGCCGCAGGAAATTTTACAGACAGTATACACGCATATAGTTGAGTGTACCTTCTAATTTGTATCACAATACAACACATAGTTTGTGTGATATGAGCACATAAACTGTAACGTTCATGGATAATCGCACCATCACGTACCAAGTTTGAAACTATTACTTCTTTACTACTAATTGTATTCCCAAGTGGTTTTACAGATATACAGCCATTGTAAAATTGAATATACACCTGAAAAATGGCAGAACTAAATAAATAAATACCCGGGCAACGCTGGGTTTTCAGCTAGTTGTTTTATAAAAGTGTATGGTGTGTCCCATTTTAATGGGGAAATTTGTTACTACCGTAACCTAATGTGGGCCAAAAGATGCAATTTGTACATTACATTGATATTTAGTTACGGTTTTATTAAATGAAGTCCATTAAAATAATTTGCCTAGTGCGCCAAATTTGCTCAAACCGGCCATGCACACAGTACGCAGCAATACTCCAAAATAGGACGCACAAGAACTGTTGCATCTTCTAAGTGTCCTGCCAATGAAATGTAGTCTTTGGTTCGCCTTCTCTACAACATTTCCTATGCGTTCTTTCCAATTTAAGTTGTTCGTAATTGTTAATCCTAGGTACGGCTCGGTAGCACAGTGATAGACTATGATTCCAAAGGTCGCGGGTTCGATCGCAGCTAGATCCTATCATTTTTAACTCTCAATTTCCACTTCTTTCACCTCTCGCAGTGTGTAAATATCGAGTAGCATCATGGTTCGGAACCCACGTTAAGCTATAGGTCCCCCTATCACTGACTGGGTAAGTCAGTTACAAGGTCGGAGGATGGCAACGGCATACCACCTCCAAACAGGGCCTCCTGTACACTTCGGAGTTACAATTACGAACAACTTAGACTGGAGAGAACACATAGAAAATATTGTGGGGAAGGCAAACCAAAGATAACGTTTCATTGGCAGAACACTTCGAAGATTGCACCAAGTCCACCAAAGAGACTGCCTACATCACACTTGTGCGTCCTCTCCTGGAGTACTGTTGTCCATTGTGGGACCTTCGCCAGGTGAGACTGACGGAAGATATTGAGAAGGTTCAGAGAAGGGCAGCTCGTTTTGTTTTATCACATTACACCGCACACGATCGGACAAAATATTCCAAAAAATGATTCTAAGTTGAAGAATCTAAGTTAGACATGCTAGTCAATGGAACACTACCATCTCCAGAAACAAGAGCAGAAGCAACCTTATCTCACCAGACGCCCAGAACAGAGCGAAGATCCAGCGGTCATGAGGCGGGAAAATGCTACTGGACGCGGAAAACCACCAGAAACTGGAAAATCCACGAAAACAGCATTGGTTTGGGACGGACAGCCAGGCACGTGTTGGAGGGAAAGGATCGCTAGCCAGCTCGCAACCAAAGGGTGTGGAAACCTCTTTGGTAGTATCAGCAGCTATCGACTCTGAGCCAGAGAGAGAGATGCAAAGTGAGCTATAACTCCCCACATTCAAACAGCCATAGATTCTCGCACATACTTAAAAGTACAACACCTGCACATTCTCACAGGGACAGTGGCGTAGCGGAGAAGCCGTACTTATGCCACATTAATTAATATAATAATAAATTGGAGTGACTTTAAGAACAATTTATCAGTTTTTTAATTGAGGAACTTCTAACGCCCGTCACCCCTTTTCGGAATGACTCAAACTGCGCCCTAATATTTTCCTGAATCACGGAAAGTTTTATTAGTTCCCAGTCTATAACAAAGTCATTCCACTGTAGGTGAAGTTGAACTTATCTTATATGCTCGCTGAGGTCCATTGCGTTGTGAGCTGTCTTCGGCATTCACTAAAAGATTTGATGTTACAGGATCTTTTCGTAAATCATAAACATGTCAGTTGATATGGAAACGATTTTATTTCCACTTAAACAACGTTTAAATCAATCACATTATTGCACAATAAAAAAAATGCAGCAGCACGCCAACAGAGCTGCTTACAGGTTTGTGGCTGCTAGAAGACTTCTAGAAGACTAACTAAACACGGTTTCTCTCAAACCTCTTTCTACGTAACCGCGTAATAAGATTGATGACAAAGTTTTGTAATTCACAATTAAACAATATTCTTTTACATTAAATATGCCAAATTACAGAAATTAAAACATTACATTTAAGCTTTGACTATTTAACTCAATGTATGTAGGTGTTTCATGAAATTTGTATTTAATGTGGTACACAAATTTAAAGTCATCCGTTTGACTAGTGTTTACTGTGCTCAAATTATTTACATTATTTGTGTTTTTGAAGTGCACAAATATTTTTTTTCCAATATTGTGTAGGCATGCTATTATTGTGACATGGAATTTTAATGTATTTCAGTTTGCGGTCAAATTTTTTATTAATACGGATTTGTATATGGTTGTCATAGTTTTGTTAATTTCGAAGATAGTTTCTTAGTACCAAACGGATTATTAATTTTAGTGCATGAAAAATTATCAGTATTTAATTTAGGATCTAGTGATATATAAAACATGATCTGCCCTAATTTATTTAAACAAAAGGTATATATGAAATCATGTTGTGCAATAGTTATAACATGTAGTCTTGTTGTTTTTATACAAGTTAGTATCTATATAGGTTCAGCAATTTCCGAAACTAAGTGTAATGCATTTTTAATGTTTGCAGCTAAAATTTACGAAAGTATTAAAAACTGAAAATTACGTAAAAGGTCAGCAAAAGTTAAATTTAAATCAACGTACAATTTCTTAAAAGCTTTTTACTAATAGTTTTAATAGAATTTCAAACTGAAGGCGAGAATGTGATATTTTACATGTCCGGTAGTGAAGTTTTATTTTAGGAGTCAGATATTTCGTGTTTCTATGTTGGCAACTGATTTTTAGGAGTGTGCAACATAGCAGAAATGTTACAAACTGTTTTAGCATAACAGGACACATTCAAAAATGTGATCTTATTTTTTGTGTTTCAAACCCATGCATAGTTTAGATTTATGATTTATCTATCTATGTTTCCTTGTAAATTTTGCATTGTTGTACATGTTGTCCCAATCCCGTGTTCAAAACAGCTGCATCTGTATCTCCACTGTTCTAGTTTTTATGGCAATTATTATTTTTCAATGTGCATTTTTGTGTGTGTGTGTGTGTGACGTGCCCCAGCTGTCTATGTCGCCCACAAGGCAACCACATGTTAGTTTTGAAAAATTTGCTGTATATGATGTAATATTATTAACTCAGCCTACATCAAAATTTTCAATTAATGAAGGGGTGATGAAAGACGACCATCTGTCTTCTTCCATATATTTTTTGTATATTTCTGTAAAGTTATAATTTATTTAATGTCATTAGATAATCTTTTGTTAAAACCTGAACCCCACTCTTTTCAAGGCTGGAGGAATAGCATTTTTATTTCATGTGTTAAAATATTAGTTATATTGCTAGGTTTTTCTTGTTTTGTTATGTTAATAATTTATTATTATATTAATTAATGTGGCATAAGTACAGCTTCTCAGCTACGCTACCATCCCTATGAGAATGTGCAGTTGTTGTACTTTTAAGTGTGTGCGAGAATCTCTGGCTGTTTGAATGACAGGCATCTAGGGACAGTAGTGCATCGGATCCCAGTTACTTGTATGAACCGATTGATGTCTTTACGGTTATGCTACCATGATGCTATGTGACTCAAGGGCTTCTATTTATCATTCCTGCTGTTTAATTTACGTAAATATTTCTACCTTCGTTTTTTGACATTCGAAATATTAATCATTCTAAGACTTCAGTTTTACTGTAATAGAAATGTGTCTGCAATATTCCATGATATTTATGTAACACTGCGCTATTAAAATAACAGGTAAGACTTTCCAGCAGTCTAAAACTTGATGTTTGAAACTGAAACTGTAAAAAGACGCAACATAAAGCAGAGGATACTTTTCTGATAAATAAAGCGGAAAGCAGAGCTGAGCTTCTACATGAATTTCTGTTTTGTTATTGAGAATATTCACGTGTTAGTTTTCGAGTGTCATTTGCATGAGAATGAATGACACTGGTGTATTAAATATTGTTATTATTTCACAGATGGTGAAAGAAAACATCGGCTTTTAGAGGAAACTGAATGTATTCTTTTTTTTGTTGACGGTGGTGCCTGAAGAATTGGCGATATTATGTTAATTTAGCTTAGGGCGAAAGTAGTGTTGGCACTAGATATTATGTTCTGTATCTTTATTTAGTAAATTTTTGGTGGTAATATAGGAGACAGGAGCCAACGCTCAAAATGGCAATATATATATATATATATATATATATATATATATATATATATATATATATATATATATATATATATATATATATAAAACAACAAAAGAGAAAAAAATGCAAAATAAAACACTAAAAAGAAAAATAGCTGTGTGTGTGTGTCTGTGTGGGAGGTGGTTCGTTTCTCACTTCCAACAATATTTTTATTTTTCATCTTGATTCCCAAAAGTTTTCTGACACATTTATTAAATAGAATTTACGAGTTACGATATTCCGACAAATTTGCAAGTACTACCGGTTTTTCTTAAAAGTGCGTTTGTTCTATTTAGTGAACATGCCATGAAATATGGTCCAACAAATTGTAAATAGTGTTCTGAACTGCAGTACCTGCACATAAAGTATGGACACATTGTTATAGTGAATGTTGCAAATGACATGCTGATACAAACAGTTTCATACATTTACTAGAAAATACAAAGCTCTTGAGATGAGTTAAATGGCTGCAGTATTAGCGCAATTACAAACAATGTTTATAGGACGCAAGAACGTGTATAACAATTGTTGCAAACAAGGAACAAGTTACTTCGGTCTCATTAAGAAGCGACAGTTGCCACATAACTCTAGTAAGTAATCTATACTCTAATGACCACGCTGTCGACGGGACGTTAAACCCTAAGATTCCTAAGTAATCTATATATAAAATTATTTGAATCAGCATGACATTTAGAACATTAATTATTATAGTGTGTCTTCAGTATATGTGCAGGTAGTTCACGAAACAATGTTTACAATTCGTTGGCCCATATTTCACGGTATTTTCATTAAAGAGAACAATCGCACTTTTTAGAGAAAGCGCTTGTATACGTAAATATGTCGAAATATCGCAAAATGTAAATTCTTTTTAATTAACAACAGTGTAAGAAAACTTTTAGGAGTGTAGGTAAAAAAGAAAAAGAATTGTCTGCTCCAGGAAGCGAACTTTCGCCGAAGTTTAGCAGCTCCTTAAGGCGATGCGTTTAACCGCTATGCTACGAGTAGCACGTAAACGAAATCTCTCTGTTTTATATTGCCATCGATATCAAGGGTTACTCGCCAATATGGCATGTATTGACTGTAATTTACAACTAATTGTTCAAAGAACAACATGATTTTGGTACCTCTTAAGTGTGCCGTAACTTTGAAATAGCTACACACGAGCTATAAGGAGAAAAGCATGAAAATACGAAATGGAAAATGCACAACATTGCTCGCGATCGTAGAGACATCTATCGGTTGGTACGGGTAACTAGGATCCGACGCACTACTGTCCCTATACGCTTGTGTTTGAATGTGGGGAGCGTTCCAGTTGTTGCTAGTTTTGAGTCTGTATGCACCAGCCGCTGCCTCCATCTTGACCCAAAGGTGTAATGGGGGCATATCCATCATGGTTTTCATCCCAGCAGTTGGTGTGCTGCTAATTCCGCCTGTTATGGCTAAGCAGGTATTCTCTGCACCTTATCAAGCTCCTTAGCAGCAACCTGTTGTTCTACCTTCTTCCACCACACGACCGCCCCATAGGTGATCCTGGGTCTAATCACCGTGGTGTATATCCAGTGCATACCCTTGGGGCTCAGGCCCCAATTTTTGCCACAAGCTCTCCTGGTACTTACAAGAGTACCTTTTGCCTTGGAGCAAATATTCCTAATGTGAGGGGTCCATGTCAGTTTCTCATCTAGGGTAACCCCTAGATATTTCACTGTCCCCTTCACAGGTAGCGCTTCATTGAAAAGCTTTAGATTCCAACTTGAATGTTGAATATGCTTCTTTGTGAATGGTACAACAGCAGTCTTCTTAGGACTAACCCCCAGATCCTGTTTTCTGCATCAGTCGTGCACAATGTTCAATGCACCTTGTGCCATATTCTTCACTGTGTCAGTAAATTTGCCAAGTATTACTATGACAAGATCATCTGTGTGTCCTTGGCAAAAATACTGCCTAGAGTTTAATTCTCCAATGATATCATTCACCACTAGATTCCACAATAAAGGGGAAAGAACTCCTCCTTGCGGGCAACCTCTAGTGGTGTTGATTACCATTTTTTCATTCATCACGGTAGCCTCTACCTTTCTTCCAATAAGCATGGCCCTAGTCCACCTGCATAAAGTAGTCTCTAGGTCATGCACCTCTGCTGCCCTAACCATGGAATCGAAGGTCGTGTTGCTAAAAGCCCCCTCCATGTCCAGGAAGATACAGAGGGCTATTTCCTGAAAGTGTAGTGCTTTCTCCACCTTCCCAACGAGTTGGTGGAGAGCTGTCTCACATGATTTACCTGGTTGATATGCATGTTGGTTTGAATGTAGAGGAGCCCTACTTAACCTCCTTTCTCCAACATGCACATTAACCAGCTTTTCCAATATCTTAAGAATGAACGAGGACAGGCTGGTTGGTCTCATATCCTTGGCTTTGGTATGGTCAATTCTCCCTGGCTTTGGAATGAAGACAACCTTCACTGCCCTCCAGGCATTGGGAATGATACCTGCTGCTAGGCTAACCCTGAATAACCTGCATAGGAATCTAATAAGATTTTCTCCCGCTTGTTGCAGGAGAGCTGGAAAAATTCCATCGGGGCCAGGTGACTTGAACGGTTGAAATGTTCCCACCGCCCATCGGACCTTACTGAAATCGACCCACTCCTTCGCCAGATCCCAGTCCTCTTTGCGAATACCTGAGAACTGTTATCTCTCAGGAATCGCATTCTGGTCTGAGTTATCCCCCAGAGTATATTGAGGAAAGTGAGTCTTGAGGAGCAGTTCCAGCGTTTCATGTGCTGTCTTTGTATACTCCCCATCCTCCTTCCTCAATGTTCCTCCTGGATTAGTTGGTACCCTAGTGAGGATTTTATGAAGTCTCGCTTGAGTAGCCGTGCCCTCCACTTCCTCACAGAATACCTTCCAGGATGCCTCCTTTGCCCGTCTGATGGCAAGGTTGTAATTGACAAGGGCCTCACGATACTTTGCCCATTGTCCTTTGTGCCTCGCAAGGTTAAACAGTCTTCGTACCTGTTTCCTTTGCATTTCCAGGTTATTATTCCACCAAGGCACACTCCTATTTGTGCACTTCATGGTGATTGAGCAGTGTTTTCCAACAACTGGAATGGACTTCAGCACCGTGTGCTCCCACCTCCATATTGCCTCATTCCGACAAGAAGGCACTATGTGCTCAAGGTCATGTGTATTTCTCACAGTGTTTTAATACAAGTACTTTGACTTCTGTTAATGTGGTGTCATATCGGTCAGCCTGTGCCTGGGACAAACAGTTCCGTGTGCATGTTGTATTCGGCGCACCCATTTTCCAATCTGCACACGACGCCCAGCGTTTTTGTCGTGATGCAATCTGCTGCGACCCCCGTGGCGCGCTTACCCCGTGTATTCCGCACTTCGATCCAACATGTGCAACACCATACAACCTGCACTCGACGCTTGGCGTCACAGCTACGACGCCTCCTGCCACACCTGCTACGTCACATGATACTGCCGTTAGAAGCACGAACCATTAATGACGCCTGCTGTTCGTAATGAGCGTCTGTTGGCGGGATCTCAGTTGGACTCAATGTCTCACCACACCCGCTTCACGAAGCCGCCACCATTGCACAAATCCAATCCTATAACATATTCGCGTTGGTGGAATCTGTCTTCGAGTTGCAGAGCGTCACGAGCGAGGACGCTCGGTTCTTGTGTGACTATCGGCACATAAACTGCAGGCGAAGAAAGTTATAGTTCAGGTACTGTTGACAGCTTCATATTGCACCCCTCCGACATCAACTGGCCGTCTCCCATTCATTTGGCTAAAAATAAATATGGCACTTACTGACTGTGCGGTGACTACCACAAGCTACATGACGTTAGCGGCGGAAAAATACGAAGCGGTAGTGCCTGTAATTTGGCAGTCACAAGTACTATTTGTGTCGTTAAGATCTTTGAGTAGGATATGCATCGCAAAGTGACAGGCTTAGGATGTAAACAAAGCAGTTGATTGTGCTATTTTTCTTTGACACTTGGTTAGTGTTTACCTCAGTCTGTTGCTGACTCGCAAAATAGCTTGCAGTTTCTTTACGTATTGTACATCTGGTGTGGATTCTGCAGTCAGGGCCAGCCCGTCCATATAGGCAAACCAGGCAACTGCCCCGGGCGCTCGAATTTGGAGCAAATATTAAATCCTACGAAAATCCTCCTACTCTTCTCTACCTGCAGGGCTTGTGACGTCTGCACTCGCTACTTTTGAATTGAGTATTTATTTCACTATTTGGTTTGTTGCCAAGTTTAACTTGCCTTTAATTACGGTACCTACACCGATTGTAAGCAACAACTTAATTTAATGTTATCATAAACACGTTATTAGATTTAAATAAATGTTTTTGAATATAGGTAGACTTACAACCGTTTGCTCAGCGAGTTCAGTGGTATTGTAGACAAAAGCGTCTGAGTTAGAAGGTAAAGGATGGTGGTTAGAATCCTGGCCGTTGCTAATTTTTTTTTTTCATTTGTATTGCGTTCTAATACTTTTTGTTAGTGAAATAGCAGTATTTTCTGCAATATTTTTTTGCATTACATATGGCAGCATGCTGTCTCTCAGCAGTGAGTTTCATCCATGTCGAGATTTTTTATTTTTTTTTTTTCATCTTCACATTTCTAACAAATGTTGTAACTTCTCTTTCATGTAACGTTTTTACGTTCTTCTATGTTCAGTGACGTTTGCAAATAAGAGCTGCCAGTGCTCAACGATCCTCATACCCTCTAACTCCGTTGATACAAATCAGTTGCTTCTTTGCTTCCTGCAGTTATGCCTGGAAGGATGTAGATTTTCCTTTCGTATTCCTCAATAGGTTGTTGTTGTTATTTTGAGGGGACTAAATAGCGAGGTCATCAGACTATTCCTCAATATAAATGTTTGTCCAGCCTACTCTGCAGTTCGAGGAAAATCTCTTCTACTTTTTAGAAGATTGGCAACAAATCGCCCTGCTCACTACCCTAGAACAGCTTCCATATATCTAGCTTACGGTCAAATTCTAAAGAAGAAGTAAGTTTTACTGTAAACAATATGGCAGTTTTGTGAAGGAGGTGAGAGGTTCGAGCCTTCCCTCTGTCATGGGTGTGTGTGTTGTCCTTAGAATTAATTAGTTTAACCAATGTGTATGTCTAAGGACCGGTTTCCCAAGCAGTTTGGTCCCTTAGGAATTTACACACACAGAAAACTCACACACAGACGCACATTTAGCTATTCAAAATATAAATTCAAAATTTATTTCGATAGGTGGACGCTGGGTGGAGCTCGAGCTTCAATCTTTCACACAAATAGTTTATACCTAATGGCGTTTATTTGTTCAAATAATTTCAAAACTAACTTCATTATTTGAATGTGGTTGCATTTAAATGAAAGAGTCTTAAATCGTACTGTAAATAATAATGTTTGAGTATAGCTAATAAATTAGAAAGGTGAAAGTTTGAAATGGCCACCAATTTTATTGGGGTTTTCTGAAATGATTTTTCTTTTAAGGGTTGGTTAATTCATGAGACATAGCAGACGAGAAGAAAAAAAACTTATAGGGAGCACAGTTCCATAAGTGAAAGTTAGGGAAAGAATTATCATTAGAGAAGCAAGCAGGCTCATTCGAGATGTAGTTCCGTTTAAACCCTCAGCAAATGAAGGATGGAATGCAAACGATCATGTACTACAGAGAACCCTTCTTTATTTTCCAAAACAGAAAGTATGTTCAAATCTGTGAAACGAGCTTGAGTAAAGACGCAGCTTTAAATTTCAGCGACCACGGCATACTTCTTGTTGTACATGGTCCAAGTAAAATGTCAACTTCCCATTAGACAGTTACAGAAGAAAGTTCTCTATAGTACACTATTTAAAAATAAATGAATAAAAAATTAAAAAAATATAAAAAAGGAGAGTACTATTTGATGGTGAAATAGTGTATCTCGTCCTTGGGTACAATACTCAGTTTCAAGTAATGCAGTATCAGTATTCTGCTTTTGTTGCAAGCTGTTTTCTAAAGATCGCTAAGCCTCTCTATGTAAGAAAGGAGTGAACATTTGGAAAAACAGATATATATATTGTTTTGTTCTCCCCAGCCTATCTTCCAGGAAAGGATCTGCTCAGGTCGCGTGGGATGCGTGAACAGCTAAAACAGCTACACAGATTAGTAATACAAGTTTTATTTACTGAAATTTACACAATATTCAACTTTAAGAGAATATGTCTGTTCTCGCGGCAGCGTCTTCTTGTACGATGCTAGCTGCACTCTATCATAGTTACTTTCTATTTCGGAGCCGAGTTCAGAGATGACCTTCCAGACGCATGTCGGTCTAGATGTAGCTGCTAGTTGCGTGAATCTGCCGAGAGAAACACAGAAGGTTCACGGGGTACACAACAAAAGCGAATTTGGTTGCGGTGCCTGCGTACAACTCCGTCAGGTCCTGAAATTTCAAACATGGAAGCACCGAAACATTTGACGATCTCACCCCGCTCTTAATGTCTGCGACCGCTATGAACTCTGTAAAAGACTGGGTTACGCGAAGCAAAGCGATACTTGCGTGTCGTCGGCTGCTGCTCCGGGGGGCGCGATGGATGGAGCGCCGAACGGAGTTAGGACATCTGTGGTTTAAAAATCCGGACGAAGCATTCCGCATCGCCGTTTGACTGCGGGGAAACGGTGCACTGGTAAGATGCTTAACTCACTGCGTGCACAAAAGGAGCGAAATTCGTGCGATGTGAACTGAAGGCCGTTGTCAGAGACTATCAGTTCAGGGAGACCTTCCAGACAAAAAATTGAAGATAACGCCCTAATCGTGCTACTAGAAGTCGTAGAAGACATTGGCACTGCAAATGGGTAACCACTAAAAGCATCGACCACTATAAGCCACTTAGTGTTCCAGAAGGGACCACCATAGTCAGTATGCACTTGTTTGCATGGTGAATTTGTTTTAGGCCATGCAAAAAAATTCTGAGGTGGGGCGGACTGGTTGGTAGCGCACACTGAACACTGAGACGTCATCTGTTCTTTATAGGCGTCCATGCCCTGCCATGTACAGTGTCGCCGTGCCATTTGATTAGTGCGGACCATTCCCCAATGTTCTTGGTGAAGTAAGTTTAACACCTCATTCTGCAAATGTCGCGAGATCAACACACGCGATTGTCCACTGTCATTTGAAACTAGAATGACACCTCTATGCACTGAAAGTTCATTTCTTCTAGCAAAATAGCGACACACCTGCGAATTTAAATGTCACACTGTGAGCGAGGCCATACTGTGACAATGTAGTACAGCAAAATTCGTAAAACGGGGTCTGTTTCCATGCCGCGAGGAATTTTCCTATAGTCCAACGGGAAGGATAGCAATAAATATTATCTTCCTGTGCTTCTATCTAACAAGACGTCACAAAAGCGTCAAAGTCTTTATCAGGGCCAATCGGAAGACGGGAAAGTGCGTCTGCATTTCCATGGCGAGTTGTGGGTCTGTACACAATCTCGTATTGATACCGTGATAATAGCAAGCCCAACCTTGCAATTTGTGTGCCGTGCGAGTAGTAATCGGCTTGGCTGGATGAAACAATGACTGCAATGGTTTGTGATCAGTTACTAAATAAAATTTTCTCCCATACAAATAGTGATGGAATTTCGTGACACCATACACTATTGCTAAAGCTTCCTTCTCAATTTGGGAATAACGGCACTGTGTGTCTGTCAAAAGTTTGGACGCAAACGCTACCGGACGGTCCGTATCGTCAAGTCTATGTGATAGCACCGCCCGTACCTTAGACCATACGACGACGCATTCACTTGCAAAAGAACTGGTTTTTCCGGATCGAAGTGCACCAAACATCGATCACTGAGCAATGCATGTTTTAACTGTTGAAATGCGCGTTGGCATTCTTCTGTCCAAACAAAAAGAACATTTTTACGGCGTAGCCGATGCAAAGGGGCTGCAATTTGTGCTGAGTTGGGAAGGAAGGAAGGAAGGAAGCTTGGAGTTTAACGTCCCGTCAACAGCGTGGTCATAAGAGACGGAGCTTGCGCTCAGAATGTTTGGGTAAGGATGTGGAAGGAAATCGGCCGTGCCCTTTCAAAGGAACCATCCTGGAAAACCTAAATCTGGATAGCTGGAGATGGATTTGAACCACCATCCTTCCGAATGCGTGTCCAGTGTGTTACCACTGCGCCACCTTGCTCGGTGTGTTGGGAATAAACCTAATATAGTAAGTTAACTTTCCCAAGGCGGACTGTAATTCTTTGGTGCCTGGCAGGTCGGGATTAGCAAGCAAATGCGATTGCATGGGATGCACACCTCAACTGTTTATCACGTGACCTAGATACTGTCTGTCTGTAAATCTATCGCACCAAACTGCGTGGTCATCAGTCCGTAGCTTACAAAATACTTAAACCTAGGTAAACTAACCTACAGACAAACACATACATCCATGCCCCAGGGAGGACTCGAACCTCCACGGCGAGCAACCACGCGCTCCGCAGCGAGACTCTTTAGACCGCTCGGCTACTTCACCGCGGCTAGATACTGCAGTTCTGGTTTGAAAAGGTCACACTTATCTAAGCAAGACTAGAGACCTGCATCTGACACTACTTGAAATAATTTTCTCAAAATTGCAATGTGTTCTTCTGGGGTACGGCCTGACACATCTATGTCGTTCAAGTATTTTGAACAACAAGGCACCCGAGCTGTAAGCTATTCCAATATATCTTTGAAAAATAGCGGGTGCGGATGTACTGCCAAACGGCAGACTCAAATATTAAAAAAAAAACCAGATGAGTATTGACAACACAAATTTTCTGTGATTCTTCCTCGAGTGGCAGCTGAAGATAGGCACCCAATCTGTCCATTAAATCTTCTGGTCTTGGCAAAGGATAACTGTCTACAACTGTTTGTGGATTGACTGGGGCCTTGAAATCGACACAAATGCGGATGCGACCTGACAGCTTCGGCAAAATAACAAGCAGACTTGGCCACTGGCTAGCTTGTATTGGTTAAATTGCACCATTTTCTTGTAATGTGCGAAGTTATTGTGCTACTTTGTCGCGTAAAGCGAGCGGTACATCTCGAGCTTTGTAAGATTTTGGTGTGGCATTTTCCTTTAGAGTAATGTGCGCAGCAAAATCCTTAGCTTTTCCCAGTCCTGCAGAAATCAAATCCGGAAAGTCTTTCAGCAATCTTTCTACATTGTCTTTAGCATCAATAGTGTTCAGAACTAAAACATTGTCTTGCACAGTAAAACTAAAAAGATCAAAAGAATCTAGACCAAATATTCTCTCCTTCATAAGACTGAAGCACTTGAAATGTTACTGTGCGCATTTGTGAACAGTATTCTGTAAGCAGTGAACACTGTCCTAGTACAGGAATTTCGTTGCCATTGTACGCTGATAACGTTGTGCTAGTGCGAGAAAGGAGTGGCGATCCTAACTATTCATAAGTTTTGCGATTGAGAAATGCGACTGATGCACCTGTATATAGTGGAACTTTTACAGAAATGTCATTCACATGCAAACTGATATACATTTTTCTGGCCTGGCGAACAATTTCTGCTACTTCCGTGACCGTGATGTTATGAGGGGCAGTCACAGGTTTTGAAAATACTGCATTTATTAAATACGTATTGTCTTGTCACTGTTTGGGCCGGGAAGGCTAATTCCGATTCTTTTGCTGTAAGGAGACTACTTGTATATGACCTTCCTTGCCGCATGCATAACCTTCCGCTGACTGGGACTGACAGTTCTGTCTTTTTTGCCACGAGAAATATTTTGGGCAAGACTTCACTTCCTTAGCAGGCAAGGCTCTGTGGCTATCAACTTGTTTACACTTAGCGCGAGCAGAAGGAAAGGCACATCATCTGACCTTGTGCTTGGGGGTGGGTGATGACGCTATAGTAAACAATGGAATTGAATCAAAGTTTTCTGCTGCTGTGGTACCTGAATCATACTGTTCCAAAATCTGTTCTACTTGATGGAAAGACAGATCTGGCATTTTTAGAATCTGCTCTCGAAGTCTGCAATCAGTAAGGTTATAGACAATAGCATCACGTATCATCACATCTGAATACAAAGCTCCACACAAACACTTAAACTTGCACTATCTAGTCAGACCTTGAAGATCTGTTATCCACTGCCAGTATGTTTGGTTCTGCCCTTTTTTACACTGGAAGAATTGATACCTAGTGGCTACTGCATTGATTCACTGTTGATAATATGACGTGACGATGCCTATAACTGAATCATAAGAAAGTTCAGAAGGCTCCACAGTGGGAAACAGTTTTTTTTACAAGACGTAATGCTGAGGGGCCTACAGTCGATAGTAAAAAAGGTAGATTGTCAGTACCTTGTAGCTTGTGAACTGTGGTGTATGCTTCAAACTGTGGCAACCATTCCGTCCATTCCTCTTGTGCTTCGTCATACTGGCAAAATGGCGGAATTACTGGAGGTGGCAGCTGCTGCAGTGGTACTTGCGTATTTTGTGGTACAGGTGCGCCCAGAAGCTGTTGTACGGTAGACAGCAAGGAGGCGATTTCTTGATTCTGAAACTGAAACATCTGCATCAATTGCTGTGCATCGAGCGCAGATAGCTGCGGCGTAGTGGCAGGGATGCTTGTGTTAGTGGGGGCTGATATTTTGCAAAAACAACAAGAAGAAACAATGCAAAAATATGGAAACTGACACTGAACTCTGCAAAATTAGAAGACTGTATACTGCAATCTTCGAATCGTGTAAGAAATTGACAAACAAACTAATGTCGCAGCACAGTATCAGAGATTTCGGCGTCCACTGAAATTTAACATCTCGTTGCCATGTATTTGGTCCTCATTGCCATGTGTTTTTTGTCCTCCCTGGCCTATCTTTGAGGAAAGGATCTGCTCAGGAAGCATGGGATGCATGGAAAGCTAAAATATCTATACATATTAGTAATACAAGTTTTATTTACTGAAATTTGCACAGTAATCAACTTTAAGAGAATATGTTCTCATGGCGGCGTCTTCTTGCACGATGCTAGCTGCGGTCTATCATAGCTACTGCCTATTTCGGAGCTGAGTTCACAGGTGATCTTTCAAAAGCATATCGGCCTAGATATAGCTGCTTGTAAAGGGCGGGTTTCTCGGTTGCTTCCTCTAGGAGACACGGCGCCGACGTGTGATTGGCTGCTGGTCGTCCGCTGCATTTTCACGATTGTTTTAATGCGCCTGGCTTGTGGTGCTGATTTTACGCCACAACATATATAGTACTATCAACACATGAGAAAAGCAATAGTCACTTGGGAGCGTATCACAATTGGAAAGAGATTCGTAGAGGTTAACGGCATTGATGCGAGTTCTAGGAAATCAAAACTTACCTTTTAGTGGAATACGTGACAAAATACACTCCTGGCCATTAAAACTGCTACACCAAGAAGATGACATGCTAAAGACGCGAAATTTAACCGACAGAAAGAAGATGCCGTGATATGCAAATGATTAACTTCTCAGAGCATTCACACAAGGTTGGCGCCGGTGGCGACACCTACAACGTGCTGACATGAGGTAAGTTACCAACCTATTTCTCGTACACAAACAGCAGTTGACCGGCGTTGTGATGTCTCTTGTAATGAGGATAAATGCGTACCACTTTGATATAGGTCTTATTGTAGCCTATCGCAATTGCGGTTTATCGTATTGCATGGGCATCTGTACCTGAACACACATCCAAGCTGTGTTTGACTCAATGCCCAGGCGTATCAAGGCCATTATTACGGCCAGAGGTTGTTGTTCTGGGTACTATTTAACAGGATCTATGCACCCAAATTGCGTGAAAATATAATCACATGTCAGTTCTAGTATAATATATTTGCCCAATGCAGGGCCGTCTTAATACATGCAGGGGCCCCTGGGCACTCAGTGTTTTGGGGCCCTTCAAAAAACTAAATGAATGCATCACAACGGTGTACATTTATTTAGTGACTTAATTGATTAAAATATTACAAACCATATACTAATGATTATTTCCACAAATCAGTCTTTCATTCAAATTAATGATTTATTTAAAATTTTCCAGAATACAAAATATACAATTTTTGGAGTATGTCTCTTTCTATGCAGATGACTGGCACACAGATTAGGAGACCCTACAACAAAACAGAATTTTCCTTTGAATGAACTCATCAGAAGGATGTACATTTGTTTAGTGAATTTATTGGCTATTATGGTTAGAAATACACAAATAAAATACTACTGATTACTGTTTCGCAAATTGGACTTACGTTGCTGTTAAAGGTTTCTTTCGCGATTTCCAAAATGTGAAATCTTCTATTATGTCTTCAAAGTCCAACTGTTGAAGGTCGACACTTTCTATGCACATGATTGACCAATTAGTATGTCGTTCCTGTAGCATAGTCGTTCATAATTCATTTTGATTCTTTTTAACAGGGAAAATAAATGCTCTCCACTGCAATTGGTTAACTACCATTAGACAAAAACTATCCAGGTAGCAACTTCTACATTCTGAAAGGTTTCTTCTGTGTTATCTGCTTGTATTAAACAATGTAAGGATGATATACTTAGCTCTGGATATTCATTTTGAATGTTTTTCAGTATTGTTTTAAATGAAAACATTCTGATATGAGCTCATCAGCATTAACGTCTGCATGACGGAATTCTGCAAATTGTTTGCACCTGTTTCTCAACTGTTCAGAATCAATTTGTTTTAACTGAGAAAGGAAACTAAAATGTTTGCTAACTTTCTCGTATGATTCTGAATGTCTCTTCAAACTAGAACCCAATATGTCGATTATAAGTAGAAAAATGTCTTCTTTGCCACTCAGCTGGACAACCTCTGACGAATCTTCGGAAAAAGTTATATGGAATTGCTCTTACAATCAGCACGTAGATTTTTCTCTTTGGCTGAAGATTCATACTGAGAATCTACTGCGTGCAGAACTGATGAAGTCGGCAATAGATGCAAAACGTTTTGTTGCAACGTCTATTGTGACGGTACGACTTTGTAAAGTTAAATTTGCGTTGTTGATCGTTCTCAAAAGGTCATCCCATATCTCCATCAGGAGAATGGTCTCGAGTTTTTTTCATTTTCTTGCAAAGACTTTGAGCTTCATTTCTTGTTTCCACTAGGTTATCAGTGTTGCTACGAATTGACTTTAAGCTTCTTTCAAACCTTTCCATTGATTGTTCAAAGCGGGAAAAAAGTTGAACATTTTTTGGAGAATGTGGAAGTATTCTACTGCTTCAGAAACACATGCAGCCTGTAGTGTAACAGAATTACACTACGAAAGCTAACGCGCAGGTGCTACCGATGAGAAGATATCGTTACAACAATGTTAGGTTGAAGGGGAGCGAACCTTTCTGCCGCGAGTTATTTCGGTATTTGCAGGTGTCTGGTTCGACGAGCAAGTTCATTTTTTTATGAACTGCTCATTTTCACGTGTTTCAATATTGGGAACTATTGTACTCTAAAATATTGAGTTCATCCGTTACAAAAAGACTCCTAGTTCCAATAACTGGCTCTACCATCAGATGCCACTGCTCTGTACACTGTAGAGATGGGTCGTTCGCGAACGAACGAGTCCAAAGGAACGGTTCACAAGAGTGAACGGAAGAACCAAGTAACTGGTTACAAGGAAGGTTCACTTCGGCGGTCCCGGTCGCGTGGCCGTTCCCGTTCCCGTTCCAGCTCCTTGGAGGCCGTTTCGGTCAAACGTTGTAATTCCAACTCAGTATCGAGCTGTCGATATTTTTTTTCTTTTTGACCACGGTGAAGCAGCGTGCTCCTTGTTATGGAAAGAACAGCGATTTATACCGGTGTTCCATTGACTGTACGGTATTAAATTTTATAAAATGTGTAAAACGGAGTCGGTGAGTACACAGTCAATACTACTTGTTTGCAATTCCGACTATAATCATCTTTTGATGCTGCTGTTCTTCTTTCTTCCATGCTTGGATAAATGGTTTGGATTTTCCGCCGTATGCAAGACACCTTATTTTTTAATTGTTCCCAAACATGTTTCAGCTATCATCAGTGGGATGGTTTATTTTTGTCCTGAAATTATATTTACTGTACAATAGTCTTTTCAGTTACTTCTAGGTTCATTCGTTTTTAAATTTTACTTAGGTTATCTAACTATATAACTATTTCAGTTTAGTGAATATTAGGTCTAGATATACGAGTATCACATTTCTTACATACCTTTTTACATTAGGCTACATATAACTCGTTAAGTAGCCTACTTATTTGTTGTTTTGGTACAAACTTGTCATCTGCAAACATAACAAACAGTTTACGATTTTCTTGCTTTCTATTTTTCGGTCCGAGAAAAACGCGTCATTTCTGTATACTGTAGTACTTACGATTCTTTTCTTTCTCTGTTATAATTTGGTTGTTGCTGTTGGTTTTAATGTGTATGTCACTCGTTTTCCACGTTTTATCGTGCTATGCATTACGCCAGTGGTAATATTTGGCATATGAATACAGCTGGAAGCTGTTCATTTGTTTTTTCGGTGTTTTGTTTTTGAAGAGTTGCGTGCGCGAAATACGAGTGTTTACTGTTTGTGTCGTGTTATATTCGTCTGTTGATGGGGAATGTTGGGGTGAACCAGTATTGTGGATGCGTTTTCTTCTTGTTTACATTTCGTATGTGCATGTACATCTGGCTGTGTGTGTGTGTGTGTTTTTTTTTTTTTTTTTTTTTTTTTGTTTTTCTGTGTGTGTGTGTGTGTTGCGAAAATATTAGATGTTTGTTGGTATTTACGATTTAATTTTGTTTCTGAGGTGTATGTGATGTGTGTTAGTGGAGGGTTTATGTGGGTTTTTGTGTGTGTCTGACAGGGATTAGGGATATGAGTGAGTGATCAGGATACGATTATGAAGACTATTTGTACATCTCCTCTATTGTGGTAAATAGTGTTTTGTTGCAGAGTGAAGTGTATTCATTGAGTACAGTTTTTACTTGTGCTATTGCGTTTTGTATGTGGTAGTTCTCTTCTATTGTCAATCTATGGTATAAGCTATTGCTGGTCTTAAGAACTTTTAGGTCTTTCTCTATGTTTGTGGGGTGGTGATTTTCTGATATTAGAGGGTCTGCAAAGATTGAGTGGGAACTGTTACTTTTTAGTGCTCTTAAATGCTCAGTGTATCTGGTCCTGAAATTCCTGCATGTTTGTCCCACATATACAGTTTGGCAGCAGTTGCATGTTAATTGGTAGATGCCGGATTGGTTGTATTTGTCAATATTGCCTGGTTGTTGGGTCAGCTGGTTTCAACGAATCCAATGCACGATAGAAAAAGCTATTGTTCCATTTAAAAAATTATATCTTTGTGCTGTAACTCTGTGGAAAATGATACAATAAACTATGTTCATAACTTCGCAGAAAGTTTAACATTTCTTGTGTTGACCTACAGCATTAAAATTTCCCGTGACCTATTATTTTATAAGTTAAAGAGGCAAACACACTTAGTGAAACACGCTGTATATATAGCTGCATTTACCTCGCGATTGGTCAAGCAACATCTTGACACTGAACAACAGTGGCCAACGTTATCTCTCGCGATCGCCGATCTGGATGTAAAATTTACCACATCTAAATAACAAAGTCATGCTCTCATCATAAAATTTTCAATTAAGCATAAAGACAGTGGCGTAACTAGGACTTGGCTTTGCGGGGGGGGGGGGGGGATAGATCTGCTTGACGAGCAAAATTTTAGTCAGTTTCCAGATAGACTATCATCTACCACTCCTGTTGAAGAAACTAATTCACTCCCACCAATGAAAGCTTATGGCAAAACACCCCAAGTTTCCAATCTTTACCTTTACCATATTGCTGTTATAGGATTTCTTTTTTTCCCTCCTTCTTCTTTTCCGCTGCTGGGGGGGGGGGGTTATCCCCCTCATCCCCCCCCCCCCCATAGTTACGCCACTGCATAAAGATACTTCCCTTTCAATAGTGTTCTGCCATGCAATTGCCATTACGATCAGTCAATGTTTCAAGTGATTAGTGTTTTTTTTATTATTATTACAATGTGGCGCTCCGGTAGGTGGATGGGTGGACCTAAATTGACCAGTCTGTGTTGTGAAAAGTAATGTCACATTCACAGAACAATGGGAAGAGGAAAACTTAAATTCCTTAAAAACATATGTTGACAACAGAAATAATATGTATGATTTTAATGGTAACCCTGTCTTCGTTGTTGTTTGCCCTGTTTTTCTTAAAAAAAAAAAAAAAAAAAAAAAAAAATACAGCTCTCTGAGTTGCCTTACCGTTTTCTCTCCTGTCTGTTTAACGAATTGTACAGTTTTGCGACAACTTTCAAGGCGTGTTGTTTTTCCAAAATAGTCAAACCATCTGCCTTTTCATTTACTATAACTACTTTCCCTTCTAAAATCAAGCCGGTCAAATTTTTTCCTCACTTGTCGCCCATTGCCTTTGAAAACAGAAAACTCGTAACAGCTATACAAACTAAGACGTGTCTTCGATTTCACTTAATAAGCGATAAAATACGAGTAATTGCGAGTTTCGTTGGTAGTGACATCTGTTATCTGTTGAAACGTACTATTTGCTTCGCACAGAAGGCATAGTTACCTCATAGTTTTCAAACGGTCGTTGAAATCAGCTACGGAAAACCCAAGTAAGTTATCTGCCATGTCAAATTATAACATGACGGTAGCTAAAGGCACGCTATGGTTTTCCAGAAACCGGGCATAAGAGTGTTGCTTACTCTTCCTGTGCCTCTAGCCAGTGATGACCGCAGCTTCTCGAAATTAAAACTCATAAAAACATATCGGCGATCCACAATGACTTAAGAAAGACTAGTTGGGTTGGGAAATTTGACAATTGAAGGAGAAACAGCAAACACAAGTAATTTAAAGGAGATCGTATCAGATTTTGCAAAGTCCAAGGCAAGAAAAATGAAATTTGTGTGAGTCTTTGTCTAAGGAAGCATATAATTGTACCAATTAATGTAAACTATTAACCAAGACCTTTTTAAAAGACAAAATGTAGAAACGATGAAAAAGTAACATCTAATATATAAAGCAGAGTGTCTGTATGTTTGTACGTGTTGCATACAAATCTACAGTTTTGTTTCAATCTTTATGAAAATTTGTACACAGAAGCTTCAATCCATGAGGGCGGTCGCTGTAAGTGTAAGAATTGCGTATGATTCTTAGTTCACGAAATATGACGTCATAAACAATGAGATGAGCGAAAAACTGCTGCATTTTGCGACAATGCTGCTCATTTTCTCCTAAACCGTTGGACCTATTTCAACCAAATTTGGTACACACATTCCTTACCGTGAGGGAAAAATTGCTGCATGGTTAAGAATCACATACGGCACATGGTTCAAAAGATATTACGTCATAACCAATAGAAATCGCAAAAAATATCATATAATGCGGTGAGACTTTCGAAATACACTGTATGAGAATGACAGTTCTTAGTGACTTGCAACAAACTTTAAACATAATTTCAAACCTTTATTAAACTTTTTCTCGCTGGCAACTACAGTAAAATGACGAAAGGAAAAGAGTTTCTCGCTTACTGCTTTTCTGCTGTTTATGGAGTAAAACTATGGCTATCGGTATGACGTTACAATTTATAATTTGAACACTACAAATTGTAGCGACAGGAAATTTTACAGACAGTATACACATATATAGCTGAATGTAGCTTCTAAATTGTATCATATTCCGACGAGTAGTTCATGAGATATGACCACATAAACAGTAACGGTCCGCTGTTCTTGGACTAAAACTACAACATTCAGTATGACGCTAAACTTTATAATTTCTACACTACAAATTGTAGCAGTAGGAAATTTTACAGACAGCATACACGCATATAGTTGAGTGTACCTTCTAAATTGTATCACAATATGACACGTACTTCATGAGTTATGACCATATAAACAGTAACATTCCGCTGTTCATGGACTAAAACTACGACATTCGGTATGACGCTAAACTTTATGATTTCTACACTACAAATTGTAACCGCAGGAAATTTACAGACAGTATACACTCATATAGTTGAGTGTACCTTCTAAATTGTATCACAATATGACACGTAGTTCATGAAATGTAATGACATAAACAGTAACGTTCATTGAAAACCGCCACATCACGCACGAAGTTTTAATCTATTACTTCTTTACTACTAATTGTATTCCCAAAACATTTTACAGACAAACAGGCCTTATACAAATGATTATATACCTCAAAAATGGCAGGAATAAATAAATAAATACCCGGGCAACGCCGCGTTTTTAGCTAGTCTAATATATAAAGCAGAGTGTCCATATATTTGTACGTGTTGCATACAAATTTACAGTTTTGTTCCAATCTTTATGAAATTTTGTACACGTAAGCTTTAATCCATGATGGCGGTCGCCGTAAGTGTAAGAATTACGTATGATACTTAGTTCACGAGATATGACGTCATAAACAATGAGATGCGCGAAAAACTGCTACATTTAGCGACAATGTTACTGATTTTCTCCTAAACCACTGGACCGATTTCAACAAAATTTGGTATGCACATTGCTTACCATAAGGTAACAATTACTGCAGGGTTAAGAATCACATACAACACATGGTTTGGAAGACATGACGTCATAAACAATATGAATCGCCAAAAACCTGCCACATAATGCGGCGAGACTTTATAAATACGCTATATGAGAATGAGAGTACTCAGCAACTTTCAAAAAACTTTAAACATAATTTCAAACCTTTATTATACTTTCCTGCTGACAACCATAGAAAAATTATGAAAGGAAAAAAGTGTCTCGCTTACTACTTTTCCAATGTTTATGGAGTAAAAGTACGGCAATCGATATGACATTACAATTTATAATTTGTACATTACGAATTGTAGCCGCAGGAAATTTTACAGACAGTATACACGCATATAGTTGAGTGTACCTTCTAATTTGTATCACAATACAACACATAGTTTGTGTGATATGAGCACATAAACTGTAACGTTCATGGATAATCGCACCATCACGTACCAAGTTTGAAACTATTACTTCTTTACTACTAATTGTATTCCCAAGTGGTTTTACAGATATACAGCCATTGTAAAATTGAATATACACCTGAAAAATGGCAGAACTAAATAAATAAATACCCGGGCAACGCTGGGTTTTCAGCTAGTTGTTTTATAAAAGTGTATGGTGTGTCCCATTTTAATGGGGAAATTTGTTACTACCGTAACCTAATGTGGGCCAAAAGATGCAATTTGTACATTACATTGATATTTAGTTACGGTTTTATTAAATGAAGTCCATTAAAATAATTTGCCTAGTGCGCCAAATTTGCTCAAACCGGCCATGCACACAGTACGCAGCAATACTCCAAAATAGGACGCACAAGAACTGTTGCATCTTCTAAGTGTCCTGCCAATGAAATGTAGTCTTTGGTTCGCCTTCTCTACAACATTTCCTATGCGTTCTTTCCAATTTAAGTTGTTCGTAATTGTTAATCCTAGGTACGGCTCGGTAGCACAGTGATAGACTATGATTCCAAAGGTCGCGGGTTCGATCGCAGCTAGATCCTATCATTTTTAACTCTCAATTTCCACTTCTTTCACCTCTCGCAGTGTGTAAATATCGAGTAGCATCATGGTTCGGAACCCACGTTAAGCTATAGGTCCCCCTATCACTGACTGGGTAAGTCAGTTACAAGGTCGGAGGATGGCAACGGCATACCACCTCCAAACAGGGCCTCCTGTACACTTCGGAGTTACAATTACGAACAACTTAGACTGGAGAGAACACATAGAAAATATTGTGGGGAAGGCAAACCAAAGATAACGTTTCATTGGCAGAACACTTCGAAGATTGCACCAAGTCCACCAAAGAGACTGCCTACATCACACTTGTGCGTCCTCTCCTGGAGTACTGTTGTCCATTGTGGGACCTTCGCCAGGTGAGACTGACGGAAGATATTGAGAAGGTTCAGAGAAGGGCAGCTCGTTTTGTTTTATCACATTACACCGCACACGATCGGACAAAATATTCCAAAAAATGATTCTAAGTTGAAGAATCTAAGTTAGACATGCTAGTCAATGGAACACTACCATCTCCAGAAACAAGAGCAGAAGCAACCTTATCTCACCAGACGCCCAGAACAGAGCGAAGATCCAGCGGTCATGAGGCGGGAAAATGCTACTGGACGCGGAAAACCACCAGAAACTGGAAAATCCACGAAAACAGCATTGGTTTGGGACGGACAGCCAGGCACGTGTTGGAGGGAAAGGATCGCTAGCCAGCTCGCAACCAAAGGGTGTGGAAACCTCTTTGGTAGTATCAGCAGCTATCGACTCTGAGCCAGAGAGAGAGATGCAAAGTGAGCTATAACTCCCCACATTCAAACAGCCATAGATTCTCGCACATACTTAAAAGTACAACACCTGCACATTCTCACAGGGACAGTGGCGTAGCGGAGAAGCCGTACTTATGCCACATTAATTAATATAATAATAAATTGGAGTGACTTTAAGAACAATTTATCAGTTTTTTAATTGAGGAACTTCTAACGCCCGTCACCCCTTTTCGGAATGACTCAAACTGCGCCCTAATATTTTCCTGAATCACGGAAAGTTTTATTAGTTCCCAGTCTATAACAAAGTCATTCCACTGTAGGTGAAGTTGAACTTATCTTATATGCTCGCTGAGGTCCATTGCGTTGTGAGCTGTCTTCGGCATTCACTAAAAGATTTGATGTTACAGGATCTTTTCGTAAATCATAAACATGTCAGTTGATATGGAAACGATTTTATTTCCACTTAAACAACGTTTAAATCAATCACATTATTGCACAATAAAAAAAATGCAGCAGCACGCCAACAGAGCTGCTTACAGGTTTGTGGCTGCTAGAAGACTTCTAGAAGACTAACTAAACACGGTTTCTCTCAAACCTCTTTCTACGTAACCGCGTAATAAGATTGATGACAAAGTTTTGTAATTCACAATTAAACAATATTCTTTTACATTAAATATGCCAAATTACAGAAATTAAAACATTACATTTAAGCTTTGACTATTTAACTCAATGTATGTAGGTGTTTCATGAAATTTGTATTTAATGTGGTACACAAATTTAAAGTCATCCGTTTGACTAGTGTTTACTGTGCTCAAATTATTTACATTATTTGTGTTTTTGAAGTGCACAAATATTTTTTTTCCAATATTGTGTAGGCATGCTATTATTGTGACATGGAATTTTAATGTATTTCAGTTTGCGGTCAAATTTTTTATTAATACGGATTTGTATATGGTTGTCATAGTTTTGTTAATTTCGAAGATAGTTTCTTAGTACCAAACGGATTATTAATTTTAGTGCATGAAAAATTATCAGTATTTAATTTAGGATCTAGTGATATATAAAACATGATCTGCCCTAATTTATTTAAACAAAAGGTATATATGAAATCATGTTGTGCAATAGTTATAACATGTAGTCTTGTTGTTTTTATACAAGTTAGTATCTATATAGGTTCAGCAATTTCCGAAACTAAGTGTAATGCATTTTTAATGTTTGCAGCTAAAATTTACGAAAGTATTAAAAACTGAAAATTACGTAAAAGGTCAGCAAAAGTTAAATTTAAATC
This sequence comes from Locusta migratoria, assembly GCA_026315105.1. Classification (NCBI taxonomy): domain Eukaryota; kingdom Metazoa; phylum Arthropoda; class Insecta; order Orthoptera; family Acrididae; genus Locusta; species Locusta migratoria. Next base: position 700,342,734 of record CM048745.1, on the reverse strand, counting down.
AACGTACAATTTCTTAAAAGCTTTTTACTAATAGTTTTAATAGAATTTCAAACTGAAGGCGAGAATGTGATATTTTACATGTCCGGTAGTGAAGTTTTATTTTAGGAGTCAGATATTTCGTGTTTCTATGTTGGCAACTGATTTTTAGGAGTGTGCAACATAGCAGAAATGTTACAAACTGTTTTAGCATAACAGGACACATTCAAAAATGTGATCTTATTTTTTGTGTTTCAAACCCATGCATAGTTTAGATTTATGATTTATCTATCTATGTTTCCTTGTAAATTTTGCATTGTTGTACATGTTGTCCCAATCCCGTGTTCAAAACAGCTGCATCTGTATCTCCACTGTTCTAGTTTTTATGGCAATTATTATTTTTCAATGTGCATTTTTGTGTGTGTGTGTGTGTGACGTGCCCCAGCTGTCTATGTCGCCCACAAGGCAACCACATGTTAGTTTTGAAAAATTTGCTGTATATGATGTAATATTATTAACTCAGCCTACATCAAAATTTTCAATTAATGAAGGGGTGATGAAAGACGACCATCTGTCTTCTTCCATATATTTTTTGTACATTTCTGTAAAGTTATAATTTATTTAATGTCATTAGATAATCTTTTGTTAAAACCTGAACCCCACTCTTTTCAAGGCTGGAGGAATAGCATTTTTATTTCATGTGTTAAAATATTAGTTATATTGCTAGGTTTTTCTTGTTTTGTTATGTTAATAATTTATTATTATATTAATTAATGTGGCATAAGTACAGCTTCTCAGCTACGCTACCATCCCTATGAGAATGTGCAGTTGTTGTACTTTTAAGTGTGTGCGAGAATCTCTGGCTGTTTGAATGACAGGCATCTAGGGACAGTAGTGCATCGGATCCCAGTTACTTGTATGAACCGATTGATGTCTTTACGGTTATGCTACCATGATGCTATGTGACTCAAGGGCTTCTATTTATCATTCCTGCTGTTTAATTTACGTAAATATTTCTACCTTCGTTTTTTGACATTCGAAATATTAATCATTCTAAGACTTCAGTTTTACTGTAATAGAAATGTGTCTGCAATATTCCATGATATTTATGTAACACTGCGCTATTAAAATAACAGGTAAGACTTTCCAGCAGTCTAAAACTTGATGTTTGAAACTGAAACTGTAAAAAGACGCAACATAAAGCAGAGGATACTTTTCTGATAAATAAAGCGGAAAGCAGAGCTGAGCTTCTACATGAATTTCTGTTTTGTTATTGAGAATATTCACGTGTTAGTTTTCGAGTGTCATTTGCATGAGAATGAATGACACTGGTGTATTAAATATTGTTATTATTTCACAGATGGTGAAAGAAAACATCGGCTTTTAGAGGAAACTGAATGTATTCTTTTTTTTGTTGACGGTGGTGCCTGAAGAATTGGCGATATTATGTTAATTTAGCTTAGGGCGAAAGTAGTGTTGGCACTAGATATTATGTTCTGTATCTTTATTTAGTAAATTTTTGGTGGTAATATAGGAGACAGGAGCCAACGCTCAAAATGGCAATATATATATATATATATATATATAAAACAACAAAAGAGAAAAAAATGCAAAATAAAACACTAAAAAGAAAAATAGCTGTGTGTGTGTGTCTGTGTGGGAGGTGGTTCGTTTCTCACTTCCAACAATATTTTTATTTTTCATCTTGATTCCCAAAAGTTTTCTGACACATTTATTAAATAGAATTTACGAGTTACGATATTCCGACAAATTTGCAAGTACTACCGGTTTTTCTTAAAAGTGCGTTTGTTCTATTTAGTGAACATGCCATGAAATATGGTCCAACAAATTGTAAATAGTGTTCTGAACTGCAGTACCTGCACATAAAGTATGGACACATTGTTATAGTGAATGTTGCAAATGACATGCTGATACAAACAGTTTCATACATTTACTAGAAAATACAAAGCTCTTGAGATGAGTTAAATGGCTGCAGTATTAGCGCAATTACAAACAATGTTTATAGGACGCAAGAACGTGTATAACAATTGTTGCAAACAAGGAACAAGTTACTTCGGTCTCATTAAGAAGCGACAGTTGCCACATAACTCTAGTAAGTAATCTATACTCTAATGACCACGCTGTCGACGGGACGTTAAACCCTAAGATTCCTAAGTAATCTATATATAAAATTATTTGAATCAGCATGACATTTAGAACATTAATTATTATAGTGTGTCTTCAGTATATGTGCAGGTAGTTCACGAAACAATGTTTACAATTCGTTGGCCCATATTTCACGGTATTTTCATTAAAGAGAACAATCGCACTTTTTAGAGAAAGCGCTTGTATACGTAAATATGTCGAAATATCGCAAAATGTAAATTCTTTTTAATTAACAACAGTGTAAGAAAACTTTTAGGAGTGTAGGTAAAAAAGAAAAAGAATTGTCTGCTCCAGGAAGCGAACTTTCGCCGAAGTTTAGCAGCTCCTTAAGGCGATGCGTATAACCGCTATGCTACGAGTAGCACGTAAACGAAATCTCTCTGTTTTATATTGCCATCGATATCAAGGGTTACTCGCCAATATGGCATGTATTGACTGTAATTTACAACTAATTGTTCAAAGAACAACATGATTTTGGTACCTCTTAAGTGTGCCGTAACTTTGAAATAGCTACACACGAGCTATAAGGAGAAAAGCATGAAAATACGAAATGGAAAATGCACAACATTGCTCGCGATCGTAGAGACATCTATCGGTTGGTACGGGTAACTAGGATCCGACGCACTACTGTCCCTATACGCTTGTGTTTGAATGTGGGGAGCGATAGCTCGCTTTGCATAGTTCTCTCTGGCTCAGTATCGATAGCTGCTGATACTACCAAAGAGGTTTCTACACCCTTTGGTTACAGTGCATTCAGTGAGCCTTCTTTAGCGCGAATATCGCTGTCCATCCCCACCACCGCTGTCTATTTGATTTTCCGGCTTCTGGTGGCATCATGCACTATAGTCGGTAGCCGCTCGGCAGTTCATTCTGCTCTGGTCGTCTGATGAAGTAAGGTTGGTTCTACTCTTGTTTCTGGAGATGGTAGCGTTTCATGGACTAGCATATTTAACTTTTATTCGTGAACTTAGAATCATTTTCTGGAATATTTTGTCTGATTGTGTGTGGAAATGTGTTCTCGTTTTTCAATTCAGTGATTTCCAAAAGATAAACGCGGTGTGTATGATTCTAGTTGCAGTTTGATAACGGCCTGATATGTTAAAACCTTTTTTGATCATGTGGTGGTGTATGAACTCTGTGTAAATACTTTCTAGCTTTGTGGGGCCTGATGTCTAATAGGTGATATGTTCATTTTATACAGTGCATATAAAATTCTTCTCATCGTTTCCTTCCGTGAGTGATATGTGTTCCACATGGTTGGTTCATAGAGCAAAGTCTTCAGCTTCCACTCTTGTTTGTTCCGTGCCCATCAGGTGAGTAATTATGCGGGTATCCTTCTGATTTCCACTAATATTTCGCGATCTTCTCTCCCCACCTATTTTAGTGTTGCTGTTTCTTCTCTGATTTGTAGTACAAATTCTGTCTGTGTCTGTAATTGTCTCTGAGCCTTGTACAACCACCTTTAATAGCTTCCTTATGCAATTCTAAACATTTCTATGGGTTGCATGCTGTAATTCTTATTTTATTTTTCCGACTGTGTAATTATTTCATTTTTGTGGTTTTATTGAGACTGGGCTTCATCTGTCTCTTCTCATCGCTCGCTATCGCGTGTAGCTGTATGTCATTAGCTTCCTTATATAATTCTAAGCATTTCTATGGGTTGCAAGCTGTAGTTAATTTTCTTTGTTTTTAGGAATCTAAGTTTATTCATTTTATTGGGTTTCGGAACCATGTGGGTCCGAGTTCCGACTTCCAGGGTTTGTAGCTAGTCGCCTGAGTTCACGCCAGATCTCTTATAAAACCAGTACCTAGATCGATTTCTAACAGTCTGCAACTTAAGAATCCACCTTGATTTTGTATAATAAATCCGATTTTCAACCACTTCACTTTCAGTGGAGTGCGTTCATGTAACGTAGCTGTGTGTCGCCATTAGCATGTTTGCTCGCGGTCCAATTCAGATGTAATTTAACTTGGCTATACACATGCACCTTCTCAAAACAGGCATGACAGACCAGAGCCAGCTTCAAAGTGTTTTTGTATATTGTGTTTTGTGCTACCTTTGACTTGCTGAATTTCTCCTACGATAGCGGCGCCTGCTTCCGCCTCGTCTCAGCACGCTGATTTTTGTGATTTTTGCTGTGGCATTGCATGTGTGTGAGAGAATGAATGTTGTTTGTGAAACCTTCCCCACAGTAGCATTAAAGCATGTAACATTGAGGCTGGGCACCGTCTGCATTAATCCATGTAAGAGATGCATTTTTATTATATTAACAAAATTGGTTCCCCATTTTGCTTGTTTTCTATCTGACTAAACAAGTCTAAGTTCAGCATAATCCGTAAGTTGCCTATAAATTGTAGTTTTAGTGCACCTTCCCTCTTTTATTTAATATTGTTCTACGCAAGTGCTGAGAACAAGCTCAGATGCAAATTATATCTAAATTCCGTTGCGCCATAAATGTTTTCTTAGCCACCTTTCTAAGATAATTTTAACAGTGGTGGCTTGCTTATTAATGTCTGTGTGTAATAACGTGTGAGCTGCTATGTATATTGACCACTGTAGTACTAACTTCCTGTTATTGAAGTAATTTGAAACGAGTCAGTTCTCAGTTTGGGCCAGGGAACAAGTCTCTATAGTAGGGAGTAACCAGTAGTTCACACGGACCTTATTTACTAATTTTAGTGATAAGGCAAATCTCTTGTTTCATACAGTGGTCGACTTTTAACGTGTATATCCACTTCAGTCTCCTTTGCATAGAGACCTTAAATGTGACCATTTCCCCTCATCATAGAGAAAGACATGTATAGGGTACATTGAAATGTTCAAATGTTTGTTAAGCTGATGGGACTTAACTACGGGGTCATCAGTCCCTAAACTTACAAACTACTTACGAACTAGGACGGCACAAATATCCATGCCTGAGGGGGGATTCGAACCCCCGACCGTAGTGGCCGTGCAGAACGTGACTGGAGTGCCTCAGTCACCTCGGCCACCTCGGCCGGCAGGGTACATTGACTTCTGATGCGTGTCTGATAACATTACCTATCTTCTCTCAGCAGCAGACAACTGAGAATTCTCACATTTGGAAATGACTTACCGGACATCCCAGAATCGATATCCCTACCCAAGCTAATTCTGAGAATGAAAGGCACATATGTATTCTAGTTCAAATTGACTTTCACCCATACCATACCAAGTATGCAATTCTTTATTACACCCAAGTGATGATTTTCGAAAGTAAATTCAATTTAGAACTCCTAAGTATTAGGTACAGTAGCTTATTTATCCTAAGCATACGAGAAAACAGCGTCCATTACCAATTTAGTATATTGTGACATTACCGATAAACTCTCAGAGGTCAACAACAACATTATCGCATTTGAAGATGCATATTCAGATGTACATTCAGCTGGAACCTCCCAACCAGGAGTACCAAATAATAATGAATCACTACTGCACTGATAAAGTGAAATTGATAATTTAGAGATTTTTGGATCTAAGTTTTAACATGATTAGAAGTGGCACTATTTTGTGGTCACTTAAAAGACGTTATTCCCCTATATTAAAAATACTACATACTCTCAGCACCTGCTCCCCATCTTGCACGCCTAGAAGTGTGGAGATAAGATGTAATCTTATCTCCATGATTCGAATTTTCAATTTTTGGTTTTTATACAATATTTTGACAACTTTCCAATATGTATTCATCAGCTATCAAGAGCAGAATTTGTTTGTTGCTGAACCAGAACAATAACTTCGATTTTTACTTGACAAAGATAATTTAGAAAATTTGCTTTATTCTAAAAATGAAGTGTCATTTCAGAAAGTATATTAACTTTTCTGCAAATCCCAAAAAAATTATAAATCAACTATCCAAGGGAGAGGCACTCCACAAATTCTCAAATAAAGAAAAAAATATAATGTAGCAATGGCTTATTATTTCAATGAAACTCTTTGAAAGGCATTACTTTAGTAAGCGGTCTAAGTTTTGACATGACTAGAAGTGGCACTATTTTGTGGTCACTTAAAAGACGTTATTCATATTCCCCTATATTAAAAATACCACATACTCTCAGCCATAGGCGTCACCAGCACTAAATTATTGGGGGGACGACTCAACTGGGACATTTTGGAACATTCTGATGCAACAGACAGCGATTTGGGGGGGGGGGGGTAGAAGAGGGGTCGTTGGTATTATCAAGCACTTGCCCTGGGACTGTTTCAGTTAAAGTTCCTAAAGCGTGCCAATTTAATCCTAGATTTAAAAGTATTCTGCAATCACCTATTACAAAAAAAAGAAAAAAAAATTAAAAAAAAGAAAAAATAAAATAGAACATAACGCTTACATTTACATTTTTGGATTGTATGGTTATTACGTAATGTTTAAAGCAACTGTGAAGTATTGCAAACTGAACAGCTCTTTAAACGATGTTGTGCTTGATTCTGATTGGAAATTTGACCAAAAAAACCAATTACCAAAACATTTTCATTCGTTAAAATGCATTATCAAATGTTGTAACCTCATTGCCTTTTGTTGTTTCCTAATCATCCCAGTCTAGTTGTCTTCCTGACGAAAGGCACTGGTGCAGGAATCGATGTCAACCGTAACAACTGTTCAGATTAATAACACAAGTTTTATTTACTGAAAATTATATTATTGAACTTAAGAACATATGTCTGTTTCTTCTCACTTCTCGTGGTTTTGTCTGTATGATGCTAGCTGCGCTGAGACCTAGTGACTGCTAAGTCGTAGCCACGTTCTGACTTAGTACTGTCCTGTTTCTGACTTCGTAGCTGACTAGTAACTGCCTGAGTTCTAACTAGTAACTGGCGAGCGTCCAGACGTATGTCGGCCTACATAGAGCCACTTGTAGAGGGCGTGCATCTTGGGCTACTCCCTCCAGGATGCGCGGCGCCTGCTTGCAATTGGTTTTCGGTTGATCGCTGCCTTCTCCACGATCGTTCTCTTACGTCTGGCGTGTGGCGCTGACTTTACGCCATGACATAAAATGAACAAATATACACACAGGAATAAACAAGTAAGTATCAAAACAGTCATAAACGATAATTAACTGCAGTGTCAGAAACATAAGGTGAAATAATCATTAAGAGTTCAAATTCAAATGTTTGTATAGCTTATGGGACTTAGCTACAGGGTCATCAGTCCCTAAACTTACAAACTACTTATGAACTAACTAATACTAAGGATGGCACAAATATCCATGCCCAAGGGGGGATTCGAACCCCCGACCGTAGTGGCCCTGCAGACCGTGACTGGAGCGCCTTAGTCCCCTCACCCACTGCGGCTGGCCATTCAAAGTTCCTACTACACTGATGCATACACAATTTTTCTGTTGTCCCAATTACATATAAGTATTCTAGCAATATTTCTGAAGTCTATTTCATCAAACAGCAACTTGTACACATTGCAGACTGCTCCGTGATTGAGCCTCTGCAGTAACACTGTTGAGTGCAGTGCACATAGTTCTTCATTCATCGCAGAGCTGAAGAACTGCTTCACAGGTTGACGCAGAACACGAGCAAAGTCTGACCAACGCTTCAACATTAGACAATAATTCAAGGACTTCTTTTTTCATAGAAACCAAAACAGCTTTTGCCTCTTTCAGGCATTTCACATTGTATTGTAGATGAAAGAGTTCATGTTCTATTTTCAAAGACTGATAATATATTTCCAGGTATGGAACTACCAAATCGTATCGTTTTTTTCTCCAACAACACTTTCTCCGAGGAAACCTGTTTCTTCATACCGAGTTGATCACGTATCCTATGTCTATGCCTTTGGACAGCTGAATCAGTGATTTCAAAATATTCCTGCCTGTAAAGTTCTTCAAGCGACAGAAATTGATGTGGATCTATGCCCTCAGACAATCGCTTGGGAATTACTTTTGTCCTTCGAACTTGCAGCTGTTCTAAGCCAAGCTCGGATAACTTAATATAACATTCTCTGTACATAGAAGAAAACTTTTCATTTGTCCTGAGATTTTTAAGGGCCTCAGTTATAATTTCAACTGCAGAATAAAGTCCCAAGACCATTCTTTTTTCTCCTTGGAAACTTCAGTTCAAGATTTCTAAAAGCTCAAATACTTCTTTCGCCATTAGGAAACCAACGTACGTTTTGCCAGGCTCAGAAACATTAAGCAGACCAATGGCTCTTTCGTATACCTTTTCTGTTAGTTCATTCAATGTGTTGATAACCAAAGCATATTTTTAACAAAATTTCATTTATTTGTGACTGTCGGTACAGCCATCAAGTAGGACATAAAGGCTTGAGCTTTGCAACATTACTGACATGTCCTTCAGCCACATATTCATTGGTATGTATAAAGGTGTCGTTTACTTTTGTTTTTGAAACCCGTTTTCATAATGTATGACTTGATTCCATGGAGATTTTAACAGTTCTTGAAATTTCGCAGCTTGCATTCATATTTAAATTACAGCAGTAAGCATCACAGTGAATGAAATGGATCACAGGCCTTTGTCAATTACAACTGATTGAGTCCCTTTATGCTTTCCACTCACATTACCTACTCTATCATATGTCTGTCCACAAAGGTTACTTAAATCTGCAGTCTGAGAAGAACATCACAAATGAGTGCACCTATATGCTCCACATACATAACTAGTTTTATAGAACCCCAAAAAGCTTTCATGAGGCTCTAAATGGTCATCACGCCATTTTACACAGAAACTAATTTGTTCATCGCCGGAAATGTCCCTTGTGCCATCACAGATCACTGAATAAATCAAAGGATTCACTGGCCTAATTTTTGAAGTATGCTCTTAACAATTTATTTACCAAGGGTTTCAATTAATTCATTTTGTATCATTGGATTGGTATAACTTTGTTCTCTTTGGAGTCACAATTTCAGAGTTGATTTGTCTTCACTGCGGAGTTTCAACAGTTCCATTAAATTTCTATAATAGTTTGTGTGTCCCCTAATAGCCAATCCTTGTCTGATAAGATATTTAACACTACTAATAGTTATTGTCAATGCTTCTAAAGCCATTTTTTGTTGCTCAAATCTGCACAGACGTACTGTATTTGCAGACTGTGTACATACGTACATTTATACTGTTGTTTCGTTTCAAATAATAGAATCTGTGAGGGTAAGAACTACCTTCCAAAGGGTGGGTGACAAAAAAGGAGACTAGTCCACGATGTTTGAGTAACAATATTCTATTTATTCACACTTTGAGAAAGGTTGCGGTTACATTACTTTGACAAACTTTAGACACAGTGATAAACGTTTGTTGCGATAAGATGTACTTACTTAATCAGCAACATTTAATTAACGTATCTCAAGTACAAATATAAGAGACCTACTGGTATAAACAAAAGAGTAATTATTTGAACAGAGTAATTATTTGACCAGAGAGAATAAACATACATCATCACTGACACTGCATAGCACAATAACTTTGTACACGTTGACAAGGCATTGTGCATTTAATTACATGTCACACAATCACTTTATCACTCCCCCCTCAGTGTCAACGATATTTTCTGTTGAAGCGGACATGACGACCGGATCGCGTGACAACAGGTTTAGCTGAAGCTGCTGGTGAGTCGTCTGTGTTGACTTCTGGTGTCCGTTAAGACTTCACGGTAGCAGGTGGTGGGGTAGTGGTCGATTCTGCTGTGCTCCTAGAAGGTGTGACAGGTTCTGTGCTAGAATCAGGGTGAGTAGTGCAGAAGGCAGTTTTAAGGCGGTCAATGGAGATTGCAGTTGGCGTACCCTTGATATCAACCTTAAACGTCTTTTCCTTCTTGCTAAGGACAGGATACGGTCCATCATACGGTGACTGGAGAGGTTTGCGCACAGCATTGTGCCTGACAAAGACATGGTCACACTTCCACAGATCCGAAAAAATGAAATAGCGGCGGGTCTTTTGCTCTCTTGACGCGGCGGCGGGTCTTTTGCTCTCTTGACTCGAATCTGCGAACGCAGTTTGCAGACAAAGTCTGAAGCTTCGACCAGATCATCAGACATGTTGTGTAGGAATTCGCCAAGCAGTCGAATTGGTTGTCCATAGACGACATCTGCTGCTGTGGCTTTGATATCTTCTTTAATGGAAGCGCGGAGGCCCATCAGAACAATTGGTAGGGTTTCTGTCCACCGTTGTGACTCATGACACCTCAGAGATGCTTTTAGTTGTCGATGTAGGCGTTCTACCAAACCGTTCGCTGCCGGGTGGTAGGCTGTAGTTCGGATGCGTTTCATACCTAATAGGACAGCAAGCGCTTTGAATAGGTATGACTCAAACTGCCTTCCCTGGTCGGTGGTAAACGCAGGGGTACTCCAAAACGAGCAATCCATCCCCGAAAGAATGTAGTTGCCACTGTCTCGGTGGTGATGTCTGCCATTGGAAAAGCCTCCGGCCAGCGTGTGAAGCGATCAATGGCAGTTAGGCAGTAAGTGTACCCTTCAGACGGCGCTAGTGGGCCAATGATGTCTAAATGGACATGTTCAAATCGTTGATTCGATGGCATGAATGTGCCAAGAGGTGCCCTAACATGCCAACTAATTTTATTCCTTTGACATGCCATGCATTGGCGCACATACTCTTTAACATCTTTGTCCATGTTTGGCCACACAAAAGATCGTTTAACTAGGTTCAAGGTACCACGGACTCCAGGGTGTGATAAGTCATGCAGAGACGCGATTGCTTGCTATCGGAAGGGAGCTGTCACAAACGGTCGCACTTTCGATGTAGAAACATCACAATATAGCCATGCATTTGTCGGTGGTACTTGAATTTGACGGAGCTATAGGCCAGATGTCTGTAAATTATGCAGCTCGGCGTCCGTTTGCTGTGTCGCGGCGAGTGCTTCATAGTCAATTGCGTGTGCAATTGCTTCTACACGGGAGAGGGCGTCTGCTGGTATATTCATTTCACCCTCGACGTGGACTATGTTGGTTGTAAATTGTCCTATATAGTCCAGGTGGCGTAGCTGGCGAGGCGATGCTTTGTCAGGTTTCTGACGAAAGGCATACGTCAACGGCTTGTGGTCGGTGACTAATGTGTATTGCTGACCTTCGAGCATGTGACGAAATTTCCGGATGGAAGCATATGCTGCATATAATTCACGGTCATACGTCGACCAACTTTGCTGTGACGGGGAGAACTTCTGGCTGAAAAATGCTAACGGCTGCCAATGTTGATCTACTTTTTGTTGAAGCGCAGCACCAATTGCAGTTGTAGACGCGTCTACCAGCAAGGCGAGCTGTGCTTGCGGTACGGGATGTGCTAACAGTGTAGCCTCAGTGAGGGACGTCTTCACTTTGGTGAAAGCGATCTCAGCCTCGCTAGTCCATGACAGTTTGTCGTTTGGTTTTGGTGCACCCCGCAAGAGCTCGTTCAATGGGGCAGCCAGGAGTGCATGATTGCGCACGAAACGACGATAGAAATTAATTGTACCAAGAAATCGTCGCAATTCACAAACTGTCACAGGTCGTGGGAAGTTCGTTATGGCTTCTTCTTTCTCCTGTGGCGGCTGTATTCCATGAGCGTTGATGGTGAAGCCAAGGAACTGAACTTCTGCTGCTCCAAATACGCACTTTGACGGATTTATGAGTACCCCGTGCGAATGAAAGCAAGTAAAAACTTGGCGTAGGTGTTCCAAGTGCTCTGACTCAGAGACAGACATCACTAAAACATCATCAATATAAACGTAACAGTAATCCAGGTCACGTGTGATTTCATCCATAAATCGCTGGAATGTTTGTGCAGCATTACAGAGTCCAAATGGCATTCTTGTGAATTCAAAAAGACCAAATGGGGTACAGACAGCAGTCTTAGCAATGTCTTCAGAGGCAACTGGAATTTGGTAAAATGCACAAACTAAGTCCAATGTAGAAAATACACATTTGCCGTGGATGTTGAAAGCAAAGTCCTCAATGTGAGGCACCGGATAGCGATCGGGAATTGTCCTAGTATTTAGCTGCCGGTAATCACCACACAGACGCCACCCATTGTTCTTCTTTGGAACAACATGGATGGGTGAAGCCCAGCTACTGCTTGAGGGGCGGCAGTTTCCTTGAGCGAGCATAAATGAGAATTCTTGCTTCACTACTTTCAATTTTTCTGGTTTTAAACGACGAGGTCGAGCGTGAACTGGCGGTCCTGGCGTCGTTAATATGTGGTGTACTGTAGTATGTCGTATACGTGCCAATGTGGGTAGCTGCCTGGTGATCTCCGGAAACTGTTTAAGAAGCTCTTCATATGGAGAGTCACCTGCGATCATTCGTATAGTGGTGGCTTCAACATAGCGTAATTGTCCCTGACTGACTAAGTTAGTTGCAGTGTCAAGGAGCCGGCGATGTCGAAGATCAGGAAGCAGTCCATCAAAAGATAAGAAGTCTGCACCGAGAATAGGATGCGTCACATCTGCTACTGTAAATTTCCAGTCAAACTAGCGTCGAATGCCTAAGTTAATGAGAGTGTCACTCGACCATATGTCTGGATCCTAGAACCATTTGCACCAAAAAGGCGGCAGTCGTCCTTGCTTCGACGAGGTAGCCGAGAACGTGGATACACTGAGACATCAGCACCTGTTTCCACTAAGAATTGTAACTTTGTATCTTGTTCTGTGACAAATAGCCGTCCGGAGAGCCAGTTGCCGTCATTACTGACTTCCGTGTTCATTTCCCTTCTCACACGGAGGATTACACTTTCTGGCCTCTGAACCAAACCGCTTGTGATACCAGCACAGTTTTACAGCTGAAGGAGAGCGACTGCGTCTTCTTGGTGAGCGGTGGCGTCGTGATTGACGGTTGGAGCACTGTGTTCGTAGCGCGGCGATTTGTGCAGCAAGTTCAGCGACCTGAGCTTGCAACGCTGTGAGGATATTGTCTGTCGGTGAACTGCTACACTCGCAGACGGATACATCTCCACAATACGATCTGCGTTTTGTGCAAGAGCATCGAGATCACCGGAGCACACTGTGAGTATTTTCTGGGCATCCTGTGGAAGACGCGACAGCCAGATATTGCGTAAAAATTTTCGTTAACAGCATTATTTGCCAATGTCCGCAAGCGGCGCAGCAACTGTGAAGGTGTGCGATCACCTAATTCTTCAGTACGTAGTAGCTTCTCCAGGCGTTTCGTCTCAGACTGTGATAACCGGGTGATTAAGGCATTCTTGATTGTTGAATATCGATCGGTACACGGTATCGTGTACTTCTGTAGCCAAGTCTTCATTCAACGCTGCGACGACATAGCTGTATTTAGTATCATCAACGGTTACGTGAGCTAACACAAATTGGCTTTCAAGTTGTGCAAACCACAGTACAGGGTTTTGTCGCCAGAATGGTGGTGGTTTGACCGTGACGGTGTTGACTAATGCGCTCATAGGTGCATCAGCAATCGGTTGCGTATCCGGCATGGCGTAATCACACGGAAGAAGCGCGGCGCGGCTGTCGCGATTGTTTCAAATGTAACGTCCGAAACGGAACTTTACGAAGCGTCGATTAACACCGAATATCACGTCGGGGTCACCAAAAATGTTGCGATAAGATGTATTTACTTAATCAGCTACATTTAATTAACGTATCACAAGTACAAAGATAAGAGACATACTGGTATAAACAAAAAAGTAATTATTTGAACAGAGTAATTATTTGACCAGAGAGAATAAACATGCATCATCACTGACGCTGTGTAGCACAATAACTTTGTACTGATAGAAAATCTCCCAGACATTGCCATAAGGAAATTATTACAGATATTTAACCAAATATGGATGAACGACACACTAATAGAAGATTGGACAACTCAAATAGTGGTACCTATATTGAAACCTGATAAAGATAAAGAGAAAGCCACGTCCTATAGACCTATTTCTCTTTCTTCATGTATTGGAAAAACGTTAGAACGTCTGGTGAAAAATCGCTTGGAATGGTGGTTGGAATCAAATCAGATCCTGTCATCGAGTCAGTATGGATTTAGAAAAGGCAAAGGCACAATAGATAATTTAAATATCTTAACCGCAGATACCTATGATGCAGCGACAAGGAGAGAAAATGTAACAGCTGTCTTTCTGGATGTAGTGGGAACGTATGACAATGTTAACATACCTTTGTTGCTACAGAAATTGGAAACCATTGGAATCCCAACACGAATGATTTATGGCATTAGCACTTTCTTCGCTGAAAGAAGCATATGGGTTCGTTTTCAGAATAAATTAATCGGACCACGTCGACTCACAACAGGTATTCCACAAGGATCTATCCTAAGCCCCATACTCTTTGCAGTCTATACCAATGACCTGGAGAGAATGATCCCTTCTCCAGTCAAAATTCTTCAGTATGCAGATGATATTTGTTTGTATGTGTCAGCCAGTGGGTTGGATCAGGCTGTATTTGAGCTATCAAAAGCAATGGGCATAGTGGACCAAACACTTCATTGCTATGGCTTACATATTTCACCACAAAAATCGGTAATAGTTCCTTTCACAAATGAAGCTATTCCAAGTTGCTTGAATGGTGTAAGACTATCTGGTTACAAAATAACTCTGAAATCACAGGCTAGATTTCTTGGCGTTTTTCGATTCTAGACTGAGTTGGGTGCCACATATTCGAACAGTTGTCAGCACGTGTGAAAAAGCATTGAACCTTATTAGATCGGTGTCAAGGGTGTGGTGGGGGGCTCATCCCAACGTTCTCCTTACCCTATATCGTGCTTTGATACGATCCCGTAGAGATTACTGTTGCACAGTCTATCACAATGCTGCTAACAAGCACCTAGCGTTGTTGGATAAATTGCAGTACAAAGGCCTACGCATTTGTCTTGGAGCTATGACTTCTTCTCCCACTAATGCACTCCTCGTGGGAGCATCAGAAATGCCCCTACATATTCGACGAACAATGTTGTGTGATCGTTATATTTTACAAAGAATGTCAAATCGCCCACTGATAAAAAAGTGTGAAACGCTCTGTCGAACAGGGGATAACAGAAATATGGGGAAAAAACAGTTTTATATCTACACTCGTTACGAAGTTTGGAAACATATACAAAATAAAATACATCGAACTACAGCCCTTACAATGTTCTTATATGACTACCACAGTTCTTATCTCAGTATTCCTGTAACATACATTGACTCTTCCAGCAAAGAAAAAGGATATGGGCAGTTTTCACTCTCATCGTACCTAGCAGAAAAGTGGGCAGGATATACCCAAATATATACCGATGGCTCAAAAATGGAGATGAAAAACCACACAGGGTGTGCTTTCTTCAGTCCAAACAATTCAGAAGAAAGAAAGTTTCAACTACCAGGTGATGCCTCATTATTTATAGCTGAAACAATCGCTATTATAGAGGCCATCAAATATGTAAGATCCTTGAAAGTACCCAAGGCGTTGATAATCACTGACGCTCAAAGCGTTCTGAAATCAATTAGTTGCAGGAATTGGGACAAAAGAACTAATAAATACACACTTGACTTAGTGGAGCATTATCATCAAGCAAAGAAGACAGGTCAAATCATCGAATTTGTATGGATAAAGTCTCATTTTGGTGTCCTATACAATGATAAAGCAGATAAACTAGCAAAAGAAGCAATTAGTAGTGGAATACCTTTGGACATTAAAATCCCATATACAGACTACTTCCAAAAAATCAGACAACAGGCGATTCTTTTGTGGCAGGAAGAATGGAACGAAAGCCAAAGAACAAGAGGAAGAAACTATGCTAGTATACAAACATTAATACCTAGACAACCATGGTTTGCAAAATCAAAATACTCAAGAAAAATAATAGTTTCCATTATAAGAATGCGTCTCAATCATGGCTCTTTCCCTGCCCATTTATACAAGATTGGCTTATTGGAGACACCGTATTGTCAATGTGATGGAGCAACGGTTGGTGATGTAAATCACATCTTGTTTCAGTGCGGATGGTACGAGGAAGGAAGAGAGAAATTTTTGAAGGATCTCTTGAGACTTAGTCACTGCCAGACGCTTTGCACTACTTCAGTTTTAGGGGACACAACCAAAAGAGCATATGATGTCATAGCCAGATTTATTTCACGGGAAGACATCAAAATTTAACAGGAAAATGGACATTTAATTTATCAACTGCAGTTAATATATATTACAAACAAGTGTATAGTTCATAAGTCAATACAGACAAATGTATAAATGTATGCTCTAAAATGTATGTGTATCATTATTGTAATTTTTGATGGCTAAAAAGTATTTTTCTATGCTAGAAGCCAATAATAAATAAATAAATAAATAAATAAAACTTTGTACACGTTGACAAGCCATTTTGCATTTAATTACATGTCACACAATCACTTTACGTTTAAGAAACCTGTCATTGACAACACGTGCAAAGTAATGAAAGGAACGAAGCTTATCGCAGAGTAACTTTCCACTGATCTTGAAGTAAAATTACAGCATTGGCACGACGTTAAAGTTTATTATTTGGATCCTACAAACTGTATTCTCGACATTTTTCACATACAGTATACAAATATAGGCCTAGCACTAAATTTATCTTCTAAATTATTTGATGTTAGGATGTACAGTTCATGAGATACGAGATCATAAACAATAAGATGCATTAAATAACGCCCCTTCAAGCTCAAGGATTTTAATTCATTACCTAGATCTTTACTACTAAGTATATTCGCAACATGTTTGGGAGACACTTTCCTAATATTCTAATGAAGGTACCTAGAAAATCTTATTATTGTAAGATTTTGTTCTGGAGATCACGTTGTAAGGATTGAGATGTGGAAAAGGAAACTAGAGACCAATATCCACTAAGATACACGTGAAATAGAACGGGACAGAATGGGAAGGAGATATATAACAAAACAATGGAAAAATACAGCGCTGGTTGCTGAAATTAGTTTTGTAATAAATATTTGCTTACCATAATTTATTTTCTTTTTAAAGAAAGACAATATTGATGAACTGCCTTTTACTCTCTTCGTAGCTATTCCTGACTGCAACTTTGCACCAACACGTGGTGAATGAACTGACTACATCACCGTTAGCTGGCCGCGGGGACTGAGGCATGCCAGTCACGGTCTGCACGGCCACTACGGTCGGGGGTTCGAATACCCCCTTGGGCATGGATATTTGTGCCGTCCTTAGTGTTAGCTAGTCCATAAGTAGTTTGTAAGTTAGGGGACTGATGACCCCATAGTTACGTCCCATAAGCTACACAAACAAAACAGCACCGTTACCAACCGGCGTGCACACGGTGTGCCAGCCGCAGTGACCGAGCGGTCTGTGACGCGCCAGTCGCAGTCTGCACGGCCGCTATGGTCGGGGGTTCAAATCCCCCCTACCCCCCCGGAGTATGGATGTTTCTGCCATCTTTAGTATAAGGTAGTTCATAAGTCGTTTGTTGAGTTTAGGGACTGATGACCCTACAGTTAAGTCCCTTAAGTTTAACAAACATCTGAACATTTGAGCACACAGTGTGTTTCAGTGAGACGATCTGGTGGCTGTGGTGAAGTAAGGTGAGGTGCATTCCCAGCCGCGCCGGCTGACTCTTGACAGGCGGCCGCTAGACCCAACACTGTCTTGTGTCAATGCTCGTATTTGTGCCTCATAATGTTCACTGTTGCTTTATTAGCATTTAGTAATTAAGTCACAGTGCATAACAACTATCAGAACGTATTATTAGTTAAGCTCGAAGATATTCTTTCAACAATGTCATTATTTGTCAACTGAGACAAAAGACTTAAAACTCTTTTTCGAAAAATTTGGGGGGGGGGGCGACACGTCCCCCCGTCCCCCGTCTGTGACGCCCATGCTCTCAGCTCCTGCACCCCATCCTGCACGCCTAGAAGCGTTCATATCCACATCCCCTATACCATGTCCAGGATTTATTATTATTATTATTATTATTATTATTACTGTGAAGAAAGAGGATGTAGATATTGAACTCTTTCAACCAGAGAGCAAAAGTGAAATTTTTATGGTGAAATATTAAGAATGTTTCAAGTTTTGTAGAGCTATGCTTGATTGGAAACAGAAGTGTTGCTGGTCCAAAATCTGGTCAGATCACGGAATTTTTTAAGCTGCGTTTTAACACAGCCTTCGCTTCTCAACAATGTGAGAAGTCGCCAGAAACGACAGGTGGCTCAGATTCTACGTTAAACTGTAGATCCACTTTCCCCAGTTGCATAACTGGGATTGGTTATGGATACGCAAGTCCCCGAAGTGGCGTACATTTCAAAGACTTGCAGCAGGCGACTGAGACACACGAAATTAATTAATTATTTCAATATATCAATTTGTTAAACTTAGACGTAGTGTATCAAGCCATAGCTCCTGAAAAGAATAAAGGTATGAGTGCTCTTGTAATTACTGCAATAATATTTCAAAGAACTGGCCGTAGTTTAAAGGCCAATTCACACTGTCCGTCACGTCACCGTCCGTCAGAACATTCTGCAATGTATTTCTAATGGCGGCATTCACACTGTCCGTCACTGAACCGTCCGTCACGTCAACGTCACATCAAGCTTTCTCGAGAAGAATGTTTTGACGGAACGGCCGTCTGCTAACATTGGAAGTTAACCTATTTTCGTCACGCGAATTACATGTTGCAGTCGACGGTTGTACTGTTTATATGCAAATATGTCTTATTCATCTTTACTTTGTTGTTATTCTTCGTTTTAGAGGTAAAGCTCAAA
Organism: Locusta migratoria; assembly: GCA_026315105.1. Taxonomy (NCBI): domain Eukaryota; kingdom Metazoa; phylum Arthropoda; class Insecta; order Orthoptera; family Acrididae; genus Locusta; species Locusta migratoria. Next base: position 700,323,917 of record CM048745.1, on the reverse strand, counting down.
TGTTTCATGATGGCATAAATATTTTTGTCAATTGAGTGACCCTCTAAAATCGAGTTCGGATATCTGAAACCAAACAATGGTTTATGTTACGTAACTTTGTAACAGAAAAGGCTGAAGCAAACTGTTTATTTGAATAAGATTGTAATTTGATTACGCATTTTTCATTAAATAACATTAATGACAAAGTCAATTCTAATGAAAGACAAAAAATGTTCAAATGTTTGTATAGTCTATGGGACTTAACTACGGGGTTATCAGTCCCTAAACTTACAAACTACTTACGAACTAGGACGGCACAAATATCCATGCCCAAGGGGGGATTCGAACCCCAGACCGTAGTGGCCGTGGAGACCGTGACTGGAGCGCCTTAAGGCCAATTCACACTGTCCGTCACGTCACGTCACGTCACCGTCCGTCAGAACATTCCGCAATGTATTTCTAATGGCGGAGTTCACACTGTCCGTCACGGACCGTCACGTCACGTCAACGTCACGTCAAGCTTTCTCGCGAAGAATGTTTTGACGGAACGGCCGTCTGCATCGGAAGTTAACCTATGTTCGTCACGCGAATTAAACGTTGCTGTCGACAATTGCACTGTTTATATGCAAATGTGTCTTATTCATCTTTGTGTTGTTGTTGTACCTCGTTTTAGGGGTAAATCTCAAATGTTTCATGACGACTTAAATGTTTTTGTCAATTGAATTTCCCCCTTAAATTGAGGTCGGATTTCTGAAACCTAAAAATGGTTAATGTTACTTAAGATTGTAACAGAAAAGACTGAAGCAAACTATTTTTTAGAATAAGATTGTAATTTGATTACGCATTTCTCATTAAATAACATTTTAAATGAAAAAGTCAGTTCTAACGAAAGATAAAAATTCAGTTGTTTACGACGGTATTGACAATGTCAACGGCAAATCGTAATGGATAAAGTAAACAAGCTTTATTTATGCTCATATAAGTATTGTTTGATGTGGAAAATAGATGTCGAAGTTTTGAAATGTTTCAGTTCTCAGTAAGTTGGCCAAAAACATGCACTGTAAAGTTTTATTTGGACGTCAATAACATTTAGCGTTGTTGTTCACTCAATTCTAGTATTAAACTATAACTTTCTACGTATCAGATCGCTACTCATAACCACACTTTCAACATCGCGTTTTGAGATGGGCGAATTGACGTGACGGACACTGACGGATAGTGTGACTAAAACTTGACGTGACGGTGCCGTGACGTGACGTTGACGTGACGGACAGTGTGAACTGGCCTTTAGTGTTTCTCATACAATATTATTATGTTAGGTCGCTCAGTTGTTAAAATAAACGCATAATATTAGCTATAAATGAAATAAATTCAATTTTTTCCAACTTCGCTTGGTGACCGTCGACTCAATTTAGGTCTACACAAAGCTCGTGCCGTATTTGATTTCAAAGCTTAGAACGGAAAGATAGCTCCACACCTAGTCTCTCTCTCTCTCTCTGCTTTTCTGAATAGTACAAAGCTCATATGACGTCACGAGTGGATAGTGTAAGATATGGTCGGAAGTCAAGTGGAAAAAGTTAGAAATTTGATTTAGAATTGTGATAAACAATAACGTGGAAAATGTTAAGTGTAGCATAATGACGTATAATGGAAACTGCATTCTCACAGCCTGATTAGGGAGCAATGCAAACAAGCAGTTTTTTCAAAATAAATGTCAAAACAGACGTTTCCCATGTCAAACTATGTTTCGTAAAGCATTTCAGCTGATAACAGTGACGGTGATACCTTTAAAACAGTGGAATGAAAGACTAGGTGTGAATGAGTGATTGCATGAAATCTTATGGGAAACTAAGTTTTTTTGTGTGCTGAATGAAGGAATACGTAAATGCAGAGGGGTAAGCACAGTTATCATAGTATTGTTTTTTGTTGGAATGCTAGTGTGTGACAAGTCGTTGATACGATTATAGGAAATCGATGTTTACCATCAATGTTGATAATCCATGTAAACACTGCGTTTTGGTTAAGTTCGACTTAGTGGAACTTCCACTTTACTATTTTCATTGGGAGACATAATATAAACATTCTGAATGTGTAATCGACCTCAGTTATCATTTAATTTGTTGAAACTTCACCATCGTGACATTACAGTTCTTACCAAACTAACTCTCCAGAAGCGTCATGATGTCTTACCATTTGTTCTACGAGGCATTTTGACAGATAGGCCTACCATGAAGTATCGAACAGTATGTGGTCAACCATGCTATGACATCAAAATAAATAGGCTGTTCTAAGTAATTGAGTGAAGTCTTACAATGAATATAGAGTGAACTTTTAGTTTCCTTATCAAATGATGTTCAGAACTAAACATTACTTTAGGCCTAGTATATATAAACCCCAACATTTGTAACCCACGAAACGGAATTCTAAGTAAATAAATAACAAGGACTATTATCGGTCTCGGAAATTATGGTGATTCATATACTGTGTATTTTTTGGTAGACCTAATATTCTATGGTGAGTTTGCTCGCTGTAGTGAGAATGGCATAATGCATTATGGAACAAAGTTTTCAAGATTAAGATCGTATGTAGGGAACATGAAAAGAGTGTCTTCATTCACAATGTCACTATCGAGATCTATTTGCGTTTGATTGAAAAATAGCAGTGTTGGGCATTAGAGCCTAAGTAATTTCAATGTACTGAAACGAAAATTTGGCAGACCCATATGACATCTAGCCCTGTTTCATAGTGTAAGTTGTATGTAGGTACTGATTCTCTGATATTACAATATATACATCTGAAGTTTGCTTGAATCAGATTTATGATGTTTAGGCTATGTTGTGTTATATATGTGACAGAATTCTACAACTACACAAATACTTACTAAGCACCTTTAAGCATGTTTTTCACAGGACTTTTCACTACTGATAGTGATTTATTTACTATTCGGCTGACATATAAATCCAGAATTTTTTTTTATCTTGTCTTTGCCGACACTGAAATATTTATGGCATTGGAATCGCACTGTCTCATATTTCAATAAAACGTAACGAAGGTGTATCCAAGCTCTCACCTTGAGGTATAAAGACAACACAAATTATAAATATTTCATGTTGTTGTGATCTTCAGTCCGGAGACTGGTTTGATGCAGATCTCCACAATACCACATCCTGAGAAAGCCTCTTCAAATCCACATAAGAACAGCAACCTACATCTGCCTGAATCTGCTTACTGTATCAAATATCTCATATTATTGATATATTTTTAATCAAATCGTGGGATTAGATTATTGGATGGGTAAACGTAAGTGTAACACCACTTCACTTAGGCCTAATTTAAATTATTGGCAATATATGCCTGACTAGGGCATTACTTGGACTATCCGTAATAAAGTTTAGTCCAAATTTCAGTTATCAAAAATGTCTCTCTAGGATTTCCTGAAGAGAATGCCATCTCCCATCCCAGAATTCTCACTTGAGTCCATGAAGTGTTTCCGTATTACTTATTTGTTTGTCTGAACACACTACTAACAAATGTAACAGCAGACCTCTGAATTGGTTCAATTAGTCATTCCATGTCAACTCAACACAGTTTACATTAAAATTTTACTTCACCATCTCAGATTTCAATGAAATTTGGTATACTGGTACCCCACTTATAGAGAAAGAAAAATTTTAACTTGATATCTCAAATGGTTTCAAAATTACACCTTGTTAAAGTTTTCAAAAAAACCTCATATTCGGCCTGTTTCTGAAACTTTAAACTGCTATAGCGACTCTCAGAATCAAGCTAGAAAGATGAGAGAGGTGTAATTTTGCGGTATTTTTCAAGCCCTTTCCAAAAATATGTAACCAGACAAGGGTCATAATATATTTTTTTTACCAATTTCAAAATTAAAAATTTAATTTTAAATTTTTCAAAAGGCGCCACTTTTAAAATTTTGAAAAAAATTCTTGAATTGTCCTTGTAGAGTGGTTAATTGATAGGACAAGTTTCATAATGGGTTCTTACAGAAAAATGCATTCGAAAACAAGCTTACATTAGAATTTTCACTATAATAACGACTAATTGAGCTAATGTCACATTATACATTATGACATATGTGTAGTTAACAAAGTGCTGTAAGCAATGTAGTATTACAATGTGCTACTACAATACTGCAAGTGCTGGACCATAATTGATGGTGTGACAAGTATTGGGTCATTCCATGCCAAGTGGTCTAGAGGCTCCCACATGACCCTCATGGATTTTGATGAAATTTTGTATGAACATTCACACATGTTCTCAATGAACACTGGTAAAGTTTCCGTTTCAGAAATTCAATACTTTCGGAGATACAGTCACTTGTTTAAGACCATAGCACAGCTTCCAACAGTGCGTCCTTGAATTTTCAGTAACTTTGAGATGATATATCTCTGGTAGTATTTGCATGAAAGAAACAAAACTTGGCCATCTTATACAACTTTTAGGGCTCTTTAAAGTAAAATATTAAGAACAGGATTTCTGAGCAATTTTCATATAGAAAATTTGGGGCAAAGTTGGGCGAAAAAATTGCTGGTAAAAAAAAAGTGTGAACTTTAGTTTTTTATATCTCCGGAAGTAATTGTGGGATGTACATGAAACTTTGCACACCATAACTCACCAACATAAGGTCTTAGAATATAAATTTTCATTCTCCTATTGCTTCCCATTATTTCACAAATCTAGGGTGAAGTTGACGATTTTTCAAAAAGTGCTAAAAATGGGTATTTTTAGTCAAATATTTCAAAAAAGTGTTTTCTCCAAATTCCTTTAAACTATGCTCATTAGAAAGAGCATATTTTGAACTATCTAGAAAAGTGGATTTGGTTTTGCAATGCAAGCATATAAGGCCCTAAAAAGTAGCATCATCCTAGAGGCGCATTGGAAGTTTGAACCCATTTTTCTGTCACTCAGATTATACCTAAAATCTTTTATAATGTCTAATAAATGTTTGTTAATGCCTTGGATAAGTGAAATAAGAAGTCCTGATGGATAGGACATAGCTTAAGTCCGAACAGAAAAAGAATAAAAATAGAAACAATGTTATTTCTTAATTGTCCCCCCTCCCACAACTCTCTCTCTCTCTCTCTCTCTCTCTCTCTCTCTCTCTCTCTCTCTCTCTCTCTCTCTCTCTCTCTCTCTCACACACACACACACACACACACACACACACACACACACAACATTATTATAATGTAGAATGAATGTAAATTGTAAAATTTATTTGCACAATCATTAGCTAATTATTAGTAGCATTTTTAATGGACACCGCCAGCTTACTGAAGGAAAATAAGTTGTTGTGGTTTAACCACTGCTAGATTCATTTCACCTGAGAAAACCAGCATCTCCATCACCATAGGGGCTACATTCGAGCATCAACAGCTATGGGTGAGTTTCTTTACACAGGTTTCCAAGCCTGATGAATATCAACAGGAATGGTATATTGCCGGCTAGACGAATTTACTGACGGAGCTGGAATAACTGCAATAATGTGGTGTTATGGAACCCAGCTCTTGTCACTTATTGGTGGTCAATAAAATGAATCTGCTGGACCATGAGGGTGCATAAAGTTTATTAATTCTCCCTTTGTTCAGTGGAAGTCTCACAGATATTTCCAATCCACCAAATATTTTCTTAGATGCATGCAAAATATTGTCCTGGTTGGAGAGCAGACATTAATATGCCTTCTTTAGTTCTCTGACCCATTGTAGCTAGAAAAGATGCTCAATCATTTGAAACTCTGCTGACCTGAATTATTGTTTTATCAATAGGTAAAAAGTGACGATTTTCTCTAGCGCCTGCTACAGTTTGTCCAAGTTTAAACCTCACTTCTTGTGACAATTTTTTTTTTTTTTTTTTTATTTCCCGAATTTCAGCTTTACTGACGAAAACAAATTTTATACCATTAATGTTTTCAGAGCAAAAATGAAACATCTAGGCGAGTAAGATTGAACACTGGAGCCATCACTGAAATTGTGTATGTGAGATATCTGTGCAAACTGTGCTTTTATGTATTTGATGAGCTCCTTGATAAAAACGTTAACTGTACCAGTGTCATGCCGCAAACGATAACTGATAATGCAGGAACTTAAAAGATTCCACTTTCTCATTTTGATGAAAGTAGATAACAAATGGATGAATTGTTGCTTTCCAGTGGAAGCCTTGCGCAGCATCCTGAATAATAAAAGAATAATTTTCCAAAAAATCCATTAGGACAACAAGCTCTTTGTTTTTCAGATGACATTTAAGGCCTTTAAGATGCAGTTATTCCAGCTCCATCAGTAAATTTGTCTGTCTGACAATACACCATTCTTCTTGATATTCATCAGAAAATTAATGTAGCATAGGGTAAGGTGGTACAAATTCGATATAGGTACAATTCTGATCAACATACGTTTTCAGTCTCTTAGTGTTGGTAGCACTTGCCTTTTGTGGCGTTGCAGTGTAGCAGGTTTCTACAGCTCCTCCTGTCTTTTCCAAGAATACAGCACTCTGTGCTAAGGAGATATAATTTTTTTCCTGTAAAGATGTACTTGGAGCTACTTCGTCAAAAGTGCTCTTATAAATGTTCTAGTTTCCACACGCTTGTAAACTCGTTATTGTGCAACGTTTGGTACAGCAAAGTATGCACTGGTGTCCGAAGGAAAGAGTGCTTTTTATGTGGGGAAATGTCAGTGATCAAAATTGTACGAGGAAGTGATCATAAATGTACCTAGTGTGGTACATTTTCTATGTATTTTTCTCGATTCTGTAACCTTTTTTTGTGTTCATACAAAACATATGTAATTGTCTAATATTTGAGTTACATATTCAATAAACATTCAAGAACAAGTGCCATAGTTAAAATTATTTTTTTCTCAATATATTTGCAGTTACAATTACATTTGTCCGAAATGATTGAATTGTACCACCATACCCTATCAAAAATTGAAATAGGTTAGAGCAAACTAAGCAACCTCTGAGTGGCTCCTAATTTTACCCATGGTACTTCAATAATTTTATTATCAGGCTTGGTAACCTGTGTAAAGAAATGCTTATCACGCTTGGGATATCCTGTGGTAAAGGAACCCACCCGTGGCTGTTGTTACCCCTATGGCGATGGGATGCTGGTTTTCTCAGGTAAAATGAAACTAGCAGTGGTTAAACCATAGCAACTCATTTATACACTTCTTTTCCATCAGTAAGGTAGTGTTGTTCATTGAACAGGCTACTAATAATTAGATAATGATTATTGGAAATAAATTTTATGAATTAGAGAGAGAGAGAGAGAGAGAGAGAGGTGGAGGGGGGAGGGGGAACAATTAAGAAATAACATTGTTTCTATTTTTATTCTTTTTCTATTCGGACTTAAGCTACGTCCTATTCATCAGGACTTCTTATTTCACTTATCCCAGGCATTAACAAACATTTCTTAGACATTATAAAAGATTTTAGGTATAATTTGAGTGCCAGAAAAATGGGTTCAAACTTCCAGTGCGCCTCTATGATTATGCTACTTTTTAGGGCCTTAAATGCTTGCATTGCAAAACCAAATACACTTTTCTAGATAGTTCAAATTATGCTCTTTCTAATGAGCATGGTTTAAAGGAATTTGGAGAAAACACTTTTTTGAAATATTTGACTAAAAATACCCATTTTTAGCACTTTTTGAAAAATCGTCAACTTCACCCTAGATTTGTGAAATAATGGGAAGCAATAGGAGAATGAAAATTTATATTCTAAGACCTTATGTTGGTGAGTTATGGTGTGCAAAGTTTCATGTACATCCCACAATTACTTCCGGAGATATAAAAAACTAAAGTTCACACTTTTTTTTACCAGCAATTTTTTCGCCCAACTTTGCCCCAAATTTTCTATATGAAAATTGCTCAGAAATCCTGTTCTTAATATTTTACTTTAAAGAGCCCTAAAAGTTGTATAATATGGCCAAGTTTTGTTTCTTTCATGCAAATACTACCAGAGATATATCATCTCAAAGTTGCTGAAAATTCAAGGACGCACTGTTGGAAGCCGTGCTATGGTCTTAAACAAGTGACTGTATCTCCGAAAGTATTTAATTTCTGAAACGGAAACTTTACCAGTGTTCATTGAGAACATGTGTGATTGTTCATACAAAATTTCATCAAAATCCATGAGGGTCATGTGGGAACTTTTCTCGATATTAGACCACTTGGCACGGAATGGCCCTATTGTGTTTATGTTTGATATGTGAGTAGAGTGGAAGTGTTTGTGTGTTAAGTGTTTGTACAGTAAGGGAATACACAAGGCATAAAACATTTCAGTGTTTCAATCCTTTTTCAAAAATCATAGAATTAGAAATAAAATAAAGTACTTAGAACAGTAACACAATGGATGGTTGAACATTTTCTAGCACCTAATGATGCTAAAGTATGTGACTCTTGCAGAAAAGAGTTATCAACTCTAAAGAACAACAAAGAAACAAATCAAGCCAGTGCTACACTGAACCTAGAGCTTGAAATTTTAAATACTTCTGATTCTGAAAATGACCCTGATTTCAACTCTAAGTCAGATGTCATTGAGACACTTAATGCTTCTCTTCATGAACTGTGTGAATCACCCCTTGATTCAAGAAAAATAAAATCAAAGAGATATGCACTAAAAAAATTTTTCAAAATTAATTCAACCATGAAGCGTAAACTTTTTACTTCTATTCAAGCCTCCTCCTCTGATGAAGCTCATGAAACCCTTGATGATTCAATTTTGAAAAATCTAAAATACCACTTCTCACACTGCACTTCAAGGGACAAAAAGATGATGATATTAACTTGTTTGCCTGATTCATGGAGTGTAAGAAAAATAATGCGATAATTCAATGCTCCAAATTACATGGTCAGGCAGTCTAAGAAAATACTTAAAGATAAAGATATATTAGAGGGCCCTCGCCTAAAACCTGGCAAGAGCCTGCCAATAGAAGTAGTAAGAGCAGTGCGTGATTTCTATGAGAGTGATGAAATCAGCAGGGTTTTAACTGGTAAAAAAGTCTGTGTTTCTGTTAAGTCTGGACTGGAGAAAAAGTCACACTGCCAAAGAGACTAGTTTTATGCAATTTAATGGAGGCATTCTTATATTTTAAAGACAAAAACCTATGTTAAAAATAGGGTTTTCTAAGTTCGCAGAACTAAGACCGAAAAACTGTGTCCTGGCAGGTTCTAGTGGTATGCACTCAGTATGTGTCTGCACAAGCCATCAAAATGTAAAACTTATGTTAGAAAATGCAAAAATTAGCTCAATGACAAATGGTGAACTGCATACGTATAAACACTGTATTGCTAAAGCACTGTGCAACCCTGCCTCCATTAAGTGTTATTTTGGGGAATGTTCAACCTGTCCAGGTACAGATTACAGCAAAAATTTGTTGGAAGAAAAATTCAAAGAAAAAAAGCACCGAAAAAATAATTTTTCGGCAATGGATATCCATCAATAGATGCAACCTGGAGACAATAGAAAAGTCAACTTCAAATTTTATTGAATTTGTTCGTCCAACTTTTGTCTGCATTAATCAGACATGACTTTATTACCAGACAGCAAAGCTCCTTTTTGAACAACATAAAAGAAAATCTTGAAATCTCAGAGTATCTTGTCATGTGTGACTTCTCTGAGAACTACACCTTAGTGATTCAAGATGAAGCACAAAGCTACCACTGGAACAGTGGACACATCTATTTGTGATCTACTATAAAAGAGAGGAAAAAACCAAACATGTAAGCATTGTTATCATTTCTGAGGTTCTAGAGCACAATACTATAGCAGTGTATTGTTTTCAAAGGAAACTGACTGAATTCATGAAACAGAAATTTGGAGACAGTATATCAAAAATATATTACTTTTCTGATGTGTGCGCCGCACAGTACAAAAACCGGAAAAACTTCACCAATCTAAGCTTTCATTCAGAAGACTTTAAAATTAATGCTGAGTGGCATTTTTCAGCCACCATCCATGGGAAAAGTGCCTGTGATGCTGTTGCAGGAACTGTGAAGAGATTAGCTGCCAGAGCCAGCTTGCAAAGGCCCTATGAAGCCCAGATATTTTTGCGGCAAATTTTGTTTACGTTACACAACAAGAGTACATTGAAACTGAGCAGCACTTGCAAAATCGGCTGAAAAAATCTGTGACCATACAAGGCACTCAGAAACTTCATGCATTCATTCCTATCTCTTCTAGTAACAGCAAAATGAAAGTAAAAGTTTTCTCAGAATCGACTGAGTTCAAAATTGAAGTTGTTACAATGATTCAGGATCATTTAAGTTTAGCAGAAATCAGTGGGTATGTGACTGTCGTCTATGACAATAACTGATGGTTGGCCTATGTACTTGAAAAAGATGAAATCAATGATGAAGTGAAGGTTTCTTTTTTACATCCAGCCAGTCCATCATCTAGCTTTTCTCTCCCTACAAAGCAAGATATCCTTCAGCTTCCTGTGACACTTGTGCTAAGTTAAGTTAACCCAGTAACTCCAACCGGCCGAACTTATAATTTATCAAATGAAGAACTGCAGAAAACTACCGAAGTCTTCACCGACTTTGGTAATTTAACCATCTGAAAATATTTTTAAAAAAGGCTGCAAGTTAATTATGTAAGTTTTTTTTTCTGTTATGTACATAGACTTTATTAAAATATTAACCCAGTTACAACACATGAAATGTTTTTACCAAACTTCATGTGTATATTAATCTTGAATTTCACTCAACTAGAATTTTTCAGTTTTAAAACTACGGTACCTAGTTTTAGTGCATAGGCTTCTTTTTCTATTAGTGATAAGTCTAAAAATGATTACATTTATCTTTTAAAAAGAGGTTGTAAAAATTAAATATCATTGATGAAATTTATAGACATATTTCTATTGTTAACTCTCTCATATAATTTTTTCATAAATCTAAGAGACTATTAGACCTTCCGGGACCAATGAGTCATTATTATAGTGAAAATGCTAATGTAAGCATATTTTCAACTGCATGTTTCTATAAGAACCCATTATGAAATTTATACCATCAATTAAGCACTATACAAGGACTATTTGAGAATTTTTTTCAAAATTTTAAAAGTGGCGCATTTTGAGAAATATAAAAATACATTTTTTATTTTGAAATTAATAAAAAAATATATTATGCTCCTTGTAGTGTTATATATTTTTGGAAAGGGCTTGAAAAATGCTTCAAAATGACACCTCTCTTATCTTTCTAGCTTAATTCTGAGAGTCGCTATAGCAGTTTAAAGTTTCAGACACAGGTCGTTTTTTAGAGTTTTTTGGAAACTTTAACAAGGCGTAATTTTGAAACCATTTGACATATTGAGTTGATATTTGGTATTTTTATTTCTCTATATGGGGGTACCAGTATACCAAATTCATTGAAATCAAAGATGTTGAGGTAAAATGACTGTGTTGAGTTCACACGGAATGACTCCAATGTCTTTCTGTAATCTGCCCTGGTAGTGGTCCCAAATACTTGAGCAATGAGGAGAATTAATGTAGCTGCCCAATCATGCTTTATATAGCCTTCTTTATAGGTAACCTAAACATATATGGAATTCTTCTATGAAACCAAAGTTGACAATACACTTTCCCTACATCTGACCTTACATGCTGTTTCCATTACATGTAGCTTACTTACAGATGTATTTAATTAATATGACTGCATCAAGCATCATGTGACTAATACTATATTTGAACATTATCCTGCACAATACCAACATATTTTTCATAATGTGATTTACTGGTAACAATGTATGTTCTTTTGTAGGAAATGATGAGGGTTTTAAGGAAGGGGGTAAGGAGCCATTCCAATCCCGGGACAGGAAAGACTTACTTTGGGTGAAAAAATGGAGTTCTACAGTATGTCTGCCTAAGTGTACTTGTGTCTGTGTAAATGTGTGGGTGTGTGTGCATTTATTTACCCTCCATTTTTTCACCCAAGGTAAGTCTTTCCTGTCCCGGGATTGGAATGGCTCCTTACCCCCTTCCTTAAAACCCTCATCATTTCCTTTTCCCTCTCCTTCCCTTCTGCCTGATGAAGCAGCTAGGCTGCGAAAGCTAGCATTTGTGTGTGTGTGTGTGTGTGTGTGTGTGTGTGTGTGTGTGTGTCTGTGTGTATGTGTGTTTGTGTGTGATTTTATTTATTTTATTTGTTTCTATCGACGAGCCGGTCCATATATATCAGCAAGCCTATCCAACACCACATAAGAACAGCAACCTACATCTGTCTGAATCTGCTTACTGTATCCACCCCTTGATATTCTTCTGTGGTTTTTACCCCCACACTTCCCTCCAAAGCTAAATTCACAATTCCTTGATGTCTAAGAATGTGTCCTATCAATCGATCTCTTCTTTTAGTCAAGGTATGCCACAAATTCCTTTTCACCTGGATTCTGTTCAGTACCTCCTCATTAGTTATAAGATCCACCCACCTAATCTTCGGCATTCTTCTGTAACACCACATTTCAAAAGCCTCCTGTCTGCACTGTTTATCGTCCACATTTAACTCCCATACAACTCTCAACTCCACACAAATACCTTTAGAAAGGACTTCCTTATGATTATTAACTGTTAACAATTTCTCTTTTTCAAGAACAGTTTTCTACCCATTGCCACTCTGCATTTTATATCCTAAGTATTGTGACCGTCTCATGTTATTTTATTGCCCAAGTAACCAAACTCGTTTACCACCTTTATTGGGCTCACCTGTAGACGGGGATACTGCTCATCGGCTTTTACCTGTGACGTCATCGCAGCGCGGTAATTTTAAGTTATGTGTGTGCTTGTAGAAAGCGTGAGTGATTATGTGGTGTTTGACTTAAAGATGATAGTTTGTTTACAAACAAAACAGATTAATATTTTGTGTTTAAAATGTGATCTGTAGCTTCTCTCTGATGTTGCACTAAGACCTGTGATCGATGGTACATTCTGTTCTCTATAATAACTATAGAATATTTGCATCTACAATACAGAAGTATTAAGATATCCCGTATACTGGTTATCCGACATCTTGATAACGTCATGGGTCAAAGCATACTGGTGATATCCCAGTCTACAGTTATGCACTTTGTTTCGTTACCTAATTTAATTCCTTCAACATTGTCTGATTGTCTAAGACTGCATTCCATTACCCTTGTTTTGCTCTTGTTATTGTTCATTTTATACGCTGTCTTCAACACACTGTCCATCCCATTCAACTGCTCTTCCAGGTCCTTTGCTGTCTGTGACAGAATTACAACGCCATCAGAAAAACACAATGTTTTTATTTCTTCACCCTGAACTTTAGTTCCTTCTACAAATTTCTCCTTGCTTTCCTTTATATCTTGCTCAATGTACAAATTGAATAACATCGGAGAAAGGCTACAACCCTGTCTTACTCCCTTCCCAACCACTGCAACCCTTTCATGCCCATCAACTCTGACAACCGCTGTCTGGTTTTTGTGCAAGTTGTAAATAACCTTACGCTCCCTATATTTTACTCCTGCTTGCTTCAGAACTTGAAAGAGTTTATTCCAATCAACATTGTCAAAAGCCTTCTCCAAATCTACAAAAGCTAGAGCCTTCAGTAGCTCTTAGGGAATGTCATCTACTCCAGGGGCCTTGTTTCGACTTAGGTCTTTCAGTGCTCTGTCAAATTCATCTCTCAGTATAGCATCTCCTATTTCATCCTCATCTACTTCTTCTCCCCTTCCTACAACATTGCCTGTAAGTTCACTTCCTTCGTAGAGCCTCTCTATATACTCTTTCCACCTTTCAACTTTCCCTTCTTTGCTGAGAACTGGTTTTCCATCTGTGTCCTTGATATTCATACATCTGTTTTTCTTATCTCCAAATATCTCTCTTATTTTCCTGTAGGCTGTATCTATTTTTCCCTATTTATACATTCTTCTACTGACTTGCATTTGCCTTCTAACCATTCCTTCTTACCTATTTTGCACTTCCTGTCATTCTCATTTCTTAGTCATCTGTACTCCATTTTCCCTGACTCATTTACTGAATTTTTATATTTTCTCCTTTCTTCAATTAAATTTAGTATGTCCTGTGATATCCAAGAATTTTCTTTGTAGATCTTGCCCTCCTACCTATTTTGTCCTCTGCTGCCTTCACTATTTCATCTCTCAATGCTACCCATTCCTCCTCTACTGTTTTATTTCCCCTCATTTCTGTCAATTGTAGCTTAAAGCTCCCTCTGAAATTCTTGAGAACTTCAGGTTCCTTCAGTTTATCCAAGTTCCATCTCCTTATTTTCGTAACTTTCTGCAGTTTTTACAGTTTCAGCCTACAGTTCATGACCAATAAGTTATGGTCAGAGTTTATATCAGCCCCTGTGTATGTCTTACAGTTTAAAACCTGGTTCCGAAATCTATGTCTTACCATTATAAAATCTATCTGGCTTCTCCCGGTTTCACGTGGTCTCTTCCATGTGTACAACCTTCTTTCGTGATTCTTAAAACCAGGTGTTTGCTATGACTAAATTATGTTCCATGCAAAATTCTACCAGGCGGCTTCCTCTTTCATTCCTTTCGTCCAGACCGTATTCACTTACTATCTTCCTTTCCTTGTCCTACTGCCGAATTCCAGTCTCCAATAACAGTTAAGTTTTCCTCTCCCTTAATTGTCTGAATATTTTCCTTTAGCTCCTCATATATTTCTTCGATCTCATCATCATTGGCAGAATTAGTTAGCATATAAACCTGTACTACTGTGGTCAGTGTTGGCTTCATATCTATCTTGACTATGATAATGTGATCACTGTGTTGCTCATAGTAGTTTACCCGCATTCATATTTTCTTATTATCAGACCTACTCCTGTAATACCCCCAACTGATTTTGTATTTATAATCCTGTACTCGCTGACCACATGTACTACTAAAACTTAAATTTTTGGGTTGAGTTGAACTGAAAAATTAGAAACATTTATGGAATCTACTAGACTACTTCATTAAAATCAAGAAATAATCCTATCAGGATTTTAGAATGGAACTTGCCTTAGTAACTATTTACAGAAGTGTATTGTAAAGTATTCTTTTTTTGATAGCCTATAGTCTGTAGGCCTATGGGATTTTTTTTTTTTTTAATTATGAAGCCTCTCCTCCTATATGGGTTTACTTTTTTTTAAATTTAGAGCTTGCTTTAATTCATTACACCAAATAAAAATTTCTGTAATTTCCTAGGAACCGTGTACATAGATTGAAATGGCAATGCAATCGATATATATTGGATGTTTGACTCTCGCTCCGCTACCATTGATGAGAAACCATGATGGTGGAACAGCTGATTTGTGTAGCTAATGCCGATGTTGATTCTTAACTTGATAATTGTATGAAATTTCTTAGCCAGTAATAATTGCAACCAGTTCGAGAATTGGAAAAGTACGTCAGATCCAGTAACTACAGGAGTGTAACAGTTTGTTTTGCGCATTGGAAATTTACCGCATTTACTTAATCAACAACATATATTCATTGTCAATGAAAACACACTTTTCAGCCAAAGCTATGTAATTAGAACGTTCAAAAGGTATCGAACAAGTGAGTGTTATTTTTACGAATGTCACGATTTTAAAGGATGGGGTTAGGCAGGAACCTGAGAGTAAAACTTGTTCACTCACAAGTTAAGGTGTACTTTTAGGTTCCTGCCTAATCATTTAATATCATGACATATTTGTAAAAATCATATCATTCACTTTTTCACTTCCAACAATTTAAGCTGTATTCTCAGATTCCTGCCTAACAACGTCCTTTAAATCATGACATATTCATAAAGATCATACCATTTGATTGTTTCTATATGAATTCCTGTCTGGTATATATCGATTGCGCTGCCGTTTAATTCGATGTACACAGCTCCTACGAAATTACCAAATTATCTCATAGTCATTCTAAATTCTCTCAAAGTCAACAATAAAAAAAAACCTAAATCTAGGCCTTGTAATTTCTTTTACATGCATCTGTCGTGTTCTGTGTATCCTTGGATGAAAAATATAGTTACTAATTTGTGGTTATATTTTACTTACCATCCCAGCTGCCTCGTGTGATAATGTTGGCAATCATGTGATGTTGGCATTAGTCAATTGCTTGGTCTCACATGTTTTGTTATAAATTCGCTGTTTTTCGAGGGCAGTTACTTTTACTGAGTGCGCCAGGGTACATACAAGTATCTGTTAACTATGTAACAGCATTATTTATTTACTTCATGATCTGTACCAAACACTAATCAAGTCATTCTATGTGGATTTCTTAGAATATTTAGGCCTACATCTTGCCAAAAATTTTCTATTGTGTTGTTGATGTTGCCAACATAATCACATGGGGCAACCGGGATGGCAGGCAACATTTTTACCCATTTGTCCTATTGGGAACAACTGTTTGTGGAACCATTTTGGCATTCACATTAATTAGGGTAACCTTTGAAAATATTTTTATTTATTAATTAATTTTTAATGATAAGCAGTACCATAAGCAGTCTGAAGTATTTTCTTGTTATTGCATACCCAATAATGGAGGATAGATAATTCGCCATAAAGAGGTTCGCTGAGCTGCTGGCAGGCATGAAAAATAGACAATCACATTCATACAACTTAAATTTTTGACCATGGGCTTCATCAGAAAAAGAAAGTCATACATTCACAGAGTCACCATCTTCCGCCACTACAATGCATCCTGACTGTGAGTGAGGAGGGAAAGGATACCAGGTAAGGGTGGGGCTGGAAAGTTCCACATTACATGATGGATTGTAAAGGCTCTGATAGGTGGGAATGTGAGATGCAGCATTGAATATAGAGAAGGAAATGGGAGTGAGAGGATAAAGGGGGGATGAGGAGGGAGTGGAGGGATTTGAAATGACAAAAATAATAAAGGGGGGGGGGGGAGTAATTAAGAGGATATTGTTAGGGGCGACACAAAGTTGGAAGGAAGACATGAATTGGACGATGCAGAATATTGAGTGGGGAAGGGGGAAGTGCTAGGCATGAGGTGTAGGGACGGCAAGTTATCTGATTTGATCAGTGGAGCCAAGCTTTGAGCTTAATTGAAGACTGGGATACCACAGATTGGCTTTGACCTATGATGACATTGACATGGTGGTAATGACAAATATACTCATAGCCAATATGTCAAAGTGAAACAATCACAAAAAACACTAACAAACGCTCATATAAACAAATGGAATTTAACATGAAACTTGTAAATTGACACTAATGGGACAAGGGTGGGAATATGGGAGTTTTGGGTGGGGAAAAGAAAAAACGACCAAAAACATTCCAAATATGCAAAATAAATACTGATAAAGACCAAATAACTATACATGGAATCAAATAGTTTAATTGACCTATAAGACACTTCAAATGAAGACTCTGATACCAGCAAACACCCTTGTACAAAATGAAATGATCATATGGCATGTTTGGCCAGGAGATCCCATGTGGGATTGTTGGGCCGCCTAGCACAAGTCTTTTTAATTGATGCCTCTTCAGCGACTTTCATGTCGATGATGATGAAAATAATGTTGACAACACCCAGTTGCCTGCTGGGCCCACTGTCTGCTAGTTAGCGACCCTGCCGCCTGAGCTTAGACTTAACTTATTTCTTGTTGCGCCCTTCTGTAGCATAGGGTCTTGATGAAATTCCTCCACACAGTACGGTTCCTGGCCATCTTCTTAACTTCATTCCAGTCTTATCAACCTCAGTGATTACTTTTTCGATCTTCCTCCTCCAGGTCGTCTTTGACCGACCTCACTTTCTGGTTCCTTGAGTGTTCCAGTCTAGCGCCAACCTCTCAACAGTTCTATCTGGCTTCCTTAGAGTGTGCCTGATCAAGCGTCACTTCCTCTGCTTGATCTTGATATCAATTGGCTGCTGATTGGTCATGGACCAAAGGTCTTCATTTGAAATTTTGTCCGGCCACCTCACATTTGTTATTCGATGCAGACATCTTTTTATGAACTCCTGCAGCTCATTGTTTATCTGTTTTGTAACTTTCTACATCTTGCAGCCGTGAAAAGAATCGATTTAACATTGCTGTTGAAGAGGTGGAGATGTTTCATTTTTTCTGCACGGGTTGAAGCTGGGCAAATGCAGTGTTTGCCTTCCAGATACGACTCTGAACATCTTCCTCTGCTCCCCCATCTGTTGTAACTATGCTTTCAAGGTAGAGGAAGGACTCTACTATCTCAATTTACTGTCAGACTGGTTACGACATCAGGATATATCACCACCTCTTTGGTGTTGTTTGTGTTGATTATTAGATCTGCACGTTCTGCTTCCTTCTGCAACCTGTTCAGTTTGTCTTTTATATCCCTGTACTGCTGTGCCATAAGACAAATATTGTCTGCAAAATCAAAATCTTCAAGTCTCTCTCTTGTCCTCCTTGGAACATCCCTCTTCTGTCCTCCCATTACCCTCCTCTTAATGCTCTCCAGGACTAACAGGAACAGAGTGGGGGAAAGAACACAGCTGTCTCTCTCCAGGGGACTCGGTAGAAAGAAGGCAACATCCCAGTTGTGTAGATCTCAACATTAAACTCCGACTTACCCTAGATCAACCAAATAATCATGTGGAAGACCCTAGGGGAATACAGAATTCCTACAAAAATGATTACGATCATTAAACAGTATAAAAACGGTATTGAATATTTCAGTTAACCTATACTACACCTAAAACCAACACAAACAATACCAATTAAACCCCATGCAAATCCCGTCAACATTAAAATGGTATCAAATACTTATATTGACATATATATAATAATGGAAAGTCCAGGTTGGAATTAATAATATAGTAAGGGCAGTTTACAACTCACCGCAAAGACGTGGCAACGAGCTGTGAAGGGCACGTACAAAAGACACACACATACAACACTTTCAGCTTTCGGCCATGGCCTTCTTCAGAAAATCACGCAATCACACAGGCACGCAACACAGTGTGGCAGACAGCAGCCGGAGGTGATGGTTGTATGACTGTGTTGTGTGCCTGTGTGATTGCGTGAGTGTTCTATTTCTGAAGAAGGCCATGACCGATAGCTGAAAGTTGTATGTGTGTGTCTTTTGTATGTGCCTGTTGCAGTTTGTCGCCACGTCTTTGTGGTGAGTTGTACCAATTCAACTTCCCCTACCCCCAAGAAACAAACAACAAAGAAATGTGTGATAGGTAATACAAATGTATTCCAAGTCATGATAATTTGCAAGCCTTTTTGCACGGCGGTATTCCTGTCGATATATATCGAACGTCGTAGTATCACACCATAGCAAACAATCAGGTGTCACTTTATGGCGACCAATAACATTGCGTGTTTCACATGAAGTACATTTGACATAGTATATATTGTTGAAATGAGATAGAATGGCTGGCCAGTACTTACCATTGTGCTGTACCGCCGATAGTAACACAAAATGAAAAAACAGAAAAAAAGGGACAAAGGGACTAGTATTTATGAGAGTAATTAATGCATTAATTAAACACTTTATAAGCACTAAATAACAGAATTTTAATATGTTAACCACTGTTGCGAATGGGAACCTGTTGGCATATGTTTAATGTAGCGCACATTTAATAATGAATATTGAATGTTTGATATAGTGTTTCTGAACCAGAGATTTGGGCTCTACGCGCCCTTACCGGTACGTACAAAAAAAAAAAAAAAAAAAAAAAAACACACACACACACACACACACGCACACACACACACATACACACACACTCTTCTTGTTTTACATATAATTAACCTTCTTAAGGCTACACTACAGAACGCTTTTTTTAAAGTCAAAGGTTTGGTGTAGGTTAAACAAGGTGAGGGTGCATAGCACCCAAATCTCCGGTTCAGAAACACTATATCGAACTATCGTTCGATACTACGGCGTATGATACTACGACGTTCAATATATATCGACGGGAACATCGCTGTGCACAAAGCCTTGCAAATTACCCAAGTCACAGCTACTTGTAAAAATTTTACTTATTTATTTCTCTTTTAATATTTCATATGTAATGCACAACCAGTTTCGATGTACTATGCCATCATTCTCAAGTGCTCCACAATAAGAAAAATTTATAAAAATACAAAGTTAAGGCAAAAATATAAAATAAGATGCATTACAATTTTGGAAATGGTCAGAAAAATGTTATAAAATATGATCCTGTAGGTATCATTGTGGCCAACAGTTGTTTTTTGACCAAGTTTTACAATAGCCTGTGCTTTAGAGTGGTCAGTCTTATTGAAACTAAAAATATAAAATGAAAAATTGTGTATTATCCTGCCTCCTATTATTAAACTGGTAGTGCATTATCATTAATATTCTACAAATTCCTCTCTTTTTTTTATATTTACATGTATAAAACTGAATATTAATGATGATGCATTACCAGTTGAATAATAGGTGGAAGGATAATACACAATTTTTTTTTTTTATTTTTAGGTTGACTAGGACTGCCCACTCTAAAGCACAGGCTACTATACAGCTTGATCGAAAAACAACTGTTGGCCACAATAATACCGACAATATCATATTTCATAACATTCTTCTGATCATTTCCAAAACTGTAATGTGTCATATTTTATATTTTCATCTTAACTTTGTATTTTTATAAATTTTCCTCATTGTGGAGCACTTGAGAATGACGGCATAGTACTTTGAAACTGGTTGTGCATTTCATATGAAATAGACTTATTAAAAGAGAATAAATAAATAAATAAATAAAATTTTCACTAGCAACTGTGGCTTGGAATACATTTGTATTCCCTATCACATAATTTATTCCCATTGCACTCCTGACTGACATTATGTCAGATTATAAGAAAGAAATACTATCAACACCTTTGTTTTACTCTTGTTAATGTTCACCTTATATCTTCCTTTCAAAACACTGTCCATCCCATTCAATTGCTCTTCCAGATCTTTTGCGGTCTCTGACATAATTACTATGTCATCGGCAAACCACAATGTTTTTATTGGTTGTGGAAATAAAATCCACTACCAGTCACAATTATTGGCAGTTTATTAAAACACAACCAAACCGGTACGTCGTAGTATCACACCATAGCAAACAATCAGGTGTCACTTTATGGCGACCAATAACATTGCGTGTTTCACATGAAGTACATTTGACATAGTATTTATGTATTAATTGTGACTGGTAGCGGATTTTATTTCCACAACCTATAAGGAACAGTCATGGAGTTCAACATCCATAATGGATAAAATTCACTTAATGTTTTTGTTTCTTCTCCCTGCACTTTAATGCCCTCTCCAAATTTCTCCTTCCATTCCTTCACTCCCTGCTCAATGTACAGATTGAACAACATTAGGGAAAGGCTACAACCCTGTCTTACTCCCTTCCCTGCGTCCCTTTCTTGCCCTTCGACTCTAATAACCGCTGTCTGGATTTTGTATAGGTTGAATATAACTCTTCGCTTCCTATATTTTACCCCTGATACCTTCAGAATTTGGAAGAGTGTATTCCAGTCAACATTGTCAAAAACTTTCTCCAAATTGACAAACGCTAAAAACATAGGTTTTCCTTTCCTTAGCCTATCTTCTAAGATAAGTCGTAATGTGAGTATGGCCTCTCGTGTTCCTACATTTCTCCTAAATCCAAACTGATCTTCCCCGAGATTGGATTCCACAAGTTTTTCCATTTATCTGTAAATAATTCGTGTTAGTATTTTGCACCCATGACTTATTACTCTGATAGTTCTGTAATTTTCAAACTTGTCTGCACTTGCTTTCTTTGGAATTGGAATTACAATATTCTTCCCCTGTCTCATACATCTTGCATAACAGGTGGTACATTTTTTTCACGACTGGCTCTCCTAATGACATCAGCAGTTCAGACAGAATATCATCTACTCCAGGGGCCTTGTTTCGACTCAAGTCCTTCAGCGCTCTGTCAAATACGTCTCGCAGTATCATATCTCTTATCTCATCATCCTCCACTTCGTCTTCCATTTCTAGAATACTGCTTTCAAGTTTATTTTCTTTGTATAGGCCCTCTATATATTCCTTCCACAGTTCATCCTTCTCCTCTTTGCTTAGTACTGGTTTTCCATCTGAGTTCTTGATATTCATACAGCTGCTTTTCTTGTCTCCAAATATCTCTTTTATTTTCCTGTAGGCGGTATCTATCTTTCCCCTAGTTATGCATTCTTATATGGTTCTGCATTTGTCCTCTAGCCACTCCTGCTTAGACAGTCTGCACTTCCTGTCAATCTCATTTTTCAGACGTTTGTACTCCCTTTTTCCTGTTTCACTTGCTGAATTTTTATATTTTCTCCTCTCATCAATTAAATTCAGTATATTTTGTGTTATCCAGGGATTTCTATTAGGCCTTGTCCTTCTTCCTATATGGTCCTCTAACCCTATCTCTCAGAGCTACCCATTCTTCTTCTACTGTATTACTTTCCACCGTTTCAGCCAATCCTTGCCTAATGCTCCCTCTGAAACTCTCAACCACCTCTGGTTCCTTCAATTTGTCCAGGTTCCATCTCCTAACCTTTCTACCTTTCTGCAGTCTCTTAAGTTTTATTCTGCAGTTCATAACCAATAACTTATGGTCAGAGTCTATATCTGCCCCTGGTATGTCTCACAGTTTAGAACCTGGTTTCTAAATCAATTCCTTACCATTATAAAGTCAATCTGGTACCTTCCAGTGTCTCCTGGTCTCTTCCACGTATACAGCCTTCTTTCACGATGATTGACCCAAGTGTTGATTATCATTAAATTGTGCTCTGCGCAATGGAATGCAATGTCAGAAAATCAGGCGATGCTGAAGGAATTAGATTAGGTAATGAGACAATAAAAGTAGTAGATGAATTTTGTTATTTGGGTAGCAAGATAACTTCTGATGGCTGAAGTAAAGAAGATATAAAATGCAGAATGGCTATAGGAAGAAAAGCATTTCTAAAGAAGCAAAACATCCAATATTAATTTAAATGTTAGGAAGTCCTTTGTGAAAGCATTTGCATGGGAGTGAAACGTGGATGATAAGGAATTTAGATAAAAAGATGATAGAAGCTTTTGAAATGTGGTGCTACAGACGAATGATGAAAAGTAGATGGGTAGATCACGTAACTAATGAGGAGGTGCTTAACCAAATCGGAAAGAAAAGGAGTTTCTGTCATATACTGACTAAGAGAAGGGATAGATTGGTTGGACACATTCTGAGACATCAAGGAATTGTCAACTTAGCATTGGAAGGAAGTGAGTGGGGTAAAAATCGTAGAGGGAGACCGAGGAACAAATATAGTAAGCAGATTCAAAAGGATGTAGATTGCCGAACGTATTCTCAGATGAAGGGACTTGCACAGAACAGGGTAGCGTGGAGAGCTGCATCAAACCAGTCTGCGGACTGAAGACGACAACAACAACAACAACTATCAACATGACAGTTATTTCAAATGTTCCATTCTAAGATAATCTTCTTACCACAGCCACTATTGTATTTTCATATTCATTGGCTTTGCCAGCTCACAACCAAACTGTTGTCTTCCAACCTAATCTAGACCTTGCACTATGCTACAGATAACTCTGTCACCACAACCAGTTTTTTGCTTTTCACATTTGTTAGCTTTGTGAAAGCAATAAACACACCACACAACCTTCATGGAATACGATATGTTGCCAACCTACTCACACTTTGGAAATGCTGCTGAAAATACCCCTTACAATGATCTGAACTGTAAGTAAACATCCTCAGCTACCAACAACTCCAATAGAAACTATACTATAAAAACTCTCCAAATGTAAAAACAATTTTAAATAACTTACCAAAAATTTGTCCCAGTATACAAAACTCTGTGTAGAAAATAGACACACACACACACACACACACACACACACACATACACACACACACACACACACACACACATTTACCCCCCACCCTTCTTCCACACTACTCTCGTTAGCTTCATTGGTTGCCGACATCTTGTGCACTGCACATAAGCAGCTGTAACACCAAGCAGCTGAAGACATTTTATCATTGCCAACAGTCTCGCTGCAGTGTATCATGCAGCAAGAAAGAATCGTGACGTGCTGAAGTGTAACGTACGGTGGTGGCAGTGTAGTGAGTTAATGTTGACAATGAAATGTGCTCTTTACGACAATACTTAATTTTCTAATAGGACAAGAGAACATACAAGAACATATTAGACATAGAGCAGAGCAGGAACAGCTTTAATCATTTACTTCCATATCAACACAAAGGATTAATTAATGCTGTTCTTTCTCTATGGTTGATAGGATCTTGTATATCCCCTTGTCTGATCACTAAATTAATTATCATTATAGAGGGAACATTTAGTTGTCAACATTAGCTCTTGCACCATTTTGTGACAAAACATTAATGTCAAACAATGAAATGCGTTCATTTATTCAGTGTAAGAAACCAGCAAATCTCATTAGATATTGCATCCGCATACTATCATGCAATTGTCGAATCATATTGACACAGAACTTCTGCCATTTTCATCTGTTGCGAACAGCAACATACTAGTCGGCCAACATAGTAAGTAAAATTTAACACATCATTATTATTATTGTTATTACACATTTATTTGTAATTGGTAATTAGAGTTACAGCTGTAATGAACATCTTCGTGTTCCAGCTTAAGTCTAAGGTTTGTCAAGTTCTTTGTATGTTTAAAATGTCCTTGCCCTAAACCTCCTGTTAATATGGAGGGTCCATAATTTCATCATTTTTGATTTTGGCATTTTAGTGTCAGTTACTTCATCCATTTATCATTTCTTGTGGCTTTTGTGGCTAAAGTCTAGTTCATGGGCAGGGGGAGTGTTGGTGGTGGTTCTGTAGTGTGTTTAGATTAGCAACACTCCACTGTTTGCGTAACCAGTAGGTTCGTTTGAGTGGCCCAAATGCTGATAGTTTAATGATAGTTACTGATGATTTGGAAGGCCTCAACTGCGCATGTGCGCTTTTTGACAGTTTCCAAATCCGAAGTCAACTCGAACGCTTATTTAACTTGTTTTGCAGTTTGGCCACCCATAGCACTAGTTGGCACCTTTGCTCTCTTCAGAATTCGCCCAACGTGTTTGTCTTATTCACCGTACCCATTAACCACTTTAAACCATGCAGATAATTTGTTAAATTCTTCATACTGCACCTTACATTATAAATCATTTGAATGTGAAACAGTAAGCTGCAGTATTTCTCACTAATATTTCTCCCAATTATAAATAATGTAGCAAATTCACCTGACAAAACCACATACAAAAATGAGGTAAATTAGGATCGTGGTGTGTGAAAGGAATTTTCGGTAACATACAACTTCATATGCATTTTGTCCCATTATTATGAGTTACAAAAAAATTTTAAAAATGAAACACACATATGCAGGTGTTGTGCAAGAATTATCATCTTACATGATTTTCCCATAAGTTGCACATTTAGTGTAGGAACATCCACATTGGCACTAATAGATTTCTATAATAACCACAAGGAGAAACAGATGGAAGCAGTAATTGTCAGACACTATAGTGGCACATATAAAGCTACATGTCGGTTATAAAAATCTTATAGGTGCCAATGCCTGTTCACGTTATCCTCATGTGTCAACCATATCATTAACAGATAGCACAGAAAATCTCAGTAGGACTATTTTAACTTCATTTTCAGGTGAATATATCACAATCCAAATAGTAAACACATATGCATTCATCTTTAAATTTGTGTGTTATGAAAATTTCCACAACTTTCATTTATAATCTGTATGGTTGTAATAAAAAGGAAATGTACTGTATTAGAAGACCACATAAGTTGAAAAAATGCCTGTCTAATATACAAAACTCAGTTTTACAGGTATTTAACATTGTGTGAACAGAAAAAACTATAAACTCTTCACAAATGTGCATGTTTGTCATTTGGAGCAAGTTTGTTAAACGCTTTGAAGTCAGTCAGAGAACGGTTTTACAAAAATCTGCTTACTTAAATAAATGATTTCAAACTATCAACTCCGCCACTCAAACACCTCATTGGTCAGTCAGATCTCACCAGAAAGAGTCAGAAGAGCCACTCAAATGCCTCAAACTGTTTCTGATCGTTTGGAGCACCACTTGAACGAACCTAGTGACCTACAACTTTGATGTGATCTATGACAAGAGAGAAACAATGGATGAATTTAAAGAAACTGGTCTTATTTGTTGTTTATGCAACTATCTTTTATGCCTTTCCCATCTTGTTTGTGTTATTGGCATCTACTGATTGATGATGATGGCTCTCCAATATATATCACCATACTGTATTTATTAAATAATCAGTACCCCACAGGGCCCACACAGTTGTTTTGTGGGCACATGTGTGTGGTGCGCATGGGTCCCTGAGCCATTCCACGTTTCCTTCCTATTTTTCCAGGCTGCATTACCTAGCCCAATTCTCATCCCTCCCGTCGTAATTCCTCTCCCGTCGTAATTCCTCTCCCGTCGTAATTCCTCTCCCGTCGAAATTCCTCTCCCGTCCTAATCCCTCTCCCATCCCTAGGTGTTTCCTTTAAAATGGCCCACCTATTCCTATGGTTCCCTTAATGGTTGTAGTTATTTTTCGCCTATTCCCTGTTTACCCCTAATTTTGGCCCAGTTTGGTCCCTGTCAGGGTTTGACCTCTACCACAAAATTTCAGTTACCTGTGTAAGGCATTTGGGGGAAGAACTCCTGACCTAGCCCCTAAGGTGTGGATCGTGCACCCCCCCCCCACCCTCTTCCTTTCTGGCACCCCCAGAATAACAAGGCCATACAGCAGCATTAGTAGTGACGTCACCCAGAGGTCCACGGACACTCGACTGATGCTAACGCTCGTCTGTTCGTCATACAAAAAGGATCATTTATGCGCGTGTATATGTGCACTACACATTGTAGTTACATATATCTTCTTAAATTTATATGCAAAGACCAAATTATATAGCCTATGAGCTTGTAAAGAGCAGAAAAGTTAATAATGAAATATTGATTACAGTATAAGTTCAATCAGTTGAGGAACTTTGCAACTCTTACAATTTCCAGAACACTAGTTACTGTAACTGTAAGATTTTCATACCTTTAGTTTTAGGCCTATACTTGTATTTAAAAGTAAACATTTAGACTGTTAATAATATAAAGAAGTATCACAAGAGGCGAGAAATGCTAAGTGGCAATTGACTAACAGTTTCAATACATTATACATGTACATAATCTATAACACTGTCATACAGCAGAACCTTTACAGCTGTCTTTTACCCTAAGATATAAGGAGTATATGTTATCTTGCAAAACACCTGACTATTATGAATTTACTCATTTGTTGAAGGTGAGGGCTCTTTTGAAGAATTTCTGCAACTGTATCTCCAGTAATATGGAAAGGGAACAACAATGCACAGACATCAAACACTTCTTATCATAGACATCACTAAACCATTTGTTTGGCACTGATCTTTTCTGAAGAAATGTCTGACAATTTGAAGATCACTCTGCTACTGAAGGTATACTTCTAGAAGCAGTTTGAAAAGTATTATCACAAGTAGTAAGTAATGAAAAACAACCAAGGGCACCAGACCTAATGATGTGGGGAAAAGGCTGAGGTTTCTTTACTTACCATTTTCAGTCTCCCTAAAATTTCCTGTCTTTGTCACATCGAAATCACAGAGCACAAGTCTTGTTAATGTTATCTGCTACTTACAAAGTGCTTTTTCTCTTTGGAATACCTGACAATATGTTCACTCTGATTCTGAGTACTTGAAGTAGGCATATATCACATATAGTAAGAAATTCATGCAAAAATTAAAGTAAAATGACACTAATGGGACAAGTGCGGGAATGTGAGGGTTTTGGATGGGGACAGTTTATGCGGGAAAATACGACAAAAAGCCAACCAAAAACACAGGGAAATATTATTTAAAACCCACACGAAACTACGTGAAATAAACAAAAACAACCCGAAAAAACAATACATGGAATCGTTCTCTTGATCTGCTAATCAAATGAAGAATTCAATACTAATCAACACTTGCCAAATAGCATTAAAATACTATTGTATACTTGAATTAATCTATAATACACATAAAATCAAGAAAATTATACCAATCATGGCCCTCCCAGTTCCCATCATCATTAAAATGGTATTGAATACTAAAATTGACCTATAATACACCTAAAATGAAGCTGGTGATTCAATGACATTATTTTACGATGCAAGTTCACCCATTTGCTTTAACCAATGACATCAACATGTTGGAAAAACCTTAGGCCTATACAGGATAATATCTTAATACTTACCCCTTTAATCCATGACTTTTTATTTGAAGCTATAAAAAGCACCGTGATTAATGTATAGTGTGTATATATACTGAGAAAAATATTGAAAAAAATATTCCTTAAAATTATGCACTACTAACAACAAAATGTTCATAGCTGCTTAGCAACCGGTATATAGTGCTTTCATGATGTACACAATGTAGTCTTGCCACTATTATGCCTGTCATATTTCTAGAAAGTAATTGATGTTGCAACAGTAGTATGTGATTGACTACTTTTACATGGAAAAGAAGGAATACCAATGTAAACAAACACACATGTAAGGAGTAACTCAATGCAGCTAACTTTCGAAATGATTCAGTAACACTCTGCAATTTATAATTTCTAGGACGATCTACTAGCATATGTAACACTGTGTGTACAATCAGCTACAAATGAATTTGTGGTAAAATATTGATCATTTTGAGAGATAATGGGAAAAATAAGCTATGTAGCTGATCAGCTACACTATGCATTAAAGGATTATATATCATGGATAATAAATAATCTGTATTTATCCTCATTTTGAGAGATAATGGGAAAAATAAGCTATGTAGCTGATCAGCTACACTATGCATTAAAGGATTATATATCATGGATAATAAATAATCTGTATTTATCCTCATAAATTATAGATTACAACAACAGAATGTACCATTGAACACAGGCCTCAGTCCAAAAATTTGCTCTTTCAGTGCTCACTTGCAAAGAAAAAAGAACTTTCTGTTAACCTTACCATCAGAGTGAAATACAGATCACTTTTGAAACACACAATCTTAATCTATAATCTGAATCTTACGCAAAATTTGTCAAGAACACCAACAAAAACCATAAAATATCCAATATGTAATATCCACCACAAGAGAGCGCCACTCGATACTTACACACGCCCCTATAAATAAACACATCTCAAAACTACCTCGCATGTGATGACATCATACAACACAACATGCCAACGCCATGAGTCAAAGCCGATAGCTGGAATTGCATGCTATAAATGACCCCCAGACTCTACTTTGTCGTGGCCTTGCATCGCCTCTCGATCGTTGACCACTTGTTTGATAACATAGCGCTGGCCGGCACACCAGTGGGACTTGTGCAGCTAAAACATGTACTGCACACTATGGGATAACACTGGCTGTGGTGCAGAAATTTTCAGAGTCACCCCTTCCCTTGTGCTACTAGTTACTAGCATCTGGTCCCTCTTCCTGCTTCCCACCTCCATCCCCTCTACGTCTCGTCGTAGCGGCTGAACAATGGTGTCCTCTAACATTCCAATATGAAACTGATACCAGTGTAGACTTTCCTTGTTAAATGTGCAGATGTCCACTTTCTTGTGTAAAAGACTTCACCAAGTTGTCTACAGAAGTTAAACAATAAATTAAAGATCCCAGAAAACCCTACTGCAATTTAAGAACATAAAATACCAAACATTGCATCTAAATTACATGTTGATGAAGGATACATAACTTGAAAATTATGAATCTTTGTTTGCAGTATGGTAGGCAGTACTACTTATTATAAACAGATCTCACTTTTTAAAGTGCCAGAATTAAAAATGCTTCTACAAGAGAACAAGGTGAATTGTTTATGTCAGAGTTAAACATGTTGTTGTTGTTGTTATGGTCTTCAGTCCGGAGACTGGTTTGATGCAGCTCTCCACCCCACTCTATCCTGAGCAAGCCTTTTCATCTCCTCATAAGAACGGCAACCCACATCCACTTGAATCTGCTTACTATACGCGTCTCTTGGCCTCCCTCTGCGATTTTTACCCCACACACTTCCCTCCAATGCTAAATTTACGATTCCTCGATGTCTAAGAATGTGTCCTACCAAGTGATCCCTTCTTTTAGTCAGGGTATGCCAAAAATTCCTTTTCTCACCAATTCTGTTCAGTACCTCTTCATTAGTTATGTGATCTACCCACCTAATCTTCAGCATTCTTCTGTAACACCACATTTCAAAAGCCTCTATTCTCTTCCTGTCCGCACTGCTTATCGTCCATGTTTCACTCCCATACAAGGCAACACTCCACACAAATGCCTTCAGAAAAGACTTCCTTACCCTTAAATTAATATTCGATGTTAGCAAATTTCTCTTTTTCAAAAATGCTTTTCTTCCCATTGCCATTCTGCATTTTATATCCTCTGTACTGCGACCATTGCATGTTATTTTACTACCCAAGTAACAAAACTCATCCACCACCTTCATTGTTTCGTTACCTAATCTTATTTCTTCAGCTTCGCCTGATTTTCTAAGACCGCATTCCATTATTTTTGTTTTGCTCTTGTTAATGTTCATTTTGTACGCTCTCTTCAACACACTGTCCATTCCATTCAACTGCTCTTCCAGGTCGTTCGCTGTCTCTGACAGAATTACAATGTCATCAGCAAAACGCAATGTTTTTATTTCTTCCCCCTGAACTTTAATCCCTATTCCAAAATTTTCCTTGCTTTCCTTCACCGCCTGCTTGATGTACAAATTGAATAACATCGGAGAAAGGCTACAACCCTGTCTTACTCCCTTCCCAACAGATGCTTCCCTTTCATGCCCTTCGAGTCTAATAACTGCGGTCTGGCTTTTGTACAAGTTGTAAATAACTCTCCTTTCCCTGTATTTTACCCCTGATGACTTCAGAATATGAAAGAGTGTATTCCAGTCAACATTGTCAAATGCTTTCTCCAAATCTACAAAAGCTAAAAATGTAGGTTTACCTTTCCTTAATCTATCTTCTAAGATAAGACGTAAAGTGAGTATTGCCTCCCGGGTCCCTACGTTCCTCCTGAATCCAAACTGATCTTCTCCGAGGTCAGCTTCTACCAGCTTTTCCATTCTCCTGTAGATAATTCGTGTTAAAATTTTGCAACCATGACTTATCAAACTGATGGTTCTGTAATTTTCACACCTGTCTGCGCCTGATTTCTTTGGAATGGGGATTATTACATTTTTCTTAAAGTCTGAGGGCATTTCGCCTGTCTCATACATCCTACACACCATTTCAAATAGTCTTGTCATGGCTGGCTCTCCCAGAGACTTTAGTAGCTCTGAGGGTATGTCATCTACTCCTGGGGCATTGTTCCGACCTAGGTCTTTCAAGGCTCTGTCAAATTCATCTCTCAGTATACTATCTCCTGTTTCATCTTGATCTACTTCCTCTTCCCTTCCTACAACATCGTCTCTAAGTTCATTTCCTTTGTAGAGCTGCTCTATGTACTCTTTCCACCTTTCAGCTTTCCCTTCTTTGCTGAGAACTGGTTTCCCATCTGAGTTCTTGATATTCGTAGAATTGCTTTTCTTGTCCCCAAATGTCTCTTTGATTTTCCTGTAGGCGGTATCTACTTTTCCCCTTCTTATACATTCTTCTACAGATTTGCATTTGGCTTCTAGCCACTCCTGCTTAGCCATTTTGCACTTCCTATCAATCTCATTTCTTAGTCATCTGTACTCCATTTTGCCTGTTTCATTTACTGAATTTTTATATTTTCTCCTTTCATCTATTAAATTTAGTATTTCCTGTGATATCCAAGGATTTTTTGTAGGTCTTGCCTTTCTACCTATTTTGTCCTCTGCTGCCTTCACTATTTCATCTCTCAATGCTGCCCATTCCTCTTCTACTGTTTTATTTCCCCCTGTTTCTGTCAATTGTTGCCTAAATCTCCCTCTGAAATTCATCAGAACTTCACGTTCCTTCAATTTATCTAGGTCCCATCTCCTTATATTCCTACCTTTCTGCAGTTTTTTCAGTTTCAGCCTACAGTTCATGACTAACAAGTTATGGTCAGAGTCTATATCTGCCCCTGGGTATGTCTTGCAGTTTATAACCTGGTTCCGGAATCTATGTTTTACCATAATAAAATCAATCTGATACCTTCCGGTGTCTCCTGGTCTTTTCCAAGTATACAACCTTCTTTTGTGATTCTTAAACCACGTGTTTGTTATGATTAAATTATGTTCCGTGCAAAATTCTACCAGGCGACTTCCTCTTTCATTCCTTCTGCCCATTCCATATTCACCTACTATTTTTCCTTCTCTTCCTTTTCCTACTACCGAATTCCAGTCTCCCATCACAATTAAGTTTTCTTCTCCCTTAACTGTCTTAATAATTTCCTTTAGCTCCTCATATATTTCTTCGATCTCATCATCATTGGCAGAGCTAGTTGGCATATAAACCTGTACTACTGTTGTCGGTGTTGGCTTCGTATCTATCTTGACAATGATAATGCGATCACTGTGCTGCTCATAGTAGTTTACCCGCTTTCAAACATGTAAAAAGGAGAATCAGCTTCTCAACTAATATGGCAGCTTGCAAAACAATTAATTAAAAAAGTCTTGACATATTCACTTTTGTTTTATGGATAGTCTTAAAACCCCAGCCCATCGAGTTCTCGGGGTGTGTGTCAACTTCATTGATAATGCATGACGTGAAAAATGTAATTGTTGGATGATGATGTGTCATGTGTCATATTTGTTATTTTAGTTAAGACAAAGCACAGTATTTCATGAAGTGGTATGTCAAATGATATAACACTACGTTATGCACTATGCGACACAAAGTGAGTTATTAGTTTATAAAAAGTGTGATTTGTTGTGCTACATTACGACATTATTGCAAAAGAGTTGCTGTTAGATGGTGACTCTATGGTGCAGAGAGTAAAGTGCTGGACTGTGAAGCAAAGAAGCAAAGGGTCCTGTGTTTGAGACCCTCCACGTTTGTTTATTTTAAATTGTAAATAATGTTCAACTACTTTCTAGATTTATTGAGTAATAGTGATGCAGAATTTTCTGTTGCTCTGTATATACTGTGTAAACCTCTGGCCAGAGCTAGTTCATTGTATGCTCTTGTAGGTCTGTGGCAAGTGCTGAATAAAGTATTGCTGAGTTCAAACCAATGTTCTTCCGTCAACTAGCTACATCCTACGACAGCACTACATGACATTATTTCGCTGGAGGTTTTGGGTACTGCTAACTTCGGATCCTAACCATACTCATCCCATCAGGTCATGACAGACCCTCATTTACATGGTGAGAAGCTAGAGTTCGAACCGTACTTTACCGAGTGGAAGTCGTCAGAGACTGAAGAAGAGGAGATGAATAACATAATGTCAACAATTTCCTACATGTGAGGCATCCTTCAAAGTTCTCTGGCAGTGAAGATCAAGAACCAAATAAGTGGTTAAAGGAATGTTGACCATATTTCTAAATTCAACAACTGAGATGCACACTATGCCTGGCAAACGTCTATTTCTATTTGGAAGGAACTGACAAGCAGTAGTATGAAAATGTTGAGGAAAACAGACAAACTGGGTGGTATTCCAGTTGGAACTGCAGAAATTCTTTGGAGATGCACAGAGGCAGAAAATGGAACCAGAAAAAATAAATAAATATATATATAAATAAATAAAAGTGGGGAGAGGTAGAGTGCGGTGTCAAGGTGCGACTATGGACTATGAAATCATACATTCAAAATGTCTTAGGACTGTGTTACATCTAGTTGACCCTGAGATGAAGAAGGAAGTAGAGCAGCTAATCTTATGAAAATTATTGCTGAGTAACAGGCACTACTGAAGGAGATTTAGACAGCCAATAACTTCATAAAATAGTGCCATTAATTTGAGTTGATGTATCAAAAAGTAATTGAATGTAACAAGTGCAAATTACTTCCAAATGTTGTATCAATGGCTCCCATGGAGGAAGAAATGTAATTTATCAAACGGTTAGATCAGAAGTTCAAAAGGTGCTGAGAGTGCGAGCTGAGCCAAAAACACACACACTTCAGTAGATTATGGAGGAAGCAGAACAAATGCTGGCTTCATTCGCTTACCATCCAGTTCCATAGAAAACAGTAAAACTGTTGAAGCCCAGGTGGGTTTACACTCTTACAACACAGTGTGAGGAACATGTTTGTGCCCCAAACCAGACTGATGTTTGGAGGGCCCTGGACAACCAGTCAGTATGTTTTCAGTGTGCATTTGTCATGTGGTGTGCTACTGCTAGGTGTGGTGACAAATATTTGCTGATCCCTGTGCTGACAGGCTGCAAGCAGGCTTATGCCAACACCAACCCTAGAATGAAGTAGTAGTACAAGCAGTGGCACAGCCAGGATTTGGTTCGGGCGGAGGGGGCTATTTTTTTTAAATTAAGCCTATTGATCTATGACTTATTTTTACACCTTTTATAATTTAACCAATGATACTACGAAAACAATTGCACAATAAATAAAATGAGTAGGCTTGTATTAATTTGTAAGTGGAAGAGGAGTAATGTGGTGGAAATGGAGTGTATATAATCAGCTCGTAAAATAATTAAGCAGCTTCTATGTTACTAGCCAAATTGAACTAAAATAACACCATTGTTGTTCATAAGATTCCACTTGGTGGCACTGCTAACCTGCTAAGCAGATGGTCGATATGAACAATCGGCACACAACTTCAGCATAGCAGCAACAACAGCGGCACCTTCAAAGTTGGTCACGGCGACATTAAAGCCACTCACAGGGACAGCAATACATATTCTCAGTGGCGGTAGCATGTTGGCAACCCATTATCACGTTCACTAGTTCTTGGCAAATTATAGTTACATTGTGATTTATGCCATGTGTACTATTTCAAATTTCCAGTGCCAACCTGTTTAAAAAATAAAAAATGAAAATAATACAATTAAAAAATCTTTGGGAGGTGCTGGGGGAGGGATTCAGCCCCATTAGCCCCTCCCCCACCCTCCCCGGTGGATGCACCACTGAGTACAAGAGATTTTATTTTCAGGAATACATAGATCACCATGAAACCTTCTTCATGGCTCACACTAACAGCTTCTGGGACTGTATAATTAAAGAAGCCATCAAAATTGAAACCACTGACAACAAACACCCTTAACTGAGATGGCAGCCTGCAGCTCAGTCAAACCACTTGGCATTGGCTAAGGAATGCTTTTCTGAAAGCTTGTGGAGTTTTAACCACTTGATGAGGACAGAAACCTGAAAACTTCTTATTCATTAATGAACGGGTCTCTCTCTAGCTTCAGCATTGAAATATACATATATTTATTGAAAACAATATAATCAAGGTATTCTGAGTTTCAAATGTCACTTAAAACATATATACTGATTATCAATTAAATTAAAAGAAGCCCTATGGCATGGTGGACAGGTGTGTAAGAGTATTTCACCTTTTGTCAGGCTGGAAGCTGACTGTAGTGTCAATGAATGTTTCCTGGTCATGGAAAATTTAGTGGAGATAACTTGTTAGACAATGGTATTTGAAGATATGAAATTAGCAGTGTAACTCTTTAGCAGTGTAGTTCTATCTGGCTCTGATATCACAACATTCAAATGCAGTGGAATTTGAATTACCCACCTGTCAACGACATCTGAAATATCGGATGTGGCAACAAGAGGATCACATGCCAAATAGAACAGTGCTATGTCTTGTTGCAGCATGAGTCTTTAAAACAGGAATATTTACCTACCCGTGTGCTTTAATAGGAACATTTTTAACTGGTAATAGATCACAGCTTTGTTTAACCTGTCCATGTCTGAAGGAAAAGGGTAAAGTTATCGCATTGTTTGGCTGTCTCATTTACTCAACTAGTAATTGACTACCGTATTCCACTCAACTGCATTATATAACAAACAAAAATTTGACATGTCTCTCATGTTATTCCAAATACCAAATTACAGTTTTGAATCGTTTGGTGAGGTGACTCAGAAGAGTATTGAAGTCTCCCCCAATAACTAAAAAAAATTCACTGATACCAGGCTGCAATAACAAATACATTGCTGTGAGTATACAGTTTAGTAATGCACTACGTTGCTCCATGAGACTAATTTCAAATTAATAGGTGTAAGATGTTAAAAAAAATTTAAAAAGCCGTAGAATGTAGTTCACATAGTCCACATTGTTTTTATTAGTTTATTGATATTTTAAAATTTTTCTTTCATTAGGCCTTACCGAGAAGGAGAAAAAAAAACTGTTTCTGTTAACTCATTAGAAGTCTTGCCTATATGAAAGAGCCCTCAGGGAACCATATTTGGAGAGGGTTGTGTAAGGGTAAGAGTTGCTAGATTTCTGGGGCATATATACAGGAGAATTTCTAATAACTCGATATGAAACTTTGTAACTAATGAAGTTTGTTAGAATAAAATGATGTCACAGTCTGCATTACAAATAAAGAGACAAGTTGCATGGATTTGTTCTTAATTAAATGTGAAGAGAAAACATTATTGCCTCAGAACTTACTACCTTCAAATTTCAGATCTGGATATGTTTATCTTATAAACGGTGCCTGAAAGGATTGTTGGATATACTGAGAATGTCTGACTCTGCTTCTCCTGGCTACCATCAGTTGAGTGTCACAAGTATGTACCAGTCTCTATATTAATGGTATTAAGTTCACATGCTGTTATTTGGCACTAAATTCTTGTCTACTTTTACAGTTGAGAGGACTTGACATTTTGATAACTAGTGCACTGTTAATATAATCCTAATACTCATTTAACACATATTTTATATGTCTATTATTTCAGTTGAATGTGCTCACCTTCGTGGAAACAGTAGCTTCTTAAAACCAAATCCTTATGTAGAACTCTCTGTTGATGAGAAGTCTCCAAGGAAGACCGAAGTAGTGAGAAACACATACCAACCTAGATGGAATGAAGAGTTTACAGTGTAAGTTCTGAAAAATTCACCAACTAGGGTGTATACTTTCTTGAAAACAGGCTGAAGTTTCTGTACGTATTTAAGAAGTAATAAATCTTATCAAAATGCAATATAAAACTTAGACTGAGCAAATTCATCAGTTGTAATAGCTTCTTACAAATCCCGAAGCTACCATGTTGGGTAAGTGGAAAAATTAGGTGAGAGAAATATGGATTCTCTGTGGCTCTTACACTTAATGTTTTCAAAAGTTATCTGTAAGACATTATAAATTAAAAATAGTTTGTTAAAAAACAAGTACAGTTGTTTTACTTCCAGCATTGCTTGGAAATTTCTTTGAGGATCACTCCTATTCAGAGCAAGTAACATTCTTTTCAGGTGTTAATGTATTGTTCCATTGAAACTTTGATGTTCATAAATTGTAAAACTTGTGTGAAAATTGGTGATTATAGTCAACTTTAAAGAAAAAAGCTCCAACTCCATGTCTCATAGTTTTGGCATGTGACCAAACCTGCAATATCCGCACTTCATTTATGCAAGTACGAGGGTTGTTTTTTAAGTATAGTTCCGTAGTTCGCGCGGACGCCGCAACAAGACACCGCGCCACTTGCCGGCATCCTTCCTATTCGCATTGATGCCAGTTGCAGCTCTGTAGCTGACGTGTATGCATCGCTGTGCTACTTTATAATGTTTACAGTTACTGAATCGCCCGCCGCGTGTGAGATAAGATAAGTGATACGTTTTTTTGTCTGCGAGAAGCCTATCAGCTGCAGGAATTCATCATCAGTTAACAGAAGTTTATGGCTTGATTGCAATGAGTGAAGGTAAAGTGCGTCAATGGGTTAGAGAGTTTAAAAATGGCCGTCAAAACGTCCATGACGAAGAACACTCAGGCCGGCCTCTGTGATCACTGATGATTTGGTGGCTGCAGTTGAAACAAAGATTCGTGAGGACAGAAGATTCACAATTTCCACTATTTCTTTGGAATTTCCACAAATTTCAAGATCAGTTTTGTACAAAATTGTGTCTGAAAACCTAAACTTTAAGAAACTGTGTTCTCAGTGGGTACCCAGACTCCTCACAGAGGACCACAAAGGAAAGAGATTTGCCACTTCATTGGACTTTTTGATTCATTACGAGGAAGAAGGGGATGACATGTTGAGTCAAATTGTCACTGGAGATGAAACATGGGTATCCCATATCACTCCTGAAAGCAAGCGACAGTTGATGGAATGGCAACACACAACCTCACCTGTCAGGGTCAAAGCCAAACAGACGCTGTCAAAGCACAAGATTATGGCAACTGTGTTCTGGGACCAGTGTGGTGTTTTGCTAGTGGACTTTATGCCACGAGGAACGGCAATCAACTCAGATGCCTACTTTGCAACTCTAAAGAAGCTTCTCAGAACAATTCAAAACAAAAGTCGCGGCATGCTCACAAAAGGAGTTTTGCTCCTACACAATAATACTAGGCCCCACACCTCTCAAAAGACTCGGGATTTGATTGATTCTTTTGGCTGGGAAGTTTTGTACCATGCACCATACAGCCCCGACATTGCTCCTAGCGATTTTCACCTTTTTCGGTACCTGAAACACCATCTTGACGGGCAGCGCTTCAGTGATGATGATGAAGTGAAAGGGGCCGTGAGCTCTTGGCTGTCGGAGCAGGTGGCCGAATTGTTTGAAGAGGGAATTAAAAACTTAGTTGCTTAAATCAACAAAGCAACTATGTAGAAAAATAGGTAAAAGTGTGTAGAATCAGAAAATAAAAGTTTTTGTACAAAAGTATTTGTATCTTAAAAAAAAAAAAACGGCCCTTACTTAAAAAACAACCCTCGTAGAAGTCCCACCCTGCACCACAGTTTTTCAGGTATAAATGATGATAAAATAGTGTAGTTCATTTAAGACTACCACCCATCTTCCACAGGTAAAGCACAGTGTGCATACTATAAATATAGCTTGAAGTCGGAGGATTAGGCCCTGTGTCTCTGTGATATGAGTTTATTAATAAATTTTAACTGTGGATGAATGTGAACTTAAGGTCATTGGCAATTGAGGATCCTGTAGATCATGGACCGACCTCATAGTGCTCCTCCATAGATGACAATCTTGTGTACTTTGCATGCAGTTGTCATGGATTCCTAGCTGACAAAGGTCTTTTCATAGTCATCTTCCCAACATTTCCTGAGTCTTCCAGTTGGGTGGGTACCATTAGGTTTTCCCATAAGAACGGCTTTTGCCTGTGAGGTGTCTGGTCTCCTAGCATGTGGCCTGCCATGCTTTGTTTTTGTACGATGTTTGGTTGATTCATCAGGTCATACAGTTCTTGGTTCTTCCTCCATCTTCAAGAGTTCTCTTTATGGACTGGCCCAAAGATCTTTCTCGTGGTTGATCTTTCAAACACCAACAAGTTCTCTTTATATTTCCTTGTTGTGCTTAGGGTTTCTGATCCATACAAAAACACTGGTACTATTACTGCAGTATATGCTTTAAGTTTGGTCTTTACTGACGGATTCATTGATGACATTTCCTCATAATGAAATATGTTTTAGACCTATTCACAATATATTGGTCAACTTTCTGTTTTAAATCATTTCGTTTGTTGTAACGTGTACCCAGGTATTTAAAATTATCCATTTTTGCAAAGTTCCAAATGCTTACCTTTTATGGGATTTCATTAGGGTTTCTCTGGATGCCTCCGTTACCTCCATTTTTTGTGTGCATTAATCCCTATCCTGATCTTCTATCCTGATCTTATTTGTATTTTGCGCTAGGTCCTTCACAGTTTCAACCATCTCCTCTTCTGACGTCCTAGCATGCAATGTTATCTGCATATCCTAATAAATCTGTTCTTCTGTTTAGCTTCGCCTGTTTGCTTTCTCTTTTCATTTTTCAGCCTTCTATAGCATCAGATTAAATATCAGTGGTGAAATAACATCACCTTGTCACACACCTGTTCCTACATTGAATTACTTGGACAGCTTCTCTGTGCACACCTTCACCATATTCATTAACTTCATTGGTACACCAAGCTCTCTCAGGATGTTGTACATACTTAATCTGCGGATACTGTCATAATCCTTTGAGAAATCCACAAATGTCACCAGAAACCGTTGGTTGAATTCCCAGCACTTTTCCTAGATTTGCCTCATGGTGGAAAATTTGATTGGTGGTCAATCTTCCTGCCCAGAAGCCTACCTGGTACTCTCCTACAATATCTTCTGCATATGGTTTAACCTTTTCAAGAATTATCAGTAATAGGACTTTATGTGGTATACTTAAGAGATAGATGCCTCTGTAGTTGTTACAATTCCTATTACTATTATTTTTATGCAGTGGGGTAATGATTGCTGATTTTGACTGATTCTTCCATCGCTTCTTGGTAGAACATATTCGAATAGATTAAAAAACACAATTTTGTTTTTGTTCTACAAGTCTATTTTTGTATACTTAACCGCTTTAGATGCCTCTGTAGTTGTTACAATTCCTATTACTATTATTTTTATGCAGTGGGGTAATGATTGCTGATTTTGACTGATTCTTCCATCGCTTCTTGGTAGAACATATTCGAATAGATTAAAAAACACAATTTTGTTTTTGTTCTACAAGTCTATTTTTGTATACTTAACCGCTTTTTGGCTTATTAGGCCATCTTCAGAGTGTTGACTGCTGTGTCAAAGAGGTTACAATGTTTAGATACAGTATGGGAAGAGATGACAAATGTCTACACTTAGATCGACATACATAGAAAAACACTTCTTTGACATTGTGTTATTATAGTTATTAACTTAAAAACTAAACAGTAATAAATGAATATACAATGTGTGGAGGATAAAACAAGGAATAAATTTGAATATAACCTGGGAACTGGAACTACCTACTATTATAAACAAACTGATAATGCTGATATATAAATATATATATGTAAGTGCCTTGATAATAATTTTGGGCGATAATTACAGATGGTGTTACATATGACAGTTGTGCGGCCAGGTTTGGAGTGACATCAAGAACTTAAAATGAATAGTTACTGCATTAGATTAAACTAAAACAAATCTGTCTAATAAAATTAGTATTCTAAAACTTCAAGTAGCTGAAAATGGATATTACGTTGTCAGCTATACTAGGACCAAATTTTCAGAACTTAAAAATAAATTATAATAAATAAATACACAGGAGTTTGGGACTCTGGGGGTACACAAGGAATCCAGTTTTTAGAATTAATATTGAGGCTGTGATTGTCTGACTTTGATCTATTAGTTATTGTGGTAACGCGCGGCGCGTGTGTTTGGGCCGTGTGCCGCCCGTTACCAGAACTGGCCGTTGTGCGGCGCTGGCTGCACTACCGCGCTGCACCCTGCCAGCCGAGCGGCATTTTGAGAGAGGCACTGGGCCAGCCGTAAACCTTGCCTCAGTTATACACTTACTGTGCTCGCGAACGTGTCTCCTGACAATACTACTAACTGGAACAAGAGTGGGTGTTCATGGTGATATTCCTTGCCTGGAGCATCAGTGTGGCCAGTGTGCAAACGTTTATTCAAAGAGAATTTAAGACTGTAATAACTATTTAAAAGTAAATAAACCACACATTTTTTAAAATTGGAGAAATTTGTCATTCATATGGAGTCAATTAATTTCTTTATTCCCCCCACCCCCCCCCTTCGATTTTTCAGTCATTTTCACATCCAAGTCACCATAATGTCAGATGTTCCTTACTCTGGAGTAAATAATAACAATGGCAGAACAGAACATTCTAAGCAACTTTCACAAGTGTGTGTGTCCAAGTTGATTTATGTGAATTCTAGAACTTTCGGTTTTTTTCACAGTCAAAAGTTAATAAATGCTAGTTATGACACTATTGTCTTAATTATTAATTTGTAGGTCAGAGTTATTTCATGTTGATTTATTGTATGGTTTAGCAGATTTCTGTGTGCTGGGATGGGTCATATTGTAAATATTGTGTCGTCTTGTGTACATATTAGGTTACATTGGGACTAAATTTTAGATTTGGAGTCACATACTATTTGGTGTGTTTAAAAAGTTCGTTGAATGCTTTAGACAACAAGAAAAAACAAAAGATACATGCAAATCCACCACAACACGCTTTTGACATTGTTAGAACAATATCTGGAAACTCTCAGCAAAGGCCTCCTATTGAATCAATTGCAGAACAGGTCACCCGATCTTCTATGGTATTCACATCTATGAAACATTCACCTTTCACGGCCACCTTCAAGTGGGGAAATAGGAAGTAGACCACTGGAGTCAGATCAGGGGGGAGTTCAAGAACAGTTACTATGTTTTTTGCCAGGAATTAGCACACACACAAATGACACAGTGTGTTGGGGCATTGGCATGGAGCAGCATCTGTTTTCCGGTTACTGTCCAACTGTTGTTTGTCTCTGTTGCAGTCTTCCCCAATTTGTAGCAGAACTTAATGTTTATATGTTGCTCTGTTGCACTGTGACACTTCATCTCACACTGGCTATGTTAATCTGGTCACAGTCTGTTTACAATGCCAGTCACATGGAGCGCATTCTGTGTATCGATTCTCCACAAATCTCGGAAGTCCCATGCACATGTGCCCAAAAATGCACGAAGTTGCCATTCAGATATAACACCGTTCACTGCACTTTTTAGACACACCATAAAATATTTATAACTGTTGTGGAGCAGAGTTATTATTTTGTAATTTAAATTAGAATATATTGTCTTTCCATGTTACTTTAACTAACTCTTTTCTTTAAATTTAGGTTGGTTACTCCTCAGTCACAGCTTCACTTCAGAGTTCTGGATCACAGCACATTTCGCAAAGATGCACTCATAGGAGAGAAACCACTCAGTTTATATGACATTCTCTCACACTACAACGGAAAATGTGAGAATTTAGAACTTACTCTAGACTTGATGAGTGAAACCAAACATGATGCTCAACCAATAAAAGTTGGAGACCTTGTCATGCTTTTAAATGGCATGCGTGTTGATATGAGTATTCTAGCCAATCTTCAGCAAGAAAACCACACAAGAAATCTTTCCACTGCTTCAACAGGTATATTTTTCATTGTTCTACATTGTTCTCTTTCATATCCTTCCAGAATCCCTTTGTCATGCAACCCATTTTTTTCTGTGGCATGTGTATCTCGCACCAGTCTGTGTCATAATCTTGTAATATTATACTGATTTCAATATTTTACCTATTTTTTACATTGTTTGAGTTTACTTACCTTGTTATAGTTCTTGTTAGCTTTATCAGTCTCTTTACTGTAGTCAGAATGGCTTGTTCATTAATATAATTATTTCATATTTCTTTTGTTCATTTTTGTCTTCCAGTTGAAATAAAAACTTTGAAAATTAAAGTTCATTTCTCTTTGTTCTATAAATCAAAATATTTG
Organism: Locusta migratoria; assembly: GCA_026315105.1. NCBI lineage: Eukaryota > Metazoa > Arthropoda > Insecta > Orthoptera > Acrididae > Locusta > Locusta migratoria. The sequence continues at coordinate 700,280,621 of CM048745.1, read as the reverse complement.
GTTGTGTTTGTTTCCAGCAGATCGAAAATATTTCACCAGTGTTTCTATATAGTGTTTGGAAAATAATTTTAATACTTTGTTTTAAGGTAGTTTGTCCCAGCATTTTATTCTAAATGCATTTATCTTACAGTCAGTTGATGACACATTGAAATCTCCTTGTCACTATGGTTTGACCAGGAATATTTCCTAGGTTTTCCTTGAAGTATTTCATTATAAACAGTCATGACTGTGTTAAATTTAATTTTGTCCACGACAGTTCCATATTCATCTGGAACCAATAGATATATAAAAAAATAACATGAGGAGGTGCTGAATATAATTGGGGAGAAAACAAGTTTCTGGCATATCTTAACTAAGAGAAGTGATTGATTGTTGGGACACATTCTGAGATGTAGGAAATTTTCAGTTTAACATTGGAGGAAAGTGAGTGGGGTAAAATCACAGAGGAAGACCAAAGACAAAATACGGTAAGCAGATTCAAATAAATGTGGGTTGCCGTTCTTATGAGGAGATGTAGAGGCTTGCATAGGATAGGGTAAGGTGGAGAGCTGCATCAGACCAGTCTCCGGGCAAAGAAAGATCACTGATTCCCAGGAGAAATGTTGCAAAGAATATTTATTTGAAGTGTTTAATGATTTCAGTATTTAGTTGTGTTTAGCCAGTTGGGAACATTTGATTACCGTTTCAGGCCTGAGCAGATTACTTGTAATATAATGTTGAATCTCGTTTGTACACTTTTCAAGGGACTTAATGAAAATAGTGTAAAATTTGGGAAAACGTAAAATGCGGGAAATAATGTTTTAAGTAGTAAAATATGATTACTGGATCACTGTTGCATTTTTCTGATTTATTTGTGATATATATACTAATAGGTATTAAAATACTCGCAAGGAAGTTTATTTTTTATGTAATAAAGGTTATTCAAATTTAATACTGTTTTAAGTGCCAGGTGGAACTAGTAACTTTATAGGAAGTAGAAATTTTTGATGTAATTTCATTCATCATAATCGACTTTGTCAGCCAACCTTCAACTGGCATTCATTATTTATTTTATGTAGCAAATATGCACAAGTTCTGTACTTTTGTATTTTTTGATGCTTCAAACGATGATATTAGAGAATTTACTGACTTTCTTGAGTACAAATATGTGCATAAGTATTTTTGTGACATTTGCACAGGGTTGGCTTCTCAAACTATAATCACATTTTTGAGGTTATAATATGCTGTGCTTTCTTCAGTGGGCAGAAAACCATACACAAGCAAATCATCAGTCTTGCTGTTTATAAAACTTCGCAAGATATGTAGATAAATATTTGCATTTTACAATAAGTATAAATCCTCAAAATGCGTCATGCAAAGCATGGAAAACTGCTAGTTGCGCAAACAAAGATAAGCTGACAATCGGTGCGGTGGTTGATGGGATACTTTGCATTGTGAGTCAACTAGGCACGCACTGCAAGTAACAAAATGCGAAATATACATTTGAATAAACACAAAGTGACAAGAAAATTGATTGTGTACTGTTTAATAAACGCTATACTTGAAAGTGACAACCAATCCAGCATCAATTTATGTTAATTATGTCATCTTTTCTTCTTGAACATGATTTCAAAAAGTATAAATTGCAGAAAAAGAGTAAATATGTTAATGCAAAAATGGGTGCGAATGGTGTAAATGGCAGGAACACGTGAAATCCGGTAACATAAAAACGGGTTTTACTGTAAATACAACATGTAATGTCAAAAAAAAAAAAAAAAAAAAAAAGTATTAAGCCATAATGGAAGAAGATACCTGTAATAAAGAATGATTATGATAAGGTGTTATGTTTTAGGCAATTATTCATTGGATATTTATGTCACATGATTCTCCTTCTTTAATAAACTCGTCTGCTGTTATATGATTATACTTTTCCAGTATATTAAGCAGATGTTTCATTGGTCCCTAAAGTCCCACTTTTTTTCTCAAAAGTACCTAAAAGGTTTCTATTTTTTCAATTTGGTTCCTAAAGTACCTTTTTTCCAAATTGGTTAATACATTTTGTCATATTTTAATAACTGCAGTAGAGCTTAACTGACGCACCTTACATGTTACAGCTGGCTATAACCTTTGTCTCAGCAATTTTGTCCCTTCTCAGCTCCTGCACATACAAGTGTCGTGTCAAGGGAAGTGCAGGGAGTGATGGTAGGACATCGTTGACTGTGGAGCAAGGAAACATACACGGAGATAGGGCTTCACAGTGCCAGAAACTTTTGCGCGACTTCCCCTTCATCTTTTATGATAGAAATGTTGCATGCAAGTAGTTTGCATATGTTGACAGTAACTACAACAGGGACGACTTGCAACTCTTATCGACAAAATAATATCAAAAGGAGGCAGGTTGTGCTGAGAAATGTACTTCCGATTTCAGCTGTGATCGGAAACGTTCAGCTACTTTATGTATATCAGTCGCGCCACACTGAATTTCATAGCTGCGACAAAACCATTATGTGAGCAAAAGAATTACAGCACTTTGGTAAGCTGTCAGAACGGTAGGTTGTTAGTTGTGGCTGTGAAAGTCATACACTAGAGGGAATTAATTGGTATAGTAACTACTTTCTGATTGGCATTGTCTTACATTTTATTAACGATTAGGTTTAAAGATGAAATTTGCATAAGCGAGTACCTTCAAGTTTAGTGGAGCAGGCAAGTAATTAAAGTTAACAAACAATTTTTAACTTGTAGATGATCACGATCAATGTGGAATACGGTACTGTAGATTACAAAACAATTTTATTTATTTATTTATTTTTCTCCCCTCAAGAGTTCTTACACTGCATGCAAACCCCTAAAATTGCGGATGTTGGTCCCTTAAGCCCCTAATTATATTTAGATTTCTGCTAAAAACACTGCTTTTGTTATTCATCAATAATAAACATCAGTTATGGGAGTGGCGTATGTTGTTTGAGATGTCCTAAATAGTGAAAATGCAAACTTTCACTGATCGAAATGTTACAGTTGTTAAAATATTATGTACTATTTTGCTGTGGTTGGATTGAATTATTATTAACACCCAGTTTTTGTCTCCATCTGCAGAGGGCAGTTTGAAGAGGGATTGTATCTTCTTTTAATGTCTGAATCACACCCTCACTTTCTATTGTCTGTTGCCACATTTTGTTTCCATGTGCTCCCCCAAAGAGGTGTGACATCACATGTTTTGAATATTAGAGTACCATTTATCGTCATCAGTTTCTGTTGTTTGTTGTTGCTACAGCCTCATAGTGGAAGACTTGTACACCTCTTCTTTATCACTGGAATCCAAATGTCATTCTCCTTCCTGTTGAAATTCTTGGGATGTTTAACAATTTCCATGGTCTCTATGGACAGACTTTCATGACACCTCCTTGTATCACAGGTACTGGCAGCTACAAGTGGATACTTTGAATGGCTGATCAAAGAGGCCATAGAAATTGTTAAACACCTCAAGGATTTCAATAGGAAGGAGGAGGGTATGAAACTGAATGACATTTGTATTCTGTTGTGAACTAAGAGTAACAGCGACAACCGACAACAGTGAATGGCACTTAACTATTCAAAACATGATGTCACACCCCTGCACAAGAGCGTACGAAAACAGAATTTGGTTGCAGGTAGTAGTGAGCTGGGTTGTGATTTGAACACCAAAATAAGAGTTTGATCCTCATTGAAAGTGTCCTTTCCAAATAGGGATGAAATGTTATTTATAAATCCATCCAATAATGGCAGAATAGTCTGGAATATGTTAATAATTTTAATGTCTGACATCAGACCTCATTGATTTACTAAACAGTAATATTTATTTATTTATTTATTTATTTTTTTTTTTTTTTTTATGAAATAACAATTTATGACTTCTTGGTAGTTTCAGAGTGTTAAAATATATTCAACAGCAACAGTTGAGAATTGATGCTGGACAGGGTCTCAAAACTGGATATCACACTTCTCATGAGTGACTGCCTGAACTGCCTTGGCCATCTGGACTTGCTTTTTTTCCTCCCCAAATTCTCAGCTTGCTACATGCTATTGTTGGTGGCTCCATCCATTGTCCCTCTTGCTCCAAGCTATATCTGTATTTCCACAAGAGTTTGGGTGGTTTTTGTTCATCTGCACTGAAATTGTCATCTACCCTTCATGGCATATGGTAGTGTAAGTACAGTGTTTGTTCTTTTGGACATCTCTCAGTAGGCCATGCCTAGACAGACCAACTGCAATTTCACTGCAGATACACAAAAATTGTCCAACCCCTTGCGGTAATAGTGGTGTAGCTGTGAGTAAGAGGGACAATGGATGATGGTCAAGGGACACCCGAATAGTAGTGTGTGGTAATTTGGGTAAGTTTACAAGCTGTCCGCAACATCAAGATGTTTAAGGCAGCTGTTGTAAGATGTTGGAAATATAGGTCGGAGTCCCAAACTGCCACAGTTTTCAACTATTGTTGTTGAAAGTATTTCAGCACTGCAACAGCCAGGAAGTTGGAAATTTCTGTATCACAGTGGATATCAGTTTTACTACTTATGGAAGATATTCACTTCTCTTGTGTGAGGTGTTCAACCTTTTGATGCTATGGACTGAAGGGAATTGAAAAATATAAAATATAAAGCATATCTCACTACATTTGAGCAGTTTATTAATGTTGCCATATAACTACCAGAGAATATTACTTAACTACACTACTTGTACAATAAAATGTATTTTCCCCATTCTATACTGCTGGTGGAATCTTTTGGGCTTCCGTGTGGGTGGGTTTGCACTCAAATTCCAAGAGATTTCGGTGAGGTCTTTCTCATCATCTTCAGGCGAAATGTCAAAGACGGGTGGGCATTCCCTTTATACAGCAGCCATCTCTTACCCACCCCACCCTGCCCCTTGCTGGCGCGGTGAACAGTGGTGGGAAGCGCACTAAACCACGAGCAGTGGACACAGGAGGTAGACCAGCAACTGGGGTTGGCAGGTGTGGAGGACCTCTGTGGGACTTGTACCCTTCAAAGGGGTGGTCCAGTAAATGCTGAGGAACAAGGGCAACGGTCTCTGCAGATGATGTCTCCATCCACTTATGAAGCTGTGCACCATAAATTCTGCCTCCTCATAAGATTGTGAGTGAAAATGAATGGAGGTAATAAGTCATGAAAATATGCCAACATGAACTGAGGGCCATTATTAGAATAAAGTGTTGTAAAAAGGCCTTCAGTTGCAAAATTCTGGACCAGGGCTTGCACCACATCCTTTGCCATAGTTGTTTTCAATCGAAAGATGAGATAGTTGGACTAGGCATTGACATCACTATACACAATGTCGCACAAGTACCTTCTTGCGGATCACATCCCAATGAACACAGTGCAACAGAGCTAATATTTTAGACTGCAAGGCCAGAGGGACCACAACACGAGGTTTGGCTGTCTTATTTCTGAGGAATATACCGTATATACTCGAGTAATCCGCACCCTCAAGTAATTCGCGCACCTTAAATTTTCACAACGGGGGGGGGGGGGGGGGGGAGAAAGAAACACACTTTGATTTGTGTAGATCAGGATACCACATGTCGGATTTGAACAAGTACGTGAGGGCAGCCATTTGGAGTGTCACGTCTATTAAATTTCAAAACGACACGTGAATACCACAACAAATGACGCCGCACTGATTGAGAGAGAGAGAGAGAGAGAGGCGCGCAATGTTGTCATACGCAGAGCGTGCGAATTTCGCACCAGCCCCATAAAATTCTCGTATTTTACCTACTAAATGTTCTCATACAAACTGAAAAATATTTAATTTGTAATGTATTACTGTGAAAATGTACTCACAGTAACACACTAAAATGAACACTTATAGAATCTGAACTGTTAATTAAATGGAGCTGAGACTGGTATTACATGGTCATATATCTTTTTAATAGTCTATGTCATGTATTTACATCAAAGATATTTGATAGTGTAATAAGGAGCTTCGACATACATGTATTTTTCATCCAAGAAATGTCATCAAATGTAGCGCCTTGCCGTATATTTGATTATAAAAGTTGCTTGTCTTCTCTCCGCTGCTAATATCTGCTCTGAGTGCTAGCATCGCTGTTGCTAATTGACGTGTACGTGCGTTTGAACATAACTGCAATGCTATGCCTTGATCAGCATTTAAGCACAGTAGCAAGAAATTGCTGTAACCCTGTCTTCTCCGGATATAGTAGTTGTCACGTCCCGATACCAATGTGTGTAATATGGTGGTACTGAACCGAATAATACCCAACTTAAGTAGATTAAGTACTTTATTACTCAGAAAGATAGTACCATAAACTACGGTACTCATTCTTACATCAACAGTGCAACTGTTTGTACACGCCAGCCGCGCTGGCAAAGAAGCTGGTGGAAATATAAGCTACTCTGCTATGTTTGTGACTGGCTAAGGCAGCGCACAATAAATAGTTATTATTATCCACTATCTTGAAATATGATGACAATAATATCCCTTTTTAACACCACAATGAAGATTTATGTCTAAGAAATATTACGAATATTTGATCATATTTTTTTGTCAAAGATTTGATTGAAAATATTATCGTGTAATACCGACTGAAAGGGATGTTTTTTAAAGCAGAGTAATCCCCGCCTGGTGTGTTTTGTTGTTGCAGATGGAGTAATACCAACCTAAATTTGAGTAATCTGCACAACTCAGTTTATTGTTTGGGAGAAAATGTGTGCGGATTACTAGAATATATATAGTAACCTCATCAGTAACTGACAGGCAATGTCGCAGCTGAAAATATGGACAAACCAGCCTCCTTGGAGGAAAAATGTTAGGGCTATCCATGTCACTATCATTATCACCTCGTGGAGTACCGCATCCTGTTGAGTGGCCTGTTAAAAACTATGAGCCGTTATAGGAAGACTCTGTATTGGTTGTTGTAATTGCTCATCTGTCTGGAAGACGACTGTTTCTTCTTTGTTGAAGGTGGGGATCTGGTCCTATTGGCAGACAAGACAATGTGTTGTCATTACCGTACCATGTTGTGGACTGATAATCTCATACTTTCAAGCACTCAAAAATAATGCCCATGTAGGAGATGTGCGATATTTCAATCACCAACTTTTACTTATGAATGTGAAAATATTTTGCTAGCACCCACCTACATAGGGAGACATGACCATCCCAATAAAATAAGAGAAATCAGATCAAAAACGGAACAAGTTAGGTGTTCTTTCTTCCCGCGTTCTGTTAGAGAATGGAACAGTAGAGAAAGGTTATGAAAGTGGTTAATGAACCCTCTGCCAGGCACTTAAATGTGATTTGCAGAGTATCTATGTAGATGTAGATGATCCATGGAAGTGGGTTCCAAATCAGATTGCGTAACATGCTTTTAAAAATGTTCGATACTGAATGCACTAGATTGTATGAGGGATGATGCTCTGTACGAAGGAACTGAATAACAAGGAATCAAGTGATAGTGATTCAGGATTACTGTACTGGTATCTAATTGCTATTATAAACATTTTGTAAAATTTGTATTATTAGTTATAATAAGTAATCCACTACCAAATATTAAGAACCCGATACCGTCAAACTCAGTTGAAATGTTCGATATCAGTAACTTGACACGCCAAATACTTAATTTTAGCTTGTGATACACGTTTTGACAGAAATACAATTCCATAACCTTCATTGTTTTGGGGATTGTCATGAAGTATTAATACAACATATTCACATATAGTATATATGTTAGTACATTACTTATGTTATTTTAACACTTTGTAGATATGAAATCCACTGTTAATAATGTGTAAAAGGAAATATATCCCTGTAAACTGGTCACCTTGCATATTTTGTGATCTCATCTGTTATGTAAATGATTTGGAAGCCTATTAGTTCACTAAGTCACTTGATATGGATTAACACCAATTTCATTACTCATTTGAAACAAATTGATCATATTTTGGAGTATGTTATTTTTCAGAAAGCACCACAGAGCCCAAAAGAGATGTTGTTATGAATTATTAAAACACGCCTTTTAAGTTGTCTTTTTAAATTCTTTGTTTGTTTATAAATCTATCAATCATCATCATTCTGTTTAAATGGTTCTAAAGGTCACATCTGTTAATTTAATGTAAAAAATAAATATTTGTATATATTTTTAGTACATAAACATAAGATAAAATTTACAATTTTTCTGTTTCTATAAAACCAGATTGTGCTTAGTCTCTTGGTCAGTTGATGTCTGTTTTTCTATTAGGGGCAAGGCGTTGTTCCTATGAATCGTGCTTCGTAAATTCCACACTACCTTCGCCATAATATTACAAATATAAACATTACTCCATGTAATCCTGTTAACTGTTAACACATTTAAATTCCATCACTCGTGGAATGCCTGGTCTCACTATAAAATTACTTAAGATTTACACATCCAATTTTTGAAGAATCTATTTTCCAACTTCCGAAATATCTATTCATCTTTGCAGGTTTTATTTTTGACTCTTCCCTTTGAAAAAAGAAAAGAAAAAAAAACACAATCCTTTCCTTTCTATGACTTTATTATGCATTATTATTCATCAAAATGAAACAGTTTTTAAGATAGTGAAGAAAGTATCTTATTGTCTTTTAGAGCATCTAAACAACATACACCTCAAAATGTTTCTCACAAGTTTCTTTCGAGGGGAGGGGGTATTGAAAAATCCTTAGGATTTAAAAATAAAAACCTAATTGAAATTTTAATTTCTTAAATTTTACTGTAATAATGAAATTTGGGATCCATCCCAGAAGGTTTTATCTTCATCACTGGCTGTGATAGAGTAGTAATTCTTTTTAAATACATGTAGTTGAGTTGATATATTATTTGGGTTCAAGATTCGGAATAATCGATTCAGTTTCAGAATTCGGCACATGTTTTATTTAAGATTTGGTTTTTGGATTAGATTCGGTACAATTGGGGTTCGACCCATCCCCAAAAAAAAGTATAACTGTTGTTTCGAAGAAGTTTTTGAAACGATGTACATGTATCAAAACTAGGAAATGTCTGTTATTTGATTTTTGGACAGTTTGTTGGTGTGATATCATGTGGTGGTAAAAACGATGTATCTGAAAACAAGCAAACAAAGAAGTATAGACAAAATGAGAAATCTGTAACAATACAAAACTGAAATTTGCTGATAGAAGTGAAAGTGATTGTGTGATACATGCCAAGCACTTAATGGCATTGATTATTTTAGAGCACAATTTACTAATCAATTGCAATGACTATGTAGGTCACTTATTCTGTAAAATGTTCCCTAATAAAAGTATAGCACAAAAATACAGCTGTGAATTTTCTTGTTTAATCAAAAAATCAATCAAGCTACTCGGATTGGCTGCAAATAAAGATTATGTGATGAACATTTGGGTTACTTGTTTGCGTCATTTTTTTTAGCTATTATAAAATGGCATTGTGAGATCATAGGAAAAGATTATAATATTGTATATACTGTTACGAATATTATAGACGAATGTCTGCCTAGTTGTGTTTGTGTCTGTGTAAATGTGTGGCGGTGTGTGTATTTGTTTACCTTCCTTTTCTTCCCTCAAGTTAAGTCTTTCCTCTCCCGGGACTGGAATGGCTCCTTACCCCCTCCTTTAAAACCCTCATCATTTCCTTTTCCATCTCCTTCCCTTCTGCCTGAAGAAGCAACTGGGTTGCGAAAGCTTGTGTGTGTGTGTGTGTGTGTGTGTGTGTGTGTGTGCGCGCGCGCGCGCGCGTTTTATTTTATTTATTTGTGCTACTGTCACATCTGTGCTCCTTCGCCTGGTGAGTAATATTCATCTATTCGCCTGGTGAGTAATCTTCATCTATTTGTATATACTGTTATATATATTAACAGTGGTAGCCACTTATCTTACCCTTGTCATGGGACGTTAAACATTAAGCTTCCTTCCTCCTCCTTCTTACCCTTGGGAGCCACAAACCTATGAAGATTATTTTGAAGTGAGCCACATGTTTCATCAGAGTATAACCCTACAATATAAAATCCAATTTTCCGTTTCCTAAATATTTTGTAGAATTTTTTTTTTAAATGTTGTGCCTAAATGATTGACTAAATTTAAAATGCAATTGCAACCTTCTCTTTAAAATATTAAATCCTAAGTTTAACATGATAACAGGAATCCAGTACTACAATTAAAAACGTGTGTTTGTCTTGAAGCTGTCAGCATTCAAATATCCCAATTCCGCGTGTTGATTACTGGAAAATTATAGCACTTTACTACTTCCAATATACTTCACATATAATTTGAAACCTTCACTAAAGTTATTATTGTAGACATCCCCAACAAAATAATGACAGGAAAAAGTTTTATCACTTTTTGCTCTTTATGTGGTCATACTTCATCACCTGTTGTGACGTTTTCATTAATTAACTACTGCCTCAGTTCACAACACACTCTGCAAATACTATCTACAAATGTCACTTAATGCGCCAGAAAAATTATATCACTTTACAGCCCATAGTTGGACAAATGTCATCATAAATAATGAAAGACATGCTCTTGCTTAAAATGAAGCAAAAATTACCCAACCTGTAATCTTCCGGTGTTTCATAATTAGAGCATTTAGCAACTTCCAACAAATTTTAAGTATATTTCAATCATTTTTGAAAGACTTACTTATATTTTTATTATCAGGAATAACGGAGTTAGTGCACTATAATGATGGATTGCACCAGGAAGGGCATGTGACAAATTTGTACTACCCTTTCTCTCTCTCTCTCTCTCTCTCTCTCTCTCTCTCTCTCTCTCTCTCTCTCTCTCTCTCTCTCTCTCTTCTCTTCTCTCCCCCCCCCCCCCTCCTTTTTTTCCCAATACTTTTGTTGACCAGGAAGACCATGTGGCCACCTTTGCCAGGGATTTATACGGTAGTAATATCAAGGTAAATGTTTACTTGCAGTTCACAGAGTTTTGTATTGATGTTTGCAATGACTGTAGAATGCTGTTTTAAAATGCAACCACATAGAATGAGGGGAATTCTTTTGTGTGATGACGGTCAAGTAAATAATTAATATTGTTCCTGTTCTATGGTTGACACGTTCTTGTATCTACCCATGTCAGTAAATTATTCTTTGTAAATGTAACATGCAACTGTCAACATTAGCACACTAGGCCGCCGGAGCTGTAAGTAAACTTTTATTACTATCAATGAAAAACAAACCCTACTTTAAAAATAACATTATTGAAATATGTTATTACACAATAAAATTGGAAGTTACATTTGTGAAGCACTTTTCTGAGTGTTTATTTCTGCTGTGAGCTGTTTGAAATCTGGTTGATAGTTGGTGAATGCTATGAAGACAAGTTATCCTAAATGTTCATCAGATAGTACAGATAGATATTTCGACTTGATATACTTGAGATTTGAGTATATTGATCCATACTTATAAGTTGTCTAAAAATTGGAGATCAGTCTTGTGCCACTCTCTCTTCTTGCAGGATATATTTCTTCTGGAACCTTCTTCCAAAAGTCAGTAGCTGAACAACAAATATGTTTCAGACCTTGTAGTTATTTGTCTTCTTGAATTTACAGTAGTTCCAGTTCTACAGCTGCTGCATCTTTAATAATTCGTGGTGAAATAGGACAGCCATCCTCAACCATAACAAGGAAAGGTCTTTCCAGATACGAAAATGCCACATTAAGTGTCATAAAATCACTAAATCTGACATTTACTTCTTCAGCAAGGGCACACCGTGTACTTAAATAATCTTGTATTTACACCTGAAATGAGTAAATGTTTGTGTCAATGTCTTTTTGAAAGAGTTGTAATTCATTATGAAAACTGAACAAGACTGCCTAAGTCAGAAATAACTTTATCTCTTCCTTGTAATGATTTGTTTAGTGTTTGTAAGTGCTGGACAACATCAGTGAAGAAGACCATATCTAATAACCACTGTGGCTGAAATAAAGATTTGTCAATAATGGAAGATAGATAACAACTCACCATAAAGACACTCACTGAGCTGCTGCCATACACAAAAATAGATAATCACATTCACACAATTTAAATTTTCGGCCATGACCTTTGTCAGAAAAAAAAAAGAAAAAACACATACATTCTCACAATGTCAGACAACTATACAGACACAACCACCATCTCTGGCCACTCCAGCCCCACAAGCATCTAGACTGTGAGTAAGGTGGGAGTGGAGGGGGAAGGATGCCGGGGAAAGGTGGGTATGGAAAGATCCACGTTGCATGATAAAGATTTTCCTTTTTCCTGCAGAAATTGCTTGATTGGATCCAGTAATTGGAAAAATCTGTATAGAACATTAGCTACTGATATCCATTTCACTAAACGATACCAAGACACATCATCAAGTAGGTCGTCATTGCAGATTTCTTTTATGAAGAATTTCAACAATCGGTGTGTTTTGGCATTTGAGTGAATGAAGCTCAAAATTTTTAGTACCACCTGTATAACATGTGGGTATTCAAAATAATTGGATACTAAATGTTTTCTAAGCATAATACAGTGGACAGGTAGGAATTCCGTGTATGAAGTGTCGGCATTTAGAAGCCCCTCAAGGCTTTGGTTTTTACCTGTCATAGATGGTGCACCTGCAGTAGCAATACTGACAGTTTTCCCAGTAAGTAATGAATATTTCACTAAAACATCAAAACACCATCCACAGCTTGTTTAATGTCACAACCTCGAGTAATATCTTTCAAGGTAACAAGGTCTAAGAGCTCTTCCACCACTTCTAAGTCATTTGATACATACATCACAAATATGGTAAGTTATTGCTGGAAAGTTACTTATATGTTTTTGCAAGTTACTTACAAGTCACCAGTAATAGCTGATAATCTCCACTCTATTGTATGTCTAGGTACGGGCATTTGCCCAACCAGATTTTGTAGTTTATTTTCTGGGTCAAAAAGAGAAACAACTTGAGCAATATTGTTCTTTACATACTGCCCCTTTGTGTAAGGTTCTTTTGATTTTGCAATATTAACACCCAAGACAAAGCCAGATACATCTAAATCCTTGCCAAATATGATCATAATGTTAATATATGCATAAAGGTTTTCTTTAAAGACAACAATTTAGTTTTTCTCAACTGAGAACCAACAGGAAATTGTTTCCTGAAACCACTATGATTAGTGTTATATGGTGTTTGAGGTTACTGGCTTTGTAGTGTGACAATGCCATTTGTCAAATTCTCTTTGGTTTGCCTTTCCTCTGTATAAAAAGGAATTGTTCCTCCCACTCCTTATTAACAACTGTTTTCTTCATATTTACACTTCTTAGATAACATTGGAACTGTAAATGTTACAGAAAAGAGAGATGTAGTAAGACTGTTAGCTACGAATGCAACTGGTTACTTTAAGAGGCAACAGCTGCCAACAGATGTTTACCAGAAGATATGTCACCTGTAAATGTAGTGATTGTTGTCTGATTCTACTTTGTTCCACTTCACTGCATTTAGTACCGATTCATATTCTTGCAAAAAGTGTACACAATTGCTGCAGTCAGGACCTGCATTAAACATGTCAGATGCTTCATTTTGGGTATGAATAACATTAAGGGCATTTCTTACTTCTGCGCAAGGCTTGTGCTTTGGCAGAAGCCTGGGGCGTGCAATATATGGTGCCAGGCAGGTGGGTCAGCTGCCCACACTCAGCTCCCCACACCATGGTGGTGAGTGTGAGGCAACTGGCTGACTGGACTTGCTTCCTCTGCTCCCCATTTTGACCTTCTGAAATCAACCAACTTACAGTTATCGTGCTACTGACTGCCACATCTCGCTGTTACAAAGCTGGCGGCACAGTGCTGCACTGACAAATCTTTAAGAAAGTTCCATAATTAAAGGTCTGAGCAAGCAAGTGTCAGTCACTTTTTAAAACGACACTCTGGCTGCACTGAAGCAAGAGCCACATGTGACTCATGAGCTGCATTGTGGCCACTCCTGATCTATAAAAAATATTTTAAATTGATAAATATTTACATTGACTTATTTCCACTTAATGTCACTGACCACTCACGGTGTGAAGGATTCGGATGGGTCCTCTAGTAGTAGTAGTAGTAGTAGTAGTAGTAGTAGTAGTAATAATAATAATTATTGTTCATGTATGTTTCCAATAGGACCATGTAAAGTACAATCAATCAATGTCACTTTCATCAGACCATGGTATTCCAGTCTGACCAACTTTCCAATCAAATATCTTTTGTCTGAATGTTTTTATATCTGAAAAGTCTGCCTGAGTTATACTGGCTAATTTACGACCATCTTCAATAATAGTGATCCATGTAATTTGATAGGTTTTGCTGCACTTATCTTTTCATAGATGTCTTGATGAGCTGCAAAAAGGCACACGCAACAGATTATAATTTTCTAAAAACCTTTCGGCCGTTACAGCCTTTGTGAGACAGAGAAACATTCCCCCCCCCCCCGCCCCCCCCCCCTCTCTCTCTCTCTCTCTCTCTCTCTCTCACACACACACACACACACACACACACACACACACACACACACATATATATATATATATATATATATATATATATATATATATATATAGACGAAAAATTCCTAGCAGGAAAAATAAAATATAAAAAATAGACGAAGATTACTCACCAGGCGAAGGAGCACAGGTGTGACAGCATCACAAATAAATAAATGAATACACACACACACACACAATCGCAAGCTTTCGCAACCCAGTTGCGTCTTCAGGCAGTAGGGAAGGAGAGGGAAAAGGAAATGATGAGGGTTTTAAGGAAGGGGGTAAGGAGCCATTCCAATCCCGGGAGAGGAAAGACTTACCTTGGGGGAAAAAATGGAGGGTAAACAAATGCACACATGCCCACACATTCACACAGACACAAGTACACCTAGGCAGACATACTGTAGAAAGCAAAGAAGTTAACTTCTTTGCTTTCTACAGTATGTCTGCCTAGGTGTACTTGTGTCTGTGTGAATGTGTGGGCATGTGTGCATTTGTTTACCCTCCATTTTTTCCCCCAAGGTAAGTCTTTCCTCTCCCGGGATTGGAATGGCTCCTTACCCCCTTCCTTAAAACCCTCATCATTTCCTTTTCCCTCTCCTTCCCTACTGCCTGAAGACGCAACTGGGTTGCGAAAGCTTGCGATTGTGTGTGTGTGTGTGTATTCATTTATTTATTTGTGATGCTGTCACACCTGTGCTCCTTCGCCTGGTGAGTAATCTTCGTCTATTTTTTATATTTTATATATATATATATATATATATATATATATATAGATTTTTGACTTACCTAAAGTACAGGCTTGTCGATAGAAACACCAAACGCCCACAAAAACACTCAAACATTCGAGCTTTCGCCACCAGTGGTGGCTTCTTCGGGAAAAAGAGGAAGGAAGGAGAGGAGAAAGGGAAGGATACGGGTTTTAAGGAAGTGGAAAAGGAGCCATTCCAATCCCAGGAGTGGAAGGACTTACCTTAGGGGACAAAAAGGAAGGTAAACAAATACACACACACTCACACATATCCACATCCAAACACACCTAGACAGACATTTGTAGAAACCAAAGAAGTTGGACAGAGATGCCACTTCAGGCAGAGGCTCTGTCCACAGAACCGAGGCAAAGATGTTAAAGATGGTGGGCGGGAATTAGAATTTAGCGGAGATTGAGACCAGGTGAGCAACGGGAAGAGAGAATGTGTTGAAGGGCAAGTTCCCATCTCCGGAGTTCTGAAAGATTGGTGTTGGTGGGAAGTATCCAGATAACCCGGACGGTGTAACACTGTGCCAAGATGTGCTGGCCTTGCACCAAGGCATGTTTAGCCACAGGGTGATCCTCATTACCAACAAACACTGTCTGCCTGTGACCGTTCATGCGAATGGACAGTTTGTTGCAGGTCATTTCCACATAGAACACTTCATAGTGCAGGCATGTCAGTTGGTAAATCACGTGGGTGCTATCGCAAGTGGCTCTGCCCTTGATTGTGTACACCTTCCGGGTTACGGGACTGGAGTAAGTGGTGGTGGAAGGGTGCATAGGGCAGGTTTTACAATGGGGGCGGATACAAGGGTAGGAGCCAGAGGGTAGGGAAGGTGGTTTGGGGAATTCATATGGATGGACTAGGTGGTTACGGAGGTTAGGTGGGCAGCGGAAAGACACTCTCGGTGGAGTGGGAAGGATGTCATGAAGGATGGATCTCATTTCGGGGCAGGATTTAAGGAAGTTGTATCCTTGCTGGAGAGCCACATTCAGAGTCCGCTCCAGTCCCGGAAAGTATCCGGTGACAAGAGGGGCACTTCTGGGGTTCTTCTGTGGAAGGTTCTGAATTTTGAGGGATGAGGAAGTGGCTCTGGAAATTCGCTTCTGTACCAGATCAGGAGGATAGCCGCGGGATGTGAAAGCTGTTATTAGGTTATTGGTGTACTGGTTCAGGGATTTGGGACTGGAGCAGACTCGTTTGCCACGAAGACCTAAGCTGTAGGGAAGGGAACGTTTGATGTGGAATGGATGGCAGCTGTCATAGTGTAGGTACTGTTGTTTGTTGGTTGGTTTGATGTGGACGGATGTGTGAAGTTGTTCGTTGGACAGATGGAGGTCGACATCAAGGAAAGTGGCATGGGATTTGGAATAGGACCAGGTGAATTTGATGGCACCAAAGGAGTTGAGGTTGAAGAGGAAATTCTGGAGTTGTTCTTCACTGTGAGTCCAAATCATAAAGATGTCGTCAATGAATCTATACCAAACTTTGGGTTGACAGGCTTGGGTATCCAGGAAGGCTTCCTCTAAGCGTCCCATAAATAAGTTTGCATAGGAGGGGGCCATCCTGGTTCCCATGGCTGTTCCCTTTAGTTGTTGGTATGTTTGGCCCCCAAAAGTGAAGAAGTTGTGGGTTAGGATGAAGCTGGCTAGGGTATTAAGGAAAGAGGTTTTAGGTAGGGAATTGGGTGGTCGGCGTGAAAGGAAATACTCCATCGCAGCAAGGCCCTGGGCATGTGGGATGTTTGTGTACAAGGAAGTGGCATCAATGGTTACAAGGACGGTATCTGGAGGTAACTGGCTAGGCAAGGATTTCAGGCGATCGAGGAAGTGGTTGGTATCTTTGATGAAGGATGGGAGACTGCACATGATGGGTTGAAGGTGTTGGTCTATGTAGGCAGAGATTCGTTCAGTAGGGGCTTGGTAACCAGCCACAATGGGGCGGCCGGGATGATTGGGTTTGTGGATCTTGGGGAGTAGGTAGAAGGTGGGGGTGCGGGGTGTCGGTGGGGTCATGAGGTTAATGGAGTCAGGTGAAAGGTTTTGTAGGGGGCCTAAGGTTTTGAGGATTCCTTGAAGCTCTGCCTGGACATCAAGGATAGGATTGTGTTGACAAACTTTGTAGGTAGGATTGTCTGAAAGCTGACGCAGTCCCTCAGCCACATACTCCCGCCGATCAAGTACCACAGTTGTGGATCCCTTGTCGGCTGGGAGAATGACGATGGAACGGTCAGCTTTCAGATCACGGATGGCTCGGGATTCAGCTGTAGTAATGTTGGGAGTAGGATTAAGGTTTTTTTAGGAAAGACTGAGAGGCAAGGTTGGAAGTAAGGAATTCCTGGAAGGATTGAAGAAGGTGATTTTGAGGAAGAGCGGGTGGGTCTAGCTGTGATGGAGGACGGAACTGTTCCAGGCAAGGTTCTATTTGAGTCATGTCTTGTGGAGTTGGATCATTAGGAGTAGGGTTATTTTTCTTCGTGGCAAAGTGATATTTCCAGCAAAGGCTACGAGTTTAGGATAGTAAATCTTTGACAAGGGCTGTTTGGTTGAATTTGGGAGTAGGGCTAAAGGTGAGGCCTTTGGATAGGACAGAGGTTTCAGTTTGGGAGAGCGGTTTAGAGGAGAGGTTGACTACTGAATTGGGATGTCGTGGTTCCGGATTGTGTGCAGTAGGATTTAAAGGTTTGGGGGGGAGTGGAGCTGGAAGTGGGAGATTGAGTAGATGGGAGAGACTGGGTTTCTGTGCGATAAGAGGAGCTTGAAGTTTACTGGAGTGGTTGTTGAGGGAGAGTTTGTTGAGGGAGAGTGTATTGCCTTTCCGGAGCTGGGTGACAAGGAGTTGGAAAAAGGGGAGGAAAAAGGGAAGGATATGGGTTTTAAGGAAGTGGAAAAGGAGTCATTCCAATCCCAGGAGTGGAAGGACTTACCCTAGGGGAAAAAAAGGAAGGTAAACAAATACACACACACTCACAAATGTCTGTCTAGGGTGTTTGCGTTTCGATATGTCTGAGTGTGTGTGTATTTGTTTACCTTCCTTTTTTTCCCCTAGGGTAAGTCCTTCCACTCCTGGGATTGGAATGACTCCTTTTCCACTTCCTTAAAACCCATATCCTTCCCCTTTTCCTCCCCTTTGTCCTCTTTTTCCTGAAGAAACTGCCAGTGGTGGCGAAAGCTTGTATGTGTGTGATTTTATTTGTTTCTATCGACGAGCCGGTCCTTTTGGTAAGTCATCTCTTTTCTATTTTTTATTTTTGTTTATCCCACTGGGAAAAAAACAGGGCTGCTTGCTGTTGTGGCCAGACTATTTCTATTTTATTATTACTTCTCAGCCTATAAGTTTCTACATCAGTAATTTTGGTGCCTAATATTTTCCTAATAACTTTTCTTCTTTTTAATTTCTTCAGCATCCCTCTTTCTATTTAAAATTACAGTGTCTGTCCCTTAGAGACGTTCTGGTTTGGTTACAGTGTTGTAATGCTTAGGTTTTTTGAATTTAAGAAAGTGATTTTTATTTTAAATATTTTGTGTAAATCTGAATGCAGTTGCCATTTTTTGACAGCAAACTATGCAGCTTTATCCAGACCTTTTTCGTGTATGATTTAGTATTTAAATTGAGAAACTATTTCTCTCTTCTATATTTCTTGTTCAAAAACTTGAAACAGTTAATCAGTAATGGGGAAAGTCTCTCTCCCTGTCTTAACACCAATCCTTATATCAAATTGTTCAGAAATTTCTCCCATAAATTTAAGTAGTTAGTGTTGGTTAACATTTTGTTAATTAATGTTTTGAGTTATATTATCTAGCCCTTGTTTCTCTAAAATTTGGAAAATAAATTATAAAATATAAAGATTTCCTCCCCCCCCCCCAAAATTTTTTATGTGATGTTTGAGAATATTCTTCTCCTTTCATTCAAATCTTCAATAATTGTACTGTAACTAGAAGAATTTTAAATGTTCCATTTTGGTTTTATAGGACAACCAAATAGTGATTCATCTGTGGCAAACAGGAGTATTCTCAATGGTGGTGTGCGTGTAAGAACTCGTCAACAGGGGAATGAAAATCCTTTGGCTGGTGCTTCAAGTAGAAGCAGCACTCATTTGCCAGTTTCAGGTTTGTCTATCAAGTATTAACCATTTCATGATTATAAACAAAAGAAATCTCTAAAACAAAATAACCAATTCACCTCGAAAGTATGATTTTCTGTGTAGCAAAACAATAGGTATGCGTAATAAGCTGTAAATTCCTTCATTCTAAAGTACTGTACCCGGGAAATACTGTAAGCGCATGGGCGCGTGCGCACACACACGCACACACGCACACACACACACACACACACACACACACACACACACACACACACGGATGGTGACTAGAGTGGTGTCAGGTTGTATGGTTGTAGGGAAAAAGAGGCGGCGGACATGCAGAGAATTTGGGGTCGAGTATCTAGCATCTCAGGAGGAGGGCAGATTTCCAGGCTAGGAATGTGGGTGGATGAGGGGGGGGGGGGCAGTTGCATAGGCTCATCATGTCTGGGATGCAGTGCAATGTAGATGACGTAAAGGTATGGATTAGGAGGGAGTAACAGGGCAGAGGAAGGGGAAACTGTTGGATAGAGGATGTGGAGACTATGGGGCAGAGTAGTTATAGGGGACTGGGTGTTGTTGGAACATAGGATGGGTTCTGAGGGTAACTCGTCTTTGTGTAATTTAGAAAAGTGGGTGCTAAAGGAGGTAACGGGTTGTGAAGCAGCAAATCATCTGTGATAAAGTCAGAGATATCAGGATGTATGTTAGACAGAAGAACATGATCCAATGCCTTCACACCTGCTGACTTCCTTACCTCGGATGATAAACCATTTCAACATACAAAAAAAGTACAAGTCATTTGTTTAAAGGAGTAACTGTACATTGCATATTAACAAAAGCAGGAAAGAACAAGGATGATATTTAGATTTATCTTATGCTGAACTCAGTAAGCTAATACAAATTAGGAATTACAAGCTAAACTTTACAATTTTTCTAATAAAGACTTAATATAAAAGGTAGAGAACAGGAGATCCACGAGTTCAACAGGAATAAGGAAATGGTCTGATGTAGAAGAAAATTGACAGTTAGGGGGAAGAAAGTTTCTTAAGTCAAAACAGAATATTGTCACAACAGAAATTTAGAAAGAAAAATGGAAAGACATGTGAAATCCTGTCAGTATTTAATAATGGAAAGTGCAGGTTGGAAGTCAATAATATATAAGGACAGTTTACAACTCACTGCAAAAACATACTGCGAGCTGCAACAAGCACATAAAAATGACACACATACAACACTTCAGCTGGATTTGGAGTGCAGTTGTGTGACTGTGTGAATGCTGTCTATCCTGAAGAAGCTTTATGGCTGATAACTGAAGTGTTGTACGAGTGTGACTTTTATATGTGCCTGTAGCACTTCACCATACATCTTTGCAGTGAGTTGTAAACTGTCCTTATTACAGGTATATTGTTGAAAAATATATGTCACAAATATAGGTGCTTTTATAACCTAATTGTGACTAAAATGTGTATGAAAATTGATTTCTGTAACTGTTACATTGGAACACATTTGAATTAAAGGAAAAAGGGCGGTAAAGTATCAGACTACAAAACCAAAGTTCATGTGTTCCAACTGCAGTCAATTCTAGGAATTTTATCTGTCGCTTTTCAAAATTTTTTCCTCTAGCAATGTTGTTGATGTGAGGATTGTTGGGTGTCAGCATTGTTTGGGCACCATGTTCAGCTGTAGGTTCCCCTGTAACTGGATGGGAAAATCAGTTCAAAGGTCAGAGGAAGGCAATAGCAAACCACTTTCAACAGGACCATGCCTGGTAAAGCACTGTGGGTTTCAAACCAATCTTCAGATTGATGACTGCTTTTCTCATTGTCTAATATGTGGTTTAGAGATAATCCCTGTCAACATTATTTAGAATGAAGGATTTGTTAGTATATCAATCTGTACTATTTGGATTCTTGTTATATATTTTATTCCAAAAACTTATTTAAATAACATGCTTTTGCTGAAATTAACCCTCTAGATACTACATGGAGGCGCAGTGTGCCGAAACTGCAGGTTTTGTCGAAGTATGTGTTAGTCATGTGTGTCCTAAATTGGTTCTAAAGTTACAAGAAATATAGGTTTTTTGAGCAATTTAATGCCCTTAGATTTGTTTGATATTATATGATAAACAATTATTTACAAATATGTATGGATAATTCAATTTTGGAAACATGGCACCATGTTTCGCGCATGGTCTATAATGGGACTGTACTGCACATGCTATTTAGAGTGTTAATCAGGTGTCTTCAACAGTGGAACACACATAAAAGTAGAATAATACATTTGAATGAAAATCATTTGAAATACCATAGCAATATTGTAATTTCACGTGTTGTCTGTTGCTAATTATGGATGCAGTAAATTGTACAGTAAAAAAAATATATATTGTGAACAAATAATTCTCTCCAAATTAATGTTTCTACTTTCCTTTCCTCTTTCACAACATCAGTATTTTATACAAATGCATGCAGCCCTCCTGAAGATCATACAGTATGTTTCACTCTCACTTGATGGGTGGAGTGTGTTTTGAACTTTGTGCATTGGAATCAAATTTCATGGGCCTTAGTCTACCACATATTAAAAAAAAAGAAAATAAAAAAAACCAACTTTATTGAGGCTGGAGCCAGTGAAGAGTTAATGGACAGAATCAACAATTGATTATTGCTTCCCATGTTATCTGTTGTTCTGGGAAAATCAAAATAAGATTATTTTTGACCAATTCCATTTTATTATTCTGTAATTTCTTCTTAGCTTATCCAGTTGTGGTGTTCATTGTATCTTTATTTTGTCTTTTCCCCCTATTTTTTAATAAATAGTATTGTGTAATTATATAGGTTCCAGTTCGATTCCTCCAACAAGTCCTCCTTCAGCCACAATAAATGGAACATCAGTACAAATACCATCTGTTGGTGCATCTGTTTCGGGAGCACCTGCACCTTCAACGGTGTCATCACTCCCCACTATGAACGGTGTGCCAACAGTGAATGGCATACCTAGTCCTAACCCAGTTGGTGTACCACTAGGACAACCAACAAATGGGAGTGTTGATGCAGCTACACAGAGGGGTCAAGCTGTTGGAGTGGAGGAACCATTACCTGCAGGGTCAGTAATTTGTGATTTACCTTCAGATGAAATTGTGTTTCTGTAGTTTAGAGTTTTGAATTTATAGTCTTATGCAATAGGAGCATGCTGAAGATGAACTTGAAAATATTAAACAATAGAAAGTCCAGATTGGAATTCAACAATATAATGAGGATAGCTTGCAAACTCACTGAAAAGATGATTGTCAAGTCACAGACAGGCACTTAGGGAGTGGAACCAACACCACCAAAAAAGAAGGCCAAAGAGCTTGTGCCACATCAACCAGAGCAGATCGCTATCGCGTAGCTGAGTGGCAGCTCAGACCCACTAGAAGCTAGTGGCCAGCCATTTCGGTACGCGATAGTGACCTGCTTTGCATGACGTCGCACAAGCGTCTTGCGGCCTTCTCTTTCAGTGGTGTTGGTGAGACACACACACACACACACACACACACACACACACACACATCCACACCCTTCATTCACCCAGTCACACAACTCACTAACATGCAATCATCATCTCCGGCTGCTTCATTTATTTACTGTCAATGTAGATTCAGTGATTCATTTCACTGTTGCATATATGGTTTTATTTTTTATGTGCCTGCCTATGCCTTCACAATTGTCTTTGTTGTGAGCTATCCTCATTAAATTCTTGGAAAATATTATTTATGGAAAGTAAAGAAGGGAGAAAAACATTTTGTTGGCACCTTCAGTAAGTAGTGTGACAGGTTTTTACACCATCACCAGTAAAACTAGGTGTTATAGTTAGTTTTTGTAAGAAATGCAGAGACTGAATTACTCTTCTTATTATACAATATAGTAGTATGGACAGTTTACAACTCACCGCAAAGATTATTAATCCAAGTAATACCAAAATGCTGGTTTACTTTGTAGCTGTTAAATATTGTTTATTAATATAGCAATAGGCCTATTTTGGTACCACGGCCATCATCAGGCTACCCGCAGACAAATATTTAAGGTTGAAATAAGTAAAATACAGATACTTACAATTTTGATACATTACCAAACTGTGGCCAATGAAAATTTGTGCCCGGCCGTGATTCGAACCCCAGGATCTCCTGCTTACTAGGCAGACGCGTTGAACACTCCGCCACTGAGGACACAGTGACCAGCCCGACTGCAGAGGACACTTTCCTGCAGGTCTCCCGCCACACACAAATCTCCATTCGCCACGCTGTCTCTTTCCTATACCACAGCCTACTTATTCTATAATGCTCGTAGCCACAATACTGTATTCCCGCATCAGGGAGAACAGACCTTGAGGTATTCCATCTAAACCTAATACAGTGAAGCCATAACATCGCAAATTGCGATTTATTTCATTCATTTGAACACTGTAATTCGTCAAAAAATATATATAATTGTATACAAGCCGAGGCTGGGCTCCTGACGACAATTCATTTTGTCTCGATACCTCATGGTCTGTTCTCCCTGATGCAGGAATACAGTATTGTGGCTGCGAGCATTATAGAATAAGTAGGCTGTGGTATAGGAAAGAGACAGCGTGGCGAATGGAGATTTGTGTGTGGCGGTAGACGTGCAGAGAAGAGTCCTCTGCAGTCGGGCTGGTCACTGTGTCCTCAGTGGCGGAGTGGTCAACGCGTCTGCCTAGTAAGCAGGAGATTCCGAGTTCGAATCCCGGCCGGGCACAAATTTTCATTCGCCACAGTTTGGTATTCCATCTAAACCTAATACAGTGAAGCCATAACATCGCAAATTGCGATTTATTTCATTCATTTGAACGCTGTAATTAGTCAAAAAATATATATAAATTTGACAGAGATTTGAAAATTTAAACCAGTCATTATGTATGTTAGCAAACCATGTGTACCAAATCTCATGAAAATTGTGAATCTGAGTTTCATAGTGTGGTACATTTGAAAAGGAATGACCCTATACTGACACAAATTATTGATATGAAGAGTGGAAAAACTGGTAAAGTCTCCCGTAGATTAGTTTGAGGTCCAGATAAATGTTAAAGACATATCTGTTTTATAGCATTACAGAGATTCATTGAAAGCTTTCAAGCGTGTTGATTGGAATACACTCTTTGAAATTCTGAAGGTAGTATGGATAAAATACAAGGAGCAACTAGCTGTATACTACCTGTACAGTAATCAACTTGCACAAGTTAGCTATGATGGAAAGTAAGGAGAAATTTCTAAAGGAAAGAGTTTAGTTAAAAGACTTTAAAATTTTGAGATTACCCAATGACATTGTAATTCAGTCAGTGATGGTAAATGAAATGGAAGAGAGGTTGAACGGAATAGATAGTATGTTGAGGAGCACTTACGAGATGGACATCAGCAAAACTAAATCACAGGTGATGCTAATGGTGTTGTGTTTTGAAATGAAACCTCAAAATTAGTTGATGTTTTTTTAGTGTTTGGACAGTAAGATAGCGGAAGTAGAGAGGATAGGAAATATTGACTGACTGTATACAGAATGTTTTCTGGAAAAGAACATCTAATGTAAATTTAAAAGTAGCATTGTTAGTAATTTAAACATGGTAGATAAACAGCAATCAAGATGGAAAGTGAAGCTTTCGAAATGTCATGCTACTATAGGGTACTGCACAGGAGATGGATAGGTAGTGTAATTAATGAGACAATGTTGAATCACATTAGGAAATTAATGATACAACTTAACTAAAAGAAGGGAGGGAAGTGTAGCATGTAAAATCTGTAGAGGGAGATCAAAACCTGAATACCATATATTAGTTGTGTTCATATTGTTGTAGCTCACAGCAGTTATTCAGTGATGAAGCTTACACAGAATAAATTTGCGTAGATTGCGGCAGTAAACCAGTCTTTGGCCTGAAAATAACTTCAACAACAGTATACTGGACATTTTTGTGTATTTGGGTTCTAAAACTGTATATAAGGATTGATCTAAGACGAGATTGTGTGATGCCTCATTTGATTTACTTTTTGAGTTGATGCTTTAAGGAAGTTAACATTTTGGTGTTATTGTAGCCACTGTACATTATACCTTTGCACCTTGTTTATGGAGAACATTTATTATTGTCTGTACACAATTTGTTTTGTGTTATTAATGCAAAGTATAAAATGTTTCTAGGTGGGAAATGAGATACGATGTGTATGGTCGGCGTTATTATGTTGATCACAACACACGCAGCACTTCTTGGGAGCGTCCACAGCCTTTACCTCCAGGCTGGGAGATTCGAAGAGATCCACGTGGACGTATATACTACGTAGATCATAATACACGCACTACAACTTGGCAACGACCCAACTCAGAGAGGCTACAGCATTTTCAACACTGGCAAGGAGAGCGTGCACATGTTATGCAGCAAGGAAATCAGCGCTTTCTTTATCCCCAGGTACAGTGTGATTGAATGCATGATATATTGTGACAACTCCCCAGTCAATAACTCACTTCCATCAGGGTGTCTAGCATCCTGAAAAACCGGGAAATCTCGGGGAATTTTTTGGTTCTGGAAATCTCGGGGAATTTTTTGGTTCTGGAAATCTCGGGGAATTTTTTGGTTCTGGAAATCTCGGGGAAAACTCAGGAAATTTTTGTATTTTTCCCAAAAACTCTGGAAAAGTCACAGTACTCGATATGCTTTGTGGCAGAAACATTTGTTTGCCTTCCACTTGGCTGGATGTATTTCCTCAAAAATAGGTTCGATCGAGTTGTGAGAAATTTACGTGACCAATTTCTTACTACCTTTAATACATTGGCTGCCTCAATGACGTCAGAAGCACGCCAGAGTCACCTGCTGTGGCCGCCGGCTGCCACATGGCAGCCAATGTGCTACTGCGCATGTGCGGTCTCCACCAGTTGCAACTGCAAATGCCAACTTTAATGCATTTCTTGCGCTTCGTGTTTTGGCCACCTGTAGCGCTAGTTGACTCATTTACTCTCTAATCTGCATTGATGAAAGATTTACACAAACCTTTATTTGTAGAACCGTTTTTGAGTGGTACTACGGCTCTCACCTCAGATGTATTGTGTAATGCGGCCTAATATCACATATTCGTAGAAAACAGTAAAGTACTTTTGACAAGCTACACTGTAGATAGATGTCTATTCTGACTGAGAAAAGTACTATTTTTTATGAATATAATGGATGTTGTTAGGCAGCAACCTAAGAGGACAGCTTAAAATTGTTACGAGTGAACAAGCAGTGAAGCCATCTACAGTCTACCTTATCAAAACTACTTCGCCCTTTTCTACAAATATCTGATATTAGGCATTATTATATGATACACCTGAGGCGAGATCTGTGGTACCAGTCAAAATAGGTTCTATGAATACAAGGATGTAAAGTTTAAGAGTTAAAAAATGAAACACTGCAACAATACTTAGCACTATGCCTTTTGAGATTTTACTGGATGGTTAAGTACAAATATTTATGTGACGTTAACATAAGTGGCAGTATGCATATTTTGATCCATTCTGTGTCGTATTTTAGAGTTTATAAGGTACAAAACCACTGAAACTTCCACATGGAAAACAGTGGTGGTGATGTGTGTGTGTTTAATGGAACATGCCAAACTTTACAATCTTAAGCCGATTACAGTGCGAGAGAGGCAATTGAATCCCAGAAATAGCCTACGTTACGTAAATGTTTGCTCTTCATCTCAATACGTTTTCATGTAAAGCATAACATGCGTAACTCTTTCAGTGTTTCATTAATCAAGTAATAGCTATATAAAAAATCACACTGACATGTTTTACAACACACTTTAGATGTGTAGTTTTATAAGTTTTTGCAAACATTTTGGACCAAAATAATAAGCTAAATAATAAAAAATTATGGTGATATGATTATGACTCAAGTATTGTGGTAATATTGTCGCATTGAAATGGGAGCAGGCTTGACTTCGAAGGCAACTGAACACAGCACTTATAGTCAAAGCACGTTTATTATGAACTCAACATACACGCAGCACTGACTACGTCTCAGGTAGGGTGCTCTGCTATTTATACACAGACAGAATTTACCAGAAATTAGAAGAACAGTTAACGTAAGAAACAAGTAGAATTTACAAGTGAAAATAAGAAAGATGTAGAACTTTCTGGAATTGTTACTTACAAAGAAATAAATTTTTGCCGGTGGGCGGGATTGAACTGGCGAGCTTCAGCACCACAGTCCATGACGCTATCCCCTGCGCCACGCCAGCAGTCGGTGTTCGTGGTCTCTCTTGGCATTGCTCCCTCTCCTGGAGAAACAGCAACCCGCTGTTAGGATCCCTGTGGAGCCAGCTGCAATGTCCTGGATCTTGACTGTGTCATGGGTCCTCTGTATGAAAGTTCAAGAGAATCCTTCCCTTCTCCGCGATTATCGACGAGATACGTTCCTGTCGTGGCTTCATCAGGAACATTACCGTTCTTAGAGTCCTTGAAAAAGAAGTCATTGTCGTCTACCTGCTCTTCAGGATTGTAGTATAGTTTCATGCACAGGACGTGACCAATGTCTCTTCGTTTTTGATATTTTGATGACTGCTCATAATCCTCAACTTCGTATGTGACGTCTGACAGGCGGCGTATGACATGATACGGACCAAAGTATCGCTTCAATAACTTTTCTGACAGTCCAACCTTCTGTACAGGGGTAAAAATCCATACCAGATCTCCTGGGCTGTACACAACAGGACGGTGCTTGTCGTTATACCGCTGACGGTACTTCTCCTGGGCTTCCAGTGTCTTTGTGTGAGCCAGCTGTCTTGCTTCTTCGACACTGGTGATGAGCTGTTTAACATAGTCATCCTGAGTGTCGTCCGGTTGGAACGGGAACAGCGTATCCATTGTCGTCTCAGCTTCACAGTCATGGAGCAGGAAAAACAGAGTGAAGCCTGTGGTGTCTTGTCTTGTGGTATTGTAAGCAAATGTCACGACTGGCAGAATTGTATCCCAATCCTTCTGCTCAACATGGACGTACATCGACAGCATGTCGGCTAACGTCTTGTTAAAACATTCCGTAAGACCATTTGTCTGAGGATGGTATGCAGTTGTCATTCTGTGGACAATGTCGCACCGTGACATACCTCTGATACTAGTTTTGACTGGAATACTTTTCCATGATCAGATATCATGACACGTGGTGCCCCATGCTTCAAAATAATGTCTTCTACAAGGAATTTTGCAATCTCTGGAGCTTCTGCAGTCGGCACAGGTTCAGTGACAGCCTCGCGTGTGAGGTAGTCAGTGCAGACTATTATCTATCGGTTACCGGTTGTCAACTTCGGAAACCTCCCTAAAAGATCGATCCCAACTCAGTGGAATGGAGCTGTGACTCACATAGTGCTTGACAGGTTGGCTGTCAATTCTGCAACTACATCTGCCACTGTCACATCCTTTCGTGCATCGACAAAAAATCATCCTCAAGATTTCGTCAGGGGCGGCATCTAACTCTGAGAGTTTCAGAACTAATTGGTCATTCCTTCTTTCCCAACCCCAATTCAGCACTCCACTCTTCGGTTCCTCTCCTAAGCAAAGGCTTACTTGTTGGTAGTTTCTGAATGCATGCTGCTTAACAGCTCCTTCAGCTGGAGAGAGAGTTGAGAGATTAGGCTTCATGTTCCCAGCTGCTTGTATAAACGATTTGTAGTGGAACTTATTGAGAGATTTTGTGGTGGCTGGAGCTCCATACCACGAGAGAGTACTCTTGATCCCCGCTGTCTCAATGGAATCGGGGGAAGAACTGTTGGCAAATATCTCAGCAGTATGTTGTATGATTTTGGACTTCTGCTACATTTTGACAAACACCACTTTACTCATGCGATACGCTGCGGGTGTTGTGTCACAGCCTGTAAATGCATGTAAGAAAACAAATGGGCGTTGTCCTTCATTTCCAATTCCTACTGCAGCTTTTGTGACGAATATACACACATCTTTACTTTTCCTCTTCCAGGTTTTACAAGCAGAATGTTACAATCAGTTGTAGTTTTTTCTATTAAGAGAACAGCTAAGTCGACATTCTCTCCAATAACCGCAACCAAGTAATTATTTGATCTGTTGATAGCTGTCTCCACAATATCAACGTCAGCATCACCTGAAGCTTGGAGGGCATTTATCCCATTTTTCTGTAGCTGCATTAACAGGTTTATCAGCTGACTCTTATTGTTAACATTGGGGAGGAAATACTCTTGCTTCACTGTAATTTTAGTTTCTAGACTGACATTCATGTCCACACACCACCTAAGCCGATATTGTCGACTTTGTTCAGTTGCTTTTGTGCTGTCTTTTATGTCAGAGTATCCATCAAAAATCACTGTACAACCTCTCCGGAGGTAATTGGTCTTCAGAATTCTAATATAACTGTACAAATGGTTGATACAGTTGTCTCTTTTTGCCAAACAACTATGTGGACAAGGAATCCCGCATCAATAACATATTCAAAGGTTGTTAAATCAATGTCCTCATCAATTTGTTTGAAAAGTGTGTTCAATGCTGACTTCCTGCACTTCCTCATTCCATTTTCATTGAATAATACCAAGGGGTAGGGAGTCAGTTCATACCGCATGTAATTCTTCAAATCCTCATCAGATGTTTTAGCAATAGAGTATGCTGAAAAAGCAAGAATGGATCCACAGCAGCTCTTTCCTTGTCAATTTTGATTGTCGAATTTATTGAGGAAAGAGGAAGTGCCCGATCTTTCCATGAATGACAAGTTTTCCATTTTTGCCATTGTTCCTTTGCCAATTGTCACTGCATCATGACATTTTATCATATCCCACAACACCTGTCGCTATTGACATGATCTTCTCAGTCCTCAGAAAAGGAGGGTGATCGTCAAACCATTTTGTAAGTTTGGCAATGTCACTTGCGTCTCAGCTTTGACGAGCATGTCCAAAATCCTTGTGCTGCTCACTTGATGAAGACAAAACGCCACAATATTCTTCGAGTGAAACACCTGTCTGTCATACCTCTACCACGGGTCATGCCACCTCAGCTTGAAAATGACCGTATTGAGGTTGTCTCAATCTTCATATCTGACCAAATGCCGGACTAGACTTGATCGTTGCTTCTCATTGTGAAGTAGCATTTGTTCACGAATTCCTCGTACTCCTCTGGTGTCAATAGAGCAGAAAGATTTTCCATATCATGTAGATATAAGTGGCAAGACTTTGCATATGGGAAGTGTCCAGCAGCATGGAAATGGTATCATTAGCTTACAGCAGTTCAGATGAGCAAGGAAATTGCCAGATCTCTCTGTATGGATGTACTCTTTTATTAAATTCACCATTTTGAAGCATTAGATCCACAGCTTTGCAGTAGGTATTCAGTTACAGTTACCTTATTACCAGTGTTAAAGTATTGCTATGTACCATGATCACACGTTTCGTAAGATAAAAACGTCACAGCCTCTCAAAACACTCATTTCTAGAAGGATATTGAAACTGAGTGCACATCTTATAAATGATGTAACCTCTAATTGGCTGAAGATAAGATAGCAAATGTGCATATCAAATTGAAGGAAATTTCATGCTCTATAACTTCCTTTCTGACAAATTTTCTAAGGAACGAATGAGTCACTAGAAGCAAATGTTTGACAAAATTAGTGAGGTAAAAATGATTTTTTCCAAAATTGTCGATGTTCAATAACGTATACCTCGAAAACCATTGGGAATTCGACTTATATGTATAGAAACAAATTTAGAGCAAATTCAAGTACCTTTCATGTTTATTTCAAACATTTTTTCCGAAAGCGGACCATTTTCGAGATAGAAGCGAGAAACCAAAAAATAGTACCTTTAACCCTCCCCCCCCCCCCCCGCAATCCCTGCTTTAGAACACACCCCTCCCCCCCTCCCCCCAATGGATGGGGAATTTCAGTATGTTCACCTCCTAACTTTTCCTAACAAAGTCAAAAATTCTCACATATTCCACGCATTCTACACCCCTCTTTTAAGCACTCATTGACTGGACTACTACAATATTACAAGCAATTGACTGCAATTTTTTTAGTTATCTCAATCACAGAATTATCATCACCCAGTTAGGTTTAAGCTTCAATATATCAACATAAGCTGAAGTGGTGGTGTCCACTATTGAAATAAGGGTTTCAAATCTTGATTTAAAATAAGCCATGTCAGATAACTTTCTTTTTTTTTTTTTTTTTTTTTTTTAACTCTTGAGTAAAACACTCATTATGTTCCTATATATCAACAAAATTTGTAAATTCTGTCACAAAATGAATCAAATGTGGTTAGTGACTAAACTTAATATGACCCTGGAAAAATAGCAAAATTGACCTGGAAAACTCAGGGAATTTTATTTTTAAGAATTGCTGGACACCCTGTCCATGCTACTAGTCAGACACACAGTCAGAAGATTATTGTAATTACATTTTGTGTCGTAGCGTTGTTGGCAGCTGTCATGTGACACACTGGAACAAAACTGTGAGAGTCAGAATGACATATTCTTAACAAAAGAGAAATTTACATTCCAAATTAAAAATGTTTAAAATGCTTGATGCTGCAGTGAAGTAGCCGAGCGGTCTGTGGAGCACGCGGTTACTCGCTTTCGGAGGTTTGAGTCCTCCCTCTGGCATGGGTGTGTGGTGTTGTCCTTAGGTTAGTTTACCTTAGTTTAAGTAGTTTGTAAGCTACTGATAACCACACAGTTTGGTCCGATAGATTTACAAACATGTGAACATCTGAAATGCTTGTTGTCTTTAAATTGAGTCAGGATGCTAGCTAGGCGGATCGGAGAACATAAATGGGTCATGATTTATTGTAAAAAGGAATAACACATTCATAATAGAAATTCTCAGCTATTAAACCATGGGATATACGCCATTCAATACTGTCACTGCATGGCATAACCTCACTCAGGTCCATCTATGTAATGGAATCGCCTGCCATAGTGACGACACACACACACACACACACACACACACACACACACACACACACACACACACACTCGCAAACTGCAAACCACATGCTCACTTCAAATAGTTGGTATTAATTCAGGCCATTGTTCCTCACTTCATTGGTTACATCAAAGTGCCACACCATCGGCTACATGAAATGCAGTGTGCTGCCAACAGTGACTGTGACTGCTGGACAAACCTTAGCCCACTCACATTTTCTGAACATTACATACACTCTCCCACATGTCATGCCTTGAGTTGCGATGTATGAGAGAGCAAATACACTAGCATTTCTTTGTAGGATGAAAAGAGAGGAATGGCTTGGACTATGATTTGATTTTAAGTGAAAATTTTAACTTTGCAGTGCAGTTTATGCTGTTACATAACTTGTCAACTGGTGAAAATATGTCTCAGAATGGCCCTTAAATTGCTTTGAGTATGAATCACAAGTGCTATGGTAGAGCAAAGCCATTTGCTATAGTCTAAGTGTAATGCTGTAAAGTGTATTCCTACTTGTTATTAAAGAAAGATCGTTTGACTAACCCAAAGCACAGGCTTGCCAGTGACACAAAAAACAGAAATAAAAACAAATAATCAAGCTTTCGCAACCGTTGGTCGCTTCTTCAGAATAAGAGGGAAAAAAAGGGGAGGAGAAAGGGAAGGATATGGGTATTAAGGAAGTGGAAAAGGAGTCATTCCAATCCTAGGAGTGGAAGGACATACCTTAGGGGAAAAAAAGGAAGGTAAACAAATACACACACACACACACACACACACACACATCCAAACGCAAATGCACCTAGACAGATATTTGTAAAAAGCAAAGAAGTTGGACAGAGATACCACTTGAGCAGAGGCTCTGTCCACAGAACCGAGGCAAAGATGCTAAAGATGGTGGGTGGGAACTTGAATTTAGCAGAGTTTGAGACTAGGTGGGCAACGGGAGGAGAGAATAAGCTGAAGGGCAAGTTCCCATCTCAGGAGTTCTGAAAGGTTGGTGTCAGTGGGAAGTATCCAGATAACCCGGACGGTGTAACACTGCGCCAAGATGTGCTGGCCGTGCACCAAGGCATGTTTAGCCACAGGGTGATCTTCATTACCAACAAACACTGTCTGCCTGTGACCGTTCATGTCCCATTCCTTTTTCTTTCCTTCTCTCTTACCTGAAGAAGGAACCCTGTTCCGAAAGCTTGTTTTATATCATCCCATATAATAATCACTTCAGTAAAGTCACATGGTCTTTCACCATATGTGAAGTTTCATTCACTTACAACAACTTTGTCCAGTTGCTTCAGTTTTGTTCTCAGGCATTGTAAATAGTAGATGGTCCTAATCTATCTCAAATAGTTTCCCATTGATTTCAATTTTGTCTGAAAGAATGCTTGTAAATTGAGGTTCACAGGCCATGTATTTGCAGCATACATCCGGTGCTGCATCAACAGCTGATCCAGAAGAAGATAACCTGGGTCCTCTTCCAGCTGGGTGGGAGAAAAGGGTACAACCCGATGGTCGTTGTTACTTTGTCAATCACAAGAATCGCACTACTCAGTGGGAAGATCCTCGTACTCAAGGGTGAGTTATGGTTATATTTCATAGCCTTTAATAACAATGCCAGATATATTGAGAGTTTCATTTGCAGATGTGTTGCAAGCTGAATCATTAAATTGTTGGGAAGTATTAATTACCACTAATGAGAATTGGTGTTTATTGAGAATGGTTATTGTTCTATGGAAAGTAGTCAGAGGTGTGGATTGCAGTAATGAAGTTGAAATAAGATGAGCTCTAATAATTTTCCAGCACCATTCTCAAAAATTGAAATAGCTGTACTTCAAAAATTGTGAAAGTAGGTCATGTTTAACATCTTTATTTCTGAATGTTAATACTCTCCTTATGAACTGTATTCTTCCTTCATGTCACATTCTGGATCACACAAGCATTCTACACACAGTCTTCTTTTTAGAGCCAAACAACATTTTCCCAAAATTTTTCAGTGAACCAAAGTCAATTAGCCACCTTCCCCACAATTGTCTTTACATGCTCATTCCATTTCATGATGGCTCTGCAATGTATTGCCTAGATATTTAATCACCGTAACTGTGCCAAGCACTACACAGCTAATGCTGTAATCAAACATTATGGTATTGTTTTTCCTACTCATCTTCCTCACCTTACATTTTTCTGCATTTACATTTAGCTGTCATTCCTTATACCATCTAGAAATTTTGTCTTAAGTCATCGTGCATCATACTGCAGCTATTCAATGATGACACATTCTCATACACCACAGAATCACCAGATAACAACCAGAAATTGCTACTGGAGTTATTTTAACAACATTTACTCAGTTTGGGTAATTAACCATATATTATGATAGGAATTGTTGGAAACTGTTGTTGAAGGGATGGTGGAAGGAAATTGCCAGAAGGCAAATGTAGATAAAACTGTATAAGGGATAGTGAATAGTGTATGTGAAGAGCTGGTTAATGACAGGAATAAAGAACTTTGTAGCGCTCATCATCATAGTACAAGTCAGTTGCAGAAGTTATGCATAGCATCCAAAAGGTTTTCTTTTAATGTAGATTTTATTGAATTCAATGATGAGAGATGTTAACACACTCAAGACTGGTGAGGTGACCCTTGATGAGGCAGCTGGGCTGCTGTTTAACAAGTTTTTCAAAAATTACAGCATTCTACCTACAAATGCAATAATTGAGTTGGCTGTCTCATTAGAAACAATGAAACCTCATTTATCTATTAAAAAAAATTATTAAATATTAAAATTAGCAGATACACAAAATTTTTTAGTAAATCTAGTTTCCACCCCCCCCCCCCCCCAAAAAAAACCTTACATACTATTCTTACAGATGATCATCTTCTCCTTCTGAATCAGAATTGTCTATTTCCTCTTCCAGGGCACTAAAAACATCGTTCTCATGTAAATTAGCCATATCAAGAATACACAGAGTGCGAGCTATGCAGTAGCACATGAAAGGAACTGTGTAGGACTCAACAGAGTGTCTTTTGTAGCCTACAAATAGTTAAAACTGCACTCACTATGTGGCAGTACAATGAAGCGAACCGTTCTACTCCATTTTACATGGTTACCATCAGAGGGCAGGTTGCAAAATTTTTTGCGTTGCATGAGTCAGGATCTGGTGCCATCTGTCTAACTACCGCTGAACAAGCCTGGCTCAGGTGCTGAATGTGTGTCACATATTTGTGCCAGGTTTACTGTTGTTTTCCTCTGTGGCACCTCTCGATGTGATTCAAAAGTCCAATAGCATAGCCATCTTAGCTTGAGAAATTGTAGTGGGGGATGGGGGTGATGGCAGGTCATGTTAGTCCCAAAGAGAAAGACAGCTGGCATAATTTCATCATAAATAAAATGAATGGAAAATAGTGAAAAAACTGCTTTTGATAAACGTTTTAAACATTAGAGCCCACTTGCATAGAGAAGTAACCTTAAATTTGTTAATGATTTTACCAGATTTGCCCCAAATTTTATAACTTATCACAATTTTTTTTTTACATAATCACAGTGCACACTCATCAGACACAGCACAGTGAACCTTCTTCCTCCCAAAGTGTTCCAAAGCAGGGCTTTACTCTTCGAAGTATGCTGGACAATTGTTTGACAGTCACTGTTGCACAGTGAATATTGCTCAAAATTCTCAATACTTTTTCACGCTAGGGGAAATAAATATTGGTCTCATTAAACAGGTGAATAAGATTAGTGGTCAGCTAATATTGAAAACCTTATATCTTAAAAAAACTAATAACTTCTTCAGAAATAAATTGTTTAAAAAGTTGGTGTATGTAGAATCATTCTTATTGCCATAAAATTCACAAAATAGTTAGAAACTGTGTTATTACTTATTGGGTTTGGAAATTTTTTTTAACATTGATGAAAATTACATTTTAATAATGCAGTCAGCTTAAATAATGACACTCTAAATTCCCTCAACAGTGTTTATTAAAAAAAAAAAAAAAAAAATTGACTGACTCTCTAATACTTACCTCAGCTCAATACTGCTACTGCTAACAGTTACACAAAAATACAAAAATAATTTCCTTCATTGGGTAAGGGAGAGGAGGAGGAGAAAGGGATTCCCTTTAACTGTTGGTGGTACTGAGCTGATTTAAGTACTGGCCAGCACCTCTATTTCTTTTGTATATATTTTTATTTATTTATTTATTTTTTCTCATTTCTGTGGAGAAGTTGTTAGATTTCTCAAAAAGAACAGCATCTTGCCTCCAGTGATTCGCATACTAGTTCCAGTGGCACATTGGTCGAATGTACCAGCAACAAACCTAGCAGCCTACCTCTGAATTGCTTCTATGTGTTCTTTTAAACCAATGTGGCAGGGATCAAACACAATGTACATGGAGAAGTACTCAGAAAGGAGTTGCACAACCATTCTATTCACAGTCTTCTTTACAGATAAACCACACTTCCCCAAAATTTTCCCACTAAACTGAAATCAACCATTTACCTTCCCCACAATTGTCCTTAAATGCTCATTGCATTTCATGATGGCTCTACAACATATTGCCTAGATATTTAATCATCACAACTGTGTTAACCATTACACTGATAATGCTGTATTGGAACATTATGGGGTTATTTTTCCTCTTCGTCTTCGTCACCTTACATTTTTGTGCTTTAATTGCTAGCTGTCAGTCTGCAAACCATCTAGAAACTTTGTTAAGTCATCCTACATCCTACTGCAGTAATTCAATGATGTCACCTTCTCATACACCACAGAATCATCAGAAAACAGCCACAAATTCCTACTCACTCTGCCTGTCAGACCATTTATGTAGATAGAAAATAATAATCATCATATCACACTTTCCTGGGGCACACCTGATGGTTTCCTTGTCTCTCATAAATACTTGCTGTTTTGGACAACATACTAGGTTCTAAGTCTTGGAGCCACTCACATATCTGTCCAATACAATTCTTAAGTATTGTACTTGTGTTTCTGGTAAGACAGAAGTTGTGATGACCATGCTGCTACAATCAACCTCTTCTTTCGGAACACAGCACCCAAATTATAACATGGTTAGTTATGTAAGCAACACATCTTTTTAAATTAACTTCAGCAATCCTTTCTTCTTCAACAGTTTATAATTGTTTTAAATGTGTTTATTTATTTTAACAGTCACAATATAATTGTTTAATAACATGTTTCAATCACTTGGATCATCTTCAGATCTTATAATTGCATCCACAACTTGTCTGGCTGAGTAGTAATTGGTACTAATTGGGGTAAAGATTTGAGTTGTAGTTATCTCTTAAAATTCAGGCTAGGGCTTCACTCCATGGCAGGGAGGGAACACACTCAGTGAGAATACACTTTAACTGAATAAAAAGAACACAAGATGATTAACTTTTATGAACATCTTGTATTATGCCCCGTAGGCTAAGGTTACATTATGATCCATACTGGATCAAGTGTCAAGAGGAACGCAACTAGAAACTAGCTTGACAAACTAAGTTCATTTATTCAAACAATTTATGTATAAGTTCCATGCCAACACCATCTCTTCTGACTCCCATTTATGCTTTGCTATGTTGCACAACGGCCTCTTCTTTGGCCACTATGACTGTCTTTGGACCGTATCACCTGCTCACTCCCATGTACCTGCGCACATGAGCGCATGGCACACGGTAAAATCCTTAAATATCTACTATCTAAATATGCTGAATCCGCATATCTCGTGGCGGTAAAATCCCATAGTGTACAGCTAAATTAGCTGTTACACTACACACGCTACTGATGTTGTGTCCCTACCCATGGTCCCCTTTGCTCGTAGCCTTTGCCTGAATTCCTGCAAGGGAACAAATTGTTATTGCTTATTCACACTGATATTATTATTTGCCTTTTGATGTGTATACAATTATATCTATTTAACAATATAATGAGGATAGTTTGAAACTGAGCAACAAGCTCAATAAAAGACAACCACACATACACACTGGGATGATGATGGAAAATAAAAACCTTGAGGAAGAATGTGGCCTAGTGGTTCTTGTCCAAGGTGATATTAGGTGACAAGGGGGCCACTATTTTGTAGCTGGCTATTGGGGTGGAGTGAAGAGTGAGGGTGTGGAGGATATTTCAATGCCATATCCCACCCATCTTCTACATGCTCTCCAAAATCCACATACCAAATATTCCTGTATGTTCATTGTTTTGGCCCCACATGTTGCTGATTACTGTTCCCATACTAAAAGGATTTCGACCCTCATTGACCAACATCTCAAACTAGTCAGCTGAAATCTGTCCTCCCACATCAAGGACACAAACCAGGTGCTCCACTGTCTCTCCACCATCATGACCCATTTACGTCTTGGAACCTTACTCGTCACTGTTGGCGCCACTTCCCTGTACATCATCCCTCATGCCCATAGCCATGCTGCTTTTCCAGTGGCCTTTAGAATTGGAACCTGATACCTAATTCTGCACAATCCTCTCTAACTTTATCTGTACAAATAATTGCTTTTCCTTTCTTTGAGGGAAGGGTGTAGAATCAAATCCACAGCACAGCCATTAGCATTCAGTGGCATGCCACAATCCTGGACATTAACCATCACCTCACTGGTGGCGTCATGCACATCCCTACCCACATTAAACCCACTAACCAAAAATAATACCTATATTTTGACATTTCCCATCCCTCCTTAAAAAAAAAAAAAAAAAATAAATAAATAAATAATCCCACCACCTGCGGCCATGTATGTGCAGTGACAAGAACTCCCTTGCTTATTATGCTAAAGGTCTCACCAAGGCTTTCACTGACATGCTGTATCCACATAGACCCCCAATTCTCCCTTCACCCACATTAATAAGGCACAAAAGAGGCGATCCCCCTCCCCATGCCCCAATTCATCATTCAGTACCGCTAAAACTAACCGGGGTCCTTTGTTATGGCTTTGTTTTTCTTTCATCATGCCATGACAAATGAGACTTTCTGCTCAGGATACTTTCTACAACCTCCTTAATATTCTAGTCATTCCTAGACCATCCCCACCCACAGTCCCCACATATCCCTGTGGGAGGTCCCATTGCAAGATGTGCCCAATTCATCAACCCAGAACTTCTATTCCACCCCATCACATGCTTATCCTACCCCATCGAGACTGATCCAAATATGAAAGCAACCACATGATTTACCAAATATGCTGTAATTATGGCACAGTTTTTTAATTATTGTATTGGTATGGCTATAAACCAGTTGTCCATTAGATTTAATGGCCAAACTGTGGTCAAAAGTGAGATAGATCACCCTGTGGTGCAGCATGCTATAAGAATGATATTCTTGATTTCAATGGCTGCTTTACAACCAAAACCATCTGGATCCTCCCCTCCACTACCAGCTTTTACTTAACTGCACAGATAGGAGCAATCCTTATAGTAAATCTCCAGTCCTGAAAATTTTCAGACTTCAACCTGTTGTAAATCTAATGTCCCCACACATCCCACATCCAACAGTACTGGTCCTCTCTATCCTACACTTCCCCCAAATCTTGTCTTGTTAACCACTGTCTGTGCTACATTTTTTCCCCTTCTCAATTCCTTCCCATTTGTTTCCCCTTCCTTTCTCACACTGCCCCTCCCTTTCCCCTTGCATTCCTGAGCTACATCTCTTTCACCCACCAGTACCTGTCCTTTGACTTATCCCTCTCCTTCCATCCCTACTCAAAGTAGTACTCTGAGTGAGGTACTGTAGTGGTGACACACTGCACTCGCATTCAGGGTGACATAAGTTCAAACCTGCCTCTGGCCATTCTGATTTATGTTTTCTGTGATTTCCCTAAATCACTCTCTGCAAATGTTGGAAGGGATCCTTTCAAAGGGCACGGCCAATTTCGTTCCCCATCCCTAACAAAAAATATCAGTGTGTGTTCATCTCTAATGACTGCAATGTTAACGGGTCATTAAAGCCTGATCTTAATTCCTTCCGATTTACACTCACTGCTGAATGTTACTCAGAACACAAATTCAGGGGATGTTGGTTTTGCCTGTGATTGTAAGATTTGGAGTGTGTATTTTGTACCAGTGAAGGCTGTGTCTGAAAGCTGTAGGCACGCACGCTCGTGTGTGTGTGTGTGTGTGTGTGTGTGTGTGTGTGTGTGTGTGTGTGTGTGTGTCTTGGTTGGTTGTTTCTGTTGTTGTTATCCTCATGGACTTTGAATTGTGAGATGATGAATTTAGCTTATAAGACTGACTGCAGGGAATACCGTATAGTAATTATTATCTTGGCATTTATTCAGATTTGTTAAGTATATTATTGTTCACATTTAACATTACTTAGTGTTGTTTTACTGCTACTTTCTCATTGTTTATAAATCTTATTTCATATTGGAAAGTTTACTTCTTTATTCTCTTTTTATAGGCAGGAAGTTGGAGCTGATGAAGCAGCTCTTCCACCAGGATGGGAAATTAGATTAACAGAAGATGGTGTACGTTACTTCGTCGATCATAACACAAGAACAACAACATTCCAAGACCCTCGACCAGGAGCTCCAAAGGGGTATGATTCTAATGTAGAGTTAAATTTCAAAAGCTGATTGTGTATAGGGGAGATCCTGAGTTGCAGGCAGGTACAATGAAAAAGATTTCTATAATATTGAATCTTTTGGACAGAGTCCTCCTCCTGCAGTAGAAAACACACACACACACACACACACACACACACACACACACACAAACTGGAATATAAATGGCCATAGTCTCAGGGAGCTGGAGCGTAACTGCGACTGCATTTGATGGAGCAGCAATCAGGAATGGGTGCTGGGTAAGGAGGTGGCATGAGACATGGAGGCTAGGGCTTAGAAGTATACAGTTGGTGGAATGTGCTAGTGGAGTTTGGCAGTGTTTACAAGGAGTTATTGTTCAATTGTTTTTGGATGTTTTTTGGAAGGGGCGGGGGGAGGTAAGGGGTGGATTCCACTGAGATTAACAAGGCAAGTGTACTGACTGCCAGGAGAAAAAGAGAAAAGACTAGGATTGTGTAGCATTATGCTGTGCTTGGGAATATGTGAATGTTGCACATTGTGTTGTAGAATGTTTATGATGTTATTTATTCTCATCGCCATTCCAAGTTACACTCGCTGCAGTGTGTTAGTCAGAATGCAGCAACTGGAGATAACTGTTATGTGTTAGTGAGTTATGCCTTTGATAGACTGAATGTGTGCATCTTCTGTACTTAATGCAGTATGTGGCTGAAAGCTATATGTTGAGTGTATTTAATTGCACTTTTAGTGCCTGTATGAAATTTAATGAGTGTCTTTACAGCGAGTTGCAAGTTATCCCCATTACATTGTTGAACCACAGACATTGCCAAGGTGAGGTGGCTTGCATGCCTCAACGATACAGATAGCCATACCGTAGGTGCAACCACAGCGGACGGGTATCTGTGGAGAGGCCAGACAAACGTGTGGTTCCTGAATAGGGTTAGCAGCCTTTTCAGTAGTTACAGGGGCAACAGTCTGGATGACTGACTGAGATGGCCTTGTAACATCAGCTAATGTGGCTTTGCCACACAGCTACTGCGAACGGCTGATAGCAAGGGGAAACTACAGCCATTACCTTTCCCGAAGACATGCAGCTCTACTGTATGAACATACGATGATGGCATCCTCTCGGGTAAAATATTCCAGAGGTAAAATAGTCCCCCATTCGGATCTCCAGGTGGGGACTACTCAGGAGGATGTGATCATCAGGAAAGACAGCACTGGCATTCTACAGATCGGAGTGTGGAATGTTAGATCCCTTAATCAGCTAGAAAATATAAAAAGAGAAATTAATAGGTTGAAGTTAGATATAGTGGGGATTAGTGAAGTTCGGTGGAAAGAGGAACAGGATTTCTGGTCAGGTGAGTACAGGATTATAAGTACAAAGTCAGTTGGGGGTATTACGGGAGTAGGTCTGATAATGAATAAGGAAATAGGAATGCGGGTAAACTACTATGAGCAAACACATTGATCACATTATTGTAGTCAGGGTTGATACGAAGCCAACACCAACCACAGTAGTTTATATGCCAACTAGCTCTGCCAATGATGAGGAGATCAAAGAAATATATGAGGAGCTAAAGGAAATTATTCAGACAATTAAGGGAGAGTAAAACTTAATTGTTATGGGAGGCTGGAATTTGGTAGTAGGACAAGGAAGGGAAGGAAAGATAGTAGGTGAATATGGTCTGGGCAAAAGGAATGAAAGAGGTAGAATTTTGCACGGAACACAATTTAGTTATAACAAACACCTGGTTTAAGAATCACGAAAGAAGGTTGTGTACATAGAAGGGACAAGGAGATACCAGATAGATTTTATAATGGTAAGACATAGATTTCGGAACCAGGTTTGAAACTGTAAGACATACCCAGGGGCAGATATAAACTATGACCATAACTTACTGGTCATGAGTTGTAGGCTGAAACTGAAAAAAACTGCAGAAAGTTAGGAAAATAAGGAGATGGGACCTAGGTAAACTGAAGGAACCTGAAGTTCTTGAGAATTTCAGAGGGAGCTTTAGGCAACAATTGACCGAAATGCGGGAAAATAAAACAGTAGAGCAGGAATGGGCAGCATTGAGAGATGAAATAGTGAAGGCAGCAGAGGACAAAATAGGTAGGAAGACAAGACCTACAAAAAATCCGTGGATATCACAGAACATACTAAATTTAATTGATGAAAGGAGAAAATATAAAAATGCAGTAAATGAAACAGGCAAAATGGAGTACAGACGACTAAGAAATGAGATTGACAGGAAGTGCAAAATGGCTAAACAGGAGTGGCTAGAAGGCAAATGCAAGGATGTAGAAGAATGTATAAATAGGAGAAAAATAGATACTGCCTACAGGAAAATAAGAGAGACATTTGGGGACAAGAAAAGCAACTCTACGAATATCAAGAACTCAGATGGGAAACCAGTTCTCAGCAAAGAAGGGAAAGTTGAAAGGTAGGAAGAGTATATAGAGAGGCTCTACAAAGGAAATGAACTTACAGGCAATATTGTAGGGGAGAAGAAGTAGATGAGGATGAAATAGCAGCTACTATACTGAGAGATGAATTTGACAGAACACTGAAGGACCTAAGTCGAAACAAGGCCCCTGGAGTAGATGACATTCCCTCAGAGCTACTGAAGTCTCTGGGAGAACCAGCCATGACAAAACTGTTTCATCTGGTGTTTAAGATGTATGAGACAGGTGAAGTACCCTCAGACTTCAAGAAAAATGTACTTATCCCAATTCCAAAGAAAGCAGGCGCAGACAGGTGCGAAAACTACAGAACCATAAGTTTAATAAGTCATGGTTGCAAAATATTAACACGAATTATTTACAGAAGGATGAAAAAGCTGGTAGAAGCCGACCTTGGGGAAGATCAGTTTGGGTTCAGGAGAAATGTAGGAATGTGAGAGGCAATCCTTCATTTATGGCTTTTCCTAGAAGATAGAATAAAAAAAGGCAAACCTACAAATCTAGCTGTTGTAGATTTGGAGAAGGCTTTTGACAATGTTGATTGAAATAAACTCTTTCAAGTTCTGAAGCAAGCATGAGTAAAATATAGGGACCGTAAGGTTATTTGCAACTTGTACAAAAACCACACAGCGGTTGTCAGAGTTGAAGGGTATGAAAGGGTTGCAGTGGTTGGGAAGGGAGTAAGACAGGGTTGTAGCGTTTCTCCAATGTTATTCAATTTGTACATTGAACAAGCTATGAAGGAAAGCAAGGAGAAATTTGGAGAAGGAATTAAAGTTCAGGGAGAAGAATTAAAAACATTGTGTTTTGCCGACGACATAGTAATTCTGTCAGAGACAGCAAAGGGCCTGGAAGAACAGTAGATTGGAATGGACATTGTGCTGAAAGGTGCATATAAGATGGAGATTAACAAGAGCAAAACTAGGGTAATGGAGTGCTGTCTAAGAAAATCAGGTGATGCTGAATGAATTAGATTAGGTAACGAAACAATAAAGGAGCTAGATGAGCGTAGCTGCCAACTATTACGGATTGTCTGTAATTGTTACGGATTTATCGTCATATTTACGGAGTTACGGGAAGTTCGTGAAAAATTACGGAAACTAGACATTTTACGATCTGATGTGTTTTACGAAAATCGGAGTTGGTACTATCTACATTTCGGTAATAGCCGATAAAAGTTTTATATAAAATAATTTATTTCATTCCTGAGTGCGTAGCAAAGCTGTAGGAAGTGTTAAAGATAGCATTTCCATTGGAACAAATCTGGATCAAATCCCGCCTATAATCTCCTGCACACCTACCAAATGCACGCTCACACACCGAAGATCTAAGTAAATTCTATGGTCTCTAATGAATATAATGTCATTGGTTCAAGCTTAACATCCCACGTGTTTTACTGGATGGCGGAAGTTAGCCAGTTCGTTTCCGAAGAGAAAAGCTTTTACTGGCTTTTCTCACGTGTACCTCTTTTCATAGCAGTGTTCTGCAGCTAGAATTAAAATGAGTGATGAGCCATTTGTGACACCTCTGTTCAGCGGTTTTATTCGTCATTTAAAATCCAAAACTATTCTGTGTATCCTAAGCTGCTAAGGATTTTACATTTAAAAAAATGCAAGGAAATTCACCCTTTTCTGT
Organism: Locusta migratoria; assembly: GCA_026315105.1. Classification (NCBI taxonomy): domain Eukaryota; kingdom Metazoa; phylum Arthropoda; class Insecta; order Orthoptera; family Acrididae; genus Locusta; species Locusta migratoria. Next base: position 700,235,748 of record CM048745.1, on the reverse strand, counting down.
TCCTTGGGCAACTGTTAACTTTCCGTAAAGACAGTTATTTGAAACTTACAGGAATATTTCTAAGCCACTCATGGTATTTACACAAATGTTTTAGGTTCTTCCACCTAACTTCAGTCTTTTGATACAGAATAGTTTTTACTCGGTTCGTGGCAGATATTTATGAATACAGTGTCAGGCTTAAAATTATAAAATATTCTTGGGGACACGGCCGCAGCCCCACGTCATCTTTGGTCTTGCGCATCATTACTGATAGCCAATTCTAAAGGTTGGCAGCTATGGATGAGTTTTGTTACTTGGGCAGTAAAATAACAAATGATGGTTGCAGTACAGTGGATTTAAATGCAGAATGGCAATGGGTAGAAAAGCGTTCTTGAAAAAGAGAAATTTGTTAACATCAAATATTGATTTAAGTCTAAGTAAGTCCTTTCTGAGAGCATTTGTGTGGAGAGTTGCCTTGTATGGGAGTGAAACATGGACGATAAACAGTGCGGACAGGAAGAGGATAGAGGCTTTTGAAATGTGGTGCTACAGAAGAATGCTGAAGCTTAGGTGGGTGGATCGCGTAACTAATGAGGAGGTACTGAACAGAATTGGGGAGAAAAGAAATATCTGGCGTACCTTGACTAAAAGAAGGGATAGATTGGTAGGACACATTCTTAGACATAAAGGAATTGGGAATTTAGCGTTGGAGGGAAGTGTGTGGGGTAAAAACCACAGATGAAGACCAAGAGATGGATACAGTAAGCAGATTCAGACAGATGTAGATTGCCGTTCTTATGTGGAGTTGAAGAGGCTTGCTCAGGATAGGGTATTGTGGAGAGCTGCATTAAACCAGTCTCTGGACCGAAGACCACAACAACAACAACAACATTGTTGAAAAACATCAATATTGTTCATACCAAGCAAATTTTATGGGAACATTATCTGGGAAACATAATTTTCCCTTAGTACTCCATAAAGTTTTCAAATGAATATCTTTCCTCTGTTAATTTTTATACGTACTAAGCATACCGAATCGTTGGTCTGAAAACAGCAGCATTGAACTAATGCTTTATGGTTGAATGTGTTTTAATTGCATAATTTTCGTTATTGTTGTAGCAACTCAGAACCACTGAACTGTTTAAGTAGATTCCTTCTTTCTTTTTTGTCTCGTCAAGCAGATGCTTTTCACACAGTTTGAGCCAGAATGGTGTGACCCATTTTGCTACCTCACTTTGTGAGATGACAAAAGTCATGGAATAGAAATATGTGCAGATACAGATGGCATTAGTATCTTCTGCACAATTATAGAAGGGCAGTGCATTGGAAGAACTATCATTTGTACTTGAATGTGTTGTGAAAAAGGTTTTTGACTTCATTATGGACACAAGGAGTGCATTAACAGATTAGACTTTGATCACAGAATGGCAGTTGGAGTGAGATGCATGGGAAATGCATTTTTGGAAATACTTAAGGAATCCAATAACCACAGTGCCGACAATGTGTGAATAATACCAAATTTCATTAGAGTTGTAAGCGTTAACGGACAAGCAACAAATAACCACAGAAATGAAAATGGAACATTCAATGAACATATCCATTACAACATTGCGGATTAATTTGGGGTTTATGGGCGATGGCAGTAAATTACCCACTTGAAGTGCTTTTGCTAACAGCCCGTCACATGGAATACCGCCCTGGGCTCATGGCCCACATCAGTTGGACCCTAGATGACTGGAAAAACGTGGGTTGGTCAGATGAGCCTCAATTTCATTTGGCAGGGGCCAACAGGGTTCAAAGAGTTCCACCAGATTCCATAAATACATGGTCCCAAGTTGTTACAAACAAGGCACCGTGCAAGGTAGTGGTGGCTACATAATGTGAACTGTTTTTACTTGGAATGGACTGGATCTCTGTTCCATATGAACTGTTAATTGACTAGAAATGATTATTTTTAGGTAGTTGGACACCTTCAATCATGGACTTAATGTTCCCAAACATTGATGAAATTTTTGTGGATGATAGTTCAGCCAGAATTGCTCACAAAACTCTTTGACAACATGGTGGGGAGACTTGGCAATCTTTTATTACTTATTAATTGGTAAATCAGTTAATGGTCACATTCTTTTATACAAATGATGATCAGTTTCGGACTTTTAATGGGACATTTTCAGTCCATGTGGTTCTAGTTCGATTGCACACAGAAGACATTTGGTAATTACCAAATGGGACTACCGTATGTCATGAATCATGATTCAAGCCAGAGCCACATGGATCTGAAAATGGCCCATTTACTCAAAATTGGGTAACTATTTGCGTAAATTATGAATGTCGTCATTCACTGTTTTACCAATTATTAATTGGTTTTCAGAATGCTCTGGACAGTTCTAGTGAATGATTTGGCCACCTAGATCACTCAATGTAGAAATCTCATCCAACACTTATGTGACTTAGTTGAGAGGTCAGTTAGTGCACAAAATCATGCACTGGCAACACTTCACACTATCACAAACATCTATAGATTCAGTAAGTCTCAGTATTCCTGCAGTGGACATCCAACATGAGGTATCCCATGATGTTTGTCATGCCATTGTATCTCAAGCATTAAATCTTTAACAGAACTGACATGTGTTATTTCTTTTTTTCTTTGCAAATTATTTAATACAGTGTACTGACTCATCGAACTTTGTACTTGCTGAAGACCTTGATTACAAGATAGTTTCCTTTATAATGTAGTGATGTGATATATCTTATTTCGTTGTATGTATACTTTCTAGCAAAGACAAAGCATTGTTTCATTGGGATGTATATGTTTCAGGCCGAAAGGTGTATATGGTGTGCCCAAGGCATATGAGAGGTCTTTCAGGTGGAAACTTGGACAGTTTCGGTACCTGTGTCAAAGTAATGCACTTCCTAGTCATATAAAAATAACAGTGACTCGCCAAACATTATTTGAAGATTCTTACCATCAGATTATGAGGCTACCTGCATATGAACTCAGAAGGCGGCTTTACATTATTTTTAGGGGAGAAGAAGGTCTTGATTATGGTGGAGTTTCCAGGTAATTTCAGTATATTTTTTAAACTGTAATTTAATATTTCAATATTTATTCAATTCACCAATAGAAAGAACAAAATAATCTAGATAAATGACAACATATGCTTAACACTCCATTACATACAACAAGCAAGTAAATGTAAATTTGCTTTTGTGAAGTTTTGCCTGTGCTGAAGCTCCAGTTTGTACCATTGACTTGAGACCATATAGTCTGACATTTCTAATATGGTTGCTACTGGATCACTTAAAAGTTTTTATTTTAGTAAATTGTGATAATCTGTAATTAAGTTGAGGTAGACAAGTTATTATGACTGAATTTCTATATCAAAAGGTTTAAAATATTTCCCTAGCATGAAATATCCAGTGAATAGTTGCCATTGTATTCCAGTTCCATTGGTTGCCTTTTTTTTCCCTTCTTCTTGATTCAGACTGATCAGTGCAAACAAGTAGTCATTTGTTATTGAAATATCAAGATCTTACGGTTTCTGATACAGACCTCCAAGTATTTGGTTATAGTCACTTTTTTCTGCCAATTGCTTGTATTGTAATACATAGACACTAGCTTATATGCCCGTGCTTTGCAACGGTTGTTGAAGGAGGGCCTGTTTATATCACGGCTTTTTAGGGTTCCAGACCTTAGTCAATAAAAATAGAATCCTTGTTGGAATGCTCTGTCAATAAACTCAGTTGTCCTAGCCAAGATGTGAAATGTAAGTAAAAGTCATTGTCCAAAATGATGTATCTTCATAAAGATTTTGATACAAAAATTGAAACATGCCAAAATAAGCAAAGAAATTTCATTAAGTATTTAATACACAAAGCGACATCAGTAACACTGTGTTCAATGTTCGTTGGTATTCTTAGACATAAGCTTGCTTAATTTTTTAATTCTATCACAGACGTTTGTTTCCTTGTTGTACTACCCCATACTCATTATGCAGCAGCAGTGTTTATTATTCTTTGGTGCACTACAGCGCCTCTTATCATGTGTTTACTGTACTATGCAATCCATACTTCAAGCATAACTTACATCTAAAACAACTTTCCTGATTCCACTTTTATGAAACGAAGTTTCTCCATGCAAATCTGTGAAGTAGTTTAGGAGATTAGGTGTGTCTAATAGATGAACAGAAAGTTACCGAAAACACTTAAGATTGCGATGTTTTTTTCTGTGATCTGATTTTGATGAAGTCATGCCTATATGTTGCCCCAATCTTAGCTCAAATGTCCTGTGAAAACCTCATGAAAATGTGTCAGTAGTTTTTTTTTTAAATACGTTTGCAAAAGTGTTAGAACTAGGCTTATATTCATGAATATAATGTAGCTTACATCATACATCAGTTATTCGCCATTTACAACATTTATTTCATGATAATTCATACCTCTGGACAATGGGCTGAGGCATGGAAAGCTGAAATATAATACGTTTTTCCTTAATGAAGTAAAAATATCACTGAAAACAATTATTATTCTTACGGTTGGCTCTCTTTCCGTTAGATGCGCTAGTGTCACTCCAAGCGTGAGACTTAAACTTCCATAGCAATTGTACATATACATTAGACTGTGATATCAATATGTAAATATATGGAAAAAAATATACGTAAAAAATAGATGAACACTTACCAGGCGAAGGGGCACAGGCAGTAATAGCAACAAATAAACACACAGACACACACACACTCAAAAATGCTAGCTTTCGCAGCCTAGCTGCTTCATCAGGCAGAAGGGAAGGAGAGGGAAAAGGAAATGATGAGGGATTTAAGGAAGGGGGTAAGGAGCCATTCCAATCCCGGGACAGGAAAGACTTACCTTGGGGGAAAAAATGGAAGGTAAATAAATGCACATACACCCACACATTTACACAGACACAAGTACACTTAGGCAGACATACTGTAGAACTGTAGAAAGCAAAGAAGTTAGAAGTTAGACAGTCTGTCTAGTCTGTCTAACTTCTAACTTCTTTGCTTTCTACAGTTCTACAGTATGTCTGCCTAAGTGTACTTGTGTCTGTGTAAATGTGTGGGTGTATGTGCATTTATTTACCTTCCATTTTTTCCCCCAAGGTAAGTCTTTCCTGTCCCGGGATTGGAATGGCTCCTTACCCCCTTCCTTAAATCCCTCATCATTTCCTTTTCCCTCTCCTTCCCTTCTGCCTGATGAAGCAGCTAGGCTGCGAAAGCTAGCATTTTTGAGTGTGTGTGTGTCTGTGTGTTTATTTGTTGCTATTACTGCCTGTGCCCCTTCGCCTGGTAAGTGTTCATCTATTTTTTACGTATATTTTTTTCCTGTTAGGAATTTTTCCTCTATAATATTTGTAAATATATGGATAAACACGGCGAGTCTTGTATCAGTTTTATATTCATTGCGTTGAATCATATTTCATAGAACACAACAACCAAGAAAACAATTTTTAGAAATATGGTAAATTTGAAAAGTCAAAGAGTAAGTAGTATTTTCAAAGGGTAATAATCCGATCACTGCCCCGAACTTCATATGAACACCTGCGCCACTATCTATTAGTTCTTTGCTGCATTACCCCGTTCTTTCCAAGTATGAAATACACATATAACTTCAAATTACGATATCTTTTACTTTCCTGATCTGATTTTGATAAAATGAAGCCTATATGCCGCCCCAGGATATTCTCTATCTGTGATACCCCCATGAATGTTCATTTAGTACTTTTGGAGATTACTCTCTACAAATAGACACATGGAATTGCTTTCAGAGAAATGTTGAAATTGTGGTATCTTACTTTTTCTGATCTGATTTTGTGAAATGAAGCTTTTCTGTAACCGCAAGATACCCTCACGTTTCCTGTGAAAAACCCCTTAAAATTTGTCTATTAGGTTTGGAGATGAAAGAGATAGAAATGATGGTTGTTGAAGAAAAATGTTAAATTGTGATGTTCTTCTTTCCATGATCCAATTTTTGTGAAACTAAGTCTACATTTTGTCTCAAGGTACACTGAAGTTGCCTGTGAAAACCCAATGCCAATTCGTGAAATAGTTTTCGAGAGGTGGTTTCTAATAGATGAACAGATAGACACGATGGTCTATAAAAACATTTCGTGATTCTATTTTGATGAAATCATGCCTAGATTCTGAACCAAACTTCACTCAAGTTTCCTGTGAAAACCGCATGAAAATTCGTCCAGTAGTTTTGAAGATTGAAGCAAACAATGACAGGCCTACATTTACAGATTTATTATTAGTACAGATAAGTTGTACAATTGTAAAATTTTGTAGGAATATATTGATTTGTATAAGTGCTGAATGTCGGTAAAATCTGTTGTGAATATGGTTAGCAGTAGGGTTGTGTCCGAGTGGTTCGGTCGAATCCATTATTCGCCGAATCTAGCACACTGGCTTCGGATTCGAGATTCGGCACATAATGGCCAAATACTACCAAATCCCGAATCCAAAGTGTTATGTGGAAACCTTCAGTTACGAATATTGGAGTTTACTTTGCATAACAGTGCGCTTTCGTCTGCATTATCTATATCTATAAATGTGAAATTCTGTTCGGTGTACATTTATCATGTCTGAACCACAAGACATAAAGAGCTGAAAATTTGTGCAGTTACTAATGACTACCTGGGGAAGGCTTTAGGCACGGTTTTATGGCGATCAGATAGCTATTTATCTATATATATATTAATGTGAACGTCTGTTCGGTGTACGCTTATCACGTCCACACGACAAGACGCGGAGACTTAAATATTTGTACAGTTACTAATTTATACCTGAGGAAGGTTTTAGGCACAGTTTTATAGCGTTCTCATAGATATTTAGGAATTTGAGGAATATAACGCGAAATGCGGAACAATAGTTACTCTTTGAAAATTATATTTACTCTTTGAAAATGGTTTTATTGGTTGCATTGTTCCTTGAGGGTTGATAATGATAAAAGGGTGGAGTATATTGGGATGGAAAGTTATCAGTGTATATAAAATTCAACGTATGTGTATGTGTTAATATTTCGATCTGCAGCGGAAACTACAGAACGCAAATGAATGGTCTGTGTGTAATTGTTGTCCGAAGTCTCCCGTTGTACACCATAGCAGTTCCATGCCGATAGCTATAAGGGGGTGGAAGATATGGTGGTTGAAAGTTGTGAAATTATAAAAAAATAAATTCGTACTGAAGGCCAGCAATGACGTTTGCCACTCTATAGCATGGAGGTTACATACAGTGAAACGTGATGCCACAGACCATATCTTTGGTATATGTGTGCTACCATCGCCCGCTAGTTTATTTTATTTTCCATAGATCTGCTGAAAGATGCGATGTTACAAAATGAAACGACCTCCCTTTGAATAGTTCTGATAAATGGCGCTAGGAGCTGCCACAAGTAACGTTTCCTGTCTACACAGGCAACACAGGCTTGCTTAGCAGGCGAAAATATAAATACTGCCTAGAACTTTTGCTCTCGTAAAAAAAAAAGCCTTTCAGTTATAAGTAGCAACAAAAATAAATTTCTTCACGTAAATGGCAACAATACATAAGGCTTTAGGATTCTTGCCTCATTCTGATTTCACGTATTGTTTCGTCGAATTTCGTGAAGTGCTGGGATATGTGAACTGTAATGAAGCACTAGGATTTCTTCTTTATTTATTATGTGGAAAAAAAAGGTCTAATGGTGCACCCTTGAGGCGGGATGACGTCAATTCAGAACCACTTGACATTTGTTTCAATAAATCGTTTAAGGTCGAGCTTAAACATGTGCACCGACTGCCTTTCGAAAAGTGACAGACAACTGACACCAACGGGTCGTGTAAAACGCACAAGTGTGCCAATGGAATGATGATACGTGGAAGTGGGTTCCAAATCAAATTGCGTAACAGGCATTTAAAAATGTTCGAGATCGAATGCTCTAGACTGTACAAGGGATGATGCTCTGTAGTACGGAGGAACTGCGTGACGAGGAATCAAATGATAGCGATTTAGAATTACCGTACCGGTATCTAATTGTATAAACATTTCGTAAAATTTGTATTATAAGACTAATAAAATTGTTTAATATTTCCGCATTTAGGTTCATACAATAGCTGTACATTTGAAGTCTTATCTAAAAGCTACTGGCAAGCCTGTGTTGCGTCAATATGCCTGACACTACAACTACTGCCTTCGTGCTACAACTTACGTGTTTTTCTATTATAGGCAAGGGATTGTTCCTATGAATCGTGATTCACGAATTCCACACTCTTTTTGTCATAAGAATAGTACAAATATAAACATTACGCCATGTTATCTTCTGTGTTAGCTGTTACCACATTTAAATTCCGTCCGCCTAACAAACCCGAAAGACAACGGCGAACGCGGAAGAATTCGATTCCCGTTAATGTTTACATTTGTATTATTCTCATGCTGAACGGAAATAGTTAGAAATGATGCATGGCAACTGACTTCTAGTACTGATTTTTAAATCTTATACGAATAAAAATTATATGCAGACTGTTACGTGATCTTAAATGTTTGAAAGAATAAATGAATCTAAAAAATACCATTGCTTAATTTTCCGGAATGCTCAATCTGCGCATTACTTTTCACAGTTCTGAAATGTCTTCGTGGCAATAACAAGTACACACACATCGAATAAATGCGGATTTCTCTGTGTCTGAATGTCCTGTCCGTCACTTATGGAATGTCTGATATATCATTATAAAATTATTTAACATTTTCACATCCTATTTTTTAACTTACAAAATATCTACTTATCTTATCAGATTTTATTTTTGAGTCTTCGCTTTTGAAAAAAGAAGGAAAAAAAAAACGAATTCCTTTCCTTTAATTGATTTTTATTTCACAATATGAAATATTTTGTAACAGAGTGAAGAAAGTTTCTTATTATATTTTTGATCATAATATTTATATCAAATGTTTCATTCAAATTTCTTTTAAGTGTAGGGGGTATTAAAAAATCCTTAAGTTTGAAAATAAAAATGTAAGTGAAATTTTAATTTCTTAAATTTTACTGTTAATATTTTCATTTGGGATTCACCCCAGAAGGCTTTATCTTAATTACTGGCTGTGATAGAATTGTAATTCTTTTTAATTACAAGTACTTGAGTTGACAGATTATTTGGGTTCGAGATTCGGAAGATTCGATTCGGGTTCGGTATTCGGCAAATGTTTTATTTAAAATTCAGTATTCGGGTTCGATCCGGTAAAAGTGGGGTTCGACCCATCCCTAGTTAGCAGTAAAGAAGTAATAAATTGAAACACGATGCTTGATGGGGTGGTTTTCCATGAACGTTACTCTTTACACCCTCATATCTCATGTACTATGTGTCATACTGTGATACAATTTCACGTACATTCAGCTTTAAGTGTGTATTCTGACTGCAAAATTTCCTGCGAGTACAATTGGTGGTGTAGAAATTATAAATTGTAATGTTATACAGAAAGCCATAGTTTTGCTCCATGAACAGCGGAAAAGTAGTAAGCGAGAAACTTTTTTACTTTCATTATTTTGATGTGGTTGTTTGCGAGAAAAAGTTTAATAAAGGTTTGGAATTATGTTTAAAGTTTGTTGCTCAAGTTGCCAAGTATTATCATTCTCATGTAGTGTATTTATAAAGTCTTGTCACATTATATAGCAGTTTTTTGCAATTCCTATTGTTCATGACGTTATATCTTCTAAACCATGTGTCGTATGTGGTTCGTACTCCTACAGAAATTGTTATATCATGTAAGGAATATGTTTAGCAAATCTGGTTGAAATCGCTGTAGTGGTTTAGGAAGAAATGTGCAGCATTGTTGTTTGACACAGCATTTTTTCGCGGATCTCATTGCTTATGACATCATATCTCCATATGTATGTGTCGTAGGTGATTCTTACCCTGACAGCAATTGTTGCCTGATATTAAGGAATGTGTGTACCAAGCTTGGTTGAAATCGCTCCAGTAGCTTAGGAGGAGATGTGGAACACACACACACACACACACACACACACACAGAGCCTATTTTATAAGATGTAAGATTGTGACTGTGTGATGTAATTTAGCTATGCCTTACCCGTTTCCAATGACACATTGAGAATTTTGTTTGAATATTTTGTCTGTTATCATAATGTGAGGAGCACCAATAATGGAGTGAGTCTAGTAGTGGTGTGAGTATTTGTATATTTTCAGAGAAGGTGCAGATTTCAGATTTATGAAAGTTGATTGGTGTTGATTAGTGACTATGCTATTACAAACTTTAAGAAACTCCCAGTTTTGTAATATTTAGGTATTAGTGCTTCATAGCTGTATTTCATGCTAATTTTTACCTGGAAGTGTTGTCAGGATGTAATTTTGAGTGAGTTCTTATGATAAGTTTCATAATTTATTCGTTCCTTGTAAGCTTTTAAGCTTGTTTGAGAGATATTATTAAATTTAGATACTTGTTCCAGTGGGGTATTACTGGAGAATATGGCAATTAATATTTAACAGAAATAGATCACCTGACCATTGTTTTAGCTGTGTTTACAGCCAGAATGTTCTCCATGTACCCCAAACATTCTCGACTCCAAAGAAGATGTTGAAACTACCGTCTATTTCCACAGATAAGACGATGGCTAAATCATAAAAAAAGGCCCCTAAAATCTGAGGTCGTCTTATGACAGTACCAGAAAAATTAGAGAGGAATTTAGTCTGAAACTGGCAATTTTGTAAATGTGCTGCATAGCGCTGCTTCGACCTCCAAACGATATATATCGAATCGGTTAAGTACGGAAACGATACATATCAAACAGACTAATGTTATGATTTTTATGACTGTGTCGTGATTTTAAAGGATGTGGTTAGGCAAAAATCTAACAACTTTCTGGGTAATTTACAAGAAAGCTTACACTCGAAGTAACTTGGCCTGAAATGATAGATATTGAACATACAACTGTAAATCAATTTAGTGTTTCTCATATACTAAAAAAAAATGAAAATAATAAAAAAAAAACCTTCTTGTTTAACCTATGCTCAATCTTCTTAAGGATATGCTACAGGTAACTTTTTTAAAAAAAGTTAATGTTAGGTTAGGTATAGGAGAAACAAGAAAATTTTCTTCTTAGTACGTGAGGGCTTGTAGCGCGCATATCTCTGCCTCAGAAACATTCTCTTATTCCATTCATATCGTCTCGAAACGTATCTATTTGATATATATTGTTTGTAGGTCGAAGCCTCAATATACAGCACATTACATTTGTGATATTACCCTGATGAAATTTACATCACAGAGAAAAGATTTTCGAAAACACAGTTTTGCGCAATTAAAAAAAATCGCTTTTCGAGCTTTATTAATTTACTGAGTGGACAAGGATAGATACGATAACCTGTATGACATAAAGCAGGAATGGAATTAATTATTTACAATGCAGCTTTATCTTACAATGTCGCTTGTCAAAAATAATTTCTCAATATATCCAGAGTCACACTGAAACGATTAGAGCATATTTACGTACGGAGCAGTGAAAGAGTTAAAATATTTCGGAGCAATATGCAACTTTTGCGGCTCCCTTGAAAATCTTTTATCTTCTGTTCTCAGACAATTTCATGTTTTTCACCTGCATAATATGTGCATCGGCGCGATTAAATGTCGCCTCTGCGAAAGAAGTTACTTAAAAAACTTCACGGTGTATAAAAAAAAAAAAGTTCAAAAGCAGGCCACAAACACTGCAATCTAAGTGTACCGATCACGAAAACTGCTTATGGCGCCTTCTAACAGAATTTTTGGGAACTTCCTGAAGCTTTGCCTCCAAGTTGAATTCCCAGGCGTATTTTTAGATCCCGAAAACTGGAAATAAAGGGGAACATGTATTCGGGTAAATGCGGTAACTTGGGGTCATCTTATAGGCCAGATATATGCTTAAACTATAAAATTTTTACGAAAATTTGTACCTCGTCTTATCTGAAGGTCGTTTTATATGCGGAAATATATGGTAGGTGTTTTAATAAGGCCTGAATGCCATAGGGCTAGAATATATATGTAAAACAAAAAATTAACCTTTTCATTCTTAGTCTGTAGAGGAATCAAGTCTTAAATATACAAACTGAATATGGGGCAGAGAGTTGCTGTACCTTGTATATTTCAGTGTGAGAAAACATTTGATTTGGTTATTCTTCTCTGAAGCTGACTAGACTGTATCTTTGACAGGGGAAGTTTTTGAATTGGTAGCATGTTTTTCCACTCTCTCAAGTTTACAAAAGTCTGATTTCCATTTTTGAAGTTGATATAAACTACTTCTTAATAGTCCTTTATCTAAAGCAAGCCGGCCGTCGTGGCCGAGGGGACTGAGGCACTCCAGTCCCGGTCTGCACGGCCACTACTGTCCCCCCTTGGGCATGGATCTTTGTGCCGTCCTTAGTATTATTTAGTTCATAAGTAGTTTGTAAGTTTAGGGACTGATGACCTCGTAGTTAAGTCCCATAAGCTATACAAACATTTGAACATTTTCTAAAGCAAGCCAGTTCACTGATCTGCTCGTATGAACTGGCTCAAGCTCACTGCACTACAGTGAGCAGCTGGCCTGCTCACGGCCATGTGTTGGGGAGTGGAGTGCAGAGGAGAAGGAAGAGGACTGGAGTTAGAACACAAATATTTGGTTGTGTCACATGGTACATAAAGATGGTGCATAAAGATGGTTCATTTTTTGATTGCTAATTGAGGTTTGTTGTTGAAAAGATTGTCTATGACTGCTGTATATATCGAGAAATTACAATGAAATAAGATGAAGATTTATTTTAACATTTCAATGATACAAGGGCAGCTAACGATGAAACATTGTATTTCTTAGGATTCACTCAGCTGTATGATAAATGCTGTTCTAGGACCAAATGTAATTTGGTGAAGTTGTATGTCACAACCATTTTATTGAACAATACAAACAAAAGATATCAATTAATATTGCTTAATTTGTTCTTCACCAGTGCATCAATATCTGGAATCACTTTTTGCGCATTGCTAATTCTAAGACAAGCTCATAAAGTCCATTAATCAACTTAAGTGGGTCACTTTTATCCTCTTCATAGTAGAAAAGTTGCTCAAATACATCTGTTGTTCCAAACATACATGTAATTGTGGCCGCCGACCTGTAAAAGCATGGAAACCTGTCTTGAGGAAAATTCTTATAAAAGTCTGCAAGATTAATCTTATAATGGAACTTGTTATGCAACTGCCAGTCATGTTGCAGGTCTATACACTCCAACTGCAGTTCAGGTTTAACCTTGCCAACTTCAAATGAAAAGGGGAGTGAAAAGACATTGAAATTTTCATTTAACTGTCTGAAATCCTGGAAACAGAGCTTAAATTCATGGAAAAGCACACTGAATATATTTTGATAATGTTCAAACTTCATCTCAGCTTCCATCATTAACTATGACAATGTGGGAAAGTGAGCAGTGTTCCCATCTGCTAGCTTTCTTCTCCACAAAGAATCTTCTTAAAGCCATGAATAGAGTCATACATCTCTGGAATGGACATACTGTAGAACTCCGTTTTTACACTTTCAAAGGGACTTAATGAAAATGGTGTAAAACGCGGGAAATAATGTTTTAAACAGTACAATGTGGTTACTGGATTACCCTTGCTCTTTCATAGTTTATTTGTGATATATGTACAAATAGGCATCAAAATACTCGCAAGGAAGTTTATTTATTATGTAATAAAGGTTATCCGAATTTTGTACTATTTTAAGCACCAGGCAGAACTGTAACTGGTAAATTTATAGGAAGTCAATTTTTTGACATAATTTCATTCATCACAATTAATTTTGTCAGTGAGCCTTTAATTGGCATTCATTATTTACGTAGTGAAACTGCACAAGTTCCATACTTTTTGTATTTTTCAATGTTTTGCACAATGATATTCGAGAATTTATTCACCTTCTCAAGTGCAAATATATGCATACCGTATATTTCCGCAGATAAGACGATGGCTGAATCATTGAAAAGGGCCTTATCCGATGATACAAAAAAAAAAAAAAAAAAAAAAAAAAAAAAAAAATTTTGATTGAAATTTAGTCCGAAATTGGTAATTTTGCAGATCTGTTGCATAGTGCAGCTTCGACCTCCAAACGATATATATCGAAGCGGTTAAGTATCGAAATGATACTTATCGAACAGGCGAATGTTATGATTTTTATGAATATGTCGTGATTTTAAAGGATCTAACAGTACAACTTTCTGGGTAATTTACAAGAAAGCTTACATTCAAAGTAGTTCGGCCTGAAATGATATATATCAAACGTACGACTGTAAATCAATTTAGTGTCTTTGAACCGTACATTCAGCTGCTACTGCTGCCGCTATGTGCCCTCAGTACTAAAAAAAAAAAAAAAAAAAAAAAACCACTTCTTGTTTAATCTATACCTAACTGTTTTAAGGCTACGCTACAGACAACTTTTTTGAAAGTTTAAGTTAGGTATAGGACAAACAAGAAATTTATTTAGCGCTAATCTCCGGTTCAGAAACATTCGCTTATTCCATACATATCATTTGAAACTTATCAATTTGATATATATCATTTAGAGGTCGAAGTCGCGCTGTGCAGCACATCTGCGATATTACACTGATGAAATTTACATCGTGGAGGAAGTAATTAGGAAAACAAAGTTTGGTGTAATTTAAAAAATATATATATTTGCTTTACCCGCTTTATTAATTTATTGAGGGGAAGAGGGTACATATGATAACCTAATGCCATAAAGCAGAAATAGAATTAATTGTTTACAATGTTGCTTGATTTTACAATGTAGCTTGTCAAAAATAATCTCTCAATATATCCAGAGTCGCATTGAAACGATTAGAGTAAATTTACATAGGGAGCAGTGAAAGGGTTAAAATATTTCGGAGCTATACACAACAATTGCGGCTTCCTTCGAAATCCTTTATCTTGTGTTCTTGGGCAATTTCATGTGCATCAGCACGATTACATGTTATCTCGGCGAAAGAAATTACTTTTTTTCTTCCACTATCGGGTACAACGTAGCATTACACGCACGAAAGTTCAAAAGCAGACCGCAAACACTGCAACAAAGGGTGAAATCCAGGTGTACCAATCACGAAAACTACTTTTGGTGGCTTCTAACGGCGCTTTCCGGAACTTCCTGAAGCTTTTTCTCCGAATCTGTGTCGAAGGTGTATTTTTAGATCCCGAAAACCGGAAAAAAAGTGCAGCATGCATTCGGGTAAATACGGTAACTTGAGGGTTGTCTTATAGGCCAGATACATACTTAAACTATAAAATCTTGATCAAAATTTGTACCTCGTCTTATCTGAAGGTCATCTTATCTGCGGAAATATACGATAAGTATTTTTGGTGACATTAGCACAGTGCTGGCGTCTCACACTATAATCGTGTTTTTGAGGTTATAATATAGGCATACTGCACCCCTTCAATGTGCAGAAAAACGTACAGTACATTAGCAAATCATCAGTCTCATCATTTATAAAACTTCGCAAAAATACTAAGATACATATTTGCATTTCACAATAAGAATAAATTCTCGGAATGTGTCATGCAAAGCATGAGAAACTACCAGTTGCGTAAGTCGTAAAACAAAGTTAAGCTGACAATCAGCGAGGTGTAGGGCTGGGAAAAAGATACCCGCATTCGAACACGCTCGATATTTCTCGATACAGTAGAGAATTCGATACAGTATCGAACTGTTGGAACACTCAGGTAACAAATGACTCGCGTTGCGAATCTGCAAACGATACATGGGAAATCTTGAATTTACCGGGTTATCGCCTTACTCAGAAATAATTTCTTAGGAAGTATAGGTACACGTAAAATAAAAGAAGGAAATCAGTGTATACTTTGTTTAAAACAGTGCATTTGTGACATGTCTGATATCACTGCAAGATATAATCCATTGTTAAACAAAACATCTGCTTCTATAACAGAACTGCTGCATCAATTAAATGCAAAGTTAACGCTCAATGTTAAAAATGTTGTTTCTGAAAGTATGTTACATGACTGTGAAACTCCTTCATAGGTATAAATTACATTTAATTAAATTATAAGAGATAGGTTACAAATAAACATTCCATGCCCTGTTCATATGGTACAGTAACATAAAAATGTTACCACCTTTTAATCCTCTAGAAAATAGATTAAAAGAGATGAAATAGGGAAAACCTGAGAAATTTAATACCCAATAACAGAAATAAATCATATAAAAATAAACTATAATTGCAACTTTGGAATAAACAGTGTACAAGCCGCTGTGTATGTAGTACAAACATGTGTCACTAGATCGCAGCACTAGAATTTTAAATCGCGATTGCTATCATTTATGTATAACCTATATTGCATATTCATTACTGCATTTACTTACGACCTGCACTCTGAAAGCTACTACAGCCTGCATTTCACACTTATTAATCTCCATAGTACATTAACGACACTATCTTCGCGATAAACAGTTTACTGCACAGCATCGAAACACTTTATGAATATCATCACTGTAAATAGTAGAGCTAGGACCTCCTGACATGGCTTGATAGCGTCATGATCGAATGTTTGGACTTAGTACAAGATTTTCCAAACTGTGACATAAATTGCTCGGACAATTTGAGTCATGTTCAAACCTAGCACTAGCGTGGTGGTTCATGGGTTCCCATCCGCCTCTGCGTCGTGATTAAACTACTGGCGTGTACTGCCTGGTACTACAAACAATGAAATGTGAAATATACGTTTGAATAACACTAAGTGGCAAGAAACATGATTGCATAATGTTTATAAAAACACTACACTTGAAGGTGACAGCAATGCCAGTGTCAAATAATGTCAATTATGTCATGTTTTCTTTATGAACATGCTTTCAAAAATGTAAAATGCAGGAAAGGTGTAAATATGTTTACGCAAAAACGGGGCCGAATTAACATTGTGAACATAGGAAATTTGACGGGACCGACAAAAACTGGTGTAAATTGCAGGAAAACCTAAAATCCGGAAATGTAAAAGTGAGGTTTATGGCGTTCATACCCTGAAGTGTTAAATTCAAAACATTCAGCTGATATGTAATGTCACACAGGAGGGTCAAAACTGATACATACCATTCATTTTTGAATTAAGCAACAGGCTTACCACTCTTGTCTATAACTGTACCTATTTCAGTGTGAAGTTCAAAAATATCTCTTGAGGACTTTACTTTGATTCAGCCAGTGTATTTTTTTGTGATATGGCATATTGCTGCTAGTGCTTTCAAGGTCTTCTAAAAATGCTTTGCACTACCAATGCGAGAGCATGACTATGGATGAAATTTGTTTATGGGTCACAAAACCCATAATGTCCCTCATATTAGCTATTTCAGCACGCAAATTCTCTTGGTAGAGAATGCAATGTACTGCAAAAATCTCATATGGAACAGGCAACATTTTTAGCATGTCTCAATTTAGCCAATCATAGCCATTGCACCGTCTGTAGGCTCAGAAATGAGATTCTTCCATTGCAGACCCATGTTTTCAACTCTCTCTTGCACTCAGGTGAGAATATCTGCCCCTGTTGTGCCTTTCATAGCAACCAGTCCAATAATTCCCGAGTGATGATGATGATGATGATGATGATGATGATGATATGCTAGAATGTAAGAATGTAAATTGCCAACTGAGCGGCTTCAGAAATTTCTGTGGAGTCATCTATTGCCAAAGAAAAGTCGGTAAACATATTTGCAAGAACTAATACCTTATTTGAGATGTTATCAGCTATTTCTTGAAGTTTGCATTGAACTTTTGAACAAGAAAGACTAACTGCCTGAAACTCTTAATGTTTCTCAGGGGTTATATGCTTAGCTGTAGATATAAGAAAATTATTTATAAACTCTCCTTTAGTGAAACTGAACATTGCTATTATGGTCTGGTAAGCAATATGGTAACTTGCTAAAATAGAAGATGAAATTGTTAAGAGTTACTGCTCTAAACAAGATACAGTTTCATAATGCAAATTGGGAAAATTGTGGTTCATGTGTATAAAATATTTTTATGCAACTGGTTGGCTGAAGTTTTGTCCACTTTTGGATCGTGTTCCACCCTTGCAGAACTGCCGACATGTTTAAAATTTTGAAAATTATTCAGACATTTATTTTTCTGCTGTACAATAGATATATACTTCAGTAATGTCACTGAACAGATAAATCTTTAATTTTTGCAGCTCCGCTTCTTGCTCTTCCCTGTTCAAGTGCCCATAATCTTCTGCTTGAAGGGTATTGTAATGCCTTTGTAAATGGAATTTTTTTAGTCGTTTTGAGAGCTTTTAAGCACCAGACACCGTCACAAACCATCAGATGCCATAAACATATAAGTTTCCTATTTAATCTTTCTGGCTATCCCGGCGAGGTGTTGTCATGCTAAAACAATCGGGTATTCTGCCGGCCATTCATGTCATATTTGTATGATATATTTCGACTGTGTGTCTCAGTCTTCATCAGGGGCCATTTTTCAAAAAAACTATGTAAATTAAGAGTGTAAAACTATTATGTAGTATAACTTCTATTATAATTAAGTGATATGTATTTGTAACTATTATTATAATTAAGTGATTACTAAAAGTTTTTGATAAAATAAAATTTTCAGCCTTATCTAGGTTAATAATCTGACAGGTTTGTTTTACTTCTGGGTTAAAATTATGATGCCTTGTTTCCATTATAAAATTGAAGTTATTGCACAAAAGCAACAAAATATTTAAAGTTTAAATATATCACTATAAAATTACAGTAGTTGATTGTGTCTGCTGCTTCAGTTTTGTTTCTTTCAACAGTCAGAGTTGTGCCTATGATTTTATGCCTGTTTAGAATGAAGGGCTTGTAATTGAAAAGATTCTTAAATTATCTCCCTTATTATGTGTTAGTTATTATCTTTATAATATTACAGATATTAGATTTATAGTTAACTTGTGTATGGACACACACACACACACACACACTCACACACACACACACACACACACACACACCAGAAAACAGTATTTGTCCTTGATTTTGAGCTCAGAGCCTTTTTGCAGTGGGAGTAAGAGTCAGTTTTTCATGGTTGTGAGTGAATGTGTATTGGTGTCTGTGTGTGTAAATATGTGTACCCTCATTAGAAAAAGAGTCCCAGGTCAAAAGCTAATACAAACTCTGTTTTTTATTATGTATGTCTGTCCTCTCCACACATTCATCTATATTGTTAAAAAATATCAGACTTAAATATTTGTGTAATTTATAACTTTCATATTAAATCAGAAACTTTGAAACATTAGCTAATGAAATATTTGAATGGTTCTTTTCTTTACAGAGAATGGTTCTTTTTGTTGTCACATGAAGTACTGAATCCAATGTATTGTCTATTTGAATATGCAAACAAGAACAATTACAGTCTTCAAATAAATCCAGCTTCATATGTAAATCCAGATCACTTACTGTACTTCAAGTTTATTGGTCGCTTCATAGCAATGGTACGTATCTGACAAATACTGAAATATTTAACGTTTAAATATATCACTGTAAAATTTCATTAGTTGATTGTGTCTGCTGCTTCAGTTTTGTTTCTTTCAACATTCAGAGTTGTGCCCATGATTTTATGTCTGTATAAAATGAAGGGCTTGTAATGGGAAAAGATATTATGTTGGCAGGTAATTGTTATAGGGCAAAATTCCTCATCTACATCTACATACATACTCCGCAATACACCGTAAGGTGCGTGGCGGAGGGTACACTGTACCACTACTAGGCATTTTCTTTCCTATTCCACTCCCAAATTGAACGAGGAAAAAAAGAATGCCTATATGCCTCCGTACGAGCCCTAATTTCTCTTATCTTGTCTTTGTGATCTTTATGCAAAATGTAAGTAGGCGGCAGCAAGATCGTACTACACTCGGCTTCAAATTCCGGCCCTCTAAATTTACTTACCAGAAATTCACGAAAAGAACGTCGTCTTTCCTCCAGCGATCCCCAATTGATTTGCCGGAGCATTTCCATGACACTCGCGCATTGGTCGAACCTACCGGTAACAAATCTAGCTGCTCGCCTCTGAACCGCCTCTATGTCTTCCTTTAAACTGATCTGCTGCGGGTCCCAAACACTTGAGCAATACTCAAGACATGGTCGTACAAGTGTTTTATATGCGGTCTCCTTTACAGGTGAAGTACATCTTCCCAAAATTCTCCCAATAAACCAAAGTTGGCTATCCGCCTTACTCACAACTGTCCTTACATGTTCGTTCCACTTCATATCGCTCTGAAATGTTACGCCTAGATATTTGAACGACATGACAGCATCAACAAGCTCACTACTAATGCTGTATTCAAACATTATGGAATTGTTTTTCCTACTCATGTGCATCACCTTACATTTTTCTACATTGAGAGCTAGCTGCCATTCTTCGCACCAACTAGAAATTTTGTCTAAGTCATCCTGTATGCTATTACAGTCAGTTACAGACGACACCCTCCCATACACCACAGCATCATCAGCAATAGCCATTGAAAGCACTGAGTAGGATAGATTGAGAGATGAAGTAAGAGAGAAGACAAAACCAAGAAACAACATAATATTTGGTTAAATTGTACGACAGTTCTCGCCGGGCTGCAGTGGTTATGTTGGCACCAATGGTAATGACGGCAACTCTGATGACCAATAAATGTTTTTTCATAACAACTTCAATTAAAACGATTTTTTTTTTCTCTCTCTCTCTCTCTCTCTCTGAACGGCCAAGGGTACATCCAAGAACCTGTCAACCACGGAGCAGGTACAGTATTAACTTTGCTGTGAGTGAAATGAGCAGCAATACCATTTACTCTGTAGCTCATGATAAATATTAACTTAATTCTACACTTCATTGTTCATCTGTTGCCAACATAAGCACTGGAGCCCAGCAAGAAGCATCGTAAGATTTTACTCAATATTTTAATTAATTAGGAACACGGCATAGATTTCCAGTTACACATAATATTGTAATATAATATTAATGATGTTATTCAAAATTAGAAAAAGTACTTGCATAAGGCCTCAGAATATCAAAAGACAGTATTTCGAATAATTGCACAGTGTGATGTAGTGTGCACTGCAGCATTGGATTATTTTTGAAAAGGGACTACAGTACTGTCTTTAATGATTATGAACTCATTACACCGACAGGATGTTAAGTCCCAAGATTACAGTAATTTCTTTTGATGAATATTATGTGAAAACTAATAAAATCATTTGTGATCAAGAATTCCTTTCCTTTTATCTAATTTAGGAAATTGAAGATAAAAGAAATTTAAGTTGTAATGTTTAGAGTGTATCATCATCATCATCATCTTAAACATGGCTGCACTTCATCAACGGTGGAACACAATCCAAAGGTGTTATTATTATTGAAGGAAAGAGAAGTAATAGAAAAGAAAGGGATAACAAAAAAATAGTAATTTCAAAGGGGGCTGTAACAAAATATTGCCTGTAAATAATATTTAAGAAGAAGAAAAATTGTTATAGAGTTAGTCATTTTTGCAGAGAATCATTTACACTGTAACATTCGTGCTACTTTATATACACATTAAGCTTATTGTTGTGGATGTCTGATCAAGCAAACTCCAGTAATTGACAAATTTTTTAATTGCTTTTTTCATAACTATGTTTTTTGATACTTCTCCTGTTATAATTGTCCAGACGAATTTTGAGTATTGAGTCATCTCACAGTGAAGCTTGCTTAGATATACAGCAGAACCCCATTTTAAACTTTTCAAGGGACTTCAGTGAAATGGTGTAAAATGTGGGAAAACGTAAATTCCGGGAAATAATGTTTTAAATGGTAAAATATGTTTACTGGATCACCCTTGCATTTTCATAGTTTATTTGTGATATATGTGCATAATAGGCATCAAAATACTGACCAGGAAGTTTATTATGTAATAAAGGTTATCTGAAGTTTTACCATTTTATTTATTTATTTATTTGGTTATTTAACCTGACCAGATTAGGGCCATAGGGCCCTCTCTTACATCTTTAAGTACCAGAAGGAACAGTAACTGGTAAATTTTTAAGAAGTAGAAAGTTTTGATGTAATTTCATTCATCATAATCAATTAGTCAGCAAGCCTTTAACTGGGCATTAGTAATTATTTACATAGCAAAACTGCTCAAGTTCTGTTATTTTTCAATGTTTCACACGATGATATTCAAGAATTTATTTGCATTGTCGAGTGCAAATATATGCATAAATATTTTTGTGACATTTCAGGGGGTCAGCATCTCACACTATAATCACCTTTTAGAGGTTATAATATACCATTCCCCCTTCAATGTGCAGAAAAACATACACAAAAGAAATGATCAGTCTCACTGTTTGTAAAATGACACAGAAAATACTTAGATAAATATTTGCATTTCACAACAGGAATAAATTCTCGAAACGCATCATGCAAAGCACGAAAAACTACCAGTTATGTAAACAGAGCAAAGCTAACAATCAGTGCAGTGGCTGATGGGATACTATACTCCCATTAGCCACTGCGTCATGAGTCAACATTTCAATAAATGCAAAGTGTCAAGGAACTTGACTGTGTAACATTTATAAACACTATACATGAAGACGAAAGCCATGCCAGTGTTAATTTATGTCAATTATCTAATTTTTTTCTTCACAAACATGGTTTCAGAGAGTGTAAAATGTAGGAAAAGTGAAAATATGTTAACGCAAAAACGGGGACAAATTAACTTTGTGAACATAGGAGATATGACAGGACTGACAAAAAATGTTATAAATGTTGGGGAAACATAAAATCTGGGAACATAAAAGTGGGGTTCTACTATATGTCAGAAGTGTGATGCACAGTGATTTATTTATTTCATTTGGTTCAGTGCTTTCTCATGAATTGACAGTGTTCAGCTAATATAAATCATTACATGTTTGAAGACTTCTGTTTTACATTTCAACGGAATAACATTTAACATGTTATCAATGTAAACTGTTTCCTTGGGAAATGACAAACATTGCAGCCTCAAGGTGAAGAAATTGAAATAAGATATACTTGAATAATAATGACAAAAATGATGATGATTGTGGTGATGATGATGATGATAATAATAATAATGTTTGGTGTGTTTAAATTTTCATGGTTAGTGTTCACATTTCGTTTAGACAACAACAACATATTACTTATCTCTTATTTGTTGCAAAGAAATTCCAAAAAAATTATGTGTAGTGAAATATTATAGCAATGCAAGTTTTTTTTTACATATATTTTTACGTTGGAGATAGGCTTGTCTTTCAGTTGTCATACTGTTTCTTTTGAGTTTAATATTTAACCAAGTAGACACACTTGATAAAATGTAAGAAAATTATTGAAAAGTGTTTTGTTCATGTAGTGCAGTATTTCATGCAAAAATACCTCAGATTGCATATCATATAAGGGGCAGTCAAATAAAGACAGACAGGTGGTAAAAATAAGTTAACTGTTGATTATTTCTAATACTCTCACTTAACTGTCAATACTTTAGCCCACTGTCAGATAAAGCAATCAGTGCTTTCATGGAACAAGTTTTTGATGGTCTATGGAACCATGGTTGTACCCAAATATGTGGCTCTTCATCTGAATAAATTAGCGACCATCAGTGTCTCTCTCTTCAGGGCCCCCAAAATATGGAAATCACATGGGGAGAGACTGGGACTGTATAGAGGACAGGTAATGGCTTCCCAGCAAAACTTCTGCTGCATACTCAATCAGTATCATTCTGTTAAAGGAGAGTGCCCATCCTTATGTTGCTATAGTTGTTTGAACTATTTCTTAGAGTCCTGAAGGAAGATATTCATGGCCATTGATCTGCTTCAGATGAAGACGTGCATATCTGGGCAAATCATGGTTCCTTACCTGAACACAAACATTTTTCCTGGAAGAAATTACTATCTTACTGGAACAAATGTATTTACAGTTGTGGTGATTGCTTTTGATATAACAGTTTACTCGGACAATTCAAAGTCCAGAAAGGGTTAACAATAGGGTTGTGTCCGAGTGGCTCGGCCGAATCCATTATTCGCCGAATCCAGCGCACTGGCTTTGGATTCGAGATTTGGCGCATAATGGCCGAATACTACCGAAACCCGAATCCAAAGTGTTACATGGAAACTTTCAGTTACGAATGTTGGAGTTTATTTTGCATAACAGTGGGCTTTCGTCTGTGTTATTTACTTTATTTTCCATAGATCCGCTGAAAGACGCGATATCAAAAAATGACCTCACTTTGAATAGTTCTGATAAATGGCGCTAGGAGCTACCACAAGTAACTTTTCCCTTCCACACAGGCTTGCTTAGCAGGCAAAAATATAAATACTGCCTAAAACTTTTGCTCTCGTAAGATAAAAATAAAAAAGCCTTCCAGTTATAAGTAGCAACAAAAATAAATTTCTTCACGTAAATACCAACACTACATAAGCCTTTAGGATTCTTGCCTCATTCTGATTTCACGTATTATTTCGTCGAATTTCGTGAAGTGCTGGGATATGTGAACTGTAATGAAGCACTAGGATTTCAAGAAGAAAATTATTTATTATGTGGAAAAAAAAAGTTCTAATGGTGCACCCTCGAGGCGGGATGACATCAATTCAGCAACCACTTGACGTTTGTTTCAATAAATCGTTTAAGGTACACATGTACACCGACTGCCTTTCGAAAAGTTACAGACAACTGACACCAACGGGTCATGTAAAACACGCAAATGTGCCAATGGAATGACACGTGGAAGTGGATTCCAAATCAGATTGCGTAACAGGCATTTAAAAATGTTCGAGGTCGAATGCTCTAGACTGTACGAGGGATGATGCTCTGTAGTACGAAGGAACTGTGTAACAAGGAATCAAATGACAGCGATTTAAAATTACCGTAGCGGTATCTAATTGTCTAAACATTTCGTAAAATTTGTATTATACCACTAATAAAATTGTTTTATATTTCCGCATTTAGGTTCATACAATAGCTGTCTGTACATTTGAAGTCTTATCTAAAAGCTACTACGGAAAGCCGACTGGCAAGCCTGTGTTGCGTCAATATGCCTGATGCTTACAACCACTGCCTTCGTGCTACAACTTACGTGTTTTTCTATTAACAGCAAGGGATTGTTCCTATGAATCGTGATTCGTGAATTCCACACTCTTTTCGCCATAAGAACAGTACAAATGTAAACATTACACCATGTAATCTTCCGTGTTAGCTGTTAGCACATTTGCCGGCCGCGGTGGCCGAGGGGACTAAGGCGCTTCAGTCTCGGTCTGCACAGCCACTATGGTCGGGGTTTCGAATCCCCCCTCGGGCATGGATATTTGTGCCATCCTTAGTTGTAGCTAGTTCATAAGTAGTTTGTAGGTTTAGGTACTGATGACCCCGTAGTTAAGTCCCATAGACTCTACAAACATTTGAACATTTTGTTAGCACATTTAAATTCTGTCCGCCTAACAAACCAGAAAGACAACGGCGATCACGGAAGAATACGTTTCACGTTAATGTTTACATTTGTATTATTCTTATGGTGAACGGAAATAGTTAGAAGTGATGCACGGCAACTGACTTCTAGTACTGATTTTTAAATCTCCTACGAATAAAAATTCTGTGCAGCCTAGTTACGTGATCTTTAATGTTGGAAAGAATAAACGAATCTAACAAATACCGTTGCTTAACCTTCCGGAATGCGCAATCTGCGCATTACTTTTCACAGTTCTGAAATGTCTTCGTGGCAATAACAGGTACACACAGGTTGAATAAATGCGAATTTCTCTGTGTCTGAATATCCTGTCCGTCACTTATGGAATGCCTGATATGTCACTATAAAATTATTTAACATTTAGACATCCTATTTTTTAACTTACAAAATATCTACTTGTCTTATCTGATTTTATTTTTGAGTCTTTGCCTTTGAAAAAAGAAGGGGGGGGGAAATGAATTCCTTTCCTTTCATTGTTTTTTTATATCACAATATGAAATATTTTGCAACAGAGTGAAGAAAGTTTCTTGTTATATTTTGGATCATAATATTTATATCAAAATGTTTTATTCAAATTTCTATTAAGTGTAGGGGGTATTAAAAAATCCTTAAGTTTGAAAATAAAAATGTAAGTGAAATTTTAATTTCTTAAATTTTACTGTTAATATTGTCATTTGGGATTCATCCCAGAAGGCTTTATCTTCATCACTGGCTGTGATAGAATTGTAATTCTCTTTAAATACGTGTACTTGAGTTGACAAATTATTTGGGTTCGAGATTCGGATGATTCGATTCAGATTCGGTATTCGGCACATCTTTTATTTAAGATTCGGTATTCGGGTTCGATCCGGTAAAAGTGGGGTTCGACCCATCCCTAGTTAACAACAATATTTTGAACAGGTTAGATAGCTACTCGGCACTCTAACAAGCACATTCAAAAGGCTTCTCCCATCATCCCATTATTGCCCAAAGACCCCTCCCCCCATCACACACACACACACGCGCGCGCGCACACACACATACACACAAAAGCACTAATCCACTATCCACTGCCTTAAGCTGCCATGGTGAGACTGCAATGTTCCATCAGGTGGAAGCAGCAATTGGTGGTGGGGATGAGGAGGCGGAATGTGGAGGGGACAGTGCAGAAGCGGAGGAATCAGAGGTATGGCGGAATATACAAATGCTGTCTGGCAGAGTGTTCATGGACTACATAAGCTGCGACATGCAGCTAAGTGCTGAGTCAGTTGGGTGGCAGTGAGAGAGAGGGGAGGGGGGGGGGGGAGGAAATGCTGGTGCATGCTTGTGGAATGGAATTCATATGTGGTGCTGGAGTGGAATCAGAAATGGGGAAGTGGAGAGGTTGTTAGGGATGGGAACTGGAAAAACTTAAGCCCGGAAGGTAGAAAGAATTACCATCTGTGCAATTCAGAAGAACTGGTGTTAGTACAATGTAGATAACATGGACTGCTTTTCATTTATTAAAGTGAACCATATCATGTAGGATTGCTTGTTCAGCAATTGGGTAGTCCAGCTGCCTCTGTGTCACAGTTTGTCAGTGGCCTTTCATGTGGACAAAAAGATTGTTAATTGTCACACTCACGTAGAAAGCTGCACAGTGATTGCAGTTCAGTTTGTAGTTCACAAGACTGCATTCATGGGCTGCTCTGCCTTTGATGGGATAGGATATTGCTGTGACAAGACTTGAAGAGTCAGTAGTGAGATGATGTGTAGAAAGATCTTACATCTAGATCTATTCTGGGGATATGCGAGATGAACTAGGGGTTGGTAGATGGTTAGAGTATGAATGGACAAGGATATTACATCCAGTTGCAACTTACCTGCATGATTAATGGGGCAGCAGACTATAGATCACCTCAAATCTGTAATCTAGTCACTGCTGATGTCAGGCACCACTCTTTGTCACAAAAAGTTGTAAGCATGCAAACAATTAGACTAAATGGAGGCTATCTGGAGCTAGTAAATAATGCGGATGGAAAGGAAAATACTTATACATACATTTCTTAAAACAGGTAAGACAGAATGATGGTATAGATTAAATGCCTGATATCGGGACTGTCAAAACTGACCTCATGAAAAGTAAGATTACACTGGTCAAAACAATTAGCAGATCAGTTACGATATCTAGATTCTGAAGTATTGTCATTGGCAAAATGAACTAAAATTGTTTGACTTCTTTCTGTCGATCCTACGGAGTGGAGATAACATCATTACAGCAACTGAGGAAGTGTGAATAACAGATATTTGCTGCAGAGGCGATTGGTGGCTCTCCAGCAAGGATACAACTTTCTTAAATCCTGTCCCAAAATGAGATCCATCTTTCATGACATCTATCCCACTCCACCGAGGTTGTCTTTTTGCTGCCCACCTAACCTTTGTAACCTCCTAGTCCATACCTATGAATTCTCAAAACCACATTCCCTACCCTCCGGATCCTACTCACGTAAGTGCACCCAATGTAAAACCTGCCCTATGCATCCTCCCACCACCACTTATTCGTCCTGTAACCCGGAAGGTGTACACAATTAAGGGCAGAGCCACTTGCAACAGCACCCACGTGATTTACCAGCCGATATGCCTGTACTGCGAAGTCTTCTATGAAGGAATGACCACCAACAAACTGTTCATTCACATGGACGGACACAGACAGTCAGTGTTTGTTGGTAATTAGGATCACCTTGTGGCTAAGCACAGCCTTGGTGCACAGCCAGCATATCTTGGCACAGTGTTACACCGTCCAGGTTATATGCATACTTCCCACTGATACCAACCTTTCAGAACTCCGGAGATGGGAACTTGCCCTTCAACATATTCTCTCTTCCCGTTGCCCATCAGGTCTCAACCTTCATTAGTTTTAAATTCCTGTCCACCATTCTACAACATCTTTGCCTCCAATGTCTGAACAGTGCCTCTGCCGTAACTGGCATCTCTGTCCACCTTCCTTGCATTTTGCATATGTCTGCCTTGGTGTGTGTGTGTGTGTGTGTGTGTGTGTATGTGTGTGTGTGTGTGTTTTTATTTATATATGTGTGTCAATGAACTGGTGCCTTTTCGCCTAGTAAGTCAAACTTTCTTTACTATTTATAATTATTTTTCCGAACAGGAATGTTTCCCTCTATATTAAATGATACATACACAATGATACAATCGGATTATTCACAAATGTTCACAATCCTCTGAAATACGGAAACGGGTAACATTGTCACCTGACATGTTTCGTTAATCACTGGCACAAATTAACAAGACCAATGCCACTTACAATGGATAATGTCTTTATCTGAGCTGTCTAAAGCATCCTATTACAGAATGAAGCTTTCACTCTGCAGCAGAGTGTGTGCTATGAAACTTCCTGGCCAATTAAAATTGTGTGCCGGAATCGGGACTCGAACCTGGGATTTTTGTCTTTTGCGGGCAAGCGCTCTACCAACTGAGCTATCCCAACACGACTCACGATGCCGCCTCACAACTTTACTTCATCAGTATCTTGTCTCCTACTTTCCAAACTTGCCTGCGAAAGGCAAAGATCCCAGGTTCGAGTCCCGGTTCTGGCACACAATATTAATCTGCCAGGAAGTAAAGTTGTGAGGCGACTTCGTGAGTCGTGTCGGGACAGCTCAGTTGGTAGAGCACTTGCCCGCGAAAGGCAAAGGTCCCAGGTTCGAGTCCCGGTTCCGGCACACAATTTTAGTCTGCCAGGAAGTTTCGCTTCCTGTTATAGTTTGCTCTCTCCACAAGTTGTCAGTCACAAAACAAGCGAATAGAATGTTCTGGAAAGTTCTTGACCTAATTATGTTTAGCAGTGGAAAATCACCACAAAAATCTTAATTATAGTTTTTAATGATGGCAGATACATTTATATACGTCACATTGTGTTTTAAAGGAGTTTTAGTAATGCCAAGGCTCAAAATCTGATCATCAGATATGTTTATCATAACTCTTGCCACACAAACTAATTCCTCTTGTTGAACTGTAGCTTCATTTTGTATGGAATTGTAACATTGTATCTAGAGGAGTCCACAAAAACAGCACAGATGATGCATGTGGTACTGAGTTATTCAGTTTTGAACCACTTCTTTCCATTAAGAAGAAATATAATTGCTCCCCAAATTTGAATTGTTCCTATATGCATTCAGTGCATGCAGTACCAAATCCACCCTTCTACCGTAAGGAAAAATAAACTCTAGAGTATTCATCAAATGAACAGGGACATGATTGATATGGCCACCATGTTTCTGTTTCAAATGTGAATCACAGAACAATGACCAATGTTGGGGAGAGAGAGGTGTCAAATTGCTTTGTGTGGAAGGACTCATCCATTGACACCCTGTGAGTACTTTTCTCTTGCCTGTTTGTGAAGTCATGGGGAGGTGGTTGTAGCATATTTTCTCCCAACCTAAGAAGCCACTTCATTCTGTTTGTATTACACATATCACTAAGTCTTTCCATTCATATCACACAGCCACCCAAACACAAAAATGATTGGAAGTGGAGAAGGAGGCCACAGATTTGGATAGGTTGAAGACCAGACTGGATATGTACCAATTAACAGTATTCTGTGAACCAATCTCACTAAACTCCTCAAATCACTCTCAGTCAAATGCGATACAGGATGCACAGGAACTGGCAATAGCCAGAGAGCTGGGCTTAGGTCTTCGGCTTTTACTATGGCCCGACTTTTCACTATGTAGATATGAGACTTACCTATGCTAATTTAGGTAACTGTGATGAAATTCTGCATTCATACAAGCAGCGTGCTATAGACACTGTACCCAAAGCAACATCTTCCTTTCATGGAACACCACTGTCAACAAGCAGGACGCCTGAAGAAACCAAAACAGTGTTTTCAGTTATTGGAATGATTTTCTTTTTAATAAGAGAAATATTTTTAAATGTATTTTTACACCTTTAAACAAACTGCTTGTTTTTTAATACGTGCTAGTTAGTGTTAAAGCCCGTGGTTCGGAACCCACGTTAAACTGTAGGACCCTCTATAACTGGCTGGGTATGTCAGTACGAAGGTCAGAGGAAGGCAATGGCATACCACCTCCAATCAGGACCATGCCTAGTAAAGCACTGTGGTGTTCAAACCAATCTTCTGATTGTTGACTGCTTTACCTTTTTAGTGTTAAAGCTTAATTTTTCAGAAAGTCAGTTTTCTGACATTTTATTTTTGTGCTATTTCAAGAGAACTACTGGACCTGGAGACATCATTTTCAATAAAATACAGAAACTTTGAGTTCCTGTTAATTTTCTTTCAGGATGGTCATTTTTGATAGTATTCAGTCTGACACAAGAGCAATATTTAAAATTTGTTTGTTTCGTAAAAACAAAGCCAATGTTTGAAGTTCAATATCTTGGGGAGTAGCAGATAAGTAGATCTGCCGTAGGGCTTAAATGTTGCATATTTAATGTACTTCAAATAGTAGAACCAGTGTGTATATGCAGGAGATCCAGGAGAAACATGGGGATATTTTCATCCAGGAAATACCAGGAATTTTTTAATTGTTTAACCTATCAGTTTATATATATATATATATATATATATATATATATATATATATATATATATATATATATATATATATATAAACTGATAGGTTAAACAATTAAAAAATTCCTGGTATTTCCTGGATGAAAATATCCCCATGTTTCTCCTGGATCTCCTGCATATACACACTGGTTCTACTATTTGAAGTACATTAAATATGCAACATTTAAGCCCTACGGCAGATCTACTTATCTGCTACTTCCCAAGATATTGAACTTCAAACATTGGCTTTGTTTTTACGAAACAAACAAATTTTAAATATTGCTCTTGTGTCAGACTGAATACTATCAAAAATGACCATCCTGAAAGAAAATTAACAGGAACTCAAAGTTTCTGTATTTTATTGAAAATGATGTCTCCAGGTCCAGTAGTTCTCTTGAAATAGCACAAAAATAAAATGTCAGAAAACTGACTTTCTGAAAAATTAAGCTTTAACACTAAAAAGGTAAAGCAGTCAACAATATATATATATATATATATATATATATATATATATATATATATATATATATATATATATATATATATATTTTTTTTTTTTTTTTTTTTGACGCACTTTAGGTTACGATAGTAACACTAAAAGTAGGCATTTGCGATCATCTTTTGACAGCTCGAAATTTAAATGAAAATAATGGCTTAACCATTCATCTTACATGAAAATCGAATAAACGAATTAGTAGAGGAGAAAATTCTCTACAACTTTGCTCTCTTATGTTTTTTTCATATCTCGTATCGTTTCAGAGATATTTGCAAAAATAACGGAGTTTTGACACCCTCCATTGAATTAACGAAAACCAGCCATTCACAGATGTCATGTGACATTCCTCGCACAGAACTCACTCTGGCATACGCCATCTTGCGTTGCGTATTTGATGATTTTCTTATTGTAACTTACACTTTGTCATTTCAAAGCAATGGCGCACTGAAGAATTAACAAAAACACATTGTTCTTCATACGATAAATGATAATCTAGTGTGTACAAATGCCATATTAGCATCAGTTAATAATGGCCATCAATAGTATGAGATTAAAGAACACAACTCCTAACTGTTAGCCATAGCGTAGTGGGCAATGCATTGGACTGTGACGCTGAAGGTCAGTGGTTCGAAACCCACCACTACCTAATTCTTTTTTTCCTAAAAGGGTTTCAGACACTCTTATTAATTAATTTTTATTATTTAGATTATTATTTTTGTCCAAATTTTTTGCAAAAACTTATAAAACTACAAATCTGAAGTGGGCTCTAAAACAAGTCAGTGTGATTTTTTTTGTAATTTTGGGTATGCAGTAATAAAAAACATAAAGGAGAGAGTAAGATGCAAATAAAAACAAAGAAAATGCTGATTTACATTGGCAAAACACCATGCGCATAGCCTACAAGTGTCTGCCAATAGTAGAATGTCTACAAGTCATTAGGACAAAAAGCATTCAATACTTCACAACAAACTTCTTTCGGTCTGTGTGATGTCTCCTCTGTTTACATTTCTAGCAGGTCATGGGTAAAAATTGTGAATAGTGGTTTGTGAAATGTTACTTTCAAAGTAAATGGCTTTTTACGCAATATGTATTACGTTAATAGTGAGAATGTTCTATACATTTCTTATATCACAAATTGTTTGAATCCTGTTCAAAACATAACACTTTGGGGGACCAGCACTTGAGAAAATTAGGGCTCTGAAGATCATCCATTTATGCCAATATTAAATAATTTAATGGCAAATTTGTGTTTGAAATATTAAAGAGACCACATGCTAAAAAATGACCAAACTTCAAGGTTGGTTTATCATTTATAGAGCTTTAATATATTTACTTACCATATTTTTATTGGATAATTTTTAAAACAGCCAATGTGGAGTTTGTAAATAATTATGCATTGTGAATATATTCATTTTATTAAGTTCATGCATAACTTTCTTGAAAATCTTGATACATTTGCAGAAAACAGCAAAATATTTTTAACTAGCAATTAAAGTTGTTCTGTTAGTTTCCAGGCTAACAGGATAAACAAAAATTGTAACATATTCATACAAAATTGTGAAGTATTTATCAAAACAAAGTAAATGATGAACAACTTTCTCATAAATTACATCATCTGTATCATTATCAAAAAACTGCAATGTACAAAAGCTGCATTTACGAAACAGAAGCAGAAAAACAATATTATCGCTGGCACCTAATCCATAATTGGCTGTTCTTACTTCCCCCTCAATTGTTGTGTTGTTACTAATATCTATGTGCCATGAAAAGAAATGTGCCAACATTCTAAATGCATTTTAACTCTTGGTAGTTCTAGGCCGTTGTATCAAACAATAATCTTTTAACCCCTCAATAAACGACTTAATTTTTACATGATGCAAAAAGTCAAAAATTGTATTTTATAACCAGGAAACATACGCAAGAAATTACATGTCAAATATGTGATATGAACATTATAGAGGCAAACATTTCTGGTCAGAAAAATATTTATAAAATGTAAAGAAGGTTTGACTTACCAGGCAAAAAGGCACCTGTTCGTTGAGACACACACACACACACACACACACACACACACACACACACACACAAACATAGCTTTCGCAACCCTGTTGTTGTTGTTGTTGTTGTCTTCAGTCCGTAGACTGGTTTGATGCAGCTCTCCATGCTACCCGGTCCTGTGCAAGTCTCTTCATCTGAGAATATGTTTGGCAACTTACATCCTTTTGAATCTGCTTACTATATTCATCCCTCGGTCTCCCTCTACGATTGTTACCCCACACGCTTCCTTCTAATGCTAAGTTGACAATTCCTTGATGTCTCAGAATGTGTAGAACCAGTCTATCCCTTCTCTTAGTCAGGATATGCCAGAAACTCCTTTTCTCCCCGATTCAGTTAAGCACCTCCTCATTAGTTACGTGATCTATCTATCTAATTTTCATCATTCGCCTGTAACACCACATTTCAAAGCTTCTATCATATTTTTATCTGATCTCCTTATCGTCCACGTTTCACTCCCATACAATGCTACACTCCAAACAAATGCATTCAGAAAGGACTTTCTAACATTTAAATTAATATTGGATGTTAACAAGAAACATTTTTCTATCCTTAGCCATTCTGCATTTTATATCTTCTTTCCTTCAGCCATCAGAAGTAACCTTGGTACCCAAATAACAAAATTCACCTATTACTTTTATTGTCTCATTGCCTAATCTAATTCCTTCAGCATCGCCTGATTTTCTGACATTGCATCCCATTACCTTTGTTTTACATCATCTGTAATGTTCATCTTATATCTTCCTTTAAAGACACTGTCCATTCCGCTCATTTGCTCTTCCAGATCTTCTGCTGTCTCTGACAGAATTACTACGTCATCAGCAAACCGCAATGATTTTATTTCTTCTCCCTGCACTTTAATGCTCTCTCCAAATTTCTCATTGCATTCCTCCACTGCCTGCTCAATGTACAGATTGAACAACATCGGGGAAAGGCTACAACCCTGTCTTACTCCCTTCCCAACCTCTGCGTCCCTTTCTTGCCCTTTGACTCTAATAACCGCTGTCTGGTTTTTATATAGGTTGAATATAACTCTTCGCTCCCTATATTTTACCCCTGCTACCTTCAAAATTTGGAATAGTGTATTCCAGTCGACATTGTCAAAAGCTTTCTCAAATCCAAATCAACAAACGCTAAAAAAGTAGGTTTCCCTTTCCTTAGCATATCTTCTAAGATAAGTCGTAATGTGAGTATTGCCTCCCTTGTTCCTACATTTCTCGTAAATCCAAACTGATCTTCCCCGAGGTTGGATTACACAAGTTTATCGATTTGTCTGTAAATAATTCGTGTTAGTATTTTGCAACCAAGACTTATTAAACTGATAGTTCTGTAATTTTCACATTTGTCTGCACCATTGGAATTACGATATTCTTCTTGAAGTCTGAGGGTATTTACCCTGTCTCATACATCTTGCATACCATTTGGTACAATTTTTTCATGACTGGCTCTCCTAACGATATCAGCAGTTCAGATGGAATATCATTTACTCCAGGGGCCGTGTTTCGACTCAAGTCCTTCAGCGCTCTGTCAAATTCTTCTCGCAGTATCATATCTCCTATCTCATCTTCCTCCACTTCGTCTTCCATTTCTAGAATACTACCTTCAAGTTTATTTCCTTGTGTAGGACCTCTATATATTCCTTCCACAGTTCAGCTTTCCCCTCTTTGCTTAGTTTGTGTCTGATATTCATACTGCTGCTTTTCATGTCTCCAAATATCTCTTTTATTTTCCTGTAGGTGGTATCTATCTTTCCCCTAGTTATGCATTCTTCTAAGGTTCTGCACTTGTCCTCTAGCAACTCCTGCTTAGCCAGTCTGCACTTCCTGTCAATCTCATTTTTCAGACGTTTATACTCCCTTTTTCCTGTTTCACTTGCTGAATTTTTATATTTTCTCCTCTCATCAATCAACTTCAAAATATCCTGTGTTATCCAGGAATTTCTATTAGGCCTTGTCCTTCTCCCTATATGATCCTCTGCTGCCGTCACTAGACTATCTCTCAGAGCTACCCATTCTTCTTCTACTGTATTACTTTCCCCCGTTTCAGCCAATTCGTACCAAAAGCTCCCTCTGAAACTCTCAACCACCTCTGGTTCCTTCATTTTGTCCAGGTTCCATCTCCTAACCTTTCTACCTTTCTGCAGTCTCTTAAGTTTTAATCTGCAGTTCATAACCAATAAGTTATGGTCAGAGTCTATATCTGCCCCTGATATGTCTTACAGTTCAGAACCTGGTTTCTAAATGTATTCCTTACCATTATAAAGTCAATCTGGTACCTTCCAGTGTCTCCTGGTCTCTTCCACGTATACAGCCTTCTTTCATGGCGATTAAACCAAGTGTTGGTGATCATTAAATTGTGCTCTGCGCAAAAATTCTACCAAGCGATCTCCTCTTTCATTCCTTTTTCCCAATCCTTATTCACCTACTAAATTTCCGTCTCTTCCCTTTCCTACTACTTAGTTCCAGTCCCCCAACACAATCAAGTTTTCATCTCCCTTAACTTTCTGAATGATTTCTTTTATCTCCTCATACATTTTTTTCGATATCCTCATCATCGGCCATGCTAGTTGGCATATAAACTTGCACTACTGTCTCTATCTTTACTATGATAATGAGTTCACTATACTGTTCATAGTAACTTACCCACATTCCTATTTTCTTATTCATTATCAGACCTACTCCTGTGTTACCACCAACTGATTTTGTATTGATAACCCTGTACTCCCCTGACCAGAAATCCAGTTCATACTGCCACCAAATTTCACTAATCCCTACCATACCTAACATTAACCTATCCATTTCTCTTTTCAAATTTTCTAGCTTACCTACTCGATTAAGGGTTAGAATATTCCATGCTCCAACCCATAGAATGCCTGGTTTGCTTTTCTTAATGACGACATCCTCCTGAGTAGTCCCCGCCCGGAGATCCGAATGGGGGATTATTTTACCCAAGAAGACGTCATCATCATACTGTCATACAGTAGAGCTGCATGTCCTAGGGAAAAATAACGGCTGTAGTTTCCCCTTGCTTTCAGCCGTTCGCAGTAACTGTGTGGCAAAGCCACATTAGCTGGTGTTACAAGGCCAGCTCAGTCAATCATCCAGACTGTTGCCCCTGTAACTACTGAAAAGGCTGCTGCCCCTCTTCAGAAACTACACTTTTGTCTGGCCTCTCCACAGATACCCCTCCACTGTGGTTGCACCTATGGTATGGCTATCTGCATCATTGGGGCATGCAAGCCACCCCACCTCGGCAGTGGGGGTGGTCCTAGGTTGCAAAAACAAGAAAGGAGAGGGAAAAGGGAAGGATGCAGGTTTTAAGGGAGTGGGTGAGAAGTCATTCCCGATCTGGGAGAAGAAGGACTTACATTGGGGGAAAAAGGAAAGGTGGTGTATTTGCGTTTGGATATGTGTGAGTGTTTGTATTTGTTTACCTTCATTTTTTTCCCCTAAGGTAAGTCCTTCCACTCCTGGGATTGGAATGACTCCTTTTCCACTTCCTTAAAACCCACATCCTTCCCTTTCTCCTCTCCTTTCTTCCTCTTTTCCTGAAGAAGCAACCAACGGTTGCGAAAGCTTGTATGTGTGTTTGTGTGTGATTCTTTTTGTATCTATCGACAAGCCGGTCCTTTTGGTATGTCATCTGTTTTCTATTTTATAGAAGAGAGATGACTTACCAAAAGGACCAGCTCGTCGATAGAAACAAATAAAATCACACTAGTATGTGTGTTTGTGTTTGTTTGTTTGTGTGTGATTTTATTTGTTTCTATCGACGAGCCGGTCCTTTTGGTAAGTCATCTCTCTTCTATTTTTATTTTTGTTTATCCCACCGGGAAGGTTTCCCTCTATAATTTTCGTTTCATCAATTTGTATATATATAAAAATAGAAAAGAGATGACTTACCAAAAGGACCGGCTCGTCGAGAGAAACAAATAAAATCACACACGCTTTTCTACCCATTGCCATTCTGCATTTTATATCCTCTGTACTGCGACCATCATTTGTGATTTTACTGCCCAAGTAACAAAACTCATCTACCTCCTTTATTGCTTCGTTTCCCAATCTAATTCCTTCAGCATCACCTGATTTTCTTACACTGCATTCCATTACCCTAGTTTTGCTCTAGTTAATGTTCATCTTATATGCACCTTTCAGCACACTGTCCATTCCATTCAATTGCTCTTCCAGGTCCTTTGCTGTATCTGACAGAATTACTATGTCATCGGCAAAACGCAATGTTTTTAATTCTTCCCCCTGAACTTTAATTCCTTCTCCAAATTTCTCCTTACTTTCCTCTGTAGCTTGCTCAATGTACAAATTGAATAACAATGGAGAAAGACTACAACCCTGTCTTACTCCCTTTCCAACCACTGCATCCCTTTCATGCCCTTCAACTCTGACAACCGCTGTCTGGTTTTTATACAAGTTGTAAATAACTCTCCTTTCCCTATATTTTACTCCTGCTTGCTTCAAAACTTGAAAGAGTTTATTCCAATCAACATTGTCAAAAGCCTTCTCCAAATCTACAAAAGCTAGAAATTTAGGTTTGCCTTTTCTTAATCTATCTTCCAGGATAAGCTGTAAAGTGAGTATTGCCTCCCGTGTTCCTACATTTCTCCTGAACCCAAACTAATCTTCCCCGAGGTCGGCTTCTACCAGCATTTCCATCCTTCTGTAAATAATTCGTGTTAATATTTTGCAACCATGACTTATTAAACTGATGGTTCCGTAGTTTTCACACCTGTCTGCACCTGCTTTCTTTGGAATGGGGATTATAACATTTTTCTTAAAGTCTGAGGGTACTTCACCTGTCTCATACATCTTACACACCAGGTGAAACAGGTTTGTCATGGCTGGTTCTCCCAGAGACTTCAGTAGCTCTGAGGGAATATCATCTACTCCAGGGGCCTTGTTTCGACTTAGGTCTTTCAGGGCTCTGTCAATTCTTCTCTCAGTACAGTATCTCCTACTTCATCTTCATCTACATCCTCTTCCCTTCCTACAATATTGTCTCGAAGTTTATTTCCTTTGTAGAGCCCCTCTATATACTCTTTCCACCTTTCAGCTTTCCCTTCTTTGCTGAGAACTGGTTTTCCATCAGTGTCCTTGATTTTCATAGAGCTGTTTTTCTTATCTCCAAATGTTTCTTTTATTTTCCTATAGGCTGTATCTATTTTCCCCCTATTTATACATTCTTCTACATCCTTGCATTTGCCTTCTAGCCACTCCTGCTTAGCCATTTTGCACTTCCTGTCAATCTCATTTCTTAGTCGCCTGTACTCCATTTTGCCTGTTTCATTTACTGCATTTTTATATTTTCTCCTTTCATCGACTAAATTTAGTATCTCCTGTGATATCCAAGGATTTTTTGTAGGTCTTGCCTTCCTACCTATTTTGTCCTCTGCTACCTTAACTAAAAGCGCAGGTGACTCCCGTGTATAAGAAAGGAATGAGAACTGACCCATACAATTACAGGCCAATATCGTTGACATCAGTTTCATGTAGAAGTTTGGAGCATATTCTCAGTTTGAATATAGTAAATTTCCTTGAAACGGAAAAGCTTCTTTCCATGAATCAGCACGGGTTTAGGAAACATCGTTCATGTGAAACTCAGCTTGCCCTTTTCTCACATGACATCTTGTGAGCCATGGACGAAGGGCAACAGGCGGATTGTGTTTTTCTCGACTTCAAAAAGGCGTTCGACGCGGTGCCACACTGCAGACTGCTAACGAAGATACGAGCTTATGGAATAGGTTCACAGATTTG
Organism: Locusta migratoria; assembly: GCA_026315105.1. Lineage (NCBI taxonomy): Eukaryota > Metazoa > Arthropoda > Insecta > Orthoptera > Acrididae > Locusta > Locusta migratoria. Next base: position 700,196,439 of record CM048745.1, on the reverse strand, counting down.
TGACTGGCTGGAAGACTTCCTAAGTAATAGAACGCAGTACGTTGTTCTCGATGGCGAGTGTTCATCAGAGACGAGTGTATCGTCAGGCGTGCCCCAGGGGAGTGTGATAGGACCGCTATTATTTTCTATCTATATAAATGATCTGATGGACAGAGTAAGTTGTAATTTGCGGCTGTTTGCTGATGATGCTGTGGTGTATGGGAGGGTGTCGTCTGTAACTGACTGTAATAGCATACAGGTTGACTTAGACAAAATTTCTAGTTGGTGCGAAGAATGGCAGCTAGCTCTCAATGTAGAAAAATGTAAGGTGATGCGCATGAGTAGAATAAACAATCCTATAATGTTTGAATACAGCATTAGTAGTGAGCTTCTTGATGCTGTCGCGTCGTTCAAATATCTAGGCGTAACATTGCAGAGCGATATGAAATGGAACGAGCATGTAAGGACAGTTGTGAGTAAGGCAGACGGCCGACTTCGGTTTATTGGGAGAATTTTGGGAAGATGTACTTCACCTGTAAAGGAGACCGCATATAAAATGCTTGTACGACCACGTCTTGAGAATTGCTCAAGTATCTGGGATCCGCAGCAGATCGGTATGAAGGAAGACATAGAGGCGGTTCAGAGGTGAGCAGCTAGATTTGTTACCGGTAGGTTCGACCAATGCGCGAGTGTCATGGAAATGCTCCGGCAACTCAATTGGGGATCGCTGGAAGAAAGATAACGTTCTTTTCGTGAATTTTTGTTAAGTAAATTTAGAGGGCCGGAATTTGAAGCTGAGTGTAGTACGATCTTGCTGCCGCCTACTTACATTTCGATAAAGATCACAAAGACAAGATAAGAGAAATTAGGGCTCGTACGGAGGCATATAGGCATTCTTTTTTTCCTCGTTCTATTTGGGAGTGGAATAGGAAAGGAAATGCCTAGTAGTGGTACAGTGTACCCTCTGCCACGCACCTTACGGTGAATTGTGGAGTATGTATGTAAATGTAGATGTAGATGTATTTCATCTCTCAATTTTTACCCATTCCTCCTCTACTGTTTTATTTTCCCCCATTTCTGTCAATTGTTGCCTAAAGCTCCCTCTGGAATTCTTAAGAACCCCAGGTGCCTTCAATTTACCCAGGTCCCATCTCCTTATTTTCCTACCTTTTTGTAGTTTCTTCAGTTTCAGCCTACAGTTCATAACCAACAAGTTACGGTCAGAGTCTATATCTGCCCCTGGATATGTCTTACACTGTAATACCTGGTTCCGAAATCTATGTCTTACCATTATAAAATCTATCTGGTATCTCCTGGTCTCTTCCACGTATACAACCTTCTTTTGTGATTCTTGAACCAGGTGTTTGTTATAACTAAATTATGTTCTGTGCAAACTTCTACCAGGCGGCTTCCTCTTTCATTCCTTTTGCCCAGACCATATTCACCTACTATCTTCCCTTCCCTTCCTTGTCCTACTACCGAATTCCAGTCTCCCATAACAATTAAGTTTTCCTCTCCCTTAATTGTCTGAATAATTTCCTTGAGCTCCTCATATATTTCTTCGATTTCCTCATCATCGGCAGAGCTAGTTGGCATATAAACCTGTACTACTGTTGTCGGTGTTGGCTTCGTATCTATCTTGACAATGATAATGCGATCACTGTGCTGGTCATAGTAGTTTACCCGCATTCCTATTTTCTTATTCATTATCAATCCTACTCCTGTGATACCCCCAACTGATTTTGTATTTATAATCCTGTATTCACCTGACCAGAAATCCTGTTCATCCTGCCACCGAACTTCACTAATCCCCACTATATCTAACTTCAACCTATCCATATCCTTTTTTAAATTTTCTAATTTTTCTACTCGATTAAGGGATCTAACAAAAAAAACACGCTCCAATCCGTAGAATGCCAGTATTGTCTTTCCTGATGATCACATCCTCCTGAGTAGTCCCCGCCCGGAGATCCGAATGGGGGACTATTTTACCTCTGGAATATTTTACCCAAGAGGATGCCATCATCATATTTTCATACAGTAGAGCTACATGTCCTTGGGAAAAGTAACGGCTGTAGTTTCCCCTTGCTTTCAGCCGTTCGCAGTAACTGTGTGGCAAAGCCACATTAGCTGATGTTACAAGGCCAGCTCAGCCAATCATCCAGACTGTTGCCCTTGTAACTACTGAAAAGGCTGCTGCCCCTCTTCAGGAACCACACGTTTGTCTGGCCTCTCCACAGATACCCCTCCGCTGTGGTTGCACCTACGGTACGGCTATCTGTATCGTTGAGGCACGCAAGCCACCCCACCTCGGCAATGTCTGTGGTTCATGGGAGTGGGCTGAAGATTAGGTGGGTGGATTGCGTAATTGATGAGAAGGTACTGAACAGAATTGGGGAGAAAAGGTATTTCTCGCATACCTTGACTAAAAGAAGGGATCGACTGGTAGGACACATTCTTAGACATCAAGGAATTGTGAATTTAGCATTGGAGGGAAGTGTTTGGGGTAAAAACCGCAGATGAAGACCAAGAGATGGTTACAGTAAGCGGATTCAGACAGATGTAGGTTGCCATCCTCATGTGGAGATGAAGAGGCTTGCTCAGGATAGGGTATTGTGGAGAGCTGCATCAAACCAGTCTCCGAAATGAAGACCACAACCACAACAATAACAACAGGCATGTAAAAAGACCACCTTCTTATATCTGTAGTAGATAACTAGAAAATGGCATTTGAAATGCAAAGAAGATACAATTTTTAAATAATGTACTGAATTACAAAAATTGAACACATTACAATAATCCAACAATAAAACATTACTAAAAACTGTGAAATATTACAAATTCCAGTTGTAACTTATTTAGAATGTAATGGATGAAAACAATAAAGACACTGAGCAACATACACTGTTTCACATTTATTGTAGGTGGACAAGGTATCAACCACTATCCTATAAAGAGTTAAAGAATTGTTAAGTTTTACAACTCCAAGCCAAGTATATTGCCACTTATAGAAGGAAAGGCATAATTCATTCACCTGTGGAAAAAAATGTATTTCATCCCAAAAACAAGTGTTTTTTCATCCAGGAAAAATCTTATTTTTGATGCAGGAAATTTGAGAATTTTTTCTTCTTCTCAGCACATACACCCTGTGGAAAACAAATAATTCATGTGCTTAACAGAATAACTAAAACGAGGGGGGGGGGGGGCAAAAATATCTCCATTTTTCATATGCTACTCAGGACGCACAGGTTTTTCAAAGCTGCAAATTTGGAATCACTGTATCCTAATCGGTTCTAATAAGGTATCACAAAGTCAAAACTACATCAGATTTCGGAATTTAATTTCTAATGTGCCTGGTCTAACATCTCCCATAGAAATCATGACTACAAGATTAGTCAAGAGGCTATTTTCCTGTTACAAATATGGTTTGGATTGTTATTATTCTGAATGATGTAAAATTCAAATAGCATTTTTGATCAACAGAACATTGGTTGTGTTTATGTAATTGAAGCTTAAAAATCATTAAATTTCAAGATACGGGCACAAGATTGAGAATGCTTCCTTATTGGCTGAAGCTTTGGTGACATTGCAGTTCAGGTGTAAGACAAACCTCTGCATGTGTTTTAGCAATGTAAACCTTACCTAATACCATTTTCTTTACTTCTAATACTAACAATTTCATTATTTAGTTATTCAAAATGTATTGTCATCTTCTAGAATTTTTTTGTTAGTTTTTTTTTTTTTTTTTTTTTTTTTTTTGTTATGGCTGATAGTGGAAACCTTCGAAAGTTCATGCTTTTATGACCTCTTTGTTTATTTAAATAAAAAAATAATAATAAAACACACACACGCGCGCACACACACACACACACACACACACACACACACACACACACACACACACACACACACATTTTTAAGTTCCGGAAATAAGAAACGTGAAAACTGTATTTTAAGTAAAATACACCTGCATATAAGGCTAATTGTCGCTTTTTTTCCCCCCCAACCAACTGACTCCAAAGATACAGTAAACATTTGCAGTTCCAGAGCATAATATTTAACAGTGAACTAAAAGACTAAGAAGTTTCATGCAGAGTTTACTTTAATCAGAATCATCCTCACAGACGTAAACATGTAGCGACCACTATCTCGTTCGGTTATCTACAGTCGAGTTGCAACCAAATTTTATCTAATATTCGTAGAATATATGACATCAACTGCGATTGGGCAAAGCTGAAAATGTGTACCCAGCCGGGATTCGAACCCAGATCTCCTGCTTTCTAGGCAGTTGTGCTGACCCCTACACCACTGGGGACACAGTGATCACCGCACCTGCAAGGACTCCCCATGCATGCCTCTCGTCAGATACAAATTCTCAGCTTCGCCCTGCCCATAGTACTCAAACTCGTAGTTTAACTAATTCCCGAAATAGAGTAAGGGCTTCGAACTTGCCCACTCCTCCCCACTAACGATAGGATCATTGCCCGTCACCGGCATATTATATATATATATATATATATATATATATACGTAAAAAATAGATTAAGTACACTTACCAGGCGAAAGGGCACAGGCAGTAATAGCAACAAATAAACACACAGACACACACACACACACAAAATTTATGTGTTTATTTGTTGCTATTACTGCCTGTGCCCTTTCGCCTGGTAAGTGTACTTAATCTATTTTTTACGTATATTTCCTTTTAGGAATTTTTCCTCTATAATATATATATATATATATATATATATATATATATATACAAATTTTATCAATCTTCTTGTTCTTTGGAACTCTAAAAACAACTTCAAGGAAATTTTATTGATATATTTCTACTGAGTTGTTGTGCACACTGTTTGTGGACAGTTTATCAAAACATAAATTCCAAAATAAGATACCACTTTTAATGATTATGACTATAGCAACAATGTCCTGAATTTAATGTCATTGGCATCACATGGTTTAAATGGGGTGTTTTAGTGGTCTTTCAAATTATGTGAATTTCATTTCAGTTTTTTAGTCATGATGGGGGATAAGTATGTTGAAAGTATAAGATGATATAAATTAACCATTTGACAGTTTCCAGAAAAGATCCAAATACCTAATTACAGCAGGCACACAGGCACTTAATAATGCTTGCATGATCCATTTGTAAAGGAAACTGGGAGAAGATTCAGTTACATACAGTAGGAAGCACTCTCTGTCATCCACTTCTACGGTTTACAATGAATGTACATGTAGATTTAAGCAGTTATCATGAGGCATTGAATGATATATTTATAATTGCATTGTAAGATCATTGTGTTGTTTATTTCCACAGGCTCTTTATCATGGACGGTTCATTTATTCAGGATTTACAATGCCATTTTATAAGAGAATGTTAAATAAAAAGTTGACAATGAAGGACATTGAATCAATAGACCCAGAATTCTACAATTCACTCGTTTGGATCAAGGATAATAACATTGAAGAATGTGGCCTAGAACTCTATTTCAGTGTAGATTTTGAAATTTTGGGTCAAGTAATACACCACGAACTGAAAGAAAATGGTGATAAGATCCGTGTTGTTGAAGAAAATAAAGAAGAATACATGAGGTAAAATAATTTTTTGTTGGTATTTTTTGGATTTAAGTTAAAGAAAAGTTCCATACATTACTATCAAAGTGCCTTTTGATTAATGTGCAGGCTCATGACAGAATGGAGAATGACACGTGGTATTGAAGAACAGACCAAAGCATTCCTGGATGGATTCAGTGAAGTAGTACCACTTGAATGGCTAAAATATTTTGACGAACGTGAACTAGAGCTGATGCTGTGTGGTATGCAGGAAATTGATGTTGATGATTGGCAACGTAATTCGATTTATCGCCATTATACCAGAAACAGCAAACAAGTTGTATGGTTTTGGCAGGTAATGCAAACAATTTATTGACATTGTTTTTATAGCTATGAAAACGTTGTGTACCAGCACTTTGTATGGCTAATCAAACAATAATGTTTACTTCTGTGCTGTTTATGACTAGCTGTGTCACTAAAGACCTCAGAGTAAAGTTTTTTGTAAGATCACCTAGTGTGCTATTTCTTGAGTGTGGCACATATATAAGGTGTGTTTGATGAATCTGGTAGAAAAAAAAAATGTTTGTTTCTTAAACACTTCACCTTACTTATTAACATACTTTCCTTTGAGGGGTGTACACTTTCTTCAATGACCATCAGCTTTTTCATTCTATAATTTTAAGAAATCTTTCAAACTCTACCAAATATTCATTGATCGCAACTTCCAAGTACTCATCTGATGAAAATTTCTCTCCAGTGAGCCAAAGATTCAAGTTAGGGAACTGAAAGACATCCTCTGAGGCACAGATCATTCGATTTTGCCATTTTTATCATTGATATGTGGTGTGAAGCATTAACCTGGTAAAAGGTAATTTGTTTGCCAATCTAGGTCTTTTTTGAACCACCAAAAGTATCAAAAAGATCTCTCAGGTCCACTAATATTACTATTTCCTTATTTTTTAAAGTAATATATGGGGATTATTCTTTGGGTATACAAAAAATACAGTACCCATCCCCTACCCGGCTACAAAATGATTTTCCTTGTTTTGACTGCTGTTTGACTCTGATGTGTAGTTATGAATCCAGTCACAAATTGGTGTAGAAAAATATTGTGTTGATTGCAGTTTAACATTGCGAGATATTATGCTGAAATGTTGTGCCAAATAAACCTCTGGTCATCTCTCGCACACAGCTTCTTCATGGTCAGTTATACATGTAGGATATTATGCAGTATTTATGAGAAGGTTAGGTTGGCACTCACCACAGATGTCCGATGAGCTGCAGAAAGGCACAAATTATATATTATTAACCTTAAATTGCCGTCAATGGCTTCATCAGTTGGAGAAACACACTCAGAAACACACAACTGCTGTCACCGGCCACTGCGCCCAATCTGCAGGACTTGGTACGGCAGGCGAGAGCAACCAGTGGTGGGGGTGAGAAAGTGCCTAGGAGAGGGAAGGGGGAGGGGGAGATGCACTGCAGGAGTGGGGGAATATGCCAGTGCTGTCTAACGGACAGGGCGGAAGGAAAGGAAGGGACTGGAATGTGTGGCGGGTTGGGAGACGTACATAAGGATAGAGTGTGCGAGGGGAGGGGAAGATGGTGGTGGCAGGAATTAGTGAAGGTTTAGGACTTAGGGGATTGTGGAAGCATAGGATATATTGTAGGGAGAGTTGCCACCTGCTCAATTCAGAAAAGCTGGTGTTTGTGGGGAGGATCCGTATGGCACAGGCTGTGTAGCAGTCATTGAAATGAGCCACATTATGCAGGGCTGCATGCTTTGCAACAGGATGATTTTGCTTTGCAATAAGATGATTTAGCTGCCTCCTGGCAAAAGTTTGATGGTAACCATTCATCTGGATAGACTGCACAGTGGTTGCAGCTCAGTTTGTAGATAACATGATTGCTTTCACAGGTTTCCCTGCATTTTATGGGATAGGAAATGCATGTGACAGGACTGAATAGGTGGTGGTGGGATGGTGGATAGGACAGGTTTTGCATCTAGGTCTATTGCAGGGATATGAGTCATGGGACAAGGGGTTGGGAGCAGGGATGGAGTAGGGAGCACAAGGATATTATGTAGGTTTGGGTGGGGCAGAACACCACTGCAGGGGGTGGGGAGAATATTGAGTAGCGTATTTCTCATTTCAGGGCAAGGAGGTGGGTAATCAAACTCCTGGCAAAGAATTTGGTTTAACTGCTCTAGTCCTGGGTGGTACTGGGTCGCATGAGGGTTTGTGGCCGGACAGTGGGTGTGAGGGAGGTGGAGGGTGGATGGATAGGCAGAGTACATGGGATCTGTTTCTGAATATGGTTTAAAGGCTAATTGCAGTCAGTGAAAGTCTCAGTGAGGCATATGGCGTACTTGAAGAGGGACTGCTCGTTACTGCATGGGTGGCTAGGCTATATGGAAGGGATTTTTTGGTGTGGAATGGGTGGCTGCTGTCAAAATGGAGGCACTGTTGAAGGTTGGTAGGTTTGATGTGGACGTAGGTGCTGATAAGGCCATCTTTGAGGTGAAGGTCAACATCAAGAAGGTGGCTTGTTGGGTAGATTACGACCAGCTGAAGTGAATGGAGGAGAAGGTGTTGAGGTTTTGAAGGAATGTGGATAGTGTGTCCTTACGTTCAGTCTAGAGTATGAAGACATCATCAGTGAATCTGAACCAGATGAGGAGGTTGGAATTCTGGGCAGTCAGGAAGGATTCCTCTAGATGGCGCATGAACAGATTCGCATAGGAAGATGCCACACGAGTGCTCATGGGTATTATGCACTCTGTTGAAATGCCTGCAATCTCACAATATTTTGTTTGATGGTCTTGCATTAGCATACCATGTATTTTTCAGTGGTTGCCTTTGTAGTGACCTTAGCTAGACGTCTGGAGTGTTCGCCTTTGGTGCATGACTTTTTATGTTTATTAATAAAAAAGTAAGTGGTCCTCAGCAATGGTGCTGAGTCTACAAGATTTTCATCAAAATATACTCATGTTAAAACAGAACTTATTGGAAGACTTAACATAAGAAGTTCATATTCACAGAACTTGTTTAATAGTATGTTCTGAAGAATTAATTATCATGTAAAATGATGGACATATCGGTTGAAAATGGGGCTGCCTTCGTAGCTGACACCGACTATAGCCTTCCATGCTGCATTCACCTGGTTCCAATGTTCATCTGTGGTTTATCTCATTATGTCACAGTGATGCACCAGTTGTTTCACAATATCCCACACATTTTTCATTGATGACCAATCTGGTGATCTGGCAAAGAGTGGTAAAGGGTGACATTCTTGACACAAAGAAGGCACTTGTTTGTGCAACAACTTCTGTTCATGATTTGTCTTAATGAAAAATGACATGTACATACATACTTTGCAAGCCACCTCATGGTGTGTGTCAGATGGTACTATGCATACCATTGTCACTTCGTCCTATTCCAGTCACATTTGCTTTGTGGGAGAAATGATTGCCTGTATGTCTCCAAGTGGGCCCTAATCTTTGTGATTTTATCCTTGTGGTCGCTTTGCGAGATATACATAGGAGTAAGCTATATTTTGGTTGACCCCTCACAAAATGTATGCTCTTGGAACTTTCACAGAAGCCTGTACGCGATACAGAACATCTCTCTTCCAGTCTCTGCCCCTGGAGCTTTCTTATCACGTCTGTGATGATTTCACACTCACTATATGAGACTGTAGTGATGCTCTCTGTTGGATCTACTCTATGTTCTTTATCAACCCTACCAGACAAGGATCCGATACTGATGAGCAGTACTCAGATGCTGGCGAAACGAGAGTTTTGTAAACTACTTCCTTTGTGATGGATTACTCTTCCTGAGGATTCTTCCAATGAATCTTAGTCTGGCATCTGCCTTACCCACAATATGATCATTCCATTTCAAATCTTCCTTGTGTCTATGCCCAGATATATTATAGAAGTAACTGCTTCCAGTGTTTGTCCTGCAGTTGCATAACTGGAACTTTCTTTCTATGTAAACACAGCACTTTGCACTTTTTTGTTTTGATGGTCAATTTCCATTCCCTGCTCCAAGTGTACATGCACTGCAGATCATTTTGCATTTTGTTACCCTTGTCCAGTGTTGTGACTTCTTGATAAATTACAGCATCATGCACAAAAAGCCTCATTGAACTTCTGATGTTATCTATAAGGTCATTTATATATAGCCGGCCGCGGTGGCCGAGGTGACTGAGGCGCTCCAGTCACGGTCAGCACGGCCACTACGGTCGGGGGTTCGAATCCCCCCTCGGGCATGGATATTTGTGCCGTCCTAGTTCGTAAGTAGTTCATAAATAGTTTGTAAGTTTAGGGACTGGTGACCCCGTAGTTAAGTCCCATAAACTTAACAAACATTTGAACATTTTTTGATTTATATATAATGTGAAATGCAACTGTTCCATAACATTCCCCTGGGATACTCCTGAGATCACTGTAATGTATGAAGACTTCTCTGCTTTGAGAATGACATGCTGCTTTCTGTTAGCTAGGAGTGTCTCAATCCAGCCATCCAGTTGGTCTGATTTTCTATATGTTTGCATTTTTTCATCAGATCATGGTACAAAACGGTATCTGACACCTTGCAGAAGTCAAGAAACACAATATCTACCTGCGATTCTGTATCTACTGTCCTCTGGATCTCGCGAATAAATAGCACAAGTTGTGTTTCACATGGTTATAGCTTTCTTAAACCATGCTGATTTCTACAAAGGAGATTTCTGGTCTCCAGAAATGACATAGTATTGGAACATGAAATGTGTTCAATATTTTGCAACTGAGCAATGTCAGAGGTATAGGCTAATAGTTTTCCGCATCTGATCAAAAACCCTTCTTGTATATGGGATGTCATGCAGAAAGGGTACAGGTATGCATCATTGAGCGTTGTTCATGTAGTTCAAACTGGTCACAGTGCCCTGTACACATGCCAACTGTGATTTGTGGTTGTATCCCATAGCACCTCCGCACCATAAGACCTTGAGTTGGCACTGTATGTCTTATGCAAATGCAGTACTGTGATGCTGCTGCCCAAGTCTGCAGGAAACCCAAATGTACACATCAATAAAATCTAGAAATTCTACCTTAGCTTCAGACCTCTTCAGAGTCTATACTACTGGTGAAAATTTTTTGATCAACTATGGACAAAACTAAATACTTTATTTCAATGTAGAAACACATTGTAAAAACCAAATAGACCAACAAAAATATATTTTCTCTCTCTATCATTAAGAACAATACATAATGGTTTACCGTATTTGCTGTCATATAAGATGCACTGGCATATAAGATGCATCCCACTTTTAAGACCTTTGTTTTATTAGGAAAAAAAATAAATCACACCTAATGCATCTATTGCTATATACCATACAAACTCGAGTTATCCGCACACATTTTTTCCCAAATTTATGAACGAAAAACTGGTGCGCACGGATTACTCGAATTTAGATTGGTATTGCTACATCTGCAACAACAAAACACACTAGCGGGTATTACTCCGCTTTAAAAAGCAGATGCCTTTAGGCCGGTATTACACGATAATACTTTTGATAAAATCTTCAACAAAGAAATATTATCGAATATTCATAATATTTCTTAGACATAAAGTTTCATCTTGTTTGTAACCTATCCTTCATGAAAATATTGTTGAAGTTTAAATTTCATGTGTAAGGAAATGTTCATGCAGGGGGATCATATAAAAATGCCATACTTAGGCGCTCCCACTTCCCTTTCAATGGAGGAATAGTAATAGGCATCCCTGGTGTAGAGAAGCAGCAGAGAGAGAGAGAGAGAGAGAGAGAGAGAGAGAGAGAGAGAGAGGGGGGGGGGGGGAGGGAGGGAGGGAGGGAGAGGGAGAGAGATAGAGAGTTGAAAACAAATAAGTTACCAGTTCCAGATGGAATCCCAATTTGGTTTTACTTTGTGGTATTGGCACTTTACTTAGCTTGCATATATCAAGAATCTTTGGTCCACTGTTAAGTCCCAAGCAACTGGGAAAAAGTGCAGGTGACTCCTTTTTACAAGAAAGGTAAAAGAACGAAACTAGATAATTACAGAACAATAACTTTAACATTTTTGTTGGAATTCTTGAAGATATTCTCACTTTTTCTTTTTTTTTTCCTTTGGAAAATAGATATCTTTTTGGTTAATTAGCCTATAGTGTAAACTTTTCAATCAAAATTAAGAAAAAAAATGTTTGCACTCATATATACATTGGAAAATTGATAATAGACAATAGATAATAGCTCACAGTAAAGAGGTTTGCTCAGCTGCTTACAGGCATGTAAAATGAACATCATATTTGTGAAACTTAAATCTTCAGCCATGGCTTTCATCAGAAAAAGAAATTCACATACATTTACACAATCCCTCAAACAACTGTACTAACTCAACTGCCATCTCTGGCTGCTCCAGAGCCATGAGCATCTAGACAGCAGTTGAGGAGGGGACCCCAGAGGGAAGAACACTGGGTAAGCGTGGGGATGGAAAGTTCATATTTCATGATGGATTGTAAAGGCTCTGATAGACAGGAATGTGAGATGCGGCATTGAATACAGTGGAAGGTAAGGGATGAGAAAGAATAACAGGAAGGTGTAGAGGAGTGTGGGTATTTGAAACGATAAAAAATGTAAGGAAAAAAATAATAATAATAATAATAATAAAGTAATGGATTGGAGGGATACAGGATAATGAGTGGGGAAAAGGGGGGGGGGGGTTAGGTGTAGGGTTGGCAAGTTATTTTAGATTGAGGCCAAGATGATTGCTGGAGTGTTGAAGGGACAACTCCCATCTGTGCAGTTCAGAAGAGCTTAGTGGTGGAGTGGAGGATCCAGATGGCTTGGGTAGTAAATTGTACTTTGAAATCAGGAGTTCTGTGTTCAGCCAAATGCGTTGCCTCAGCATGGTCCATCTTGCTTTTTGCCCCCCCCCCCCCCTCTTTCCAGTTTGACAGTGGCCATTCATCCTGATGGTCAGCTGGTTCATTGTCAAACCAATGTAAAATGCTAAGCAATGATTGCAGCAGAGTTTGTAAAGTGCATAGCTGCTTTCACATGTGGGCAGATCTCCGATGGGGTAGGATGAACTTGTGACTGGACTGGAATAAGAAGTGCTGGGTGGGTGGTTTGGGCAGGTCTTTCATCAGATTTTTCCACAGGAATATGATCCCTGTGGTAAGGGGTTGAGTTTGTCAGTGGCATAAGTATGGACTAGGATGTCGTGAAGGTTGGGTGGGTGATGGAACATCACTTTAGGAGGGGTCAGATGCATATTGTTTGTCTCTCATTTCAGGGCACAGTGACAGATAATCAAAGCCCTGACAAAAGGTGTGATTTAATTGTTCCAGTCTGGGGTGGTATTGGGTGACAAGAGAGAGACTCCTTTGGGACTGTTTATTGGGGGTGGAAGGAGGATTGGTGGTGTGTGAGGATACTGGATGGGAAATCTGTTTGTGGACTAGGTCAGGAAAGTAAGGGACTTCTCATCGTTGCAAATTTAGTGTCCTAGTGTCAAAGCTATAAAGGAGGGATTTTTTGATATGGAATGGATGCCAGCTGTCAGAGTGCAGGTACTAATGGTAATTAGTAGGTTTAATGTGGATGGAGCTGTCAGTGAAGTGGAGGCTAACTTCCAGGAAGTGACACACCGTGTTGAGGAGGACCAAGTGAAACTGATGGGGGAGAATGAGTTGATGATGTGAAGGAATGAGGACAGGGTGTCCTGAGTCCAATCATAAAAACTATTGCCAATGAACCTGAACCTCCAGGAGTTTGCAGTTTTGGGAGGCTAGTAAGGTTTCCTTTAGACAACCCATAAATAGGTTGGCATAGGAAGTGCCATACAGGTGAACACAGCTGTGCTACAGATTTTACTGTATACTTCAAAGGAAAAGTAATTGTTTGTTAGGATGTCAGTGTTACGGGTTATAAGGAATGAGTTATTGGGCTTGGAGATTGAACGACACTGAGAAAGGCAGTGTTCAAGAGCAACATGCATAGCGAAGTGATGTCAACAGTGACCAATAAGGATCCAGGAGGTAAAGGATTGGGGATGATGGAGAGTTGGTGAAGGGAGTGGTTGGTATCTTGGATGTGAGAGGCTAGGTTTCGAACAGTAAATTTGTTGGAGGTGCTGGTCAAGAGGCCTAAAATTCTTTCAGTGAGAGTACAGTAACTAGCCACAATTGGGTGTCCAGGATTGTTAAGTTTATGGATTTTTGGGAACATGTAAAAGGTAGGTATGTGGGGTGGTGTTGGAGTGAGGTGGGAGATGGATTCAAGGGAGAAGTTCTGGGAAGAGCCATGAGATTTTAGCAGGGGTTGTGGATCATTTTGGACATTTGGGATGGGGTAATCCTGGCACAACTTGTAGGTGAAGGAATCAGACAATTGACACAGGCCTTTTGACAAGTAATCACTGTGATTAATCACAACAGTGGCGTAGCCTTTGTCTGCAGGGAGGATGATTAGGTTGGAATCTGTTTTGAGGTTGTGTAAGGCTGATTCATCACAACAGTGGTGAAGCCACACTGTTCCCACCTGAGGTTTGAGTTCTCCCTCTGGCATAGGTTTTTGTGGTATTTTTAGTGTAAGTTTAAGTAGTTTGTAAGTCTAGGGACTGATAACCATAGCAGTTTACTCCAATAGGTTTACAAACAAACATTTGAACATCAAATTGCTCTGATTGAGACAAATTAATTGGCTCAGATCTTTGAGCAAGTAGTTTTTCATGCACTTTTCCATTGGGAACATCAGGACATTCACTTGTTTATCACATCCAGGCATACTAACTATCCGTAAATAGTTTTATGTAATCCCCCATACAGCCACATCTACTCAAGACAAGTACTGAGAGATTGGAACCTCACATTTTGGAACTAACATTTTTTTTTCTCTTGCTCAGAGATTTGGAATGATCATCATTCTTTTCTGAAAGCATTAATCTGGAGTGTAGCATTGTAAGGGAGTGAAACGTGGACATTATAGAGTTCAGACAGTAAGATGATAGACGCATTTCAAATGTAGTGTTAACAGCTGAATTCCGAAAATTAGATGGGTAGATCATGTAACTAATGAGGTGTTGAACAGAATTGGGGAGCAAAGAAATATCTTGCATATGTTGGCTAAGAGAAGGGATCAATTGGTAGGACACTTTCTGAGACATCAGGGAATTGTAAATTTAGCACTGGAGGAAAGTGTATGGGGTAAAAATTGCAGAGGGAGATTTAGAGATGAAGGATCAGAAGAATGTAGCTTGCAGTTCTTATTCAGAGATGGAGATGCTTGCACAGGAAAGGGTAGCATGGGAAGCTGCATCAAACCAGTCTAAGGACTGGAGACAACAACAACATAATTCTTCTTTTTCATGTAGTTATTGTGCCAAACTCTAATTTTAATTTTTCGTTTTGTTTGCAGTTTGTCAGAACAACAGACAACGAAAAGAGAGCAAGGCTACTACAGTTTGTCACAGGTACCTGCAGAGTTCCTGTTGGAGGTTTTGCTGAACTTATGGGTAAGGTTTACTTTTTATCTCTCTTGAACAATAAATATAACATTTCTAAGAGGTCTGTTTTCACAACCTTTTCAATTTTCTTTTCCATAATAATACAAATAAAAATCTTTGAGGTATCATAGTATACAAAAAAGAATAACTAGTCAGATATTTTACTTTACATCTTTGTTGAAATCTGTGCAATTATTGTCCCAGTTTAAATTTATAGTTAGTACTGTTCTATATAGTAAAACCCTGTTTTTACACCTTTCAAGAGACTTCAAAGAAAATGGTGTAAAATGCATAAAAGTAATGCTTTAAATGGTAAAATTAGCTTACTGTAATACCCTTGCATTTTTTTAGTTCATGTATGATATATGTTCATTATAGGCATTGAAATACTTGTCAGGAAGTTTATTTACTATTTAATAAAGATTATGTTTCATTTGATGAAAGGAGAAAATTTAAAAATGCCGTAAATGAAACAGGTAAAATAGAGTACAGACGACTAAGAAATGAGATTGACAGGAAGTGCAAAATGGCTAAGCAGGAGTGGCTAGAAGCCAAATGCAAATCTGTAGAAGAATGTATAAGAAGGGGAAAAGTAGAGACAGCCTACAGGAAAATCAAAGAGAAGTTTGGGGACAAGAAAAGCAATTCTACCAATATCAAGAGCTCAGATGGGAAACCAGTTCTCAGCAAAGAAGGGAAAGCTGAAAGGTGGAAAGAGTACATAGAGGAGCTCTACAAAGGAAATGAACTTAGAGACAATGTTGGAGGAAGGGTAGAGGAAGTAGATCAAGATGAAATAGGAGATACTATACTGAGAGATGAATTTGACAGAGCCCTGAAAGACCTAGGTCGGAACAAGGCCCCAGGAGTAAATGACATTCCCTCAGAGCTACTAAAGTCTCTGGGAGAGCCAGCCATGACAAAACTATTTCACCTGGTGTGTAGGATGTATGAGACAACTTGCCTCTCAGTCTTTCCTGAGAAACCTTAATCATACTCCCAACATTACCACAGCTGAATCCCGAGCCATCCGTGATCTGAAAGCTGACCATTCCATCATCATTCTCCCAGCTGACAAGGGATCCACAACCGTGGTACTTGATCGGCAGGAGTATGGCTGAGGAACTGCGTCAACTTTCAGACAACACTACCTACAAAAATTGTCAAGACAATCCTATCCCTGATGTCCAGGCAGAGCTTCAAGGAATCCTCAAAACCTTAGGCCCCCTACAAAACCTTTCACCTGACTCCATTAACTTCATGACCCCATCGACACCCCGCACCCCCACCTTCTACCTACTTCCCAAGATCCACAAACCCAACCATCCGGGCCACCCCATTGTGGCCAGTTACCGAGCCCCTACAGAACGAATCTCTGCCTACCTGCCTACATAGACCAACACCTTCAACCCATCATGTGCAGTCTCCCATCCTTCATCAAAGACACCAACCACTTCCTCGATCGCCTGAAATCCTTACCTAGCCTGTTACCTCCAGAAACCATCCTTGTAACCATTGATGCCACTTCCTTATACACAAATATACCACATGCTCAGGGACTCGCTGCGATGGAGTATTTCCTTTCACGCCGACCGTCCACTTTCCTACCTAAAACCTCTTTCCTTAATACCCTAGCCAGCTCTATCCTAACCTACAACTTCTTCACTTTTGAGGGCCAAACATACCAACAACTAAAGGGAACAGCCATGGGAACCAGGATGGCCCCCTCGTACGCAAACTTATTTATGGGACGCTTAGAGGAAGCCTTCCTGGAAACCCAAGCCTGTCAACACAAAGTTTGATATAGATTCATTGATGACTTCTTTATGATCTGGACTCACAGTGAAGAACTCCAGAATTTCCTCTTCAACCCTAACTCCTTTGGTCCCATCAAATTCACCTGGTCCTATTCCAAATCCCATGCCACTTTCCTTGATGTCGACCTCCATCTGTCCAACGGCCAACTTCACACATCCGTCCACATCAAACCAACCAACAAGCAACAGTACCTCCACTATGACAGCTGCCATCCATTCCACATCAAACGTTCCCTTCCCTACAGCTTAGGTCTTCATGGCAAACGAGTCTGCTCCAGTTCCGAATCCCTAAACCAGTACACCAGTACACCAATAACCTAATAATAGCTTTCACATCCCGCAGCTATCCTCCTGATCTGGTACAGAAGCAAATTGCTAGAGCCACTTCCTCATGCCCCCAAATTCAGAACCTTCCACAGAAGAACCCCAGAAGTGCCCCTCTTGTCACCGGATACTTTCCGGGACTGGAGCGGACTCTGAATGTGGCTCTCCAGCAAGGATACGACTTCCTTAAATCCTGCCCCGAAATGAGATCCATCCTTCATGACATCCTTCCCACTTCACCGAGACTGTCTTTCCACCGCCTACCTAACCTCCATAACCTCCTAGTCCATCCCTATGAAATCCCCAAACAACTTCCCTACCCTCCAGCTCCTACCCATGTAACTGCTCCTGTTGTAAAACCTGCCCATGCACCCTTCCACCACCACTTACTCCAGTCCTGTAACCCGGAAGGTGTACACAGTGAAGGGCAGAGCCACTTGCGATAGCACCCAAGTGATTTACCAACTGACATGCCTGCATTCTATGTGGGAATGACCAGCAACAAACTGTCCATTCGCATGAATGGTCACAGGCAGACAGTGTTTGTTGGTAATGCGGATCACCCTGTGGTTAAACACACCTTGGTGCACGGCCTGCACATCTTGGCACAGTGTAACACCGTCCAGGTTATCTGGATACTTCCCACTGACACCAATCTTTCAGAATTTCAGAGATAGGAACTTGCCCTTCAACATATTCTCTCTTCCCGTTGCCCACCTGCTCTCGACCTCCGCTAAATTCAAATTCCCGCCCAACATCTTTAACATCTTTGCCTTGGTTCTGTGGACAGAGACTCTGCCTGAAGTGGTATATCTGTCCAACTTCTTTGGTTTCTACAAATGTCTGCCTAGGTGTGTTTGCATGTGGATATGTGTGAGTGTGTGTGTATTTGTTTACCTTCCTTTTTGTCCCCTAAGGTAAGTCCTTCCACTCCTGGGATTGGAATGACTCCTTTTCCATTTCTTTAAAACCCGTATCCTTCCCTTTCTCCTCTCCTTCCTTCCTTCCTCTTTTTCCTGAAGAAGCTGCCAGCAGTGGCGAAAAGGCGAAGGAGCACCAGTAGTGATAGTAACACAAATAAATAAAACACACACACACACACACACACACACACACACACACACACACACACACAAACGCTAGCTTTTGCAGCCTAGCTGCTTCCTCAAGCAGAAGGGCAGCAGTCACCAATCCGAAGATTGGTTTGAACACAACAGTGCTTTACTAGGCATGGTCCTATTTGGAGGTGGTATGCCGTTGCCTTCCTCCGACCTTCGAACTGACTTACCCAGCCAGTGATAGGGGAACCTACAGTTTAATGTGGGTTCCGAACCACGGTGCTACTCGGTATTTTTCACATGAGCAATAGTGCCAGAGGTGAAAGAAGTGGAAAGAGACAGATAAAAATCCTAGGACCTGGCGGGGATCGAACCCGCGACCTGTGGATCTCAGCCCAACTAACATTTATGTAAAAGGAAGTAATTGATTAACTCAATTTCCTGTGTGATATTTCTTGTTTTATCATTGAAACTTTCTTTATACACTATAAGCTACCTATAGTAAGCCAAAGACCAAAAGACGGAGAGGGTTGAGGGAGCAAGGGGAAGGGCCAGCCGTACTTCTGTCAAACAATGCTGGTAACCCAATTGTGCTAATGTATCAATTTATCCTCCAAGTGGCATTGATATGATCTGTGGGATCAAAATTGATGATTTAATGTTGAATGATGGTGCTCTTCATTACTAATGGTGTAGCCTCCACAGGTGACAATGTAGGTGCCGATTTTGGCATCATTCGATCATAAAGATGGTGAGTACTGACACTGAATACATTACTCCACACCTGCTTGACCTTTTCTTGTAGTTCTGAAAGAGTTGTAGATTGACAAGTCAAGTGTGTCAGTTGTTGTCTCATCATATCCCAGACAAGCTCGATCTAAGACAAGTCCATATATCGTGCTGGCCGGGGAAGTTGCCGCACATCTGCAGAGAACATTGAGTTTCATGAAAAGTTTGTAGGTGAGCATTATTCTGTTGGAATGGCGCATCACCTTCCTATGCAAGGATGGCAAAAGAATGCGTCTTACAACATTCTGCATGTGCCGAGCACCTGTTTACGTCCCCTCCGCTAACACCGAAGGTGAACAAGCGTTGTAGCTTATGGCACACCAGTCCATTAGGCCTGGGCTGGGGGCAATATGTCTTGAGATGAATGCACTGCATGAGGCAATGCTTGCTAGGTCTACCTTGTACATACAAACAACCATCACTTGCATACTGGAAGAATCTGCTTTTATCGCTGAATACCATGGCCTACTATTCTATCTTCCTAGAGAACTTCTGATGGCACCAGTTGAACCACACATGTCAATGCTCTTACGTGAGTGAATGATGGACTAGAGGTGTGTGGGCTCGTAATCTCATTGTTAGTAACCAGTTGGTAATAGTTCACGTTGAAACTCCCTGGCTTGCAAACCCTCTTATCTGTACTATGGAAGCTGTGCAACTACCACTGCTGCCCTTACAGTATGACATTCTTGGCAAATATATGTGCTGCATGGCCATCCAGAACATTGTCTAATGGTGTGAGTATGTTCTTCTGACAATTGCAACCAGCACTGTTGCACAGCTGATATATGTATATAACAAAATTCTGCATTTTCCACACTTTCCGATGTGTATTTCTTAAAATTTTCAAATTCAAACTGGAATTTTTCCTGACCACATTGACCAAACACAAGGCACTCTTTGAGATTGCATTTGGTCGTGTCAGTATTTAGCCCTGGAATGTCTTCACAATCTGTCAATCAGTCATTAATACTTGATCAGTCTCTACATTATCACTGTCAAATCCATTTTAATCTACTTCATTTTCAAGCTTTTTCATAAACTCTTCTTTGAAATTTGGGTCATCTTCATGCAGAATACTAATCTGAAATAATATTAAATAAAAATTCCTGTACTTGGCAGCACTTATTAAGCATATTATACTCTCTCAAATACATGTGGAATAGATATTATTGCTTGAAATATTTTCATTTGCTTCACTTACCTTATGTAATTTAGAGACAAATTGTAATAAAATTTACTGTAAAGGGTGTGATACTGGTAAATCAAAGCATTGGATTTCAGTCTAATGATGGAAAGTCCAGGTCGAAATTAATAATATAGTAATAAGGACAGTTTACAACTCACTGCAAAGACGTGGCGATGAGCTGCGACAGGCACATACAAAAGACACACACACACAAGACTTTCAGCTATCGGTCATGGCCTTCTTCAAATATAACTTCATGCAATCACACAAGCACACAATACAGTCATCCAACCGTCACCTCCAGCTGCCGCACTTCTAATCACCAAGTGCGAAGTGTGGCAGTCGGATGTGATGGTTGTATGACTATGTTGTTTGCCTGTCATTTGAAGTCATCTAAAATTTCCCTCCAAAAACTAAAAAATTACAAAAATTCAAAAAATGTATATGTGATTCCAATCATCATGAATAGAAATATGCAAAGAAATACTTTTGTACACAAATTAATAAAATTTTTGCTGGAAAGGGTTAAAGCTCAGCTAAGAAAGAAAGAAAGAAACACCTGCTTTGAAATTCTCAGTTATATGGCAATTATATATTTAAAAATGATCAAGCAACTGTCATTGGACCACTACCTATGGATTGACCCATCTGGGCCAGCTACAGTTGTATAGAAGACCTTCTAATATATGGTTGTGCAAGCGGTTTGTGTAACATGCAATTTCATTGTGCACTGATGCCATTTGATTGTGGTATTATGATCAGTGTCTGACAGATGACAATTTCGATTTCGTCAGTGGTGCATGATATCAGTTTCACACAATTCGTTGAATGAAGTTGTCACATTCACAACAGACAAACTATCAGCCCTTAAGCCACCATTTACGACTGTGGCCAATGATATGAGACAGTTTATCAATAGTGACAGGAGGGCAACAGTGCAACAAATGGTGGCTTAGCGGAACACTGGATGTGCTAGAAAAGTCACATAGTGGACACTTTGTACGCATGTGGGTTTAGGAGCTGGTGCCACTATTAACATAATGTCACTAGCCCATGTTTGCTTGCATCACCATTCCTAGAACATGGTATTACTTGATTACTTGATATGGTCAGATGAATCTTTATTTCATATGCACCATGCCGATGGGAAGCACCTTATGTCACATTTCTGGCTGTTTTACAACACATGCCATCTTGATGACCTTCCCCCCCCCCCCCCCCCCCCCCCACACACACACACACAAAATTGTCATTGAAACATTATTTGATTCTGTAATCTTCTTCTGATTCTCACTCTACACATTTCATTCATCCTGCCCTCACATCCTCATCTCTATAGTCTCCATCTTCCTTTGTTGTAACTCCTTGCCCCTGTCCTCTCATCCTCATCACTGAACATTGGGCCTATTTCCTCCTGCCTGAGCCCTAGAAAGCTCACCAGTGCCACAATCATGTCTCATGCACAAGCTGCCTCTCCATCTAGCTATCTGACATTTTTCCTAACAGTCCATCTCTTTTTCCACTCGCCTACTCCATCAACACACCACCCTCTAACAATGCTGTTTGACAGTAGAATGTAGTCAGCCTAGTGTGTACTGTCACTCAGGACAATATACCTGTGAAGGTTTAAGTGTGTGTGTGTGTGTGTGTGTGTGTGTGTGTGTGTTTGTTTGTTTGTTGCCTTTACTCCTTCCATAATTTATTTCCCTCCAAGCACTTCCCCTTACCATATTACCATGTAAAAATCAAAAGTGACAATGTAGTGTCAGATGTGCTTTAAGTATTAGCAGCCAGAAGATGCAGATGGGGTAATTGGCAGATCTCCAGGAGACATTTTAGGCACAAGCAAAAAATAATCTGTTGAATCAGATATATGAAATAGGAATCAAACTTTGAAGAAGTTGCATCCAATTAAACATTTAACCAAAATAATGTTATGTGAGAAGTTATAACTGCCTAACATCACTCTACAGTGGTTTATGTTGACATATTGTCTTCTAAACTGTATACTAACAGATAATAGTTTTAGTAGTAATTTCACTGAAACAACTTCTGCAAGGGGCATACTCTGAAACACAATAATCTTATTACTTCCTTTTCTATAAATTGAATTCTTTCTGCTTGCATTGGTAATACCCTAGAACAATTTTATAACTTGCTGTCGTCCACATTACATCATCTTATTTTAATTTGCTTTAGTGCTAGGTGCCAATTTTCCCTTTATCCCGACTTTATGTCATTATTAATTTTTAAACAATAAAGATGTAAACGTATATAACCTATATAAGGCCTAAAAAGATATATAGCAAATATATTGTGCAGAAAGTAGGACATTTGGGAAGGGAAAAATGAGAAGTGAAAAGAAAAACTAAAGAAGAGTGTAGGAAAGTGCAAAAACAGACACTACTGGAAAAAGAAAAAATAATAGAAAATGAGAAACAGGAAAAGCAGATAATTGGTAGACAAAATGTTGCGCTATTGCTAGATTTCCCCCCCTCATGAATTGAAACTACTACATACAGTCCTGCAAGAGTCTCATCTTTCTTGTAACTATCCACACCATCACTTGTAACATTTAAGGATTTCAAATATTGTTGTTAATACTTCATTATTTGTTTCCTCCGGGGATTTATTTTCATTAACATTGTATTACAATTGACTCAGTTCTTCCAGAAATAAAGTGTTTTCTGTAACTTGCTGTTATTGAATATATAACACTTTTTCTTCACTCTGTATGTAATTTTAGAGTGAAGAAAAAAAAAAAAAAAAAAAAAAAAAAACGCCAGTTATATTTTGTTAGTTTGTCAACACTGCTGCCTTCAGTGAGGAAGGTCTGGGGATTGATACCCGGTACCAGCTCCGATTTTTCTGAAGTATTTGAGGTTTAGAACAGGGTGCACCCAGTCTGGTCAGATCTAGTGAGGAAATGAGAAGCTGTTGAGAATAAAGGAACAGCAGTGTCATCAGGATTCATCTATTTGCAATAACAGCTGGTTGACATGCTCATCACATGTCTCATGATCAAGTTGGCCCATTATACTGCTTTGTAGGCAACAGTTGGCCAATATGAACAGGTTTAAGGCATAATCCCTAAGTAATGTTTATATTCACATCTACAAATTTTTTATTCTGTTATCAATATTAGTTGAGATATTACATGTCAAGCATATTGCTTTAATGGCTTTCCCACTTTGCTGGTGGAAGTTCCAACTTCTCTCCTGCTAAAGAGTTCTGAACTGTGGTGTGTAACTTAACTATGACAGTACATGAGAAATAGTATGCTGTAATAGATTTCCTAATAACAGAAATCATACCTCCAACTGAAATCCATAGAAGAATGAAAGCTATTTAAAGTGACAATCATATTGTCGCCAATAATTGTGATGTTGAATTGTACATGCGTGTAGTGAAGGAGGCAGTGGCACTTATCTCAGCCTGTGTGACATATCTTTTAAAATAATCTTCAAGGACTTCACTTTGGTACTGATTAACAGTGCAAGCAAAGGTAAGATTGAGGCTCCACCATCAAAGTCAAATGTTCTACACTGTTGCTACCAACAGACTGATCTGTTCTGATGTAGAATTTTGAAAATGCTAAAATAAATAATAATACATAAAAAGGGTTGCATGAAAAATTTGGAGGCTATAATTATAAAATCTGCTTTTACACTGTATTAATAAAATGAAAAATAGCTTTATGCCTACATTCACCTACTTGTTTCTGTCGTTCATTAATGTACTTCATTAACATTTTGTTGCTACTTTAGTCTTAACAGTTTGTATGTATTCTATTTTGCAGGTAGTAATGGCCCACAGAGATTCTGTATTGAAAAGGTAGGCAAGGAAACATGGCTACCAAGATCTCACACTTGCTTTAATCGACTTGATCTCCCACCATATAAAAGTTACGATCAGCTTGTTGAAAAGCTGAATTATGCTATTGAAGAAACTGAAGGTTTTGGACAGGAATAGTTAAGTGTGTAAAGTGCTACAAAATGTCCATTTAAAACTTGGTACCAAAATAATTTTGTTGGTTTATGCATGCACAGCTGTTTACATGCAATACCATAATATGGTTGCATGTTTTGTGACTTTGTAAGATTGTATAATGTATAATTAATTGTGCAGATGTGTACAGAAAGTAAAATGTCAAATGTTATAAATATATAAAGAGTATAATTACATCTGTTTCATAAACGTGTACCTGCTATACACATGAGTGTAAATAAGTGTGTAACTATTGATGAGTGCTGTGTGTATATATTGATATCATGTAAAATATTCCAATGATGCATTTTAAGATGAGAGAATTGTTTTGATTCTGTGATTACTGCACTGATACATATTAGCAAGATATTGTAACATATTTTCATGTGTAGATAGTTATAAGGTTTCCCATGAACATATGAAATATCTGTTGTACATTACTAAAAAATGAACATTTTAAATGATAAAAATGTGAATATTATTAATATACAATTAATAAAAAGTGCCTTTCAGTTTTGACTGGTACTGAAAGCAGACATGTGTACTTTTACATTTAGTGTATTATTTGCAGTGACTACCTTGCACTTCATTCCTGTCACTTGCTTTCATCTTTTATTTATTAATTTTTGTGTTTTGTCAATATACCATTCACAGATTGGTGTTACTTGTTGTAGAAAAGATATGTTGAGTGTACAAAATTTCACCTACTCACAGATTGTAAATGTGGCTCATTTGGTGTTGATTGTCACTGAAAATATGTATATTCACTACAGAATGCCATTTGTTGAATTAGCTTGGCTGTATTGTCATTAAACAGAAAAAAACAGGGGGCTGGAGTGATACAGATTATTTTGAAGTGGGGTTTGCTGACATTTGGCTGCTGTACACACATCATGCTTTAGAATTATTATTATTGTAAAAACTTGTATATGTATTAAAAGTTCATTGAAAGGATAATTTACTATCACATAATGTCGTGAATTTTGATTAGGCTGTATATACTACTGTTATTACTGGGCTTTGTTGATAAGCACTTTCATCACAAACTGAGAAAGTGCAATTGTAGTTCTTGGTGGTCAGTAGTGAGGCATCTTTCATCAAATGATATCAGATTTCATTTGTGGTATTACGTTATCTGAACAGTAGAAATCATAATAGATAGACATCCACTATTATTTTATTTTTGAGATCTGTAAATAATGATTTTAGTTCTCTAATGCTGTAAAGTGAAAGACAAGCAAATTGGTCTAAAAGTAATATTATTCTACAAGTATTGTAAATGATTTATATTGATTCATTGATGAAGTTTTTGCAACCTAGTATCAGATAAGCTGTTTTAATACTAGTACTTTTTCCAAATATGTTTCAAACAAAGATACGCAAAATTCTGTTATTCTTTGTTTTGATTTTTGATATTTAAGGATTTTTTGTGGTGTATTTATATCCACATGTTTACACTTGAAAATTCACATGTTGTCATCTTTATGTTATCTTTTAAATTATCAGTTTGTTATACAACTCATATAACTACCCAAGATCTGTCTGTTTTTACCAGCTTCTGTGGCCTTGACCAAGCAAGGAGGCACATTCCAGAGGGTGGCGGTTCACATTCACCTTTGCCCATCCATATTTATATTTTCTGTGATTTTCCTAAATCACTCCAAGCAAAAGTCAGGATACTTTTCTTTGAAAAGGCATGGCCAGTTTCCTTCCCCATGATTGACAAAACAATCCTAGCTTGTGCTCCATCTCTAATGAACATGATATTGACAGGACATCAAACCCTAATCTTCCTGCCTTCCTTTTTTGTGTCCTTGCTGAGTGTTCTCTGAATGTAATATTTCAGAAAGAAACTAGTGTACCTTTGGTGTACATTGCTGTGTTCTTAGGAGGTAGTCTTGTCAAAAGTACAGCATGTAGCACACAGTATCTTGTTTCCTGTCCATTCCACAGGTTATTACAGTTTTGCCAGTCAGGGAGTAGACACTCCTCTTCTGTTGGATGAAAACTGGCTTTCACTGCTTGTTATTTATTATATCGGGAGATTTTGTCAGTCAGAAATCAAATTCTTCATGTACTTCTTTCTCATTTGTCAGGTGCTCCTTCAGTGTAGGTTATTAGTAAGTGGAATTAAGTGGACAATTTCACTGTTTATTGAGCAGGAACATATATATATAATGTAATGTAAGCCATTAATTTACAATCTGCTTTATTTTTGTGCTCTGATGAGGTTGTGTGTGTGTGTGTGTGTGTGTGTGTGTGTGTGTGTGTGTGTGTGTGTGTGTGTGTGTTCCTGCTCTTTGCTTTTCCTTGTAGTTAAAAAAATTATTATTTTGTTATCTCTGAAATGGTATATGTTGACTGTCAAAATATATAAACATTACTTAATCAGTCAAATGCTGTGCCTACTGACAAGTGTATAGAATGACAGTTGAGAGATGTAGGTATAGATGGTTTATTCTGAATTCGGAATTTTACATGGGCAGTTGTGAAATTTTACATATTACATTACTCTGTGGTTCTCTGAAACAAGACATCTGTAAAGTGGGTCATTCACCATGTTGATGTTAATATACTTATAATGGCCCTCCCCTGGTCTTTTCTTGCCCATGGTCTTGGCCATTTGTAATTTGAAATGTGTCATGAAGTCTTGCAGGAGTCGGGCAGTCATTATTATAATAGTCAGTAGTACAAAATACATACAGACATAGGTCACAAAGATGAATGTCAAATATAAGCCCTCATCAGAATGGCAGTTTGTGAATGTCTAAACTGTGTACCTATAATGCCTAGCATTCATTCATGACAGATACCTATCCTATGATGCATAAATTACAAAACATGTTATAGGACCAATAAAATCATTCTGTGCCTCATGTTTGACTTTCACCTAGTTGATTGATAGTCTCAATGCAGGAATACTTATAAATGCCAGGTTTTATTGATGCCTCATAATTCATAGTTTTGTCTCGTTCTTTGGATCAATGAAGATAGTACAATCAACATGGCATTCCCTCCATCATGTAATAGTCCAAAAGATCAGTAATATTTTTTCATTAAGTATTTGAAGCTTGGATCTATATTTTGACCATCCATTGTACATGTACGAATCAACAATAAGAGTCAAACTTCATTCTACATTATCAGTAATCTGTGGCCAGCAAGAAAGGTGGCGCAGTGGTAACACAAGGCAGACACTTTCAGGACGACAGTGGTTCAAACCAACACTACATCACTCATGGCAAATGCCAATATGGTTTCTTTCAAAGGGCAAGACCAATTTCGTTTCCCAACCGTGAGAAAAACTATCACAGCATGTGCTTCCTCTCTTATAACCGTGATGTCGATGGGAAGTGAAACCCTTAGCTTCCTTCCTTTTCCTTTTCTCTGTGGTTGCCTGATCAGGTTTCTGTGCATTGAAAGGTAATATCATATTGTCCAACTTCTTTACAGTATTTTTCATGTCACTGGCCCCCACCTATATTCCATTCTGCAAATTCTTACGACTGTTGGTGGATATTGTGCATCCACACACAGTTTCTTTTCTTAGATTGCATCCAATGCCAGGATAGTTTCTCTAGAAATCTTGTGGTGAATTTCATCTACATGTGTCCATATCTACAGAATAATTTGGGCATCCTTTCCTTTATTCTTTCTTCAGTTATTGCTCTGTCTGTCATCATCTTTATGTTGGTTGGTAAGACTTTCTATTATAATTAGCTTTCTTCTAACTCTCAGGGGCTGATAAACCTTGATGTTTGGTCCCTTCCTTTCTAAACCAACAATTGTAACTAACTTCTAAGTGAAGTGCTATGATGGACTACACGTCAGTGTTGTGTGTAGCAATCTAATGTTGCCGTTTCTAAAATGGCCATGCAGTTGATTACTAAACTGTGTTCAAATGAATTTAAATAGAAGTTCTGAATTCAAATCCTATATTTTTACTATTGCAAGAGAGGAAAAATTTAATTTGATTAATTATTACTCATATTAATATAATTCCTAATGTACAAAAAAGTACATCAAATCTGTGAATGATTTATACTGTGAAAATATTAAAGATAAAGCAGAAATTCTAGCTATTGACTACTGTCACATGTAAATATACAATTTAGTCTCACTCTATGAGCTATTTCAGTGCATTCAGCTTTAATGGGGTGTGTGTGTGTGTGTGTGTGTGTGTGTGTGTGTGTGTGTGTGTGTTTCTTGGTATGAAATTTACTTGTCCCTGTAACTGGTAATTGAGAGTTAGAAAAGACAAACAGATTCTCAGTTGCACACTTACATAACACAGTGAATTTGTGGCAATTCATAAACTTCAGTTGATCCAAATTAACATTCTGAATCTATTGTAGCATATTTTGTTCCAGGTTTGGGTTTTTTCTGTGTACATAATTTTTATATGCTTCATTTAGTTTTGTTTTATTAGATATGTTATGAGCAAAGACAAATTAACCACATAATCACTAACCATAAAACATGGGACTCACTCAATATTAAATAAGAAAATATAAGTTAAATACAGTTTTGTGAATAATCATTTCAGAATATCAACTATTTGAGATAATAATGAAATAGAAAAGGAGCTAATATATCACTTTATATGGTGAAAGAGAAATTTCAGACACTAGCTGCCCTTGGGTTGTTGAAATAAATTCAATGGCTACACTGGAAAATTTGTTCCAGATTTCTCATTTTATGTGTTACTGATTTCTATAACTATAAATGAAATATTTGCTTTTATTTCTCTTTGTGTTCACAGTTAATGTTTTAGTGATAATTGTATTTAACTGAAAAATTTGCTCGCTATGATTTTGAGTGAGGAATGGCCTATTAACATGAGCTTATCCTTTCAGAACTACACTATTTTAAGACCACAGTCCTGCATTATTAAAGACATTGCTGCTAAAAAGATGTTAAACTGCACTGTGAAACCTCTTGCTGTCTGCATTCAACTCTGAGGAGACTTAGTGGTCGTTAGAATGCACTTAAAAATAATATAAATATCTTGACCGCACTTTGCAATTTACTTATGCCTTTATATTTTAAAGATCATTTTTATGTGTCTGTGATGTACATTGTTTTAAATGGGCGTACCTTTGTTTTACTATGCTTTGCTTTCAAACATGACTAAAGTTGAAACAATAGGGCTTAAATAAATTGTTAATTGTGTTCAAGATATTTATATTACTTTCAAGTGTTCAATGTATTGTGGAAGTATAATTTTATGGCAAGAATAAGTAATTTGTCTACATGTAGCCAGTAATTCCACTTTGGGGGCTACCATTCATTCTCTACCAATTATACTCTTATAGCGCCTTGGTTGCACAGTGGTAGAGTGCCAGACTACAAATCCAAAGGTCACGGGTTCGATCCCCACCAAGTCCTAGGATTTTTATCTGTCACTTTCCACTTCTTTCACCTCTGGCAGTATTGCTCATGTGAAAAATACCGAATAGCAGTGTGGTTCGAAAACCACGTTAAACTGTAGGTCCCCCTATAACTGGCTGGGCAAGTCAGTTCGAAGGTCGGAGGAAGGCAACGGCATACCACCTTCAAACATGACCATGCCTAGTAAAGCACTGTGGTCTTCAATCTTCGGATTGTTGACTGCTTTACCTTACCAAGCTAATAAGGGAAGGCCACAGCATTTAGATCACCCCCATCATAACCCCAGAAGACAAATGTATCATTTCAAATTGATTTTCTGGAACTATATGCTAGTATTCATAGTGATACATTTGAAAAAAAGCCTTATTTTCCTAAGCTATTTCATACATCATTGTTTTGAAAAGGACAGATTGCTATTCACCACTCAGATGTCAAAGTGAATCACAGAAACCCTCGCTTAAAAAGGCATCTCAATAATACTTCATTCCTGAAGAAGGCACTTGGAGCCGAAAACTGAGAATTGTCGAGAAGCCTTTTAAGAGTGCCTTTCTGCAACTCATCATGACCTCTGTGTGGCGAGTAGCAATCCTACATTTTGAAAATGTTGTTATCAATCCTGAGCTTTTTATTGTTTAAGGTAGTTCATAGTTGGGCATTTAAAACTGATCGATGAAGGTAATTACAGCCTCAATCTTTCAACAGGTATCTTCTGAAATTGAAAGGCAATAAATGAAATCATCTACGTGATTTCTGTCCTGTTCCTTAAATGTGTATTGTTGTAATGTCTCATTGAAAGTAACTTTCCATCTCCCCCTGTCCCCCCCCCCAATCCCCCAACTTCAGTGATGTCTTAATCAAACACTAGCAAAATATTTCAACAATATAATTTCTCCTTCAGTCTTAATATTTCATATTCACCATAAACTTCAAATATCCAGCAGTCATTACTCATTCAGTCCCATTACTAATTTTCCAGAGTATGTATGTAGCTGTAGAGTTGTAGGGAGATCTACAGGTGGAAGCATGCACATAATTTATAAAGTGATTTTTTTTTTTTTTTTTTTTTCAAAGAGCTATCAGTACAATAAAACTATAAGAATGGATGGCAAAGTGTTTTAGCACAGTTTCAACAATTTCTTTTCTTGTTCTAGAGTTATTTTTATCATCAGCATATTATAATCTCAATGTAATTCGAACTACTGCCAAAGTGTACATTCCATTATATATGAAACGCAATTGGTACTGTATATTTATGCACAAAAAGTAGAGTGCAAGACAATTCCTAGATACTGAGTGCTGTGGCCAAATGGAAAAGTTAATGAATGATGCTTTGATGGCAACAATAGAATTTACTTATGCTTACTGTATGTCAAATTAACAACTAATAATAGGAACAATGGAAGGAAAGTAATATAATTGATTCCTCGAATGCAATGTCATAATCCAAACATTCATATTGATTTTCCTCGCTCAGTACTTTGACAAACCAATGTAGTTCTGTTTAATCAAATTGAAATTATTGTTATATTGAAGATTGTACTTTAAAATTTAATATTTAATTATTTAAATGTAAACCGCCTTCAGTAATTTGTTATTTATTGTACACAAATTATAAAATTAATAGAGGCCCCTTGTTTCCTAAGCAGTCTAAACTCGTAAAAGAAGAAAGAAGTGCTTTTCCATCTTCTCTCCTCCCCCTTCTTTTCTTCTCATTAAATGGTTTTTGTGTTTCATATATGAAGTTCCTTTGTTATATAGGTGTAGGATAATGTAAGACTTATATGACTATTTGGAGAAATATAGAAATCTATAATACAGGTTTTAAATGTTGTTGTACAGGCAACTGGTGTTAGTTGCTGTTTGAAATGAAAATTTAGACTGTAGCACCTAACCTTCATGTCCATCTACCATCTAACATTGTAATTCTTATATTCCTGCTGAGCATATTGCTCCCTATTGAAGAATGAAGACTCATCATTTGCAGGAATGCACATGTAATATAGTTTGTAATGAAATGTGTAAATATGATATCCAAAGATTTGCTTCATGTTATACGCTTATACTTAATGTAGTTTTCATCATTATTTTTGTGGAGATAAAAATATAATAATTTTCAAAAAATTGATTTCCGCTGTTTTCAGAACCTTACTCTCTGATGTTTCAGAATTTCTGTGATTGGAAATCAACACACCTATGTTAAATACATAACTATATTTTTATTGCATTACAGCATTTTATTATGTGGCACTTTTTTATATTTGCTTCTGATTTGTTGCAATTGGACTGTTATTCTAATTTTTATAAAGCGTCTAATTAAGAATTGTTACTGAGGTAGTAACCCATGTGAGGTACTTGTCCCTTTGTGAGTCAGTTATACTTATTTTGCCGGAATATAATGTTGTGGTCTTCAGTCCTGAGACTGATTTGATGCAGCTCTCTACGCTAACCTCTCCTATGCAAGCCTCTTCATCTCTGAATAAGAATAGCGACCTGCATCCTTTTGAACCTGCTTACTGTATTCGTCTCCTTCTTCTCTCTGCCATTTTTACCCCACACACTTCCCTCCAATGCTACATTGAAATTCCTTCATATATCAGAAAGTATCCCACCAATCGATCCCATCTCTTAGTCAGGATATGCCACAAGTTCCTTTTCTCCACAATTCTGTTCAGCACCACAGCACCACCTCATTAATTAAGCCATCTGGCAACCTAATATTCAGAATTCATCTGTAGTAGCACAGTTTCAAATGCTTCTATCATCTTTCTGTCTGGATTCCTTATTGTCCACATTTCACTCCCATGCAATGCTACACTCCACACAGATGTTTTCAGAGAGGACTTCCTAACGTTTAAATTAAATTTTAATGTCAACAAATTTAGCTTCTTCAGAAATATTTTACTATCCATAGCCATTTTGAATTTTATATATTCTTTACTTTATTATGCTACCCCAAATAATAAAACTCATCTACCACTTTTACTGTCTCATTAGCTAATCTGATTCCATCAGCATCACCTGATTTTCTTGCACTGCATTTCATTACTTTTGTTTTGCTCTTGTTAATGTTTATCTCATAGCCTCCATTCAAGACACTGACCATTCTTTTCAATTGCTCTTCCAGGTCCTGTACTGTCTAATTCCTTCTCCAAATTCCTCATTGCATCCTTTCACAGCTTGTTCAACATACAGCATTGGGGAAAAATTACAGTGTCTTAGGCCATGCCCTATGTGAGTGGCAAAAGCGAGCAACAGTGTGCGACATTCAGCTACACATCACTGTAGCTCATGCTCATGTAGGACACACGGCCATGTCTCCCCACACAAGAGGCAACATGGCCATGTGTTCTACATGAGTGTGACAGCTTCTTGCTGCAATATGGCCGCTAGAACCGATCACCTGTTTCTAAACTTTGGTGCCCATAAACGGAAGAATAATGATAGCTCCTGAGTAAGCCAATAAAGTTTTATTTACTGTAGGAAATAAGGCCTAAAAATAGTGCTGTGCTAGTTCATTTAGGACACTTTTTTTCCATAATGAAATTGTTCGTTATATCTACAACATCAATTTTATAATTTGTTATTTCAGAAACAGTGAAGGTTCATAAACTACAGGGATTATCAGCTGGCAGAATTCGGCAACATTCATAACCTCTACAAGCAGACAGTTCTCAACAGACCTTGACACTTTGTAGTGCATGCAAGAGCAACAGCAACAAGATTCAAGCAGGTTTGAATCTCAAACGTCGCCTGTTGTCACGTGACACATTGCGCAACAGATGTCGCTCACGTAGAACAGATCCATAACTACACATACAGTTGAGATTTGTCACTTGAAGCTGTCGCTCGCTTCTGTCGCTTACGTAGGACATGTCCTTACGCCCTTCCCCATCACTGCATCCTTTTTGTGCCCTTCTAGTCTTCTATCTGCTATCTGGTTTTGTATAATTTGTATATAACTTTTCATTCTCTTTATGTTACCCTTGCTACCTTCAGAATTTGAAAGAGTGTATTCCAGTCACATTGTCAGAAGCTCTCTCCAAATCTACAAAAATCTAATAACACAGGTTTGCCTTCCCTTAACCTATATTCTAAGATAAATTATAATGTCAGTATTGTCTCACGTCTTCCTACATTTTTCTTAAATCCAAACTGATCCTCCCCGAGCTCAGATTCTACAGGTGTTTCCATTCATTTGTAAATAATTCTTGTTCGTATTTTGAACCACGATGTATTAAACTGACAGTTCTGTAATTTTCACACTTGTCTGCAATTGCTTTATTTGGAATTGGAATTATTATTTTCTTCTACAGTACTGCCTTCAAGTTCATTTCCTTTGCATAAGTTCTCAATGCATTCCTTTCAGCTTGCCCTTCTTTGTTCAGTATTGGGTTTTCCATCTGAGTTCATGATATTCATTGAGCTGATTTTCTTGTCTCACAACATCCCTTTTATTTTCCTGTGGGCAATATCTATCGTTCCTCTAGTTATATGTTCATCTACGGACTTGCAGTAATTGTCCTTTACCACTCCTACTTAGGGAGTCTGCACTTCTTGTCAACCTCATTTTTCAGCCATCTGGACTGTCTTTTGTCTGCTTCACTTACTGCATTTTTATATTTTCTCCTCTCATCAATTAAGTTTAGTACCTCCTGTGTTATCCAAGGGTTTCTATTTGGTCTAGTCTATCTACCTATATGATCCTCTACGGTCTTCACTACTGTGTCTCTCAGATTTACTCATTCTTCTTCTACTTATTACTTTCCTCTGTTTTGGTCAGTATTTGCCTAATGCTCCCTCTGAAACTCTTAACAACCTCTGGTTCTTTCAATTTATCCTGCTTCCATCTCCTTACTTTTCTACCTTTTTCCAGTCTCGTAAATTTTAAACTACAGTTGATAACTAATATGTAATGCTCAGAGTCTGCATCTGCCCTCTAGATAAGTCTTAAAGTTTAGAGCTGGGGTTCAAAATCTATTTCATACCATTATAAAGTCAATTTGGTACCTTCTAGTGTCTCCTGGTCTCTTCTAAGTATGGCGCTTAAACCAAGCAGTTGTGATGATTAAATTGTGCTCTGTGCTAAATTCTACCAGTGATCTTCTTTTTCATAAACTTTTGCCAGTCCATATTCACCTCCTCTTCCCCCCCCCCCCTACTATCGACTCCAGGCCCCCATCACAATCAAGTTTTCCTCTCCCGCAACTGTCAGAATAATTTATTTTATCTTCTCATACGTATCTTCGATGTCATCATCGGCAGACTTAGTTGGCAAGTTGTTCAGGTCTTCAGTCAGGTGACTGGTTTGATACAGCTCTCCACTCTTCTCTATCCTGAGCAAGCCCCATCATCTCCTCATAAGAACAGCAACCCACATCTATTTGGACCTACAAACTATTTGTCTCTTGGTCTCCCTCTGTGATTTTTACCCCATACACTTCTCTCCAATGTTAAATTCACGATTCCTTGCTGTCTGAGAATAAAGCACCTGGTTCCCGAGTGTTACTCAGGAATGTTGTTCTCTATAATGAGTGGTAATTCGAAGGAGATTCTTATCAGATTGAATATTTTCAATGAATCTTTTTTTTTCCTCCATAAAATAACCATTTAATGCAGTTCTGCTCTGTCATTAATACGTTCCTGTATGAACCACTGTCAATAAATCAATTACCTTCCTAAGCTGAAGATTTCCTTGCCAACATTGCTACTATGCACTGCTGACACCGTAAGTGAAATTTAGTCCTGCAACCAATAACAGACTGAGAGGAACTTGCTTTTGTGCTTACAATTCAACAGATAATGGAATCTGTGCTTGCGCTCTGGTTGAAGGGTTGTCCTGAGAGAAAATTAATTATTCTCATGAAATGAACATTCCGTTGCCAACATTGGCAAGCTGCACTGCCACCTTGGGATAAATTTAATCATTGCCTCAAAACTGAAAGGGTGGCGAAATTATATCTGTTTGTCCATATCCCGACGTTTATGTTATCCAGTATCACCAATAATTCTTTGCGCGATGGGGGGCTATTGTTTGACACTCAGGGAATCCGTATGTCCATCGTACAACAATTCGTTGCAATTCATTGAGTAGCAGGATAATCCTCCCAGTTGTCCGACTTAATAAGCTGTTGTGACTTAGAACACTTTATTAAATCACACATGCAGTACATAAACGAAAGTTCGCTAAACCTTTCCGGTTGGAAACCAAACATGCACTGCCCGCTGCCGCATCTCAGCCCGCTTGTGTCCGCCGGTCGCCCAGGTGGCGCTGTTAGTGCTGCTCGGTTTAGCAGCACGGCTGTTTGGCGTACCAGCGGTAGGCGGCGGATTGAAATGCAACGCGGCCATAACACGTCTCCCCTTTGTGAAACAAAAGTAATTTTGTTTGCCGACTACATAAATACATTGAAAAGCAAAAATAAAAACTTCAGTAAGTTATAATAGATAATTACAAGTAATGTTATGGACACATTGGAAATATTGTTGACAGTACCCATGAGCAATGTGGGTCTGCGGGACATTTGTGAGGAAAAGAAACACACAAAACTTCTGTAGCTCACATGGGCAGTGGTTAACAAAAATCAGAATGGAGCACTAAAAAAAAAAAAAAAAAAAAAATCACTCTTCTTTCCTTGACGTAAATTTGTGAACGCTAGAAGGAAAGAAAGAAAAGAAAAAAAAAGACTTTGGCTCAGCCGCAAGTCGTTATACTGCACAGACGTCCATGGTGTTATCTGATGCCGGTGTGAAGGTTCGCGGAAGGACCTGGGTGTAAGGTTGGAAAATACTGGCACGTTGTGGATGTCGAGAGCCCAGTATTGGTGACATGTCTTTGGAGAGGGTTGGTAGCTGCGTGGTGCATAGAGGGAGAAACACCGGTGATGGTGGCGTTGCGTCCCCACCCTTTGATGCGGCAGCTGGGGTGTAAGGTGATGCTGCATCTTGGAACACAGCTTGATGTGCGGGTGAGGGCTGGGTCACCAGGGGTGGCGTGAAGTCTATCTCCATATCCATAGAGTCGGGTTGGCCGGCTGGAGGTGTGTCATGCATGGGCATAACCTACCTCCTCATCTGATCGACGTGTCGGGCAACACCTCCGTCGGCTGTGTGAATGGTGTAGAAGCGGCGCCCGTGTGCTTCTATGACATGGCCACGGATCCATTTCTATTGCTTGCCGTAGCCCTGCACCCAGATGGGATCGCTGTAGGAAAAGTTTCAGGCAGTAGCCGGAGAGGGACGGTTTGTGGGAGGTCTGACAAGATCAAGTAGTGTGCACGGCTGTCTGCCTTGCATTAACTCAGCGGGGCTGTGAGTGCCCAATGGTGTAAAGCAATAACAGGCCAGAAAGTCAATGAGTGCCTCATCGGTGGAGGCAGAGGTGAGGAGCTTCTTCATCTGGTTTTTAAAAGTTCTAACAAGTCATTCGACTTCCTCATTGGACTGGGGATGGAATCGGGGAGAGGTGATGTGTTTGATGCCCCTCGTGTTACAAAAGGTTGAAAATTCAGAGGATGTAAATTGGGGCCATTGTCAGAAACGATGGTGGTGGGTAGTCCTTCCAAGGCAAATATTTTCGTTAGTGCAGCTGTGGTAGCTGCTGTAGAGGGTGCGGTGACACAAACAACAAACGGAAAATTGGAGTAGGCGTCTTATGACGAGGAGCCGGGAAAACGCCCGGCAAAGTCAATGTGGATGCATTGCCATGGGCGTGCGGGGCTGGACCACGATGAAGTGGAGCTCTTAGGTGCTTTCGCCTGGGAGGCACAAGCCTCACACGCAGCAATCATGTGGACGATGTCGGCATTGATGTCTGGCCAGTAGACGTGTCTGCGGGCCAATGTTTTGGTGCGGGTGACACTCCAGTGGCCCTGATGCAGGAGTTGCAGAACTTATGGCGAAGGTTGGATGGGACGACCACCCTTGGTGATGCATCTTCATTTCCTGCAGTAAGGCGAAAGCGTAAAAGGTGGTAGTTACGAAGAGGGTCAGAAGCTTTTTTTAGAAGGTTGATTGGGCCAGCCATGGATGATATGCCTGAGGACCTGACGAAGTACGGGGTCTGTATCTGTTGCTGCTGCAATATGTTCGCCCGTAATAGGAAAAACATCCACTACTCGTCGTTCTTTTTCGTACAGATGGAAACAGAATTTCACTGCGGTTAAATGTTGGGTCAGGGCCCTTGGGAAGGCGTGACAAATCGTCAGCATTTGTGTGCTCAGTCGTGGGTCTGAAGTGAATGTCGTAATGAAAATAGGATAGATACAGGGCCCAACGTTGAAGTCTGTGGGCAGCCTTGTCGGGAAGGGACGCCGTGGGGTTGAAGAGAGACACTGAAGGTTTATGATTGGTGATAAGATGGAATTTTGACCCATATAGAAAAACGCTGAATTTTTGAAGAGCATAAATGATGGCAAGGGCCTCTTTTTCTATTTGAGAGTATTTCTGTTGTGAGGCATTTAGGGTCTTTGAGGCATAGGCGATTGGGTGTTCGGTCCCATCCTGATATCGGTGTCTATGCCGTGATTTAAGGCATTGGTAGCAAGTACAAGCATTTGACCTGGTGTATAGGTAGCCAGACATGGGGCAGTATACAAGAGGGTTTTGAGGCGTTTAAATGCTGCTTCACAATCTTCCAACCGATGAAAGGAAACGTTTTTGCGGAGAAGATTGTGAAGTGGATGTGCAATGTCTGCGACAGACAGCGAGAACCAGTGGTAATAGGCAATGCCGCACAGAAAGGCTTGCGACTCTTTGACGTTCGTGGGGCGAGGAAGAGCATCGATTGCCTCAATATCGTCTTTGAGCTGCCGGATGCCCTCCCTGGACAGCTGAAACCCCAGGTAGACTACAGAGGGTTGGAAAAATTTGGACTTTTGAAAATTGCATTTGATGCCGTTTTCCTGGAGAACTGAGAATAGGGTTATTGATGTGTTCGGCCGTGGTGGCATCCGTGACAATGATGTCGTCTTGATAGTTGATGCAACCAGGTACCGTGGCGAGCAACTCTTCAAGGAAGCTCTGGAAGATAGCAGGGGCACTTGCCACACCGAACGGTAAGCGCTGGTATTGGTACAAACCGAAAGGGGTCTTCAGAACAAGAAATGTGCGTGACGCTCCGTCTAGGGGAAGCTGGTGATAAGCTTCACACAGATCAATTTTGGAAAAGAATTGTCCCTCTGCTAACTTGGCAAACATTTCTTCATCTCGAGGCATGGGCTTTGTGTCAATAAGGCTTTGCACGTTTACTGTAACTTTGAAGTCGCCACACAGGCAAACAGAACTGTTAGGTTTCCGCACGACAACAAGAGGTGCGGCCCATTTGCTGGCAGCAATGGGTAAAAGGATGCCGGAGGCGGTGAGTCTATCAATTTCCTGTTTAACAGAATTGCCCAGCGCGACTAGAATGGGTCATGTGCGGAAAAATTTTGGTCATGCCAAGGATTTGAGAGTAATGTGAGCTTCAAAGTTTTTCGCCCTTTGTAACCCCGGCGTGGAGAGATCCGAAAATTCGGCAGATAAGGAATCTAATTGGGAGTACAGAATTTCGTCAGACACTACGTGAACAGTGTCGTCATCAGAGAAACCAAAGGTCCTCAAGGCGTCGTCACCAGATAAATTGTCGGTGCCGGACTGATCAACAACGAAAACAGTGATGTTTCGAACGAACGACTTGTAGGAGACATCCAAATCCAGCTGTCCCAAAAGAGATACCTGTTGCCGGTTATAAGTACGCAAATGACATGTAACTGGAGACAGAGGTGGTGAACCCAAGGACACAAACGTCTGATAAGTGATGATGGTAGCGCCGGATACAGCGTCGACTTGCATGTGAACATTGTTGCCTAGCATTTTTACATCTATATACAATTTGTTTGAGGAAGAGTGTCGAGTTAACACAGAAGATAGAATCGTCTGCTACATCGTCATCTTGTATGGCTTGGACAGTGTTGGACCTACACACTTGCGCAATGTGACCCTTCTTTTTGCATTTATGACACATGGTCCAATGCTGTGGGCAATCTTCTCGTGCATGCTGCCTGAAGCAGTGGGGACAAGAGGGTAGAGCCTGTCTATTTTTGAGACTAGTTTTCTGCTTAAACTTCTTACGGGCATGCTTCAGTTGGATAGCAGCAACTGCCTCTTCCACAGCGTGCTGTAAGTTGTCAACTAGGGGCCTATCAGACTGCATGTCACTCCACGAATCTATCTGTGCTCCTGCGGCTCTTGTGACTTCAAAGGTTTGAGCAATATTCAACATCATGTAATGAAGGAGTGTCAAGTTTGAGAGCTCGTTGTCTGACTTCTTTGTTGGGGGCTGAGTGGAGGATTGCATCTCGAACGATGTGGTGGGCGTAGGATTGCCGATGAACCTCAGTTATGAATTGCCACTTACGGCTAAGCCCGTGTAATTCTGCGGCCCATGCCCTGTAGGTCTGTCCTGGTTTCATTTTACTCTGGTAGAACGCCACACGGGAGGCTATGACATGCTTCTGTTTGCTATACTAAGCCGTCAACAAGAAACACATCTTGTCAAATGTAAGGGATGAGAGTTCTTTCAACGGCGCTAATTGAGTGAGAATTTGATACAATTTGGGAGAAATCCAAGATAGGAATAGAGACTTACGAAGTTGATGATCGTCAACGCTGAAAGCCAAGAAGTGCTGACGCAGACGCTTCTCG
The DNA here is from genome assembly GCA_026315105.1 of Locusta migratoria. Taxonomy (NCBI): domain Eukaryota; kingdom Metazoa; phylum Arthropoda; class Insecta; order Orthoptera; family Acrididae; genus Locusta; species Locusta migratoria. The sequence goes on along the minus strand of CM048745.1, from coordinate 700,156,158 downwards.
TAGTCTGTCCAATCTTCAGCGGCGTCTTCGTAGGGTGCGAACATCGGAATATTCAGGACCGGCAGTCGTCTGTTGTTGTTGGCGGCAGCGACAAGTCGCTGTAAAGCAGCAGCAATGACTGTCAGAGGTTCTGCAAGTTGCTTGTGCTGTTCGTTGAGTAGCTTCTGCTGTTTCACCAAATTTGCGAGTATTTGTTAAACACCGTCATGTTGTCACTAAGGGCATGGGCGGAACTTTGTGACAATCCCATCCTCGTCACCACTAAAAGTGTTATGACTTAGAACACTTTATTAAATCACACATGCGGTACATAAACGAAAGTCGGCTAAACCTTTCCGGCCGGAAACCAAACATGCGGCGGATTGAAACGCGACGCGGCCATAACATAAGTGACTTTGTAAACGATTCCGCTGCGCTCCACTTGATAATACCCAGTATATAATAGGGAACACTGCGTAGACCACCTTCGAGAGACTACAACTTGCAAAGGGTAATATCTATTTAAAAAAAGGGGGAAAAAATAAAAAAAGGGGGCAATTTTCTGAGTAAGTGACTGACTGACAGATTACAGTATATGAATGACTCATCATCTCCCAGCCAAAACCACAGATGATAAATACTTGAAATTTGCAGAGGGTTTTAATCTTACACTGTTGGTGACGATTAAGAAGCGATATTTCGTCCCTAAGGGGGTGAAATAAGGGATGAAAAGTTTTATAAAAAAATACGCTGTTATCCAGTCAATTTTGATGCTAGACGTACATAAATTGGTATAATGATTCTTGGTTAGAATTTAAAAAAGTCGTCTTTCAGCTTTTTCTGAAAATCAGCCATTAAGGGGGTGAAATAGGGATTGAAAAGATTTTTGAAAAATGCTGCTGTTAAGCTAGTTTTAAAGCCAGAACTACAAAAATTGATATTTGAAGTCTTGGTTACAATTAAAAAAGTAAATGTATATATTCCCTCCCCCTCTCCGTCATTGCCTACCCTTCCTGTATCTCGTCTTAGAAATCTAACTTAGAACCATGTTTAGTCTTATGTTCATAATCGTATATCTCCGAAAGTTCTTGACCGAATGCTTTGAAATATTGATACAACATACTACTCGATTACACACGTTTTTACGTACCTATTATTTAAATATATATCACATACGAATTTATATAAATTTTACAATATGGAAACCTTGAGGCCAAAAGTCGCAAAAGTACCATATTTATAGGTTATGAGTAATATATTGAAGAAATAGGTGTGAAGAACTTTTTGAGATTTTCAAACACACACAAACTACTAATTTTTGTTATTTATAGGTCCCCTGACTCAGATTTTAAAATGTTTCTGCCCAAGCTAGAGTTGGTTCTGGGTTCACTTTATAGGAAGTACAAAAATTTAGTTGTATGTGATGATTTCAACATTAATCGTGTAAATAATAGCCCAAGAAAAAGGCAGCTATTAGCTCTCCTAAATTCCTGTCATCTGATGTAAACAATATTCTTTCTCATTAGAGCATAAGGCACTAGCAGATCTACCACTGACAATATTTATGTGCTTCATTATTAGAGGAGCCCTCTGTTGGCAGAACAGTAAATGGCCTTTCAGACTATGATTTCCAAATTTTAACTCTAAGAGGTACTTGTGCTCAAACAAATGTTAAATATAAACTACTTAGGAAAGCTGATCCAGTTGCAATTGAGACCTTTTTAAACCCAATTTTCAGTGTCAGATTTTGGATGATATAAATAGGATGCTTTCGCGCTATGTAAATAAGTAGTTTGGAGTCTGATCAAGGGCACAATCCATGTCACTCTGAACTCTTAATTTTAACAATTACGTAAAAGTTCTTCAGTTTTATAAAAATTCATCGTGAAGATGGGGCAGGATCAGCAACTGGATATGTAATGAAAACCATTTATTTTTTATTTTTTCGTCACAGTTGCACTATTCAGAAGTTAGTAAGTAGTTTAAGACTTGTTCGTCCATTTTCAAACCATAGGCTCTATTCCAACCGTAACAATACATTGCATGAAGCAAATGACTGATAAAATCTGCACGTTGTCCACTGTTAATACATGATTACAATGAAATTTAAAATAGATGTTACGTTGACTAGCCTCCAACGTGTACTATCATGTGAACGCATCAGCTATTTTAAATTTCAGTGTTATCATGTATTAACAGTGGGCAACATACAGATTTTATCAGTCATTTGCTTCATGCAATGTATTGTTACGGTTGGAATAAGGCCAATGGTTTGAAAATGGACGAAGAAGTCTGAAACTAAATTCCAACTTCTAAATAGTGCAACTATGACGAAAAAAGAAAAATAAATGGTTTTAGTTGTGTAGAAATTGTTTCTACAGTTGTTATGAATTGATTATTAATATTCGTGACTCACTAATTGTACACCTTGGACTTTTGTATTCCACACACTAACTGTGTACATTTGTATTACTGATGTGTGTACTGGCTTGTAGTAACTGTTTTGAATGATACTTGTGCACTGGCCATAAACGGGGACAACTGGGCACTAATAATTCATCAAAGTGTCAATGAACTGCAATTCTACGTCTCTCCTACATTATTTGTAGCAAACTAGTTTGGCCTCATGAAATTTCAGTCAGTTATGACCGAGAGTGCTGATCTACAAGAACTTCAAAAGGCAACAAACTACAACCCGGTAACGTCACAAGACAGACCCTTGCTAGTGACAGACACTGGTGAATGGCCACAAACAACAGAGACGCTGAATCAACAAGAGTCACTGCACAAGAGACATTGCGGCTCAGTGAGCCGAAGTCGAAGCTCTTCATCTCTCCTGTGAAAGGTCGCGTAATATCCAGTGTAACAAAAATCTCTTCAGCTCTACAGCTGGATGCACAGCCTCCCGTGTGAAAGGGACCTACAGTTTTGATACTGCTGTTATTGTTACTGCTATGCTGGAGTTACGAGCCGGTTGTTCATATGCAGTGACTCGCTGCTTAGCAGGTCAATGGCGCCAATGAGTGGAATCTTATGAACAACAATAGTGTTATTTTAGTTCAGTTTTTACACCCAGAATCAAATCCTGCCTGCACCACTGTTTCAGTAGTTAATTTTCTTCTCTAATAGTTAGTATATACTGTACATGATTTTACTACAGTAGTTGATGGACTCTCAGCTGAGTAGAATCAACTATTTTCATACCGTATTCTGACTCCATTATGGCAACCAGTAAGGATAATTGATGCCTGTTGGACAAAATAATTTAAAAACTATTCTGATAAGTTGGAATTGAGGTAAAATGAATGTTAAATCCAATGTCATGGTCATATATAAATCAACATGGCAAGTTTATCTCATTATTTGAAATTGGATTCCTTAGGAAGTCCATTAAAGAACCACAATGAAACAATAAATGACCAATGAGGTTAGAATAGCTTGTTAATAAGGGTAAGTAAAGAAATTGCTTTACTTGTATGTCAATTTATTAAAAATAAAAAAAGCCTTGGTTGGTATTCAACAAGATAAATAGAATAGCTTACAAATCACGACAAAGATGTTCAACAAACAGTAACACGCCCATGAAAAGACATTTACACACATATAACTTAGTTTTCGGCCACAGTCTTTATCAAGATAATTTTGACACACCCTCTCATTCGTGCAATCACACAGGCACCACGTTGGAGAAAATGTTCACCATGTTATCACTTACATTATCACACTTACACAGGAATACATCCAGGTGTCGATGCAAACAGTACATTTTTAGTGACATTTTTGGTAGCTTTCGAATTTTCTGGGTTGAAATTTCCCAGATCACTATTTAAAACATTCCTTCAGTAAGCAAAGTATTTTTCTCCTTGTCCTCTAATGCTAGTCTGTGTTTAAAAACTTTCTTATTTGTGGTTTAATAAATGCACTGGTTTGATATTTCCATCTAACTGAAAACAGCGTTAATCATTTTATTTTATTTTATTTTTATGTTGATGTACTTCTTCCTTCTGTGCTTGCTCACAAATATATGATAATATTTCACCACAAGACACTTAAATTTTACATTATTTTCACAAATAATATAAAAGGTGAAATATCCTCACCATTTATTATAGCAGTGTTAAAGGTGAATCTTCCTGGCAGATTAAAATTGTGTGCCAGAACCAGGACTCGAACCTGGGACCTTTACCATTTGCGGGCAAGCGCTCTACCACTGGGGTATCCCGACACGACTCAAATCCATCCTCACAACTTCACTTCTGCCAGTACCTCAACTCCGAGGTTTTTACAAATTTCTTCTGAAGTTGCATTTTTATATGTTTTCAACAAAAGAATCATGCACATCTTCATTACTAGAGTTAATAAATGTCTTTTTGACCACTTTCCTGTTAGTACTGCTTGTTCACAGCACCATTATTCCACGTCTCTTTGACCACTTTCCTGTTAGTACTGCTTGTTCCCAGCACCATTATACTACCCTTGCACAATAGCATATTACTTGATATTGTTGGATTGTATTTTTAACAATATGAGAATAAATTTCTAATCGGTTTTCAGACGTATGTTACATCTGACAATAGGTTTTAAATATTTGAGCACATTTATTTTATAGTGGTAGCACATGCCACATGAAAAAAAACGTTATTAACATGTAAAAGTAATGACGTGACGACGGACTATGACAGGCGCATAAAAAAGACACACACCTACAACACTTCAGCTATTGGAAATGGCCTTCTTCAGAAAATAGAACATTCATGCAGTCATACTGTCAGCTCTGGCAGCCGCCCTTCGAATCACACTCTGCGTTCTGGATATAGGGGAGGGGACTGGGGATAGGAAGGTTGTGTCAGGGTGGTGGGGTTGGATACAACACGACCTTGCAGAGCATGTATGTATTAGATGAGGAAGGAGATGCAGCTTAGGAATAGAGTAGGAAGATAGGTTATCAGTCCGCCAGTGGGGAGGGGAGGGAGTGGGGATAGGAAAGGAGAGGAGGGGAAAAGGAAATGCAGTCCGGGAAGTAAATAACGAAGGAAGACTGCATTAGCTCGGGGCCTCGTGCTCACCACACACATACTCACATAAGAACTGTCAGGCCCCAGGGGGAGGGGGGCAGGTGAGGGGAGGAAAATAAATAAAATAGATAGATAAATCAATCACAACCGCGCCGCATGTTTGCACACACACAAACACAGATATCATTCAAAATAGAACAGGTTTAGGATTGTGAGGTAGGAACTGTTGTGTTTGGAAAAAAGGAAAGTTATCGTAGGTTGAAGCCTGAATAATTTCGGGATCACAGAATGTACTTTAAGGATAACTCCCAACTGTGCAGTTCAGAAAAGCTGGTGGTGGGTGGGACGATCCAGATGGCCCAGGTTGTGAAGCAGCCATTGAAATCAAGCATGTGCTCCGCTGCATGCTGTGCCACAGGGTGGTTCACCTTGTTTTTGGCCAAAGTTTGGTGGTGGCCATTCATCCTAATGAACAGCTGGTTAGTGGTCATGCCAGTATAGAAAGCTGCAAAATGATTGCAGCACAGTTGGTAAATTACGTAGCGCCGCTGTGGAGTAGCCGAGCAGTCTGAAGCGCCTGTGGATCTGCCGGAAGCCGCGGGCGCAATTGATCCCAGTGACGACAAGGAGTGCTCACAGTGTCCACAGTGCAGAGGCGGCGGCCGAGATATGACTTCACCTTACCCGGCAGCCAATGAGGATACCGGCCAAACCTGCGCACCCAGACAAGCGATCCCGGAACATAACGAACTGATGGTCGTGTGGGCGCACTCGGTGGCTGGGGAAACCACAAATGAAAGAGAGTGCGAGGTTGCCTGCCATGAAGCAATTCCGCTGGGTGCGTTCTCCCGCCAGGGTGAATCGATACGACATCAAGAAATGGATAATGGCATCGTCCACAGAGCAAGAGGTCACATACTTGCGCATTTGAGCTTTAAAAGTAAGCACAAACTGTTCCATTTCGCCATTAGACTGCGGATGAAACGGAGGAGCCGTAATATGGCGAATGCCCAGATGAGCAAAAAAAATCTTGAAAAACAGAAGTGAAAGGGGTGCCATTATCTGAAACAAGTGTGTGTGTGTGGAAACCCCTCAAAAGCAAAAACTTTAGACAGTGATTGAATGGTTACAGCAGTGGACATGGTATGGTAACGAAAAATGTATGGAAAGTTTGAATAAGCATCTACATGAAAAAACCAATAAGAGTTCAGGAAGGGTCCCGCGTAATCGATATGGACCCGTTTCCACGGCTGTCGGGGTTGTGACCAAGAAGAGAGACATGCCCGAGGAGCCGCCTACTGCGAAGCGCACAACGAGCATTAGCCACCAGCCTCGTAATGTCACCATCGATGTCGGGCCAAAACATATGCCGGCGAGCCAATGTTTTCGTGCGGGAAACTCCCCAGTGGCCTTCATGAAGCATCTGAAGCACTTTGGAATGGAGATTCGCCGGAATTAGTGCCTGCCGAGCCTGTCCGTCTGTAGCCAAGTCGGTCGAGGTGGCCGAGCATTCTGCGGCGCGCCAGTCACAGTCTGCACGGTCACTACGGTCGGGGGTTCGAATCCCCCCACGGAATAATAGTTACGGAGGGGATCTGAAGCCCTATGCGGAGGGGCGTCCGGCCAGCCCACACGAATGTAGTGAAGAACGCGCCGCAGCATGGGATCGGACGACACCGCCTTGGCCAGTAATGTAGTCGTAATAGGAAAACCATCAACAGTAACCTGAGCTTCCTCATCCAAATAAAAGCACAAAAGTCAGGATCAGGACCCGCCGGAAGGCGCGATAATGTGTCCGCGTCAGCATGCTGCGCTGTCGGACGGCAATGGATTTCATAATTAAAACGGGAAAGAAAGAGAGCCCAACGTTGCAATCTATGAGCTGCCTTGTCAGGAAGCGCCGCTGTAGGGCGAAATAGAGACACCAAGGGCTTATGATGTGTAATAAGATGAAATTTGACCCCATACAAGTAAACTTGAAATTTCTTCAAAGCATACACAATGGCTAACGCCTCTTTTACAATTTGAGAGTATCATTGCTGGGTAACCGCAACGCCACCTAGATACAAGGCCTATGTGCTGCCTGCCAAGAGTAGTAATGGCGCAAGCAAACTATTTGTCTTATGTAGCGCTGTGCTGAGTTTGGAAATACGTACATGTTGCACACTGTGTTTCAGAATGTTCATGGTGTTATTTATGCTATTCACAGACAAATTTGTTTTGATATAAGGTATTAATGAACTATTAATAAGATATCTTACCGTTATTGGAATCGGACGATTCATATTAGGCTTTTTGTCTCATACCAGCAAAAATATGCACGGAGAATCACGTAGATAACACGAAAAAACATTCTAAAACACAGTGTGCAATGTGCACGTATTCCCAAACTCAGCAGAACGCTACATAAGACAAATAGTTTGCTTGTGTTATGACTACTCTTGGCAGGCAGCGCACAGGCCTTGTATCTAAGTGGCGTTGGTAGCCGTCAACGTCTTAGATGCATACGCGATGGGGTGTTCCGACCCATCGGGATACTTATGGGCCAAAACCGCCCCAATGCCATGTTGAGACGCATCCATAGCCAGAACCAAATGTTGCCCAGGAACATACGCCATTAAACAAGGGGCAGATATCAGTAAGAGCTTTAACGTACAAAACGCCCATTCACACCAGGCAAAGAGAACACCCTTGTGAAGCAGACAATGTAAGGGATGCGCTACTGAGGCAGACCCCGGCAAAACAGTGATAATAGGCAATGTTGCCCAAGAAAACCTGTACATCTTTAACAGACGCGGGATGTGGCAGGGACTGTACCGCGGCCACACGATCCGGTAAAGGGCGGACGCTTGCTGAAGACACTTCAAACCCCAAATAAGGAGTAGAAGGTTGGAAAAAAAAAACGAGACTTGGCCAGGTTGCAGCGGAGACCGGCTGCTTGTAGGACATAGAAAAGTGCCCGGAGGTTTTGTAAATGTTCGTGGGGTGAAGCCCCAGTCACAACAATATCGTCTAAGTAGTTAACACAGCCCGGAACCGGGCGGAAGAGCTGCTCTAAGTAGCGCTGAAAAATAGCCGGGGCATTAGCGACCCCGAAAGGGAGTCGCTGATATTGGTATAATCCAACGGAAGTGTCGACGACCAATAGATGTTTGGTGTCGTCATCCAAAGGAAGCTGAAGATAGGTTTCCGCTAAATCTATGTGAGAAAAAGAGTGTGAACCAGAAAGTAAAGCAAGGAGTTCATCCGTACGAGGCATGGGTACGAGTCAATCACAGACTGCGCATTGATGGTGACTTTAAAATCCCCTCAGTTACGTAAAGACCTCCCAGGCTTCTTTACAAGAACCAGTGGCGTAGCCCATTCACTGGAAGAAATAGGAGTTAAGACATGCAAGTCCTGTAGGCGATCCAATTCAGCCTTAATTTGTTCGCGCAGGGCCACCAGCACCTGGCGCGCGGAAAAACTTGGGTCGTGCCGTCGGTTTCATAGTAATGTGGGCGGTAAAGCCCACGGCGCAACCCAGGCCACCCGAAAACAAGGAAGAAAATTCCCGACAAAGAGCATCCAACTCCGGGAAAGGGACGGATTCTGACAGGAGATTGACAGAATCATCGATAGAAAAACCAAAAACATTAAAAGCATCCAGGCCGAAAATGTTTGCAGCCGCAGTCTCATCAACAATAAGAAAAGTGACTGGCCTGACGACAGATTTATACGCCGTGGAAGCCGTAAATTGACCCAGGATAGGGATGCACTGGCGGCTGTAGCCACGCAAAGAACAGTTGACAGCAGCCAGGGGAGGCGAGCCAAGCCGTACATATGTGAGATAATTGAGAAACGGAAGCTCCCGTATCGACAAGTAAGGTAACCGCCCTATGGAAAATCCGAACTTCAACAAAAAGTTTGGGAGACGGAGCGTGAACATTTTGGACAAGATTAACATCCATCTCGTCATCTTACTCAGTCGGCCGGGTACGGCAAACAGAAGTCATGTGGCCTTTATTCTTGCACGGGTGACATGTAACCCAACGCTTGGGGCAATCGGCCCTGTCACGCTGTACAAAACAAAGGGGACAAGATGGAAAAGGTCGCTGCGCGCGAGCGGGAGAGTGCGGCGCGGCCCGTGCCTGCCGCGAAGCAGTGGCCTGTTTGCGACCGCACGCGCGGCGAGTGGGGCGCTCCCGCACGAAAGCGACGTCCGTGCAATCCAAAGATGTGCCGAGCCCGACTGCGAAACTGCAGCAACATCACCCCAAGTCTCAATTAGGTCCCCTGCAGCCCGTGATACCTCAAAAGACTGCGCAATGTTTAAAACATCCGTCGAGGTAGGATTTTCCAGCTGTAGGGCACGTTGGTGCACTTCCCTATCTGGAGCAAGCCTGAAAATTGCGTCCCGAACCATATCGTCCGCATATGACTCCTTGTGGGTCGGAGTAATGAACATACACCGACGGCTAAGATCGTGCAGCTCTGCGGCCCACACCCGATAGGACTGCGTGGGTTTCTTATGCGACCGGTAAAATTAAACCCGCGCCGCAACAACATGCGTACTGAGATACTGGAGATAATAGGATTTCAGGAAGACATTTCCTTGAAATGTATAAAACTGAATCTACTGGAAAATTTGGGAGTCAACATGTCTCGGAAAAAAAAGGCAAGATACCTGGCCTGTATGGCTCCACATGCAATTGTGAAATTTCATTTTCAAAACTGAATTCCTTGGATAATACTTTTCGCTCAAGACTAACGACCGCCCTCTTTGAAGTCACTATTCGCGAAAGCTGCTCCGACGGGAACCTAACTTTAAGAACCTCCTCAAGACCGCAAATGTCATTTTTTCCATGGATTTTTTAACAGTTAGACGCACATTTCATACTTTCTTAGTGAAAATAAAAATAGGTTGTATAATGCATGGCCTGTTTCTGGACTTTTCAATAAAAGATTGACTATCCATTTTTCATACTTTTTGTGAGTGAAACTAAAAATTAATAAACAAGAAATGAGAATTTTTGTTGAATTTTTTATACATTATTATTTTACATCTGTTGTATTTCATATTATTTTGAGAGTGAACATTAAAATTAAAATCATTAAAGAATATGACTTTTTCTGGATTTTTGAATTTGTATTTCGTATTATTTTGTGAGGGAAAATTAAAATAAAAAATTAATAAGGAACATGCGGTTTTACATATGGACCTTGATAAAAATTTTCAAACGTATCCGGACCCATCTAAGATTATTTGCCGACCTCTGATATACACCCTATTATTGGAGACCGCTACAGCACTTCAGATTTTTTTTTTTTTTTTCAAAAAATGTTCAAATATTTGTATAACTTATGGGACTTAACTGCAGGGTCATCAGTCCCTAAACTTACAAACTACTTATGAACTAGCTAACACTAAGGACGGCACAAAGATCCATGGCCGAGGGGGGATTCGAACCCCCGACCGTAGTGGCAGTGCAGACCGTGACTGACGCGCCGCAGTCCCCTCGGCCACCGCGGCCGGCATGGTTCAGTGAATCCCCTGAAAAAAGCTCATCGAGAAAAGAAAATAAAAAAATAAAAAAAATGTGTTATTAAACTTTAATTCTTCTTTTCGTTTCAGCACGTATACGAGATGTAGCTTTGCTTTCTAAATAGGCAGCAGTGACCGCAGCGTTGCAATGCGCATGCGCGGCTGAGGTTCTGATTCTCCTCTGAACTCCTGGAGGCACCATATAGGCACAGAATAGGGAACATACAGAAGGGAAAGCTGGGAGCGGCGCCTTTGATCTGTATGTTACCAAGCGTTGCGCTCGATGCCATATTGAAAAGCAGTAAACGCGGAATTATAGCCATTTAGTACTTTGGCTGGAAATGGACATTTTACGAACTGCAGCTAATCTCACCGACTTTTACGAAAGGAAACGGCATTTCATTAAGCTCTCAGCTAGTTTGCGCCCTCTTCTTGCACCTAATTGTAATCCAACGAAAAAAATATGCCTAAATTTTAATACAACTACGAAAATGTACGGTGGAATCGATGATCGTGTTATTTGGTGCTTATCTCTAGAAAAATCCCAAATAACGCTGAGTTATGTTTGGGAAATTAGTTATAAACAAGAAAGTGACTTTACAACTGCCAGGTTTTATTTGACACGAATAAATTCGCACATCGTGATTACACAGAACTAATGACGTCTGGGCATATATAAAAGTTGTATTTGCTTTAGGAGTGTCATTAATTTACTGATCGGAGAAGGGGATATAGAGGAATCTGTCAACCACAGAGCAGGAACAGCATAAAATAATTTCTGTGCCACAGAATAAGGAGTATACAGAAAGGAAACTCCCGCTGCAGTCTGTCGTCCAAAATTTAGTGCGCATGCGCGGAATCGGCCATCTTGAAAAGCAGTAAACGAGTGATCACTCCCTACTCTGTGGCGTGGTAATGCGCCGTCTTTGTTTGTTAACTGTGTATTTTAACAGCCTGAATCGCATTAAAGTAAGCAAGTATTTGGTACAGTGCAGTGCAGTGAAAAGAAAGAACTGTGTGCCAGTAGTTGGAGCTGTTCCGTTTTTATTATGAGCAGCAATAAAAGAAAAGGCGGCCGATGGTGTTCAGCACATAATTGCCGTAATAATTCGGATACAAATAAGGATATAAGTTTATTCACCTTCGCAAAAGATGCTGAGCAGTAAGTGAACGTCGCTATATGTGTAGTGGAAGTTAAATGTTATCAATTTCGAATGAGAGCAATGTGTGCATAATTATTAAAAGTAGCCTTGCTTCTTCTCTTGACGATAGCTCTCGCTGTTGCTGCAGCAGTTCAACAGCATCGAAATGTTGAAGTACATTTATATTTTATAAGTTTAACGTTGCAGCGAGTAATATAAAATGAATGACAAAGAATAGTGCGTAAATAGGCAGGTAAAATTTTACTTACAGCATTGGAGGCGTAGTGTGCTAATGTTGGCAACGAATACTCTTCGGATACTCAAACAAATAGATTAAGGGGAATAATTATTTTATGCTGTTCCTGCTCTGTGGTTGACAGATTCCTCTATATCCCCTTCTCCGATCAGTAAATTAATGACACTCCTAAAGCAAATACAACTTTTATATATGCCCAGACGTCATTAGTTCTGTGTAATCACGATGTGCGAATTTATTCGTGTCAAATAAAACCTGGCAGTTGTAAAGTCACTTTCTTGTTTATAACTAATTTCCCAAACATAACTCAGCGTTATTTGGGATTTTTCTAGAGATAAGCACCAAATAACACGATCATCGATTCCACCGTACATTTTCGTAGTTGTATTAAAATTTAGGCATATTTTTTTCGTTGGATTACAATTAGGTGCAAGAAGAGGGCGCAAACTAGCTGAGAGCTTAATGAAATGCCGTTTCCTTTCGTAAAAGTCGGTGAGATTAGCTGCAGTTCGTAAAATGTCCATTTCCAGCCAAAGTACTAAATGGCTATAATTCCGCGTTTACTGCTTTTCAATATGGCATCGAGCGCAACGCTTGGTAACATACAGATCAAAGGCGCCGCTCCCAGCTTTCCCTTCTGTATGTTCCCTATTCTGTGATATAGGCACTCCCACAGCAGGGAGTGGCGAGGGAAAATGCCGCTTTTAACACTCTAGTTCCTGGCTACTCGAGCTCTGGCCGTTACTCATGAATGGACCCAAGCAATACAATGAAGCTACTGCGCACCTCGCCTTGTGCATGCGCAAATCCTCCATAAAGGCAACATGTGCCCTTTATATTTATTTTTAGTGCATTGAAAATTCATCAAAAACGCGTCATATTATATAAAATATCTTATAACTATACAATTAGAGACGCATCAACTGTAAGAGCCTTCAGAAGATTCGATCATGAATAATAATTAAGTCATTACTTTCCACCTACCAAGGATAGCCGTGTGATTAGCGGCATCGCGCTGCGCCGTTGAAGGTAGTTGGTCCGAAACTGACTGCAAACATTAAAAAAAAAAAAATCCAATCTTCTTTTTAACAGATACGAGAACAAGAATGACTTTTGTATTGTTACTTGCACATATCTTTAGACGTTTTAGCAAACGTGTCGCGATTGTGAGGGTAAATGACATTTATACTCTTCGTTGTAACTGTTTCAAAAGATGAGCAGCCTTTGCACATTCGTAAGGTTAGGGGGGGGGGGGGGGTACTGCTTACAATGTCACGTGACCCGAATGTAGCTTTTCTCTTCATCGTAGCAGATTCATTACGTTATAGTCACAGTGGTAATCAGTTACTTACTTTGTGTTAGTGTTCATGTGCACATTCATATGTTCTTGGTGTTTATTATCAAAGAAAAATGAAAAACGTTCAGTATCTTTTAGAAACAAATTACTCAGTTTGGAAGAGAAGTGCGAAATAAAGAACCATGGTAGGCAGACGCCTCAGCTCGAGTTGAAGCAAGTGCAAACAAACCGAGGTAAGACAGTCTGCAGATCGTTTACCGAAAATATATCTGGGGTGAGGGGGGGGGTTGTCAAACCGGGGCACTTTCCCCCCGACACCACTCGCAAAAGTGCGCCAAAATGTTTCTTTGGACACCGAGCGGGGAGGGAGGGTGGTGTGGCGCCACTATTAAGATCTGGCACTGAAAGAAGAAGTAGCCCCAGTCATCTGAAGCACCAGCCGCCACTGCCCAGCACCATCATTCCATTAATGAGTTGCTAATGAAGAGGGAAGAAAGAGAGAGAAGGCAGCAACGGGGACCGCGAAATTTCTTGTCGATGTGGTTTAGAAATTTTCACTACCCAATATGCACTTTACTGTTACCCTATGTTGCTACAGTATCATCTTCTATGCCGCTGATCTGTGCTATCAGTATCTGTGGCTTTTTTTCCCATTTCCAACGTTATATTTTTAGAAAATTGGTAATGATAGGTTGTTGGCACATCACAATGGCTAACTACTCCATTTCAGGAAGGGCAGCGGGTTATCAGAAGCTCGTGAAAGGATCCCACTGCTTGCATTCGACGAATGTTCCCCATCCCGTCCGCTCCCTGTAGTCTCTTATCGGACAACGAATGATGTAGGCTGGTGAAGAAGTATCACATTATTACTCAACATGGCAGATCGCACGTCCATAAAGCAGTGCCGTGCTATGGTGGAAACTAAAACGTTCCTTTAATGAAATCTTCTCGGGTTACAAGCCGCGTCATGTGGTTTACTGCCCACGAGCTTTCGACAGAGAACTCCTCTGCCATTGTCAAGTGGATGACTGTCATTTCGCGGCCGCTGCCGTGCTTATACAGCCGCGCCGCCGCCAGTGACGTCACTGGTGCCCAGTTCCTTGACCATATAAGGCAATGTTTTGCTCGCGCGTACACCGCGCCCGCTTCAACTCCGCAATTACGGGATCCCAAGCCGTACTGAGCTGCAAACCGCCGTCTTTATTGAGGGTGTTTTCTGAAATTTTGATCTCTACTGCCTCTTTTATTACGCTGTCCCAGAAGCTGTTGGTTCGTTTAATAATAGATGTCTCGTCGAAAGCAATTCGGCGTCCGTTTTCCAAAGTATGTTCCACCACAGCTGATTTTTCGGGATAGCGTAACCGAAAACACCGTTCGTGTTCTATGCGTAGCTGATCAATAGTGCGAACAGTCTGGCCGACATAAAACTGCCCACACTCACAGGGAATTTTATAAATGCCTGGTGTTCTGAGACCTACATCATCTTTCACAGGCTTCATTAGTTGTCGGATCTTTGCTGGAGCCTGAAGATCACTTGACAATGGCAGAGGAGTTCTCTGTCGAAAGCTCGTGGGCAGTTAACCACATGGCGCGGCTTGTAACCCGAGAAGATCTCATTTAATGGATTCGCTGCGAAAACATGCACTCATATATAAAACGTTCCTGATAACGCAAATTTGTTTTTTGACCAAAAAGTCTTACCATTATTTACCAGGAAAAATTCCTAAAAAAAATATACTACATGCAAATGGAAATTTTTCATGCTATACAGGCCCAACACCGCATCTATAGCTTCCGCGCAAACAGAATACGCGGCTTAATGCAAATGTTAAATAATGGTTATCTACTCTATAGGAATTCTGACAGCAATCCGGGTAGGGCTGCCTTCAGTGATGAAAATGTAATGGAACTTCACTGCAATCATAAACATAGCCAAAGCCTTGCAGACAAACAAAAATTACGAAGCGAAATGAAGCGTGAGGAGGGCTATGCGACAGGCGTTCAAAGAATTGGAAAGTAAAGTTCTATGAAAATCTTAAGAAGCTTTTGTCTTACGTCAAAGCGGTAGGTGAATCAAAATAAAATGTCCAAAAAATCTGTGACGAAAACGGTACTGAAACAGAGGATGACACAATGAAGGCTGAAATACTAAATACCTTTTTCCAGAGCTGTTTTACAGAGGAAGACTGCACTGTAGTTCCTTCTCTACATTGTCACACAGATGACAAAATGGCAGATATCGAAATAAATGACAGAGGGATAAAAACAATTAAAATCGCTCAAGAGACGAAAGGCCGCTGGACCTGATGGGATACCAGTTCGATTTTACACAGAGTACGCGAAGGAACTTGTCCCCCTTCTTGCAGCGGTGTACCGTAGGTCTCTTAGAAGACTGTAGCGTTCCAAAAGATTGGATAATGACGCAGGTCATCTCCGTTTTCAAGGGACGTCGAACTGATTTGCAGAACTATAGGCCTATATCTCTATCGTCGGTCAGTTGTAGAATTTTGAAACAGTATTATGTTCGAGAATAATGACATTTCTGGAGACTAGAAATCTGCTCTGTAGGGATCAGCATGGGTTTCGAAAAAGGCGATCGCGTGAAACCCAGCTCGTGCTAATCGTCCACAAGACTCAGACGGCCATAGGCATGGGTTCTCAGGTAGATGCCGTGTTTCTTAACTTCCGCAAGGCGTTTGATACAGTTCACCACAGACGTTTAATGAACAATGTAAGAGCATATGGTCTATCAAACCAACTGTGTGATTGGATTGAGGAGTTCCTGGATAACGGAATGCATTATATCATTCTCAATGGAGAGGTCTTCCGAAGTAAGAGTGATGTGCCGGCCGCGGTGGCCGAAGTGATTGAGGCGCTCCAGTCACGGTCTGCACGGCCACTACGGTCGGGGGTTCGAATCCCCCCTCGGCCATGGATATTTGTGCCGTCCTTAGTCTTAGTTAGTTCATAAGTAGTTTGTAAGTTTAGGGACTGATGACCCCGTAGTTAAGTCTCATAGACTATACAAACATTTGAACATTTAAGAGTGATGTCAGGTGTGCCGCAGGGGGGTGTCATGGGTCCGTTGTTATTCACAATATATATAAATGGCCTTGCGGATAATATCGGAAGTTTACTCAGACTTTTTGAGGATGATACTGTAGTATATAGAGAGGTTGTAACAATGGGAAATTGTATTGAAATGCAGGAGGATCTGCATCGAATTGACGCATGGTGCAGGGAATGGCAATTGAATCACAATGTAGACAAGTGTAATGTGCTGCGAATACATAGAAAGATCCTTTATCATTTAACTACACTATAGGTCAGCAACTAGAAACAGTTATTCAATAAATTATCTGTGAGTAGGCATTAGGAGTGATTTAAAATGGAACAACCACATAAAATTAATCGTCGGTAAAGCAGATGCCAGACAGATTCATTGGAAGAATCCTAAGGAAATGAAGACCGAAAACAAAGTAGGTTACAGTACACTTGTTCGCCCACTGTTTGAATGCTGCTCACTGGTGTGGGATCCGTACCAGGTGGGATTCGTAGAGGAAGTGGAGAGGATCCAACGGTGAGTAGCGCGCTTCGTTACAGGATCATTTGGTAATCGTGAAAGCGTTACGGAGATGATCGATAAACTCCAGTGGAAGACTCTGCAAGAGCGATGGTCTGTAGCTCGGTACGGGCTTTTGTCGAAGTTTCGAGAACATAGCTTTACTGAGGAGTCTAGCAGTGTATTGCTCCCTCCTACGCATATCTCGCGAAGAGATCGCGAGGATAAAATCAGAGACTAGAGCCGAAAGAGAGGAATGCCGAAAATCTTTCTTTCCGTGAACAATACGAGACTGGAATAGGAGGGAGAACCGATAGTGGTACTCAGGGTACACTCCGCCACACACCGTCGGGTGGCTTGCAGAGTATGGATGTAGATGTATCTTTAAAAGAGGAGAATTTCAGTTTCAGATCTTTGCAAATGTGGTATTGCAGCTATAAAATGAATAGATAACAAATCTGTAACTATTTTGCCAACTTCAGACAACCAGATAAAAAAAAATTCGACCAGCTGTAGCAACACACAATATAATTGCAGGCTGAGATCACTTCGATCAACTGAGAGAATCTCATGTAGTAGGTCGACATCCTCGTAAGTGGTGGCATCGGATTCTTTATTTCCTAGTAGACATGGCAATTGTAAAAGCCTTTGTATTGTAGAAAATTAATAAAAGACAAGAGGAATATTATTATCAGTTGAATTTTTAATAATGACTCACTAAACAATGGATAAATTCACACCTCGTACAAAGAATGGCTGACCATTGTAGTCAAGAAGAACACCCTACCAGATCATGTTCGACTGGGAAAAGTGGGAAGGAGATCATAGACAACGTTTGAGGCAGAGCACACAGATGGTGTCAAAAGTGTTTCACAAAAACTTAACGGCGTGTCGGATTAGTTGTGCTTACTATTGGGGCGCCGTGCTGCGGTGCATGTGGCCGTTCGCCGTCGGATGTTGGTGTACCCGCTCGGGCATGGGTGTTTCTGTTGTTCTTAGGTTCGTTTACCGTTGTTTAAGCTACAGACTAATAACCAAGTACTATAGTCTGATAGATTTACAAACATTTGAACCTGCACCAGTGGCTGAAACCATTGTTCCATCAGTTTCATATATTATTATTATTTTCGATTATTCCCTTTAACGAGAACGATTGAACTTGAGTAATTATGACTTCTTCTTCTTCCTTCGTTCTTCCCAAATTCTCTTCATGCGTTCATTGTGTTCTCTCTTGCGTTCTTCTGACCACTTTTTTCCTGTTCTGTTCTCCGTGTGTTCTTGTTTAAGTTTATGTTTCTTTATAATGTTCCAGAACTGTTCTCTATTGTTTATGTTGTCTTGTGTGATTCCCAGTTCTTTAATATCCTCTTCTGTTTCAGTGATCCACTTCGTCTTGTTTTTGCTCTTATTTGCTATCTCAAATATTTGCCTTGTGAGCCTGGTTTCATTCATCCTGACGATATGACCATAAAATTTCATCCTTCTCTTTCTGATGGTGTCCGTTATTGTTTCCATGTCTTTGTAAATCTCTCTAGTTGGCCGCTTTATCCAAATTCCTTCCCGAAACACTGAACCATATATTTTCCTCAAAATTTTTCTTTCCTGTTTTTCAATCTCTCTGATCTTCGTATGACCATGAATCACTGTAGTTTCTGCAGCATAGAGTGCCTCTGGTAGGACTACTGTGTTGTAATGCCTTAGTTTTGCATTGACCGAAATATATTTCTTATTATAATGGTTCCAAGTTAGCTTATATTCTCTTTGTAATCTTGAGACCCTTTCTTGATTGGCTATTGAGTTCAATCCTGATGGTTGGATCACCTCTCCTAAATATCTGAAGTGAGAAACTTGTGCCACTTTTCCATACTGAGATGTGATGGGGAGACTATCTGCAGGCTTGTTTTCCATGTATTGAGTCTTTTCATAAGAGATTTGTAGCCCAGTTTTCTGTGAGATTTCATGAAGCTTCTCCAGAGCGAGTCTCGCTTCTTCCCTGTTGTTTGTTAGTATAGCAAGATCGTCCGCGAAAGCCAGACACTTCACCCTGATTCTCTGCTCCTTTTTAATTCCAAGTTGACTTCCCTTAATTTCTTTTTCCCATGTCCTCACAATTTTCTCCAGTACCAAGTTAAACAAAAGGGGGGAGAGTCCATCTCCTTGGCGGATAACAGTAAGGATGTGAAATGCTTTTGATGTTTCTCCCATGAATTTGACTTCAGAGGTTGTTCCTGTTAATGCTTGTTGGATAATTGACCTTGTTTTCCTGTCAATCCGAAATTCCTCTAATGTGTGGAATAATGTTTGCCTGTCTATTGAATCATAAGCCTTTTTAAAATCTACGAAAGTCAACACAGTATTTCTGCATCTTCTCATTTGTAAAATAGTCTTTAGGTTCCATATTTGTTCAATGCAAGATCGACCTTTACGAAACCCTGCCTGATACTCTCCTATTAACTGGTCCACCTGTTTCATCTATACGGACAATTGAACATTTGGTTCAGAAATAAATCTTACTGGTAAACATAAGCCGTGGCGGAATAGCCGTGCGCTCTGAGGCGCCTTGCTGCGGTGCGCGTGGCCGTTCGCCGTCGTAGGTTCGAGTCCTCCGTCGGGCATGGGTGTGTGTGTTGTTCTTAGGATAGAATGTAAAACTGTCTTGATGGTACTCTGCCATATCAGTGAGTTCATCCCCATTTACGAGTGCAGATGTTTGGCGAATGATGGGGCTGAGTCATCTTGTGGCAGTGGCATTTCCTCCATGAAATCCCCTGGAATTGCGATCTGCTGTCTGTATGCACGGTCGACAGGTGAAGCGCTGATCTCGTCTTTCAGTCTCACTCACAGCCCCAGGCGTACTTTACTCCGACTGTTGAGGTGGCCGTGGCGCACGTGGCTCGGGCGGCCACGCCGGCCTATCAGGTGCTGAGCTTTTGTATACGTTACCCTGGCAACCGCCAGCGTTGCCTTGCCACTAGGCTACCCCGAGACACCCCACCCAGAGTCGGACAGTGGTGCCGCGCGCTTCGTTCAGCTTTGTGTTCGTGTGCTCCGCTAACTCTCCGTGATTCTTGTTGTGTGTCTGTTCGTATGTCAATAATGGCCTCTTGCAGTTCAGAGAAGAGGCCTTTTGGAATAGAAGCTACGCTGAGATCACAAGCACGCGAAATTATTTACAGATTACGTGTTTACTTCGAAAGAGAAAGGGATAGTGGTGGGCCTTTGATACCAGTAAGTAGAGTGATTGACAGGGTGGTAGAGGCATTGAATACCTCAACAGCGACCGTAAAGAGAGTCACAAATGATAAAGAGACTGCATATTCAGTTGGGAGCCCTGTTATTGTGACGCTTGGGAAATCGAGGAAGAGAGTGTGCTGTGTGACTGAAACAGACAATAAAGATAAAAGTGAAACAATGAATTAAAATTTGTGATGCGGCCGGGAATCGAACCCAGACCTCCATGCTTACTAGGCACACGTCTTACCGTTATACCACCGCACCGCTAACAATATAGGCGCAAGAGAAAAACATCTGATCAAGAAACACATCGCTAAGTACAATACTGCCAACGAGAATGTTGCAAAGATTCATGTAGCATTGTTTGGCGCCGTAGCACCGGCCGCCGCAAGGCCCGCAGGTTGGGAGGGGGAGGGGAGCTGTAGCGCTTGCCGGCCCTCTCCCCACCAACCCAGTCAGTGACCCACAGCACTTCTGTATCGAGCATTGGCAACAGCGCTGGTAGCTCTTCTCTCGCCAAATGGAGTATAGGCAAAGTGCTTACATCCAGGAGGTGATGTGACAGGTCTCATAGTGGGTCTCAGTGTCCTGTGAAGCCACCTGACACTGAGTAGTAGGTCATAGACGTTTGGGTGACTTGTCTGAACAGTGGACAGTTGAACTGATGGCCTCAGTCCTTAGGATTGTGAGTAGGACACCCAGTGCATGCCACCTAGGTGTCAATGAAGGCAGAGGCAGTGATCTCGGTGGTGATGCCTGTTATGGGTGTTGCTTCTGGCCAGAAGGTGAAACGGTCCACTGTGGGCGAAAGGTACTGTTTGCATTCAGACAGAGGCAGAGAGCGAACAACATTAAGATGAATATGAGCGACATGGTGTGTGGGCATGGGAAAAGTGCTGATGGGCTCAACAGTGTGCCTAACCAACACTGACAAACAGTACAAGTGTGTGTCACTTTCCATAGTCCTGGCCAGACAAACTGTGTAGTCACAAGTGACACACTGTTACTAATAACAGGAGTGTGACAGACCATCAAAATGGTTGAATGTACGTCACAGGCAATGTGGTCCGTGGAGATGTGGCACCAAATTTTGTGGCTAAAGCCAGGTATGGACAGAAATTCTAGTTGAAGGCCACTGGAAGAATCGTGGTGGAAGTTGTTCAGTTCGTCACTCTTCTGTTCATGGTCCATCTCCTCAAAGTCCACAGGAGGAGATACAATAGAAGATGTGAGGGACAAACAGTCGGTGATGATGAGGTCGATTGCTGACATATGGCTAAAATCCTTGGAGAACTGCACATGTAGTCCAACTGCTGGGATTGGCACAGCAGGCACTTGGTGTTATTGACCCAAAACGTGTGAGTGATGGGCTTGTGGTTGGTGTAAATAGTGAAAGGTATGCTGTTTTGGATGACTAGAAGTACTTCACTGCCTTATTAACTGCAATCAACTCATGGCCTAACACTCCAAGCTTGTTACAATGTTGTTGGTTTTTGCAAGAAGAAGGCAAGTGGCTGGCAGCTACCATGGCGACATATACTGGGTGCACGAACAGTATCAGTTCTCCGAAGAATCATTTCGACTTGGTGAAATTGTCCTCCATTCCATCCAACCATCCAGATAATCACAGTCCGTCTTTATGATATGTAGCTGCTTAGTTTTGCAATAAGTAATTCGAATACGCCAGCAGCATTTGGTAAATGGTATGAATAAAAATTTAGCATGCCGAGATAGTGGCGCAATGAGTGTCAGAGGGCGAAGTATTTACCTTCTCAAGAAAGTCGTACGGATCAAGTTGACGTGATTAAGTGTCTCAGCAATAGGATCTTCGAGAACCCAAATGGCGAACACATACTTCAGAGGTTGATAATGATAATGGCCTCACTTAGGCACTGGAAGATCTCTTTTCAGTGTTAGCAGTAGAGTTGAAGCGATGTGGAGACCAACAAGATGTCAGCAAGTTATGCAAAACAGCACAATAAGCCTCGCAAGACGTCATTCAGGGAACGCTGCCAGGTCGGTAGTGTTTGGAAGGCTGAATGGCATGAACATGCTCTTGAAAATCCTACTTGGTGGGATAATCGATGTTTTTTATCTTTTAGTACCATTAAAATTTCCATGAAAACGTTCATTTAGTCAATTTTGTGAAGGTAAGGGTGCTCACCAACGGTGGAAAAATTTTTGAAAATGTGGTACCAGATATTGCATTGGCAGCGTATGTGAATTTATAGCATGGCAGCTTCCATAGTGGCGCCAGGAATTGTCTTTTTAGGGCAGACGACCGTGGGCTGCTTGATGGTCTCATTGTGTCTTGTCACAGCTTGGCCTTGAAAGCTGCAGCTAGCCTCTTGGGCCTGATCCAGTTTGGATGGCATGAGGTGGATGGGCCAGGCATAGTTACAATATGTGGTCCATTCAGTGTTTCACGTCCCTTGATACACCGGGTTGACGAGTGGGTTCGGGAAATTTAAAACTATTCCAGTATATGGTCTAAGGCATGTCAAATTTTCACACTGCTGCCACTGACCCAATGCTTCCAAGCTTGCTGTTATGTCAATGAGTGGAGTGTTCCATGTCAAGAAACAGCGTATAGTGACTGAAGAAACTGGCATACAGGATTCCTTCATTTATGTCTTGCACAGTAAATCTACATCCAAATGTTTGGCCAAGACCAAGATTTACTGAATGGTGAAGTTTGATGCATATTTTAATGGCAGTACTGATGGCTGGCACAAATCAGGGTTCGACTGTCGCGCATTGTCTCAGCAGGGGAAAATTAATAGGTCAGATCCAGTGCCAAGAAAGTACCTGACACTGTCAATCCATTCCGCTATAAATGGAGTGGAAATGACACTCTAGTCAGATGCGTTTATGCCTGGTTGCATGTGGGATTTATGTGTGTGTGTGAGTACAGGGAAGCCAATACTTATTTGCTTCCCTGCCAAAGTAGTTGTGATAGTCAGTTGCTGATCTGGTGAGAGTGGAGTACTGTTAGAATGACAGTTGCAGTTTTGTCAGTTGTATGGGCGCTAGCCCGATCTATTGCTGCTGTGCTGCCTGGTGCCCTTTCGCCATGAGTGTGCCTACCAGTTGACCTGCGTGCATAGTGTTGCCATATGCATGGCCAAGTTTTAAAGTAAGTGGTGCAGGTCAGTATCATTTGAGGAGGCTGTTGGCAGTGAGGTTTGCCATACATTGATGGATGCAGGTGGGAGTGTGGAATAATGGGCTGCAGCAGTTATTGCTGTTGCAGTTGGTGCTGTTTCCAGTGCATCGTTCATTCTAATGGTGAAGTCTGCAATTGAGTCCAACTGTATGTCGGTCTGCATAGTGATAACCACTTGCACTTGAGCAAGGAGGCTGTGCACCCAAATTGTAGACAGCCATGAGTGTGGAATCAAATCAAGCAAGGCTCTACTGATGGCGCAGGAACTGAGATGACTTTCGGTTGTTGTATTCCTCTTGGTGCAGGAACTGTTGCACCTGGTGTTCCTATGACTATGAAACTTAACATATCAGCTCATTCGTTAGCCATTTGTACGATGACTGCATCAACTGTGATGATGTCCCACATTTTGGTCCTACAGTTCCGGTTCTGACCAAATCTGGGAAGATCAAACTTTATATTGTTACTGAGGAAGACTTTCTGCAGCTGAGTGAACCACGTGAACCTATGATGAGGCCAAAGGGGGATGGCCAAACGAAAATGTGTCCTGTGCTTGTTGCCACTCAGGTAATGGGAGTACGGATAGCTGTGGAGGTGCTTTGCACACTGTTATCCTGAACAGGCTCTGTATGAGTAGAGTCCGTGTGTGCGTAGGGTGCCTGCAGTTCGCTGTCCAGTGTCTGGTTGGATGCTAGCAGTTCTTGTACCAATGTCTCGAGCTCTTACAAGTTTGCCATTTTGACTTTAAAATAATGTACTCATGGAATGGCCACTTGCGGTTTCGCGTAACACGCACAAATAGATTCAGCCGGCCGAGGAGGCTGAGGCGCTTCAGTCACGGTCTGCACGGCCACTACGGTCGGGGGTTCGAATCCTCCCTCGGGCATGGATATTTGTGCCGTCTTTAGTATAAGGTAGTTCATAAGTAGTTTGTAAGTTTAGGGACTGATGACCCCGTAGTTAAGTCCCATAAGCTTAACAAACAAACAAACAACAAATAGATTCATCGCCACATATTGTTGCCTACCAATCACGTAGGGCTCAACAGTGAAGCAAGAGTGTGGCACCACTTTCATTTAATAGTTCGGTTGTAGGAAGGTGTCACTAGAAGTGACAAAGAACAAAACACAGTTTATCCACAATGCCGTGAAAACTACCATAAGCACATAGCAGTAACAGTCGGTCGGCAAATGTTTATGCCAGACCATAGCTCCTAGAGGGTGCACACTCCCCAGTGATTGAGCGCGTTGTCGGGTGGTGTGTGCATGGGAAAAAACGACGGACACGCAACCTCCAGTAGCGACAGTCTATCACCTCGTGGGTGCCACATAATACGCGAACGCTAGGAAACGTGGCGACGGTTACGCGTATAGTTCGCGAAGTTGGAGAGCGAGTGTCGTGCACAACCCACGTGCTAAGCTGCTGGCGGAATTATAGACGGGTGTAGAGACTGGTTTCACTTCTGTGTTCTGTGCTGTTGGGTATCAAGAACTCAGACGAAAAACCAGTACTATGAAGTAAAAGCTGAAATGTGGAAGGAATATATATGGGACCTATATAAAGGAAATAAACTTGAAGGCAGAATTCTATGGAAGACGAAGTAGAGTAAGATGAGACAGGAGATGCAATACTGCGAGAAGAATTTGACAGAGCACTGAAACATTTAAATGGAAACAAGACCCCTCGAGTAGATGATATTCCATTTGAACTGCTAATATCAGTAGGAGAGCCAGTCATGAAGAAATTGTTCCAGCTGGTATGCAAGACGTATGAGACAGGGGAAATACGCTCCAACTTCAAGAAGAATATAGTAATTCCAATTCCGAAGAATGCAAGTGCAGACAAAAGTGAACATTACAGAACTGTTAGTTTAATACGTCATGGTTCCAAAATACTAACACGATTTACTTACAAACGAATGGAAAAACTGGTGGAATTCGAACTTGGGGAAGATCAGTTTGGATTTAGGAGAAATGAAGAAACGCAATACATTACGACTTATCATAGAAGATAGATTAAGGAAAAGCAAACCAACGTTTTTAGTATTTGTAGATCTGAAGAAACCTTTCCATAGTGTTGACTAGAATATACTCTTTAAAATTCTGAAGGTAGCAGGGGTAAAATATAGGGAGCCAAGAGTTATATTCAACATGTACAAAAACCAGACAGCAATTATTAACGTCGAAGGGGAAGAAAGACTGGTTGGGTGGTTGAGAAGGGCGTAAGACAGGGTTGTAGCCGTCCCCCAATGTTGTTCAATCTGTACATTGAACAAGATGCGAAGGAATGCAAGGAGAAATTGGGAGAGGGAATTAAAGTTCATGGAGAAGAAATAAAAACTTTGCGGGTTGCCAATGACATAGTAATTCTGCCTGCAACAACAAAGGATCTTGGAAGGGCATCTGAACGAAATGGATAATGTCTTGAAAGGAAAGTATAAGATGAACATTAACAAAAGTAAAACAAAGATAATGGAATTTAGTGTCAGAAAATCAGGGATGCTGAAGGAATTAGATTAGGTAATGAAACAACAAAAGCAGTAGATGAGTTTCATTATTTGAGTAGCAAAATAACTTCTGATGGCGGAAGTAAAGAATATAGAAAATGGAGTATGACCTGAAAGTGTTTCAGAAAAAGCAAAATTTGGTGACATCCAACATTAATTTAAATGTTAGGAAGTCCTTCCTGAAAGCATTTTTTTGGAGTGTAGCATTGGATGGAAGTCAAATGTGGACGATAAGGAGTTCAAACAAGATTATTGAAGTTTTTGAAATGTGGTGCTACAGACGAATGATGAAGATTAGATGGGTAGATCATAACTAATGAGGTGGTGCTCAACATAATTGGGGAAAAAGTAGTTTCTGGCGTATTCTAATTAAGAGAAGGGATAGATTGGTGGGACACATTCTGGAGACATCAAGGAGACATCAAGGTATAGTCAGCAGTAGAAGGAAGTGTATGGGGTAAAAATCGTAGAGCGAGACCGAGGGACGAATACAGTGAGCAGATTGAAAAGGATGTATGTTGCTGAACATATTCTCAGATGATGGGGCTTGCACAGGGGTAGAGAGCTGCGTCAAATCAGTCTGCGGATTGACGATCTCACCACCACCATCACCACCACCAACAACAACAATATTGTACGCGGGCTTGAGCGTCGCACTGCTGCCCAATTTGGCCTAACGGTAAACTAGCGTGCGCTTCGGCGAATACTATACCATAGCTATCGCATAGTGAAGGTTTCTTTGTGTTTTGACTCTAGTGTACCGGTACTTTGGGTAAGACCAAAATTCCTTTGGAAACCAGCTTCTGTTTATGTAAAAAAAAAAAAAAAAAAAAAAAAAAGAAAAAAAAAAAAAAAAAAGAGGAAATAATTTACGCCACACAATATAATGCGTTCGTGCAAAAGTAATACAAACAATGAGTGTAAATACAGAGTATAATATAAAGAGTGAAATACACAAAATAAGCCGTAATGTGGAACCAATTATTTCCATTTGATGATAGCAAAAGGTCGAAACTGCAATATTGCGTTTCACACTTACACATACGTCGTCCATTTGCGAGAAATTACTCTTTAAGTTTTTCATTAAATTTTCTCGAATCTATTACTTTGCTTGGTATAAATTACCTTTCATTTTCCAGGTACACAGCACTTCTCAACTATGCCCACCCAGTATAAATGAAAGAAATTCGTCATGTGAATCGTGTGTTCTAAATTTAAAATACTGATTTTATCATAATATTCAAAGTTCACTCTCGGGCCTCCTGTGTTGCAGGTCCTTACCCTTCTTATACGAATTTATTGGTATGCTGTGGTGTAAATGCAGTCTAAAATTAAGACTGTGGTGAACTTTATTGCAATAATAAACTCATAATGGTAGATACAAGCGTATGTCGTCACTGCATAATGCTACATAGGGATTAAAGAATGTCCTGGCCGTGTTGCATTATTAATAAAGGGGCATACGGTTAGTTTCTCGATACAAATTTGTGGGATGAAATTCTTCACAGCATTTTCAAGAGAGTGCGGACGGTATTGATCCTTTCAGCCATTTAA
Source organism: Locusta migratoria (assembly GCA_026315105.1). Classification (NCBI taxonomy): domain Eukaryota; kingdom Metazoa; phylum Arthropoda; class Insecta; order Orthoptera; family Acrididae; genus Locusta; species Locusta migratoria. The sequence continues at coordinate 700,128,923 of CM048745.1, read as the reverse complement.
CTTTAGCCATACTAATATGTCAGTGATCAATGTTATTATCAGACATTTAAAAAAAAATTTAAAAAATTAAAAAAAAAAAAAAAATTATCTCAGTTGCACAATCAAGACGATTATTATTTTTTTTTAATCGGTGGTTGTTGTACGAGCAACACAATTAATTGCAAAGCACTTTATACATTCATGTACGTCAGTGTGTATAAGCACAGACCATATATTTGGTCAACGCTTATATTTGTACAAGATTGCAGTCTTTGGAAACAACAGAAGCAGACTTGGGGCTAATTCCGCGAGCACTAATTACGTAAATTGTAGATGGTAAATATAAATGCTGAGTTCTGTAAATCTGATTGCTCTTTCTGGATCAGGGGTAAGTGTCTATAACTAATGTATATAGGAGGCAATTAATTATCTTATAGTTGTTCGGTATATAATATAGCAATGGTCGGTTTTGATAAAATGTATTGCCACACTGTAATCTCATATTTTACGCGCATAGTCTACGATTAACACAAGTCGTATTGTAGAGCTTAGCTTTCTAATATGGGACTTAACAGAAGCGACTACAAATAACGGCACTGGTTTTTTTTTTTGTTTTTTGTTTTTTTTTTTTTTTTTTTTTTTTTTTTTTTTTTTTTTTTTTTTTTTTTTTACCAACGACGTCTCAATTTCGAAGCGTTCAGTCCACATAAAATAGTATATTAAATCTTTATTATTAATCAGGTTTCCAAGTGTGCAAGGAAACTTGGTCCGGAAGCGACTTGGTCGACAGTTATACGTGAAAATTTACTCGACACTCGCCTTTTCCTCGCCCAGCGCTCAAACTAACGGTCTACCAATTCCTAATCCGGATGTGCAGAATTTTCACTGAGTACTTTCCATTAATATCCGATAATGGAGTAGTAACATAACAATGTCTGAAAGAAAGAAAATCCATTTATCAGTACAAGATTGACAAGCTGTTTTAGTTATAACAGTTGTTAAATTGCTGTACCACAGAGCCATTATAAGCATGGCTTGGTCGCACAAAGTTCAGTCATACCCACGTTTTTTTGCCTTTCTCCCACAAAGTGCGTTTGTTAGATATGATCTTACCGGACGTGGGATCCAGCGAGCACAGAATATTCTGTGCTCGCTTGTGGTATTGTGTTGGTCCAAACAGACTGAATTACCCATGATGGTCAACGACCAGTTCTCACAGTTAGATAATTTCCAGGAATGTATGCAATCGAACTAGCTCGTCCTGAAACGATACATATCGAACACGCACATCCACGCGCGGTTGACAAGATATGAATGTCTACCAAGCAGGTTATCCCCCTTGAAGTCTACGAACGCATAATTACGTACAAATAATTCTCAGGAGTGGTACTTTAAATCTGTGCTAACATGAATTTGGAAAAAGCACTATCAATATTTTTTGTAACAGAATCGCTACACATTCGTAGGAAGTGGCTCAAAAAAAGTTTAATGCTTGGTTATGCCATTCGCAGTCAGCCCCATAGCAGCCCCCCCCCCTTCCCGGATCGCCAATGGTTTTCTTTCGAAATTTTGAAATATTGTCACTCGCGGTCCGTTAAATGTTTCGTCACATTTCGCTCGAACTGTGAGAGTATATATATCGTTTCGGCTTTGATTCCCGGGCTCAGGGGCGCCGACTCCGTGGGTTCGTGCACGCACATAATATTGAGGTGGAAAATAAAATTGTATAAATTAAAAAATAATAATAATAAAAAATCGGGAAAAATCAAAACCTTCCTTACGACTCAAGAGGCAATGCGAAACGTGACCATAACGAGAGACGATATTTCATACGTGAAAGAAATGATCAGTTTTGTACGCGGGTCCCCAAGCGAGTTGTAATGAGTGTCCGTCTTCTACCCACTATGCTAGCTAGCTCCATTCATCCTGAAACAAGTCGGTCCTTTTGACCTTTCAGGTGTACGTATTTATGAACATTCAATTATGTTCTTTCAGGAATTTAGCTTGAAGAATTTGAAGCTGATGCTAAAGTTAATCGCTTTTCATTTATCTTTGTCACTTCCCTTGTTATTAAAATTACAGATTAAGTTGAAATTTGTAATGCTTTTCTCTCAGGCTTAAAAAAACCTTGGACTATATTAATACTGTCACAGATGTCATGAAATTATCTCGAAGAGATGAAAGTTTCGATGAAGTATACAGCTCTTGCTTGGAACTGACCAAAAAAATTTGACGGCTGACTTCAAAATCTCAAAATATTCCAAAGATTTCTTTAAACCTTGGTGACGGTGTTTTAACAAACGCTTTTGTCAGAAAGAATAGCTTCGCACAAAAAGTGTTACATTAGTGTACAGTGAAAAATTATTTCATTGGCCGAATAGAAGTTTTGGGGTGTTACTTATATCGAAATATCCACTTCGGCCAATGAGATCGCTTTATTGTAGTGTCCTAATGCAGCCATGCTTATTTTTCTTCCTCCTCCTTCTTCCTTCTATCTTTAAAAGGCCAGACAACTGCCTATTTACCTTAATCAAGTATTGCTCATTCAAAAATGCATGAACATGATTTTCAGGAGGGTTGGTTTCGAACATTCGTGAACCGTGATATAGAGCACCCACACTGATTTTCAAAAGTCGGCGCCTCTGACCGAGCGTCCTCGGAAATCATCCGCCTTTCTTCCAATATTGCAAGTTTCGAAAGAAAACCAGTGGTGAATCGGGGGAAGGGGAGGGGGGCTGCAAACGGCATAACCAACCATAGATCTTTTTCTTACATCAGATTGAGGTATTGCAGACTGCGAGAATTCTTGCCGACAGATCTCCGTCAGTCTCCACATGGTTCTCTGACTCAAGACTTTTCACATGGCTACACAAGAAGAAATCAAGTACGAAACACTAATCAAGTAATTCTGTGTGGTTCGGATTTCTAATATTAACATCTTGGCAAAGATGTTCTACTGCGTTGCTCATGTTGCCAACATAATCACGCGAAGCCGCCTGGATGGGAAGTAAAAATTTACTAAACATCTGATAAAGAAGAAATATTTATTTATTAGTAACGAGTTGGCTCAAAATTGTCCTTGAGAACAGCTGCAACTCTATGAGAAACAGATTCAGGAAGTGTCTTTATACTTTCCAACAGAAAGTTACCCACTCTTGTACCGCCAGTCACTTCAACGATGCTGTGGCTATAAATTTGGGTCCCAATAACAGTTCAATTATGTTGAGACATGGCGGTATTGCTGTCCATGTAATGTTTTTGATAATTCTGATACTTTCAAAGACACACCTGAAAATTTACAGCTGTGTGTGTGGACTGTGGAGGCGCATTATTATTTTGGTTTTGGGAGTGGTTTTCTCTTTGACAAATATTCTTTTAGGTAAAAGCCTAGTTTATGAGTCCACGACTAGTGCTCGGCGAATAAATGTTGATAACAGCGCGATGAATAAGGCAAGTGAAGTTAGTCAATCAGGAGTCGCGTTCATGCGGCCAATAAGAAACAGCTTTAGTGTTTACGGTTTGTAAACAAATAATAATAATAGACAAAGGGATGCTATCACATGCCTGCTCATGCTGGACGTGAATTTTGCAGGTTTTCTCGTCACGAATGTTCACCTACTGCAATTTCAGTCTCAACGTATCACTGCCCTCGAAATTTGTGACAAATTTGTGGAATTAATTAATGCTGTTCCTGCTCTATGGTTGACAGGTTCGCCGGCCGCGGTGGCCGAGGGGACTGAGGCGCTCCAGTCACGGTCTGCACGACAGCTACGGTCGGGGGTTCGAATCCCCCCTCGGGCATGGATATTTGTGCCGTCCTTAGGATTAGCTAGTTCATAAGTAGTTTGTAAGTTTAGGGACTAAAAAAATGTTCAAATGTTTGTTAAGCTTATGGGACTTAACTACGGGGTCATCAGTCCCTAAACTTACAAACTACTTATGAACTACCTTATACTAAAGACGGCACAAATATCCATGGCCGAGGGGGGATTCGAACCCCCGACCGTAGTGGCCGTGCAGACCGTGACTGAAGCGGCCGGCAGTTTAGGGACTGATGACCCCGTAGTTAAGTCCCATAAGCTATACAAACATTTTTGTTGACAGGTTCTCGATGTACCTTGTCCGTACATCAGCTATCAATAAATCAGCTATCGTCGTGTAACACTGCCCTCGGAATTCGCGACAAATTTGTGCAAATTAATTAATGCTGTTCTTGGTCTATGGTTTACAAGTTCTCGATGTACCCTTATTCGGCCAATAAATCAGCTATCTTGGCGAAACACCGCCCTCGAAAACTAAATCGATATTTAATAAACTTTATAATCTTTAATCACGAGATCTCTGAAATTCATAACGAAATCTTACGTTTCGGGCTTACAGCAATTTCAAAACAGATGCCAAATTCAATAGAGATTAAACAAATAATCCTATTGGCTGCCCGAATGCGACTCCTGATTGACTGACTTCGCGCCGTTGCCAACATCTACACGCCAAGCACCAGTCCGGGACTCATAAACTAAACTTTAACCTTCTCTTTCCGGTAATTTCCAAGAAAGCGTACACTCGAAGTGGTACGGCCCAAATCGATATGTATCGAGGCTGATTATAACAGCCGATCCGAAAGCTATAAGACAACTGCGGAATTCATTAGTGGTGAAGTGACCGATTGTACGGCAGACGACGTAAGAATTAATGGCCTACACACCAGTTTCGCAGCGCAAAAGGCAAACGTATATCACAACACTGTAGCAAATTAATAATCAACCAACCAGTTGCAACAATAGTATACCCGGGCCGCTGAAACACAGCACTTGACGTCTCGCGTTACGGCGAGTTAAGTTGGCTACACTGCTTTAGCGACGTTGCAACACTAGCCTCTGTACACACAGCAGACGAAACGGTTTTCAGTTGCATCTCGTAAATGTAAGCTATTGAGCAATAAAAGTGCATATAATAATTCGTTCTTGAGCAGCAATTAATTAACGGCATAATAATGAAGACCAGAGCCAACAATGCACACGCTTTCAATAACGGAGCAAAGCAATATAGAAAATAAGCATTGAACCATGACAGATACGAAATAAACAATAATAAAGTTAGTAACTTCTCTCTCTACGTTTTATAATCAGAATGCTTTCCACTCACCAATTCACGGCGACAATGGTACAATTACATCCAGCTCCCCATCGTCACCGTTGTCACGGTGAAAATAGCTACTGCAGCAAACCATACTAATGTTCGGATGGTGCCTGCCTTCATGCGGTATGATCAGCCTCGGTTGAATAGCTCTGTAAGGAGGGTCAACATGGAGTTAGATCAGCTGCGCAGGGCGGACACTCTGTCGGACATTAGTTTGGTACCTGTTGATGCTATTGATAGGTGGGACTTTACTAGGCATGGCCTGCACCTCAATAGGAAAGGGAAGGGAAAACTGGCTGGGTTGATAGGAAAATCTATAAGGGGGGACACTGCAACTCTTGGGAGTACCTCTTTTTTAGGATAAGTTCAGTGTCCAATGAGAAGCCCAGACAGGCAGGTAATAAAGCTGTTAAAATATCACAAGATTCTAACAATAGTAAATTAAAAAATAATGTTTGTATTTTTCATCAAAATATTGGGGGTTTAAAGAATAAAGTAGATGAGCTCCTGATTTGTTTAGAAACTATAGAAGCTGACAATGTAATAGATATACTATGCCTGTCTGAGCATCACATTATCACTGATATGAATAAAGTAAATATTAGTGGGTATAAACTAGCAGCACATGCAAGTAGAGAAAAGAAGGTGTGGGGAGGAGTTGCCATTTATGTCAAAAATTGTCACAGTGTAAAAAATTTAGAAACAAAAAAATTTTGTATAGAGCAACACATAGAAGCATGTGCCTGTGAGCTTAAACTGAAGGGTGGTTCTTTTATAATTGTCACAGTGTATAGGCCTCCATCAGGAAACTTTCATTTATTCCTGGAATACTTGGATGCCTTGTTGTGCTATCTGTCAGATAGGGGGAAGCAAATTATTGTATGTGGGGATTTCAATGTTGATTCACTGCAAGAGTGTAATAAGAAGACTGACCTGGAAGTCTTACTTGGTTCTTTCAATTTGAGATCTGTGATTGATTTTCCTACTAGGGTAGTAAAGAACAGCAGCACATTGATAGACAATTTTTTTATAGATCAAGATAGGTTTAACAACATTAGTGCATATCCTGTTGAGAATGGTCTTTCTGATCATGGTGCACAGCTAGTTACATTATATGATATATCTCCTTTCTGTAATTTGAATCAGTCCTCCAAAGTTGTTCGTACAATTAATGAATCGACAATTAGAAATTTCACGGAAAGTCTTCAGCAGTTAGATTGGGATGAAGTCTACAAGGAACCTGATGCTAATTTAAAATACAATTTATTTCATGATACTTTTGTAAGGGTATTTGATAACTGTTTCCCCAAGAAATTAGTCAAATTTAATTGTAAGGAACCAAGCAAAAAACCATGGCTTACCAAAGGTATAAAAATATCTTGTAACCGGAAAAGGGAACTGTATCTGACAGCAAGAGAGAGTAGTGACCCAGTAATACTCAACTATTATAAAACCTACTGTTCTGTATTAAGGAAAGTTATTAAAAAATCCAAAAGCATGTGCATCATGTCTGAGATTAGTACATCAAATAATAAAATTAAAACAATCTGGAATATTATAACAAGGGAGACAGGGCAACCAAGAACACAGGAAGACAGCATTACCATCAAAGTGAATGAAAAAATTACAAACAAAAAGTCAGAAGTCGAAAACACTTTTAATAATTATTTTTTAAATGTTGTGGAGAATATAGGATCCAAATGTTCATTAGAAGAAGCTAGGCAGTTAATGGAACAGGGCGTACCTAGACAGTATGATGCAATGGAAATCCCACCCACCTCTCAATCTGAAATTAGGAAATTAATAAACTCCCTCAAGAGTAAAAGCTCTCATGGCATTAATGGCATATCCAGCAGGGTATTAAAAGCTTGTTCCCAAGAAATATGTAGGATTCTTAGCCACATTTGTAATAGCTCACTGGAGCAGGGTATTTTCCCTGATAGACTGAAATATGCTATTGTCAAACCACTTCATAAAAAAGGTGATACATTGGATGTCAACAACTACCGCCCAATCTCACTTCTGACTGCTCTATCAAAAATTCTTGAAAAAGTAATGTATTCCAGAGTAACTTCATATATTAATAAAAATAAAGTTCTAACTAAATGTCAGTTTGGTTTCCAGAAAGGCTTTTCAACAGAAAATGCAATACACAATTTCACTAATGAAATATTAAATGCTTTGGATAACCGTAAATCACCCGTTGGGATTTTTTGTGATCTATCAAAGGCCTTTGATTGTGTTAACCATGGAATTCTTCTAGATAAGCTTAACTACTGTGGTATGGGTGGAAAAGTGCACAAATGGTTTAAATCATACCTAACTGGAAGAGTTCAGAAAGTTGATATAAGTAATTCACATAATATACAAAAAACTGCCAAGTCCTCAAACTGGGGAACTATCAAGCATGGGGTGCCACAGGGTTCGGTACTGGGACCTTTGCTGTTCTTAATATATATTAATGATTTGCCTTTCTATATTCATAAAGATGCCAAGCTAGTTCTCTTTGCTGATGATACAAGTATCGCTATCACACCCGAATCACAGGAATTAACTGATGAAATTGTCAATGAAGTATTTCAGAGAATTATTAGATGGTTCTCTGTAAATGGACTCTCTTTAAATTTTGAAAAAACACAGTATATTCAGTTTCACACAATAAATGGCATCACACCATTAATTAATATTGACTTCAACCAGAAATCTATAGCTAAGGTAGAATATTCAAAATTTTTAGGTTTATGCATTGATGAGGGGTTGAATTGGAAGAAACACATTGAAGATCTGCTGAAACGTTTGAGCTCAGCTACTTATGCTATTAGGGTGATTGCAAACTTTGGTGATATACAACTCAGTAAACTAGCATACTATGCCTATTTTCATTCTCTGCTTTCTTATGGCATCATATTCTGGGGCAATTCATCATTTAGTAAGAAAGTATTCATTGCCCAAAAGCGGGTCATCAGAATAATTGCTGGAGCCCACCCAAGATCATCCTGCAGACATTTGTTTAAGGATCTAGGAATCTTCACAGTAGCTTCACAATATATATATTCACTTATGAAATTTGTTATTAACAATCCAACTGAATTCAAATGTAACAGCAGTGTGCATAGCTACAACACTAGGAGAAAGGGTGACATACACTATTCAAGGTTAAATTTAGCTCTGTCACAAAAAGGGGTTAAATTTTCTGCCACAAAAGTCTTTGGTCACTTACCTAGTAGTATCAAAATTCTGACAGATAGCCAACTAGCATTTAAAAATGAATTAAGAGAATTTCTGAATGGCAATTCCTTCTACACATTAGATGAATTTCTAGATAAAAGTTAGTACTTTAGGAAAAACTTTAAAAAAATAAAAAATAAAAAAAATATGCAAATATTGAGTGTCATGTAATATTATGTATAGACACACTTCATTTAACTGACACGTTCCACATCATTACGAAGTGTCGTATTCATGATCTATGGAACAAGTATTAATCTAATCTAATCTAATCTAATCTACTACCAAAAGCGTCGTCATCACCAAGACAAATCATTAACTGTTCATGATCCCTTCCATTGTTTGCGCTGCCCGAATCAGTTTTTCAACACACCATGTCAATTTTATAGGATCAAAACGGCAGTAAATTGAGGGCATATTATTTCATTGTGACGCTGTTCCTTTGTGATTTCGTCTACTGCATATGGTGTGTAATAGGCTTATTTTGTTTCACGAGCGAATATAAAAGAATTTTTGACATTGACATATCTGCAGCAATATTTCTTTCTTGTAACCACTGCACCACAACTTCTTTGTAACGAGAATGAACTTCCTGCTCAGAGGATAAGCTTCTAAGTTTTTATTCATACGAAATTGAGAACTTAGTCAGAAAACGTCACTAGACAAACGTTATTTCGGTGACATTATCCAATTACTTGAACTCGGAAAGTCAAGTTAAACCACTCACAGTAAACACAAATGGCAGCGAAAAAAAGCACACACAGCATAAACACGCGGTAGATACAATACACAACGTTGTTTACGATAGCACTGAAGAAAGCCGCCGGCCGCGGTGGCCGAGGGGACTGAGGCGCTTGTTCGAATCCCCCCTCGGGCATGGATATTTGTGCCCTCTTTAGTATAAGGTAGTTCATAAGTAGTTCGTAAGTTTAGGGACTGATGACCCCGTAGTTAAGTCCCTTAAGCTTAACAAACATTTGAACAATTTTTTTTTTTATTTTTTTTTTTTTTTTTTTTTTTTTTTTTTTTTTTTTTTTTTTTTGAAGAAAGCCGGCAACGCTGGACGTGTGACGTCACGGCACGTGATTACTGGAAGTATCTAGCGCACTGTGATTGGATCATTCCCAACGATTATCGCCTCGCGCTTCTCACTCTTCACTTGTTATTTGTAAACGTCAAGTGCAAAGTTTCGGCGTCCCGGGTATAGTTTAATAAACTTTGACTAATGTTTCTACATATATAAATCCGTCTTCTTCAGAAATAGGCTGCATGTGTGACTATAATTGCATATAACAGTAGCAGAAACATCCCTACAATCAAGGGAATGTCAGTTAAATGATTACATGAAATATCTGCGAATTTGAAGTACGCGTAAATGCCTTTAAATGCGAAGAAGTTTCGTATAAACATCCCACTGACATTCCCTTGACTGTAGGAATGTTTCAGCTACAATGATATGCAATTATATTCACGCATGTAGTCTGTTCTTTGGTCAAATTTTATTAAACCACTATTGTTGCAACCCACCCCCATGAACCACAGACATTGCCGAGGTGGGGTGGCTTGCGTGCCTCAACGATGCAGATAGCCGTACCGTAGGTGCAACCACAGCGGAGGGGTATCTGTGGAGAGGCCAGACAAACGTGTGGTTCCTGAAGAGGGGCAGCAGCCTTTTCAGTAGTTACAGGGGCAACAGTCTGGATGATTGACTGAGCTGGCCTTGTAACATCAGCTAATGTGGCTTTGCCACACAGCTACTGCGAACGGCTGAAAGCAAGGGGAAACTACAGCCGTTATCTTTCCCGAGGACATGCAGCTCTACTGTATGAACATATGATGATGGCATCCTCTCGGGTAAAATATTCCGGAGGTAAAATAGTCCCCCATTCGGATCTCCGGGCGGGGACTACTCAGGAGGATGTTGTCATCAGGAAAGACAATACTGGCATTCTACGGATCGGAGCGTGGAATGTTAGATCCCTTAATCGGGTAGGAAAATTAGAAAATTTAAAAAGGGATATGGATAGGTTGAAGTTAGATATAGTGGGGATTAGTGAAGTTCGGTGGCAGGATGAACAGGATTTCTGGTCAGGTGAGTACAGGATTCTAAATACAAAATCAGTTGGGGGTATCACAGGAGTAGGACTGATAATGAATAAGAAAATAGGAATGCGGGTAAACTACTATGAGCAGCACAGTGATCGCATTATCATTGTCAAGATAGATACGAAGCCAACACCGACAACAGTAGTACAGGTTTATATGCCAACTAGCTCTGCCGATGATGAGGAGATCGAAGAAATATATGAGGAGCTAAAGGAAATTATTCAGACAGTTAAGGGAGAGGAAAACTTAATTGTGATGGGAGACTGGAATTCGGTAGTTGGAAAAGGAAGAGAAGGAAAAATAATAGGTGAATATGGACTGGGCAGGAGGAATGAAAGAGGAAGTCGCCTGGTAGAATTTTGCACGGAACATGATTTAATCGTAACAAACACGTGGTTTAAGAATCACAAAAGAAGGTTGTATACATGGAAGAGACCAGGAGACACCGGAAGATATCAGATAGATTTTATAATGGTAGGTACCGGAACCAGGTTACAAACTGCAGGACATACCCAGGGGCAGATATAGACTCTGACCATAACTTGTTAGTCATGAACTGTAGGCTGAAAATGAAAAAATTGCAGAAAGGTAGGAAAATAAGGAGATGGGACATAGATAGATTGAAGGAAACTGATGTTCTGGAGAATTTCAGAGGGAGATTTAGGCAACAATTGGCAGAAACAGGGGGAAATAAAACAGTAGAAGAGGAATGGGTGGCATTGAGAGATGAAATAGTGAAGGCAGCGGAGGACAAAACAGGTAGAAAGGCAAGACCTACAAAAAATCCTTGGATATCACAGGAAATACTAAATTTAATTGATGAAAGGAGAAAATATAAAAATGCAGTAAATGAAACAGGCAAAATGGAGTATAGACGTCTAAAAAATGAGATTGACAGGAAGTGCAAAATGGCTAAGCAGGAGTGGCTAGAAGCCAAATGTAAATCTGTAGAAGAATGTATAGCAAGGGGAAAAGTAGATACTGCCTACAGGAAAATAAAAGAGACATTTGGGGACAAGAAAAGCAACTCTACGAATATCAAGAACTCAGATGGGAAACCAGTTCTCAGCATAGAAGCGAAAGCTGAAAGGTGGAAAGAGTACATAGAGCAGCTCTACAAAGGAAATGAACTTAGAGACGATGTTGTAGGAAGGGAAGAGGAAGTCGATCAAGATGAAATAGGAGATACTATACTGAGAGATGAATTTGACAGAGCCTTGAAAGACCTAGGTCGGAACAAGGTCCCAGGAGTAGATGAAATACCCTCAGAGCTACTAAAGTCTCTGGGAGAGCCAGCCATGACAAGACTATTTGAACTGGTGTGTAGGATGTATGAGACAGGCGAAATGCCCTCAGACTTTAAGAAAAATGTAATAATCCCCATTCCAAAGAAATCAGGCGCAGACAGGTGTGAAAATTACAGAACCATCAGTTTGATAAGTCATGGTTGCAAAATTTTAACACGAATTGTCTACAGGAGAATGGAAAAGCTGGTAGAAGCTGACCTCGGGGAAGACCAGTTTGGATTCAGGAGGAACGTAGGAACCCGGGAGGCAATACTCACTTTACGTCTAATCTTAGAAGACAGATTAAGGAAAGGCAAACCAACATTTTTAGCTTTTGTAGATTTGGAGAAAGCTTTTGACAATGTTGACTGGAATACACTCTTTCAAATTCTGAAGTCAGCAGGGGTAAAATACAGGGAAAGGAGAGTTATTTACAACTTGTACAAAAGCCAGACCGCAGTTATTAGACTCGAAGGGCATGAAAGGGAAGCATCATTTGGGAAGGGAGTAAGACAGGGTTGTAGCCTTTCTCCAATGTTATTCAATTTGTACATCGAGCAGGCGGTGAAGGAAAGCAAGGAAAAATTTGGAATAGGGATTAAAGTTCAGGGGGAAGAAATAAAAACATTGCGTTTTGCTGATGACATTGTAATTCTGTCAGAGACAGCGAAGGACCTGGAAGAGCAGTTGAATGGAATGGAAAGCGTGTTGAAGAGAGCATATAAAATGAACATTAACAAGAGCAAAACAAAAATAATGGAATGCGGTCTTAGAAAATCAGGCGATGCTGAAGGAATTAGATTAGGTAACGAAACAATGAAGGTGGTAGATGAGTTTTGTTACTTGGGTAGTAAAATAACATGCGATGGTCGCAGTACAGAGGATATAAAATGCAGAATGGCAATGGGAAGAAAAGCATTTTTGAAAAAGAGAAATTTGCTAACATCGAATATTAATTTAAGGGTAAGGAAGTCTTTTCTGAAGGCATTTGTGTGGAGTGTTGCCTTGTATGGGAGTGAAACATGGACGATAAGCAGTGCTGACAGGAAGAGAATAGAGGCTTTTGAAATGTGGTGCTACAGAAGAATGCTGAAGATTAGGTGGGTAGATCACATAACTAATGAAGAGGTACTGAACAGAATTGGTGAGCGAAGGAATTTTTGGCATACCCTGACTAAAAGAAGGGATCGCTTGGTAGGACACATTCTTAGACATCGGGGAATCGTAAATTTAGCATTGGAGGGAAGTGTGTGGGGTAAAAATCGCAGAGGGAGACCAAGAGACGCGTATAGTAAGCAGATTCAAGTGGATGTGGGTTGCTGTTCTTACGAGGAGATGAAAAGGCTTGCTCAGGATAGAGTAGGGTAGAGAGCTGCATCAAACCAGTCTCCGGACTGAAGACCATAACAACAACATTGTTGCAACTTGATGCCTGATTATTAATTTGCTGTCCCATAACCATTGCTGAGACGCAGTCATGTTGAAAATAGTAACGACAGCGTATTACGTCACTGCATGTGTCTATTCAGACAAATAATATTTACACAAAATGCAAATTTGGAGCATTGTCGTTTACTCTAGCTGCAGAGTACTAGCAAGAGTGGAAAGAGTGCACAGCCTCGTTACCAGCCACAAGTGTACTGGTTCCAGCTCTGGAAATTTTTAGAGCCAGAGTACCACTGCAGACGCAAGCGCCTTCTTTGTTGACTGTCTTCCAAATGTCTAGCCATTGCAATTACTGCACATTAGAGTTGGCTACTGAGTTGATGTTTCGATTCAGTGAATCGAGTCAGCGAACTGTTCGACTGAGTCGACACTTGAATCGGTACTGTTTCGAAACAACGAATCTTGTGATTCATGTATCGGATGCTAGATACCGTTGACATGCGTTTTGCTGTCCGTCTGCCTGGGTGAGTTCGACACAGCGCTCAGGCGTGCAACGGGTATGAAGCTGTTCCCGTAACGTGCCACGTGAGATTTTGAATTATGCTACCGGTTCCTTTCAACAGAAATTTTAAAACTGGGATACCACCTAGGAAAGTTGTGAAGTCCTTCGGTGTTTTGAGGTAGTTTCGCGTGAACAAAGCGTTGGTATGCATTGTTGCTACATCTGTGCCAGGTGAACACATCTTTTCGGAGCAAGGGCAAATAATTTCAGTGAGACGAAATTGCATTCTTAGTGAGATGTCAAAAATAACGATTTTTAATTTCAATTTAAAGAAACTGTAACTGATTCTCTTTTATTTGACTGACCGAAGATAAATCTGATTATCAGAATACCTATCTAGACATTGAAACATTTTAGTTCAGTTTTGTGTTTTCGCCATGTAAATTGTGAAATATGTTTCCTTGTGTTAATACTTGTAGTAATATCTGTTGAATGCATTAAATATGTCTTAGGAACAAATCTTAAATATTCATTTCACGATGCACATAAGACATTTGAACCAAGATCTTTCTTCTTTTATTTAAACTTAATTATGCAATTTTGAAGGCTGGAAAAAGTTTCATGACTTTGGAATTTGAACATTACATCTTGTGCTTCCTTTGTTACAATATATGTTTGTATGAAAATACGAGTAACTTAGGAAACGATTACGCTTTAACACGATTGTAAAATCGTAGTAGCAAACAAATCCTGTGCCGTTCAATTAAGTGTAGTGAATAACGTAGTAAAACCATGTTGATATTCCATAGATGTATCGCATTTGCTGTATCGCCCTACTGCAGATTTCTTGGCTGAAACTGTGAGTCGACTCACTAGGCTCAGAAGATGCGTATGTCTCGAAACAGTGAAATGATCCGATCGCTACTGCACATGGAACCACAGAATAAAGTACAACCCCAGTACTCTTTTTAAGCAACAGTTGAGATTGATAACAAATGTATGTCCTCTTTCTTTTATCAAAGAGCACTTATAACATACAAATACATTTTATTTGTATGATGCCACCTCCCTATACACCAACATCCCACATGCCCATGGCCTTGCCGCTCTGGAACACTACCTCTCCCAACGTCCCTCTGAACGCAAGCCTGATACCTCATTCCTCACCAATTTCATCCTACTTAACAACTACTTTTCCTTTGAGGGGAAAGTTTACCATCAAATCCAAGGCACAGCCATGGGCACTCGCATGGCACCCTCCTATGCCAACCTGTTCATGGGCCGTCTGGAGGAATCCTTCCTAGCATCCCAAAACCTCAAGCCTCTGGCCTGGTTCCGGTTCATTGATGATATTTTCATGATCTGGACTCACGGCCAGGACACCCTATCCTCCTTTCTTCAGAACCTCAATTCCTTCTCTCCCATCCACTTCACCTGGTCTTCCTCAACCAACCATGCCACATTCCTGGATGTCAACCTCCACCTCACTGACGGCTCCATCCACACTTCCGTCCATATTAAACCTACCAACCACCAACAGTACCTACATTTTGACAGTTGCCATCCCTTCCACGTCAAAAAATCCCTCCCTTACAGCCTGGCCACCCGTGGACGGCATATCTGCAGTGACAAGAATTCCCTTTCTGAATATGCTGAAGGTCTCACAAAGGCCTTCACAAACAGAAACTACCCCACAGACCTAGTCCGCAAACAAATCTCCCGTGCCATATCCTCACACACCCCAAATCCTCTTCCTAACACTAGTAACCATCCACAAAAGAGCGCTCCCCTTGTCACCCAGTACTACCCTGGTCTCGAACAACTAAATTCCATCCTTCGCCAAGGTTTTGATTTTCTATCCTCATGCCCTGAAATGAGAGACATCCTGCCCAAGATCCTTCCCACCCCTCCTAAAGTGGTGTTCCGTCGCCCTCCCAACCTTCACAACATCCTAGTTCATCCTTATGCCACCCCGAAACCCAGCTCACTGCCACAGGGATCATATCCTTGTGGAAGACCCCGCTGCAAGACCTGTCCAATCCACCCACCCAGCACTTCCTATTCCAGTCCTGTCACAAGCTTATCCTACCCTATCAGAGGCCGGGCCACTTGTGAAAGCAGCCACGTAATTTACCAACTGTGCTGCAAGCACTGTACAGCTTTCTATATTGGCATGACCACCAACCGCCGGCCGCGGTGGCCGAGGGGACTGAGGCGCTCCAGTCACGGTCTCTACGGCCACTACGGTCGGGGGTTCGAATCCCCCTTCGGGCATGGATATTTGTGCCGTCCTAGTTCGTAAGTAGTTCATAAGTAGTTTGTAAGTTTAGGGACTGATGACCCCGTAGTTAAGTCCCATAAGCTAAAAAAAAAAAAAAAAAAAAAAAAAAAAAATGACCACCAACCAGCTGTCCATTAGGATGAATGGCCACCGCCAAACTGTGGCCAAAAACAAGGTGGACCACCCTGTGGCACAGCATGCAGCGGAGCACATGCTTGATTTCAATGGCTGCTTCACAACCCGGGCCATCTGGATCCTCCCATCCACCACCAGCTTTTCTGAACTGCACAGATGGGAGTTATCCCTACAATACATTCTCCGATCCCGAAATCAACCAGGCCTCAACCTACGATAATATATATATATATATATATATATATATATATATATATATATATATATATATATATATATATATATATATATATATATATATTTTTTTTTTTTTTTTTTTTTTTTTTTCCATACCTTACAGTTCCTACCTCTGTATCCCAAACCTCGCCTGATTTGAGTGGTGTGTGATCGTGTGTGTGTGTATGTATGTGTGTGTGTGTGTGTGTGTGTGTGTGTGTGTGTATGTGGTCTTGTGCACTTGCAGTGTACATAAATTATTTTACTTTATTTTATTTTATTTTATTTTCTCCCCTCACCCGCCTCCCCACTCCATTCCTAAGCTGCGTCTCGTTATTCCCATCTAACCCATCCCCACCACCGTGACGTAACCTTTCTATCCCCTCCCCCTCCCCTCCCCTCCCGTCCCCGATTCGCTGCAGAGCGTGATTCGAAGTGTGGCAGTCGGAGGTGATGGTTGTATGACTGTGTTGTGTGCCTGTGTGATTGCGTGAGTGCTCTATTTCTGCAGAAGGCCATGGCCGATAGCTGAATGTGTTGTATGTGTGTGTCTTTTGTATGTGCCTGTCGCAGCTCGTCGCCACGTCTTTGCGGTGAGTAGTAAACTGTCCTCACTATATTATTTATAAATACATTTTATTTGTAGAAATATATCGATTAAAAATTACTTCACTCGTGAGATGAGTAAAAACGGATATTTAATAATGTATCTTAACGTACAAATACATTTTTATTACTAGAAATCTACAGATAACAAATAAATTATTTCACTCGCGAGATGAGTAAATAAGAATATTTACCAACGTTATCATAACACAAATGCATTTTATTACGAGAAATCTACCGATATCAAAGAAGTTACTTAATTTACTGTATTAATGAGCGAAGTGTTCGTCTTAAAGTACTCCATCAGTTGTATATGCACTTTATTAATTAGAACACCCTATGCCGGCCGCGGTGACCGAGGAGACTGAGGCGCGTCAGTCACAGTCTGCACGGCCACTACGGTCGGGGGTTTGAATCCCCCCCCTCGGGCATGGATATTTGTGCCGTCCTTAGTCTTAGCTAGTTCATAAGTAGTTTGTAAGTTTAGGGACTGATGACCCCGTAGTTAAGTCCCATAAGCTATACAAACATTTGAACATTTTTTGAACACCGTAATGGAATACATTCTCTGAGTGCGGCCGCCATGTTTGTTCTTGTTAGCTCCAAAATTACCTTTGTTGTATCTCTGTCGGTCAGTGACAAATCCAGGATTTTTGTTATGGTTGGGGAGGGCGACTGAGCTCATAGAAATTTTGTGGCATCGTGCCTCAAACTGATGACTAATAAAAAAAAATTAAACAACCACTCCTCGTTTTAGGTTTTCCTCATGCTTTGGGGGGGGGGGGGGGGGGGGGGGAGGAGAGCGGCGAGGGGGCCAGCCAGTGGCAAACAACAAACTAAGTCAGATGCAGATAGTAGCAATTGGAGCAAAATAGAAAACAGTAGGAAACTGAGACGAATGGAGACCATACATAAAGCATGAACGTGCGGCTCTCCAGTACTATAGCACGAAACAATTTGTCCAATTTTTCAAAAAAAAAAAAAAAAAAAAAAAAAAAAAAAAAAAAAAAAAAAAAAAAAAAAATGTTTGTAAAGGTTATGGGACTTAACTATGGGCTCATCAGTCCCTAAACTTACAAACTACTTATGAACTAGGGCGGCACAAATATCCATGACCGAGGGGGGATTCCAACCCCGACCGTAGTGGCCGTGCAGACGGTGACTAGCGCCTCAGTCCCCTCGGCCACCGCGGCCGGCCCAATTTTTCCAATCCACAGTAACCATGTGCTACAGTTTTCCGGTCTACAGGCCAAACCCCAAGCAAACCATTCCCATGGACAAATGTGTAAAGGAGACAATCGTGTTGAAGACAATGAAAGCCGACTCTAAGTGAGAAGCAACGCCTACTGGCAACAGGACAGGAAGTGAATGGGACAACGTCAGTGGGCAGAGAGACGATCACTACGTTTACATGCAACACATCTTCCGGAAGACGAAAACCGATTTTCGTAAACCGTTTTTCACTGTCGTGTTTACATGGCACAGCCTGAATCGGCTTTCCTAATACACTTAAGATAGCGGCTGAAAAACAGCTGATTCAGTCCCCGATTTAGTCAGCATAATCGCTATTTTTCTTTACTTAAATACACAGATTCATGCTCACTCTAATATTAATACTTTTATTTCACATTAGAAAATATCACTCTGTCCATATATGCCGAAAATTCTTACCAAAAAAACACAATCTGACAAGCCAAGAACGCTTCAGAAACGGTTGCGTTTACATGGGCACGAAAATCGATTGTGGATCTGGAAAACCGCTTTAGAGAAGCGAATTTCCAGAATCGATTTTAGAACGTTTACATGACCAACCAAAAGCGGAATTGGGAAATCGGTTTACGAAATCCGGTTTTGGGAGCCCATGTAAACGGGGTGGATGAAAGTGGCAGAAACAGACAGCGGTGAGCCATTGCGAGGGAAAGGGACGAAGACAATGAAAGTTTGACACAGAAAGCGGCAGTGGGAGAGTCAGCAAACAAAAGGACAGAGACACACATAGACGCTGACAGTGAGACGAAATTGCTGACTATGACGGCTTAACTGAGCAAAAGTATTTACAAAGTTATGCGCTAGAACTGGGCGAATATGTCCGCATGCTAAAATTTTTGGTGAGGATGTCGGAATGAGGATTGAGGCAGTTGGTTCCACACTTTTGTGTCAGAGAACATATTCGCCTTTTCTGTGCTCCGACAGGAGCATTTTTCAGCTGGTTAAATTATGAACGAAATGCAACTCTGGAAACGTGTAAAGATTTTCGTTTTATGTTCTTCTGTCAAACGTTTTTGGACATATATTTAGTTTAATAGTAAAGTTCTTTTTAAAATCATGCAAAATATTCCAGTAACTCTCTCCAGAAAAGGATTTCAGACAAGAATCTTATCTGTATGTGTTGCCAAAGTTCAGTCCCTTCATTCCTGTAGTTTCAAGTACTCAGATGAATTCAACATTGTCACATGTACTCCCCTTCGCTTTGTGTTGATTTTGTCTTCGGCGCGCCAGTCACAGTCTGCACGGCCGCTACGGTCGGGGCTTCGAATCCCTCCTCAGGTAGGATGTTTGTGTCGCCTTTAGTATAATGGTTTACATATTATTGTCTCTGTAAGATACCCCATGACCGCATTTTAATCTAAACACCATCCACCACAGACTAGATAAAACGTTAGTACCGTACATTACCCCGATTTTTTTATTAATAGTTTCAGATTGGTTTGTAGCTAAAAATTTTCGAAATAATGTCATGTAAATATTGTAAGTTCTGTTTCATTTTTTTCTTGTTTGTCAGATATCTGAAGATGCCCTAACCGGACGAAACGCGTCATTGTAATAAAAAATATTTGCAATCAAGTCGTTCTTCTGTTCAAGAATTCTTTAGTATAAGGTAGTTCATAAGTAGTTTGTAAGTTTAGGGACTGATGACCCTGCAGTTAAGTCCCTTAAGCTTAACAAACATTTGATTTTGTCTTGAAGCAGCAGCTCAAATTTATAAAATAAAATATTTCACAAAAGCATGATTTGGTACTGCCACGGGTATGTACAGTTTTTACCTAAATGTAGCGGAACGTTTGGCAGCGCTGCACTGAGACTGTTATAAGCTTTCATTCTTGTAATAAATATCACTTCATTGCTGAAGCTGACAAGTCAGCCCACAACTTACTATGGAAGTGTGATGTGATTATGTAATGTACTGTGTGCAGTGTTCGTCAGTTTATAGTTTAAAAAGAAGTATTAGCGGTGAAACATAATGTGGAAACAACAAACTTAACTTTCTTTCTTTTCTAATAAAAGGCAGTGTATTGAAGAAGACATGAGGAGTGTGAGTTTGCTGAAAAAAGTGCTAGTGAATGTGGTGATGATTTGCGTACTAAGTGTTCAGTTACTTTTCCTCATCTTTCAAACGAAAACTATGCTGTTCCTGGCCCATCAGTTTCTCACCCTAAACAAAGTATTGAACGCGAGATTAAGTACAAAAAAATGGGAGTGTTAAGTTAGATACAATTGGTTGTACTTTGATCACGATCGGGGTGTGGCTTTCTGCAGATTGTGTGAAATGCATTTAGAAAACGATATCGGAGCTCTGCAAAAAAACAGGAGTAGTGTTCATTTCTGTAGCTTTCACTAACTTTAGAAAAGCTGCCGGAAGCACCGGGAAACTAGAAAAGCACGCAAACTCAGAAAAAACATGCAAGAGCCGTTGCACTTGAAAACTGTAGGTTACAGGGATTAAACGCTCGAATTCATACAAAGATATTTAAACAAAACAAAAATGAAAGTCTTAAACCGCCATGCAATGACCTCTTTAATTCAAAGTGTGTATTTCCTTAGTAAGGAAGAAATGTCTGACACAACAAAATATGAACCTCTGATTCGTAAGATAGTACTAAAAAGCGACAGTGATCTTGAAAAATGGGTAAAATTACAGAGTGAAAGCTCCACATATCTTGGCAAATAACTGCTTCAGAATTATTGTCTTGCATTGGAGAGGCTCTAGACTATAAGGATGAAACATTTCTCCATGACAGGTATTTTTCCTCAATGGCAGACGAATCTACAAATGTTTCTAATCAAAGTGAACTGTCTTTGGTAGTTACATATGTTGCATCGTCTCCACATTTTGAAGTAAAGGATAGTTTTTTATGTGTCGTTTAACTGAAAAGCCCTACAGCTGAATCTATATTTACAGCGATTGATAATGAACTAAAGAAACGAAAACTTTCTTACGACAAATTATTAACATGCTCTTTCGACGATGCTGTTAATTTCAGTGGTCCGTGCTCGGTTGTCAGAGAAGAAGGACCACAAGTTGCCATACATTCACTGTAGAACACACGTTTTGTCAGTTGCTGCCAACAACGCTAGGAATAAATACCCTATTACAAAACGCACATTAGACGTTGTTAAGGATATTTACAAACTTTTTCATGCTTCTCCCAAATGAGAAAATGTATTGCATGAAATTCAGTATGGTTTAGAGCAACCTGTTTCGATTCCCGAGGCTGTTGAAACCCGATGGTTAAGTACCTTTCGAACAGTTCATGCTATATTCCTATGCTACAAGTCCATTATGATGGCATCTGAACACATTCACAAGGACGGTGCTGATTTAACAAGTTTGGCACGAGGAATCTTGTTAGAAATGATGAGTTACAATTTCACTGAGGGTTAGTGATTCTGGACGATATATTAAGCGCAGTCTCAAACTTAAGTGAAGTTTTACAGAAACAATTAAAATTACGCAAATCCCTCTACTAGTTTCTGGAACTGGAACATTTAAGGCGCATCGACAGCCTTTGCGAATGCAGTGGATTAAGTGCAGAAAATGAAATTCTAAATAAAATTTATAAACTGCAAATGGACGCAACAGAAGTTAAAGATGTGTTATTCACGTAAGCAGAGGTCAAGAAAAAATCTATGAAAAACGCAAGGAAAATTGTAAAACCTATGGTCAATGAAATTGACCAACGGTTTAATGACGAGGCTGTGAAAGTGATGGGTAATTTGGAAGAATCCGTGAACATCGACGGAAACAGCATTGCGATCGATATATATTCAACGTTCGATTCTTGCTCCACAAACGCGAAGCGGTTGATTTAAATTGTATTTTTGATTACGTTGAATCTGTGACGTTTTCTTGTATTTTTCCGACTCAATATGTGGTTGCCATTTGAAATACGGAAAGAAATAACGGTGATTTCCAAGAATGGTATACAGGGTGTTACAAAAAGGTACGGCCAAACTTTCAGGAAACATTCCTCACACACAAAGAAAGAAAATATATTATGTGGACATGTGTCCGGAAACTCTTAATTTCCATGTTAGAGGTCATTTTATTACTTCTCTTCAAATCAAATTAATCATGGAATGGAAACACACAGCAACAGAACGTACCAGCGTGACTTCAAACACTTTGTTACAGGAAATGTTCAAAATGTCCTCCGTTAGCGAGGATACACGCTATACCCTCCATCACATGGAATCCCTGATGCGCTGACGCAGCCCTGGAGAATGGCGTATTGTATCACAGCTCTCCACAATACGAGCACGAAGAGTCTCTAGATTTGGTACCGGGGTTGCGAAGACAAGAGCTTTCAAATGTCCCCGTAAATGAAAGTCAAGAGGGTTGAGGTCAGGAGAGCGTGGAGGCCATAGAATTGGTCCGCCTCTACCAATCCATCGGTCACCGAATCTGTTGTTGATTCGACTGAAATGTGCAGGGGCTCCATCGTGCATGAACCACATGTTGTGTCGTACTTGTGAAGACACATGTTCTAGCAGCACAGGTAGAGTATCATGATAACGTGATCCAGTGAGCGTAGGTGGAAGAACATGATACCACAGCAAGACGTCACCAACAAGTCCTGCCCAAACGTTCACAGAAAATCAGTGTTGATGACGTGAATCGAGGAAGTACAGTACATACAAACGAAACAATTGGGTAATTTGACAATTGTCTGCACGAATTATTTCAATTTACATTTAAAGAGAAATACTAAAATGAGCTCTAACATGGAAATTGAGCGTTTCCGGACACATGTGCACATAACATATTTTCTTTCTTTGTGTGTGAGGAATGTGTCTTGAAAGTTTGTCCATACCTTTTTGTAACACCCTGTATATCGAACGTGCAACTGTAAACGATTTAATGTTTCTGTACCGGAGAATCACGAAATAAAACTCTAGTTCCGTGAACTCAATAGCCATTACAGACCACTTTCGGAGAGTGAACTAAAATTTAACCAGAAGTTGGATTTACGAGCACAATACATTACTTTGAAACCAAAATTCTTTCTTTCTCTTCAGCCCTTGTTCCGCACATGCAGGTTATTGGGTGGCCGGATGCCCAACCTGCCGCCACCCCCTGGCCCCCCCCCCCTCCCGGGAGGAAATATGTACTCCATCTGTCTGTGTATAGTGACATATGTGTGAAAGTGTAAAGTTTTATGAAATGTTTGCGAATCGTGTAACCGAGGAGAGATGTGAGGGAGATGTGGAAAACCGCATGTAAAATCACATGCAGGCTGGGCCGGCACTCCTACCCCCTCCGTTAATCCGCCGGATGGATTCGAACCGGGGACCGCAAGCCTCCCCGACTCGGAAAACGGTGCGTTAGACCACATGGCTAACCGGGCGGGCACTTTGAAACAACCCCTAAACTCCACTAAATCGTCATTAAGAAGCCGTATTGAATGAAATAGTAGAACATTACACCTTCCGAGTTGTGAAGTAACTCGAATCACAACTAAGTTCCGATTCACCGAACGCTACCTGTAAATGATATACATACTGACTGTGATGTAATTACTGCTCCTGACTGAGTGAAAAACACTAATGGAACCATTAATCATGAATAAAGAAACGGCGTTGGAATAGCATTAGTAGTAACAAAGTAATAAAGTAATACGTTACCCTGATCAGGGGTACAAGTAATTGTTTCTTCTGGCAGGGTTCAGAGCTGTACCGAGGTGACTTGCACAGTGCACAGTTGAGAGATCTGAGAAAGCTGTGACACCCCCTCCCGTAATACTACCTTGCGTGGACTTTAAAAATTTGCGAATAGGTGATAAAAGAGTGAAACTTTACTGAAAGAGGTTGTAGACATTAACAGCAGTTTTTCGGTGAAAATGACGGGTGCTCTTCTGCCGAAAAATTGGCTGTTGTCGAAGAAGTTGCCCATGAGCATTACCATAAGTTATTACGCACAGAATAATCTAAATTTTTGCGCAAAACTACTCACTGTAGGGCTAAATAAATTACAAATATCTTCCGCACTCTCGCGTCTCGCTCGTTATCCGTTGTCAGGAATCAGAAAAAATCGTAATCTTCGGCTCCTGTACATCGGCCTTTGGATACAGTACCTAAACTAGTGTAGTGTTGTAGCAGTAACGAGAATATAAACGAGCTGACAGGCGACAGTTGGAGCTATTAACCAGTCCCCAGCCACCTATTAAGCCATGTTATGATAGACATCAGTTGGGTAGTAGTCATTTCTTTATTACACAACTAGGGCGAAACGACACTTTAAGAGATTACGTGACATCAGTGTGCATTTACAGTGGTGCGCCGACGTTTGCTTCTTGTAAGAAGAGGATAGGAATATGAGAGACAGATAAATTAACATACATCTCCTGGATAATTCTCAAGCTGTCTCGGTATGTTGGATTTTTTTCCTAGTCAGTTTTTCGCCTCGATCCTCTTTACGTGAACTGAGGACTAATACTCGCCTTATTGTCAGTGCGCTATTGGTAGGAAGGGGACAGTTCTGTTCAATATTGTAACATGTTCTTTCAGATCAGTATCTCGCATTATCATCATGTTGTATCTTTCGGAACTGGAACACTGAAATTTCTGATACGAATGAGTGGAAATGAAGACACTCCAGGTGCTGGCCGGCCGCGGTGGCCGAGGTGACTGAGGCGCTCCAATCACGGTCAGCACGGCCACTACGGTCGGGGGTTCGAATCCCCCTGGGGCATGGATATTTGTGCCGTCCTAGTCCGTAAGTAGTTCATAAGTAGTTTGTACGTTTAGGGACTGATGACCCCGTAGTTAAGTCCCATAAGCTTAACAAACATTTGAACATTTTTTGCAGTTGCTGATAGTGGCGCGGTGGCCGAGGAGACTGAGGCGCTCCAGTCACGGTCTGCACGCCCACTACGGTCGGGGGTTCGAATTCCCCCTCTGGCATGGATATTCGTGCCGTCTTTAGTATTAGTTAGTTCATAAGTAGTTTGTAAGTTTAGGGACTGATGACCCCGTGGTTAAGTCCCATAAGCTATACAAACATTTGAACATTTGATTTTTGCTGATGGTGGTAAATTCTGCTAAAGCCCTGTATAAGCGGAGCGTGCTGTGCGGCAGGAAGGAGAACTAATACGCCAAGCTTTGGAGGGGCGTAGAGGGGGAACTGTAATCTGCCTGCTGTACAACTTTATAGACACGCGTGCGCGCAAATAATCAGCATCTGTGGTGCAAATTACACACGGAAGTAATTAGGTCGTGTAGAAGCATGTCATACATTTGTTCGCAATTAGACACTTTTAACACTTTGTTGTTCAGTGACACGTACAAGTTCACCACACACAAGTATTAGGTTGCAGCCGATTCCGCCCATAAGAAGGCAACGGGACGTCAAACAGCTAAGTTCTCACGCCTCCTTGACAAACCATCTCAGCAGGTTCCGTGCAAGACTGTCATCAATCTGATTGGCATGGGGTTGAGTGATGATACGGTCTCGGTTTTAGAGAAAGGACTCAACTTTGCTCCTACCCCCAAGTGCACACCAGTCGCAGAAATTATTAGTGCTGTTGAACATGTTGCAGCTCGACTTCCGCCTGAATCAGCTGAGGAAATACGTCGTGAAACTTGTCGTGCATTGACGAAATCCAAGCCCATGAAGTCGAACATCACTAGAAAGGGAGCTCTACGGTTGTTGTCTCCCATAAGGACTACACAGAAAAGATGCAGAGTCCTTCCTATCGGAAGATCAGCGTTGACCCCACAAAGAAGGTGGAGAACAAGACGAGGACTCTGTCCGCCGTTGTCGTCACTACTTTACGTTTGCTAGATTTACTCTTAATTAACCCAATCGCTGGTTCCCAAGCTTTGCTAAGATTATAGCCACAGTCACGGTTTATGAGGTCGTCACTTGTGCGAATTTCAATGGCCTCTCTAACGACGCAGTCCCAGCATCTCGACGTCTGTACCAAATTCCTAGTGCGTTCATACTCCATCGCGTGATTCTCCGACAAACAATGTTGAGCGACCGCCGACTTGCTCGGATACATCAATCGTGTGTGCCTCTGGTGTTCAACGCATCGATCCTCGACGGTACACATCGTCTGTCCAATATATGACTTGCCACACTTCAAAAATGTTCAAATGTTTGTAAAGCTTATGGGACTCAACTACGGGGTCATCAGTCCCTAAACTTACAAACTACTTATGAACTACTTACGAACTAGGATGGCACAAATATCCATGCCCGAGGGGGGATTCGAACCCCCGACCGTAGTGGCCGTGCAGACCGTGACTGAAGCGCCTCAGTCCCCTCGGCCACTGCGGCCGGCTTTGCCACACTGACACGGAATCTGGTTCACGCCGGCCTTCCACAAACCGAGATCATCTTTGGCGCTCGCCACCAGTGCACGAATTTTATTCGGCGGACAAAATACAGTTCCAACCTGGTGTTTCTTCAAAATGCGGGCGACTTTCCCCGAGAGTGCGCCAGTATATGAATGAAATCAGTGCCTACATCCTCCCTCGTGTTTTCATCCATTTCCACAGGTTGTGCTGTAGTGGTTGGGCGGAGAGCCCGATGAATCTGCCACTCTGAGTACCAATTTTTTCGGAATACAGTTCTCAGGTGTTCCAATTCCTGGGGTAGACTCTCTGCGTTGGAGATAGTGCGCGCCCTATGTACTAGAGTTTTTAGTACCCCATTCTTCTGTGAAGGGTGGTGACAGCTGTCTGCGTGTAAATACAGATCAGTGTGCGTTGTCTTCCGATACACACCATGACCCAGGGTGCCATCAGCTCTTCTCTTGACCAAGACGTCAAAGAACGGCAATTTACCCTTCGTTTCAGTCTCCATAGTGAATTTTATGTTATTGTGTATGGAGTTCAGATGTGTAAGGAAGTCAAGGAGTTTATCCATACCATGTGGCCAGATGACGGAAAGTGTCGTCCACGTAACGGAAAAAGCAAGTAGGTTTCCATTCAAATGATGCCAGGGCTTTCTCCTCGAAATTCTCCTTGTACAAATTTGCGACCACATGGGAGAGTGGGCTACCCATGGGGACTCCCTCCGTTTGTTCGTAGTATTCGCCACTGAAAAGAAAATACGTGGAGGTCAAGACATGCCTAAAAAGTTAGGTAGTCTTCTCGTCAAACTTCTGACCAAGCAAATCTAGTGACTCTCGAAGGGGCACCCTCGTAAACAACGAAACGACGTCAAAACTCACCATGATATATGACTCATCCAGCCTGAAGCTGTTAAGGCGTTTAACAAAATCCATTGAATTTCGGATGTGATGAGGGCATTTACCCACATAAGGACTTAATATTCCCGTCAAGAATTTCGCCAACAAATATGTAGGTGCTCTGATATTACTGACAGTGGGAAGTAACGGCACCCCATCTTTGTGAACCTTAGGGAGTCCATAAAGTTTCGGCGGTACCGGACCTTGAGGTACCATTTTCTTGGCGACACCCTCCGGTAAATCCGCATCCTTAAGAAGCGCCCTCGCCTTGTTCTCCACCTTCTTTGTGAGGTCAACGCTGATCTTCCGATGTCAGTGTGGCAAGTCATATATTGGACAGACGATGCGTACCGTCGAGGATCGATGCGTTGAACACCGGAGGCACACACGATTGATGTATCCGATCAAGTCGGCGGTCGCTGAACATTGTTTGTCGGAGAATCACGCGATGGAGTATGAACGCACTAGGAATTTGGTACAGACGTCGAGATGCTGGGACTGCGTCGTTAGAGAGGCCATTGAAATTCGCACAAGTGACAACCTCATAAACCGTGACTGTGACTATAATCTTAGCAAAGCTTGGGAACCAGCGATTGGGTTAATTAAGAGCAAATCTAGCAAACGTAACGTAGTGACGACAACGGCAGACAGAGCCCTCACATCGACGTCATCTCAGACGCCGTCGCATTCGGTTCCACTGCGCGGCCGTGGCGCGGGGCGCGGACCACGGAGGGGGCGTTCCGCGGGCTGAGGGTATTTAAATCGCCCGCTACCGGGCTAGAACCCAGTTCCCTTCGAGCCGCCGTAGCGTGCGGATCTCCGTGCCGGCGCGTTTCAGGAGCTCAGCCCGTCAGTTCACCTGATGATGGCGACATGTACGATCACCGAAATATTGTGCCCATTGGACACTATAGACCGGCAGTACACCTGTGGATATTTTTATTATCAAATACGCCGGGAGAAACTCAAGAATCACTGCATATTTCTTATCCTCTACAGGAAATATAATTGTTCTGTATATATACATTATATAAACAATCACATATTTGAAGTCTACAAACAAATCCTTGCATGTTATTCTTGTATTAACTTTGTGTACAATTCTCTCTCTTCTTTTCTGCAATTTGAATAACTTATCTACATGAGTTTTGAATCCTCAAATGAAATGAATACCAATTTCATTGTTTTCCTGTTAACATATGGAGCTAACATCCTTAGGACATATAAACTAGATGTTGATACTGAACGTACATTGTCAGTTGATAGATCCATGAAAGCTTACTATTTTTTTATTTCTTAGTCCATCAATCCAACTGCAGCAAGCTCATAAGGATGTAGAATGTGTTAGTAAACAATATTTTTTACGTAGGCAATATTACTAGTATACTACAAAACATTTACATTACACTTATGAGGTAGGATAGACAAATAGACCAAACATTAGACAAAGTAATTGAAAAACAAATAGAAAATCTGTTAATACAACTATAAATGTTACATGAGTGCCTACATAATTGCACTACTTACACTATACTATATCATAATCAAAATTTCTAATCCACAGTCCAAACTGTAAAATGTCTTTTACAGTAACAATTTTTCCAGATGCTCCCTAAATATGGTCTTGTTATCAAACTTATTTTTAATATCAGGAGGGAAAGCATTAAAAACTTTTTCACCAGAGAATTGCACATCCTTTTGGACAAAAGTTTTTACAATCAGTGGGAAAATCTTGCTGTCTCCTACTATCATGTCCATGGTATTCATTATTTCTTTGATAAAACTCAGTATTTTTGCTGTCGAAATAAACAAAGGAAAATATGTTCCAGGAATTAATTGTAAGAATTTTTAGTTCCTTGAGAAGATTCCTACCACCGCATCTAGAGTCTACTTCATTATTCTAACAACATGCTCATGAGCCAAGAACATTTTCTTGGCAAGTGTCTGATTTCCCTTAAAATAATACCATTTGTTGTTAGAGAAAGGAAATATCCATAGTATGCTGTTTTCATGGTGTCTTTGTTTCCACTCTCAGAGATAACACATAGGACAAACAGCAATGAGATGAGTCTTTTTTGAAGGTTTAATATATAATGAGACCAGTTTACTCTGAAGTCAATTATAATACCTAAAACTTTGATGTTTCAGTTCTTTGGATTGTCTCTGTGCTAAACTTTAGTTTGATCTTCCTCAGCTTTAGCAGTTTCAGTGAAGTGAATGTAATTGGTCTTATTAAAGTTCTGTGAGAGTCCATTGATGTGAAACCATTTTACTAAATCAGTAAGAATATTATTAACAGACCATTGGAAGATTTTAACGTGTATAATAATGTTGGTGTCATCTGCAAAAATGGTAAAATAACACTGTAGCTTTGTATACCGTGGAATGTCATTCATGAAAATAAGGAACAGTAAAGGACCAAGACGGGATCCTTGGGGCACTGCACATTTGACTGGTCTCCATTCTGATGAAAACACCCCACTGCAGAGCTCCTCTGTACTATCTGCTACAACATTCTGCTTCCTATCTTTGAGGTGTGAGTCTAACCACTTATTTGCCAAATAGCTTTCTGTAATACAGTAATATCTGGAGATTCACAGTGTCAAAGTCTTTTGAAAAACACAAAATAATCCTATCGATATCATTTTGTATTAATAGATTCCAGAACTTTATTTGTGAAAGCATAGATTGCTTGTTTGTTTGACAATCCCTTTTGGAAACCAAACTGACTTTTTCTGAGAATATTATATCAACTACATGTTCCGCAATTCTCATATACCTTACTTAAGCTTTCCTAGTTCCTTTGAAAAAGCATCTAAACATGACATTATTTTAACAAACACAAGAAATCCACCACTTTTGTTGTTGTCCTTTGAATAGTCACTTGTAATGTTGTAGTTAGTATCTAAATGTAATAAGTCAATGCCATCTGTGATCTGGTGTTTTGAAAAGCATAACATTTGAGTATAGTTTCTACAATTCCTGACCCTTATTTCAACTGATCTACTGTGCTGTCAAGTCTCCTTATGTTTTTGATGATAGATAGACAGAGTACACTTGTTTGTTGAGGTGTCACTTATTTTAGGTGTTATTGTTCTATAGAAGGCGTTCCAAACCCAAGCAAGAAGAATTTTATTATTTTAAAAATGTTACAAATTAATTCTACATCGCCGTTCCGCTGATGAGCAAACAATAGACCGGTTCGCACCGGAATTGGCCGAATTGTCATCAGCAGAACAGTCCTGCCAATCAAATCAACCGCTGTTATTTCCTGACGTGCACGAATTCAGGCTGTTGGAAGCCACGGCTGAAATGCGTCACACTCTTCTGTTCTGAGACGCCTACCAGAACAGACACTTTCATGGCTTATTTCCGTTATCTCTCCACTTTCTCTTCTCTTTCGAGAGGGTCTGGTGTCATTTGAACTACCTTCTTTCGTCACCCTGGCAACCCTCGTCATGGATTTGACGCTGTCTGTCCAGCCATGACTGGTGAATGACAAAGATTTGGTAATAAAGTGGATTTCGCTTCAGGAAATAAACCTATTTGGTGTCTTGCTCAAAATCGAACGCTGTCTTTTTAATTTCAAGCCCACACCGCTTCCCAGTCCTGAATACACCTCAAGAGGGGTGTACAGTCTGGTGTCAAGAACTGGGATTCCATATCCACTGTTTTCGACTTTTGAGGTGCCGTATACAGATTTCTAAGGTCGCTATTACACTATCAAATTATTGGACAAAAAATTGGACGAAAAAATTGGATGAAATATTGGTCCTATCTTTGACAAAGATACTGGATGAAACGCTAAAGGGGGTATTAAATATTTTGTCAAATTTGCTTCAAACTGGCAGCGTTATACTCAGCTGCTGTTTATACTACAGTTGCGTTGTGTCTGCATTTAGAAGAGGAGGGTAAAAAAGAAAAGGAAACGCATTTGGATGAAAAAGTGGGTGTCAGGGAGAGATAAATGAAATTTGTTACGGAAACGGGGGAGGATTTCTGTTTTATGTCGTCGGCAGTACAGCCTAATTCACTGCTAATTAATTATTTTGTAGCTCTCCATTCTTCACAATTTGCAATGTAGTAACAGAAAATGCTGACGCAAACAGTGTATACGAATAAGATTATAAGTTGATAAAGAAAGTTTCAGTACCGGTAAATAACGTTTTAAATGGAAAACGTCGGCATTGACAAAGAGGAATATCTAAACTGTTTATGTCGTTATTTACAATGTAATAAGGGATACATAGCTGATGAAGTAAATAGGCACTATTTATTTCCTTACGTATTTATCTCTATATAAAAGCGAAAAAACACTCATTCACTCTCTCACTCACTGACTAAACACGAAATCTCGTGAACTACTTCACCTATGAAGCTGAAATGTGGCAGGAATGTAGTGTATAGGTAGTAGACGTCAGCTAAGAAAGGAGTTTGCGATAAGGCCGGTAGTTCAGGAGATATGACGTCATAAACAATGAAAGCGCCCCTGTCTTGCTGCACGTGATAGTGCGACTTTTTCAGTCCAGTATTTGAGAAGGAGAGCACTTGGCGACTTGTAACAAACTTTAAATGTAATTTCAAACCTTTGGGAAACTTTTTTCTCGCTGACAATACCAGCAAAATGACGAAAGGAAAAAGGTTTGTCGCTTACTACTTTTTCGGCTTTCATGCAGTAAAATTACGTCATTTAGCATGACGTTACAGTTTATAACTTGTACACTATTATTTGTATTCGCCAGAAATGTTACAGACAGTGTTCATACATACCACTGAACATACGTTCGAAATTTTATCATAGTATGATACGCCGTTCATGAGATATGGTGTCATAAACATTAAGGTTCCTGAAAAACCGCCTTATCACGCCTGATGTTTTGATTTATCACGGCTTTCCGACAAACGTTATTCGCGACGTATTTTGCAGACATTTACATATACACGACTGAATGTACCTTCGAAATAATATGGTATTGCTACATATAGTTCAGGTGCTATGACGTCAAAGACAACGAAATGCATGAAAATTCGCACTTACAAGCATGAGGTTGTAATTTACTACGTCTTTACTACAACTCCATTTACAACACAATTCGCAGGGAGTTTCCTAATATTCCACTCTACGAACCTGGTAAAGAATGTTTTTGTAGGACACATAATTCAGGAAATACCTCTATATATATATATATATATATATATATATATATATATATATATATATATATATATATATATATATATAAAACAGAAAGGTCACTCACGCACTCACTCGCTCACTGAATAAACACGAAATCTCTAAAACTATCGCACCTATGAAGCTGAAATTTTTCGGGTATGTAGTATATAGGTAGAAGACGTCAGCTAAGAAAATATTTTGTAATAGAACAGAATTAAGGTGCATGGCGGAGGGTAGTTTTCCTAAAGACTGACGAAATTTTGCACGCTTGACGTTCAAAACAAGAGAAAGGTCACCGTCTACCTACAGTTTCCTACGGTGAGTGGGGGACGACCAGTTTCGCTGAACTATGTCAGCATAATCTGGTCAAATAAAATATTTTACAAAGCCATAATCGTGTAATGTCAATCAGTTGTTATATAACAATTTACAGTGCATAGGTGCACTATGTCATTATAATAAAACATAATTATCACAGACTCACTGTCGTCGTAAATAAAAATTAAAAAAAATTATGATCAGCGATCTTGGCTTTTTTATATGTTTCTAGAATATCATAATTGGATCGCCTCCTAGAACGTAAACCAACTCGATTGTTATTTTATTTATTTATTTTTCGTTACTCTCAGAACAAGGGTTATATGAAATAAAACTGGAAAATTTGGGAACAACCAAGCGCGCTTTTCAATGTGACCCTGTGTATCTATTGCATACAAATCTATAGTCTCGTTTCAATATTCATGAAATTTTGCTCACTTGACCTTAAAAACAATAGGAATGTCACTGTCTGTATAAAATTTCGTTCGGCACATGGTGGAGGGCACTTAACTTACGGACTTAGACAAAATTCATAGTTTTGCTCCAATCTTGATGAATTTTTGCACACATGACCTTCAAACCAAGACGAAGGTCACTGCGTACATAAATGTTTCTATGGTACATGACAGAGGGTACCTTGGAGTACCTTTGCTAAGAGAGGGAAATGTGGAAACGAACAGAAAGATGGGGAGGATAGCTGCAGAGAGAGGAGGGAAGGGGAGCTCGACTACGGGAGTGTAGAATAAATAAATACTCGGGCAATACAGCTAGTATATATTTTCACTGGCTAACAATGTCGTTTTTTTGAAAGTTGTTTCACTTCCTAGCATTTAAGCACAGCACGTTGACCAAAATGATACATAATAAAGTCTACTTTGGCCGTAAATAAGTATGAGGGGTGTTACTTCTTTAATTCCGATAGTATATTATGACGTCACGGATTGTAACTCAACCTCACTTTCACCGCAGAGTATTGGACTAATAGTCCAGGACCTTTATGCATTGAATAGGAAAAATTAGGAGAGAGATGAAACCGTTTCAACAGTCTCAGTTTGATGGCATAGTTAACATACTAGAAGTCCTCGAAGCTCCGGACTGATATCAATATGGCCGATCTAAATATTTGTGCTGTTAAGTTTTGGTTCACTTTTGTATGGGCTAATACGTGAAATGGTAGACCTACACTGTAGGATTCTTGTATTTTGCTGCCTGCTGGAATTGATTTTGTCTGTGTATATAAATTGGATGATCTTCAGCCTAAAAGGCATTCATGATTTGTGTACTGAAACACAGCACTAGTTAGCTCGGTATTTTTTCTTGCTTTGCACGATGCATTTTGACATTTAAGCATAAGTGCAAGTATGTTGCGGATTTTTTGTTTCGGAAAATCAGGCAAAATAAACGTCAGACTGCAGAAAACTATAAAAATGTCTTTTGCAGCGCATAATGCGCAGTGATGTATATGCAAGCAAGCATAACATGAAAGAACTGCGTAAATATTCTCTAGAAGTAATGATAAAGCATCTAACGAGGTCATGTTCAACATGACACAAGTAACATATTTCAGTGTTTCATTATTTACATATTGACACAGCTTTAGCGCATCCTGAAACATCGATGATGATGGATTTAAGTATCTACAAATATGTGGGCGAATTAAAATGTTTGATCACCCGTTCTCAAATAATTTAGGTTATTATGTCCTAGCAGTGTTGCTCAGGAACTACATTTGTGCGAGAATTTTTCATCTTTTCTTCTCGCTATTCATGGTTTTACCTAAAATTGTTTCCAGTTTTCATTCTTTTCTTTTCACTCCCGAGCAACATTATATGACGTAGTATAATGCAGACTATTGACTATTTCGGAATCTTTTATGCTAGTGCAATGTGCTCCAGTGAAGTAGTTTCGTCAAATATGTTGGATGAAATCTTTGACAAAGATTGAGTGTAACCTCGGCCTAAGCCGACGCCGTTGATTTGATGAAATATTGGACGACATTCCCATTACACTACGTTCAATATTTCTTTGTCCAATTCTTTGATAGTGTAATACCGGCGTAAGAGCCGCGGTGGAGTAGCCGAGCGGTCTAAAGCACCTCGCTGCGGAGCGCGCGGTTGCTCGCCGTGGAGGTTCGAGTCCTCCCTGGGGCATGGGTGTGTGTGTTTGTCCGTAGGTTAGTTTACCTAGGTTTAAGTAGTTTGTAAGCTACGGACTGATGACCTCGTAGTTTGGTCCGATAGATTTACAGACATTTGAATTTGAACCGGCGTAAGGCACGAGCGGATGTGTGAAACCGTTGTGGGGGGCCGCCGGGGATGCTGAGACCCGGGCTTAGCTTAGTCAGGTTGGACTCCCTGCCGCAGTGTACACGCTGCCGCCGCGGAAGCAGCAGCTGCCAGCTGCGAGAGGCTGTCGGACCTCGATTGTCGCCGCTGCCGCCCTCGCACAAGGTTGCGCCGCTGGTACATCGCCGTACCGCTGTTCGTCGTTCATAATGATAAGTCGCGAGCTTCGCTTTTTAGGAAAACACACCGCCGGATCCCGATGCCGCCAGCTATATCGCCGAGAGCTGCCGATGAAGATTATTCTTTGAATGTTTATTTAATCTATTTTATAGGAATGCCTATAACCTGGGCACAGCGTAAGTTGGAGACGGATCCAAAATTAAAAGCTAGGATGGAGCGGCGTAGGGTGGAGAATGAACATCTGCGTGACTCATAGCTTTATCTAATGCAAAGTCGCAAAGCACCACTGTGCCTGCAGCTAGCCTTCTGTCCACAGAGCATAGAATGTAGTAGAGCTGCCTTGGGGCGCGCGAGGTGTGTGTCAAGTAGGGATGGGAATGTGAGGCGCGGCGATACGAGCGCACCAGTGGCGGCTCGTACAAAATTTGACCAGTGTGCGGCAATATTACAAAAATAAACAGGAAACAAAATATACTAAAATAAAAAGTCAACCTTTGTATGATTGTCTTTAATTAAATATTAATTACTACTGTATTGACAGTAAGACCTTCAAGGGGAATCTATAACAGCGCCGCCAACTGTATGTATTCACTGCTGGTAGTAAATATAACGTTTAAAAAATATTAATTTTATTTACAGAAATTAAAAATTTAGACTCAGACAGGTAGATTTGAGAGACGACGCGCAAGAACCTGAGTCAGCGCGCTATTTGACTCTGTAAGCCGCAATATTCGTCATATACTATTCTTCCGAAGCCGTTACACGCAGCGCGAAGAGAAATATTGATGTGGTGCTGCAGTCGGTCTTAGCACGCATGAGTCGCCAGGCCTGACGTCACGTCTGCGCATGCGCACTAGCGAACAGACGACTGCGCCGCCCCTCTGCGCACGTACCAGCGTGGCTGAATCCCACTTCAGCACACGGAGCTGGTTTCCAGCTATCGCGGCGAGAGCGCGTTTTCAACCTTATTACTAGCATTCTAATACGCATTGGAAGGGAATTGGCATAATTTTATTGTTATATCTGGCTCGTATTCCAAGAGAAAGGATATAATTTTACAACGATTTCTCGCTTGCATTCGAAGAGAAATGGCATGATTTTAGTAATATATTTACAGTGTGCTGCAGCACATTATCACCAGCCGCCACTGGAGCGCACCGAGAATTTCTCGAGCTGCTGGCACTCGAGCAGTTCTCGAGAAGCGGCGCGTCCGCTGTCAGACGGTTGACTGGGGCAACGCCATGTTCTGCAGGTGGCGTTGACTGGGGCAGCGCGACACGCCACGCCAGATGCTGCGGTTATTTGTAACGCTCGCAGTTCGCTATGATTATCATTTAAATACGGGCACTTGGACACACGAAAACCAAAGTCACGGATCTGGCAGTACTTTACTGAGGTTGAAGACGTCTGTTGCAAAGTTCCGTAGTGTAACAAAAAATACAACAGGCACGATAAGACATTTAATATTACAAATTATATGTAGCAATCAAATAGATACGTTCGCGGATACAAGAGTGCATTCTTCCATTACAAGTCAGACAAATTACGTAGCTATTGTGTAAGTTATCCATTCAAACTAAATTAAAAGAAAATTCGGTAAAAAGAATGTATAGTGCCTCAAACAGTCCGCTAGTGTCGGAAAATTGTAATTCTTAATTTGGCTGCAGTAACATGCAAAATGCATCGAAATTAAAACTGTCCAAACTTTTGAACAGAGCTTTAAGCTGAAATAAAACGAAAACTTAGGTACATAACGCTAGCTAATATGATAAGCTCTGCCGAATTTTTTTCTACAATTACTAAATGTAAGAGTTTTTCGGTGTAACATGTAGCATTTTTGTCTTATGCGAAATCCATATTAGTGTTTGGTGACAATGAATTTCTTGTTTCGTGTAAGATATGTGTTTTAATAATCATCCTATGATTTTTGCTTCTGCGAAATATTCTAATAATAATAAGAATAATAATAATATAGTTTCTTCCTTGCACGTACGGAAGACAGCGATTACGGCTGCTCTGTCGTAATGTTATACTTTCGCACAGCCTCCTGAGAGAGCAACACTGTCGACAACTTCTCGAGAATTTGCCTTAGCGTCGCGCGTTTCTATAGTATAGGGGGTGCTGTCACGGTGTCCGGACACTTGCCACGCTGGACACTTGTCACGCCGGACATTTGCCACACTTTTACCTGCTCAGAAGGGTCGGGTGCCCCTGTCTCCTCCTCCTCCTCCTCCTCCTCCTCCCCCCTACTACCCGGCCCAAGAACTCTGTGGACGGTGTCCCTATAATAGAATAACCTTGGGTGTCCCGACATATGCACACTGGTCGCTTCCGCATTTCGTAGTACGACCGTCAGTATGAAATTATTACAACGGCCAAGGGCAGGCCTTTTGCTCACTACAATGGTTACGCGATAATAAGGTGTGGATGTGCTTACTCCGAAAACAGGATAATTGCAAGGGAAAGCGACTTTCGGAGAACGAATACGTAATGAACGTAGAGAACACCTTGAGGATCACCTAACCATGCGACCTTTATAAGATGTAAAAATAAAAAGAGTGTATCAGACCTCAATATCCTTAAATAACTTAAATGATGAAGCTAGCTTGCCACAGTTCGGTTCACTAGCGTTTAATCAATAGGCGGTAAAATTTGACTCAACGAAGGAAATACATTAAACATCACTCAAATAATCCTCCCGCAACCGGAACTTATAGATAAATCTACCGCTTTTCAATTTGCAATTTCCTATTTAGGTAAAAGCTCTTACAGTTGACACGTTAAGATACCTTTTTTCTAACTTCTAATATTATGACCATACAGTCAAAGATTGGAAGTTCTAAACTTCATTTAATCAAATGTTCAAATGTTTGTATAGTCTATGGGACTTAACTACGGGGTCATCAGTCCCTAAACTTACAAACTACTTATGAACTACCTAAGACTAAGGACGGCACAAATATCCATGCCCGAGGGGGGATTCGAACCCCCGACCGTAGTGGCCGTGCAGACCGTGACTGGAGCGCATCAGTCCTCTCGGCCACCGCGGCCGGCCTGCATTTAATAACTCCGCTTTAGTGGCACTGTCATCAGTAACATTACCGTCGCTATCGCGCAATAAAGGCATTCACTTAGTCTTTCCGCTGCTGTAGATAACATAGGACCAGAAACTCTTTGGATTTTCCGCCACATTTCTACAAAGAGTTTCGTTGTGAAAAATATTAAATGAATGTCGCATTGAAGGCCCCGCTAAATTTCAAGCTTCAGTATAACATCGGCAAACTTGGGGATTTTGAATTCGCCTAAATTTTCTGCAAAAGCTTAGTTCTGTTTTATGTCCCATGGAGGACCAGTTAAGTCTCTTATTAATTTATTTGGTGTTGATACTATTTCTTTGAATGTAAGCCACGTATGGTCTTCACTTACACA
The DNA here is from genome assembly GCA_026315105.1 of Locusta migratoria. NCBI lineage: Eukaryota > Metazoa > Arthropoda > Insecta > Orthoptera > Acrididae > Locusta > Locusta migratoria. The sequence goes on along the minus strand of CM048745.1, from coordinate 700,090,196 downwards.
GTTAATTTAGAAAAAAATGGAGACTGTCTCCTAGGAAGATGTCAACCGAATTTTTATCTTTTTTTCTTTTTTTAATAGACGCATTTAGCGTTTAGTTTTGGTGAATATCTTTGTTACAGATTTGAGCTCGCTACAACTTTGGGTTCACTTATCCCTGTATCCGTCGTGATGCTCAGGAGTATTTGTGACTAAGAGCTCAAGTCTGTTTCCGAAACCATTTACAATTTTAATGGGCTCGTGAATTAATTGTCCAAAATAATTTTAAAAAAGCATTTAGAACAATATCGGAAGATGTATCTGTCACCCTGTCAGAAGGTGTATTTTTGTCAACATACGGATGGTAGATTTGAGTCACCGTCAACTATAATTGTATGAGTAGTGTACCTATTTGTGTTGAGACTCAAGTTTTCTATTAACTGTTCAGAGGCTGCATCATGAGAGTGCCAGGGTCTGTAAATTAAGATGTTTAGGCTTAAGGGACTTAACTGCGGGGTTAAGTCCATGCCCGATGGGGGATTCGAACCCCCGACGGGGAACGGCCTCGCGCATCGCAACATAGCACCTCAATGCGCTTAGCCGCTCCGCCGCGGCAGTTATTAATTTATTCCGGTAGTCGAGTATAACATCAGCTCACACTGACTGACAGGAACTATTTATTGACTTCAGTTTCGCTTGTGAGCTAGTACACATATTACATTGTGCTTTTTGTTTCTTTTGTAGTGCAGATCATAGGAATTATTTCCATTAAAAAACTGGGGTGTTTCCTCTGCGACTCAGCTAAACAACGTAGAACAACAGTGCACTTTACAAGCATAGCATTCTATATTCCTTCATTTCTTTATTTCAATTTGTATGTCGACTTTAGGTGATCTGTCAAACATAGACGCTTTTATCTGTATTTTGTAAAAGTATTTTCTGTCATTGATTTGAACACTGTCCCAATTCACTTTATTAACTAATATTTCGCCGCAAAAGAGTAAATTTATGAAGTGTATCGTTCTTCTTTTCTCTTTTTTTCACGCAGTTTTAGCAATTAATATATGTACAAATGCCGTGATCAAACTTGAATGAGCCGGCCGCGGTGGCCGAGGTGACTGAGGCGCTCCAGTCACGGTCAGCACGGCCACTACGGTCGGGGGTTCGAATCCCCCCTCGGGCATGGATATTTGTGCCGTCCTAGTTCGTAAGTAGTTCATAAGTAGTTTGTAAGTTTAGGGACTGATGACCCCGTAGTTAAGTCCCATAAGCTTAACAAACATTTGATTTTTTTTTTTAACAAACTTGAATGATAAGCGAACATTCGAATTACCTTTATATCGTTCCTTTCGTGTTCCTTCCATGGCGATGGACTGTTTCTATCGCAATCAGTAAGTGTGGAAGAAAGCTACCGTACAAACGGAGGGAGAATGGATCCATATTTGTGGTTGGATAAAACTAATAACACACTGACGTAGCCGACGGTATTGCTTTCGTTTCGCAAAAGCTATAAATATATCGATTTCGGGATACTGAAAAGAAGTTGTACATTTCGGCGAGATGTCGAACAAAAATATTTCTTTCGTATTGACTGTATCGTCTAAGATCGGAGACGGAGGTTTGGATGCAAACAACAGGAGTACGGGGAAGGGCGTCCCTTGCCTGAGGGGCCGCTAATCTTACTACCTGGCGAAGGGTCAGGTGTGGCAAATGTCCGGCGTGGCAAAAGTCCGGCTTGGCAAGTGTCCGGCATCCGCTGTCACGGCCCATCCCTGGTGTCAAGCCTCACCCACTTCCTGATTACCAGCGCCTGGGAATATCTCGTAAGCTACGCCTGGGCCCACAACGTATCTTCTGCTGCGCTTTCATTCATTACTACTTTAATTTCACGTGGAGCGTCTAGCGTGTTTCGTTGTGTATTCGAGATACAGTTTACAGATACAACGAAAACAAACTGAAACAAGGAAAAAATTGAGGAATATAACAAACGTGTAAAATGCAATAATATTCAAATGTTAAAAAAATAAATGCTATGTAATTCTTAAGTTAGTGAATGTCAACGTTGAACGCTGTCTGTCACCTGCACAATTCTCTGTTCTCTGTTTATAGCGAATTTCAAACTTACTTTTTGTTTTGACGAAACTCAGACCTTATGACATCTTTATCTCCTGAACTGTGTGTATCAGTAATTTGTAATTTCGAAGGTATGTTCAGCAATATATGTGGATACTGTCTCAAAAACCTTACACAAATACAAATATTAATCCCGACGTAATAAATTTCAATTGTCTAGCCAAATACGGTAGTTTTACTAGATAAACAGCGGAAACTTAGTTAGCGAGAAACGTCTTTCAGATCATGATTTGCAGGGGTTGACAGCACGAAAACGTTTCCTAAAGGTTTTCAGATACGAACCATGTTTATTGTACCTCGCAAAGTGCTGTCATTCTGAAGTAGTGGATGTGAATTAAGTCTGGTTACTCACGCGTCGTAAGATGCGGGAGTTTTTTCAGGCAACTCTGTTTATTCCTTAACGTCTCCTGAACTACGAGTCAAACTGTAATATAATTTCTGAAGTAAATTCAGTAGCATATGTACATAATATCTATAAATAACTACCGAATTCAGTTAATAGTGTAGATATTGGATCATATTGACAAATGTAAAATGCTTTCCGGATATCATAAAATTCCGATAGCTGCAAAAGACCGAAAAACAAACAGCTTTTTTTGTGCCCCCTGGATATTATGAATACCAGTAGAGAATGTAGCCTATATTTTTGGGAGGGTCCAAGAATAAAATAAAGGTAATTCAGTAATTTTAAGTAGACACCCCATTATTTTTTGTATCAGTTTTGCTACCCATACTCAGAGGCTAATTTGCGCTGAAGCCCATTTCATCCTATCGAGATCAAGCTTTTTTACTGTTGACATTAAATCATAACAATAAAGCTTTTTTCCTTATATTCATTATTTCGGGAGGGCTCCAAACTACCTGGGCCCCTTCTGTATATACGCCCCTGATGATACCTAAGGACGTCATTAGGCCTCTGGAATGCCCCTCATACAATTCAACGTTTTGCACATTTACGAGGTTTAACGCTGATCATGTATCTAGTTTATCTAGACGATATAATTGTCTTTTCAATTACAATGAGAGAACATGCAGAATGTACGTACTAACTCGTATTAGTGAAGCAAATCTAAATCTGAAATTAGAAAAATGCCGCTTCATGCAATCACAAGTGCAATATCTAGGCCATGTAATTTCAGCAGATGGTGTATGACTTTCCAGTGCCAAATAACTTTAAATAATGGCAATCTTACGTGGATTAACGAATTGTTATCGTCGTTATGTGAAAACCTCTTACAAAATTATTCAAGAAAGGAACTTCTTTTCTCTGGTCAGAAGACTGGGACAGTGCCATGTTAAAACTTAAATAAATTCTTACTAGTTCCCCCACTTTGGCTTTTCCAGATTTTACACTACCTTTTCTTTTAGCGTGTGATGCGAGCAATGTCCCAGGTGGGCGTTATATTGAGTCGAATTCAAGATGGTATTAAAAAAAAAAACAATTGGTTATACATCACGTCAGCTAAATTAAGCTGATCAAAATTACAATACCACAAAAGAACTTCTGGCACTTGTTTTTGGCACACGTTGTTTTTGGTGTTATCTATACGGACGACAGTTCACAGTAACTGCCTAATTGCCAATCGTGCTGCTTCACAGTGGTTGTTAAATTTAAAAGCTCCCAGCAGCAGACTTGTTAGGTGGGCCTTAAAACTCATTGAATATGACTACATAGTCAATCAAACCTGGCAAGCTAAATCAAAAAACAGATGGCGTTGAGTAGACAAGTGAAGATCCTGCAAATAGAGACATGCTTATTGACAACTAAAACAGGCACAACAATCCGACACAGTGTTTAGGAAACTGGCTACCTTGCCGGATTTTATTACAAGAGACGACGTTTAACGAAAACGCCTCTTGGAAAACGGAAAGTCATTCCAAAATTGATCTGCAAGTGGATTTTGCAACAGTGGTACGATAACATGCAGGCGTGTCATAAATGGAAAAGAGCCACACAAACGCGTGTCGCAGGCTGTTAATGGTGGCCGCAAGGAAAGAAAGATGTGGAAGAATATATTCAAAATTGTCTCCCTTGCGCTAAGAGAGCACAAGAATGAAACCAAAATACCTCTACATACTCTACCTGAGGCAACAGCTCCATTTGAAATTTTATCGCTTGGTATCGTCGGAGCACTTTCCATAACAGCTCAGAATAATATATATGTCTAGTCTGTTATTGATCATTTCTACGGGTATCTTATTCTGATACCACTACATGACATGATCGCAGACAGTCGCAAAAGCATTTGTTACTCATGTAGAACTACCATTTGGAAGCCCTGAGACCAGTGGCGGTTTGTGTAGGTGCGAAGGAGATGGATAAGAAAATTCCAAATAGCAAGGGGGGAAAAGTTACAAAAATGAAACTGTGAAACGCCCCATCAATACCGTGATAGCAAAAAAGTTTTCACAAGGTCAAGGTTCGTAAAAATGTTTTCTTTTTGGCGAAACAGTTTTATGATAAAAATAGTTACACAAGCTACAATTTTTGTTTGAGCGATCTACAAAAACTGTTCTGATACTTTTTTCCCTTACATTCACAGTTTCTGAGAAAAATGCCTTATTAAAGTTGTACTGTCAATTATATGCACACGTTTCCACACCATCTATGAGGCATTGTTCTTGGCTTTTTTTTTTTAATTTTTTAACTGGTTTTCCCGATAGGCCTACTCCTCGATCTACTTTGCTGGTTTAATGGAATCTCAGAACTTATTCAATCATCTTCTTCTTCTTTTATATCCATCTGATGCGACGTAAATTGTCGCAACAGCAAAATTCCTAGATTTAATGAATCATTGCATTCTTATTCACTCAAAAGCACCACAAATTTAATGCGATCCACAGTTTTAGAGAGCACTTAACGATTTTTGCAAATCTGCTCATTATGCCTTTCAACTGACAGCTTGTAAGCACTGTCCAGTTGTGTAATATTGTGTTATCCTAAGAGGTTGTGCTCCAACTTTGAAGTCATACGTGATGCAGAATGCTCATGTTTCTTTATCTTCTGTGTTAAATGTCAGAGATCGTCAATACCTTTTAGCGACCAAGTAGATTCAAACGTAGAATTTTCTTTGGAAAACAAATAAACGCGGAAAACAGTACAACTTATTTGTAATTTCACAACCACGTATCCAATTTACTTTCCCATAAATGTCTGGTTTGAAATTTATTACATTTTTTTTCCAATAACTTGATATCTGGTGTCTCTCTCCTTATGTCCTTGATATGAGTCTTCTCTTCAAGTGAATTGGAAGAGAAATTAGTCTTCCTTAGCCTCTGTCCTGTATTATCACACATATTAACTTCACAATTAAGACAACCCACGCCTTTAAACTGAAAACGGCACATGACCGGCTGTAAAACCTGGCCACATGTTGGTAACTTCACTGCAACAAATAGCAGAACACTCTTTATACGTCGTTGCTAAATATATTTTACTTATTATTGTAGTTTAAGAAACTTAAATAATTGTTCAAAATGTTCAAATTTTTGTAGAGCTCATGGGACTTAACTACGGGGTCATCAATCCCTAAACTTACAAACTATTTATGAACTAGCTTATACTAAAGACGGCACAAACATCCATGCCCGAGGGGGGATTCGAACCCTCGACCACAGCGGCCGTGCAGAGACGCCGCAGACCGCTCGACCACCGCGGCCGGCACTTAAATAACTGAACACATTTTACCAAACTTTATTTTTACTACCTAGGTTTTGGGTTATGAGCTAATTTTCAAGTACTTTCTGATTCCAAAGTTGTTACACCAGTGAATACAAACTATTACGTTACTACAAGACTCTGTTTATGGATTTTTAACATTGGAAGAAAATACTTTTACCTTGCAGGAACTATTACAGTTGCATTACCTTATTAGAATATCTATAATTATCTATTGTACTAAAATTGTATTTAATGATGTTATCTAATACATTAAATACAATGTTCGTACAATAGATAGTTAAAGTTATTCTAATAAGGTCATGCAAGTGCAATAGTTCCTAAATTGCAAGGTAAAAGTATTTTTTCCAATGTTAAAAATTGATAAACAGAGACCTGTAGTAACGTAATGGTTTGTCTTCACTGATGTAACAACTTTGGAATCAGTGAAGTCCTTGAAAATGGGCTCATAATCAGAAACCTAGGTCGTAAAATTAAAGTTTGGTGAAACAAGGCAATAACAAGTGTTCAATTATTTAATTGAAATGTTTCACCAAGAACCGATAGTAGAATCAATCAATATGTTTAATCTCTTAACTGCTAGCAGGGATCAATGACAGCAAGTTACATTATAATGCTACATAAGAGTGTAGATATGAATCACCTTTGCATTCTGCTATTTGTGTGTCATGGTTGGCTGAAGAACTGGGGAGAATGAGAAATTGCACGCTGGCGAGGTGCTACACCGTTGGGGGGGGGGGGGGGGGGGGTGTAGTCGAGGCTATGTGGGATACACGATGGAGCGTTGTTCCAATGTTCAGGATAGGAGACTTCCCCTGCCCGAGCGGGGTGGCGCAGTGGTAACGCACTGGACTCGCAATTGGGTAGGACGGTGGTTCAAATCCACCACCGGCCATCCAGATTTAGGTTTTCCGTGATTTTCCTAAATCACCCCAGGCAAATGCCGGGATGGTTCCTTTCAAAGGGCACGGCCGATTTCCTTCCTCATGCTTACCCAAACACTCCGAGCGTAAGGTCCGTCTCTAATGACCTAGCTTTCGACGGGACGTTAAACCCTAAGCTTCTTTCCTTCCTTCCCCTGCCCCCCGCTCCTTTCTCCAACCCTCGCCACGGAACTCAGGGGCTGAATTGCGGTTGCCAGGGGTGCAGAACTTGATTTTACGCCAAGGCCAATAGCAGGCCCGGAAGATATGACTGGCAGTTTCGAAATTGACTTGCAGATATCAGTAGGGAGGTTAATATACCTTACCAAAGAATTATCCGTTAAGAAGACGGGAGAGTAGGTTATTTAAAGTTTATTAAGCTATTAACAAATCACTGTTGTACTTCCTTAAAAGTGCTTTATTATGCGCAATATAAATGTTGCAGATAATATGGTCATACGAAACTTTGCGTCTTGAAGAGACCTTTCATTTGAGCCCTCGCTCGTTACTGCAGTTCAATGAGTATAGCCTCTGGATTTTTCCAAGTGAATAAATATTAGTTTTCTGAATAACTTTTGATATAAAATTAATATAAATGACGTCAGCACATCAACTGAATAGTGTTGTTCTCCTCTTTCCTTTACTCTTACGTGCTAATATAGATCTCTTATAGTGTCAGCGTAGTATCTAAAATTAAAGACATTGCCGTTTAGCGGCGGGAAAAGTGGCAATTTGACTGGACGTCACGTCCGCAGTGTGCTTTCCATATGCATGCGGTCCGCCAGAAAGGTCTCCACGTGCTCTCGTACGGGCTGATGACCACGCACTTTGGTCCTATAGATTTACAGCCGGCAGTGGTGGCCGAGGGGATTGATGCTCTCCAGTCACGGTCTGCACGGCCACTACGGTCGGGGGTTCGAATCCCCCTCGGGCATGGATATTTGTACCGTCCTTAGTATTAGTTAGTTCATAAGTAATTTGTAAGTTTAGGGACTGATGACCCCGTAGTGAAGTCCCATAAGTTATACAAACATTTGAACATTTGATAGATTTACAAACATTTGAACGTGCTCTCGGCCCACCGAGACTTTCCTCCTCGCGGCGGCCGATTGACCATTCACTCGTCCCAACTTTCGACGATCTCCGCTGTCAAACGAACGCGTTTTTCGCTCCAGACGGTGCTGTACATTGTAACGTCACAATACCTCCCTTTACCTACAATTTCACACAGTGAAATTAGAAGGAAAGATCACCAAGAATCCACTCCACATAAACAAATCGTCAATCATACATAGTTAATGAAAAACAGAATTAATAAAATTTAGTGTAGCAATTTGAGCAATGTCGAGGTCAGAAGTTGCAGGGCGTATGCGTTCTATGTTTCAATTTACGTATGCAAATGTGACACAGACAATTAACCCATTATCATAACATAAAACAACAAATAAAAACGGTATTTTAGTCTACGAAGTTTAGATAACAGTACTTTTTTCAGTTCCTTCTCAAATGTTTCTAATTGCACATAAAAAATTAATAAAGAATCAAAATCGCTATTGAACCATATTGGTCAGCACTTCGCTTATTATTTCACTCAGCACTTTTTGGTCGTTTTATAACCGCTTGATGAAGCACACGAACAATGGATCCCAGAGTCAGCAGTTAACGCATTATGATTCTAACGTGAAGCAGCACTAGTATGTTGCTTCCTGCAGCCCGTCAGCCATACCAGGTACTTTAAGATCGTCCGCACGCCTCTCGTCCGTCGCGTCTTGTGTGAACGGGTCGATTGGCAATCGTCGCGGGCGCGATTTTCTTTCACTCAGCTTTCTTCCAATAATTACCCTCTAATGGACAGTTCTAATGATTAGGGGGCGCTGTGATGTTTTACTGGTATCGGCGCTAGAAAAGGAAGACCTAAAGAGCGGAATTTTCATCATCGGTTGTTCGTTGGTGCTAGAGAACTGCAAAAGACTGATACAAAATTTTTAGCATCATACAGAATGTAACTTACATGGCTTGAGAAAATGGGATGTGCCCGAAACTAGTCGACAATAAAAAATTAACATCAGCAGCTCTATATGAGATATAAGAAATCTTCTTGAATATTTGAGAGCTGCAAGACACGACGTACTGAAAATATTTATATATTAAGTACTTATTTATTGAATAAAAGTTCATTACAGTGATTGCATGTAGATCTCATAGGCTCTAAAGTGTTCTATGCACTGGAAGTACACAAAAAACAAAAAAAAAAAAAAACAAAAAAAAAAAAAAAGAAAAGAAAAAACAAAAATACAGAAAAAATTAATTACCTCCATGGCTTACGATCCGCTTCTCACGCTCCAACTTTCCCGTACACTGCAGGTCGCGAGAGACGAGCGTCGCTCGCAACGACTTCGAGACGATTACGAGACGCGTGCAAATCACCCCATTTACTTACGTGGGCAGTCGCATGGGAACGGATTCGCGACGAGGATGAGTCGCAGCCATGACGAGTGCGAATCGACCCGTGTGTGGACGGCCTAAGTGAACAACTATGCCAATGAGTGACTTTTCCCGTAATAAAATATTTTTCTCACTGAAGGGCCTACAAAATTAACAATCTCTCCTGACATAAAAGCTGGAAGATTTTTACCGGAAAGGACGATCTGTAGAGTCACTGTGCTGAGATTGAGACACGTAATTGCTGCTTTTACTTTCCTGCAGTCATTGGTGTTAGCAATAATTAATAATACCAATTTACTACACTGCACGAATTAGAAAATGGTGTCTTCGCTCATCGAAACTTAACCCTTTCAAAATAACTGACACATTGTCAATTTAAAATCGCTGTATTTACATAAGTACATACCAAAAAAATTAATCATTTGCCCACAAAAGCAATAAAATTCTCTTTTTATACGGAGCCCCACCTCCGCGCACCAAAAATTAATTCTTCAAAACATATGACTATTCGTGCGCTATCTCGCCCATGAAGAATTAATTCTCAGGAGTAATTGTTCTCTGAACTACTTAAAAGTTTCCGCCATCTCCGCGCACCAAGAATTAATCGATCAGATTAATTATCGCAATAAAACACTCCCGACAATTATCAAATTACAATAAAACACAAGTAGTTTGTAAGTTTAGGGACTGATGATCCCACAGTTAAGTGCCTTAAGCTTGACAAACATTTGAACACAAATACAACCCCCAAAGTATTACATTATTTCCACTCATACATGTTGTCAAAGAGACCTTCCTACTACTTGTCGTCTTACTTTTTAACATATAATCTCATCTCAGTATTATTTTTGAGACCTGAGCTTTTTCCAGATGTTGGGTTCTAATGTTTGTTAAGCTTATGGGACTTAACTACGGGGTCATCAGTCCCTAAACTTACAAACTACTTATCAACTACCTTATACTAAGGACGGCACAAATATCCATGTCCGAGGGGGGATTCGGACCCCCGACCGTAGTGGCCGTGCAGACCGTGACTGGAGCGCCTCAGTCCCCTTGGCCACCGCGGCCGGCAGATGTTGGGTAAGCCAGATGAGATGAATTTAGGTGCTCACATTTAGTAACTACAAATGGCCCATGGTACAATTTGAACAGTTTTTTTATTTCATGGTTCAGATCATTCGACTTCCCTTTCTTTCGTATTAATACCATGTCACCTTGATTGTAATGTACTACTTTGTACCGTCATCATGTCGCCTCTGGCTCTCTTTTGCCCTTTTCTCCATGGTTTCCTTCACCTTCTCCTCTACTTCTTGTGCCAAGCTTTGTCCACCTAGTGCGAAGTTTCCCAATTATGCCAAAAGATTTGCCGGTTTTTTCTCACAACATAACTTCAATCGGCGTGAAACCTGTGGCACAACTTTTTACAGAGTTCATTACGTCTTCGAACGCTGGTATATATTCGGCCCACTTAACTGCTAGTCTGCCGAGTTATCTGATCTAACGTTCCGCTGGGTCTGCCGCAGGATGTCCTACCGATATTCGTACATGTTTGATAGCTGTATTGGTCATGAAATTCTCCCAAAGTTTCGACACAAATTGTGGCCCATTGTCGGACAAAATGGCTTTAGGTTTTCCTAGCTTTGCAGAGAAATCTTTTTCCAGTTTACTTTTTATTACAGTGCTTGTTGCCTTCTTCATAGCATACAGTTTGACGTTCTTTGAAGACACGTCAACTGCAAATAACACATATTTAGCCCCGCCACGACCCATCGGCAGAGGCCCGAATATATCAATTGCTAGGAGATCCAGCACTTTATCTGGAATGATGCTCTGCATCGCTCCTTGATTTGTTACAGTGACATATTTTACGCGTTGACATAGATCAGTGGTCCTGAACTGCGCCCTAACTTTTCTCGACTTGTTGTTAAAGAGCACATAGTCCTCAAGTACCTCCAAGCATTTCTGCAGCTCATAGTGTCCATGACTTAAATATATACACTGTATTAGCTCTTCGACCTGATCTTCTGGAAAAAAGTTTCCATTCTTCCTTGCTCTCGTCTCTTCTTCGGTATAGCACCCCTTTGTTAATTTTATAGAAGCACTGAAGCTTCTCGTTACCTTCCGTTCCGAACAGTGACTTTACTGGAATGAAATTTTCACTCTGCAGCGGAGTGTGCGCTGATGTGAAACTTCCTGGCAGATTAAAATTTTGCGCCGGAACCGGGACTCGAACCTGGGACCTTTGCCTTTCGCGGGCAAGCGCTCTACCGACTGAGCTATCCCGACACGAATCTCAATGCCGCGTCACATCTTTACTTCCGCCAGTACCTCGCCTCCTACTTTCCAAACAAACAGCAGGAGAGCTTCTGTGGAGTTTGGAAAGTAGGAGGCGAGGTACTCGCGGAAGTAAAGTTGTGACGCGGCATCGTGATTCGTGTCGGGATAGCTCTGTCGGTAGAGCGCTTGCCCGCGAAAGGCAAAGGTCCTAGTTTCGAGTCCCGGTTCCCGACACAATTTTAATCTGCCAGGAAGTTTCAGTGACTTCACTAGTTTGAGCGCTGGGTCCGCATTCTGCATTTTCCGCATATCCTTGCAGATACATTTAATTTCTTTCTCGCCTTTGACGCCCTCCATAAACATTACTGAATACTCCTGTGTCCCGTCCTCTCTCATTCCATCATCTCCTCCATCTACTGGAAGCCTCGACAAAGCGTCAGCTATTTCATTGTCGGTGCCTGGACTACTCCAAGGAATACTGAAATTGTTGGAGAAACATCGACTATCGTGTCATTAAGCAGCTTGCATTCCTGCAGGAAGCTAAACGCTTTATGATCAGTTAACACGACAGTTTCATGTCACTCCAGATAAATACGGTATTTCTTAAATCCACAGACGATACTCAGAAATTCTTTATCTGTGATAGATAACAAGCGGCTGGCAAACGAAATCGTTCTGTGACCCCACTGACTTCTACCTCTGTAACAATGCCTCTCCCACACCGTAGTTCAAACTGAATGGTAACATCATGTCTGGATACTGCAAAATATTACTGTTGCACAAACAATCTTTTATCGCCTTGAAGTCATCATCGTACTATTTGGTCCATAACCAAGTCACATTCTTCTTCAGTAATCTAGACAAATTTTGCGAGTTCAAACAGTCATTACCGTACTCGAAAATTTTCTTTAGTACGAGCATATTCCATTGAACGATTGTAATTGCTTGCGGTTTCTAGGAATGGCACATTTCGAGATTTCTGCCAGATTGTCGACTCAGGGAAAATTTCTTCCGCTGACAGTCGATGACCAAGAAAATCTCGTTCAGCTTTAACAAACTCGCATTTCTTGCGTTTTAACGTCACTCCTTTTCTTTGCAAAGCTGTGAGAACGTCTTCTAGTCTACCGTAATGTTACTGCCAAGTCGATATTGCTACTAAAATGTTGTCTACGTACACTGTGATCTGACTTATTAATGCTTGCCCCAGGACAAGATTCATGGCCCGAACAAACACCGCTACACAAGTGCACAGAGCATATGGCGCCACCTTATATTGATACGAGCAACCCTCAAACAAAAACGCGGTGTACTTACGGCACTCCTTCGCCAGTCCCACGTGCCAAGTCCAGCTTAGATCCATACTAGTCATTAGCCTCACATTTCTAAAGTTCTGAATCAGCTCATCCATATTACCAGGATGATCTGTTTCCTTCGCGATAATCTTGTTAATTCTCCTAGCATTTAGTAAAATCCTGACTGTATTGTCACTCTTTTTGGCCACGACAATTGGATTGCAGTATTCACTTCGCCTAAGCTCCATTACTCCCCAGTCCAATTGCCTTTGCAGTTTCGCCTTTACAGCTTCACATTTGGCCATAGGAATTGGGTATGGGCATACCTTAATCGGATCATGTACCTTTACCTGCATGTGCTATACAAAGTCTAAAATTTTCCCAGGTCTGTCCGAGAATACATCCTGGTATTCACACATTAAATCAAACAACTCTACCTTATTTTCCTCATTTTCATCTACCTTCTTCCTTATAGTATAAATTTTAGATCCGTTATTTCATTATCCATGTTTACACTGGCAACTGTTCTTTCTTTCGCTAGGTGACCATTAAATAAAGCGCGTTTTCTGTATGCCCCATTGTTTAACTAAAGATATTTGTCACTGTAATTCAGATTTCCTGCGTACTTCGTCAGGAAGTCTGAACCCACTAGAATGTTAGTCCACATGTTATCAACAATAAAAAAACTGTGTGCATTCATTATGCTGTCAGCGCCTAATTAAAAAATTACTTCGTTTTTTATAGGTTTACTATGACTTCCAGTTACTGTTTCTATCTTAACACTACTAACTGGAAATACGATAGTATCATCATTTACCGCGTGTTCAAAAAAAGATGGAGAAACACACCATAGATCGCTCAAAAATGTTCAAATGTTTGTTAAGCTTAAGGGACTTAACTACGGGGTCATCAGTCCCTAAACTTACAAACTACTTGTCATATACCTACAACTAAGGACGGCACAAATATCCATGCCCGAGGGGGGATTCGAACCCCCGACCGTACATAGATCGCTCCCAGAATCAACAAGACAGTCCTCATTTGTACCATTAATTTCCACTTTAATTAACGGTTGCACTTTCTCGACTGACTTCTTCCTAAGCTCAGTCTCTGCCAATGATTCTTTCTGTTTCTGTAAAGCTATTTACGCACAATGTTAAAAAAAATGTTCAAATGTTTTTAAATCTATCGGCTCAAACTACGTGGTCATGAGTCTGTAGCTTACAAACTACTTAAACTAAGTTAAACTAACCTAAGGACACAGGGCCGGCGCAAGCCCAAGTGCCGCCCCGTGCGAGCTATTAAATTGCCGTCGCCCCCCCCCCCCCCAACCTCACGATTTTTTGTTTTTCAAAACGTTTGTGGAATTTCATTTTAAAAAATCTATAGGAAATGTCAGCAATAAATCGCAATTTTTGTTTTTATTTTTCAGATCTAACTAGGTTTCGGTCGCTGACTGGCCAGTCTCAAAATATTTTAATATTTGCTTACTTGTAAACCGCCAAGTTGACAGTTACGTTCAGCATGGCCATGACGGTATAGATGTAAACATAAAGCACTGAGAATAGCCACACTGTACCCGAAATATATGTAGATCTGGAAAGTAAAAACAAAAAATGCGACTTATTTGTGACATTCTCTACAGATTTGTACAAAACAGTCGCTGGGCACCAACTCAAAAATAGAGTTAAACCTGATTGAAGAAATATAGCTAATTTTAACAAGCCTTGAGAATTTACGAAAATGTTCAAATGTGTGTGACATCTTGTGGGACTTAACTGCTTAGGTCATCAGTCCCTAAGCTCTCTCACACACACTCTACTCAACCTAAATTATCCTAACGCCAAAAAAAAAAAAAAAAAAAAAAAAAAAACACCCATACCTGAGGGAGGGATCCTCCACCGGGGCCAGCCGGACAGTCCATGACTGCAGCGCCTTAGACAGCTCGGTTAAACCCGCGCAACATGAACTTACAAAATTAACGTAAATAAATATTTTTCAGTTGTTGTGAACAGACAATGTATTCAACGGAAAACAGTATACAGTAAATAAATGTTGGCAAAGTGATAGTGTGCGAGTAGTATTGTCAAACAAAAGTACCGGTCAGAGAGTAATTGTTGTTCATGCAGGCGCAGAGAGGTGTTTAATGGCTCAAAAACCAAGCCGCGGTAGAGTAGCAGAGCGGTCTAAAGCACCTCGCTGCGGAGCGCGGTTGCTCGCCGTGGAGGTTCGAGTCCTTCCTGGGGCATGGGTGTGTGTGTTGTCCTTAGGTTAGTTTACCTAGGTTTAAGTAGTTTGTAAGCTACGGACTGATGACCACGCAGTTTGGTCCGATAGAATTACAAACATTTGAACATTCGTAACAGACTGGGAACGATCTATAAGAATACAGGCTGTTTCCCCTTCTGTATTCCTACGGCGTAAACACGACGGTGCTGCCCCAGTGGCGAGGAAGAAATTAGCCCTCCTCCCTCCCCTTATTCAACAGGGGCGGCCGGCAGGTAGTCGAAGTGCCTTGCCACAGTTTCCGAAGCCGCTCCTTCCGAGGTTTGCTTTCGAATCCCCTCTTGTGCATGAATGTTGAGTTTGTCCTACAAAAATAAAAAAAGGCGGGGCTGCAGATTTGCCGCCCCTCGGAAAGTGCCGCCCCGTGCGGCCGCACGTTTCGCACGTGCTTTGCGCCGGCCCTGTAAGGACAACACACACACACACACACCCGCGCCCCAGGGATGACTCGAACCTCCGACGGCGAGCATCCGCGCGCTCCGCAGCGAGGCGCCTTAGACCGCTCGGCTACTCCACCGCGGCACGCACAATGTACCAATTACAGTTTCACTTGGTGATTCCAGCGCTAAATCATCTTTAAAAATTTCGTTAAATACCTTGCGAACTCAGGCTGACTCTCAAATCAAATGTTCATATGTTTTTATAGCTTATGGGACTTAACTTACAAACTACTTATGGACTAGCTAACACTAAGGACGGCCAAATATCCATGCTTGAGGGGGGATTCGAACCCCCGACAGTAGTGGCCGTGCAGACCGTGACTGACGCGCCGCGGTCCCCTCGGCCACGGCGGCCGGCGCTGACTTTCCCTTAACACTAGCAAGGTCGAACTTTTCACTTGCCCGTTCCTGTGGAAACAATTGCATCATAAATTTCACTTTCGAGATGTAATCACTAGACATAAACTCACTTTCCTCTTTGCTGATCCAGTCTGTATTTATATCGCCAACGGCAACTTGCTGTTCGTCATCAATAATGATGAATTCCCTTATCTTGCTACATTTATCAGTAACATCTACTGATTTGCACTAGAGTGCCAGCCGTTGCGTCCGCCGTAAAGTTACCTCCAGAATATATACTCTCCGTGCACACATCGTACTGTTTACGCACGTCAGCTGCGTCAGGTTCCATTACCTGAACGCCAGCCACCCTAACATCAACGCATTCGGAATCAAATTTTGCCGTGACCTTTTCACCTTTCTGGCTGCCCTCATCGAGTACCACCAAACCTATGCTTTCGTACACACAAGAATTCTTACTACTTCTTATAACTGAGTCCTTTCCTGAAGTTTCGAGTATTCTCCTACATTGTTTTTCCTTTAATAAATCATGCTGCCGCCACCCATTCCATAGTTCTTCTCTCCCTAAAATTGCCCCATCATTGAACACACCTAAATCTCCCTTACTTTCATTATCACTAAAATCGTGGTTCATGTTCTTTACCTTATTCTAGGACCTGTTTCGTTTCCTTCGTGGGCCCCATCACGGACCACGGTTGGGAACGTATTTAGTTTCCCTGCCGCTGGTTGTTAGTCTTATCATTATTCTGCCCGCTGTTATTCCCTGGGTTGCGCCATTTTTTCTGCCCTTTCTCGGTTTTTTTTTATTTTTTATTTTTAGTTTTTTTTTTATGTTTGTAAATCTATCTGACCAAACTGCGTGGTAATCAGTTCGTAGCTTACAATCTACTTAAACCTAGGTAAACTAACCTAAGGACAATACACACACCCATGCCCCAGGGAGGACTCGAACCTTCACGGCGAGCAACCGCGCGCTCCGCAGCGAGATTTCTCGTTATTCTGACAGTTGTCGCCAGATTATTTCCTCCTCTATTACGACGCTGCATTGCAAAGTCCATACGTTCCACGTAATCGGGAAAACTCTCGACATAGTCTGTAGGATTGCGTCCCAGATCCCATTGTAACCAGTCTGGCATACGTCTTATTAACTCAGAGATCACAACACTCGCAGAACTCTCGCAGTTTTCCTCAGTCCTTACGGTAATAATTTCCGTTTAAGAATTCTTTTTGTAGACGTGTCTGTTTCTTTTGACTCCAGAATTCAATACAAGTGCCTCAAACGTGGCAAAAGCTTTAACATCAGCAGCGTGCTGATTTGCCCACTTCTGTGTATTTCCGTCAACCTGCCACTTCACAAATTTAACTTTTGCCTCATGAGACATGTCTGCAACGAAATAATTTTTACATGTGGCCAAGAAATCTACAATGTGATATTTTTCACTTCCATTAATACTTTTGATGTTAGGGCTTGCAATTAGCTGTGAAGTCTCTACCGGATTCGTAATGATATTATCAAAAGAATTTTTAATGTCCTCCACTTCTTTGCTAACACTTTTTACCTCAGACCTTACTATTTTTAATTCTTCAGCCTGGCAGAGGGCTAAGTTATTGATACTCTTTTTTACTGTCACTAGCTTCGATACTGTCTCTTTCATCTCCATCTTGCACACCGACTACGTAGCATCAATCCTCCCACCCAAATCACTCTCAACTTCAGCAATCCTATCTGTTAATTTCTGATCAGTTTCCTTAACTTGGATTTCGAATGCATTTATCCTATCACTGAAATTCTCGTTTTGAGATACAATTTTTTCTTTAATCTCTTTAGTTTCACCCATCGAAACACTTTTTTGAATTTTATTTTCATTATTCAATTCATCAATTTTATTATGCATATTAATAACTTTATTACTTATTTGACTACTCATTTCTCCAATTTTACTATGCATTTCACTACTGATTTGACTACTTATTTCTCTAATTTGACTCTCTAATTCACTTTTCAAACTATTATTCATTTCTAATATAGTAAGGACATTTTACAACTCACCGCAAAGACGTGGCGACGAGCTGCGACAGGCACATACAAAAGACACACTTATACAACACTTTCAGCTATCAACCATGGCCTCTTCAGAAAATAGAACACTCACGCAATCACACAGGCACACAGCACAGTCATACAACCATTACCTCCGGCTGCAGCGCTTGTGATTGCGTGAGTGTTTTATTTTCTGAAGAAGGCCATGGCCGATAGCTGAAAGTGTTGTATGTGTGTGTCTTTTGTATGTGCCTGTCGCAGCTCGTCGCCACGTCTTTTCGGCGAGTTGTAAACTGTCCTTACTATATTATTAATTCCAACCTGGACTTTCCATTATTATATGATTCATTTCTCTATTTTGACTATTCATTTCTATAATTTTACTACAGCATTCAAAATATTATTCATTTCTCTATTTTGTCTATTATGTCTTTTATCATTTTTTGTAACAGATTCGTCGGTGGTAGACTGATCTCCAATTGAATTACTTTCCTCCCCCTCTGACTTTGTAGGACTACCTGCATTGCTACCTGTGCACTCTGACCCACACTCCTGGGCGATATATTAATTTGGTCAGCCATGACTAACACAATGGAGAAAACGGCGCAAAAAATTTGCAAATGCTGCCCCACTTAACTTTACTCCATCCTGCTTGCTGCCGTTGGTGTGAAGTGGTGAAGGCCTACGCGTTGGCTGGCGTGTGTGTTTGTACAGCTTATTGGACTTAACTACGGGGTCATCAGTCCCTAAACTTACAAACTACTTATGAACTAAGTAAGACTAAGGACGGCACAAATATTCATGCCCGAGGGGGGATTCGAACCCCCGACCGTAGTGGCCGTGCAGACCGTGACTGGAGCGCCTCAGTCCCCTCGGCCACCGCGGCTGGCGTGAAGTCGTTGCTGGCTGCTACTACTGACACGCTGCTTGGCGCCGACTTTTGAAAATCAGTGTGGGTGCTCTACATCACGGTTCACAAATGTTCGAAACCAACCCTCCTGAAAATCATGTTCATGCATTTTTGATTGAGCAATATTTGATAAAAGTAAATAGGCAGTTGTCTGGACTTTTAAAGATAGAAGGAAGAAAAGGAAAGAATGACTGCATTAAGACACTACAATAAAGCGATCTAATTGACCGAAGCGGATATTTCGATATAAGTAACACACCAAAACTTCTACACGACCAATAAAATAATTTTTCACTGTATACTAATCTAACACTTTTTGTGCGAAGCTATTCTGTCTGACAAAAGCGTTTGGTAGAACATCGTCACCAAGATTTAAAGAAATCTTTGGAATATTTTGAGATTTTTAAGTCCGACGTCAAATTTGTTTGGTCAGTTCCAAGCAAGAGCTGTATATTTCGTCGAAACTTTCATCACTTCGAGATAACTTCGTGACATCTCTGACAGTATTAATATAGTCCAAGGTTTTTTTAAGCCTGAGAGAAAAGCATTACAAATTTCAACTGAATCTATAATTTTAATAACAAGAGAAGTGACAAAGATAAATGAAAAACGATTAGCTTTAGCATCAGCATCAGATTCTTCAAGCTAAAATCCGGAAAGAACACAATTGAAAGAAATACGTACACATGAAAGGTCAAAAGGACCGACGTGCTTCAGGATGAATAAAGCTAGCATAGTGGGTAAAACACGGACACTCATTAGTACTCGCTTGGGGACCCGCGTACAAAACTGATCATTTCTTTCACGTATGAAATATCGTCTCTTCGCTATGGTCACGTTTTGCATTGCCTCTTGAGTCATCAGGTAAGTTTTGATTTTTCCATATTTTTAAAAAAATTTATACAATTTTATTTTCCACCTCAATTTTATGTGGGTGCTCAGCACCCCCAAAAATATCTTGGGGGGGTGCACGAGCCCCGGAGCACCCACGGAGTCGGTGCCCCTGCTTGGCGCTGTAGCTGCGTATTGTCACAGAGTAATATATATTTGTCTGTGGGTATTATGCGACGGCGGCGGCATGGCTCCCACAAGGGTGGGGTTGGGTGGATCCATGGGTCCAGGACCCGTTACTGAAGGGACCCGAGCACAGCCCTAAATTATTCAATTTTTGGTTACTGAAATTAACCCTCCTCTATAAACGTTGCTGGTGACCAAACAAATATAAACATTAAGGTCGTATCCGACCCCCTTGCCTCATAATTGCATTTTCTGAGTACGGGAATCAATAATGCACATAGTATAATATAGTTTATTTAACATTTAATTACATATATTCAAAGTAATGAATAACTAAGGCACCTGAAAGAAATGTTTCAGTCTTTTCGAATATAGTAAGACATTATAAAAAATGTCAGACATTATAAAAAAAGAAAAAAAAGAAGAAACACAAATGAAATAAAATAACTTAAAAACAATTATTTCAGTATTATATTCTAGCCATTTCTAAACATATACTTAGATTAGAGACTAAAGAAAACTCATATCACGTAAACTTTGTGACTTAGGAACGTATATCACATAAAATTCATGAATTGAGAAACTTATTCATCACAGATCTGGAACTTACATATCAAATATTCGTACCTTATATATAACAAATCAGGCAATTATATATCTCATATCAGGACTTTATATCACATATCAGGAAATTATATATCACATGTCAAGAACTTATTATCGCTAATCAGGAACTTATAAGTCACATATCTGTATCACTAACATCAGATTCACCTGAACAGTTTGGGCAGCTTATTATTTTATGCTCTCCACATACACAATCATTACACGTATTGCAGAAGAAATTGCCCTTCCCTTTTGAAGAGTCACAGAACTGGCATCTTTTCCTCTTTTGTTGTTGTACGTTTGTTTTTCCCAACACATTTTCTTCTTTACCTAACAACTTTCCAATAGTGAGGCGAAGATCTTTAGGAATGTATTTATTCTGCCATCGTTTTCCCATATGTGTTTTTGTTAGACCTTCGGCCAGTTTTTCCAGAAAATTGTTTCGTGCGTCTTTAGGGAAAGATTCGTCAGCACGGTTCAATTTGAAAAGTACATAAGTATTTACTGCAGCAAATCTAGGACTCCATAAAAATACTTCAGAGGCCATCGCCTGGTTTTTCTTTTTGTTGCTTTATCGTGGTAAAGCTTGTCTAACACATCTACTCCACCCTTTATCAGGTTATAAAATTCGACAATCTCGAGCTTTTTTGTTTGCTCATTTATTTCCCCTGTGAAATGCATTGAGGAGATCAATATTATACATAATAATCAATATAAGACTGGAACACAATAATAAACACTACGTCACATCCGACCCAGCGAGGAGGGACAATGCTATAAACAATGGATCGAATTCGACCCTGGATCGTGGAATCTATCGTTGTACAGCAAACAAACAAATGTGGCGGTCACCTAAGTCTGATGTTGGCTGGACGGAGCGTGTGTAATGACTGCCTGGGAGGGTACCTGGGGCACAGACAAATATATACAGACGGGAAACCTCCGTAAGGGCCTGGTCCCATGCTCAGGGGTGCGGGACGGGGGTGCTGAAGCAGTTCCGTAAGATGTCCCATTATGGCTCTGCGGCACAGACGAATATATACAGACGGGAAACCTCCGTAAGGGCCCGGTCCTACGCTCCGGGGTGCGGGTAGGGAGGGTTTCCAGCAGTTCCGTAAGATGTCCCATGATGGCGCTGCGGTCAGAAGCAGCTCTTTAAACTGGCCAGAGCAGGCGGCAGGTAGCGGCTGTCCCCATCACCACCTCCCCTCAAACGCCGGCACGCCGGACACAGCCGTGGCCTCGTGGCAGGCGGCACGAGCTCTCCCCTCAGCCTCCCCTCCATGCTACCCTCTGACGTGCGAGAGGCACCCTAAGCCAGCGATCCGTCTTGACACCTGCTAGCATCTTACAGAACTACGAGGGGAGCGTAGGACAGTGGTTTAGGGTGGGCTCCTTCTCTGTATATGTTACTCTGTGTCTGCAGTCAGCAGCAGCCCTTTAAACTGGCCAAAGCAGAGCAACTGCCCCCACCACCACCTCCTCTCAAACGCCAGCCAGCTGGACACAGCCGTGGCCTCGTGGCAGGCGGCACAAACTCTCCCCTCAGCCTCCCCTCCACGCTACCCTCTGACGTGCGAGAGCCATCCTCAGAAGTGCCTCTAGTGTGGTCTACCGGTAGTAAGCGGGGGAGCCGCCTGACACCTGCTAGCATCTTACGAAACTACGAGGTGAGCGTAGGACAGTGGTTTGGGGGGGGGGGGGGGGGCTGCTTCTCTGTATATGTTATTCTGTGCCTGGGGCCACATAGCCCTGGTGGAGGGGGGGGAGAGACATGCGCGCTCTTCGCATCCGACCCGAACGTTTACATATGAGGGTTAAAAACAAACTAGAAAAAAACATGTTGAATATTTTTCATCCAACGCAATTTTAGAAGATTATACAGCCAATTGTAGTAGATATTTACGATAAACTGCTTATCTTAAACGATTACTTCGACTGATGCTCTTAGTTATTGCCATTGGTTGGTATTGTATGTGTGTATTAAATAAGGTGACCAAACATACCGTTTTTCTCTGGACAGTCACGATTTTTGTGTGCCTGTTCCGAATTTTTTCAAAGGTAATTCGGTACACCTATTTGTTCCGAATTTAACAATTATGTTCCAATTTAGAAATTTATCTCACCTGTATCGGTCTATTTTATTATTAGTTTTAATTATGATGGGAAACTGTTTGACAAAAGGTTTGTTACAATTAAGGTACTTATCACACAAACTGTCGCACTAGCATTCGCGCACTAACCATACCAGTGAAAATCAGTGAATGGACTGCTAACACCACTTTTTCCAGGTCAAAGATGGATTGATATTATTTCTCATTTCAGACAGAATCATGTGCCATTCTCTAAACAAGTGCAGTTTCTCTTCTGCCTTTCCCGAAATAATGCTGTTACTGAAACGGTATTTACCTCACTTGAATAATATATGGACAAGTGACAAAACACAACTTGTCGCAGAAACTGTGAAATCAATATTAGTAAATAATTATGATACTTGTGTAGAATTTTTTCACATGCTGTTGAAAAATAGAGACTTGCTGAAGAAAATTTAATGCACTGTTAAATACAGTTGTTCTGATCGCATTCTTCATCATATAAAGAACTAATAAAGTGCAAATTAATGTACTTTTTGTAACTTAAAATGATATTTTGTAATTATTACTTTCACTAAAATCTTCTTCTTACATACAAATTACAAAATTTGTAATGTATCCGGAATTTGGATGTAAAAATGTCCCTAATTTGAATCTAGAAAATATGGTCACCTTACTATGGTATGCAATGTTTTCTCCTTGTGGAGTACACTTACTCAACAGAAACGTTGCTTTTGCTGCTGAATATTTGTGTTTCTTTTTTAGAAATGTTGAGACTTTTTATTCTTTATTCTCTATTGGGCTGGTCATTGGAAATTGTTGAAACAACTTGTCCCTTTGTCTAAGTCTTGTTGCAATCAAAGGCTACAAACACTCTCCAAATTTTGAAGCAACATCCTTCGATCTTCAAAGTTTTAGACGGGTTCCTGCTGTATTAACTCCATCAGCAAAAAATATTGATTTGGATCTCAAGAAGTACTTGACAGCTTTCAAAGGCCTCTTGATGTCATTTGGAGCAATATCGTGACCTCTATTGATCACAAAAATTTCGTTATACAGAACAAAGGGATTTCCCTCGACGTAGCCGGTGATTAACTTAAAGGCATTGTGGTATCATTTTGAATGAAGAAAAAAAGTAGTTGCTGAGACAGTTGGCATTTCATCAGAAATTATCAGTAGGAAACCTGATGCAAACGAAAGAACAGCTGTTCAACTTCAGCTGTAAGCATGAAATTAATTCAGATCTTTTTTGTCTTTCTTGTTTTTAATTTTATAATGCAAGATTTGACAACAATATTTGCGAGCTATGAACAATTTTTTCGTCTATTTTCACCAGTTTTTGGCTTTTGTGGACCTAGAAAGTAATGAACTGAAAGTTAAAATCACCAATCCCATCCCAAAGTATCCTTCAGATTTAGCAGATACTGACAGCTTCTTTGAAATTCTACCCATGTAGACAGTCTTCAGTAGGCCTGCAGTCTGTAAACCAAAAAGGATCCAATGAAGGTTCTCATCACGTTTATGAGAAAAGCTTCAAGAAATTTTTTTCTGGTCCTGAGTAGAACAATTAGACATTTTTGTACGATTCAGGGACGGATTAAGGCAGTCGCAAGTACCATGGCCGCCGGGGACCCCGAACTAGTGGGGGCCCCGTCATTATCGCCTTCGAAATTTGTCACTATTTAACGGAAAGTCTTAACATGATACATTCACACTAATCCCGCCATCGAGAGCATTTTTATTCATGTCTCTATTTTTCCTTGAACGGGACTGTAGTGTTGAATACTACGGCAGTCTTACTTCACGTGAACCAGCGACAATACACATTTCTATTTGTCGCCCAGTCGGCCGTCGATTTGTGTCGAAAAACCAGAAATTATTTATGTCGCCGACAGGTGCAGTTGGCCTCTTTGCGTGCCACGCGGCGCTTTAGGCCCACAACAGTAGGTAGTGTCTGCAGAGGCTGCCCTCAGCCGGTGCAACATCTTCAGCTCCCTCCGTTTCCATACGAATAATTTGTAAGTAAACTTTTGTTGATAGATGAAAAAGTCTGCATATTCATATTTGCCGAGAAATTATCATCAGCTTATAGATACCGGATATTGCAATTTGAATTTCTATTTCGTCAGCCAGAGGGGACTCCAGAAATGTGCGAAAAATATTATACCAGATGTTAGGAAGGCCTTTCTTAAATATTTGGAAAAATATTTACCAGTTTACTATAATGCCAAAAATAAGATAAATATGGAATAGTTTGACTGTCACTGTAATATTAAAAACACCTAATAATTGTTGCATTCCTATTTCTCCAGTTTTATGTTGTGTTAATTTTAGGTACAAGTTCGTTGTTTTTTAGCTCATACTGGTAAATTTTGTTGAATATTTTCCTTGTGTTAGCGTAAATTTCCCGCATTTTGTGCATATTTGATTGAACACATACATTTCACGTGGCAAAGCCAATTGGTCAACTTTCCGGGCGGTTGTACTGTCGTGATTAAATGCAGAACAAAGATAAACCGAGGTGATACGAAATTAATCTACCAGGTATTCTGAAAAGTACAGCTTAACACGTTATACGCCATTTAAAAATCATTTTACACTGGAAGGATCGAGAGGCCGAATTGGTCCCCTTACCAATTTTTCCCATGCATCCTGAATCAAGATTAAACCCTTAAATGAAATGAGTTGACTTAGTGATTTTTTCATCTTTTATATAAAGTATTGTGCATTTTTCTTTTAGAGTGAACTACTTTAGATAGATTCCTAAATATGAAGATTACAGCCTAGAAGGATCGCAGGGCCAATTTGGCCACTCATAGCGTTTCTCTGTATTTTCGGCATGTTTCCTTGTAATACTGTGTATGAAATAAAACCAACTGTTGTCTCCTTGTTGTTTCAATATGTGACAACAATGCCATACATTCCAGCACTGATTGCCAGGGCTGGATTAAGGAAGGGGGGCTAAGGGGGCTGTAGCCCGGGCCTCCAGGTAGACGGTGCCTCCACTCCAGTAGAGATGGGAAAACTGAAACATCTGACGGTTTCGAAACGAATGAAACCGTAACATTTGTGGTTTCGAAACCATGAAACCACGAAGCAAAGTATGTTTTGTCATGAAATCTTCGTTCTAGGAGGGCAATATTTTTCACTATGTGGACACGGGTACATACAAGAACCTGTCAACCGTAGAGTATATATTTATTTCTTGGTCTGTACGGAACATGTTGATAAAGATTTTCTCCCGTATTGTTGATGTTGCCAACATAGTCACACGAGGCTGCCGATATGGCAGGTAAAAGTTTACCCCGTTAGGAACTCACAAACTGCAATACGGTACGCATATTACAGTGATGGATCATAAATGCTACTTTCTATACATACTAAATAAATTATAGGGAATAAAGGGCACACAAGTAATGCTATGGAATTACAAAAATAATAAAGTAAGAGGAAAGTTCACCACTTGTACGTCTTGACCGTTACACCACCGCCGCAATTCTTTTAACATGAGTGTCGAAAAATTATAACGACAGTAGGTAACTTCGTTTTCGCTCATCAGAAACCAACTCTTTAACACGAGATTAAATATGCGATCTACCCTTGTTAGTATAAAAAAATGTCATTTCAGGCTTCATGTTGTATCTTATTTTAAAGAATGTAGTTTCACTCGAGTGTCTTTAATATGATAGATAAACCTAGAATTTAACTGGTTTTTCAATACAAATAGTGAACGTAGTTTTATTGTTATTTTACATTTATAAAGCAGACATTATGTCATTTCGGAATACAGCAGTCTCTTGCAAACGAATCTTGATTTCAGTAATCATAAGCTGCAGACTCACGAGTGTCAACTACTGTTTCACAGTCTCTAAATGGTTTATATACCAGTAAGTTATATGTGTATCTATGTGGAGCTTCAGTGAAATGAAACACTACATTTCGATACCATTAATCTGTTCTGCCTTTCTGCATTAGTGGTTTGAAACACCGGTGTTGTGAAACCGACATGAAAATGTGAAACCGACACGAAACCGTGAAACCGACAGGAAGAACCGGTTTCAGTGTATCGACAATCGACCGCGAATGTGATCCGAAACAGAACGGAATGAAACCGCATGGTTTTGAAACCGTGAAAGATGCCGGTTTTGAAACACTGAAACTATTGTGTGTATCGAAACCTGGTTTTGAAACCATGAAACCGTAGCCAACTCTACACTGCCAGGTCTCCGGAAATTTCCGGAGATCTCCGGAATTTTTCATCTTCCAGGAAAAATAGGAAAAAATGTTGAAATCTCCGGATTTTTTAATGTAGGATTTTTTATTTTATTTTAGAAAAAGCAGTTTCTCTAGGTGAAAATTATATTGTTTATTTCACTACTAATGCTTCTCTAGATATAAAATGTAACACATAAAAACGAACTCATCTGGTCTGGAGAAACGTTTCAGTACCGGTATGTTCACTGTATTCTTCCTACGGACGAGCTCTGGAAGATACTGACTGGTTAAATTTTACTTACGGTAGCGGTGTATTTTGCTAATGTTGGCAATGAAACGTTTGCTTTACGAGGATAATTAATTTACTGACCGTCAAGTGTACATGCCTGAACCTGTCAACCATAGAGCAGCAACAGCTTTGATTATTTCATGGATAACACAAAAGGTTGATCTCACTCTACATGATTGGTTTTGCAAAGAGAATTTAGTGATCGTTACGAACCTTACTACACAACGCCGCCGCTGCCGTAAGTAAAATTTTACACTGACTACATTATTTTTCCGACCTGGCTACATAGTTTGGAGACAATGTGTCTGGGTTTTGATTGTGTTTAAATGTGACTGGTATGACCCCGAAGGACAAACAGAACTGTCTCATACTGCTATTAGTTGTATTTTGTAAAAGTACTTCTACATTGTTTTTGAGGGTACAAACTTTCATGTCTTGAGGTGTGGGCAAAATCTTGCTCCACCTACGAATTAATTTCAGCCAATAAAATCGCAAAAATTGTGGTTGGTCTCGGATATGGCATATTTGTATCATCCTATCAGAAGTAACCTTTGAAACCAATGACTGTAATACAATAGATTTTCCTCTGTAGTAAGTCAGTATCTACCAACATGTTTTCGCGGTTTAGACTGTTACACCTAGTGCTGTGAAACCCACTTTCTATCAAGCAATTATTGGTTTCAGTGATTTCAGAAGTAGTAATAATGGATTCGAGTTCAGATTCCGACGCTACAGTGGTGTCAGAAAGAAAAAGTAAAAAAACTAAAATGCACATACAGTACAGTACAAAATATAATGCCGAATGGGAAAAGGATCCAGTGTTTTGTGGGTGGTTACAGAAGAGCAAGAAAGGACCTTATTACGCTTATTGTTGTGCGTGTGATTGTGATTTGAACGTTGACCTCAAGGAACACGCGACCGGTAAAAAACATCAAAGTAAATGTGCTGGAAAAAAAAAAAAAAAAAAAAAAAAAAAAAAAAAAAAAAAAAAAAAAAAAATTAGTGAGATGCCGAGCATTTGTGTTAAAACTTACTGAAACGGTTAAGGCGAGTGAAATACGTTTTGCGAGTTTTGTGGCTGAACATGATATACCTAATCGAGTCATAGAGCATTTACCTAAACTCACTTTAGAAGCTGATGTAGAATATTATTACATGATGCGGCCGTTTTTCACGAATGTCATTGTTTATGACGTCATATCTCCTGACGTATGTGTCGTAGGTGGTTCTTACCCCGACAGCGATTGTTGCCTGATAGTAGGGAACATGCATACCAAATTTGGTTCAAATCGGTCCAGTAGTTTAGGAGAAGATGTCAAGCATACATACAAACATACAGACATATACACATACTGCCTATTTTATATATGTAGAGATTCGAAAGTGCCTCCGGAAATTGTGGACAAATCTTCGGATATTTCCATTACGACCTCTGGATTTTGTTTTCAACATCTGGCAACACTGCTCCACTCTGAGCAAAATGTCAGCTGACTGTCCAGCAAGATTCATACAAAACCAACGGATTGGCGGTCCAGTGTTTGAAATCACCCCCCTTCCCCCCCAGTATTACTGCGCTTAGGGTTGCCAGATTGAACTCGAGACAGGCCCGGAGACCAGACGTGCCCCCCTCCCCCTTGGCCAATGACTCACGCCCCCCCCCCCCCAACTGCGACCAATTCCCCCCCCCCCCCCATCCAGGATTACACGTGAATTCTAAAAGGAGAAAAAAAAAAATGCCTAATGAAAACGGGAATTTTGCGTTAATTCGCTTAGTAGCTTCTCTTTAGCATAAGGCAGAAGCACATTTTTTACTAATGCCTCGCTTTTTGTTCGGCCGCATCTTATTTACGTTGCCACTGAGGAATCTCTAAAAACATAAGGATACAGCTTATTACCACAATATTGAGAATTGTAAGAATGGTGGTGTTTCACACCATGGTAAGTCAAAGTTAATTTCGTTGCAGTGACTTTGTCGTCTTCTGCAGAAAATTGTTTCAGCAAGAATTTAAGAAGCGACTGATTCTTCTTTTGTGTGATGATATTCGCTTTGTGTCTTTCTGATTGTAAATGTTTATTCACAGCTTTCAATCCGAGGTACTTAACAGTACATAAGATATTGCATATTCTGCACTAACACATACACTACTCATCAGTATCGACTTTTTGTAGCCACTCTTTATAATTTTCTTCCTGCAACCATTCTTCACGGAACGAACTTAGATATCGTCTCTTCATTTCACTGTTATTACTCACTAATCTGAGTTAATGTAAGCTTGTCTGTTCACACACGATCCGAGTATTCCAAAATTGCCGGTAAACTGATAACAAAAAATGAACGAACGAACACAAATAATAGACGTCGCCAGTTGACACGTTGCCGCAACAGTGTTTGCTTAACAATGCGCTAGTTGATTACTACCGACGCAGCAATGAAACGTTTTCAGAGGAAGAATAGAAAAGTAGCGTTTTGTTGCAATAAGAAATTAACATTTATATAAAGTCACTAATAATTACTAGAGAGGAGCCGCCCGGGAATGGCCGAGCGCACTGAGGCGTCTTGCCACGGTGCGCGAGGCTGCTCCCGCCAGAGGTTCGAATCCCCCCCCCCACCCCCACCCCCTAGGGCATGGATGTTGTGTTCGTCCTTAGTTTAAGTTACGTTAAGTTCGATGTAGATCGTCGCTTCATGAGCATAGTACTTAAAAAGCGTCGTAAAAAAAAAAAAGTTAAGATGAAGGTTACATTCAAGCCCGGAGATGAGAGTCATTGGCCCGTAGACCCGGAGAATTCATTCCAATTCCCGGGCACTCCGGGCGGCGCCCGAAGATCTGGCAACCCTAACTGCGCTATCACACTGGATGAAAAGTTCTGCTTTCCATTTAATTATATAATGTCCAGTACCAATCTAGCAGAAAAATTAAATCACTGTATAGATGCATAATATAAGGTAGAAGTCATTAAACACAATAATAAGTTACATCTGTCTGTAATCTCCGTGTGTATAGTCGCTTAGAACTTTTTACAAGAGTAACAGCCGGTTTACTTCACAAACAATTATGTCCTGTGAGATACATTCACCCCATGCCCCCTCCCTTTTTTTCTGGTGCTTTCTTCGCTTGTCCATTATTGTAGAGTGAAACTGTTGATTCGTGCGACAGTATTGTTTAGAGCGTGCTAATGTACACTTTGTTTGCAGACCAGCTGTGTTTCGTAAGTGAGTTGATATTGTAATCAATTACTCATATTTCAATGGAATCGTCTCGTGTGAGAAAGTTTGTTAATAGTGAC
This sequence comes from Locusta migratoria, assembly GCA_026315105.1. NCBI lineage: Eukaryota > Metazoa > Arthropoda > Insecta > Orthoptera > Acrididae > Locusta > Locusta migratoria. The sequence continues at coordinate 700,059,926 of CM048745.1, read as the reverse complement.
TGTAAAAGAAAATCACAGAAAGAAGCAGCAGAATTTGTGAATAAATCGCCAAAAGTTACTTCGTACTTTACAAAGAAAGAAGACTCTGTTGGGACTGCTAGTGAAATTTGTAAGGAATCAGACTGTCCCACGCCTGTGTGTACTTCTTCGTGTGACTCCGAGATTGTGGAGCAGCATAGTGTAGCTGAGACGGTGGTGAATATTAGTGTTAAACCAGGCAATCATAACACTGAAACCGGTGGCAATACTGACAATGGAGGTGAATTAGTGAAGCCTCCAGTATTGGAGAAAGATCCGGCGATATGGAAAAAACATTGATAACTTATTCATGCAACAGAGTTTTGCGAAAGTTTAGATTATTTTAGGAACACTTTAGATGACCTAAGTAAATCTGAACGTGTCTACAAATCACAAAAAAGGTACGGTATGCATCCAAAAATATGTTCTTCAAAAAACTGCAAAATGGAGAGAAAAAAGAAAGAAAAAAGGTTATTGTATTCCGAATCTACAGGAAATGTTTTTTTTTTTTTTTTTTTTTTTTTTTTTTTTTTTTGTATTTTCTGTAAATTATTCAGCGACACTATGGGCTCAGAAAAGATGCGTAATCTTTTTTCAACCTGCGGATTTTCTGTCTGGAAGAAGGCGGAAGAGAAAGTTACTTCTCATGAGAATAGTACTTGTTGTTGTTGTGGTCTTCTGTTCGGAGATTGGTTTGATGCAGCTCTCCACAATACCCTATCCTGAGCAAGCCTCTTCATCTCTATATACAAAAGAAAGTGTCCCGATTGACTGACTGACTGATTGACTTGACTGACTCATCGCCCAGCCCAAACCACTGAAGATAGAAACTTGAAATTTGTGGAGGGTCATTTAAGAAGCGATTTTTCGATATTGCATCGGTAAGGGGGTGAAATAGGGGAAGAAACGTTTTTTGAAAAAAACGTAACTATTTAGGCAATTTTAAAGCTAGAACTACAAAATTTCGGATTTTAATCCAGGGTTCGAATTCAAAAGACACGTGTTTCGGCATTTTTTGAAATTCGACAGATAAGGGGGGAAAATAGGTGACGCAAAAAATTGATTTTCAAAAATGTGTTGCTGTTAACTCAAATTTTGAGCTACAACTACGAAACTTCGGGTATGGAATCTTGGTCATGATGAAAAATCCACGATTTTTAGTATTTTTTGAAATTCAACAAGTAAGAGGGTTAAATAGTGATTCAAAAATTCTTTTTGAAAACACGTTGCTATTGATGCAATTTTGAAGCTAGAGCTGCAAAAATTGCTATTTGTATAGTTGGTTAGACGTTAAAAATGCGTGTTTCGGTATTTTTGGAAATTCAACCATAAATGGAGTTAAATTGGGGAGGGGGTGTTTTTCGAAAAATGTTGCTATTTAGGTAATTTTGAAGTTAGAACTACAAATTTTCGGATTTGGATTCGGGGTTCGAATTTAAAAGACACGTGTTTCGGCATTTTTTGAAATTAGACAAATAAGGGGGTAAAATAGGTGACGCAAAAAATTGATTTTCAAAAATATGTTGCTGTTAACTCAAACTTCAAGCTACAACTACGAAACGTAGGATATGGACTGTTGATCAGGATTAAAAAGACACGAGTTTCGGTAGTTTTGGAAATTCAAAAACTAAGGGGGTAAAAGGGGGGATCAAAAATTCTTTTCGAAAACACTTTGTTGTCAAGACAATTTTGAAGCTATAGCTGTAAAAATTGGTATTTGTACTGTTCGTTATGATTTAAAAAATACGTGTTTCGGTATTTTTGGAAATTCAACCATCAAGGGGGTTAAATTGGATAGCGGATGTTTTTCGAATATCTGTTGCTATTCAGGCAATTTTGAAGTTAGAGCTACAAATTTTCGTATTTGGATTCGGGGTTCGAATTTAAAAGACACATGTTTCGGTATTTTTGGAAATTCGACCAATAAGGGGGTAAAATAGAGGACTCAAAAAATTGATTTTCAAAAATATGGTGCTGTTAACTCAAATTTCAAGCTATAACTACGAAACTTTGGATATGGACTCTTGATCAGGATTAAAAATACACGAGTTTCGGTAGTTTTGGAAATTCAAAAACTAAGGGGGGATGAAAAATTCTTTTCGAAAACACTTTGTTGTCAAGACAATTTTGAAGCTACATTTATAGCTGCAAAAATTAGTATTTGTACTGTTCGTTATGATTTTAAAAAATACGTTTCGGTATTTTTGGAAATTCGACCAATAAGAGGGTGAAATACGAGATGCAAAAATTGATTTTTCAAAAATATCGTTCTGTTAACTCAAATTTCAAGCTATAACTACGAAACATAGGATATGGACTCTTCATCAGGATTAAAAAGAAACAGCTGGTGCAGACCAACCAGCCTACGCATGCGAAGCAGCCGGAGTGCAGCTAGTCTCCACATAAGAACAGCAACCTACATTGTCTGAATCTGCTTACTTTATCCATCTCTTGGTCTTCTTCTGCGGTTTTTGCCCCACACACTTCCCTCCAACGCTAAATTTACAATTCCTTGATGTCTAAGAATGTGTCCTACCCATCTATCCCTTCTTTTAGTCAAGGTATGCCAGAAATTTCTTTTCTCCCCAATTCTGTTCAGTACCTCCTCATTAGTTACGCGATCCACCCACCTAATTTTCAGCATTCGTCTGTAGCACCACATTTCAAAAGCCTCAATCGTCTTCCTGTCCACACTGTTTATCGTCCATGTTTCACACCCATACAAGGCAACACTCCGTACAAATGCCTTCAGAGAGGACTTCCTTAGGCTTAAATCAATATTCGATGTTAACAAATTTCTCTTTTTCGAGAATGCTTTCTTACCCATTGCCATTCTGCATTTTATATCCTCTGTACTGCGACCATCATTTGTTATTTTACTGCCCAAGTAGCAAAACTCATCTACCTCCTTTATTGCTTCGTTACCTAATCTAATTTCTTCAGCAAAACCTGATTTTCTTAGACTGCATTCCATTACCCTATTTGCTCTTGTTAATCTTCATCTTATATGCATCTTTCAGCACACCGGCACACTTTCAGCACACCGGCACACTTTCAGCACACAGCACTGTGAATAGTGCTTATCATCGCAAAAATGCAATGACGTGGCTTTTGCGATCGAAGAACGAGGGGCGTATTGATAGTAAACTGCAGCATATGACTAAAATGAGTAAATTATTGGCAAGAAGTGCTTCGCCGCGTGGTAGAAATCGTTAAACATTTGGGAATACAATGACTTCCTTTTAGTGGTGATAACGAAATTTTTGGATCCCCAAATTAATGTTTACTACTTAGGTTCCATTGAACTAATTGCTCATTTTGAACCATTTTTAATGAATCAAGAATCTTTATTGGCCATTGATCGCAGAAGGTGAAATAGGCTTCGTCATTGATACATTTAGGCATAAAGTTTCTTACATTCTGTACATTGAATTGTTCAAAAACAAGCAATTTCTAATTATCATATAGTAACTAGAAGTGAATTAAGTGCAAATACACTTAAGTATTGTATACAGATGCCACCAAAAGCTGCTAAGTACATACAGTATGAATTTAAAAAAAAGTGATACAGGAATTAGATAAATTAATAAATTGGTATGAATGATGTATAATAAAATCGTAGAGGGTACAGCTATTGTTTTACATACATATATCTAAGTGATAAGTTTACATATACACATATCCACAGTACTTTACTTACAAATTTATTCCAGCACTACTCATGTCATAAAACTCATTCAAAGAGTAGAATGGGTTGTCACATAGCCAGCTGTACAGTCTATCTTTAAGAATTTTACATGGCATGGCTTGAGCTGCTGGTGACAATCTGTTGAAAATTTTTGGAGTGTGTACTTTTTGCGAGTTACCAGTTTTTGATACTCGTTGTGTCTTGGTATATCAAAATCTGACTTATTTCTTGTGTTGTGTTTCTGAATATGTTCCCTGCCAGCCCATTTCATACCATTGTTTTTTACATAAATTACACAACTATATATGTATAGGTTTACAGCAGTCAATAGCTTGAGCCTGGTAAAGAGAGGGCGACAGTGCTCCCTGGGGCCTCTTTTGCATATTATACATATAGTTCTTTTCTGGATTTTCAGAATTCTGTCAATGAAATGAGTGTGTCCCCAGATTGAATGCCATAAGCTATATGTGCTTGGAAAATTCCAAAATACATTATTCAATACTAATCATGTCCCTAAGTTTCTATAGGAGATAGGAGGCTTTCAAAATCTTTTTGCATACGGTACCTGATTTACATGTCCTTCCCAGTTCAGTTTTGAATCAATATGGATTCCCAACAGTTTTACTGACTTGTTTTCAATGTCACTGAGCAGCCCTAGGAAAATCTGTCGAGTTTTATCTGGATTACAAAGTAATTTATTTGCTGAGAGCCAGCGGAGGGCAGAATTGAAAGACACCTGTGTGCTGTTACTCAGGGCTGCAATGTTTTGATGTGATGTGAGAAGGGTTGTGTCATCAGCATAGCATATGACAGAACTGTTTATGTGACAAGGCAGGTCATTAATTGCAATTACGAAAAAGAATGGCCCAAGCACAGATCCTTGTGGTACCCCAGTATTGATTGTTACTACAGGAGAGAGTTTATTTCTGAGACAAACTGCCTTCTGTTGTGAAGGTATGATTGTACTACTGACAATGCTGGACTACATATACGATAGGCCTAGTGTTTTAGTTTAGCTAACAGTATGTCATATGGTATGCAATCGAATGCCTTGCTTAAATCACATAAGACAAGTGACATCAACTTCCGGTTTTCAAAGGCAGTTAATGCTTGGTCCACAATTTCTAAAACAGCTGCGGTGGTGTTTCTACCCTGCCGGAATCCAAACTGACTGTTGCTCAGAAGGTTGTATGACTCAAAATATTTGTTTAGTTGTGTATACATAAGTGATTCAAATATCTTTGAAAATATTTGTACTATTGATATTGGACGGTAACTTTGAGGCAGTTGTTTGCCCCTTTTTAATACACAGGAATAACTTTGGAAATCTTGAGGCAATCTGGAAATACTCCAGATTGTAAACATTTGTTGAGAATGAATGCCATGAGACTGGAGATAAGATCTATAGTATTTTTCAGAATGTAATTGGAGAGCCAATAACAGTCCATAGTATTAGAGTTTGAAAATTTTCTGACTGTTCTTTTAATTTCGATGGGTGTGATTGTATGCCAATTAAATACATGTTCTGTTGGTGGGTGGGCCTCAAGAAATTCCCTTGCAGAAGTGTCAGTTGCTTCTATTTTATTTTCAATTTCTTTACCTGAGCTAATGTTCATTGGGGCACAGCTGTATACCTCATGTAGACAATTAGTGGCAGTTTCTTGAGCTATGATTTGCCATGCTACCTTGCATCTGTTGGGTGCACCTTCTATGTATTTCTCATAAGCAATCTTTTTTGCCTGTACAAGCTTTAATTTCTATTTTTTTTTACATTTTGATATGTTTCATAGAGAGTATTGCTCTGCTCTGACCTTTGCTTACAGACATTTTTATATGTTGAGTATAGCAGTAGCATTCTTTATCTTGTCTGGCTAAGTTCCTCGGTGTACCAGTTACACTTGCTCTTTTTGTGTGTACTGGAGGAGTTAGTTTCTTTTTTAATTTTATTTTTTAATTTTTTTTTTTATATCAAAGGTGAGCAGGAATACCATAATTCTACATATTTTTTTAAAAAAGTTTTCAAACACAGATTCAACATCAGCCCTATCTAATGTACATTTATAGACAAAGTCCCAGTTTGTATATTTTAAATTATTAATAAAGCACAAAATATGTTCATCTTTTTGGTTTCTCACCCACATCAAATTGTGCTTATTAGAATTGCTCGGTTGCTTAACCCAAAGTTTGAAGAGCAATGGGTCATGGTCTGCAAGGCATCCATCCACAACATTTACTGTATAGAGGTCTTTAGAAAAATCAACTATTATATTAATAAATTAAAAAATAGAAAACGGATGACTTACCCAAAGGACTGGCTCGTCAATAGACACAAATAAAATCACACACAAACATACATACAAGCTTTCGCAACCGTTGGTCGCTTCTTCAGGATAAGAGGAAAAAAGGGGAGGAGAAAGGGAAGGATATGGGTTTTAAGGAAGTGGAAAAGGAGTCATTCCCATCCAGGAGTGGAAGGACTTACGTTAGGGGAAAGAAAAGGAAGGTAAACAAATACACACACACTCACACGTATCCAAACGCAAACACACCTGGAGCTGAAACATCGATACTGTGTGAGAAGTACCAAGTTGATCTCGATGAAGACAGTTTTCGTTCTGAAATTCTTCATTTTAGTGAATATTTGAAGTGTTCTCTCAAAGAAAAAGCTGCTGACACTTCACCTGCCAATTTATATGAATTAATGTATTGGTCAGGCCATGGTATTGTATGCCTCAAGTACCGGTACTTAAAATTCAAAAACTGTTAATCACAAAAAGCTCTGTGCTGTCTAGTTCAGAAAACTATGTAGTTTAATAAACTAAAGTTCTTTTTCTCAAGGGGGAAAAATAATTTCTTACTATGATTTTTTTTTGTCAAACCCATTAGTGGTTCTATTAAAAAATCCATATGAGCACTTATGTTGGCCTAAAAGTAATGTTCTGGTATCAAAAGAAAATATTTGCTATGTTTATTAACCTAGGATTTTTATCTGTCACTTTCCACTTCTTTCATCTCTGGCAGTATTGCTCATGTGAAAAATACCAAGTAGCACCGTGGTTTGGAACCCACGTTAAACTGTAGGTCCCCCTATAACTGGCTGAGTAAGTCAGTTCGAAGGTCGGAGGAAGGCAATGGCATACCACATCCAAACAGGACCATGCCTAGTAAAGCACTTTGGTGTTCAAATCAATCTTTGGATTGTTGACTGCTTTACATTTTTTATGTTTATAAAGACATAAAATTTGCTCCAAAATGTTAAATGTCCTTCCATAACAAATAATATAGTGAGGACAGTTTACTACTCACCGCAAAGACGTGGCGACGAGCTGCGACAGGCACATACAAAAGACACACACATACAACACATTCAGCTATCGGCCATGGCCTTCTTCAGAAATAGAGCACTCACGCAATCACACAGGCACACAACACAGTCATACAACCATCACCTCCGACTGCCACACTTCGAATCACGCTCTGCAGCGAATCGGGGACGGGAGGGGAGGGGAGGGGGAGGGGATAGAAAGGTTACGTCATGGTGGTGGGGATGGGTTAGATGGGAATAACGAGATGCAGCTTAGGAATGGAGTGGGGAGGCGGGTGAGGGGAGAAAATAAAATAAAATAAAATAAAGTAATATAATTTAAACTGCAAGTGCACAAGACCACATACACACACACACACACACACACACACACACACACACATACATATACACACACACGATCACACATTCACACACCACTCAAATCAGGCGAGGTTTGGGATACAGAGGTAGGAACTGTAAGGTATGGAAAAAAAAAATATATATATATATATATATATATATATATATAACAAATATTTGACATAATTTCAATGTAAAAATTTATAGACGATTAATACATAATTTTGTTGTCCATAACTTGCTAAAGTAAGAGCAGTATGGTATCTCCAGTACCATAGGTCCACATGAAACATGACTACTGGTTTTTAATAAATATTTACTTTACAAAATTTGTTATGGAAGGACATTTGTTATAAAGTACTATTTGAATTTCCCTCTAAAAATGAAACCAGCCATTCACAGTACAACTTTACCTAACTAAACAATGAAACAATTGTCAGATTGTTTCCTCTGTTGTCTGTTCTCTCTCCTTTGTTGCATAGGTTGCAAGGGCATAACTGTAGACTGGGATACCATCTGTCTGCTTTGACCCATGATGTCATAAAGATGTTGGAAAACCAGTATATGGGATACCTTAATAATTCTTTATTGTAGATACAAGTAATCTGTGGTTATTATAGATAACAGAATGTACCATAGATCACAGGTCTTAGCTCACATACGAAAAGAATAAAAAAACTCTCGGTTAACCTACTTAACCATCAGAAAGCAGCTACAGATAATAATAATAATAATGTATTTGTCTGTAGATCATATTTACAACATTGATATTAGACAAGTCATGTTGTTAATTTTATATAGCATAAGAAAAGAAAGAAAATTTTACAAATTTATCATTTATAAATATTACTTGTGGGATTTAATTATTTGAAATTTAGTGAAAATACACAGTCCACTTCTCTGTTTCCAGCACTACATCAGTTCGCCTTCAAATTACAAATTTTCTGTCAAATATTCTTTCACCTTCTACCAGCATCCAGAGATGAGATGATCCTTTAATTTTCTTTTGAAGGCACTACATTCCTTTATGCACCTGATGCTAAGAGGCAGAATCTGCATCCTGCGTTTATAGGATCCCTGTCTGTCATGTTTAGCCTTTTGCTAAAAAAAAAAAAAAATGCTATTGTCCTTTAGTTCTTGTATTGTGGTTATGAATATCACTGTTTAGTGGAGCTGTACAGTTTACCATTAGGAAAAGTATTGTCTCATATATATATATATATATATACACAGACTTGGTACAGTTAGTATCTTAAATTCTTTAAATTCGTTTTTGCATGATTCCCTTGGTGATAGTTTGGCTATGCATCTGATGGCTTTCTTTTGAAGTTTTAAAAGTCTCTGTATATGTAAATCAGCTGCTCCTCCCCATTGTGGTATACCATATGATAAGTGTGGGTAGATAAGTCCATAATACATTTTTAACAGGGTTTCTGTGCCCACAGTATAGCACATTTTTCTCATTAAGAATATAATTGTGCTTATTTTTGAACAAACCTTATCATTGTGATTTTCCCATGACAGATGCTTGTCCACCTCTATTCCCAGAAATCTATTACAGTCCACTTCTACTAGGTCTGCACTGCCAATCTTCAGTGTAAAAACCTCTGAGCTTTTTGTTATCTTTGTTTCAAATTTAGTACATTTTGTTTTCTTTCTGTTGATCAGTAGATTATTTTCTGTAAAATACCTTTCTGCCATTCGGAAGTTTTCAGTGGCTCTCTTTTCCAGATACTTCACTGTGTCACCACATACTAGCAAAGTTGTGTCATCAGCATACATTATTACTTTTTCATTTATTTCAGCGGGCATATCATTTACGTACAGTATGAAGAGCATAAGTCTTAATATCAAACCCTGAGCTACCCCATACTTTACCTGCTGGAATTCAGAATAGCCTTTATCTTCTTTGTTCCTACATTTGTGTTTTAATTCCACACACTGTTGTCTGTTTTCAGCAAATGTTTTTATAATGCCTGCAGCATTTCCTCTTATGCCATAACAATTTAGTTTTTCTAGAAGAATTTTGAGGCAGACACTATCAAAGGCTTTGGAAAGGTCTAACTATATACCAGACACTTTCCTTCATTGTTCCAGGGCCTCTGTTATGTATGTTATGAAATTTGCCACTGCTGTCTTAGTTGATCTCAGGATGTTATGTTTGTCTATGAAATTTACAATTCTATCATTAATCACTCTTTCTACAATTTTAGACAGAACAGTTGTGATCATGATTGGTCTATAGTTTCCAGGACCTTCTTTATCACCTCCTTTAAATGGCACTTCCTTCCTCCTTTTTAGACAGTTTGGAAAAACTCCTTCCTTCATTGTTAGATTTATTAGGAATGTCAAAGGTGTTGCAAGATATTTAGCACAATGCTTTACTATTTTGGCTGATATGCCATCTAGACCCTCTGTATTTTTACTTTTTAGTGCACCATTTATTTTTTAAACCTCCATTTCATTTGTAGGGAGTAGGTATAAACACTCAGTCACCCATTTTGGACTTTTGATGCTCTTTGTTATCGGGTTGTTCTGATTTAATAGTTTCTCCACTATAGCTACATAGTGCTGATTTAAGCTATTTGTCACCTGTAGTGGATCTGTCACTTTAACCCCCTCCATTTCCAGTATTATGGATCACTTTTTAAACACAAAGTAATCTGTTTTGTTTGTAAACAAACTATTGTCTTTAACTCAACCACCACATAATCACTCACGCCTTCTACAAAAACGAAAGGCACCTCAAAACTACCGTGCTGCGATGACGTCACGGGTCAAAGCTGAGGGGCGGTATCCCTGTCTACAGGTGAGCTGTTGCAAGTAGCTTTTCATGTTATGAAGTGTAGATTTTGCTATTTATAAAGGACACAAACAATTTGAAAGTAAGTATTATTTTGATATAAAGAAGTTTACAAAATAGTACCGGGATTTCTTGCATAAATCTGCAACACATTTGAGTAAGCCTGGTTACTTCAAGAGGCTGAGTAACAAGTGTACGCTATTATTCCATGTGCTATGCAAGCAATTGCCAGAATTTCAACATATTGAGGTTTGTTTTTAGCATTTGTCTGATATCTTCCAAACATTTTTATAATTATTTAAACTGAAGGAATATTATAGCCTCTTCTGTAAAGATTGTATTACTTCTTTATGTGCAGAAATTTTGCAAACTTGAACAGATCAGAACACACCTAAGGCGTAATATGAAGATCTTGCAAATGTAATGTAAATTCAGTTGCTTCTTTGATTTAGTTAAATAGACTTCGCATGTTTCTTCGATATATGTGCAGGTAAGATGGCCAAAATTGGTGCCCAATGTGCTAAGGAATGCAGGCAATGAAAAATGAATGATCCAGAAACAGCAGACTTGTATCATCAAAAAGACTGAGAAAGAAAGCAAAACAACAGAAGTTAATTGCAGAGGGAAAAATAGATAGTTTACGAAAATATGAAAAAGACAGGAAAAAGATTCAGCGTGAGCTTGCTCATCATACAAATGCAACATTACAGATGTCACCTAATACGTTAGGTAAAGTTACAGCTAGGAGCAAGAGGAATCTCCCAAAATCTCCTTCCAAGCATCCAGTAGTTATTGGAAAAATCGTTAAATCATTTTCACCTCAAAAACCGAGAACATTTATTGAAGTTGCTGGCTTAACTACTAGGAATGTAAGGCCAAAACACTTTTTACCCAAAAGAAAAAAAGAGAAGGGATTCTTTGCCAAATGTAACAATAGAGAAAGTTATAAAGTTTTATGAAAGAGATGATATAAGCTGGCAGTGCCCAGGTAGAAAGGAATTCATTTCTATTAAATGTGGTAAAGAGTACAGGCAGAAGAGATTTTTGTTAATACAATATTAAAGAAATCCATGAGCTTTTCTGCAAAGAGTATGGAGATTTAACCTTCGGACTTTCAAAATTTAAAGAATTACACCCAAAGCATGTTGTACCTATAACACGAAGAGATCAAGAAGTTTGTGTGTAATTTTAGTTTACAAAAGACTAAAATGTAAAATTTTGAGAGCATTTATTATTGCAAAAAGCAATATTTTTGTGTTAAAAGTTATATTGATAAAGCAGGGGAAAAAAAAGGTCCTTCCTTAACGTTCTTCCGTAACACTGCACCAGCTCAATTTCTTCGATGCAACACTTAATTCAAGATCTCAAAAAATTTATTATGCCCTTACTTATATACTAAATATATGCAGTTAACCAATTAAAAAGTTTGGTAAATGAATCATAAAAGCAAGAGCAGGAAATAACCTTTATATTCAAGGATGAAAAACACTGTGCTTTTTTCTTGTCCTTCCATAATGCTTGGTAAAATAATTCATATTTAAAATGTAGAAAGAGGATACAGATCTTTAAATACATGAAAAACTAGCTGTTGCTTAGAAGGTTTGAGACATATATGTTAAGCCCAACTTATCCATTTTTAAATAAAGATTTTGCTCTGATATCCCAGAAAAGTGTCCTCTTGTAAAAAAAAAAAACACCCACACCCCACACCCATGGCCTGACCAGTATCAGATCATCCTCTCAATACCAATTACTAATTGTGAAGCTGAGAGAGGACTCTCCAAAGTAGTCCTTATCAAAAACAAGTTACTTTCTACAACACATTTCTACTCTTGCATTTTTATCACTTGAACATGAGGTTACTAGCTCTCTTGACTTCAAGGATGTGATGGAGGACTTTGCATGGACGAAAGCCAGGAAAATAAGTTTTCAAAGTAGGCTTATTCATTTTTAATTTATCACATTGATATTTCTTTGTGTGATTGGAGAACCTACATTCGGTACTATATGATTTAGTGCATGAAATGGTTTTTGTCGTAGAAGTATGAGTATTCTTTAACTCACCTGCTGTACTTTCACAGAACTGTATTAGGCCTAAATGACGTTAGTAGGGCCACAATTTTTTTTCTAGCCCCGGGCCTCCACCTGGGTTAATCCAGACCTGCTGGGGATGGCTGTCATGTATGGATGAGTTATGCCTGAGTGATTGATCGTGTGAGTGAGTGAGATCTTTTCTGATGAAGGTCATGGCCAAAAATTTACAAGTTGTATGAATTTCAACATGAGTTTGTTGGTAGCTCAGCGATCATATTTATGGTGACTTGCTAGCTATCCTCATATTATCAGCATTCCAATCTGGACCTTCAGTTGCTAAAAATCAATAAAAGGACATATCGCAAAGAACTTTGTATGACAGGCAACCACAGCTAAAATATTTATACATAATTAAGAAACTTTCACACAGTTAAAAATTAGGTGTTAAAATTGTAATAGTCTGTTTGAAAGTCCTTGGTCCACTTGAGCTGTTATTTTATTGGAGTCGTGAAGACCCACACAACTAGTTTCACAACCTACAGTTGCATCTTCAGGCGCTTTTTTAAAAGTTTTCCATATAAGTCATTTGTGATGGATAACGGGGTTAATGGTGAAGTGAAAAATAGAAAAGTCGGCAATCAGTAAAATTTGTTTGGCCTGTGATGTAACGCGACGTGATGGGTAGCCAGATTGTGGTAAGTGTAGTGAGGTTCATCAGATCCATCAAGGTGATCAAAGTTTTGCATATTCGTGCTGGGCGGAAGTGTAAATACAACCGAAGTGACAGATCACCATGTGTATCGGCTGATAGACTGAAGATGCAACTGTTGGTTGCGAAACCGGTTGTGCAGGTCTTCACAACTCCAATTAAATAATAGCTCAAGTGGATCAAGGACTTTCATTCAGACTATTACAATTTTTAACATCTAATTTTTAACTGTGTGAAAGTTTCTTAATTATGTACATAAGTACATATGATGGTTACACTGAATTATTTTTCACAATCTGGCAGTATAAGCAATAAAACTCAGCGGCTTATCCGGGGGGGGGGGGGGGAGGGCTGTCGGGCTAGCCCCTCCCACCCTCAGACTTTGCTGCAGCCTAGAGAGAGAGAGAGAGACAGAGAGAGGGCAATTTGGTCTCAGAGGTTCTTATACATAGTAGCTTGCATGCAGTCCTTCTAGTATTAAATACCAAGTAGCCTCGATAGCAGCTATAAAAACATGAAAATTAGTTCCTTTGCCCATTTTACTCTGCTTGTCATACCGCTTAGAGATTCGTTCTCAAGTCATGCCGTTGGCGAAGCAGTTTGACGTTACTACTGGCTTGGCTTGGAAAGGAACAGATGGATCAGCTTTCGGGTAGTGATAGATTTTTTTTTCTTTTTACCAACTTCCTGCGAAGTGTGTACAGCAATTCCTCCTTACCTGGCGCAGTGTCTGCCAGAAATATGAACAAGTGTTCTAAGAGAGTTTACTGTGGCCCAGGACCATAGCCAGGGCGGAGGGTATGAAGGGGATCAATCCCCCCCCCCCCACCCCTACCTAAAAGTCTTACTATTCACCTAATTCCTGATACAGTAATTCGAAAGTATGCTGAAGCTTCACAAGTTAGAATATATGTTGTAATTGGCTGATTCCCATGCCCCCCTTCTTCTGAAACCAAATTCTGACTATGGGTTTGCTGTGGCCATTGTAAATAAAGTCTCAATTTTACGTAAAATAATTTTATAAATGAAGGTTACTGTATCAAATCAATACCTAGTTATACCAAGTAAAGGAACACTCTAAAAAGAGCATGATTAAGATATAAACTTGCAATTACAAACTACTGCACACAAAAATAGAAAAAGACAGGTGGGAGGGCCTGTCTCTGATCCTGGATCCAGCACCCGCAATCGAAGGTGGGGGCCATGGCCGCAGCGGTGCGATGCTATGTTGTGTGTTGGCTCCTTGCGTTCGACAGTAGCATTCCTCAGTTGTAGCTCACTCGTAGTTCCTGTGACCTTAGCAATCTAGAAATCCTGGACACTAGCCCCCAACTGTAATGGTAAGGATCATCAAACTAACTAACTTTTTGTTAGGGGATGACTTATTCCTGCTACATTTGGCACATTGCTGTCCATACATGTATACATTTATTTGTAAAACTAAACTTCCAATTTCAAAGTCAGGGAATGTTTAACTAGGACAGCATCTACAAAATAACTGATTACAACAAGAAGTTTGTGTTTTCACTAAAATTGTTTATTGCCCATTGCACGATTATGTCTGGCAAGAACCACTAAATTCATTAGACTCCATCTGGTATGATTAGCTCGAGCCCCCACTATTGTTAAAAATATTTAATCATTTGGGTAATGTTCCTAAAATGATCGCTATTAAAGTTCGTTGTTCTATCCAAAAAACCAAGTCAGAATGCGATGATAAATTTCTGAGTTCTGACTATTGTTCAAAATCAAGACCCACACATGTCTGAAAATTTTCACAGTCCAGTACGTCAGATTCTGCAGTTATGTTCTTCACCTATCGTCTCACTTGATTTCACTGCACTTGCAACACATATCTGCCTCAAGGCTGAACTGCCATCAACTCATCCTGGGCTGCCCGCGACATTCCCTTTTACACGATATGTGGGGTCTTTCCAGTAATATGTCCCCCTAACGAGGTTCAGTGGCTCTCCCAGTAGTAGGGAAAAGTAGGGGAAACATGCGCAGTGGGTAAACATGCGCATCACTGTTTCTCCGATTTGAAAGCTTTGTTGAACTTTGTAACTGGTGCTACACCTAGTGGCAGGTTCGCAAACTACTTTCATCTGGTCGCTGGGCCACCATTTCAGTTTCGCTTTCAGTGAGTTTGCATTGCAAATGGTGAAACGTGACATTGTGATCTAATTTGCAGTCATTGAGATTTAAGATGGTAAGTCTCTATTTATTACATTGACTAAATTTACTTGTGACATAGTTAAAGCCCTTATGGGTATGTTTTGACATGAGTCCTGTTTGGTTTTAATTAGTTTTAAGAAAATTGTAGCTAAAATTTGTTTCCAAGACACTATGGGGTAAAGGTGTGCACCGATGCGCGTGTTTCCCCCTCATATAGTTAAATACCAAAACATAAAAGTTGCTAGAAAGCTTAATCTCGGCCTAATGCAAAAGAAAGTATGGATAAGAAGAGACTTCAAAACAAGAAAAAGGATAATCAGACTTTTGGCAAGAACTACACAACTAGGTAAAGGCAAGGGAGATGATTGAAGAAGAATGAGACGATTCAGATGTTGAAGTTCCACTGTGTAATGACGATGAGTCCGATGATATTGACATGGAGCTGTTTGACCCTGGCGCATTTCAAGGAGCTGTCAACGAGATTTATGGACTTTATGGAGACCATGGTAGAGACAGGGAACTGTGGTACAGATGTACTTTGTGCGGAAGATGGTACCATGCATCTTGTACCACAAATGACTCTGCTAAAGATTTTATATATGATATGTGCAGTAAAGCTCTTAACTAACTTTTTTAATCTGTAGGCCCCTAACATCAAAGAAAACTTTGCATTTTATTTGTTGATTATGATTCATGGTTTAGGGTGCTCAACATCGAGGTCATCAGTGCCATTGTATTTGAAAACTAATAGTCCTGAACTATCTTAAATTTTGTAAAATTTGGTTAAAACTTGTGTTTAACCTATTCTAATATGTGCCTTATCAATATAATATTCAGAACAAACCTTGTATTGTTTTTTTCCCCCTCCAGGTATTACTGCATATCAATACTTCTAATATGCGCACAATTACCCCACCCGATGCACATGTTTCCCCGATGTTGGGGGAAATGTACGCTTAGGTAGTGTCTTGGAATTTTGTTTTTGTTGTGTTTACTTTTGAATATTTTGGATTATCTTAATTTTTTATAGATACTAGAATAGTTGCTCTAAGTTTTGATATAAAATAAACTTTATTTAACGAAGTTAATTTATTTTTTTAAAAAAAGTTCCGCTTAGGTGCACAAGTTTCCCCCACTTTCCCCTGTAGGCCTACAAAACTTTTAAAATAATGATTGAAAAGTTGATATGGCGGCATTGTTAGATGCACGCTAAGGTTCTAATGTAAATACACTACTAATACCCAAAAATCTTAAGTTTAAACACTGCCGAATATGAAGACGTTACTGAAAGCTCGAATTTATGCATTTTATAGCCTGTGTTTGTTAGACATTTTGTTCTTGGTTTGATCCCTATTACTAGCCTTGTGGTCTGAGGCAACATGCTATGGACTGGGTGGCCACTCCCGTCGGAGGTTCATGTCCTTTCTCGGGAATGTGTGTGTGTATTGTCCTTATTGTAAGTTAGTTTAAATTGTTTATAAGTCTAGGGACTGATGACCATATCAGTTTGGTCCGACAGGTTTACATATGTCATAAATGTGCAATCAATATGGTAAGAAATCTTTTCAGTAAGTTGCCTAACAATATCAAAAGTACAATAATGGAAAGTCCAGGTTGGAATAAATAATATAGTGAGGATGGTTTACAACTCACCGCAAAGACGTGGCGACGAGCTGCGACAGGCACATACAAAAGACACACAC
The DNA here is from genome assembly GCA_026315105.1 of Locusta migratoria. Taxonomy (NCBI): domain Eukaryota; kingdom Metazoa; phylum Arthropoda; class Insecta; order Orthoptera; family Acrididae; genus Locusta; species Locusta migratoria. Next base: position 700,043,129 of record CM048745.1, on the reverse strand, counting down.
ATACAACACATTCAGCTATCGGCCATGGCCTTCTTCAGAAAATAGAGCACTCACGCAATCACACAGGCACACAACACAGTCATACAACCATCACCTCCGACTGCCGCACTTCGAATCACGCTCTGCAGCGAATCGGGGACGGGAAGGGAGGGGAGGGGGAGGGGATAGAAAGCTTACGTCACGGTGGTGGGGATGGGTTAGATGGGAATAACGAGATGCAGCTTAGGAATGGAGTGGGGAGGCGGGTGAGGAGAGAAAATAAAGTAAAATAATATATATATATATATATATATATATATATATATATATATATATATATATATATATATATATATATATGCATGCCAAGGCTTTCTACAGTTCTACAGTATGTCTGCCTAAGTGTACTTGTGTCTGTGTAAATGTGTGGGTGTGTGTGTATTTGTTTACCCTCTTTTTTTCCTCCCCAGGTAAGTCTTCCCTGTCCCGGGATTGGAACGACTCCTTATCCACTCCCTTGAAACCCTCATCATTTCCTTTTCCCTCTCCTTCCCTTCTGCCTGATGAAGCAGCTAGGCTGCGAAAGCTTGTATGTGTGTTTGTGCGTGATTTTATTTATTTTATTTGTTTCTATCGACGAGCCGGTCCTTTTGGTAAGTCATCTGTTTTCTATTTTTATTTATATATATATATATATATATATATATATATATATATATATATATATATATATATAAAAAAATAGAAAAGAGATGACTTACCAAAAGGACCGGCTCGTCGAGAGAAACAAATAAAATCACACACAAATGACGAGCCGGTCCTTTTGGTAAGTCATCTCTTTTCTATTTTTATTTTTGTTCATCCCACCGGGAAAGTTTCCCTCTATAATTTATATATATATATATATATATATATATATATATATATATATATATATGTGTGTGTGTGTGTGTGTGTGTGTGTGTGTGTGCGTGCATGTGTATGTGTGTGTATGCGGTCTTGTGTACTTGCAGTGTGCATGCATTTTCTATATATATATATATATATATATATATATATATATATATATATATATATATATATATTACAAAAATAAAAATAGAAAAGAGATGACTTACCAAAAGCACCGGCTCGTCGAGAGAAACAAATAAAATCACACACAAACACACATACAAGCTTTCACCACCACTGGCAGCTTCTTCAGGAAAAAGAGGAAAAAAGGGGAGGAAAAGGAAAGGATATGGGTTTTAAGGAAGTGGAAAAGGAGTCATTCCAATCCCAGGAGTGGAAGGACTTACCTTAGGGGAAAAAAAGGAAGGTAAACAAATACACACACACTCAGACATATCGAAATGCAAACACACCTAGACAGACATTTGTGTAAAGCAAAGAAGTTGGACAGAGATACCAATTGAGGCAGAGGCTCTGTCCACAGAACCAAGGCAAAGATGCTAAAGATAGTGGGCGGGAATTTGAGTTAGCGGAGATTGAGACCAGGTGGGCAACGGGAGGAGAGAATAAGCTGAAGGGCAAGTTCCCATCTCCGGAGTTCTGAAAGGTTGGTGTCGGTGGGAAGTATCCAGATAACCCGGACGGTGTAACACTGCGCCAAGATGTGCTGGCCGTGCACCAAGGCATGTTTAGCCACAGGGTGATCCTCATTACTAACAAACACTGTCTGCCTGTGACCGTTCATGCGATATTACTTTATTTTACTTTATTTTCTCTCCTCACCCGCCTCCCCACTCCATTCCTAAGCTGCATCTCGTTATTCCCATCTAACCCATCCCCACCACCGTGACGTAACCTTTCTATCCCCTCCCCCTCCCCTCCCTTCCCGTCCCCGATTCGCTGCAGAGTGTGATTCGAAGTGCGGCAGTCGGAGGTGATGGTTGTATGACTGTGTTGTGTGCCTGTGTGATTGCGTGAGTGCTCTATTTTCTGAAGAAGGCCATGGCCGATAGCTGAATGTGTTGTATGTGTGTGTCTTTTGTATGTGCCTGTCGCAGCTCGTCGCCATGTCTTTGCGGTGAGTTGTAAACTGTCCTCACTATATTATTAATATCAAAAGTACCATATACATAATATCAATACGTCTAAAACATATGTTGGAAAATATCTGCAGTATCATGACCTTCTATATAGTGAGTTAATTCCTTAACTACATTAACTGTATAGATCTCTACTTTTGTAACATATAACATGTAAAACTGCATTTAAACTATGAAACTGTCATTTATAATTACTAGAGTTTAAGTCCAATATCATCTTGTCATCTTACACAAAGTGGGACATGTAATCAAAGGACTAAATAAGTTATTTTCTTATAATGCACAATTTTTGCCAATTTCATAACTTTTGATACTTTAATACATTAGAAGTCTGTAACAAATCAAGCTGCTAATTCTTTCATTTAAAAACATCCATCTAATTACATATTTTATATTACAGAATGTGATGGAAATCTGACTCCAATGAGTACTTTGACCATAAAATTGGACTATGAATGCGATAACTCTGTTTGTATGTGCATCTTGGACTGTTTTGGTATGTATATTGACATAGAAAAGTGATAAAAATGTTATATTAATAATAAAATTACCTCTTCTTAACTTTGTTTACCAAATGTATGATCTTCTCTAGCACCTGATGTACAATCCTAAAAGACCTACTGAAGATGAGAGCAGGATTTAGGGAGTGGCTTCCAGTGTGACAAGTAATCATCCAGTAGGTAAAGGTTTGGGGATGGTGGAGAGTCAGTGAAGGAACTGGTTGGTAACCTTGATATGGGAGGATAGATTTAGGACTATTGGTTGAAGGTGTGGGTCAATAAGGACTTAAATTCTTTCAGTAGGAGCACTGTAACCAGCTGTAATTGGGTGTCCAGGATGATTTCATTTGTGGGGTTTGGGGAACATGTAGTATGTAGGCATGTGGGGTGCTGTTGGGGATGAGGAGAGAGATGAATTCAGGAGAGAGCTTCTGGGAAGGGCCAAATGATTTCAGCAGGAATTGGGTTGGGGTCACTCAGGCGTAACTTGTAGGTGGAAGAGTCAGAGAGTTGTTGGAGCCCTTCTGCCAGGTAGTCACTGTGATTCATAACATTGGTGGAACCATTGTCTGCAGAGAGAAGGATTATGTTGAGATTTGTTTTGAGATTGTGGATGGCTCTACTTTCTTGTAATAAAAGGTTTGGGGAAAGACAGTGAGGCCAAGTTGGAGGTGAGGAATTTTTGGAAGTTAACCACGAGGTGGTTAGGTGGGAATGCATGGGGATCTTGATTGGAAGGTGGTATGAACTGGGAAAGGCAGTATTCAATGTTGGCATTTGGTCAGATTTGGACAGAAGGATTGGTGGCAAAGTATTGTTTCCATCATATGGATGGGAAAAAGGAGATTAGGTCTTCGACAGGACCAATGGTGTTTAATTTGGGTATAGGGCTGAAAGAGAGTACTTTGGATAGAATGGAAACTTCTGTGGGGTTGAGGTTTTTGGTGGACAAGTTAACCACAGAGTTCTGGGGTTGTTTTGGTTCTGGAAGTGGTGGAATGTTGGTAGGAACTTTGGAGGAATGTGGTATGTTCAAGAGATCAGCTGAACAAGGTCTGGAAGCTATGAGGGGTTCACTAGGAGGAACTATTTGGCTATGACAGGGATTGGATATTAAGGTTTCTAAAAAGTTGTGTATGTGATGTTGGCAATGGATTTGTAAGGAGTGCACAACATATTAGAAATGTTAGAAAGATGGCAGTACAATGTCAGCAGGGTGGATAACTTGTGGAGGTGGTGTTTGGAGTGCTCGTCCAGTTGCAGGAGAGCAAAGAATTTGACCTGAGAGATGGGATCTTTGTAGTTTTGGTTGCACATTAGAAGTATCTTGTGAAGGGTAATTAAGATATTCGTGTGTCATGAAATGATGCTTTCGTAGAATTAGGTTTGTAAGGGATAAGGATTGGTAGAATCTGAAAATGTGCAGGTCACTGTGAAAGGAGGGGAGGGATCCAGAGAATGGAATGTTTATATTTAGACCATTGGAAGGGACTCCATGATTTAGGCAGCATTTCAGAAATAGGATGTGGGATTGGGTTTTCCGAAAAAAGGGGATACTTTTCCGAACTAATGCAGATAGTTGGAGCAGAGGTTCATTGGAGCAAGGGTGGTGTAAGGAAAATGGAAAATGTTAGAGGAAATAGTGTTTGGGAAATATGAGGAGCGTAAGCCTGAGATGATGTGCTTCATATGTAAAAATACGCTTCATGCAGACAAAAATACACACAAGTATACAAAATCACATGCACAAGTATACAAAAAAGCATGAAAAATTATGCCTAAGCATGCAAAATCACACCTAAGAACACAAAGCTACACACAAGCAAGCAAAATCATATGCACATAGCTTGAAGCGTATTACAAAAATTACGCACAAGTACACAGATCTATGTGCAGCATGCAAATTTGTGGATAGAAATGCAAAACAAGGCTGTATACTGACACTTCAAGATAATGCAAAACTATCTATTACCACATAAAAATAACGTAAATATTGTACCAAGATGTGTGGAAAGGGAGAAGGATTTAGAGGAATGGAAATTGTGTGTTCATGTGCATGTGCACATGTTGTTTCAGGTGGGTTTTGGGATTCGTTGATTGGTTAAATGCATAAATAAAAAATAAAAGAAAACGTAAACAAAAATCACATGTAAAAATACAGGAGGGAGAGGGAGGAAATGTGTGTATGGAAATAACTGGGGAGGGGGTGGGAGGAGTTAGCTGCATTACAGCCATATGTTGTCCGCAGGCGGGATTGATAATATAGTGTGGCCTGGAAGTCAGTGTGTGACCAGTTAGAAAGGTGGTGAGAAAAAGAGAAAATCACAAGAGAGAAGTAAAGAATGATAAAGGGATGGTTTAGAAACAGTAACAAAGGAAAATCACAGGGTTAGGGGACAGAAAATCTAATAATGGAAAGTCCAGATTGGTTTTCAACAATATAACACAGACATTTGATGAACTGCGACAAACACACACACACACACACACACACACACACACACAAATAACACCTTCAACATGGAAGATATCAGCCATTAGCATTCTTCAAGAAAGAGAGCATTCACTCAATCACACCTGCACATTTCACAGTTACACAATTATAATCACAAGCCTGATACATCATCCCAGCTAAAGTCTTGATCGGCGGCATGGGTAGTGTCACGGTGCATCCGTAGCAGTGTTAGGTTGGCAACATTGTACATTTTGAGTATCATATGGCATGTACAATAATTCAATTACTGACTGCACAAAAGTACATCGACGAATATTACTATTTTTACAAATATGTCATGAGTTTAAGGGTTGTGGTTAGGCAGGAACCTAAAAGTACAGATTAAATTGTTGTGAGCAAATGTTATGATATTTACGATTATGTCATGATATTCAAGGATGTGGTTAGGCAGGAACCGAAGAGTACAGATTAAATTGATGCAAGCGCTTTACCAAATATGAACATTGAAAAAATTATTGTAATTTGTATCATTTGAAAGACAGACACACACAAGTATTTCGATTTACATAACAACGAAGTGTTACATCTGAACAGAAAGACAGTGCATGTGGAGTAACATAGTTTTGTAGTGTGCGATCTTCTACATTTGAACGCTGTGATACATTTCAAAAATAAACTCATTCAAACGCATACTAACACATTCATTGTCACATCCTGTAAACATTGTGTGCCGCTATTCATTCCAGCACCCGCAGTGACTGTTGCCAACACTGCTGCTTCACGTCACGTAAATACATTAGGTCATGCCGCTGAACGAGACTTTAACCCATCATCTCTCATAACCCTCACCAACTTCATTCTAACAAACAACTAATTTTCCATAGAGGCAAAAGTTCAGAATCAAATCATGGCACAGCCATGGACATCTGCATGGCACCATCCTATGCCAACCTGTTTATGGGCTGTCTGGAAGAAACCTTCCTAGCATCTCAAAACTCCAAACATCTAGTGTGTTTCAGTTTTATTGATGATATTTTCAAAATCTGGACTCAAAGCAAAGAAACCTTAGCTTCCTTTCTTCAAAACCTCAACTCCTCCACCATCTTGCTTACTCTGGACTTTCTCAACCCATCATGCCACATTCATGACTGTTAACCTACACCTCACTGATTGCTTCATCCACACTTCAGTCCACATTACACCTATCAACCAATAGTACCTACACTTTTACAGTTGCCATCCCTTCCACATCAAAAAATCTCTCCCTTACAACTTAGCCACCCATGGATGGCATATCCACAGTTACAAGAACTCACTTTCTTAAAATTCTTAAGATCTCACAAAGGCCTTCACAGACATAAACAACCCCCCCCCCCAGTAGTCTACAAGCAGATCTTCCATGCCATATCCCCATACACCACAAATCCTCCCTCTACCACCACCAATCAGCCACAATAGAGTACCCCCTTTGTCACTCAGTACTACCCTGGTCTGAAACAACTAAATTGCATCCTTGGCCAAGGGTTTGATTTTCTGTCCTCATTTCCAGATATGAGAGACATCCTGCCCAAGATCGTCCGCACTCCTACTAAAATGGTGTTCTGCCACCCTCTCACCCAGCACTTCCTATTCTAGTCACATCACAGAATTATCCTACTGCATTGTTACTTCAATTTCAGTAATGGATTATATGGTGTAAAGTTCTCTTCAAGTCCATATTAGCAATTCTCTCTTTATCTTTGAAGGCGATTAACAATAAAACGAGGTCCAGCGACGCTGTGCCTCTAAACTCCTTCAAATTATTACAATTCAAAGACATTTGTAAATTTACACTGTTGCATAAAATAACTGCTGAACAACACATCATTTGTTCTGATAAATTACGACACTTTTATTGGCAATTAGGTACAATGCCAGAATAAGTACACCTATCTCTTTTGCACATTATATCCAATGTCAACAGAGTCGAAAAACCAGAAGAATTAAAACAAAAGCTTTCACACATGGAGTTCATATATAAACCCTGAGTTTGTATATCATTTACTCCATGATTCTCTTCTGCCCTCTTCTCTTACAATACACTTTGCAATGCTGACCGCTTGACATGTCTGCAACAAATACCGATACTTGCAGTAGACACTGAATTGCTATGCTGCTCACACGCAAATTTATGCCTTGATTAACTCAAGTCAGTACTAGAAGGAAATGTAGTTAATTCTGTAATACTACACTACCCAATCAGAGGCCAGGTCACCTGTGAAAGCAGCCATGTAGTTTACCAACATTGCTACAATCAGTGTACAGCTATTTATATTGGCATGACCACTAACCAGCTGTCCATCAAGATGTATGGCCACTGCCCAACTATGGCCAAAAACAAGGTAGACCACACTATGGCACATGCAGTAGAGCATATGCTTGATATCAATGGCTGCCTCATAACCTGTGCCACATGGATCCTCCCACTGACCACCAGCTTTTCTGGACTATACATATGGGAGTTGTCCTTATAGTATATTCACCGATTCCAAAATTATTCGGCCTCAACCTATGGCAACTCCTTTGCACCCAACAGTTCCTACTTCCTCTACGCTACTTCTCTCCCATTGTGTATGCTGTGCTGTGCTGTGATGTGTGTGTGTGTGTGTGTGTGTGTGTGTGTGTGTGTGTGTGTGTGTGTGTTTCTTGGCTCCCCTTTTCCACCTCCCCACTCCATTCCTAAGCTGCAACTCATTCCACCCATTATTTGTTATGGACATGCTCAGTAAGACCATGCTATATCTATCCCCTCCACCTCACGCAACGTGCCTGTGGCCCCCTCCCCTCTCAGCCCCTCAGCACAGAGTGTGATTTGTTGTGTGGCAGCCAGAGATGATGGTTGTGTGAATGTGAAGAGTGCCTGTGTGAGTCTATGAATGCTCTCTTCCCTGAAAAAGGCTGATAGTTGATAGCTTAAGTGTTGTATGTGCCTGCCACAGCTCATTATAAGACTTTGTGATTAGTTGCAAACTATTCTTATCTTATACAGGATGGTCCATCTGAAGTTTCGGATGAGGTTATCTCGAAAACTATACAATGGGTAAAAATAGTGGGTAAGACAAGTTTGTAAGTTCATAGGGTTGACATCAAATGATACTCTTTCAAAAGTTAGTTTCATATTGCATTCGTTTGAAAGGTAATCACTGCTGCAAAAAAGTTTTGTGATTATTAAACTCATAATTACTTATCACAGTAGACTTCTTTTGATAAAAGGAAATGTTTAACTACTGTATATAGATTGCTGGTGAACAAACACCACGTTCATAATCAGATCTCATGACTAATGCCAGGCCTTTCTGGGAATAAAGCAAATACTCAGATACCTTCATGGCATTGGTGTCATTGACATGTAATTACATGCTTTGTTGAAAAATCTTCAGAATAATTTTGCATGATGAGGCTCCTTGGAACTATTTCTTAGTTTCCTCTGCACACTAAGCATGCAACTGGTAGGGCTGGAGCATTATTGACTTTATAAAGCAAGGAGTATTTTCTCTAGACATGCACTCAGTTTTTGAAAAATTTCAAAGCTCACAGATAAGTAAGAAGTGTAGTATCACTATATTGTGATATATTACACCTCTGAAGTTTTTAGTACTCCTTACACACTTGATACCTCCCCTACTTAATGAGTAGTGATCTACCCTTATCATAACCTTATGATTGCTTATATTTTATCAGTAGTATTAATTTTGAATAATAATAATACAAAACATGAAGAGATGTATGTATGCTGTTATTCAACAATGGAATACAGTTGGCACACAATTTTAGAATTAATACAGATTTATGGAATATTGATGACCTCATGCATTGTAAAACATATAAAAGATTTCCCACTGTAACAACAGACAATAATATTAGAATGGAAAACTCTCCTATCATATCACAATAAATGGTGATATGTTCTGTCCAGACTCAGAAATGTAAAAGAGGTGAATTAGCGTCTCGATTTACCTGGCAGCTTCAAAAACATTTAAATCAAAATATTTTGATTCATTTGTGTGCTTTTTTATGAGTGCACCTGAATTCCCTGGTGCAGTGAGTTGTTGGACAAGGGGGGGGGGGGGGGGATGCATCTGTAACGGCATGCATTCTAACTCGGTGACATGTAGTGCCGTATTGCATATTGTGAGAAATTACATGTTTTATGAACATTATCATGTCATGTTATACAACATGACATCATATATCATGTTACTTTACTTGACTGACTGATATTATTACATTACATTTAAGCAAAGCGTTTGATTCTGTGTCTCATGATGTGATAATCAAAAAGCTGGAATACTATGGAATATCCTATCTAAGCAATAGGGTAGAGCTTGTTTATGCAAACAATCAGAGATTAGCAATCCTCCCAATAAAAAGAGGAATACCGCAAGGCTCGGTTCTTGGACCCTTCATTTTCAATGTCTATGTCAATGAATTTCCAACTTATATAGCCTGTAAGAGTGTATTATATGCAGATGACATGACATTAATAATCACTGGAGACAGTCTACAGACTGTGTTGGATAAAAATAAAGAGATGATAGAAATGACTAGCCAATGGTGCCAGGCCAATCAACTGCATAAATCAGACAAAAACAGAGGAAATAATCTTTAACTTGAAGGTACCTAAAAATGAAAATAAAACTGTGAAATTGCTTGGACTGGTCATAGACCAAAAACTCTCTTGGGAAGGACACACCAATTACCTATGCAGCAAACTAGCTCGTGTACTTTTCCTATTGTACAAATTGCAGGACAGTATTAGCAAACAATTATTTTGCTTCAATCGTACTATGCTTTCTTCCATTCCCATCTGCTATATGGAATATTGCCGTGGGAAAACTCCTCAGGAGCTAAACGTGTATTTAGATGGCAAAAAAAAAAAAAAAAAAAAAAAAAAAAGAGAAAGCAGTAAGGTGTATATTAGGGCTAGTACATAATGAGTCCTGCAGAAGTCACTTTAAATCACTTGGCATAATGATGATTCCTAGTTTGTATATATATAACTGTTTAGTATATGCTAAAGAAAATATAGATAAATTCAACATGAGAAAAAATGTGCATTCTCACAATACACGAAACAACTGTCTGTTGGATTTGCCTTCCACAAGACTAGCCATAGTTCATAATAACTATAAGTATTTAAGCCTAAAATTTTTCAATAAGCTACCAGAATCAGCTCGTACAATGCCACTGAGCAATTATAAAAACACACTGCAAACTTGGCTAAAATCCAGTGGATTCTACTGAATTGAAGAATTCCTAGAAACTGACCATAAAAATATATGTTTCTCCTAAATTATGTTATTGTTTCTTTGTAATATGTTATTCTGTATGTATGGTATATGATTAATATATAAATGTACTCTCCTTTTCCCGATCCCTACGATGGAAACACTACTTTGCCACCAATCCCTCTGACCGCAATCTACCTAATCCCAATATTGAACCCTGCCTGTCCCAATTCATACCACCATCCAACAAAGATCCCCCTGCACTCCCACCTAACCACCCTCTGGTTACCCTCCAAGAGTTTCTCACCTCCAACTTGTCCTCACCATCCTTTCCCAAGTCCCTTCCCAAGAACTCAAACCTGTCAGCAGAAGAAAGAAGAGCCATCCAAAACCTTAAAACTAATCCTGACATCATCATCCTCCCTGCTGATAAAGGTTCCACCACTGTAGTTATGGATCACAGTGACTACCTGGCAGAAGGGCTCCGCCAACTCTCTGACTCCTCCACCTACAAGTTGTGCCAGATTGACCCCATCCCCAAAGTCCAACAAGATCTCCAATCCCTACTAAAATCCTATGGCCCCTCCCAGAAACTCTCCCCTGAATCCATCTCCCTCCTCACCCCAGCAACACCCCGCACACCCACCTTTTACATGCTCCCCAAACTCCACAAACCTAATAATCCTGGACGCCCTATTGTGGCTGGTTACTGTGCTCCTACCGAACGAATTTCAGCCCTAGTTGACCAACACCTCCAACCTATTGTTCAAAATCTACCTTCCCACATCAAGGATACCAACCACTTCCTTCACCGACTCTCTACCATTCCCACCCCTTTGCCTCCTGGATCTTTACTTGTCACAGTGGATGCCACCTCCCTATACACCAACATCCCACATGCCAATGGCTTTGCCGCTCTGGAACACTACCTCTCCCAACGTCCCTCTGAACGCAAGCCTGATACCTCATTCCTCATAACCCTTACCAATTTCATCCTACTTAACAACTACTTTTCCTTCCAAAACACCACCTTCATGACCTAGGTCGTGAACCACCTTTCCCTTCTATTCCCATCCTTTATTCTTCCCTTCTCTCCCACCTGACGAAGGAACTCTGTTCCGAAAGCTTGTCCCTTTGTCCCTTTTTTTCTGTTTTTTCATTTTGTGTTACTATCGGCGGTACAGCACAATGGTAAGTACTGGCCAGCCATTCTATCTCATTTCAACAATATTCATTATCTCTGAGGAGAATTTTCATAATTAATCGAATGTTTGTATATATATATATATATATATGTGTGTGTGTGTGTGTGTGTGTGTGTGTGTGTGTGTGTGTGTGTGTGTGTGTTTGTGTGTGTGTGTGTGTGTGTGTGTATGTGTGTGTATGTGGTCTTGTGTACTTGCAGTGTGCATGCCTTTTTTATATATACATTTATTTTACTTTATTTTATTTTATTTTCTCCCCTCACCCGCCTCCCCACTCCATTCCTAAGCTGCATCTCGTTATTCCCATATAACCCATCCCCACCACCGTGACGTAACCTTTCTATCCCCTCCCGCTCCCCTCCCCTCCCGTCCCCGATTCGCTGCAGAGTGTGATTCGAAGTGTGGCAGTCGGAGGTGATGGTTGTATGACTGTGTTGTGTGCCTGTGTGATTGCGTGAGTGCTCTATTTTCTGAAGAAGGCCATGGCCGATAGCTGAATGTGTTGTATGTGTGTGTCTTTTCTATGTGCCTGTCGCAGCTCGTCGCCACGTCTTTGCGGTGAGTTGTAAACTGTCCTCACTATATTATTTATATAAATGTAATGTAGGCTATAAATGTAAATTCCACTATGTACCCTGACGAAACCAATTGTATGAAAAATATTGAAAGGCTAATAAATATTCTATTCTATTCTATTACATGTTGTGCGACAAAATGATATGACATGACACAACATGAAACATTATGTGACACTAACACAGGTCGACAAATTTTGACTTTTTGTCTGGGGTTTGCATGAAAATATGAATTTTTGACTAAACTGGCCTTGCTGATCACAAATCTGCAGCCTGTTTCTCTGTAGCATGGCAGGTTTTTGCACCACCACTATCATCATCATATTCACCATTGTCTAATTCTGCGCCCAATGAAATTGGAAAGCAATTATGGGACAATGGAAACGAAATGGAATAGCTAAGTGGTTAAAAAAGAATTGGAACAAATGCATATGAATTATAAGAAACAAATATTATGGTGGGCACTTACCAGGTAGAGGTATTACTTCTGTTTTCGTTTGCCCCTGAATGAACGCTTGATATGCTTCCTCTTGTGTGTCACTTCTCCTTCAATTGTGATGCACCAACAGTAGTCAGCCATTATGTTTACTCCCCAACGACCTTGATAACGATGTTCCATAGTTTTAAGTTCCTGATGAAATCGTTTACCATGTTCCTCTGATGTGTCAGCCAAATTTTCTTGAAAACTCTCTAAGTGTGACATTAGAAAATGTAGTTTTACAGAGACCTTGCATCCTAACTGTTTAAAGGACTGTAGCATGTCTTCCACTATTTCCTTGTAATCAGGCTGCTTATTCTGGCCAAGGAAATGATGCACAATATTTTTTAAACTTCTCCAAGCTTGAAGTTCTATTTCCGTCATAGAACTGTCAAAGTGCTCATCAGACATCAACTTCCTCATATCTGGTCCAACAAATATCCCTTCTTTCAGCTTTGCAGACGATAGATATGGGAATTACCTACTCAGGTATTGGAAACAATTTCCTGTTTTGTCCAGTGTTTTAACATTCTGCTTCATGAGTCCTAATTTGATGTGGAGTGGAGGCAATAAAATATGATCTGGATTAACCAAACGTTCATTCACTATGTTCTTTGATCCCACTGTCAGATTTTGCCTCTTAGGCCACTCTCTCCTACTCCAATGCTTATGATAAGCTCTACTGTCCCATTCACACATATAGCAAGGCATCTTAGTGTACCCTGCTTGCTGACCAAGAAGAATGCCAATCACTTTAAAGTTACCACACACAAGCCACTGGTGTTCTTCGTACTTCACATTTTGTAGAAGTATTTTCATGGTGTTGTATGTCTCTTTTAAATGTACTGAATACGCAATTGGAATTGATCCTAGGTCATTTCCAATATGTAGCAACACTGCTTTCAAACTTCGCTTTGAAGAATCTATAAACAATCTCCATTCCTTACTGTCGTACTTCTGAGGTCCCATTTTCATCACTAATCCGGCGATGTCTTTGCAGAACACCATTAAACCATCTTCAACAAAAAATTCCCTGAAATCTTTATCACGATTTCTGTACAATGAATATGATATACCATGTGCAAGTAAGTTATTTTCATTGAGACATGATCCCTGTAGTTGTGCTGCATCTTTTGAGAGTCCTAAGTCTTTCACCAAATTGTCAAGTTCTGTTTGAGTAAGAGTTTTTGGGGTACTATCAGTACCACACTCACAATAGTCGGATTCACTGCTTTCTTGACTTACATCTGGTTCAGAGAATTCAAGAGAATCCACCGATGTTGGTGGAGAGGGGATTGGTAGCCCTAGGCCATGAGGAACAGGTCTAATTGCCGAATCTAAGTTTGGATACGATATCTTTTTCATGTTTCTTCTGCTGTATTCCGTTACATTCGTCATACAGAAGTAACAGTCATCAACATGATTCTTCTGTTCACACCATACCATAGGAATTGTGTTGTTCAAGTACTTGATTTTACCTTCACTCCATTTCCATAACTGCTCCACACATGTATGACACACAATGTGTGGAGCAAATGACTTGTCCTGATCGCCGAGCTTCATGCCGAAATATGCAAAATATGACTTCTGCACAGATTTTGTTATTTGTCGACGTCTTGCACGTATCACATAATTTCCACAGTTATAACAAAATGTATCTGGGCTATTCACACACTGATTTCCTGAAAAATTTTAACACACCTTCAGTGAAATACCACCACTCACAAGAAAGTGCGAAAGCACCTTCTTGTAGCTGTAGCACTCACTCACTGATTTCTGTGACGATAATGGAACGTCAGCTCCAAGCTCATTAGCCCCCTCTGCCTCACCGTCATACAAAAAATGCAGCATTGCCGTATTTCTGTAGTTGTGGACTCTGCATAACGTAGATTTCGCAGTCAATGTTAGGTTTGGAGGGGGGTAGCTGTGCAGAAAAAACTGAGGGTGATGGAAAAAAGAAACTGATATGATTTTCATATTCAGGGTTGCAAATTGTGTAAAGAACACCACTTACTTTCCAAACCCCAGAATCCATGTCGGACTGTGCAATTGGTGTATTAATTCATTGAACACAAAGTAATAGATTGATAAATTATGATACCAACAAGTTATACTATGGGGCACAATATGACATTATATCAACATGTGACATCACAAACTGTCGTGACATGATATGGCATGTGTTACAAGCAGGGTGCAATGAGTCAAGGCCTTAGATACAACTTGCCAAATGGCAAAATCTGACATCCAATGCAACATATGTGTATGATGTGATATGTTACATAACAGGGCAAGAGGTGTCAAGACTTTCGTGGGGCTTCATCTGTGGCATACGATGCACATATGACCTGATGTAGTATGCAAGGCACATAATAAAATATGATGCTAGGCACATTTTAATATGCAAAATGGGTAAAAATACTAACAAGTAAAAAAGAACAAATAAGTCAAGATTTTTTATTTAAATATTTTTGAAGCAACCAGACCATATTTGTCATTTGTTGTGCTCTGACAGAAGCATTTTTCATTCTGGTTCTGAACTTTTATTTTTCCTTAGTTGAGTAGCTGTCATTGTCAACAGGGATTGATTAATAATTATATAAACACCATCTTATATGATTATTTTTCTACTTTCATAAAAGCTTACTGCAAATGACAAACAAAGAAAAAAATTGAAGTACTTTATCCATTTCAGCAACTGTTCGGGTAATAAATTAATAAAATTCAGCAACCAGTTGCTTGTAATTATTTATTTTAGATGACCGGTTTCAGACGCTTGACTGCCCTTCTTCTGGTCTATTTTGGTATTGTTGCTTAATGAATGTAGCTACATGCTATTAGGAGAATCAACACTGAGTGCAACATTCAGTGTAATGATACCAACATGTTATACTATGGGGCACAATATGACATTATATCAACATGTGACATCACAAACAAACTGTCATGACATGATATGGCATGTGTTACAAGCAGGGTGCAATGAGTCAAGGCCTTAGATACAACTTAGATACATTCAGCGTTGATTCTCCTAATAGTTTGTAGCTACATTCATTAAGCAACAATACAAAAATCGACCAGAAGAATGGCACTCAAGCATCCGAAACAGTCATCTAAAATAAATAATTACAAGCAACTGGTTGCTGAATTTTATTAATTTATAAAGAAAAAATGTTAACTGAAAATATACTATCAACTTCAAGTCCACCATTGTTTGGACATCCAGTGAATCGTGGCAAGTGCTAAATTTAGCTCAAATCATCACATCTCAGGAGCAGATAATGATTATTAGATTAAAAAAACATTCTGACTTTTTCCATTTACTTGCCTCCATCCAATGTTTTGAACTGATTCATAAAAGTTTAAACTTTAGATGTGACACACTTCAAAACACTCCCAGAAAAAGTTTCTTGGACATAAAATGTAAACATTGCTGGCCATTCATTTCAGCCTAGTTAACACCTTTGACAAAAAGGATGAATTGTTTTGCACAGTTTGCCAGGGTGACAGCTCTGGTGCATCATTTGAATTATGCTTGTACAGTGTAACATGGTTACAGTAAGCTACATGTTCTAATTGCTGTTCTGTGTGCAGCCTTTTTAAATAATTGTTTCAGCACTACTGTGCTGTTTTGATATTGGTTTAGGTAGTACTCATCAAACCATTTGGTATGAATGTTTATGTACAATTTTATTTGAGAAACACATATACTTTCTCCCAAACCTTTTACAATGCAGCAAATATCATTGATAATTAATATGCAGGCATTATTTGTTGCTCCTACCATATTTATTGGCAGGCAAGACCATGTGTAGACTACCAGTAATTAATATTCAAGGTGCAAAGCATTTCAGTGACCTACTTTTGTCACTGTCATCTCATACACAGACAAAGCGACCAACATTTGCTAGTGAGTTACTTACATCCTCTTACTTCAGAGCTCCAGAAGGGTGGTCTGTACACCATATCTGACTGAAGGTGCACGCTAGTTGAATTGGGTCAGTGATGTTGATGTTGAAGTAGAGGCTGCAGATCTTGTATGGGGAGTATAAATGTTTGCACTCCATCCATGTCAGAATTAATTTCCTAATTCTCTTCATTATGCAGTCTGAGGATACATTCCTAAACCATGTTGAGAATGTAGCCATATTCATAGTCTGGCAACTGGTTCTTTGGATGACACAGTCCCAGTGTTCAGATGTTGTACCAAAATTTTACAGTAGTATGATCATCTTCCTGCAATGACTGACTTTATTTGGCTCTTATAAATCAGTACACCACTGATGGTCATGGTTGCTATCTTTAGAAGAGCACAATCCTTAATCTGATTTTCTTGTAGACAGGGTATGTGGTATATGTTAGCTCTACATAGCCTGAGATCATCATCAACATGGCTACTGGCAATACACTTGTGGAATGTTCTTAGTTTCTTATTTTTAATTGCATTGGACTACATCTTTTTTCCTTTCTTTTACAGTTACTGGTCCATGAGCTGCTTGCTGCCGGGTGAGTGTATTTAAACTGTTAGTTGAATTACTGAAAGACGTCACTCACAGTATATAAAAAAAATTAACAAATATGTGTCATGTTACATTTTTTTCTAATAATCAAAATCAAGGATTGATATCTTTAGTCTATGGATGATTTTCACACCTTACTTTTTATGCCTATTTTTAAGTCACTGTATTCAAATGTATGTGCAACCTGAATAATAAAACAGCTACAATGAAAGCATGTAAGTTAAACATTTTCATGTGTAACAAACATAATATAATATTGCAGAATACTGCTAGACAATGCACACGAAAAGAAAGAAATGGTAAATTTCTTTATTAGATGTATTTAGATAAAGAAGACACATTAAAAGTATGGTATATAAAATGTTGAAGCAGAATAAATAGATTATGTCACATATAGTAATATTTAGAGAAAAAAGTGTTCATAAACAAATCGGAGAACACTAAAATATCTTTTTTAACAAAACATACTTTGATTCTCTTTTTAAACAACTGCAAAGGTAATCCAGTTATATTCCAAAAATGGATTGAATAAAGGATCTGTTCTCCACTTTTATTGAAGGTATTTTCAATCAGTCCTTGTAACTATAAGAAAATGCATAGTTGTGTCACTTAATGTTTTTCTCTTTATTTAAATAAAACATTATCTGTGGTATCTAATGAAATATATTTACTAGTTTGTTTTATAGACTGAAAAACAGTTTGTTATAAAATATGTTATTATTTTTAATATTCTAACAATGGAATATCCAGAATGAAATGATGTAATATAATGATGATAGGTAAAGACAATCACTGATCTGCACACAGACATGCAGAAAAGCAATCATATTCAAACAAATTTTTGGCCATAGCCTTCATCAAAGAGTGCAGGTGAATTCACACAATCACTCAAGTACAACTCATGCACACACGACTGCCATCCTTGGCTGCTATGGCCTGACTGGTACTTCAACAGTGGGGGGTAGGAGGGAGGGGGGAAGTAGAAGCATGCAAGGCAAGGTTGGGTCCAAAAACATTTTGCCTTGCCTTGCCTTGCCTTGCCTTGCACCTTAACTTGCTTGTAGATGGTGAACAGTATTAACACTGCTGATTGTTGTAAAAATGTGTGCCTGAAAATCTTTTGCACAACCTAGAGTGGGTTTAAACAACAGTTTAAATCTGTCATACAGTGCATCTAATTCCATGAATGTAATAGCATTGGAAACTAAGTTCACCTGGTGCTGGATTTGGAAATCAAACAGTGTGAAGGTGTCTAGATCAAAATTGTTAGTAGTCAACCAGGTATTAGTTACAAGCAAGGTTAGTTGCCTACCCCCATTTTTGTACTTGGTTTAATTTCAACTGAAATGTGTTCAGACACCTTCCAGGAATCCCCCCCCTTCTCCCCCCCCCTTTTAAACAGATCTGAAATATACACATATATTAAATCATAACATTATTTGCTGGTGAACCAGCACAAATGAATGTGATAATGAGTCGCCAATGTGATGCAATGGTTACAGTATGTGGCAAGGTAATGCGAGTGGTTTTAATGCCCCTGCGATCAGCATTAATGCTGCCACTATTGTTATTGCTTTGCTGAAGTTGTGCTGATTGTTCATATGTGGAAACTGACCTGCTGGTTGGCTTGTCAGCGACACCACTGAATGGAGTCATATGAAGATTAAAAAAATTACAAGCTACAAGTATTTTTTCCTTAGTATAAGTGGATATTTATTTTTTATTAGCTATATTGTATATTTAGAAGTGAAGTTATTTATTACGTGTATAAATAAAACTTGTTATTTCTTTTACACTCACTATTGTGAAAGTTTGAAATGACAAAATCTGACTGAAGATCATTAGGTACAGCCTTTCCATATGGCAGTGTCATATAATGTGGGAGGAGAGGAGAAGAGGAAGATCATGACAGCCTCAGAGTGAGTAGAGGTGAGAGAGGGGAAATTATTTGAAAAAGTTAGCCTTCCAATATGCTAAAACTAACAACATTAAATATCCAGTTACATGGTAGGAAGAGGAATTGTCCAGAAGACAATGGTACAGAACCTTTATGGAGTCTTAAAAAGAACAGAACATTCCTTAGAAAACCAGGTCAAATGGCATCTTTCAACAAACCCACTGCTGAACCTTTTTTTAAGAAATCCAAGAAGCTTATTCCAGGTATGGTCTACAACCTCAGAAAGTCTGGAATCTTGATGAAACAGGGTTTTCTACAGCACAATTGAAGAGGAAGAAAAAAGAAAAAGAAGTCTTTCCCAAAGAAAGAAGCCACTAAACGGACAAAGGAATTTTCATCTTCCACTTCTTCTGTGGAGAAATTCTCAAGCTTGGCAGTGGCTCTGGAAGTAGCATATTTGATTTGTCATCTGAAGAAGAGGATTTCGCATCCTTCTTTCCATCTGGAAAAGTAACACTTTCTTGTTCTCATAGTAGTTGGGTCTTGGTAAAATTTGACATCAGTGGTAGATCTCATGCTTACTATGCTGGAGCAGTTTTAGAAAACATAGAACAAGATGTAACTGTGAAATTCTTAAGGAAGCAAAGGAACAATTTTTTAATTCCCTAATGGAGAAAATCAGCACTGTTAATCGCAGTAATATAGTGAAAGAACTATCAGCTCCAGTAGTGTGTTGTGGGTTTCATTCATTTAATATTTTTTTCCCACCATCTCTTGTTTTAAGGTAAAATAACTTTTGTATTTGGACTAACAAATAAACATGTACTACTTAATTCCAATATGATTTTTTTCATTAATAAAACTAAGAAATTGAAATACATCACCATGTCCCAACGTAAAACCACCACTGTCCCAAGGTGAAACCGTAGGTTATACCTTGGGACAAGTGTCACAAAAGTCTTTATTACTGAGTAATTGTGTAAATATTGGAGCTGTTCATTCAAGATTACCTAAAATTGGTGCCTGTGGTGGGGTAAATTTTCAAATTTCTTGTAAAAAAATTATAGTATAAAAAAATTAAAATGTAAAAAATGTCCCAAGGTACAACTTTTTCCCCAACTCTCTCACCTTAATCCCCAAAATAAATGTATTTGGCTATCTTATACCAGGACATAGGACTGTAGTGCAACTAGTTACACTACAAACTTGAGAAACGTAATTCAGTGCTCATTGAATGAACATGTATGGTGAGAAATTCTTCATCGCCACTTTTCTATCCTGTTCATTTTAACACTTGTCAGTTTGATACTGACAGCCTCGTAATGTGAATAAAACAGAATGCTTTGAGTAGGGCCATTGAATTAGTGGTGATTACTCAACACCAGATGGCATCACCTAACACGTTGCCCCCTGATAGTGATGCTACTTTCAGCGATTGTGATGCGCAGCTTCAGAACTTCTAGCATGTTCTCAGTTCTAATATAGTAAATTTCCTTGAGTTGGAAAAGCTTCTGTCTATGCATCAGCACAACTTTAGGTAGCATTGATCATGCAAAACCCAGCTTGTCCTTTTCTCTCATGACGTCTTGCAAACTATGGATGAAAAGCAACAGGCAGACTGCATATTTCTTGATTTTCAAAAGATGTTTGATATGGAACTGCACTACAGTCTGCTAGTGCAGGCAAAAGCATATGTAATAGTACCCAAAATATGTGAGTGGCTCAAAGACCACTTAAACAATAGAACCCAATACATTGCCTTCGATGGTGAGTGCTCATCAGAGAGTACTGTATTGTTAGGAGTGCCCCAGGCAAGAGGACCACTGTTATTTCTTATCTATAGAAATGATCTGATGGACAGAATGAGTTGCAATCTATGGCTGATGCTGATGTGATGTACAGGAAGGAGTCATCATGGAATGACTGTTGTAGGCTGCAGAATGACTTGGACTAAATTTCTAGGTGGTATGAGGAATGGAGGGATAGTGTCACGGACTGCGGAGCAGAAAGTCGCTGGTTCAATCCCGCTCACCGGCAAAAATTTATTTCTTTGTAATTTACAATTCCAGAAGGTTCTACATCTTTCTTATGTTCACTTGTAAATTCTACTTGTTTCCTATGTTAACTGTTCTTCTAATTTCTGGTAAATTCTGTCTGTGTATAAATAGCAGAGCACTCTGCCTGAGAGGCAGTCAGTGCTGCGTGTATGTTGAGTTCGTAATAAAGGTGCTTTCAGTATAAGTGCTGTGTTTAGTTGCTTTCGAAGTCAAGCCTACTTCCATTGCAACGTGACATTGTTTGGTGGAGGCGCCGGGTACACTGTGCAACAGCTGCATCACCGTGGCTCCGATTAGGCAACATAAAAGTCGTCGCTTACACGGACTAGAACCGGAATACAAGGGATACACCGAGTACATCCTTCCAAAAGTCCTTATTATCAGAAGAACGACGGAGACGAAACCAGCAATAAGCCAGCTGCACATCAGACACCCGTCGGTGTTCTCTGGAGATGGTGGACAGGACCCCAACAAATGGCTAAAAGGGTTCGACCGAGTCGCCAAGTACAACAGGTGGGATCATACGATGTGCTTGGCCAACGTGTATTTCTACCTGGATGGAACAGCCCAGCAATGGTTCGAAAACACCGAAGACAAGTTGAATGACTGGAAGACGTTCCAGGAGGAACTTAATAAGACGTTTGGAGACCGCCAGCGACAAATCCGCTTGGCGGAAGAACAACTGAAGAACCGGGCCCAATGACATGGTGAGCCGACACAATCGTACATACAGAGAGTTTTGGCCCTGTGTAACGTAGTCAATCCGAGCATGACTGAAGCGGACAAAATCACGCACCTGATGAAGGGGATTGCAGAAGATATGTACCAAGCTCTTCTGATAAAAGACGTCGCTAAGACAGAAGAGTTCATCAAGTGGTGCCAGCATATTGAAGAGATGCAACAAAGGAGGGTTGGATGCAAGAAGTATGACAGACTCCCAAATGTAGTCCCTTTGGCCGTTGTGGAAGACCAACAGGACTTGGCTTCTCTCATACGAAAAATCGTGAGAGAAGAATTACAACAGTGCATGGCAGCCGGGACTATTAGACCGAGCGAGCATCAGATTATGGCCATGGATGTGAGCCCTGTAAGTCACGAAGTAGCCGACGCCGCTGAGGACGAGGTATTTCAAACATTAGCTCCTGTCTGCCCCGTCAGTCGCACCCGACGTGAAGAATGGCATCACCCTGCTATGACTTACGCTGAAGCCGCCAAACGGCAGCCTATGAACCGGCCGACGCGACCACAGCCAACTCCCCCGGTAACTATGAGGCCCCGGAGAAGAACAGACGTCTGGAGGACAGAAGACAACACACCAATGTTTCCACTATGGACGCTCTGGACATGTCATACGCTACTGCAGAGAGAGAAGGCGAGTTTTCAATGATTATTTTGCCGCAAGACGTCAGCCGTCAGAGCAGTTCTATCCAAGGCAGTCACCTGCTGATGAGTTCAGTCGACCTATGGGAAGAAGCCCATCGCCGTACCCTAGACGAGGTCGCTCCCCGACGCGCCGCAGCCGTTTACCGTCGCCGTACAGAGGTACCAGCTGCTCCCCTAGCCGCCGCGCCCAGGAAAACTAAGCGAGGCGACCATCTATGGAGGTGAGGCCGCCGCAGATGAAAATCCTCCATGGACAACAGTCACTAAGATGTCGGGAAATCTCATCGACGTCATAATCGACGGCCTACCTGTCCGGGCACTTGTTGATTCAGGAGCCTCTTTTTCTGTATTATCGGATAATTACCGCCGCACACTAAAGAAGACAATGTTCTGTGATACGGGGGCAACTGTGCTGAAGGTCGCGAATGGAAAGTACGTCCATCCAGCAGGAACTTGTGTCGCAAGAATAACCATCAACAACAGGACACAGCCGTTTGAATTTGTCGTGTTAACAGAATGTAGTCACAATGTCATCCTCGGATGGGACTTCCTTCAGGCATCCCAAGCCATCATTGACTGTGGAAGATCTAAGCTGCAAATTGAAGAAGTTGTTCCGCCAGATACACGTAATACAGAATTTTCTGGGAAGTTATTCGTCGTTGACAATGTGACGATACCGCCGTTGACAATGAGAAGAGTTGCAGTCACAAACACAGGTGACTGGTTAAACTGTGAAGTTCTTGTTGATAGTAAAAAGTTTACCAGGCTCACAAAAGAAATTTACATACCAGCAGCTATCATAAGCATTACCGGTGGTCAAGGAGAGATTTGGATCACAAATTGTCACGAGCAGTCACAACTTATCCCCAAGGGAATGTGTATCGGGACAGCTGAACCAATCCAGGACGGTGAGCTCAACGTCATCAATGAAGACCCATGCCCTGCTATTAGTACAGACAACACGCTGGAGGAAACAAACATGGAACTGCCAATAGGGCCTGGACTGACCAAGGAACAACGCCAGTGGGTGTTAGGTATACTACGCCAATTTTTGGGTGCATTCACACCTCAGCAGGGGAAAAGTCAGACAAAACGGCCCACGATAAAGCACCGGATCAATACTGGGGACCATCCGCCAATTAGCCAGCGTTCGTATAGAGTGTCGCCAGCTGAAAGACGGATAATTCAGGAGGAAGTGGAGAAGATGTTGCGAGATGACATTATTCAACCTTCGGAGAGTCCTTGGTCGTCTCCGGTGGTCCTTGTAAAGAAGAAGGATGGCACCTGGCGATTCTGTGTCGACTATCGGCGGCTGAACAGAATCACAAAGAAAGATGTCTACCCACTGCCGCGTATTGTCGACACCTTAGACTGCTTGAAAGGAGCAACATACTTCTCTATTATGGACATGCAGACAGGTTACTGGCAAATCGAGGTTGACGAAGCGGACAGGGAGAAGACGGCTTTTATTACACCTGACGGCCTCTATGAATTTAAAGTAATGCCGTTTGGATTATGTAATGCTCCAGCCACATTCGAACGCATGATGGACAACTTGCTTCGACACCTTAAGTGGACGACGTGTCTCTGCTATTTAGATGACATTGTCGTTTTCTCGAAAACATTTGAAGAACATCTGAGTCGCCTGTCAACTGTGTTGAAGTGTGTTCAGGCTGCAGGTCTCCGCCTCAATCCAAAAAAGTGCCTCTTCGTCACCAAAGAGATGAAAATCCTGGGGCACCTAGTCAACGGAGATGATGTCCATCCTGATCCAGATAAAGTAAGGGCAGTCACAGAATTTCCAAGTTCTCAGCACATTCGTGATGTGTGAAGTTTTCTCGGGCTGTGCTCATACTACCGACGTTTCATAAAAGGATTTTGTAACAAGGCACGTCCATTACAAGTACTTCTGCAGGGAGATGCCAAATTTTACTGGGATGAGACAAAAGAAAGAGCTTTCCGAGCTCTTAAGGAGGCTCTAACTACCGCACCAGTGCTAGCCTTGTACAACGAGAATGCAGAAACGGAACTTCACACAGACGCCAGTGGCTATGGGATTGGTGCAGTGCTTGTACAAGTACAGGAAGGTGCCGAAAAAGTGATAGCCTATGCGTCAAGAGTACTCTCAAAGTCCGAGGTAAACTACTCTACAACTGAAAAAGAATGTCTCGCGGTTATCTGGGCTATCAACAAGTTCTGGCCGTATTTATTCGGCAAACCATTCACCGTTGTGACAACCCACCATTCTTTGTGTTGGCTGACTAGCTTGAAGGATCCATCAGGTCGACTAGCAAGATGGGCGCTAAGACTCCAAGAGTCAAGACTCAAGAACGGGCGCAAACACAAGGATGCCGACTGCCTTTCGAGGAATCCATTAGTGGAACACAACAGCATTAATGAAATTTCAGCTCTCACTGAATTAGATGACGTTACAGCTGAACAGAGGGAAGATCCAACACTATTAAAAATGATAGAGGCCTTGGAGTAGGAGAACCGACCAATGGAGAGTTCCAACTCATAAACGGAACATTGTACAAGAGCAACTACAATACACTGGGCCCCAAATGGCTACTTGTTGTTCCAGCTCATCTCCAGCCAGCTATTCTCAAATATTTCCACGATGCTCCAATATCCGGTCATCTGGGATTCGTGAAGACCCTAGACAGAATCAGACGCAGGTATTACTGGAAGGGTCTCTACCGATCTGTCAAGCACTATGTGAGTCACTGTAAAGAGTGCCAGCAACGGAAGCATGTGCCGCAATTACCTCCAGGACATCTCATACCGATTCCGCCGGCAGCAGCTCCATTCCACCGAGTTGGGATCGATCTTTTAGGGAGGTTCCCGAAGTCGACAACCGGTAACCGTTGGATAATAGTCTGCACTGACTGCCTCACACGCTACGCTGTCACCAAACCTGTGCCAACTGCAGAAGCTCCAGAGATCGCAAAATTCCTTGTAGAAGACATTATTTTGAAGCATGGGGCACCACGTGTCATGATATCTGCTCGTGGAAAAGTATTCCAGTCAAAACTAGTATCAGAGGTAATGTCACGGTGCAACATTGTCCACAGAATGACAACTGCATACCATCCTCAGACAAATGGTCTTACGGAACGTTTTAACAAAACGTTAGCTGACATGCTGTCGATGTACATCGATGTTGAGCAGAAGGATTGGGATACAATGCTGCCAGTCGTGACATTTGCTTACAATACCGCAAGACAAGATACCACAGGCTTTACTCCGTTTTTCCTGCTCCATGGCCGTGAAGCTGAGATGACAATGGATACACTGTTCCCGTTCCAACCGGACGACACTCAGGATGACTATGTTAAACAGCTCATCACCAGGGTCGAAGAAGCAAGACAGCTGGCTCGCATACGGACACTGGACGCCCGGGAGAAGGACCATCAGCGGTATAACGACAAGCACCGACCTGTTGTGTACAGCCCAGGAGATCTGGTATGGATTTTTACCCCTGTACGGAAGGTTGGACTGTCAGAAAAGTTATTGAAGCAATACTTTGGCCCGTATCATGTCATACGCCGCCTGTCAGACGTCACATACGAAGTTGAGGATTATGAGCCGTCGTCGAAACGTCAAAAACGAAGCCTTACTACGATCCTGAAGAGCAGGTAGACGACAATGGCTTCTTGTTCAAGGACTTTAAGGACGGTAATGTTCCAGATGAAGCCACGACAGGAACGTCTGTCGTCGATAATCGCGGAGAAAGGAAGGATTGTCTTGAACTGTCATACAGAGGACCCATGACATGGTCAAGATCCAGGACATTGCAGCTGGCTCCACAGGGATCATAACAGCGGGTCGCTGTTTCTCCAGGAGACGGAGCAATGCCGTGAGAGACCACGAACACCAACTGCCGGCGTGGCGCAGGGGATAGCGTCATGGACTGCGGAGCAGAAAGTCGCTTGTTCAATCCTGCTCACCGGCAAAAATTTATTTCTTTGTAATTTACAATTCCAGAAGGTTCTACATCTTTCTTATGTTCACTTGTAAATTCTACTTGTTTCTTATGTTAACTGTTCTTCTAATTTCTGGTAAATTCTGTCTGTGTATAAATAGCAGAGCACTCTGCCTGAGAGGCAGTCAGTGCTGCGTGTATGTTGAGTTCGTAATAAACGTGCTTTCAGTATAAGTGCTGTGTTTAGTTGCCTTCGAAGTCAAGCCTACTTCCATTGCAACGTGACAATTCCTAACAGGAAAAATATATGTAAAAAATAGATGAAGTCCACTTACCAGGCGAAGGAGCACAGGCAGTGATAGCAACAAATAAACACACAGACACACACACACACATAAACGCAAGCTTTCGCAGCCTAGCTGCTTCGTCAGGCAGAAGGGAAGGAGAGGGAAAAGGAAATGATGAGGGTTTTAAGGGAGTGGGTAAGGAGTCATTCCAATCCCGGGACAGGAAAGACTTACCTTGGGGGAAAAAAAGAAGGGTAAACAAATACACACACACACACACACACATTTACACAGACGCAAGTACACTTAGGCAGACATACTGTAGAACTATGGAAAGCAAAGAAGTTAGAAGTTAGACAGAGATGCCACTTGAGGCAGAGGCTCTGTCCAGAGAACCGAGGCAAAGATGTTAAGATGATGGGTGGGAATTCGAATTTAGCGGAGGTTGAGACCAGGTGGGCAACGGGAAGAGAGAATATGCTGAAGGGCTAGTTCCCATCTCCGGAGTTCTGAAGGATTGATGTCGGTGGGAAGTATCCAGATAATCCGGACGGTGTAACACTGTGCCAAGATGTGCTGGTTGTGCCCCAAGGCGTGTTTAGCCACAGGGTGATCCTCATTTCCAACTTACACTGTCTGCCTGTGACGATTCATGCGAATGGACAGTTTGTTGCTGGTCATTCCCACATAGAACGCTTCACAGTGCAGGCATGTCAGTTTGTAAATCACGTGGGTGCTGTCACAAGTGGCTCTGCCCTTGATTGTGTACACCCTCCGGGTTATGGGACTGGAGTAAGTGGTGGTGGAAGGGTGCATAGGGCAGGTTTTACAACGGGGGCGGTTACAAGGGTAGGAGCCAGAAGGTAGGGAAGGTGGTTTGGGGATTTCATAGGGATGGACTAGGAGGTTACGGAGGTTAGGTGGGTGGCGGAAAGACACTCTCGGAGAAGTGGGGGAGGATGTCATTAAGGATGGATCTCATTTCGGGGCAGGATTTTAGGAAGTCGTATCCTTGCTGGAGAGCAACATTCAGAGTCCGCTCCAGTCCCGGAAAGTATCTGGTGACAAGAGGGGCACTTCTGGGGTTCTGTTGAAGGTTATGAATTTGGGGGGATGAGGAAGTGGCTCTGGCAATTTGATTCTGTACCAGATCAGGAGGATAGCTGCGGGATGTGAAGGCTCTTATCAGGTTATTGGTGTGTGTTTTATGTTTCTGTCGACGAGCCTGTACTTTAGGTAAGTCAAAAATCTTTATTATATATATATATATATCTGAATGTGGCTCTCCAGCAGGGATACGACTTCCTTAAATCCTGCCCCGAAATGAGATCCACCCTTAATGACATCCTTCCCACTCCACCAAGAGTGTCTTTCCGCCGCCCACCTAACCTTCGTAACCTCCTAGTCCATCCCTATGAAACCCCCAAACCACCTTCCCTACCCTCTGGCTCCTAGCCATGCTACCGCCCCCGTTGTAAAACCTGCCCTATGCACCCTTCCACCATCACTTACTCCAGTCCAGTAACCCGGAAGGTGTACACGATCAAGGGCAGAGCCACTTGCGATAGCACCCACGTGATTTACCAACTAACATGCCTGCACTGTGAAGCGTTCTATGTGGGAATGACCAGCAACAAACTGTCCATTCGCATGAACGGTCACAGGCAAACAGTGTTTGTTGGTAATGAGGATCACCCTGTGGCTAAACATGCCTTGGTGCATGGCCAGCACATCTTGGCGCAGTGTTACACTGTCCGGGTTATCTGGATACTTCCCACCGACACCAACCTTTCAGAACTCCGGAGATGGGAACTTGCCCTTCAGCTTATTCTCTCCTCCCATTGCCCACCTGGTCTCAATCTCCGCTAACTCAAATTCCCGCCTACCATCTTTAGCATCTTTGTCTTGGTTCTGTGGACAGAGCCTCTGCCTCAATTGGTATCTCTGTCCAACTTCTTTGCTTTTTACAAATGTCTGTCTAGGTGTGTTTGCGTTTCGATATGTCTGAGTGTGTGTGTATTTGTTTACCTTCCTTTTTTCCCCCTAAGGTAAGTCCTTCCACTCCTGGGATTGGAATGACTCCTTTTCCACTTCCCTTTTTCCTCCCCTATTTTCCTCTTTTTCCTGAAGAAGCTGCCAGTGGTGGCGAAAGCTTGTATGTGTGTTTGTGTGTAATTGTATTTTATTTTATTTGTTTCTATCGACGAGCCGGTCCTTTTGGTAAGTCATCTGTTTCATCTGTTTTCTATGCAGATGTGTAGGAGAAACAATCCCATAATGTTCAAATACAGCATTAGTAGTGTGCAGTCATGGGGAAGGCAAATGGTCAACTTTGGTTTATTGGGAGAATTTTGGGAAGGTGTGATTTATCTGTAAAGGAGACCCTATCTTGAGAATTGCTCAAGTGTTTTGGGTTCCCACCAAATCAATTTAAAGGAGGACATAGAAGCAATTAAGAGATGGGTGGCTGGATTTGTAACTGGTAGATTCGATTAATGCAAAAGTGTTATTGAAATCATTCAGGGACTTAAATGGAAGTCTTTGAGAAAGTCTTTTGAGAAATATTGTTGAAGAAATATAGATGGCCAGAATTTGAGGCAGACTGCAGAACAATGCTATTGATGCCAACCTATATTTCACATAAAGATCACAAAGATAATATCAGAGAGATTAGGGCTTGTACAGATGCAAAAAACCATTTGTTTTCCCTTCATTCTATATTGGAGTGGAACAGGAAATCAAATAACTAGTAGTGATATTGAGTACCCTCTGCCATGCACCTTCAGGTGGATTGTGGAGTATGTTTGTAGATGTAGGTATAGCATGTCCACATCATTGCTCGGTGGGTAACCGGAATCACTGTTAGATACAAAAGCCAGCAGTGTGTATTAAAGCTTGTTGCAATCTTTAAGGAATTTTTATTGTGATATCATTTTGAGAGATAGTAACATATAATTACCTTTTAATGTAATATTTGCTACACTTTATACATACATAGTTGTAAATACCTTTAGATTTTTATATCTGTTGTTTGAGTTTTGTTATTTAACTCTTTTTTTCCATTGAAATGTGAAATACATGGTGTGTTATTAACATTTCATTTTTCTTTGTGGAGCATATATGAATGGTATTCCTTGAACCATTTAATATGTTCCAAGATATTATGAACATGCCCTCACATGTGAAACAAAATACCAGTTAATTTACAACACTGCACAATAATTTAAGACTTGTTTAATGTAGGAAATACTAAGATTTGTTATTTTGTTTCCAATAACCTTTCTTTTCAGTGAATTACATACAAATATCATCATTTCTGTTACAGGGATGTCTCATTATGTAATGAGGAAGGTATTTTCCCACGCACTGAACATTGCCGTCTCTTAATTCTTTGCCTAAAATCTAAATCACAAAGCTCTCCATGGAAGGAGTATCTACTTAGTTGTCCATATGGTTTAAATTTCAATCACTTTATGATGTCATGTTATGATTTCGAACAAGTAAGTATCATTTTATCTGATTTAAAATGGTTTATGATATAGTGAAAATTTTTTGGTAGACATCATGAGTGCATTAAAAATAATGCGAAAAACTAGCAAGCAATATATTAATGTTTTTACATTACCTGGGTGTTGGCTTGTACAATGGTACAAATAGTCATACAACAGTATGGATGACTGAGTGACCTGGCCTTGTAAAATAGTGATATTTTAAGTTAGTTGCATAACCAACCTTTTATCAGTGGAACATTTTGCAAATACAGTAAAACCTCGTTTTTACATTCTCGGTTTTTACGTTTTCCCGCCATTTACACCATTTTTTGTTGGTCCCATCAAATTTCCTATGATTACAATGTTAATTCGCCCTCGTTTTTGCATTAACATATTTACGCTTTTCCCGCGTTTTACACTTTTTGAAAGCATGTTCATTAAGAAAAATGACGTAATGTACAAAAATTGACACTAGCATGGCTTTCCCCTTAAAGTATAGCGCTTAAAAATTATTCGCATTCGAGTTTCTTGACACTTTGCATTTATTCAAACGTATATTTCGCGTTTCGTTCTTGACTTAATGACGTGCCAATTTGTGGCAATGTAGTAGTTCTTTTCACCAGCTTCTTTGACGGAGCGCCTGTCGTGTACTCACATGGTTTGTTGACAGAGAATAACGCTGATTTGTGGCGGTGTAGTTCGTCTTTCCGCTAGCTTCTTTGCCAGAGCGGCTGGCGTGTACTTAAACAATGAGAGCCAGTTGCTTTGTTGAAGTGAGAATACATAGTTGCGTTGTTTTTGTGATACATATTTCTGATTAATAAAGAACTTTATCTGTCAAAGTTTGGTATCATAATACCCACAACCTCAAAAAAGCGATTATAGTGAGAGACGCCGATCCTATGCAAACGTCACAAAAATACTTATGCATATGTTTGTACTCGAGAACGCGAATAAATTCTCTAATATTGTCATGTGAAACATCGAAAAATACAAAAAGAACGGAACTGTAGGAGTTTTACTATGTAAATAATTAATTCCGGTAAAAGGCGGTAATTTTGAAGATGTGTTACATAGCCTGGCAGCGGCGTCCAAACGATATCTATCGAAACAGTTCAGGTAAGTTTGAAGATGTATTATAGCCCAGCAGTGGCATCCTCGATTATAATGAATGAAATTACGTAAAAAATTTCTACATCCCATAAAATTACCAGTTTGCCTGGTGCTTAAAGTAGCGGCGTCCTCGATTATAATGAATGAAGTTATGTCAAAAATTTCTACTTCCCATAAAATTACCAGTTTTGCCTGGCTCTTAAAATAGTAAAAATTTGGATTACCTTTATTGTATAATCAACTCCCTGGTGAGTATTTAGATGTCTATTATGTACATATATCACACATAAACTACGAAAATGCAAGGCTGATCCAGTAAGCATATTTTACCATTTAAAACATTATTTCCTGCATTTTACATTTTCCTGCATTTTACACCATTTCACTGAAGTCCCCAGAAAAGCGTAAAAACGAGGTTCTACTGTAGTTGAAATACCGTATATTTCTGCAGATAAGATGATGGCTGTATAAAAAAAAAGTTCCAGAAGCCAAGGTCATCTTATAAAATGGTAAAAAAAGAAATAAAAAAATTAGTTGTAATTTAGTTTGAAATTTACGTTGTGGAGGAGAGATTTATGAAAACAAAGATTTGTGTTATTTTTTTAAAAAAATATTCACGTTACAAGATTTATTAATTTACTGAGCAGGCAAGTTTACATACGATAACCTATACGCCATAAATCAGGAATAGAATTAATTATTTACAGTGCAGTTTGATTTCACAATGTCGCTTGTCAAAAATAATTTCTCAGTATGTCGAGACTGAAACGATTAGCATATATTTACATACATAGCAGTGAAACGGTTAAAATATTTCAGAGTTACATGATAACAATTGCAGTTTCCTTTGAAATCCTTTATCTTCTGTTCTCGGGCAATTTCGTGTGTTTTCACCTGCATAATATGTGCATTGGCGTGATTAAATGTCATCTCGGTGCAAGAAATTAATTTTCTCTTAAACTTTGCAGTGTAAAAAGAAAAATGTGCATCTTCATGATTGGATACAATGTAGCACTATATGCACAAAAGTTCAAAAGCAGACCACAAACACTGCAACAAAGGGTTACACAAAACCATGGTTTATTCTTACTTCATGCACAAAACCTACTTATGGCGACTTTCACCAGCATTTTTCGGAACTTCCTGAAGCTTTGCCTCTGAATCCAAGCTGCAGGCGTATTTTTAGATCCCAAAAACTGGAAAAAAAATGTGCGCCTTGCATTCGGGTAAATTTGGTAACTTGGATGTCCTCTTATAGGACAGATATATGCTTAAACTATAAAATTTTGATGAAAATTTGCACCTTGTCTTATCTGAAGGTCGTCTTATCTGCAGAAACATATGGTATGTGGAAGTTAAGCTTTTGTATAAGAAAGAAGATAAAGAAATGCCATAAAACTTCCAACCTATTTCATTTTTGCCTGCATTCTCAAAAATTTTAGAAAAGGTAATGTACAGTCGTCTTCTTTGAGATTTGACCTTTAATATAATATTATCCATGTAACACTTGGAATTTGTAAAGGGTTCTGATATTGAGAAAGTCATAGGAAATCAGGCGCATAACTCTGTGATCTAATAACATGTGGGGGTCTCCCAAGGTTCCACTTTCAGGCCCCTTCAAGAGTTGAAGAATCTATTGTTGATGAGTGCCGGGAATCACAACTCATGGGGATGAGACTTCCATGGCCAGTAGAATCACACTGTGTTGTATAGATAAATAGTTGTGTAAAGGGTCAGCGGCCCTGCTGAATATTGTGAATTAGCTGATGCAAAAGAGGATTGGCAGCTGCAGTAGTAGAAATCTGCAAACCAGTGATAGAAAACCCGTCAACAGTACATTGTGCCACCTCATCCAGGTAGCAGCATCCTGATCAAGGAAGTCAATGGCTTATGGTCTGTTTTGAGATGAAATTTAGACCAATACAAGAAAACACTAAACTTTTTCTAAAGCACAGACAATGGAGAGTGCCTCCTTTTTGATTTGTGAGTAAGACTGCTGAGCACTGTTAAGTGTTGTGGATGCATAAACTGTTGGACATTCAGAACCATCTTCATACCTATGGGCCAGGAAACAATGAAAGATGCCAGTTGTGCTGGTGACACCAAACAGAAGGTACTGATACTGGTAGAGACCAAATGTATACTCAGTACCAACAGTTACTCAGATTCTTCATGTAAGGGGACTTGGTGATAGACTTCTGATAAGTCCGTCTTAAAGAAATACTGACTTCCAGCAAGTTTTGCAAGAAGCTCATCCCAGCAGTGGATAGTATCAATAACAGACAGAGCCTTTACTGTAGCATTAAAATCACCACACAATTGCTGTTTTCCATTCGGCTTCCCCCAGACATTGTTAGTCTCTCTTTAACCTGGTCACACATAGCCACCAATATTGGGCATACCCCCAAAAATTTAGCTAAGTTGTTGGCTTCAATATGATATGTGCTTCAAAATTCCTAGTACACCCCAAACCCTCAGAAAACAACGAGGAAAACTCCGAGCACAATCTTTCTGATATTTGTTATGGAACTTGATCAGAAACAAAGTGAACTGTGTTACATAAAGATAAACAAAACATCTTAAATGCAGCCATACAAATATCATTGGGTGCCCTTTGTCAAGAGCACATCTCAGTGCAGCAGAGCACACCACCTCTTATAAGTGTAACTGACTTCTTATTAGAAGAAACATATTTTGATTGTTCTGTGTGCTTCTTGCTTCAGTTTGTTAAATTTATTGTGTGCTCGTGTGCATATTTGATTTGGATTCACATTAAGTATCTAGATAGTGTATTCCTCCATTGTGTGAATGGTGACAGTCTTCCGTTTGTTTTCATTGGAGTAGTATCAATTCTAGTCATCTTTGTTTACTTTAGTTACCCTCTGTCAAGTTCTACATCATGTCTTTTTAGTCATTCATTTCTCTGGATAATGTAGTAATGGATAAGGACTGCGACTACTGTGTGCGGATGGAAGTTGAGTTGGTGACACTTTGCTCCCAGCTTCAGGCTGTGTTAACCTCAGTTGCAAAGCTTGAGGCTGTGGTCAAGGAATGCAGTTGCTGTCGAATGACCGTTGGAACCGAACGGATGCCTGTGGCGTCCAGTATGTCCACCGATTGGCCTGCATCTGTGACAAGCTGTTTACTGCTTACAGTGAAGGAGACACCCCAACTGTGGTTGTATGGGAGGTTGCTATCATTTGTGGTAGGAAGGACTGAGAGTAAGGACTTCCCAGTTCATCTTTCCATCTGGCACTATGTGTGCCAGATAATGTTCCTGAGCCGGATGGTGTTGCTTATCCTGATATCACCTCCTAGCTTACAAAATCTGAGCTATCACAGAGGGTGGTTTGGCTTGTAGTTGGGGGCTCCAATGTTAGGTGGGTAATGGAAGGAATATGGTTGCTAGGGAGGAGTAGAAGGCCAATGTGCACTCTGTGTCCATACTGCTTGGAGTCATTCCAGTTGTGGAACTGATCCTTCCAGACACCTTGAAGAGTATGGGTTGCAGCCATTTGCAGGTGCTGGCTCATGTCAGTACCAATGATGTGTGTCACTTTGGAGCTGAAGAGTTCTTTCCAGTTTTGAGCAGCTATCTGCCAGTCTTGCTTGCAAGATGAAAGCAGAGCTGACCATCTGCAGCATAGTTGACAGGGCTGACTGTGGACCTCTGGAACAGAACAGAGTGGAGGGTCTGAATCAGAGGCTCAGATGGTTCTGCAAATGTAGGCTGCAGATTCCTAGTCTTGCACCATCAATTGGTGGGGTTCTGAGTTTCGCTGAATAGGGCAAGAGCCCACTACATGCAGGAAGTGGCTACAGGGTAGTGTGAGGTGTGGTCTGGGCAGGTTTTTAGGTTAGAGCGCCTCGGGAGCATATAGATAGGGTTTCAATCAGAAAGAGTATCAGTCAAAAATAGGACAAACACAGATTTAAAAACCATTCGTCTAACAATTTTAAATTGTTGTAGCTGTGCAGAGAAAGTACCAGAGCTCCAAGCACTAATAGAAAGTATTATAGGTAGTGAAAGTTGGCTAAAGCCTGAGATAAGTTCAGCAGAAATTTTTATGAAGGGGCTAATGGTGTTCAGAAAGGATACATCTACATCTACATCTACATACATACTCCGCAATTCACCGTAAGGTGCGTGGCGGAGGGTACACTGTACCACTACTAGGCATTTCCTTTCCTATTCCACTCCCAAATTGAACGAGGAAAAAAGAATGCCTATATGCCTCCGTACGAGCCCTAATTTCTCTTATCTTGTCTTTGTGATCTTTACGCGAAATGTAAGTAGGCGGCAGCAAGATCGTACTACACTCAGCTTCAAATTCCGGCCCTCTAAATTTACTTAACAGAAATTCATGAAAAGAAAGTCGTCTTTCTTCCAGCGATCCCCAATTGAGTTGCCGGAGCATTTCCGTGACACTCGTGCATTGGTCAAACATAGCGGTAACAAATCTAGCTGCTCGCCTCTGAACCGCCTCTATGTCTTCCTTCAAACCGATCTGCTGCGGGTTTGAATTAAATAGGTGGTGGTGTATTTATTGATTGACAAGTGGTTTATCTTGTAGGAAAATTTTTATGAAGGGGCTAATAGTGTTCAGAAAGGATAGATTGAATTAAATAGGTTGTGGTGTATTTATTGATTCACAAGCTGTTTATCATGTAGGGAAGTTGAAGTAGATAGTTCCTCTTAGTTGTAATAGGTAGAGATTATTCATTACAACTGGAATATATTAATCTTCTCTGACTCATACAATTCAATTGCAGAAATGTTCAAAGAAAGCTTGGATCAACTTTTTAAAATGTTCCCAAAGCATACAATTTTAATTGCTGGCAACTTTCTACTTACTCTCAATATATTGGCAAAAATACATGTTCAAAACTGGAGACAAGCATTAAACATTATCCAAAATTGTACTGAACACATTTTCCAAAACTTATATCAAGCAGTTAGTTCATGAACTCACTAGAATAGTAAATGGGTGTGGAAACATACTTGACCTCTTAGCCAATAAAAAGCATGAAAACAAACATAGGGATTATTGAACACCGAGTTGTTGTAGCAAGACTGAATATCTGATTTCTCAAATCTACCAAAAATAAATAAAAAGCAGATAAAACTTTGGTTAATGCTTTCCTGAGTGACAATTGCAAGTTTTTCAAAACTATCAATGTGAGTGTATGCCAGATATGACTTACATTCAAAGATATAACCATTGACAGTTTTACACCAAACAAAGTAACAAAAGAGGGCCCCTATTGTTCCTTTATTTATTTATCCATTTATCCATGATTAAGCATGTCCATGCAATCGATGTTGTCATGAGGTATTTACAAAAGGTTTTATACAATATGATTGATATTCAAAAAAAAAAAAAAAAAAAAAAAAAAAAAAAACCACACACATAGTGAGGCCTACATAAAATATGGTTCAGTTTGTAACTGATGTTCTGGTATACATAATAAATGAATATACATGGTGGACGTTTTTATGCAATATGATTGACTCAAGTACTGGTACACTTAATAAATGAATATACATCATGAAACACACTTAAGAAACAAATATACACTGTGAAACACAGGTAATTAATTTTACAGATAAGTATTTAATGTTACAGGATTAATACAATATCACATATATTATTAGAACAGTTTAACACAGTAATACAGATTTACATATATATGATCATTATAGTTCTTAATTAAAAAATCCTATTTTAATCAGAGAGGTATTCATTCCCAGAGTAAAAACTGTGATCCATCAGAAATGACTTCAGCTTATTTTTGAATATGCTGCCTTCTTTTATTGACTTAATGTTTCCAGGTAGGTGATTATATAGCTGTGTGCCTATGTGAATGACTCTTTTCTGATATGCTGAAGTTTTGGCATAGGAGACGATTTCTTGTTCTGTAACTGTGCACAGAGCTGTTTAGTTGATAAGCACTGGTAGACCCTAAATATTCTTTTCCAAATACTATAGTTTCAAACATATACAGGCATGGAAGGTTCAGTATCTTTAGAGTACAGAAGAATGGATGACATGATTCTTGTTTCTTTATGTTGCATATGATTCAATAGGCACTGACTTCATGGAGACAACACAGGACATCCCAGTATGATGATACCAGGTTGTAGTTTGATGCCTCTTGAAGTTCTCATTGATCGAAGCACTCAGTAATGGTTGGTTGAAATATCATGGGACAAAACTAGTCTATTACAAATAATGTAGATGACACACAGAATTGTAGTTCATTGACACTCTAATGAATCATTAGTGTTCAGTTGCCCCCTTTATGGCCAGCATATAAGTCTCATTAATAAAATTCACTACAATCCAGTATGCCCATTCCACATGTCAATAATAGAAATGTTCACTGTTCGTGTGTGTGGAATACAAAAGTTTGAGGTGTACATGTAGTGTGGCATGAATATTAATAATCAATTCATAATACCGGTAAGGGTAGTACACTTTCAACACAACCAACACTGAAGAATTAGAGCATTATTGTTCAAATTTAGAGTACAAAGTGATGTGGATCGTGCCTCAGATTATTCATGATACAAGACTCATTCAGGAGTGCATGCAGAATTTTTTTTTTTTTTTTTTTTTTTTTTTTTGGGGGGGGGGGTTGCGCCCAAATTGGAAATATAATTTTACCTAGTGTGACTTAATTAGTTATACTTATATCAATTACATTATTTGTATCAATTATATTATTTACCTAAAATATTATTTATACAATTATATTATTTATATCAATTATATTTTGTGTATTCTATATCAAAGGTATTGAAAACAGAGGCTCTGTCAGACACATACTAAAGACAATCAAACTCTCACAAATTCGGTCACAACCAAGTGAGCATATAGGATTATTTTTCAGAGGGGGGCGAGGCAAGTCGGAATGCTAATTTTATCTTCTATGAATTTTTTACATTATGATATAAGTACATATTCATTTTAAACTTTTTACAGGTCAGACAGGTGGACAAGTTCTGATATGTTGCTTTATTCACCTTAAATGGCCCATAAACGTGTTAGAATCTCAAATTTCTGCAAAACTAATAGTTAAATATTTATTTAATGTACAGGCTCAGTGTTACTGGAGTGTCAGTTGAAAAACAAACATAGGAAAGAATTGAACACACTAACAGAATGTTTAATACTTCCTTTTGTCATAATATGACATATTATGAAACTGAACATATAACAGCAAATTGTAATGCTTTATCATCACAGATGGTAAAACAAGTGGTCAGAGATATTATGTAATGAAAGTATGATGATACATATGTAATATTGTTCTGACTATTTTGCTCTATGAATTTACTTCACATT
Source organism: Locusta migratoria (assembly GCA_026315105.1). Taxonomy (NCBI): domain Eukaryota; kingdom Metazoa; phylum Arthropoda; class Insecta; order Orthoptera; family Acrididae; genus Locusta; species Locusta migratoria. The sequence goes on along the minus strand of CM048745.1, from coordinate 700,004,597 downwards.
GTCCTTTTCCTATATTCTGGCTGAACCATTAACGAGTGGTCATCAATTGTGCTTTTTGTTTATCAATAGTCCGCTTGTGTAATATTTATCATCAAAATATAGGTTTAAAGGTTCATGCTAGTTTTCATTTCATGATAATTGAAATCATCCTGTGTTATCTGTTCAGATGTGTACTTAATTTAAGGTGGTAATCTCATCATGACCTATCCTTATACTAATCTCTCTGGGTAATTACTATTACTTTCAGATTAATTTTTAAAGTCTTACAGACATTGCTGAGTTGGGGTGGCTTGCGTGCCTCAACGATGCAAATAGCTATATTGTAGGTGCAACCACAGCGGAGGGGTATCTATGGAGAGACCAGACAAATGTGTGGTTCTTGAAGAGGGGCAGCAGGCTTTTCAGCAATTACAGGGGCAACAGTCTGGATGATTGACTGAGCTGGCCTTGTAACATTAGCTAACATGGCTTGCCATGCAGTTACTGCGAACGGCTGAAATCAAGGGGAAACTACAGTCATTACTTTTCTTGAGGTCATGCAGCTCTACTGTATGAATATATGATAATGGCATCTTCTTGGGTAAAATATTCTGGAGGTAAAGTAGTCCCCCATTCGGATCTCAGGGTGGGGACTACTCAGGATGATGTCATCAAGAAAAACAAAACAGGCATTCTATGGATCGGAGTGTGGAATGCTCTAACCCTTAATCATGCTGGTAAGTTAGAAAATTTGAAAAGAAAAATGGATAATAGAAACACTGTTGCTAACTTTCTCTTCAAAAGCAAAGACAAGATTACACCTTTGGAAAGGTGTGGCATATATTGGATCTCTTGCAATCTTTGTGGCAAAGTATATGTAGGTCAATCAGGTAGGGCTATAACTACTAGACTGGCTGAACATGAGAGGAATTTGAGACTAAAAAAGAGAGATTCCTCCTTTGAAGAACATGCCTTAAATGAATGTTGTGCCTTTGACATTAAATGTGATGTTCTCCACAGAGCAAATAAAGACAGAAAATTAACATTGCTTGAAATTCTCTCTATCAACAAACACCAAGCTCAGAAACCAAACCTAACTCTCAATGACCAGACCCAATTACAGTATTCACCATTATTAAAGTAACAGGGATTATGTATAATTCTGCCACCGTGCTAGTTGAAATTGTCTAATTTCTCTCACCCACATTCCAATGTTTTCCTTCCTTGTGTTACTCACACCATTCTCGTGAAAACCAGCGAATTTTAATATAGTTTATATACTTCAATATGCTCTTTTATTCCATATTCACATACTCCAAACTTATGTAATTGTTCCCCACCAACATTTCCTTTTTCTGTGTCTTCCTCACTCACCTGTTCCCCTCCTACTTTTGTTGGTATATATTAGTTAATATACAAATATAAAAAATAGAAAACGGATGACTTACGCAAAGGATCGCCTCGTTGATAGACACAAATAAAATCACACACAAACACACATGCAAGCTTTCGCAACCGTTGGTCGCTTTGTCAGGAAAAGAGGAAGAAAGGAGAGGAGAAAGGGAAGGATATGGGTTTTAACGAAGTGGAAAAGGAGTTGTTCCAATCCCAGGAGTGGAAGGACTTACCTTAGGAGGGAAAAAGGAAAAATACATACATACTCACACATATCCAGACGCAAACACACAGTTATACTTACTAGTACACTCACTGGGCCATTGAAAATTAATGTATAGTTATTTTTTAGTTACAGTTTTGTTTTAATTGGTTGGACATCTCTATTTATAAAATACTTAAAGGCTGCATAGTTTATGACTGACAATTATCTTCGTAAAATCTTTGTACTCGAAACACAGCAGATTGTGTGAGGTGGATAATCTGCAGTATTAAGTTGTCTGAAGATGGCCTAAGAAGCTGAAATCTAGTTCACAACAAAATAAATATTATTGTGGAAGAAATATATAGTGTGTACAGTAATTTAATTATACAAAAATGTTCTATTTTGTAATAACACCTGAAATGGGATGCCCAGCTAGTCTGTTCCTTCTAAAGACCAATTTTTTTCTTTTTTGGAATCAGACTGTTCAGATCCAAAGTCGTTTAGTACGAATTCAAGAGGAGAAGTCTTGATATTATAATTAACTGAATAATAAATAGTTCCACTGTATAAACTCAAACAAGGAACAATAAATATTGTTCTTCACTTCAGTACAATGCAAGGCTTTTAGCCAAAATAAAATGTCATAACTAAGTCCAATTCGAGATCTCTCTGACACAATACATTACAACAATGTCAATAACTTTTTTAAATCACACAGAGCTCATGGACATCTCCGCGGATCTTCTTCCACTCAGTTATGTTCTCCATGAGCAGGCATCGTCTCATTCATATCTTTGTTCACAGTAAGTGTCTATCTGAACGTCCACCAGAACAAACACAAATCCAAGGCAGAACTTGCTTTTCTAAAAACTAAAGCAGTCAGCAATCCAAAGATTGGTTTGAACACAACAATGCTTTATTAGGCATGGTCCTGTTTGGAAGTTGCATGCCGTTGCCTTCGACCTGTGGTTTAATGTGGATTCTGAACCACAATGCTACTCAATATTTTTCACATGAACAACACTGCCAGAGGTGAAAGAAGTGGAAAAGTAACAGATAAAAATCCTGGAACTGGCGGGGATTGAACGTGCGACCTTTTGACTTATAGTCTGGTACTCTACCACTGTGCTAGTGAGCTTTTCTTTTCTTGCAAAAATTAATCCAAAAATAAAAGGATTTTGTCAGTAAATTGTTATACTACACTTTGTTTTTATAAAATGGGAGGCTACTCTTGAATACGTTACTTTCTGATTTGTTATTATATTTCTTTTGTTGTCACACTATAGTGACCTATCGGATAATAAGAAACAGGTGGTAATGGATTCATCCCATGAATTTCGACTGACATATAGAAAAGTTTTTCCTTATGAGAACAGCTAAAAAAAATCTGAATGTTGTATTCATTTTACAGAATTAATAGTAATAAAAATAATAAACTTCATATTTTCGTGAGTGTTATTTAAAAAAAAGCCTACCATGCAAAGAGACTTGAAAACATGCTGGAGACGTGAGATACTTGTGCTACAGAAGCAATACCATAGCCCAATTGGCTCGTGCTGGTGCCGGAAATATTAAACATTACGAATGTCATCGGCTTGGCGTGAGCCGGCTGAAGCGGAGTCCTCTCGATCCGGCCGGCAGTGTGAACAATGTGTTTAATCTTCCGGCTCGGCTCGGCCCGGCCGGCATTGTGAACACGGTCTTAAGAAAGTGAAGTAAAGCATCTTCTGTAGAAAACTCACTGAGGAACTTCTTCATCTGACATTTGAATGTGCGTATAAGATGCTTGACCTCCCCATTCGACTGTGGATGGAAGGGCGGCTCCGTGACATGACGGACACCGAGGCCAGAACAGAAATCTGCAAAAGCCTGTGATGAAAACTGAGGACCATTGTCTGTGACGAGCATAGAGGGTAGACCTTCAAGGGCGAAAATCTTTGCCAATGCATTTGTGGCTGCCGCAGTGGAAGGGGAAACAATTTAACCACAAAAAAGAAATTGGAAAAAGCATCAATGACAAGAAACCAGTAGGCACCAAGAAAAGAGCCAGCAAAATAGGTGTGGACCTGTCCCACGGGCGTGCTGGGGCAGGCCACGGGGAAGCGTCAGCTTAGGGGGCTGCCGACTGTTGAGCACATTCTGTACGCAGGATGACCATGCGTGAAATGTCTGCATCAATTCCTGGCCAGTAAACATGTCTGCGAGCCAGATTTTTAGTGCGGGAAACACCCCAATGTCCCTGGTGTAACAACTGAAGAACACGTTGACGCAGAGAAGCAGGAACTGCCACCCTTGGAAATGCTCTGTCTGTAGAGAGGAGAACCACCCCATCACAAACAGACAGTCTCAGCTGCAAGGTGTAATAATTACGAAGCGGGTCAGAGGCCTTGCCAGAGAGTCTGTCAGGCCACCCTCGTTGATTGAACCTAATCACCTTGCAGAGAACTGGGTATTCGGCTGTGGCTGAAGCAACATGGTCCCCCGTAATTGGAAAACCATCAACCACACAACGTTCGTCCTCATCCACGTGGAAACAGAGTAACTCATCGCGGTCGAAAACGGGGTCAGGACCCATACGCAGCCGCGATGAGGCATCAGCATTTGAGTGCTGGGCTGTGGGGTGGTAATGGATCTCAAAGCGAAATCGAGACAAATATAAAGCCCAATGTTGCAACCTGTGTGCAGCTTTATCCGGAAATGATGCTGAAGGATGAAACAGGGAGACAAGAGGCTTATGGTCGGTAATGAGATGAAACTTGGAAGCATACAAGAAAACGTGAAATTTTTTTAAGGCATACACTATGGCAAGTGACTCTTTCTCAATCTAAGAATAACGCCTTTGAGCATCGTTGAGCGTCTTCGAAGCGTAAGCAATAAGCCGCTCTGATCCATCATCATATCGGTGTGCAAGAACGGCCCCAAGTCTATATTGGGACATGTCCATGGTCAACACCAGTTGCCGCCCCGGGCAAAACATGACTAGACACGGAGCTGACTGAAGTTGATCTTTGAGGTGGAAAAAAGCACGTTCACATTCGTCAGTCCAGTGGAAAGGAATGCTCTGATGGAGCAGCTGATACAATGGATAGGCCACGTCAGCCACAGAAGGAAGGAATTTATGATAGTAGGCAATTTTGCCAAGAAATACCTGAAGGTCTTTAATATTGGACGGCCACAGGAGGGCTGTGATAGCATCAACATGCTGACTTAAGGGGTGGATCTCATCAAGGGACATTTGAAACCCCAGATACACAACAGAAGACTGAAAAAATTGAGATAAGTGAGATTACACTTCAACCCCGCAGACAGAAGAACGTGGAAGCCCCCGTAACGACAATTTCATCTTGATAGTTTAAGCAACCAGGCACGGAAGCCATCAGTTGTTCTAAAAAACGCTGAAAGATAGCTGGCGCGCTAGCAACGCCGAACGGCAACCATTGGTATTGATACAGGCCAAAGGGTGTGTTTAAGACGAGAAATTTTCTGGAATCTGCATCCAAAGGTAGTTGGTGATATGCCTCCAACAAATCAATTTTGGAGAAGAATTGACTGCCGACAAGTTTGGCAAACAACTCGTCAGGACGAGGAAGCGGGTAAGTATCAATGAGACATTGGGCATTGACTTTTTTTTTTAAATCACCACACAACCACAATTTGCCATTAGGTTTGCAAACCACAATGAGGGGGGATGCCCATTGACTAGAAGTAACTAGTAGGAGAGCTCCCAAAGACACCAACCTATCTAATTCAGCCTTGACTGGGTCATGTAATGCAACTGGAAGGTGTCGGGCATGGAAAAATTTCGGGTGGGTCACCGGTTTGAACGTTATATGTGCCTCAAATTCACAGTGTGGCCCAGGCCAGGAGAGAAAATCGAGGAAAATTCAGTACACAATGCATCTAACCAAGTGTAAGGAATATCATCAGATACCAGATGTACATCGTCCGTAATGGAGAATCCAAAAAGTCGAAAAGCATCATACCCAAACCAGTTTTCCGTTCCTGCATGATCAACAACAATAAAGATGAGAGAATGAACGACCGACTTGTAAGAAGTGGACGCCTCAGATTGCCTGATAATTGGAATTTTCTGTTTGTTGTAAGTCCGCAAATTGCGCGCGACAGGAGACAATGGCGGAAAACCAATTCCAAGTATGTGTGGGAATTAATGCCGGAAAGTACACAATTGACAGTCATAACAGAATCGTCGTCTTCAACGACAGCAGGATTCTTGTTAGACCAGCAGACGGAGGCAATGTTACCTTTCTTATGATAGGTGTGACATGTGGCCCAGCGTTGAGGACAATCTACCCTCTCATGTTTGATAAAACAATGTGGACAGGATGGAAGCACCGAACGTACCTGATTTTGCTGCCGCGGCTGCTGTATCTGCCGCTGCTGTTTCTTTTTAGTGCGCTGTTGTACCGCGACCCATCATTGACGTGCGTGTACTGCGGCAACTTCCCCATCATACGAAACAGACGCGTCGTCTGGCATGGCATCAGACTGCACAGCACTGATGTCCATGTATTTGTCAATTTGGGAGCCGGCAGCACGGGAAATTTAATACGACTGGGCAATACTCAATACTTCAGATAAAGAGGGATTCGAAAACTTGAGGGCCCGTTGTCGGACTTCCTTATCCGGAGCCAATCTACGAGGTGTATTCAAGTTCTAAGGCCTCCGATTTTTTTTTCTCCGGACTGGAAAGAGATAGAAACATGCGCATTGTTTTAAAATGAGGCCGCGTTCATTGTCAGTATGTCCCAGAGATGGCAGCACCGTACGGCATATGGAATTTTACCGCCAGCGCCGAGAATGAGAACTGTTTTAGATACTTAAAATGGCAACGTTTTCCTTACTTGAACAGCGTGCAATCATTCATTTTCTGAATTTGCGAGGTGTGACACCAATTGAAATTCATCGACAGTCGAAGGAGACATGTGGTCATGGAGTTATGGATGTGTTGAAAGTGCGTTCGTGGGTGCGAAAGTTTAATGAAGGCAGAACATTGTGTGACAACAAACCGAAACAACCTCGGGCTCACACAAGCCGGTCTGACGACATGATCTAGAAAGTGGAGAGAATTGTTTTGGCGGATCGCCGAATGACTGTTGAACAGATCGCTTCCAGAGTTGACATTTCTGTGGGTTCTGTGCAAACAATCCTGCATGACGTGAAAATGCAAAAAGTTGCGAAAAGTGTCATCCAGGTGGGTGCCACGAATGCTGACGGACGACCACAAGGCTGCCCATGTGGCATGTTACCAAGTAATGTTGACGCACAACGACAGCATGAATGGGACTTTCTTTTCATCGGTTGTGACAATGGATGAGATGTGGATGCCATCTTTCAATCCAGAAACAAAGCACCAGTCAGCTCAATGGGAGCACACAGATTCACAGCCACCAAAAAAATTTTGGGTAACCGCCAGTGCTGAAACAATAATGGTGTCCATGTTCTGGGACAGCAAGGGCGTAATCCTTACCCATTGCATTCCAAAGGGCACTACGGTAACAGGTGCATCCTATGAAAATGTTTTGAAGAACAAATTCCTTCCTGCACTGCAACAAAAACGTCCAGGAAGGGCTGCACGTGTGCTGTTTCACCAAGACAATGCACCCGCACATCGAGCTAAGGTTTCGCAACAGTTTCTTTGTGATAACAACTTTGAAGTGATTCCTCATGCTCCCTACTCACCTGACCTGGCTCCTAGAGACTTTTGGCTTTTTCCAACAATTGAAAGACACTCTCTGTGGACATACATTCACCAGCCGTGCTGCTATTGCCTCAGCGATTTTCCAGTGATCAAAACAGACTCCTAAAGAAGCCTTCGCCGCTGCCATGGAATCATGGCGCCAGCATTGTGAAAAATGTGTATGTCTGCAGGGCGATTATGGCAAGAATAACGCCAGTTTCATCGATTTCGGGTGAGTAGTTAATTAGAAAAGAAATCGGAGGCTTTAGAACTTGAATGCATCTTGTAAGAATAGCATCTCTAACCATGGAATCGGCATAAGACTCATGATGCACGTCCATAACAAATTGACATTTTCTACTAAGGCCTTGTAATTCCACGGCCCATGCATGGTATGATTGATACGGCTGCTTGCGGCACTTGTAAAAGGCCACCCGGTGGGAAGCAACAACATGTGTGTTTTTGCCGTAATGTTTGGAGAGCATGTCACACATTTCAGTAAAAGATAAAGACGCCGGATCCCGTAGGGGAGCGAGCTCAGATAATAGTTGATACACTTTTGGAGAAATCTACCAAAGAAATAGTGATTTGTACAGCTGATCGTCGCCAATGCCGAAAGCCACAAAATGTTGCCGCATCCGCTTTTCATAGTACTCCAATTCTTCCGCAGCTTCCTCGTATGGAGGGAATGGAGGCAGAGAAAACGGCGCGACCCGACTGGACAACGATGTTGACACAACTGACGTAAGCATCTGTGGTAAGTCACGTAACAACGCTATGAGAGCAGTCTGTTGCTTGATGAGCATGCGCAATAGCTGGTCTAAGCTTTCCATATTTATCAAAACACTGACGACAATAATGCGTGGAATAGTTCACAACTCGTTGCCACTAAAAGTGCAATAACTTTATTAACCCTGAAAAATACAACAGTACACAACAAGTGTTTCGAATCATGTTTGAATGTCAACTGATGAGCTCCGCTGAGTCCAGGCGAGCCCCGGTTCACTTAGGCGGCGCTGTCTAATTACTGTAGCGCCCCTATATTACTTTGCGCGCATTACGCGCGGCAGTAGTTTTAAATTTATGGCGCACTGTCACAACATATACTAACTTTAATTATTACCGTACTTTTGTATCTTGGGATTTTTAACATCTTTACTACCTGCCTGAGTTTCTCATAGGAGACTGATCTCAACCTAAAAAAGTGTTTCTGCCACGAGTTGTAGTTCCCTCTTTAAATTTCCTGCTATTAGCCCAGCCAGTTTACCCTTACCTTTCATATTGAGGTGTAGGTCATGCCTAGTATGATCTGACCCACAGAGAGAATCAACAGGCACCACACCAATGTGTGACTCCACACCAGTTCTAAGCAGCCATTCCAAATCCAAATTAACTTTCCTGACAGAAGAGCTCAAGTGAGGATGGCGTGGCACTCTAGAGTTGACACAAACCCAACACTGGTATGATTCAATGCTGATGCATCTTTGCCAGGTCATACTCCATGCTCCATCCCGGATATTTATTGCCTGGCCCACCGACAATTACCATGGTGTCTTCCTTAGTAAAGTCTTTACATAGTGACCAACACTAGGTTTGAAAAAACTTGTGAGTTAGTATTATGATCCTAATTCATCCTGTAGAAGTTGGACCACACATCTAGCATGTGAACTACGTAGCAACAAAACTTTCTTTATCTTTGCAGACTTCTCTACATTCTTATTCAATTTGCTACTGAAAGTTGTAGTGCTCCATCTAAATCTGCTTCTGTTTGAAGCTCATGTTTCTGAAGCAGCTTGTCAAACCTATTTTGTTCATTAATAACAAAGCTGTATGAAGAATTTCTTAGCTGTCTGAAGAATTTGTGGGCTTATTCCTTATGCCTGTTGCCACTTTCCACTCCCGTTACCCTTCTCCCCCCTTAACCTGTCCAGGTCATGCCTAGCATCATATAATTCAGCCTAAAGGGCACCAATTTTCCCCCCATGTTCCATAATCTTCCTATCTCTACTTTACAATCTACAAAACCACTGATGAGTCTCACTCATATGCCCGATTCCTGCACCACTACATTCGCCCCAATGCAAAAGGATACTACACCCATCACACCAGACCCCAGAGCTAACAGTTCAACAGCATGTTAGGCACTTTACACTCATGGTACAAATCGATTTTAGTGATAGTAAGTCACTTAAGTTACTGGAAAACAATGAAAACTTGTATATGAAAAATTAGGCTTAGTCGTGACTGTGTAAACAGTGGTTGTTCATTCAGGTATTTGTTACTAGAATTACTAAGTGATGATGATAATCTGCAGATATAAAGGAGAAGCAAACATATTTAGGACACTAATGTGAGTGTAAACTATCAGTATTTTCACTTAAAATTGCAGTATAAAGTTACATCTGTAAGCTCAAAAGTTCGGCCTAGCAGCGAGTATGTAAACAAAATGAACTTTTCGTGATTACTGTGAAAATATATGAGTAAAACAAAAACCTTTAATATTTCATTTGATGAGCACACTAATGAACATATTAAATTAGTTAAAAGTGTTAAAACAGTTTATTACTTCTTAAATTACTTATCTTTTATGAGAACTGCGACTCCAGGTATCTGATCAGATGGCGCAGGACATAGTGCAAAATTTCGATGTTGTTTGTACATTGCCAGCTACATCATCGGGTACTCTGTCTTCTCCAGTATATAACAATTGTTCAGAGAAAATATGTGCAGTATCAATACAAATAATCTAATGTTTAGTTTCGAAGATAATTTCCACATCTGACTCCATAAATAAGAATGTCCTGCACATTTATCTGCCACATATATGAGGGTGATTTTGAGTTTGCCAGTAAAATCTGATGGAAGTCTCCACACAGGAGCACCACCAATTATTTTGTGGCTACTCTTTACCATCTCTTAAAGTTGTGCCCAATTCATAACTGCATTCTTATGTGCATTTTTAAAGTGCAAATTTTTTGCCAGCTGCATTGACAGGTATTCTGCGTTCTCCAGTAGCTAATAACCATTCCGAGAATACTTGTGCTCTGTCATTACAAATAATTAATGTTTAGTTTCACTGACAATTTCCACACCTGACTTCATAAATAAGAATGCCTTAAACATGCATCAGCTACATATGTGGTATTGAATTTGGGTTGGCCAGCAAAATCGGATGGAAGTCTTCACATAGGAGTACCTCCAATGGTTTGTGGCTACTCCCAACATCTCTTAAAGTTGAGCTCATTGCATAAATGCATTCTTATGTCCTACTGATCTCTCATCCTACACTATTACTTTAAATATCTGCAGTAATGCTGCAGGACAACTGGCCTTATGTTGCATGACATATTCTCCTCATGCCATGTCAGGTGATAAATTGAGTAATGTTGTTGCATGTCTGGGCATGTTACATGTCTGAGGCAGTAGTGATGTGCCTGTACTTCTCACAGATTAAAATTTAGTGAAAAGTTTTTATCTGCACCTCCTGGCATACCAAGGAAACTAATGCTACTACTTTGATATGATATTCATTCATTAATAATGTCATAGGTTAGTTGATATGTAGTTGCCATTAAATTGCAGCGTCTTCACTGCATTAAAAAGAGCACAAATTGTGGATGTCATTTTGTATTTCACGTGTATTCTGCCTGAATCAAATGTTGAAAATTGCATTGTTGAGCTGTTACGTCCAATTGGAGTAATATTTTGTTGGATGTAGGGTATGTGGTAGGAGTTGTGAAACTGTTTTGTGCCACTAAGTTGTAGAAATCATTACAAAACAGAGTGGTAAGGCAGGCTACTACTGTTTCCACTCAACTCATCTTTCAAGCAGGCAACATATATCCAATGGCTAAACAAGTGTTTTTGCTTGTAACTCTGTTATTATTGGAGGTAGAATCTTAACAAATCCCAGTGTTGATAATGTGAGCCTGCTGTTTCTGTGCCAGATTTGTTTGAAATTGATCCAGGAGTTTGACACACACACACACACACACACACACACACACACACACACACACACACACACGGGCGCGCAAGTGTGTGTCGATGTCTGTGTAGGTATGAATGTGTGTGTGGGTGAGGAGGGGGCTCTCTGTGATAATCTCCAAAACTTCTTGATCAATTTAAATCAAATTTGGCCCAAAAGAAGCAGGTGCCAAGAGAATCAGAAGCAGTCTGAAAGGTAGCAGAGTGTTGCAGGATAGGCTACATTGAGAAACAACTGATGGCAAAAATTTTTATATATTGTTTATAAAAAATAGACAAAGATTACTCACCAGGCGAAGGAGCACAGGTGTGACAGCAGCACAAATAAATTCACAAATAAATCCCATGCCACTTTCCTCGATGTCGACCTCCATCTGTCCAACGGCCAACTTCACACATCTGTCCACATCAGACCTACCAATAAAAAACAGTACCTGCATTATACAACTGTCATCCATTCCACATCAATCGTTCCCTTCCCTACAGCTTAGGTCTTCGTGGCAAACGAGTCTGCTCCAGTCCTGAATCCTTGAACCAATACACCAATAACCTGATAACAGCTTTCACATCCCGCAGCTATCCTCCTGATCTGGTACAGAAGCAAATTGCCAGAACCACTTCCTCATCCCCCCAAATTCACAACCTTCAACAGAACCCCAGAAGTGCCCCTCTTGTCACCAGATACTTTCCGGGACTGGAGCGGACTCTGAATGTGGCTCTCCAGCAAGGATACGACTTCCTTAAATCCTGCCCTGAAATGAGATCCATCCTTCATGACATCCTCCCCACTCCATCGAGAGTGTCTTTCCGCCACCCACTTAACCTCCGTAACCTCCTAGTCCATCCCTATGAAATCCCCAAACCACCTTCCCTACCTACTGGCTCCTACCCTTGTAACTGGCCCCGTTGTAAAACCTGCCCTATGCACCCTTCCACCACCACTTACTCCAGTTCCGTAACCCGGAGGGTGTACACGATCAAGGGCAGAGCTACTTGCGACAGCACCCATGTGATTTACCAACTGACGTGCCTGCACTGTGATGCGTTCTATGTGGGAATGACCATCAATAAACTGTCCATTCGAATGAATGGTCACAGGCAGACAGTGTTTGTTGGTAATGAGGATCATCCTGTGGCTAAGCACGCCTTGGGGCACGGCCAGCAGATCGTGGCACAGTGTTAAACTGTCTGGGTTATCTGGATACTTCCCACCGACACCAATCCTTCAGAACTCCGGAGATGGGAACTAGCCCTTCAGCATATTCTCTCTTCCCATTGCCTACCTGGTCTCAACCTGCGCTAAATTCGAATTCGCACCCACCATCTTAACATCTTTGTGTCAGTTCTCTGGACAGAGCCTCTGCTTCAAGTGGTATCTCTGTCTAACTTCTTAACTTCTTTGCTTTCTACAGTATGTCTGCCCAGGTGTACTTATGTCTGTGTAAATGTGTGTGTGTATTTGTTTACCCTTCTTTTTTTCCCCCAAGGTAAGTCTTTCCTTTTCCGGTATTGGAATGACTCCTTACCCACTTCCTTAAAATCCTCATCATTTCCTTTTCCCTCTCCTTCCCTTCTGCCTGACGAAGCAGCTAGGCTGCGAAAGCTACCGTTTGTGTGTGTGTGTGTGTGTGTGTGTGTGTGTGTTTTCTATTTATTTGTGCTGCTGTCACACCTGTTGTCCTTCGCCTGGTGAGTAATCTTCGTCTATTTTTTATATATAATTTTTCTTGCTAGGAATTTTTCGTCTATAATATTTTTATATATTGTGTTATATTTGATTTAATCAGCAGTGTGGTTAGCATTTCAGATTGTTGGGTGCACGAATTCAAGTAGCCTGCTGGAAGCAGTATTGCTGAACAGGTTTTTTTTGGTTAGCTAGTACAGAAGAGACAAATAAATAAATAAAAATGGAGGAGCAGTTGAGACTGTTGTGCAGTTGGCTCAGGTTCAAAACTTATTTTTGTATCAGTCTCTTGTTAAATTTGGTAACAACATAACTCGCAGGCTGCTTCAATTTGTGTGCGCAATGATGTTATTCATTAACTTCAATGGAAATTAAATTGAAAACAGTGGCATGTATCACATTTTTTTCTTAATAGTTATATCTCAGCACACATACTCCATAACACTCTTAGAATATTTTCAGACAGTTTCTTACCCTCCTCTTTATTTCAATGGCATTTTCTATTATTGAATTGTTTTCCATTGCTTAAAATTAATGAATCTGTAATGTCATGGTCACCATATTGGATAAAGGTGACTTGACTGAATCCACCATCTTGATGATGTGATGAGTCAAACCTGATGGTCAGTATTATAAATTTCTGTATTTCTGAAATATGAATTTCATTTTGTGTATCTGAATGTGAAACTATTATGTGTACCATACAGGAATGTGCACGGGAGAAAGGAGCTGCTGTAAACAACAAACTTGCTGATGCATGGAGCCTTACAGTGCCCGAAGAACCAGAAAGTTGTAAAGGAACCAAAGCCCCATTCTGCACAGATGACCAAATGTTGACTGTCTGCCATCCTTATTCTAAGAAAGTACTGGGATATGTGGACTGCAAGGAAAAGGTAAATGAGTATATCTTTTTGTCAATCTACTTAATGCAATTGTACTTACCTTAAAGTAATTTTTTATGGAAATGCAAAGGTAAATTCTATTGCACTGAGATTTATGTGTACCCTATAGCTACATATTAGCCACCTCCTATTACAGAAAAAATATGGCACATGCTGGAGTGGCAATTTATATAAAAGAAAACCTCAATTTGTAGTATTCAGTGATAACTTAAGCAGGCACTGCATAGAAGGCGTTTTTGAAGCAACAGCAGTAATACTTCATGCACAAAAAATTATTCTTGCTTTTGTTTACCACACACCATCATCTGATGAGGAAGTATTTATAGATAAAATAACTGCCTTAATCAAGCTATTAGCTAAACACATAATCACAAAATTTTTATTGCAGGAGACATCAACATAGATATAAGAGAAACAAGAAAAAATGTAAATCACTTGATAAATTCTCTGAAAGCACTGAACTGTCACTGTATAAATGAAAAACCTACTAGACTAGATGCTTGCCTTGACAATGTAATTAGTAATGTAAATTATAATGAACTGAAGTATTATGTGATTAAGTTGGAGTTATCTGATCATGATGGGATATGGGTTAGAATAGAAAGTATTAATTCTGATAGCACCAAACAGCTAGTCACGTACAGATTAATAAAGGAGAGCAATACTGAGCAATTAAAACACGAGTTGGAAATAGTAGATTGGTCAAATACATTGCACAACATACAAAATTTTGATGAATGCTTCTCAACATTTATAACTATAATTAAAAATGCAATATACAAACACTGCCCACTCATCACCAAAAGATGCACATCCAGCAACAAGCAAAAACCCCAACACTCTAAGAAATGGTACACTCCAAAGCGCAGACAAATGAGAATATTGCTGCTGTTGCTTAAAAATAAGTGTGATAGAAGTCAGGAAGCCAGAAAACATTATGTGTCCCTTAAGAAGTTTTACAAATATGAAATAAAGTCAGCTAAACGTAAAGCAAATGATGAATATATAATAGGCTCAAAAAACAGCTCTAAAGCAGCCTGGGACATCATAAAAAATGAAATTCATGTAGGTAAAGGGCAAACCACAGTCCCTATAGATTGCAATACCCTCAATGAATACTTTATAAACTGTGCCAGCTTTAATTCCCCTTACAGTGAAAACAATTCTCAAAATTGCTCAGCTGCCCTCTCTTTGCTCATGCAACAAGAACAAAATTCTCTTTGTCAAAAATCACCTCAGTGAACATAATCAAATCCATAAAGAAACTAAAAAAATCAAAAACAGAGCATTACTATGGGGTTAGCAACAGCATTATGAAAGGCATAGCCCCTGCAATCATTAGGCCACTAACATACCTAGCAAATCGCTTACTCGATGAAGGTATATTCCCAGATTGCCTGAAAATGACAGTTACTCTCCCAATCCATAATAAAGGTGACAAAACATTGCCGAACAACTACAGACCCATATCAATAGTTCCCATTATATCTAAAGTTTTGGAAAATACCATCCATATCCAAATTTACCATTATTTCGAAAGCAACAAACTCCTGTGTAATAGCGAGTATGGCTTTAGATCTCAACTGTCAACAATAAAAGCAGTTGAGTGTCTCCCTAGTGGCATATATGATGGATACGAGAAGAGTAATCTCACTTGTGCAACTCTGTTAGATTTAAGTAAAGCCTTTGACTCTGTCACACATGATATAATGATTAAAAAGTTAGGACATTATGGTATAATAGATAAACTGTTACAGCTATTTAAATCATACCTAACCAACAGGGTACAATTAGTAAAAGTAAACAACCAAATGTCAGTACCTTTGAAAAAAAGAGAGGAATTCCACAAGGGTCCGTGCTAGGACCTCTCCTGTTCATTGTATATATTAATGACTTCTCAAAGCACATGCCATGTAACAAGGTATTGTATGCTGATGACATGACACTGATTACAAAGGGAGATAATCTACAGGATGTTGCAGAATATAATGAAGTAGTAACTGAAATGAATAGTGACTGGTGCAAGGCAAACTTTCTAACTATAAACACAACAAAAACTGAAAAAAATTTTTCTTCACCTTGAAAACTTTTGAGCAAGAAACAAAAAATGTCAGATTATTGGGACTGTATGTAGATCCAAAACTCACATGGGATAGACATACAGGTAATTTGTGCAGCAAGCTTCCCCGTACTTTCTTTCTGCTACACAAGCTAAAATATGTAGTCAGTAACACACTACTGAAAAGGTCAGTACTGCCTAAATCCACCAGTAAAATTAGACAACACAAATATAAAACAAACAGTAGTTACATGCTATCTTTGTGTACGAAAACTGATAAGACAAAATGTCCACGAACACATTAAGATAACCACAGACAAAGTAGAGAAAATATTACACAAGTTGGTGAGGCTCAATTCAACCACTTACAGACTGCCTCTGTCAACAGTACAAACATATCACAGTTTTCTCTTTGAGTCAGTATTATGCTTTGCAGCTTGTACCTATGCTCAAAGATTGAGCCTAGTAACCAGTAAAACAATTGTGAGATGTGGTCAGAGAAGTGTATTATTACAACTTACAGGTGCATTCAAAACAACACAGATAGAAATGCTATGTGCCCTTCTCAGTATCTGTCCAGTTGATATTACAATAAAATACAGAGCTGCAGCATACTGGCTTAAAATGGGAAATCTAGATAAAGTGCCTGAAATAACCAGCACATGTATCCTAACAAACCACCAACTGAGAACATGGTCAACGGTCACATGGCAACAGGAATGGGAGGCTTGTGCAAGGGACATAGACTACACACACTACTACCAGACATTAGATGAAGCATATTGACCCCAGTCACAGTATGTTTCACTTCCTTACAGGACATGGACCATATCCCACATACCTGTTTCAAATGGGACTGGGCGACACCAACACTTGCACTTGCGGAAACACTGAAGGCTGCCCTGTACACAGTGTCTTCCTCTGTGGACGATACACACATGTTAGGGACACACAGCAGCTTGACTTTACAAGAGATGAAATGATATGTTACATAATAAGAGATAAACAAAAATGGGCACAACTCAATGCACTCACAGACAAGATATCAAATGCCCGTATGTCCCACAGAGTGACCAGGCATAGTTGGGAACATACAGACAAGGAAGATGATGATGACACTTCAACAAATGAAGGAAGTGACACTGATGAGACTCACCATTGACAGGGGGACAATCTCCCACTGTCATAATCCCAAACCAGATGTACTATAAATTAATATGGAAACTAATACCTGAGACATAAGAGAGAATAAACAATATAGTGAAAAGACACTAATATCACCAAAACCACGGAAACTGTGCAAGGCAATCAGTGGTTTGAGGGAAACATTCCAAGTTATTCAATGCCTGGCACAGTACAATGTAACTAGCCACCAAGACAGTAAACCACTTTATTTCTAAATATATTTATTTTATAATATAGTGAGGACAGTTTACAACTCACCGCAAAGACGTGGCGATGAGCTGCGACAGGCACATACAAAAGACACACACATACAACACATTCAGCTATCGGCCATGGCCTTCTTCAGAAATAGAGCACTCACGCAATCACACAGGCACACAACACAGTCATACAACCATCACCTCCGACTGCCACACTTCGAATCACGCTCTGCAGCGAATCGGGGACGGGAGGGGAGGGGAGGGGGAGGGGATAGAAAGGTTACGTCACGGTGGTGGGGATGGGTTATATGGGAATAACGAGATGCAGCTTAGGAATGGAGTGGGGAGGCGGGTGAGGGGAGAAAATAAAATAAAATAAAGTAAAATAAATATATATATAGAAAATGCATGCACACTGCAAGTACACAAGACCACATACACACACATACACATGCACGCATGCACACACACACACACACACACACACACACACACACACATACACATATACACACACACGATCACACATTCACACACCACTCAAAATAGACGAGGTTTGGGATAGAGAGGTAGGAACTGTAAGGTGTGTGTGTGTGTGTGTGTGTATATATATATATATATATATATATATATATATATATATATATAAGTTATCATAGGTTGAGGCCTGGTTGATTTCAGGATCGGAGAATGTATTGTAGGGATAACTCCCATCTGTGCAGTTCAGAAAAGCTGGTGGTGGATGGGAGGATCCCGATGGACAGCTGGTTGGTGGTCATGCCAATATAGAAAGCTGCACAGTGCTTGCAGCACAGTTGGTAAATTACGTGGCTGCTTTCACAAGTGGGCCGGCCTCTGATAGGGTAGGATAAGCCTGTGACAGGACTGGAATAGGAAGTGCTGGGTGGGTGGATTGGACAGGTCTTGCAGCGGGGTCTTCCACAAGGATATGATCCCTGTGGCAGTGAGCTGGGTTTCGGGGTGGCATAAGGATGAACTAGGATGTTGTGAAGTTTGGGAGGTCTTGTCAAAGACATACTCTCCTTTTCCCGATCCCTACGATGGAAACACTACTTTGCCACCAATCCCTCTGACCGCAATCTACCTAATCCCAATATTGGACCCTGCCTGTCCCCAATTCATACCACCATCCAACAAAGATCCCCCTGCACTCCCACCTAACCACCCTCTGGTTACCCTCCAAGAGTTTCTCACCTCCAACTTGTCCTCACCATCCTTTCCCAAGTCCCTCCCCAAGAACTCAACCCTTTCAGCAGAAGAAAGAAGAGCAATCCAAAACCTTAAAACTAATCCTGACATAATCATCCTCCCTGCTGATAAAGGTTCCACCACTGGAGTTATGGATCACAGTGACTACCTGGCAGAAGGGCTCCGCCAACTATCTGACTCCTCCACCTACAAGTTGTGCCAGATTGACCCCATCCCCAAAGTCCAACAAGATCTCCAATCCCTACTAAAATCCTATGGCCCCTCCCAGAAACTCTCCCCTGAATCCATCTCCCTCCTCACCCCAGCAGCACCCCGCACACCCACCTTTTACATGCTCCCCAAAATCCACAAACCTAATAATCCTGGGCGCCCTATTGTGGCTGGTTACTGTGCTCCTACCGAACGAATTTCAGCCCTAGTTGACCAACACCTATTGTCCAAAATCTACCTTCCCACATCAAGGATACCAACCACTTCCTTCACCGACTCTCCACCATTCCCACCCCTTTGCCTCCTGGATCTTTACTTGTCACAGTGGATACCACCTCCCTATACACCAACATCCCACATGCCCATGGCCTTGCCGCTCTGGAACACTACCTCTCCCAACGTCCCTCTGAACACAAGCCTGACACCTCATTCCTTATAACCCTTACCAATTTCATCCTACTTAACAACTACTTTACCTTTGAGGGGAAAGTTTACCATCAAATCTAAGGCACAACCATGGGCACCCACATGGCACCCTCCTATGCCAACCTGTTCATGGGCCGTCTGGAGGAATCCTTCCTAGCATCCCAAAACCTCAAGCCTCTGGCCTGGTTCCGGTTCATTGATGATATTTTCATGATCTGGACTCAGGGCCAGGACACCCTATCCTCCTTTCTTCAGAACCTCAATTCCTTCTCTCCCATCCACATCACCTGGTCTTCCTCAACCAACCATGCCATATTCCTGGATGTCGACCTCCACCTCACTGATGGCTCCATCCACACTTCCGTCCATATTAAACCCACCAACCACCAACAGTTGCCATCCCTTCCACGTCAAAAAGTCCCTCCCTTACAGCCTGGCCACCAGTGGTCGACATATCTGCAGTGACAAGAATTCCCTTTCTGAATATGCTGAAGGTCTCACAAAGGCCTTCACAAACAGAAACTACCCCACAGACCTAGTCCGCAAACAAATCTCCCGTGCCATATCCTCACATACCCCAAATCCTCTTCCTAACACCAGTAACCATCCACAAAAGAGCGCTCCTCTTGTCACCCAGTACTACCCTGGTCTCGAACAACTAAATTCCATCCTTCGCCAAGGTTTTGATTTTCTATCCTCATGCCCTGAAATGAGAGACATCCTGCCCAAGATCCTTCCCACCCCTCCTAAAGTGGTGTTCCGTCGCCCTCCCAACCTTCACATCCTAGTTCATCCTTATGCCACCCCGAAACCCAGCTCACTCCTAGTCCATCCATATGAAATCCCCAAACCACCTTCCCTACCCTCTGGCTCCTACCCTTGTAACCGCCCCCGTTGTAAAACCTGCCCTATGCACCCTTCCACCACCACTTACTCCAGTCCCGTAACCCGGAGGGTGTACACGATCAAGGGCAGAGCCACTTGCGATAGCACCCACGTGATTTACCAACTGACATGCCTGCACTGTGAAGCGTTCTATGTGGGAATGACCAGCAACAAACTGTCCATTCGCATGAACGGTCACAGGCAGACAGTGTTTGTTGGTAATGAGGATCACCCTGTGGCTAAACATGCCTTGGTGCACGGCCAGCACATCTTGGCACAGTGTTACACCGTCCGGGTTATCTGGATACTTCCCACCAACACCAATCTTTCAGAACTCCGGAGATGGGAACTTGCCCTTCAACACATTCTCTCTTCCCGTTGCCCGCCTGGTCTCAACCTCCGCTAAATTCTAATTCCCGCCCGCCATCTTTAACATCTTTGCCTCGGTTCTGTGGACAGAGCCTCTGCCTGAAGTGGCATCTCTGTCCAACTTCTTTGGTTTCTACAAATGTCTGCCTAAGTGTGTTTGGATGTGGATATGTGTGAGTGTGTGTGTATTTGTTTACCTTCCTTTTTGTCCCCACTCCTGGGATTGGAATGGCTCCTTTTCCACTTCCTTAAAACCCGTATCCTTCCCTTTCTCCTCTCCTTCCTCCCTCTTTTTCCCGAAGAAGCCCCCACTGGTGGCGAAAGCTCGAATGGTTGTGTGTTTTTGTGTGTGTTTAGTGTTCCTATCGACCAGCCTGTACTTTAGGTAAGTCAAAAATCTTTATTTTATACCATTTTCCTACCTGGAAGGTCTCCTTCTATAATATTATATATATATATGTGTGAATGTGTGGGCATGTGTGCATTTGTTTACCCTCCATTTTTTCCCCCAAGGTAAGTCTTTCCTCTCCCGGGATTGGAATGGCTCCTTACCCCCTTCCTTAAAACCCTCATCATTTCCTTTTCCCTCTCCTTCCCTACTGCCTGAAGACGCAACTGGGTTGCGAAAGCTTGCGATTGTGTGTGTGTGTGTATTCATTTATGTATTTGTGATGCTGTCACACCTGTGCTCCTTCGCCTGGTGAGTAATCTTCGTCTATTTTATATATATATATATATATATATATATATATATATATTTTTTTTTTTTTTTCCATACCTTACAGTTCCTACCTCTCTATCCCAAACCTCGCCTATTTTGAGTGGTGTGTGAATGTGTGATCGTGTGTGTGTGTATGTGTGTGTGTGTGTGTGTGTGTGTGTGTGTGTGTGTGCATGCGTGTGTGTATGTGGTCTTGTGTACTTGCAGTGTGCATGCCTTTTTTATATATACATTTATTTTACTTTATTTTATTTTATTTTCTCCCCTCACCCACCTCCCCACTCCATTCCTAAGCTGCATCTCGTTATTCTCATCTAACCCATCCCCACCATCATGACGTAACCTTTCTATCCCCTCCCCCTCCCCCCCCCCCCATCCGTCCCCGATTCGTTGCAGAGCGTGATTCAAAGTGTGGCAGTCGGAGGTTGTAACGTTTCTGCTATGTTGAACACTCCTAAAAATCAGTTGCCAACATTGAAACACGAAATATCTGACGCCTCAAGTAAAACTTCATTACCAGACATGTGATATTTCACATTTTCGCCTTCTGTTTGGAATTCTATTAACACTACTAGTAAAATGCTTTTAAGAAATAGTACATTGATTTAAATATAACTTTGACAGACCTTTTACGTAATTTTCAGTTTTTAATACTTTCATAAATAATAGCTGCAAACACTAGAAATGCATTACACTTAGTTTTGAAAATTGCTGAACCTATATGATACTAATTTGTATAGAAACAATAATGCTACATGTTATAAACTATTGCACAACATGATTTCATATATACCTTTTGTTTAAATAAATTAGGGCAAACCATGTTTTATATATCACTAGATCCTAAATTAAATACTGATAATTTTTCATGCACTAAAATTAATAATCCGTTTGGTACTAAGAAACTATCTTCGAAATTAACAAAACTACGACAACCATATACAAATCCGTATTAATAAATAATTTGACCACAAACCGAAACACATTAAAATACCTTTTCATAATAATAGTACGCCTACACACTATTGGCAAAACAAATATATGTGCATTTCGAAAACACACATAATGTAAATAATTTGACGACTGTAAACACTAGTCAAAAGGATGACGTTAAATTTGTGTACTACATTTAAATACAAAATTCATGAAACTAGTACATATATTGACATAAATAGTCAAAGCTTAAATCTAATGTTTTAATTTCTGTATTTTGGCATATTTGATGTAAAAGAATATTGTTTAATTGTGAATTACAAAACTTTGTCATCATTTTTAATACGTGGTTAAGCAGAAAGATGTTGGAGAGAAACCATTGTTTGTTTAGTCGTGGATAGAGTATCCGAGTGGCCAGAAACCTGTAAGCAGCTGTGTTGGCTTGCTGCTGCATTTCTTGATTGTGCAATGTTTAAGTGGAAATAAAATCGTTTCCATATCAACTAAGATGGATTTACTTTATGAAAAGATCCTGTAGAATCAATTTCTTTAGTGAATGCCGAAGACAACTCACAACGCAATGGACTTCAGCCAGCTTATAAGATAAGTTCAACTTCACCTACAGTGGAATGATTTCGTTATAGACTGAGAACTAATAAACATTTCCGTGATTCAGGAATATATTAGGGCTCAGTTTGAGTCATTCCGAAAAGAGGTGACGGACGTTAGAAGGTGATGGTTGTATGACTGTGTTGTGTGCCTGTGTGATTGCGTGAGTGCTCTATTTTCTGAAGAAGGCCATGGCTGATAGCTGAATGTGTTGTATGTGTGTGTCTTTTGTATGTGCCTGTCGCAGCTCGTCGCCACGTCTTTGCGGTGAGTTGTAAACTGTCCTCACTATATTATTTATTCCAACCTGGACTTTCCATTATTATATATTTATTTTATTTTCTATTACATGTTTCATCTCATAATTACAATTAAAGCAATTTCAGAATCCACTGATTTTTGACATGTGCATAACAACCATGTAACTACTCATGTTTTATGTTCTACACTACAACTAATTTATTGTAATATGTATGACTGTAATTTGTTACAATTGTGTAAAACTACAGATGTATGTGCTGCTTTATATTAAAAGGTAGCAGGATTTTAAATGAGAAATAAATGAAATGAAAATGTTTAAAAAAGGAGACTGAAAGAAGTATGGAAACTATGGAGGCATCATCCTGCTTTCACATACCCCAAAGCTGTTGGAAAAAATTATAGAAACTAGACTTATGGAGATAGTTGTACCCTTATTAGAAGAAGAACAGCATGTTTTCAGGAAAGGGTGAAATACTATAGATCTCATGTTTGTGGTAAGGATTTTTGCAGAGAAATACTGGGAACATGGAAAGAACCTAGTGATGGTATTCTTGGACATTGAGAAAGCCTGTGATAGTGTACTTTGTAATAAAATATGGATATGCCTGGAAGATGTAAAAGTGCCGAACTACTTGATTGATAGAGTGAAGATGCTGTATCATATTTGTAATAGTAGTGTCCAAATAGGAAATGGTTGGTCTGTATGGTCTGAGATGATGAGGGGAGTCCAGCAGGGAAGTGCTCTATCACAACTCTAGTTTATTATTGTAATGAACATAATTCTAAAATTTATTAAGAAAACTGAGCACTGAGCACTGTATTTGTAGATGGTGTTACAATATGGGGAGAAACAGAAAAAGAAGTACAGAAGAGACTGACTGCTTGGAACAATAAATTTAAAGAATTTAACCTGAAAATCAGCAAGACCAAGGCTGTTGAGCTGATCATAAACAGAGAGGAAACAAGTTGAAATGTCTGCTTGGAGGGAACAAAAATTGAATCAGTTGAAGTATTTTCTCCAAGGACAACACAATCCAGCAAGAAATATAAAAAGGATTCAAAAAGCAATCAAAATTTTACATGCAAGTTTGGAACATACTCTGGGACAAAAAAGTACCCCAGGCAGCAAAATTAACTTTGTATCACACTTACCTTGCCCCAATCCTTATGTAAGACATGGAAACTTGATCACTGTTAAAAAGGATTACAATCTGAATCCAAGCAACGGAAATGAATACTATGAATCGAAGTACCAGGAGAGACAAGGTCCGAAATGGGGTACATAGAGAAACAGCTGGTATTGGTGTTCCTATTGCCAGCATCCTGGGGAAATAAACACTATAGTGGTATGGCCATGTAATAAGAATGGACAGCACAAGAACAACTAAGAAATGCTTCAGAATGGACATTGGAGATGGAAAATGATGATGATGAAGGATAGAATTTATAGGAAGTTTTTATATGTAACCTACTCCTCCTGACTAATACCAGAGTGGACAATAAACTTAATGCCCACATTTGATAGAAGCTACTATATCAATGTGACCACTGAGATACAGTCTGGCACAAACATTTTCCTCTTGGCAGTGAATTAATGGCAATTAAAATTTCTTTCAAATTCACATTTATGACTGGACACCCCTGGGTCTTGTAAAGTCCTTCGTAGTGTTTACTTTCTTTCAATATCACGTTACAGTTCAGAATAATTGCAAAATCTTATACATTCCTTTAATGCTTTGTAGGGGTTCACAATAAAAAAAGATTAACTTGAATATACTTTCGTTTTTTACTGACAATCACAGATACGGTCTTATATTGACATAAAGTCTTACTACATTCTCACTAAATTTGTTACTCCCTCACTTTGGCGCACAGATGAATCTTAAATAGCATTTCTATAAATAACCTCATTATTGTGATTAATTATGAAATCTTATAACAATTAAATCTTTTAGAATATAGAGAACTTTGGGTAGATGATATTATAGATCAAAACTACAATTCATTAGATGTCACAATAATTGACAATTATAGTATTAATCAATTTTAGAACAGTAACAACTGGTGAAATGTATAAAAGTATACAAGTTACATAAATAACGTGAAAACAATATATCGTAACTGAATTAGAGTGGGGAATCAATTTTAACAAATACACAAGATCTTAATTATTTCAGTTTCATATGTATGTAATTAATGTTTGCTGAAATTAGTTTGCAATTAAGTAAAATGTGGACTGTTGAACAATGTGAAACAATGCATTTTCTAGAACATTCTGTTCTACAAAATTTGGTAAAACATGTATTGCGATAATGTCAGCTACAATTATTACAATCTGTATATAATTATATACATACATAAAGTCAAGCCATACCATAAACACCATGTAATCACAGAACTGGAACAAAAGATGGGAATGGAATTGGGTTGTGCTGTAGGAGTATCATATCGGAATCTACACTAGAGGTCCAGAATCGTTTCCTATGATGGCATAAACCACCTACAATATGTAATTCATATGAAATCATATCATAAGCAATGAAAACTGCCCCATCTTGCAGTGTGTGTTTGCGTGAGTATATTCATCAACTATTTCAGAATGAGAGCACTTAGTGACTTGCAGTAAATATTAAACATAATTTAAAATCTTTACAAACCTTTTCTCATTGACAACCCCAACAAAATGATGAAAGGAAAAAACTTTATTGCTTACTTCTTTTCTGATGTTCATGATGTACATCTATGGCATTTGACATGATGTTACAAGTTATTAATTCTACTCTGTAAATTGTATTCATGAGACATTTCACAGACAGTACACATACATATGACTGAATGTTTCTTTGATATTATATTACAGTTGGACATGTAGTTCATGAGATATGAAGTAATAAAAATTTAGTTCATGAAAAACTGAATCATCAAGCATGAGGTTTTGATTTATTACATCTTTACTACTAACAGCATTTATGATATTTTTTGCAGGCATTAGGCACATATACAACTGAATTTACCTTCAAATTTACATCATAGTATGACATATTTCAGGAGATATGATGTCATAAACAATGAAATTTCCGAATAATTGCTACATAATGCGCTATTTTTTCACATTTCCTCCTAAAATAATGGACTGATTTCAACTAAACTTTATACACATATTGCTTCAATTAGACAAAAGTCACTGTGGGGTTAAAAACTACTTATGACACATAGTTCAGGCAATACTTATGACGTCGTAAACAATGAGTTACAAAAACTTTCACATCACATGACGTGTGATTTATGAGACTTATGTAGATAGGGGGTGGTGGATAAGAGAGGAGGAAGGATTTTGTTGACAGAGAAAGTGGCAGAAATCTTCTCTGAATTTTTATTTTCATTTCTAACTTAAGACTGGAAAAATATATACCCGGGTGATGCTGGGTTTCTTGGCTAGTATATAAATTATTCTTCAAATTAAATAGATTGGTTGGCCAGTATTTACCTTAGTGCTACAGTGCTGACAGTCGCACAAAGAAGAAAGAGGACGAATAAATAGTACTAGCTTTCGGAACAGGGTTCCTTCATCAGGTAGGAGAGAAGGGAAGAAAAAAGGAATAAGGAACAGAACAGAATGGTTATTTCTCAAGTCCTAGTTCATGAATAACTTTCGCCTTCTGTTCTCTATTCCTTTTTTCTTCTCTTCTCTCCTACCTGATAAAGGAACCTCTTGTCCGAAAGCTTGTACTATTTGTTGCCCTTTTTCTTCATTCTATCACTATCAGTGGTACAGCACTAAGGTATGTACTGCCCAGCCAATCTTTCTTTTGAAGAATAATTTATCATCTCTGTTGAGAATTTCCATCAGTAATATTAACTGAAAACCTGGTGTTGTCTGGGTATTTATTTATTTATTCACGCCTTGAGTTAGTACTTCCCCTATCCCTTCTCTCTCTCTCTCTCTCTCTCTCTCTCTCTCTCTCTCTCTCTCTCTCTCTCTCTCCATCTCCTTTTTTCTAATAACATGTTACATTTTATCAGAGAATTTATAAGAAATAAGCCTGTCTTGCATCATGTACAAAAAACTACTTCATTTACATGTTAAATCAGTCAAATCTAGAGGTCACAGATTCAACTAAATACCTAGAAATAACATTAAGAACAACTTAAACTGGGAAAAAAATGCACAGAAAATATTGTGAAGGTAGGCAAACCAAATGCTACATTTCTTTGGCAGATCACGTTGAAGATGCAACATGAAACTGCATACACTACACTTGTGCATCCTGTTGTGAAGTATTGCTGCGCATTATGGGAGCCCCACCAAGTGGGACTGATGGAGGATAAAGTTCAGAGAAGGGCAGCTCGTTTTGTATTGTCACAATAAAGGGATGAGAGTGTCACAGATGATGCATGAGTTGGGGTGGAAATCATTAAAAGAAGGGCATTATTTGTTACTGTGAAATTTATTTGTGAATTTTCTTTTACCAACTTTCTAGTTCAAATGTGAACATCTGTTGTTGGCACCCACCTCCATAGAGAGACATGATCATCCTTGTAAAATAATAGAAATCAAATTGTCTATGGAAATAGTTAAGTGTTCCTTTTCTCATGCACTATTAGAGAATGGAACGACAGAGAAATATCATAAAAGTGGTACAATGAACACACTGCTATGCACTTCAATGTGTTTTGAAGATTATGTACGTAGATGTAGCTATAAATCCCTAAGTGGACAATGCATCAGATGGAGAACACTAAATAATGGCCTACCCCAGGTCTCAGTTCTGGCTCCCATCCTCTTTAACCAACATATCCATGACATGCCAGACACAGATTCCATGAAAATCCAGTATGCAGACGACCTAGTATTAGTCTTCCATAGTAAAAACCTTAAGCACTGGGAGCAGGTACTGACAGTTGACCTGATTAAATTAAGTGATTACTTCCATGAATGGAGGCTTCAACCTAAGGTTTCTGCATTTCGTCTGAATAATAAAAAGGCAGAAAGGAAGCTACATATGACTTTTGATGGAATCAAAGTACCATGTAACTACAATTTTATGTGAAATCCAAGTGACAAAAACACTGAAATGAACATCACACAACACCCATTTGTTCATGACCCATTAAAGAAGGTTGAGAGATTCCATTCACCACACCAGACCTGATTGAGACTGAACCACATCAGGATGGGCCAAGGGAGGCGTGCTTATACCATGAAGAGGTGGGATTTCCTTCCATATTCTGATTGTGACTGAGGATCAGAGAAGCAACCCATAGAACACATTTTCGAATACTGACTGCTGCAAGCATTTATTGGTGATTGGAGATTTTGCATCAAGTGACTCCAAGTGTTCTAAACTGGTTGTAAAATTTGTATATTTCCATTTCATTGTATATACTGTTTATACTAGTAAAATCATTCAATACATAAATGACAGATTAGAATAAAAATATGATTATTTAAGAAGGTATCAACAAAGCAGATCTTGTACACATATCCAATGGCAGGACATAAGAGAATGAGTATCAAAGAAAAAGACAAACAGATAAATATAAAACTTTGGAAAACAGTGTCTTCAAAAGTTTTTTTTTTTTTTTATTTTTATTCAGAGAGGTTTCATTAGACTTTCTAAATTTATATATTGTTCAATGGTTGACATAGTTTCCTCATTTCTTTCTAGGTGAATTTAAAAAACAGAAAACAATTAATGTTACATTGAATCCTTCAAGGTAACTTTCATTAACAGCATACACTTCAAGCATTCAGATGGAACTGAAAGTGTATGGGCAGAGAATATGGTTACATCAAAAAGCTTTGATATAACTTGATTATGTACTGCAACACATCAGCAGATATTTTGAAAACTTGATGGTTCCATTAACATTTATAGCCCAAAAAGGTTTGTTCATCAACTTAACCCAAAAAGTTTTGTTCATCAACTTTTTTCCATTCAGGTAGCTCATGGTGTAGGGATTCTACTTTTACTTTCTGTTGATTGGAACATTCAGTTGAACGTGCCCCAGAATTATAGGTGCAACTATTCTAGATCATGATGTTCTTAACACTTTGTTTAGAATAGAATCACTTTTATTGAACCTTTTTGCGCTTAAAAAGTTCCTTCCTGTGGCTTAACCATTGTATTTATGGCGAGTTGGTACCTATCCTTGTATTATTGACATTTCAACTACTATTCAACACTATTGCAGGGCTTACCAATCGTTTAAGCTGGCGGACACCTTGTTCAGGCAAAAAGTCCACTGTGGACTCCTTGTCAGTCAAGTGCATAGTACTGTTCAAATTCAGTGTGAAACCCATGGGATTTGCAAACTTATCAATGCAAGTGCTATTTTTCCACTAAGTCCACAAAGAATCAAGAGTCTATATTTTAGAGACAAATGGAAACAACTTGAAATCAAAGATGTTCCAGTTTGTCAGAATTCCCATTATTCATATATTTTGTTATTGGATTTACTCCGATTGTTCAACACACTATAGATTGATAAAATTTACTTGTTAGTTGACAGTTCACATGTTGGAGCTGCCTTCCTCCAATCTGTGTGATCGTCATGGCTAATTGTCTGCTTGTGACAATGTATTGCAACAGTTGGTCAGTAGATTGTGGTTGTTTTCCTAGTGCTGTGTAAGAAGCATGCATATATTTTGTTACAATTATTATGCAAATGTTTGGTTTTTAGTTTCTTTGTCATGTAAGATTAAATGCAAAGAAAAAGAAGAGACTCACAATTAGGGATGTACACAAATCAGAAAAGCAAAGCAGGTCAGAAATTACCTTTAAAGCACAATCGTCACAATTTGTATGCTATTAAGTTGTTCTTAATGTTATTTCTAGCTATTTAGTTGAATTTATGGCCTCTAGATTTGACTGATTTAATATGTAAATGAAGTTTAATGGATTTATTTTAGTGCTCTTAAGGATGACTTCACACTTTTCATTATTTACTCTCAATTTCCAATTTTGGCACCATGCAGATATCTACATCATTTTGCAATTGCTTTTGTTCTTCTGGTGACTTTACTTAACAAAGAATCACAGCATCATCTGCAAACAATCAATGGAGCCACTCACATTGTCTCCTAAATCATTTATACAGGTAAGGAACAGTAGGGGCTCTATGACACTTCCCTGGAGAATGCCAGACATCAGTTCTGTTTTACTTGATGACTTTCTGTCAATTACAGTGTACTATGCCTCCTTCCTGACAGGAAATCAGTGATTTCAAATAATAAATCCAATTACACAACTATGGTGATATTCCATGAGCATGCAATTTGATTATTAGACACTAGTGAGGTATAGTGTCAAAAGCCTTCTGGAAGTTTAAAAATATGGGATTGATTAGAGATCCCTTGTTGATAACACTCATTATGTCATTTGGGTAAAGTCATTGCTGTATTTGACATGAACGATACCTTCTGAGTAAGTGTTGACTATGGGTCAATAGGTTATTCACTTCGAGGTAGTTAATAATGCTTGAGGAACGTTTTTATTCTAAAATCCTGCTGCAAACTGACATCAATGTTATAGGCCTGTAATTTTGCTATTCTTGAATATTGGAGTGACCTGTGCAACTTTCCAGTCTTTGCATATGGATCTTTTGCTGAGTGACTGGTATGGGGCTCTTGCATCAACATACTCTGAAAGGAACCTAATTGGTATACAGTTAGGACTGGGAGACTTACTTTTGTTAACTGATTTAAGTTTCTTTAATATTTCAGGGATATCTACTTCAAAATTATGCTTGCTGGTTGGTGTTCTTGATTCAAATTCAAGAGTTTTTGCTTCATATTCTTTGGTGAAGGAATTGTGGAAGCCGTGTTTAGCAATTTTGCCTTAGCAGAAGTGTCATTGGTAGCATCACCATTGCTATTGCATAGTGAAGGTACTGATTGTTTTGCCACTAGTATACTTTACATAAGACCAGACTTTCTTAGGATTTCTCTACCAAATTATGTGACATGCTTCATTGTGGAAACTATTATAAGCTTCTTGTTTTGAAGGTCAAGCCACTTTTTGAGTTTCTGTAAAATATTTTCATTCTTGGAGATTTTGTGTCTCTTTAAATTTGGCGTGGATTTTTTCTTTGCTTTTGCAAGGCTGTTTCGTGTACCATGTTGGCCCTTCTTTTGTTAATTTATTTGGTATAAATCTGTCAATAGCTGTTGATATTACACTACTGGTCATTAAGATTGCTACACCAAGAAGAAAAGCAGATGATAAATGGGTATTCATTGGACAAATACTGGGTGATAAAAAGTCAGTGTATATTTGAAAACTTAATAAATCACGGAATAATATAAATAGAGAGGTAAAAATTGACACACATGCTGCTTGGAATGACTGGGGTTTTATTAGGAAAAAAATGTCACTTCATCTGATCAGAAAAGCAATAATTAGCATAACAAATTAAGACAAAGCAAAGATGATGTTCTTTATAGGAATGCTTAATATGTTCACCATCATTCCTCAACAATAGCTGTAGTCGAGGAATAATGTTGTGAACAGCACCGTAAAGCATGTCCGGAGTTATGGTGAGGCATTGGCATTGGATGTTGTCTTTCAGCATCCCTAGAGATGTCGGTCCATCACCATTCACTTGTGACTTCAGGTAACCCCAAAGCCAATAATCGCACGGACTGAGGTCTGGGAACCTGGGAGGCCAAGCATGACAAAAGTTGTGGCTGAACACACGATCATAACCAAACGACATGTGCAAGAGATCTTTCATGCGTCTGGCAATAACTGAATGCAAGGACAATTATTGACAAATATCCAATCCCACATATTTACAGTGCATGCATTTTTATGGCGATTGACTGTCATAAATTTCTGTGGCAGTAGAGGATATACACAAGACAGCTATTATTACACTGTTTGGACAATTTGATTACTGTTTTATGCCATTTGGACTAAAATAAAAATGCAGCAGAGACTTGGTAGCATTTCATCAATTCCATTCTGTTCCCTTTTCCTTTGTGTTACACCTATCTCAACAATATCCTCATCTTTTCTGCATCTGAGGCAGAAAACAAAGACCACCTTCAGATGTTCTACATGTTTTGCATGATCAGGGTGTCAAGATCAATGATGACAAGTCTCAGCTGCAATGTATGAAAGTGGCATTCCTAGGCTATGAGTTTACTGCAGGTGGCATCTGTCCTATCTCTGACCACGAAACTTTGATTAAAGAGCTCCCACTCCCAGAGACCTATAAAGACTTACACAGATTTCTCGGAAAGGTAAATTTATTCCGTCACCATATTTCTCATGCAGCTTCACTTGAGGCTTCACTCAATGATGTATTGGCAGGCACAAACACTTCCAGTGCAGATAAAGTTCCATGGATGACAGACATAATCAGGGACTTCAACAACTTGAAAACTGCACTGGCGAAAACAGTGACACTTGCCCCTATTTCTGATGTTCATCTCTCCATTACAATGGATGCCACTGAAACTTGTATCGGCCTAGTGTTACAGCAACATGTCAGTGGCATTTCACAACCTCTTTGTTTTTTCTCTAAAGAGCTCTTGACTGGCCAAAAAAAGTGGTCTGTATTCGGCCAGGAGTTGTTGGCCATTTACACGGCAGTTAAATATTTCCGCGAAAATATCAAGGTTTGACCTGTACAATCTACACTGACCTCTGCCCTTTGGCAGATGCTGTCTGCAACCTGGCATCTGACCTTCCTCTGCACCACTGGTGTTATATGAATTTAATTTGTCAATTATGTCGGGGGCACATACAGTGTGGTCATCTCTTTTCAATAGACTGAAGAGTTGGTCAGTTTACAACAAGCCAATGAAGATATAAAGACCTTGTTATGGGATAACACATCTCCTTTCAGATTGAACCCCACTTCCTACCTGGTACAAGCAAGCTCATTTTTTGTGATGTTTCTACTGGTACACCTCGCCCTATCATGCCACTAACACTTCAACACCCATCTTCCGCTCATTGAATGATTCGGTGCATCCTGGCATTAAACCTACTGTGAGGTTAATCACTGAATGCTTCACTTAGCCAGACATGAAGCGCAACTGTCGTGATTTGGTTCACGCCTATATACCTTGCCAGCATAGCAAATGGGCATACACACACACACACACACACACACACACACACACACACACACACACACCACACACACACACCACACACCACAACCACCACCACCACCACCACCACTACCACCACCACAACAACTACCACCACCTCTGGGTACAAATGACGTTCTGAAGGGTCATTTTTGCCATGTTGTTGTTTGTCCCCTTCCCTTTCAGAAGGTAATAGGTGCATTCTTTCAGTCATTGACTGGGCACTCAATGGGTGAATTGAAAGTGATGCTTCTCTTGTACATTTTAGCAGATACCATCACCCATGCCTTTGTTAACTGTTGGATAGTGTGCTTCGGCTGCCCTTCTTCCATCACCACCAACCAAGGCAGACAGTTTGAATCAGCCCTTTTTACCAACCTTTGTTCACTCTGTGAGGTGATTAAATTACACATGACCACGTACCATCCACAAAGAAATGGCATGGTTAAGGATGACATATAGGCATCACTGGCCCAGGTTGTGTATGGTGAACCACTAATTTTGCCATCTGAATTTCTCTAGGTTGTTCATCCTCCCCCTTCTTAAAAACTTCCACATAAAAAAAAAAAAAAAAAAATAAAAAAATAAATGAGAACGGCATGTATGTAGTCCTGACTCACAAAAATTATGAATCCAAGTTACTCACATTTCTCTTTTTTACTTTCACTCAAGTTACATTAATTTTTTTTTTTCTTTTTTGAACATAAAAGAATAACGGGAACCAACAGCTATGATCAAACAAAGACAGTGTACTTGGTATGTAAAGGAAAAAGAACTTTTCGCAATGGTAGAACAACCAAGGGATATCATTACTGAAAGGTTCAGCAAAGAAAGTCGTAGTCATGGTTGAAATGCACCCATGAGTTGTTCCATGGTTGACCACACCAGGAAATAAAGACAACAATAAGAAAAAGGAATTAAAACACAGATATTTAAAAGAACCCTTTTCTCCAGCACTAATCACTTGCATTGGTGAACAGTCAACAGAATTAAAACTACTGAAAAAAAGTTAAAGGAACTCTTCTTTAGGGACAAAACTCAGCTGTTATTCGTACAATCAATAAACTGAGAGATGGATAAGACAAACAATTTTATTGGGAGCCAGAAGCCTGCTTCTGGACCAACCTTCCCTATGAAGTCAGACATAAAAGGAACAAAAAGGTGCTCCACATGGGTTCCCTACAAAGATTCCTGCTATCTGTAAAGGACAATCAAAAGGCAATCCTTGAGGCAAATTAGGATAAGTCCCGGTCTTTAGACCAAATGTCCTTTGATAACTGTGTATGAGAGCCACCTGTAGGAAATTTCCAAAGAGGTCCACACACTTGTGCTGTTGTCAGGTAGTCAGGTGGTTCTGCCACAGGTATCCTAAGTAGAGGATGGCATCCTTATGCACTAGGTGGCTAATGGCATGCACCATGTGACCATGGATCCACACTGTCACATTAATTCTGGTTTTGGGGGAGGGCTTCATATCAGGTGTCAAAACCCAGCTGACCCGGACTGTTGCTGGTATTGTCTCAATAGTCAGGGAGATCATGCTATGGCAGAGGTCACACACTGGGGTGACATGCCAGCACAGGAACCTGTATTCTCTGGTATTGGGGGCACCACAGTCTGGCAGGCAGCAGACCCTCGGAGGCGGATGTCAGCCCGATTCTGGTTTGTTGCTAGTGTGGTATTAACTACACAATACCACATCACTGATGCATCTGTGTGTGACACCCATACATGGTTACAATTTACAGTCGGCTGCTGGATTTCTAATTTATGAGCTGGCAGATGCCCTTGCAGGGCTGCATACAGCTGACAGATCATTCTCAGCCAGTCAGTGCCCACCTCCAGGATGTAACTTCAGGCAAAGTAAAATTCTCTGGCATAAGAGAGCTTGAAGGGGATAGCATCTACATCTACATGGGATACTCTGCAAATCACATTTAAGTGCCTGGCAGAGGGTTCATCAAATCACCATTATACTATTTATCTCCCATTCCATTCTCGAATAGCGCACAGGAAGAACAACACCTGAATCTCTCCATTCGAGCTCTGATTTATCGTATTTTATCCTGATGATCATTTCTATCTATGTAAGTGGGAGTCAACAATATATTTTCACATTTGGAGGAGAATGTTGGCGATTGGAGTTTCGTAAGTAGCCCACGCCACAGCTATAAGCGCTGTTGCTGTAATGATTCCCATCCCAGATCCTGTGTCATTTCCGTAACACTGTCCCCCCGGTACTGTGACAATACGAAACGAGCTGCTCTTCTTTGGACTCTTTCGATGTTCTCCATCAAACGCACCTGATAAGGCAGCAATACTCTAAAAATGGTCAGACAAGTGTAGTGTATGAAGTTTCTTTTGTAGTTTTGTTGCATGTTTTAAGGGTTCTGCCAATAAAACACAGTCTCTGGTTCACTTTACCCACGACATTATCTATCTATTCTTTCCAATTTAAGTCTGAAGTAATAGCAATTCCTAGGTATTTTGTGGAGTTTACGGCCTTCAGTTTTGATTGATTTATCTTTTCGTGCTCATGTGGACGACTTCACACTTCTCATTATTTAGAGCCAATTGCCAAATTTTACACCATACTGATATCCTATTCAGATCATTCTGCAGTTGGTTTTGATCTTCAGGCGTCATCTGCAAACAACCTAAGAGAGCTACTTAGATTTTCCCCTAAATCATTTATGTAAATAAGGAACAGCAGAGGACCAATAACTAGGGCCGGGTTTGAACATGACCCGAACTGTTCGAACAATTTACGTCAGAGTTCGGGAAATCTCAGGATATGTTCGAACATTCGATAACGACGCTATCTAGCGATGGCAGGAGGTACTATCTGTATGATTTACAGCGACGATATTCATAAATCTTTTCGGCGCTGTGCAGTGAACTATTTATATTTATAACGAAGAAAGTGTCATTAAGGTTAGTATGGGGATTACTAATTGTGAAATGCAGACTGTAGTAGCTTCTAGGGTGCAGGTCATAAGTAAAAACAGTAACGATTATGGGTTACACGTAAACGATAGCAGTCACGATTTAAAATGCTAGTGCTGCGATCTACAGACACCTGTTCGTACTACGTACACAGCAGTTCGTGCACTGTTAATTCCGTGGTCGCAATTACAGTTCATTTTTATATGACTTATTTCCGTTATTGGGCATTACATTTCTAATGTTTCCTCATGTTATCTCTTTTAAACTTGTTTTCAAAGTGTTTAAAGGTGGTAACATTTTTATCTTTTACTGTACCATATGAACTGGGAATGGAATGGTAATTTCCAACCTATCTCTTACAATCACATTAAATTTAATTTTCACTTATGAAGGATTCACAGTCATTTAACATACTTTCAGAAATAACATTTTTTCCTTTGAGTGTTAGCTTTGCAGTAATTTCATGCAGTAGTTCTCTTATAGTAGCCGATATTTTGTTTATCAATGGATCATATCTTGTAGTTGTATCAGAGCACTTATGCACTGTTTAAAATGAAATATGCAGTTATTCATAGTAATGCCTTTCTTTTCTTTTACATTTACTTCCTATGACATTACTTATGAGCAAAGCGATAGCACGGTAACTTCAAAATTTCCTGCATGTTTCCATCGTTTGTAGATACACAGCGTGAGTCATTTGTTATCTGAGTGTTCGAATAGTTCAATACTGTATCGAGTTCTCCGCAGTATTGGGAAAACTCGAGCATGTTCGAACGCAAATATCGTTTGCCCAGCCCTACCAATAACACTACCCTGTGGAACACCCAATATCACCTCTGTTTTAGTCGATGCCTTACCATTAGTTACTACGAACTGTGTCCTCTATGACAGGAAATCTCCTATCCAATCGCAAATTTGGGATGATTTACCATAACCATTGATTAAAAGCCGATTGTGAGGTACGGTGTCAAAAGCCTTCTGGAAATCAAGAAATACGGAATTGATTAGCGAACCCTTGTTGATAGCACCCATCATTTTGTGTGAATAAAGAGCTGGTTGTGTTTTGCATGAATGATATTTTCTAAATCCGTCTTGACCTTGGGTCAATAGATCGTTCTGTTATCGGAGCACACTCTGATTGTGGCCTGAACTGGGCCATGGTGGCCACTGTTGTGCTATCGGGGTTTCCAGCGCACAGGGTGGTCATGCTATGGAAGTGTAGCACACTTCATTTACTCGAGAAATCCACCAGCTCTAATTCCCATACCAATTTGTCCAATATATATGTTGCTGCATGCACATACCTTGAAAAGTGATTGCCGCCACAGAAGCCAAAATATGGCCTGCTAGATATACTTTGCCAAAAGCTTGGGCATGCTCAGCAGTTGGGTGACATACCATGCTTTTGCCAGTGTTGAGTTATTTATCAGGTGGACCTTCTGAAGCAAATTGAAATGGTGGGTGGTGTGTATTTTTCTGAGGCCTCTGATACTACTGAGTAACCAACTTCCAAGTTTTTGGCTGCATCCTCTGTGAGCAAGCGATAACATCCGTTCCCTGGATGACATGTTCTTCCACAACTGGAAACTAATGGTCATTTGGGGCATAGTCCTTCAGGCCCTATTGGGATGAGGACCATTTTTTGACTGTTCAGTGCCACTCCACAGGCCTGTTCGTATGTTTGAGGGAGGGGTGCATAGCAAGTCAACATCAGCTGGTCGATGCAGAAATACACACTCAGTTATCTGCATAAGTGACACACATATGTTCTGCATCATGGTGATGCCTAGGTGGTTAGAATAAAGGTAGCCAGGGAGTAATTGGAAAATCTACCAGAAAATATCAGAATTTGAGAAAAACTGAAAGTATGTTTTATAATGTTTACATGCTATATAAGTAATTTCAGTTCCTTTCTACCACTTCCAAACAAGATACTTAGCTTTTCAACATTACGATGTATGGGGGTTCTGCTCGCTGCAACATTATTCTCCTGGGGCATCGTGGTGGAAATAAATACTCATTATGTACAATTTTTCACTTCTTCTTTAATTTGAAACCAAACTGCTTCTCCACCAAAACATTACAAATTCAAACATATACAAAGCATCAGAACGGTAGTACTTCCAATTCAAAACACAGACTGACATAGCTTCCAGTGCACTTTGCAAATGCTAAAACTCGAACTCCCCCATGCAAGGCGGTGAGGCAAATATATAACCTTGACAATAATCACATTACATTAGGTATTGTTCACAACAATTGAATATACTAATTGACAATTACCAAACACAACAGTAAAACATTTCATGTACTCAAAAATAATCACAATAAAAAATGAAAACTATACAAACAATAATTTTAGCTGGCAGATATCCTTTTAAGCGAAAATCTCCGATCTTTCTGTTGACAACAAAGTGCGATGTTAAATGTCAATTAATTAGTTAAGAAGTACATCATACATGTTCCTAAGATATACTGAACTATCACATATCTCGGCCATTCTGAAAGTAGGTTCAACGTCTCACGTCAATCAATATATACAAAGAAATACAATATACGAATTTTAACTATTACATTAATTAACAAAATTAGCTGGTCAATACAATTTGTTTATGAGCCTAACATATATACAATGCTATTTATTTTAATGTCTTTATGTTTTACAAAAGTTTGTACACTTTATCTGTCTATTTATTGAAATAATGTACGATAACAAAAGTATTGTTTATAGAACTGTCTGGAAACGTCTTATACAAATCTCTTAGTTAATGAAATCTATCACTTGTTTTGATCACAGTATCACCGAGACACTGTCCTACACTGATTCTTAGACTGGCTATTTCGTTTGTAACTTCACACGCAAAATATATCACTATTACACCACACTATTCCGGGTCCGACGCAGACGGTATCGTACAATAACATTGAGATGAGAGGTCCAACAGTATCGTCACAATACCCCCCCCCCTCCACCAGCTCGACGATGCCCTCATAAGTTGAAGTGATGTAAGAGTAGAGCTCCTACTTTACTTTGGATGGCTTGGACCCGTTGGCTGGCTTGGCTGCATCAGTACCTCACTTAGTCCTGTCTGGGGTTGGCACAGCACAGTCCACACGCACAGCATCACCAGATCCTGAAAGTTCCAAGTGCAGTAAGTAGGCGACAAGGGTATGGCCTCCCAAGA
The DNA here is from genome assembly GCA_026315105.1 of Locusta migratoria. NCBI lineage: Eukaryota > Metazoa > Arthropoda > Insecta > Orthoptera > Acrididae > Locusta > Locusta migratoria. The sequence goes on along the minus strand of CM048745.1, from coordinate 699,965,423 downwards.
GCAGAGGGCAGAATCGGGAACAACTGACACTCAAGAATCTGCCACACTGAACTTGTCTGACTTTTTTAAGCATCAAAACAAAATACACAAGAAAACATATGACAAAAAATATCCACATAACTATATTGTAAAATTTACTGTTCTCTTACTTTTTAAAACTCTGAGGACATTAAACTTTGTATCTTACAAAATTATTAGACACTAACATTAATTAATTGATTCTACCATGACTTCTATCAATATCTCAAATACTTTAGCTCTTTAATACTATGGCAACAATTTGAATTCAAATTTAACTGTGACATAAATTAATAATCACAACAAACTATATTAAAATCAATAGTCACATTTCATCCCTTGACACTAAAGAAGAAAGATAGAATGATAGATATGAGATAATTTGAACAGGTTACAGAATGAGTAGGAGATGTGGCACCAGAAACCAAAATCAGAAGTATGCTACCACATAGCTAGAAACCCAGTGCTTGCCGACGCACTTAGCACACACAGAATGTGTACTTTCCTGAGGTTAACAAAGGTTAATATACAACATATTGAAAATACAAGTTCCAAGATATATCATCAAAGAATACATATATACAAAACTTTTAGAGCTACAATAAATTTTACAATAATAGCACCTGTACAAAGTCTTATTATTATTCACTACTGTCTGTATGGTTTGAGTACTGTTATATTCCTTTTCACAGGCTCCACTGCTATCTTCAAATTCACCCCCCCCCCACTGGCAAACGAGAGAGTGAATCAGCAACAAGATTGTCCTTGCCCTTAATGTGTTCCACAGCAAATTTACATTTCTCTAGCTTAAGAGACATCCCTCCTGCTCTTAGTCTTCTGCACACTTCTTCCAGTAAGCTTATGTGTTCTTCCCAGGTTTGACCAGTGACAAGGATATCGTCCACATACACAGTTAACTTTTCAACATGATCTTTGCCTAATACCAAATCCAAAGCTCTGACAAATTCAGCTACAGAAACATTTAATCCGAATGGGACCGCACAGTACTGATAGCTTCTTCCGTTATACAAGAAAGCAGTGTACTTCCTTGAGTCTCTGTCAAGTGGCATTGGTAGTTTTTCACTCTCACCGGTCTGTCATCGAACACATCATAATAGTTCCACAAGACTCTTCTCAGCTCTTCTTTTTGTTCTTCATCTAATTTGTTGGCTTCCTGTACCTTGGTATTTACAAGTTCATGATAATTTATATCCTCCATGGCTTCTTCAGGCTCTTCATGCATGTCTTCTACATCTCTATTATGATCTAATAAATCTAATTCTACACTCTGCTTACTCAGGCTATTCCCATTTTTCAATACCATAGCAGTACAATGTAAAACACCAGTCTTCGGGTCCACAAACATAACTTTTCTTCCTCCCCAGTCAAATACAGCATTCACTTTCATGATCCAGTCAGTTCCTAGCAAGATATCCTCAGACAGATTAGGTATTACTAGACATCCTTGACATAAATTGACATCATTCACACTGAAGTTCAACAAGGCTTGCCGGTTAACTAACGTGCTGTGTCTGCCGGTAGCACCCTTGATCTTGATTCCAACTACAGGCATCTCTATATAGTCCGGTACATGTTTCACACAATCTCTAAATTGTTCAGAAATTCCACTGAATGGACTGCCTGTATCCACTAACGCTTCCTTGCCTTTTCTATCAATAAACACGGTAATTTATGGGCATCCTGTGACATCATATTGTATATCTTTCTCTTCTTCATGAGTAATATCTTCATATTTCATAGTACAGGAATCGTCATTAGCTTGTACATGATTTAGGAACACATTACTTTCAACAGGGTGACGAACCATACATCCATTAACAACACAATTATCATTGGTAACACACTGCTCTAACCTAGGCACATTATCTTGTAGTTCATGATATTTACACAGTAACTTATCTAGAACATTGGCTTTCTCTTCATTTTCAATGTAGCTTTGTATGACACAATGCAACATGTGTTTCCCTACCTCTTCTTGTCTGTTTCTGTTTCAACAACTTTCAGTACTGCTCAATTTTACTGGTACGACTTGATTCTCACAAGACTTGACATCGTCTACAACACACAGTCTCACACTGGCCATCAGACACAATGCAACCTTCCTTGACTTCAACATAAATCATCCCATCAAGTTCCTTCTCCAAATCTTCAAACTCCATTACCTCCACATTTCTTCACTATCTTCAACACTGTCATCCTCTGACTTCTCTGAACTCACACTAGACAAAACATCAAAATCTTCATGATTCTCAGTCTTCACAGTTTCATGAGCAGTAACATTCAGTCTGTCTTCAGCATCTTCAACCTTATCATTTAGCAAATTACACAGTCCAAACACATATTGTTCTTCACTTATTTTGGGTTCTTCTACGGAAATATCTTCACTTGCATTATACATATTGGCTACAGTATCATCATCTAGTACAACCTCTTCTGGTTCTATACACTTGTCCTCTTGTTTCCAAGCCTGGTTCTTAATGACTTCCCATAGTTCTTTGTTTAACTTGAGCCGATTTACCCTGTGTGTTACCTTCTGCCCCTGTCTATATTGCTCATTTTCCCATTTGTGTCCAAATCTGATCCTATTTGTGGTAGCCTGATTTCTTGTCCTATTTCTCACCCCAACCTAACAGGCTTCCATAGGGGCGACATTTAGTTTCCCTGTCTGTTTCCATAAGACTTGTAGTAACCTTGGTTCCTATCGTTTCTTCCGTGTCTGTTCCTATAATCCATACTCCCACCTTGAGGTCTACTTCAGTTCTCATGACTATCTTCTTGGTGATCATCTCTTCTGTCTCTTCCATGATGGTCTTCTCGGGCCGGCCGCGGTGGCCGAGGTGACTAAGGCGCTCCAGTCATGGTCAGCACGGCCACTACGGTCGGGGGTTCGAATCCCCCCTCGGGCATGGATATTTGTGCCGTCCTAGTTCGTAAGTAGTTTGTAAGTTTAGGGACTGATGACCCCGTAGTTAAGTCCCATAAGCTTAACAAACATTTGAACATTTTGGTCTTCTCGGTACCGGTTTCTATCCCTTTCTCTCTCATAACTTCTGTCTAATCTTCCAACAAATCTTAAGAAGTCCTCAACTGAATCGTCAGGTCCACAATCTAACGCTTGCTGTATTCTTCCTGGTAATCTTCTACGTAGGGTGTCCACCAATGTGATTTCATCTAAAGGCGAGTGAAGATGCACTGATTTTCTGATTTCAGCCTCACAAAAGTCCCTCATATTGCCATAACTTTCCCTGTACTTTCCCCCATGCAAGAAATCACTCCTTACTCTAGCATGCTTGCTTTTGGACCAGAATTTATTCAAAAAACACCTCTCAAATTCACTATATGACATATCCTCTGTATCTAACTGATTGACCCAACTTGTCCAATTTGTCCAAAAATCCCTTTACAAATTTAATTTTCATTGCATAGGTCATTTCTACAGTGAAGTTTTCAGAGCAAACGTCTTTAGGATGGATTTTCCCTTCCCCAGGGTATGTCTTAATTACTACATTTGCCCAATTAAAGCCACCACAGATTGACATTTTGCTATTTACAAAACTTTCTTGTAAAGCACTGACCCTTTGACTGAGGTTATACACATCCTTCTTAATAACACCTTCAGAATATGTCACACTATCACAAATTTTATTTCCTAATGACACTAACATCCTGAATTTCAGTTTTTCTAATTTTGTTTTTCTGATCAAAATAGTTTTCTACCATACTAATCTTGTTTTCAAGGTCAGACTCAACATTACTGATTTTACTCTCTACTACAGTCACTCGAGTGTCCAGCTGTTCATGTCCTAACTTCATTGCCCTTTCAAGATCACTTGTTTTTTCCTAACTTCGTTAACTGCCCTGATTGTTTCGCTCAACTGAGACTTTAAGTCTGCTAAACCATCATCTAACGTTTTGCTAACAGATTCTACTTGTTTACTCACTTCATGATTTCCCTTGTCAATACGTTCAGTTAATTGTTCTATTGATCGATTTAACAACTCTATAAGACCTGGTGATGCAATAATTATTTCTTCACTATTTGACACATTGCTACGAGGTGTACTGGCTGTCACATTCTGTTCTGACATGTCTACGCTAGATTTCCTATTCTTTGCATTGACATCGTCTTTTACAGTGCCAAACAACCCATACTACAAATACAAATGAGTAAGTGCTGCTGTACTTATCTTGTTATTCAGTGTCCAGCGATGCAACGATCCTGGCCCAAGCATGCAATTTCCAGGTTAAGTGCTCCGTTTTTCTTTGCCATATAATTGAAGATTGTGAGATTACCGCCCAATAGAAATACTGGTAATTAATAGCATTTGATAATTAAACAGTATGAAGTTCACTGCAAACATTGACCATGCCAATGCACTAAATGTTACACAATTTTAATCTTATTAATTATGGTGGCAATGTATGTAAGCAGTTGGGTGACAACATTTATAGTTAGGCCAAAGGTAGAAATTCTTCACTTGCTCTATGCTTGTAGCTGACGGGAGGCCAGCGAGCAGGCCGACGTTGGTGGCTTGTTCCAGCTTAGGATTTTCCAGGTTCGTTTCCGGTGAGGGGAGAGAGGGACAGTGGCGAGTGCCAGGTGCAGTGCAGTGCACAGCGTGAAATAAAATATTCTAATACTACTTGCATTTGAAGTAATACGATGCAGTTAGGAACCTTCAAGGCCCTCATTACAAAATAGCCTGTTGACAAATAAACAATACATTAGCTGATATAGTCACATCTGACATAATATGTTTAATTGACAATGAAAAGTAATAAATTACCAATGAATACAAGACAGTTACACAACTAGCATGGCAATGTTTGTTTATAAAAGTAATATATTAACTATTTCTCATTTTATTTTCAATTACTCTTGTGTAGTTTGTCTTGAAATATTCAGTTAAATCACTTATCTGTGATATAAGAAATTGCACGATTGTAATAAATAGTGCAAAGGATGTGTATACCAATATAAAAACATAAGAAATTTGTTTAATGAGTAGTGTAATTATTTTGATTTTGAGTAAAGTTTTAGAAATGTATTGGCTGAGCGCTGTACGTTGGAAGTCGGTTAGAACAGCTCACATGGGGAAGTTGATGACATAGGGAAAAAACCCGGGCACTTGAGCTTTTGGCGCGCGTGCGAGGGCAGGAAGTGACGAGTTGGGAGCAGGTGGGGTAGCTGGCCGGGCGGCATCGCTCTGCATCAGTCGGCATGTGGATCTCCAGGTGGAGACTTTAGATTTTTGTGTGGCAATTGCCAAGTGTGGTTGCTCGTCGTAGACTGCACCAAGTTGTATCGAGTGCTACTGTGTGTTGTGAATATTTTGCTGGAGGCACAAGGTGTGAATCGCACTAAGTGACTGTGTTTTGTTAATGTAACACGTGTCGTCGCATAGGCATGAACATAAACGCTGTTTGAGACAGGCACATGGTGTGAAAACAATTTGCGACAAATATTCATTTTGTCTGGGAGCTCACGAGCTATAATTTTTTTGATAAATGTGTCAACGTACAGACGTATCAGCCACAGGGTTCTAATATTGTGAAATAAACAACATAAAGTGAACTTTCACATGTTTTCAAAAATAGTAGTTAGTACACCCTTTTCTCTCATGAACTTGACTTTATTATGAATTTTTTTGTTAATCATATGCAGGGAAGGAAAGCTGCAAACTTGTGATATCATCCCCTAGAAAACGAGTCAAACAGCAGCAATCACAGTTCCAGCGTTTTTGCATGTTTAAGAATATGGTTCGCAGTTGGTGGTTGTGAGTTTTTAAAAATTAAACTTTCCCTATTTTAAACTCTCACCCCGATCTTCACCCTCGCAAGATTCACATCCTCCTTGGTTTTTCCAACATCGATTATATACATCCAAACATACTTCTCCTGCAATATAAACACTCTGTAGACTCTGTATATGACGCAATCCCAGGTATGCTCCACCATTTATAATGTTTGTTGTTGTTGTTGTGGTCTTCAGTCCAGAGACTGGTTTGATGCAGCTCTCCACCCTACTCTATCCTGAGCAAGCCTTTTCATCTCCTCATAAGAACGACAACCCACATCCACTTGAATCTGCTTACTATACGCGTCTCTTGGTCTCCCTCTGCGATTTTTACCCCACACACTTCCCTCCAACGATAAATTCACAATTCCTTGATGTCTAAGAATGTGTCCTACCAACCTATCCCTTCTTTTAGTCAAGGTATGCCAGAAATTTCTTTTCTCCCCAATTCGGTTCAGTACCTCCTCATTAGTTACGCGATCCACCCACCTAATCTTCAGCATTCTTCTGTAGCACCACATTTCAAAAGCCTCTATCCTCTTTCTGTCCACACTGCTTATCGTCCATGTTTCACTCCCATACAAGGCAACACTCCATACAAATGCCTTCAGAAAGGACTTCCTTAGGCTTAAATCAATATTCGATGTTAACAAATTTCTCTTTTTCAAAAACGCCTTTCTACCCATTGCCATTCTGCATTTTATATCATCTGTACTGCGACCATCATTTGTTATTTTACTGCCCAAGTAACAAAACTCATCTACCTCCTTTATTGTTTCGTTACCTAATCTAATTCCTTCAGCATCACCTGATTTTCTTACACTGCACTCCATTACCCTAGTTTTACTCTTGTTAATGTTCATCTTATATGCACCTTTCAGCACACTGTCCATTCCGTTCAATTGCTCTTCCAGGTCCTTTGCTGTATCTGACAGAATTACTATGTCGTCGGCAAAACGCAATGTTTTTAATTCTTCACCCTGAACTTTTAATTCCTTCTCCAAATTTCTCCTTGCTTTCCTTTATAGCTTGCTCAATGTACAAATTGAACAACATTGGGGAAAGGCTACAACCCTGTCTTACTCCCTTTCCAACCGCTGCATCCCTTTCATGCCCTTCAACTCTGACAACCGCTGTCTGGTTTTTGTACAAGTTGTAAATAACCTTACGTTCCCTATATTTTACTCCTGCTTGCTTCAGAACTTGAAAGAGTTTATTCCAATCAACATTGTCAAAAGCCTTCTCCAAATCTACAAAAGCTAGAAATGTTGGTTTGTCTTTTCTTAATCTATCTTCTAGGATAAGCCGTAAAGTGAGTATTGCCTCCCGTGTTCCTACATTTCTCCTGAACCCAAACTGATCTTCCCCGAGGTCAGCTTCTACCAGCTTTTCCATCCTTCTGTATATAATTCGTGTTAATATTTTGCAACCATGACTTATTAAACTGATGGTTCTGTAGTTTTCACACCTGTCTGCACCTGCTTTCTTAGGGATGGGGATTATAACATTTTTCTTAAAGTCTGAGGGTATTTCACCTGTCTCATACATCCTAGACACCAGTTCAAACAGTTTTGTCATGGCTGGCTCTCCCAGAGACTTCAGTAGCTCTGACGGGATATCATCTACTCCAGGGGCCTTGTTTCGACTTAGATCTTTCAGTGCTCTGTCAAATTCATCTCTCAGTATAGTATCTCCTATTTCATCATCATCTACATCCTCTTCCCTTCCTACAATAGTGTCTCGAAGTTCATTTCCTTTGTAGAGCCCCTCTCTATACTCTTTCCACATTTCAGCTTTCCCTTCTTTGCTGAGAACTGGTTTTCCATCAGTGTCCTTGATATTCATAGAGCTGTTTTTCTTATCGCCAAATGTTTCTTTTATTTTCCGGTAGGCTATATCTATTTTTCCCCTATTTATACATTCTTCTACAGATTTGCATTTGGCTTCTAGCCATTCCTGCTTAGCCATTTTGCACTTCCTGTCAATCTCATTTCTTAGTCGTCTGTACTCCATTTTGCCTGTTTCATTTACTGCATTTTTATACTTTCTCCTTTCATCGATTAAATTTAGTATCTCCTGTGATATCCAAGGATTCTTTGTAGGTCTTGCCTTCCTACCTATTTTGTCCTCTGCTGCCTTCACTATTTCATCTCTCAATTTTACCCATTCCTCCTCAACTGTTTTATTTTCCCCTGTATCTGTCAATTGTTGCCTGAAGCTCCCTCTGAAATTCTTAAGAACTTCAGGTTCCTTCAATTTATCTAGGTCCCATCTCCTTATTTTCCTACCTTTCTGTAGTTTCTTCAGTTTCAGCCTACATTTCATAACCAACAAGTTATGGTCAGAGTCTATGTCTGCCCCTGGGTATGTCCTACACTTCAAAACCTGGTTCCGAAATCTATGTCTTACCATTATAAAATCTATCTGGTATCTCCCGGTGTCTCCTGGTCTCTTCCACGTATACAACCTTTTGTGATTCTTGAACCAGGTGTTTGTTATAACTAAATTATGTTCCGTGCAAAATTCTACCAGGCGGCTTCCTCTTTCATTCCTTTTGCCCAGACCATATTCACCTACTATCTTCCCTTCCCTTCCTTGTCCTACTACCGAATTCCAGTCGCCCATAACAATTAAGTTTTCCTCTCCCTTAATTGTCTGAATAATTTCCTTTAGCTCCTCATATATTTCTTCGATCTCCTCATCATCGGCAGAGCTAGTTGGCATATAAACCTGTACTACTGTTGTCGGTGTTGGCTTCGTATCTATCTTGACAATGATAATGCGATCGCTGTGCTGGTCATAGTAGTTTACCCGCATTCCTATTTTCTTATTCATTATCAATCCTACTCCTGTGATACCCCCAACTGATTTTGTATTTATAATCCTGTACTCACCTGACCAGAAATCCTGTTCATCCTGCCACCGAACTTCACTAATCCCCACTATATCTAACTTCAACCTATCCATTTCCCTTTTTAAATTTTCTAATTTTCCTACTCGATTAAGGGATCTAACATTCCACGCTCCGACCCGTATAATGCCAGTATTGTCTTTCCTGATGATCACATCCTCCTGAGTAGTCCCCGCCCGGAGATCCGAATGGGGGACTATTTTACCTCCGGAATATTTTACCCGAGAGGATGCCATCATCATATGTTCATACAGTAGAGCTGCATGTCCTCGGGAAAAATAGCGGCTGTAGTTTCCCCTTGCTTTCAGCCGTTCGCAGTAGCTGTGTGGCAAAGCCACATTAGCTGATGTTACAAGGCCAGCTCAGTCAATCATCCAGACTGTTGCCCCTGTAACTACTGAAAAGGCTGCTGCCCCTCTTCAGGAACCACACGTTTGTCTGGCCTCTCCACAGATACCCCTCCGCTGTGGTTGCACCTACGGTACGGCTATCTGTATCGTTGAGGCACGCAAGCCACCCCACCTCGGCAATGTCTGTGGTTCATGGGAGTGGTTATAATGTTTACTTGCTATATAAGTAATTTCAGTTCCTTTCTACCACTTCTAAAATGCTTAGCTTTTCAACATTACGATGTATGGAGGTTCTGCTCGCTGCAACATTATTGTCCTGGGGCGTCGTGGTAGAAATAAATACTCGTTATGTACAATTTTTCACTTCTTCTTTAATTTGAAACCAAACTGCTCCTCCACCAAAACATTACAAATTCAAACATACACAAAGCATTGGAACGGTAGTACTTCCAATTCAAAACACAGATTGACATAGCTTCCAGTGCACTTTGCAAACGCTAAAACTTGAACTCCCCCGCGCAAGGCGGTGAGGCAAATATATAACCTTGACAATAATCACATTACATTAGGTATTGCTCACAACAATTGAATACTAATTTACAATTACCAAACACAACAGTAAAACATTTCATGTACTCAAAAATAATCACAATAAAAAATGAAAACTATACATACAATAATTTTAGCTGGCAGATATCCTTTTAAGCGAAAATCTCCGATCTTTCTGTTGACAACAAAGTGCGATGTTAAATGTCAATTAATTAGTTAACGAGTACATCACACATGTTCTTAACATATACTGAACTATCACATATCTTGACCATTCTGAAAATAGGTTCAAACTCTCACGTCAATCAATATATACAAAGAAATACAATATACGAATTTTGACTATAACATTAATTAACACAATTAGCTGATCATACAACTTGTTTATGAGCCTAACATATATACAATGCTATTTATTTTTTAAATGTCTTTATTATTTACAAAAGTTTGTACACTTTATCTGTCTATTTATTGAAATAATGTACGATAACAAAAGTATTGTTTATAGAACTGTCTGGAAACGTCTTATACAAATCTCTTAACACGTTGACTGCCATCTACGAGTTATCTCGTATGTGCCGAACTGGCCACAGGCGCCTAATACGAGTTAACTCGTAGGAAACTAGTTTCTACATAAAGTCAGATACGAGAACATTCGTAACAAATACATGTGATTTACAGGCCTTGGGCGTCAGGGACAGGTGAAGTAAATAATCTAGGCGTGGTGGAACAGGATTTTTAATTTCACATTTTGAATAAAGTAACAGAAAAGTTCCTACAAATGATCATACAAATATTTTAGCTTTAAACGTAAAATGTTTATATTGTCTTGCTAATGGCAATGAAAACAAAGTTTTTTCTTTATTTATGATATGTCTTAAAGCACTCTTCTACGCAAAGAGCAGGTTTTTCTTTACAAACGGGACAAAAGTATTGCGATTCACGGCGTTTCTTTTGTTGTGTGCACACTCTGCACGGCTTTGTTGGCCGCAGTTTTTTCTCTGTGTGTGGTATTGCCTCTAAATAATGAAAGCTGCCCTCACTCTTGCTTTTCTTATGGGTGTCTGGCGTCCTATCCCCAATCAATGCCTGAATAAATTTTTCTCTAAAAGCTAGAGACTTGCTACTCGTTCCTGCTGTCTGATTATAGAAACGATGAGCATTCTGAAGATAAATTTCTATTATGTGTAGTGCAAGCAGTGAAGTATTTACAATGAAGACTGAATAAATACTGACGCGGTTACAACAATGACGTTTCATATTGTCAAATGTACTTCTAAATACCCAAGCTCGTCTCTGATTGTTGACAACAAGTTATCTCGTAGCTGGCGTCTGAGCTGAACTTTCTACTCCATACGCCAACTACGAGATAATTCGAATGCCTCATTTTCCCGACAAAAATGTTAATTTTAAAGTTTCGAAGATACAGATGGACTTCAAATGAGATGACGAATCAAATTTAATGAAGTACTTAAGTTGGCTTCTGGGAGCAGTTTACTCATTTTGGCCGTGGCAGTCAACGTGTTAATTAATGAAATCTATCACTTGTTTTGATCACAGTATCACCGAGACACTGTCCTACACTGATTCCTAGACTGGCTATTTCGTTTGTAACTTCACATGCAAAATATATCACTATTACACCACACGATACCGGGTGCGACGCAGACAGTATCGTACAATAACATTGAGATGAGAGGTCCAACAGTATCGTCACAGTTTCCAGATAGGGGGAATCGCATCGTAAAAGTGACCCTTCACCATTATAGTACATGAAATGTTTCTTTAGAAGACCCTCTGTATTATTTTTACATCCATGGTGTTATTGGTGGTGATCATATCTTTGGATTGTTGCAAAGACAGAATTGATGTCAGTTCATGGTATTTTTGAGTGTTGCAAACAAACTGAGTAGAGATCGTGATTTATTTTTTTAATGCCTCCATTGTAGATTCCAAGAATACCACTGATTCCAACTGACTTGCTGTTTCAGTTTAAGCATTTTCAGTTTCCTGTTCACCTTGAATTTGCAATGGCAATTAACAAATCGCAAGCCCAATCGTTGGAAGTTCCTGGAATACATCTTGAATCACCGTGTTCTTCCCATGGGCAGTTGTATGTGGCTTGTTTGAGGTTTGGTAAACCATCTGCACTATTCGTTTTCTCTCTGGACGGAAAGACAAAACAATATGGTTTACCAACAAGGGTTACAATGAGTGGAACACAAATACCTTTGAAACGTTGTATTTCCATTCCACTTACTGTATTTCAATTAATTGTTTTGTTTTATATGGAATTTTTATCATTAAAGTATGATGAATCTACTGTTATTTTGTTTTCAATTCAAAAAATCTTAAATAAACATGTTATAAAAAGCATTCTATTCTGCTCGTTATGAGAAAAACATGCTAAGCTGTGCTGTAAAAATGTGTGGGGAGAAGGAGATAGAAAGTGAGGGAAAGAATGGATTTAAAAACCTGGGGGATGATATAGACGCAGTGAGGAGAGGATGGATATGGGTTTTAGATAGAGGTAGTGGTGTGAAGGTAGGGGGAGGAGGAGATGGACAAAGGAAGGGGCGAGAAGGCAATGGGGAAATGGGAGGGAGGATGTGACATACATAGGGAGAAGAAGAGAAGAGGTTACGGTGTGTATTCCATACACATTAGCTACTGCGAAGCTTTGCTGGTTTGCTAGATATCAATATTTACTTCAGCTGTTTCTTACGCGCGTCACCCCTTTTCGGAATGACTCAAACTGAGCCCTAATATTTTCCTGAATCACGGAAAGTTTTATTAGTTCACAGTCTATAACAAAGTCATTCCACTGTAGGTGAAGTTGAACTTATCTTATATGCTGGCTGAATTCCATTGCGTTGTGAGCTGTCTTCGGCATTCACTAAAAGATTTGATGTTACAGGATCTTTTCGTAAATTATAAACATGTCAGTTGATATGGAAACGATTTTATTTCCACTTAAACAACATTTAAATCAATCACATTGTTGCACAATCAAAAAATGCAGCAGCAAGCCAACAGAGATGCTTACAGGTTTGTGACTGCTAGAAGACTCCTAGAAGACTAACAAAACATGGTTTCTCTCAAACATCTTTCTACGTAACCGCGTAATAAGATTGATGACAAAGTTTTGTAATTCACAATTAAACAATATTCTTTTACATTAAATATGCCAAAATATAGAAATTAAAACATTGCATTTAAGCTTTGACTATTTATCTCTATGTGTGTACTTGTTTCATGAAATTTGTATTTAATGTGGTACACAAATTTAAAGTCATCCTTTGACTAGTGTTTACAGTGCTCAAATTATTTACATTATTTGTGTTTTCGATGTGCACACATATTTGTTTTGCCAATATTGTGTAGGCGTACTATTATTGTGACATGGAATTTTAATGTATTTCAGTTTGTGGTCAAATTTTTTATTAATATGGATTTGTATATGGTTGTCGTAGTTTTGTCAATTACGAAGATAGTTTCTTAGTACCAAATGGATTATTAATTTTAGTGCATGAAAAATTATCAGTAATTAATTTAGGATCCAGTGATATATAAAACATGGTCTGCTCTAATTTATTCAAACAAAAGGTATATATGAAATCATGTTGTGCAATAGTTAAAACATGTAGTATTGTTGTTTTTATACAAATTAGTATCTATATAGGTTCAGCAATTTCCGAAACTAAGTGTAATGCATTTTTAGTGTTTGCAGCTATTATTTACGAAAGTATTCAAAACCGAAAATTATCTAAAAGGACAGCCAAAGTTATATTTAAATCAATGTACTATTTCTTAAAGGTATTTTACTAATAGTGTTAATAGAATTTTTATCTGAGGGGAAAATGTGATATTTTACATGTCTGGTAGTGAAGTTTTATTTTAGGTGTGAGATATTTTCTGTTTCTGTGTTGGCAACTGATTTATGTATGGAGTGTGCAACATAGCAGAAACGTTACATGTTAATTAGGTATAGTTACTTGAACACCTTTCCTAGTTGGAACTTTCAACAACTTTGTTGCCAACTTAATAGATGATTTTCCTATAAGTAAAATTTGTTAATTCTCATAATAATGTTAGATCAGTAAAATGTTATCAACTTTTCTCTTCATCACTCTTCTAACCCAATAACAAGTAGTATAAAAGAAATTACTTTAGTTTTGTTTATGATAAATAAAATACAAACACTTCGTTTTTGTTTTATGCCTATAGGCTTTTTTCTGTTTTATTACTGGAATTATATTTTAGTCAGTTACAATTGGTGGTGCACAAGTGACTTCTATTAATACTTTCCCCTTAACCAACTTTTAAAGGTGTGTTTGCATTTGGATATGTGTGAGTGTGTTTGTATTTGTTTACCTTCCTTTTTTCCCCTTAAGGTAAGTCCTTCCACTCCTGAGATTGGAATGACTCCTTTTCCACTTCCTTAAAACCCATATCCTTCCCTTTCTCCTCTCCTTTCTTCCTCTTTCACACTCAGACATATCGAAACGCAAACACACCTAGACAGACATTTGTGAAAATGTCTTTTCACAAATGTCTGTCTAGGTGTGTTTGCGTTTCGATATGTCTGAGTGTGTGTGTATTTGTTTACCTTCCTTTTTTTCCCCTAAGGTAAGTCCTTCCACTCCTGGGATTGGAATGACTCCTTTTCCACTTCCTTAAAACCCATATCCTTCCCTTTTCCTCCCCTTTTTTCCTCTTTTTCCTGAAGAAGCTGCCAGTGGTGGCGAAAGCTTGTATGTGTGTTTGTGTGTGATTTTATTTGTTTCTCTCGACGAGCCGGTCCTTTTGGTAAGTCATCTCTTTTCTATTTTTATTTTTGTTTATCCCACCGGGAAAGTTTTCCTCTTTAATTTTCGTTTTATATATATATATATATATATATATATATATATATATATATATATATATATATGATGCACCTCCACAACTTTTTACCTTATAAATAAAATTTTGATTAATCTTCAGGTGTGGGCAACGTAGGAATTAAAAACACTCTTTGCTCCCAACCAAACCTAAGTCACTCGTCACTAATTATGAAGGTCACTCATAATTATATCAAAATTAATTTTATTTGGTCCCAAAAGAAGAACTATCATTGATAGAGTTTTGCAAAAAAATACTATGCTCTTCAAAATATCCTTCACTTCCAGAAATTATCAGTTACCAGAGAGGTTGGTTTACATACTTAGGGAAAATCTAAATAAATAATATAATTATTCATATATGTAAGCAATTCATAGACCAGAGCCAGCCTATAACAAGCAATATGACACACGTCAAAATGCTGTCATGAGAACTCCCAGCAGGATTCTTATATTCCAAACCAAAAAATTATCGACTGCTCTGTCTAAAATCTCATTCTCTATCACTTTAGCATAAACTTTTTCTTTAAACATCATTCAATTCAAGAGTTCACTTCAAAATTCAGTTGATAGCTTTTCCCTTTATATACAGTACAATCATAAATCCAACCACACGTTACATGTCAAATTGTTGACATCTGCACAGCAAAATATTATACTGATATTTCATAATGAAGTAATGATTATCCAATGTTAATTACATCTTATTTTCTGGTGAGACATAGTTCATTTAATCATAAGGACACACAATTATTGCTTTACAATTTTAGCAGCATTATTCAATTCTAGATCACATATCTATAAATTTTATGTAGCTGTTATTATTATTATTATAGTTAATCTTCCATGACGTATACTTCTTACACAACAGTCTAACGACACTTATTTTTATGATCTAAGACGGAACCAATGAAGTTATTTTGAGATATTCTACCTTCGCCCTTCCAATAATCAGCGAGATATAAATATTTTATAGGGCACTTAATATGTTTTCTTCACCATTGATGTTTTATACTGATTGCTTATTATTCGCTTCATTCATCTCTGACAGCTTAACAATCAACATGCTGGCCAGAAACTGTTTTGCCGCTTGGGTTGTTTATCTACAACATGCATTAAACAGACATAAATATTTAAAAATAATTTAAGAAAAATTAATAAGTCAATCCCATTAAAAATCATTAACTAATTCATTTTCTATCTTATCATTTAATGTAATAACTTGGAGGGTAAATGCAGAGAAAATTTCGTAATGGATTTGTTAGAATATTCTGTCCTGTTACAACCTGCAATTATATTGTCACGTTGAAATGGGAGCAGGCTCGACTTCGAAGGCAACTGAACACAGCACTTATACTCAAAGCACGTTTATTACGAACTCAACATACACGCAGCACTGACTTTCTCTCAGGCAGAGTGCTCTGCTATTTATACACAAACAGAATTTACCAGAAATTAGAAGAACAGTTAACATAAGAAACAAGTAGAATTTACAAGTGAACATAAGAAGATGTAGAACATTCTGGAATGGTTAATTACAAAGAAATAAACTTTTGCCGGTGGACGGGATTGAACCGGCAACCTTCAGCACCGCAGTATGTGATGCTATCCCCTGCGCCATGCCGGCAGTCGGTGTTCGCGGTCTCTCGCATCAATATCATGCTACGAGATGACTCCGTGTGCACTCTACTTTAACCTCCATATTCTGGCCCTACAAAGTTATTGAAAGGGGTTCACATATATTTGTCATTCTCCTCATTTAGACATTCACAAACAGTGTCAATCAACAGACTTAAACCGGCATGGTGCATCGATGTCAATGACACTACTACTCCCGACTCACTTCCCGCTCTCCCAAAGGAACCGCCATCTCACTTATTACTACAAGATGCATGTGACAATGTCAATAATTCTGCAACTGATGATACCTTGTGCAATGTTAGTCCAAGTGTTCACAGTGAAATGTGTGCAGACAGTGCTTTTATCAACACCACACACCTCACAACCATGGCTCTGGTTTCTACAGAAACACTTCAGGATATCACCGGCATCACAACATTCCATATCAATGTCTCGGCCTTCATATCAGATGAGCTCTCCATGCAGCTCAGACACAATACCCTACTTACTCTCTTGTGCCCAGAACCCAACAACATCCACCTGGTAAAACACTTCTCTTTACCTCCAAATTGCAATCCGGATCTGATATGGGCTTTCTTGAACACTGATGGTATCCTATCCATTTCGATCCCTCTTCTAGCTGTTCCCCTCCATTCTTCCACCAGTACTCCTATAGCTGTATCTTCAGATGGTTTCAAGATTAAAGCACATACTCTCTCCCACCTGGCCCTCTGCCGAGGATTTTCCCACACCTGCAGTTGCAACAGTCACAGCCACACCCACTGATAGCCTGCCTCTCAACCCACTGACAATGTTCCCTGTCAAGGTCATGACCATGCACACCTTGGCAGCAACCACACTCACCAACTTCACAGTTATCCTGCACACTATACAAATTGTGGGGACTCTGTGGTGTCTGCTTGAGACATGGTGGACAGAACCGTCTCTGCAGCTCAATTATTTTGTCTCCAGTCCTTTAGCATACAGTCTTTGTTGTGAGCAGTCTGAATTCAACTGTTGTTTCATGTTATTCAGTTGCTAAATAAAGTGGATTTTGCTGTGTTAAACATACTCTTAGCTCACTTAACCTGGAAATAACCATAAGAATCAAAATTATTGAAGTTAGTCATTATCATAAATTACTTAGTATCTTCTTTTATAATTAAATTCTCCAAAATCACAATAAAATAAATTTCATAACATTGGGTAGTGTACTCAGTTATTAACAATTTTGATTCTTATATTTCACCACTTTATTCATAATTACACATATAGTATATCAATTTAACTGACTGACAAACGTCCAAAGACTTCTCTCACTCCACTTCTGGCTATCATTGACTTACTGACTGTTGGCCAGTGCTTAAGCATTTGTAAACAATCCAGTGTTATGACAATAATTGTAATTTTAAATACATAATTAAATCTGACAACCAATTACAGTGAATGCTACAAAGCTACTTCCAATATACACTCCATACCATTCAGTGAGTGATTTTTAATAGTGATTATTAATTGCAAATATACAAATTTGTCTTTAAAGAACATGTTAATTTTTCAGGCTAATTTGTTCAATTGTAAGATATTAATAAACTGTAAGTGGAAAAATATTATCTATATATTTTATTGCTTCATATTGAATTAATGAAACTGATTTTACTTTTTATTTTAGATCTTCTGATAAACATTTTTCATTAAAATGTCTCAGTTGCCAATAATGTACCTACAATAACATTTATAGAAAGTTCTAAACTTGTACATACAAGAAAAGGTGTTGCTCTTAATTTGATAATAAGAGAATATGAGTTTTTACATGAATTATTCTCTCTTTAAAGTAGCTTACTGAAATTGAATCAGTTTCATAATTATAAATATACAGTTGTAAAACTGATGAAAGGTGATGTAGGAGCATGTAATTACAAACTAATTGATCTGTTTCAAACAAGTCTACAAATACTATGCATAATGTAAACTGATGGTTAATATGGAAAGGTATCGTGTATTGCTAATTAGCTAAAGAGAAGAAAGGTATCGGTAGGATCAGTGTGTACTTGCTCTGGCTCTTACATTACACTCTCCACATGTATTTAAAGTTATGTAATTAAACGAATTGTGGAGTTTGGATAATTTTTATATTTTGTTGCAGGGTCAGTTGGAGGCTGATGGTTTGAGAGTGACTTAAAAAATGTTTTCATAGAGAAACACAAGTACTATGCTGTCCTTGATTCATTTGTGTTCCATCCTTATGTTGTCAGAAATTACTTCCTTAAAATAAGAAACCAGCAGACTTCTAATGGCCATGAATGAATGCTCTCTTTGCCTGTGCGAAACTGCGTTTTATGTTTTCTTTGTCTCTGCTTTTCTGCGTTATTTTGCTTCCAAGATATCAGAATTCACACTGGTCCATTTTTATGTTTCATTGACAAGTTTTCTAATTCCTCTTACTCCCGTTAAATATGTCTATTCATCATTTACTTTCAGTAAATATTCTTTAATCGTTACTCTCTTAATTCCATTAAACAGATCTTGTAATTCTTCTTAACTTTCACTGAGGATAGCATTGTCATCTGAGAATCTTATCGCTCTTATCCTTTTGCCCCGAATTTTTATCCCATTATTGAACCTTTATGTTCTCTCAGAGATAATCAACTCTCTAGGAGAACCAGTCATGACAAACTATTTCACCTGATGAGCTAGTATTAGACAGGCGAAATACCCGAAGACTTTAAGAGAAATGTAATAATCCCCATTCCAAAGAAAGCAGGCACAGACAGGTGTGAAAATTACAAAACCATCAGTTAAAAAAGACATGGTTGAAAAATTTTAACACAAATTATTTACAGAAGGATGGAAATGCTGATAGATGCTGACCTTGGGGAAGATCAGTACAGATTCAGGAGAAATGTAGGAACACAAAAGGCAATACTCACCTTATGACTTAGCATAGAAGATAGATGCTGAAGGAATTAGATTAGGTAACAAAACAATAAAGTTGGTAGATAAGTTTTATAATAATGGAAAGTCCAGGTTGGAATAAATAATATAGTGAGGACAGTTTACTACTCACCGCAAAGACGTGGCGACGAGCTGCGACAGGCACATACAAAAGACCCACACATACAACACATTCAGCTATCGGCCATGGCCTTCTTCAGAAATAGAGCACTCACGCAATCACACAGGCACACAACACAGTCATACAACCATCACCTCCGACTGCCACACTTCGAATCACGCTCTGCAGCGAATCGGGGACGGGAGGGGAGGGGAGGGGGAGGGGATAGAAAGGTTACGTCACGGTGGTGGGGATGGGTTAGATGGGAATAACGAGATGCAGCTTAGGAATGGAGTGGGGAGGCGGGTGAGGGGAGAAAATAAAATAAAATAAAATAAAGTAAAATAATTCATGTACACTGCAAGTGCACAAGACCACACACACACACACACACACACACACACACACACGATCACACATTCACACACCACTCAAATCAGGCGAGGTTTGGGATACAGAGGTAGGAACTGTAAGGTATGGGAAAAAAAAAAAAAAAAAAGGGAAGTTATCGTAGGTTGAGGCCTGGTTGATTTCGGGATCGGAGAATGTATTGTAGGGATAACTCCCATCTGTGCAGTTCAGAAAAGCTGGTGGTGGATGGGAGGATCCAGATGGCCCGGGTTGTGAAGCAGCCATTGAAATCAAGCATGTGCTCCGCTGCATGCTGTGCCACAGGGTGGTCCACCTTGTTTTTGGCCACAGTTTGGCGGTGGCCATTCATCCTAATGGACAGCTGGTTGGTGGTCATGCCAATATAGAAAGCTGTACAGTGCTTGCAGCACAGTTGGTAAATTACGTGGCTGCTTTCACAAGTGGCCCGGCCTCTGATAGGGTAGGATAAGCCTGTGACAGGACTGGAATAGGAAGTGCTGGGTGGGTGGATTGGACAGGTCTTGCAGCGGGGTCTTCCACAAGGATATGATCCCTGTGGCAGTGAGCTGGGTTTCGGGGTGGCATAAGGATGAACTAGGATGTTGTGAAGGTTGGGAGGGCGACGGAACACTGATTTTCTATCCTCATGCCCTGAAATGAGAGACATCCTGCCCAAGATCCTTCCCACCCCTCCTAAAGTGGTGTTCCGTCGCCCTCCCAACCTTCACAACATCCTAGTTCATCCTTATGCCACCCCGAAACCCAGCTCACTGCCACAGGGATCATATCCTTGTGGAAGACCCCGCTGCAAGACCTGTCCAATCCACCCACCCAGCACTTCCTATTCCAGTCCTGTCACAGGCTTATCCTACCCTATCAGAGGCCGGGCCACTTGTGAAAGCAGCCACGTAATTTACCAACTGTGCTGCAAGCACTGTACAGCTTTCTATATTGGCATGACCACCAACCAGCTGTCCATTAGGATGAATGGCCACCGCCAAACTGTGGCCAAAAACAAGGTGGACCACCCTGTGGCACAGCATGCAGCGGAGCACATGCTTGATTTCAATGGCTGCTTCACAACCCGGGCCATCTGGATCCTCCCATCCACCACCAGCTTTTCTGAACTGCACAGATGGGAGTTATCCCTACAATACATTCTCCGATCCCGAAATCAACCAGGCCTCAACCTACGATAACTTCCCTTTTTTTTTTTTTCCCCCATACCTTACAGTTCCTACCTCTGTATCCCAAACCTCGCCTGATTTGAGTGGTGTGTGAATGTGTGATCGTGTGTGTGTGTGTGTGTGTGTGTGTGTGTGTGTGTGTGTGTGTGTGTGTGTGTGGTCTTGTGCACTTGCAGTGTACATGAATTATTTTACTTTATTTTATTTTATTTTATTTTCTCCCCTCACCCGCCTCCCCACTCCATTCCTAAGCTGCATCTCGTTATTCCCATCTAACCCATCCCCACCACCGTGACGTAACCTTTCTATCCCCTCCCCCTCCCCTCCCCTCCCGTCCCCGATTCGCTGCAGAGCGTGATTCGAAGTGTGGCAGTCGGAGGTGATGGTTGTATGACTGTGTTGTGTGCCTGTGTGATTGCGTGAGTGCTCTATTTCTGAAGAAGGCCATGGCCGATAGCTGAATGTGTTGTATGTGTGGGTCTTTTGTATGTGCCTGTCGCAGCTCGTCGCCACGTCTTTGCGGTGAGTAGTAAACTGTCCTCACTATATTATGTAGATAAGTTTTGTTACGTGGGCAATAAAATAACATGCGATGGTCACAGTATAAGGGATATGGGGAGAAATGCAATGGCAATGGGAAGAAAAGCATTTTTGAAAAAGAGAAATTTGCTAACATTGAATATTGATTTAAGTGTAAGGAAGTCTTTTCTGAAGGCATTTGTGTGAAGTGTTGCCTTGTATGGGAGTGAAACTTGGACGATAAATACTTTAGACAGGAAGAGGATAGAGGCTTTTGAAATGTGTTGCTACAGTAGAATGTTGAAGATTAAGTGGATAGATTGCATAACTAATGAAGAGGTACTGAATATACCTTGACTAAAAGAAGCGATTGATTGGTAGGACACATTCTTAGACAGGAAGGAATCATAAATTTAGCATTGGAGGGTAGCGTAAGAGGGAAAAGTTGCAGAGGGAGACCAAGAGTCAATGTAGTAAGCAGTTTCAGATGGATGTGGGTTGCAACTTTTTATGAGGAGATGAAGAGGCTTGCTCAGGGTAGAGAGCTGCATCAAACCAGCATCCAGACTGAAGACCACAACAACAACAACAAGTAAATGAGCAGACTGAGACTGAAAGGAGACTATTGGTAATTTTTGCTAAAACCATTCGTTGTAAAAGTACAACATATTAATAACATTGGGGTTTACTATTCAGAGAGAAAAGGAATAAGCTGCATTGATACTTCAATGTATTGATTGAATTATAGGGGTTAAACAATGCAGCCCTGTCTTGAAATGTTTTAATCTAAGCACTTCTTCCAATCTTATAGATTCTCGTGGGTTCTTATCCACATTGTATATTGCCTGTTTTTCATTATCATTCTAGGTTCTATTGGATTTTTCTGTCTTTCCCTGTACAGCTTCCTCCCATTGATTTTAGAATTTTGAACATATTATGCCATGTTATATTGTCAAAAGATTTTTCTTAAGCTGACAATTTCTTTGACTTTGACTTGATTTTCCTTCATTTTTGCTATATTATGGGGTGCAGTGTTAGAAATGTTTCTTTGGTGCCTTTACATGTCCTAAGGTCAAACCTATCATCAAATAAGCCTTCATTTTTTTTCATTCTCCTGTATATTATTCTTCTCAGTAGTTTGTATACATCAGCAGTTAAGTTGGATGTGATTTCTTCAGATTTGTGTGGTAGATATTTTTCTGAAAGTCTGATGGTACATCACCAGTCTCACAGATTCTAAACACTAATTTAAATAGTAATTAGGTTGCCACTTCTCATAATTATTTTAAAAATTTCACTGCAATGTTATCTATCCCTTCAGCCTTATTTGATCTCAGCTCCTCCAGAATTCTTAACACTGATGCCTTATGTTTTTGATATCTTGCAAATTCATCTTCTGTCATGCCATCAGAAACATACTTCCAATCACAGAAGCTTTAATTGCAGTATATCCAGCTTTCAGATCTCTTCATCATGTTTAATAATGGAATTTCCATTGCATTCTTTATGTATGTTGGAATTTTTTTCACATTTTTCCTTACAGTCATTTCACCTTCATTTCTCTGACTTCCTGTTCATTCCAGTCCAAAGTCATTAATTTAGTTGTAATCTTATCCTCTACTGAACATTTTTTTACATCCTTTTTTCATCAGTCAAATGAAATATGTCTTCTGTTACCCATGGTTTATTCACAATTACCTACATTTTTGACTGTCAATCACATGTGATACTAATTTTCAGAGATATCTGCCATGAAAGGTATAATGAGACAGCCATCTAGTGCCAGGTCATATGGAACTACCATGGAACCATGAGTATTTGCAAGGACTTTATCTGCGCTCTGAGATAGAGCCCTGTTCTAAATTCTCGTGATTTATGCATGCACACTAGGCAGCACTAACACACGAATACACAGAAGCAAGTACTGCAATAAACTTTCTTCTTGATATTTGTGTATGACATTTATGGTCAGGACTGATTTGGGACTTCCATGTTACAGTTTTTGCCCTTTTTTCAGTTAGTATATTTTCATAAATGCAGTAACTAAACAAAGAAAATTATTAGTTTGCCAGCAGACTTTTATACTAGGTGTTTAGGAAAAGGAATTCTTACATTCGTTGCTTCATACTTTAGGAATGAAATGGAACAGAGAGCTGTTGAGTCTTAATTCAGGTGTATAGGAAGGAAAGGTGTTTGTATGACCAACATGCAGTTGTTTATGCCTCAATAATATGCATACAACTTTACAGACAGCAGCTCTTCTAAACAGGGCACGTTCTTCCCCACAAAGTTCCGAAATTCTTGCAGAGCTTCAGGTCTCATTCCTTTTATTAACTGTGAGTACATTCCCCTGCATTCCTTCTTTCTGGCCAAAGTCAAACCTAATGTCCGGCTTGAAAATTTACTGCCACAGCTCCAAAACATGTATGCTATATGTGCAAAATTCTGTATAGATTAAATTTAGATAGACATGTACTTTTGCAATCAAGTGTCATAATATGAAACAGCTACGCAGTGTGAGGCTCCAAGTCATGAACTGCGTCGCAGATTTGCACCAAGAAATATCCACCATGTATCATGTTAATAGGTAGTACGTAGTTCCAGATAATTATGCTTGGGGTGTTGCTGCATAGGTGTACACCTCAGATGTACAAACTGTAAGAAAGTGAACTCCAAATGTATCTCATCATTTATTAGAACTTCAGTAGCCCACTTCCTTCTGCACTGATTCACCTGGATAATTTTCTTAACCTTTAGTCTACACTGATCATTATTAAAATATGATCTGAATCTAAATCTGCTCCATGGTACCCCTTAAAATGCAATACAGATTTTGGATCTCTGTCTGAACATGACCATGACCAGCTGGAATTTTCCCTTGTAACTACTGTATTTTCTGGCACATAAGACACACCTTTTCTTACAAAAACTGGCCCAAAACTGGATGTGTCTTATATGCCAGTTGCCAGTTACCTACAAGTTCTATTTCTTTTCAAGGAATTGAAAAAATGATGTAAAATGTGAGAAATATGTTTTAAGTTAGAAAATTTGTTTTAATGTCCTCTGTTAACATTTTTGTAATTTATATTTGATATATGTACGTAATATGCACCAAAATGCCTGTCAGGAGCTTTATTATGTAGTAAAGGTTATCTGAATTTTGTACTGTTTTTAGTGCCAAGCATAACTGAAACTGGTAACTTTTTAAGAAGCAGAAACTTTTGACGTAATTTCATTCATCATAATCAATGTTTTCAGCAATTCTGTAACAGAGTCATTCATTATTTGAATAATGAAACACTGGTCATGCATTTGCCCATGTCTTGCCTGACAGTATTTGAGAATTTATGCACATTCTCAAGTGTAAATACCAACATAAGTATTGTTTGTGACATTTGCACAGCATCTGCATCTCACAGTTCTCTTCTTTTTGAGGTTATAACATGTGGCGAGAAATACACAGATGCAAACCATCCATCATTCTCACAGTTTATGGAACATAACAAAAATACTTACATAAATATTTGCGCTTCACAATAAATTCTCAAAATGTGTTGTTTTAAAAATGTAAAACCCCTACTCATCAAGCAAACTGATACTCAGTGTGATGACTGTTGGGAGCAATCGTAAGCAGTGCCACCTAGATGGCAATGTTGCTCTCATCAACCATCACACCATAGTCAGCACATATTGTAAACAGCGAAAGGTGAAATATCCATTTGAATGAGCACAAACTGTAAGAAACGTGACTGTAAAGTGTATGAACAGTACTAGAAGGCACTGCCTTATACATTTCATGTACATGACCATATGTGTTAAATTGCAATAGATGTATTAGGTGTGAATTATTTAAAAATAAATAAATTAATTAAAAGTCTCAAAAGTAGGCTGTGTCTGATATGCCAGAGCATCCTTCTCCTATGACTGTGTTCCAATTTGCCATTTTTTTTAGATTTTCATTTCCCACACATACTGAATTACCTGTTCAATATTCTACAACCTCTTTCCTCTTCTGCCTGTGACATCAACACACATACCTGAACTATCATCAGCACTGGTTTGCTATCGAATCTGATTAGCAACATTTTCACTGAACTGTTCACAGTCTCTCACTGACTGCCCCATGTTTACTCTTTGTCTTCATATCATTAACAATGAAAGTAAAAGCTTTTAAATACTTCATACATTTAGCAACATACTAATGTTTTCACCTTTCATAGGATGCTGCACGCGGTTACTGTGATAAAGAAGAGGGAATGTGCAAAAAAAGAACAACCACAGTGTCCAACACTGAGGAAAATAACGCAAGTGCATAGAACACTAATAATATAACCATAAATAGATTTTGCAAGTATAAGTAAAATGCATTTGCCTTAACTCATGCAATTCTGTAGTTGTTATCTTATAAATTTACTTCTGATCAAGTCAAAATAATTACTAAATAACAGAAGTGCAAATAATAGTAATAATGTAGCTATAGATAGTTATTTTTTATGTAAGTAAAGTCATTGCCATACATAGTACCATAGTTAATTACAGCTACAGGTAATCAAGTTAAATTAATTGCCATTAATTCTGTTCTTTTTGGTGAAGAGAAATAATTTTTATAAAGAATGCATGTTTCAAAAAACATGATTATCAGAAATTCTCTAGATGTAATTGTGTGTTGTGATATATTCATCTCATAATAACACACATGTGCTAATCATTTGATCAGAATATGGGCAACACGTCAAAAATAGTTCATACAATTTCACCAATAAAAATAGTATAATTTGATAACTTGCATCTTACTGAAATATTCCATTCTGACATGTTAAATTAGATGTAGCATTACTGAAGTAGTGTGTCATGTAGTCTCCATTGACCAAAATGTAGGATCATAGACATGATGTTCTTTTCTTTTAGTTTGTTGTAAATTTTCATTTCCATATACTGGAAAGCCTGTGCATACAATTTTGAATAATTACCAAGAAGCATAATATTATCTTTATTTCTCACACAGGGTGACAATTATCGAACTACGTAACAAAAATGATCATAATGTCTGAACAGTTTGCATTATTTGGTTCAAACTGCATGGTTGACTACAGTAGGCATGGAGGGAATCCGTTTGTGCATGTGTATGTGAATGTGGTTTGATTTAGTGACAAATCCCACTTTCATTTGGATGGGTTCATCAATAGTCAAAATTGGCACATTTAGGGGACAGAGAGTCCCGCATTTTGGGGAAGGAGAATCCGCATTTCATGATTGGCAAGTCTCTTCTCCCTCAATGGGTGACAGTGTGATGTGCAATGTCCAGTCATAGAATAAGTGGTGCAGTATTTCTTAATGGCATGGTGACTCCCAAATGGTATAGTAAGATTTTGGAAGGTGATTGTATCCCCATTATCCAAAGTGGCACTAATTTAATAAGGATGTGGTCTTTCAAGATGGAGCTAGCTCTATTAAAGCAGGAAAGTGTTTGATGTCCTGTAGGAGCACTTTGGAGGCCACATTCTTGCTCTGGGTTACCCAGAGGCTACTGGTACGGGCCCTTTATTGGCTGCCATATTCTCCGGTTCTGTGCATGTGTGTGACTCTTGTTTTGTGGGGGCTATATTAAAGGAACGGTGTACAGCAATAACCCAAAAACCATTGCTGATCTGAAAACAGGTCAACTGCAGCATCAGTGCTCTGACACTTCAGTGGTCCATACAGAATTTCAGTATTCATCTGAGTCACACAACTGCCACAGTAGGCAAGCATATTGAACATGTCAAAATCTAAACCAGAATATCAATAATGGTGTTTACACATTGAATAAAATACCCTAGTTTGTAACTAGCTCACATCTTGTTTCGTATTATTCAATTATTGTCACCCTGTGTTAATGAGTGACAAACAGTTTTCCTTGCAAACAATGTTAACACCATTTTACTAAACTGACATGTTCCACATCATTACCAAATGTCTATATGATCTGTGGATCAAGTATTAATCTAAACTAATCTATTCCAAAAGTCCAAGATGATCTTCAGTCACTGCTAAAATCCTACAGCTCTTCCCAGAATCTCTTCCTCAATTCTATCTCCTTCCTCATGTCAATAAAACCTGAACTTTGCTATCTGATGGCAGTTGATGTGTCAGATTATGAGCTAGGGTCTCACATATTCCAAGAGTATGTGACTGATGAAGTAGAGCAAAAACCCATAGCTTTCGCCAGTAGAATGCTTACTGAACTTGAAAGAAATTATGGCATAGGTATCCGGGCCATGTAATATTAGTCGGAGGAGACTTCAACCTTAAGAGTATAGATTGGGACCTCGCTAGTTACATTTCAGGCGGTACAGACAAGCAGTCTTGCGAGCTACTTTTGGACACATTCTCCAAAAACTGTCTTGAGCAGTTAAACCGGCAACCCACACGCAATGGAAATATTCTAGACCTTATAGCCACAAACAGGCCTGACCTTATTAACGATGTCTGTGTAGAGACAGAAATTAGTGATCATGATATCGTCATAGTGTCGATGGTGGCCAAAGTTCATAAACCAATCAAGAAGGCTAGGAGCGTGTTTCTGTTGGGAAGAGCCGATAAGCAAATGTTACGATCACACTTAGAAAATGAATGGGCTTCGTTTAATTCCAGGAATATGGATGTAGAGGAATTGTGGACTAAATTTAAGTGCATTGTTAATAAAGGGTTAGAGAAATATGTGCCAGTAAAGACGATTAAGGATGGAAAAGATCCACCATGGTATGATAATAATGTTAGAAAGCTGCTGAGAAAGCAAAGGTTGTTGCACTCTCGATTCAAAAAAGAACACGCAAATGATGACAGGCAAAAGTTAGTAGAGATTCGTGCGTCTATAAAAAGATCGATGCGCGAAGCATACAATAATTATCACAGCCATACCTCAGTCAAAGATCTTTCCGAGAACCCGAAAAAATTCTGGTCCTATGTAAAATCGATAAGCGGGTCTAAGCCCACTGTCCAATCACTCGTTGATCATTCCGGGGCAGTAATAGATGAAAGCAAACGGAAAGCTGAAGTTATAAATTTAACCTTTAAGAAATCTTTCACGCAGGAGGACCGCATAAATGTACCATCATTTGATCAACAAACTAATTCCGAAATGGGAGACATAGCAATAGGTATTTCCGGTGTAGAGAAGCAGCTGAGAGAGCTAAATACGAAAAAGTCTGCTGGTCCGGATGGAATACCAGTTCGGTTTTACAAAGACTATTCTGCAGCATTGGCCCCCTACTTAGCTTGCATTTATCATGACTCTTTAATTTAGCGCAAAGTTCCCAGTGATTGGAAAAAAGCGCAGGTTTATAAGAAAGTAAAGAGAACTGACCCACACAATTACAGCCCAATATCGTTGACATCAGTTTCATGTAGAATTTTAGAGCATATTCTCAGTTCGAATATAGTGAATTTCCTTGAAATGGAAAAGCTTCTTTCCATGAATCAGCATTGGTTTAGGAAACATTGTTCATGTGAAACTCAGCTTGGCCTTTCGTCACATGACATGTTGCGAGCCATGGATGAAGGGCAACAGGCGGACTGTGTTTTCCTCGGCTACAAAAAAGCTTTCAACGCGGTGCCACACTGCAGACTGCTAACAAAGATACAAGCTTATGGAATAGGTTCACATATTTGTGACTGGCTGTATCGTCAGGCGTGCCCCAGGAGAGTGTAATAGGACTGCTATTATTTTCTATCTATATAAATGATCTGATGGACAGAGTAAGTTGTAATTTGCGGCTGTTTGCTGATGATGCTGTGGTGTATGGGAGGGTGTGGTCTGTAACTGACTGTAATAGCATACAGGATGACTTAGACAAAATTTCTAGTTGGTGCGAAGAATGGCAGCTAGCTCTCAATGTAGAAAAATGTAAGGTGATGTGCATGAGTAGAAAAAACAATACCATAATGTTCGAATACAGCATTAGTAGTGAGCTTCTTGATGCTGTCGCGTCATTCAAATATCTAGGCGTAACACTGCAGAGCGATATGAAATGGAACCAGCATGTAAGGACAGTTGTGAGTAAGGCGGACAGCCGACTTCGGTTTATTGGAAGAATTTTGGGAAGATGTACTTCACTTGTAAAGGAGACCGCATATAAAACGCTCATACGACCACGTCTTGAGTATTGCTCAAGTGTTTGGGACCCGCAGCAGATCAGTTTAAAGGAAGATATAGAGGCGGTTCAGAGGCGAGCAGCTAGATTTGTTACCGGTAGGTTCGGCCAATGCGCGAGTGTCATGGAAATGCTCCGGCAACTTAATTGGGGATTACTGGAAGAAAGATGACATTCTTTTCATGAATTTCTGTTAAGTAAATTTAGAGGGCCGGAATTTGAAGCTGAGTGTGGTATGATCTTGCTGCCGCCTACTTACATTTCGCGTAAAGATCACAAAGACAAGATAAGAGAAATTAGGGCTGGTATGGAGGCATATAGGCATTCTTTTTTTTCTCGTTCAATTTGGGAGTGGAATAGGAAAGGAAATGCCTAGTAATGGTACAGTTACCCTCCGCTATGCACCTTACGGTGAATTGCGGAGTATGTATGTTGATGTAGATGTAGAAGGGGAAACATAATCAGTAGTGTGGGAGTTCAAGAAATTTAAATACTTGATAGCCAGAAATAAAACAGTAATATATACAGATCACAGTGCATTGACATTTCTGTTAAAAAGCAAACTACAGCAAAGTAGGCTAACAAAATGGCCTCTCTTTCTACAGGATTTTCACTTTACTATTAAATACATAAAAGGGCAGGATTATATAATAGCAGATGTGCTTGTCTAGACTAGGTCTTCAAATGAACCACGATGTTAAGGATAAATTTGCGGTTTATTTTTTGAAAATAAATGCATATGAGAAAGATACAAAGTTCTTAAAATAGAAATTTAACAAGTGGACAAAACCAGGACAGTTACTTAAGATTATGTATTGATTATTGATGCCTCACAACAAAGTAATATGGATACTAATGACAAATGGAAACTGTACAAAGGAATAGTGTTTCATAGGAAACATAATTCACCAAGATGGTTACTATACATATCACAAAATAGGATTCATTTAATAACTTGGTATTTACACATAGGATACGACCAATTTGGCCCAAAAAAGTGTATTATGCACTTGGAAAAATTTTAAAAATTTGAGTCATACAGTGTGATTTGTCAGGTTAAGGCATCCACACTACATTATATCCAATTATTCTGAATTATTTATGGGATTTATCAGCTATGAATATTTATAGTCCACTGCCTAGAGGCCGGGGAGGAATGCAGTATATATTAGTAGTATTAGAATGCTGGACCAAACTAGTAAAATTATACCTGATAAGGAAAGCAACAACACACAATGTTATAATGAAATTAAAATATAATTTTACAAATGTCAGTAAACAATAAAATACTTTCATATAATGGAACACAATTTTTAGCTAAACAGTTTAAAGAGTTTTTGGTATGGGAAGGGGTGAATCATATCTTAATCTCTAAATTTCACCCACAAAGCAATCCAGCAGAATGTGTCATGTGTGAATTGCGCAGACTTTGTTGGACTTATTGTGCAAGTAGACATTCAAAATTGATAGACATGGTGACAGAATTTGAAAAGGTACTGAATGAATTGTAACATTCAGTTACAAAAGTTTCTCCAATTGAAATAGTAGGAAAGAAAATTGAAGATGAATCACTACTGAAGTGGGTGGAATAGCCACAGGAGAATGTCAGTGCTGTGACATCACATAGCAATGATGTAGATAATTTACTTGTGAGAAAAGCCGGAAAAGAGAGAGAGAGAGAGAGAGAGAGAGAGAGAGATATGGGAGAAGGATGCAGTCATAGAGTATAGGATAGGGGATTTAGTTTTAGTTAAGAGTCATAAAAAGTGAAAAAAGGAAGAAACTTATAAGAATATTTTACCCTTTATATGAGGGGCCATGTGGATAACTAAAATGCTACACCCAAAAGGAGCCATACTAACTGACACAGAGACTCCAAAACAAATTAAGGTATGTACAGCGTTCAAGACATAAAACCATTTATTAGGCTGTAAGAGAAGAATGATAATATTTATAGTTTCAGTTCGGTTAATATTGGATCAAGTTTTTGCTATTCAGTCAAGTCAAAAGTGGCACAATACGCAATGTATATTCACACGAAAGTGTTAATAGACAACTTTTAAATGTTGGGTTGGGGAGTGAAAAGTTTATATTCGATTTACCTTTTCATTTTATTTTATTTTTTAAGAGTCTGGTTTATCAAGTGGGGATAATTGAACATAAGTCAAAATTAAATGAAAACAATAATTCTTGAGAGGGAGTCTGTGTTCCTGCCATCCTTATGAAAGAATAATTGATAAGCAAAAGTACAGGAATGTAAAAAAAACTGATGAAACTATAACATTTATATGGTCTCTTATTCATGGAGGTCTTTCCCTTACAGTGATGTGTCTTAATGGCAATATAAAAGTATAAAGCTAGTTTATGACATAATACATCAACAAATGTGACCAGAAGATTTTATGAACAGTACCCCTACCAGTTTGGCACTTGTACGAACCGCATACAAGCACCTAAAAATTTGTACAAAATATGCTGCTGTAAATTTTACATCCACAGCCTGCACAGCTACAGGACAGCAGATGGGCACGACACCACCAAATACACGGCTGTTGAGCTTACCATAGAAATTCACTTATAAGAAATTATTAAATTCATATTACTTTATTTTATGAATGCAGTATCTAATACAATCCTCATTCCAATACCCCCCCCCCCCCCCCCATGAATAACAACAAAAGACCCCAGCCGTCAAAGTTAACCACATCAAAACACAAAGTACATAATCAGGCTTGGTACATGAGAGTCATAGTCAAAGTTAATTTACAATGTGTCAGTTCAGTTAAGTAATCAAAATCAAATTTTTAAAATACAGGTACCCCTTCAAGTTTCTTACACAAAAGTCATTGAATCCCCAACTTTGTGAATAATTTTGTACAAGACTGTTGTTAACATAAAAATTGCAACAATACGCAAAAGTCAGCAATTAATTTGAAAAATGTCATGAAAGCACCTTAATAATACAAATGTCTATTGCTCATACAGTTCAAAAACATTTCATGATAATGGTGATGATACTAGTGTGTTTTCCACCCCTATGAATTTTCCACCCCTATGAACCACAGACATTGCCGAGGTGGGGTGACTTGCGTGTCTCAACGATGCAGATAGCCGTACCGTAGGTGCAACCACAGCGGAGGGGTATCTGTGGAGAGGCCAGACAAACGTGTGGTTCCTGAAGAGGGGCAGCAGCCTTTTCAGTAGTTACAGGGGCAACAGTCTGGATGATTGACTGAGCTGGCCTTGTAACATCAGCTAATGTGGCTTTGCCACACAGCTACTGCGAACGGCTGAAAGCAAGGGGAAACTACAGCCGTTACTTTCCCCGAGGACATGCAGCTCTACTGTATGGAAATATGATGATGGCATCCTCTCGGGTAAAATATTCCGGAGGTAAAATAGTCCCCCATTCGGATCTCCGGGCGGGGACTACTCAGGAAGATGTTGTTATCAGGAAAGATAATACTCACATTCTACGGATCGGAGCGTGGAATGTTAGATCCCTTAATCGGGTAGGAAAATTAGAAAATTTAAAAAGGGAAATGGATAGGTTGAAGTTGGATATAGTGGGGATTAGTGAAGTTCGGTGGCAGGATGAACAGGATTTCTGGTCAGGTGAGTACAGGATTATAAATACAAAATCAGTTGGGGGTATCACAGGAGTAGGACTGATAATGAATAAGAAAATAGGAATGCGGGTAAACTACTATGAGCAGCACAGTGATCGCATTATCATTGTCAAGATAGATACGAAGCCAACACCGACAACAGTAGTACAGGTTTATATGCCAACTAGCTCTGCCTATTATGAAGAGATCGAAGAAATATATGAGGAGCTAAAGGAAATTATTCAGACAGTTAAGGGAGAGGAAAACTTAATTGTGATGGGAGACTGGAATTCAGTAGTAGGAAAAGGAAGAGAAGGGAAAATAGTAGGTGAATATGGACTGGGCAGGAGGAATGAAAGAGGAAGTCGCCTGGTAGAATTTTGCACGGAACATGATTTAATCGTAACAAACACGTGGTTTAAGAATCACAAAAGAAGGTTGTGTACGTGGAAGAGACCAGAAGACACCGGAAGGTATCAGATAGATTTTATAATGGTAAGACATAGATTCCGGAACCAGGTTATAAACTGCAAGACGTACCCAGGGGCAGATATAGACTCTGACCATAACTTGTTAGTCATGAACTGTAGGCTGAAACTGAAAAAACTGCAGAAAGGTAGGAAAATAAGGAGATGGGACTTAGATAAATTGAAGGAAAGTGAAGTTCTGGAGAATTTCAGAGGGAGCTTTAGGCAACAATTGACAGAAACAGGGGGAAATAAAAACAGTAGAAGAGGAATGGGTAGCATTGAGAGATGAAATAGTGATGACAGCAGAGGACAAAATAGGTAGAAAGGCAAGACCTACAAAAAAATCCTTGGATATCACAGGAAATACTGAATTTAATTGATGAAAGGAGAAAATATAAAAATGCAGTAAATGAAACAGGCAAAATGGAGTACAGACGACTAAAAAATGAGATTGACAGGAAGTGCAAAATGGCTAAGCAGGAGTGGCTAGAAGCCAAATGCAAATCTGTAGAAGAATGTATAAGAAGGGCAAAAGTAGATACCACCTACAGGAAAATAAAAGAGACATTTGGGGACAAGAAAAGCAACTCTATGAATATCAAGAACTCAGATGGGAAACCAGTTCTCAGCAAAGAAGGGAAAGCTGAAAGGTGGAAAGAGTACATAGAGCAGCTCTACAAAGGAAATGAACTTAGAGACGATGTTGTGGGAAGGGAAGAGGAAGTAGATCAAGATGAAATAGGAGATACTATACTGAGAGATGAATTTGACAGAGCCCTGAAAGACCTAGGTCGGAACAAGGCCCCAGGAGTAGATGACATACCCTCAGAGCTACTAAAGTCTCTGGGAGAGCCAGCCATGACAAGAATTTTTGAACTGGTGTGTAGGATGTATGAGACAGGCGAAATGCCCTCAGACTTTAAGAAAAATATAATAATCCCCATTCCAAAGAAATCAGGTGCAGACAGGTGTGAAAATTACAGAACCATTAGTTTGATAAGCCATGATTGCAAAATTTTAACACGAGTTATCTACAGGAGAATGGAAAAGTTGGTAGAAACTGACCTCGGGGAAGATCAGTTTGGATTCAGGAGGAACATAGGAACCCGGGAGGCAATACTCACTTTACGGCTTATCTTAGAAGATAGATTAAGGAAAGGCAAACATACATTTTTAGCTTTTGTAGATTTGGAGAAAGCATTTGACAATGTTGACTGGAATACACTCTTTCAAATTCTGAAGTCAGCAGGGGTAAAATATAGGGAAAGGAGAGTTATTTACAACTTGTACAAGAGCCAGACTGCAGTTATTAGACTCGAATGGCATGAAAGGGAAGCATCAGTTGGGAAGGGAGTAAGACAGGGTTGTAGCCTTTCTCCAATGTTATTCAATTTGTACATCGAGCAGGCAGTGAAGGAAAGCAAGGAAACATTTGGAATAGGGATTTAAGTTCACGGGGAAGAAATAAAAACATTGCGTTTTGCTGATGACATTGTAATTCTGTCAGAGACAGCAAAGGACCTGGAAGAGCAGTTGAATGGAATGGACAGTGTGTTGAAGAGAGCGTATAAAATGAACATTAACAAGAGCAAAACAAAAATAATGGAATGCGGTCTTAGAAAATCAGGCGATGCTGAAGGAATTAGATTAGGTAACGAAACAATGAAGGTGGTAGACGAGTTTTGTTACTTGGGTAGTAAAATAACATGCGATGGTCGCAGTACAGATGATATAAAATGCAGAATGGCAATGGGAAGAAAAGCATTTTTGAAAAAGAGAAATTTGCTAACATCGAATATTAATTTAAGTGTAAGGAAGTCTTTTCTGAAGGCATTTGTGTGGAGTGTTGCCTTGTACGGGAGTGAAACATGGACGATAGGCAGTGCGGACAGGAAGAGAATAGAGGCTTTTGAAATGTGGTGCTACAGAAGAATGCTGAAGATTAGGTGGGTAGATCACATAACTAATGAAGAGGTACTGGACAGAATTGGTGAGAAAAGGAATTTTTGGCATACCCTGACTAAAAGAAGGGATTGCTTGGTAGGACACATTCTTAGACATAGGGGAATCATAAATTTAGCATTGGAGGGAAGTGTGTTGGGTAAAAATCGCAGAGGGAGGCCAAGAGACGCGTATTGTAAGCAGATTCAAATGGATGTGGGTTGCCGTTCTTATGAGGAGATGAAAAGACTTGCTCAGGATAGAGTAGGGTGGAGAGCTGCATCAAACCAGTCTCCGGACTGAAGACCATAACAACAACTAGTGTGTTTAACAGAGTTAGTGAAGCATGAATGATGTAACTTATTTAGTAAAGCATGAACCTACAACTTGCTTACAGAAACAAATTTAAGACATTTCATGAAGTGACAGTCTCTAATTATGAATATTACTTATTCAAGATCTCAGGATTTAGTTAAAAATCAAACATTAGAAACAGATGCATGTAACATACAAATTCTTCTGATTAGTCAAACTAGAAACTGTATAACATGAAAATACCATTTTACCCAAAAATGTAACATCAGAGACAGTTAATTTTAATTGTGACCAAACATTTTTAGAATATCCTACATAGAGTACTTTGGAAAAGAAAAACATCACATCAAGAACTTTCACTATAAATTTAAACAGTAAACATTTCACAACTCTAGCCTATGTCATCAGTAGATTATTTGGATTATGCAACAAGTTTAGTTTAGTAAGAGAGATACAGTCATATGTTAAATCAATCCAAGAATTTTCATAAAATGAAAGTGTCTACTAATGGGTAATGACTATTACAAGACTATTATGACAATGGCAAATAATGTAAAATTTTTTTGTATTACTTAAAAGACTATGTGTGACCAGAAAAATACTATCATATCCAAAAGTTTTCATTACAGACAGCTTTACTTGATTATGTCATCAAAATTCTCAAACTGGTTTGCACAAAGTACTTTAGAAACAATATCACAGAGACCTAATCAGTTTAAGCAATTAACATTCTTATAGTTTTCAGAGAATACAAAAGCACATCTGAATGCATAGTATGTATTATAACACTTTTAGAAAGAAACAGAATGCATAGAAAAATATGAAAAAGAGCCTAGCTTACAGAATGATGTTTCAGTCATTTTCATGAAAATGTACCTAATTATGTTTCTTCTTGTAGGTAACAATATTATCCATAACAATTAGACAGAACATTGTTTTACATCATACACAGGCCTACCATTAGTGAAAATTTTACACTTACACATTAACATTTACCAAAACTTCAAAAGAATCTACAGATGACTAATACTTTACTAAGAGTTTCTGAACTAAAGTAAAAAATAACTATACATTTCTGCTTAAAACAAATAAAATCAATTATAATTCCTGAGCTTGCTTTGGATTGTGTTTAAAGTATAAAAGATCCCATACCAAGAATAGTGTGCCTATTTCTTTTTACTTTCCGATGTTTCCACCACTCTGGGTACAATTTGTCCCTGCTCAATTCTATCTTTTCCATATAAAGTATATGTGAATTTTAAACTTCTGCCTTAATATTTTTTTACAAAAGTCAAATCAGGTAAGTTATGGTCAATTTTAGTTAAGACAATACCATTCAAGTTTACTTTTTCAGTATTATTTTTAAGACACAACACAGTTTGATCAGCAACTTCACTGTCTTCAACAACTTCATCACAAACATTTTTAACCCCTTCACCAATAGCATTAAGTTCCCTATTTTCAACATTAAAATCTTCAGTATCCTTATTAGTATACAATTTATCTGCTTCATTACTCTTTTTCACACAATTCCTATTTTCATATAAAGTATTCTCATTACAAAGTATAATATTCTCGCCATCATAAACATCAACCTTTTCATATTTAGATCCAGTATCATTTGTAACATATTCAGAACTATTATTACATACCATATAGCTGTCATCATTATAAACTTCAACATTCTCATGACTAACACAATCAGTTACATCAGCCTTTTTGTTATTTTTAACATTTTCATTTTCAGTAGGTAACATTTTACACACATCACTAGATACCTCACTTATTTCAACATAAACCTTATCCTTTGCCTCAACAATACAAGTGTCACACTCTGGTAAAAAGTTATGGCTTTCAGTATCATGTACAAAGTCTAAGTTGCCATTATCACATTCAGATACAAATACATCATCACATTTAGGTTTTATTTGCGTTCTTAGCATGTTTGTAGTTTCTATTTTCATTAAAATGTGTATTACCATACTTATTGTGTGTGTTTCTTTGCCACCCCCTACTCCATCTATTATTGTAATTAGTAATTGAACAAGATTGTCAATTTTGTACACAAAATTCAAAAATTCATCTATATCATTATCAGGAGAGTGTATTAATTCCCTTTGCAAATATTTTGGAAGCCTATTATTTAACACATTAATTTGTGTCCTAACATCTAATGGATACTTCAAATGTATTAGTTTCTGTAATTCATTTTTACAAAAATCAAACAGTCCTCCTGGTCTTCCATTGTAGGCATATGCTGGTCCAAACAAAAATCTACTTTTAACCCTGTGTTGGTCATTTTCTGACCAAAACTTATTTAAAAAACTTTCTTTAAATTCTTCAAAAATTTTCCAAAGTTTTCTGTTTGTATTAGCCCAGCTTAATGCTTCACCATTTAAGTGATATATTACATATCTAATTTTGTCTGCATCACACATGCTTTCAATAAAACTATTTTCCAGCTTAAAATGAAATCTACAGGGTGTACATCGTGTTCTGGAAACATCATTACAGTAATTGTAGACCATGAACCAAAATTGTGTATGACATTAGTTACAGGATTATTATTCATACAATCACCTGATGATAAATTAACCTTTTCCCTATTAATATCTTTAACAAAATCTACACTTTCCACTGTATGTCCTGCTGATTCTACATTATGAAAACAAGTCTTCACATAACTCTCATTTATTAGGGCTAACTCAGTATCTTCACACGAAGCTTTAAGTTCATTAATTAGTTCACTTTTAATTAGATTTTGTTGGTCTGTTAACTTTTTTAATAATTTATTTTCCAGTTTGTTAAGTACTGACTGTAGCATGTCCAAAGCAAAATCCCCGTCTACATTAACCATTTTAATATTTTCTTTGTCCATTCTAAATAAACAGCACTCAAATAACTAACAATCAAAGTTAAATTGCACTTACAGGTTTAGTCGTCCAGTCCATTTCCAGTTCAACTTTTGTCTTGCTGCAGCGTCCTTTTTTTACCAATTATTATAGATCTTCATTTCATTCTGAAGTCCATGCCGGTTAAATTTATTAATGCTTCAGCCATAAAATGTGTGTACATATATCGTTTCTTCTTCATGTTGCGTCTTCGTTGTCTCTGAAACATGTCACATTTGTAGGTTCCCAAAAATCGACAGTGTTTCCTATGCCGAGTGCACCATGTATAATAGTTTTTATATAATAATAATAATAATAATACTATTATACTAAAACCATTATTTTTCCATACAGCACCTTCCTCTATCGGTTGTTCAGTGGTCTCGAAGATCTCTTAGCTCGCCTGCCAATAATACATAACAAAATAATAAGATGTTGGGTTCTTAAGGCGTCATGGAAACTTTCAATATGACATGTATCATTTTTTACATATATTTATTTATTCATTCTTGATGAAGCACAGAAGTAATACAAAAGTAAGACTGCATGACTACACTTTGACTGACAACAATGCTAAATACTGACTGATTACTACTTTAAGACTGACATAGACTGACTTGGGTTCGCGCCAATTTGCGCGTATTAATACATAATAGTATTTCTAGAACCTTCTAGAACACGAAACTACAATATTTAAATATAAAACAATTTGCTCATGAAACATAATTCAACTTTGTTTTACATAAAGATACACAAAATTATGACAAATGTAATAAAAATATTTCCTATCAAGACAAAATAATACACAAGATTGTAAGTAAATAACAATTAGTGCAGTGTTAATATATGTTTACATTATTGTTTAACATTAAGCTTCAGTAATTAATTAATTTAGTTTGTTAGAAGACCCTAGTAATGCAAATAATAATGTGACTTGACAGAAGTGCCATAAGATTCTTATATATTATAAATATGGAATATTAGGATGTAATACCACGACCAACTATGGTATTGTATACTTCAGTTATTCAAACAAACGGGACCCTCCTGGCTAAATACATTACACGCTGAATGTCGAAATAAACCAGAATATTAAACTAGACTTAGTAAGAAAATTGCATTTTGCATGTGTGTTTTTTAAATTTATAGTAATTATAATTTACAAAGAGTTGTTTTTACACTTTTCTCAAAATATGTGGATGGGTTTGTATATTTTCTAATTTTAATAGCATTAGTTGTGCGCATGTAACTTTGAATGTCTTTAACATCCAGATAGAGGTTTCTTTTTTCTATTTCCTTCCAGAAAATGTAATCATTGTACTAGTTCCATGGTGCAAACTCTTCTTTCTAATTTGTGCTATAACAAGATTTGCAAAATATGTGTAACCTGAAAGGTTTTACACTAGTAATGGTGATAGCCATAGAGACAAATTGACTAATAATTACATTAGCCTAAACTGTGACTGTTATAAGAACTAGAGACCATGTTAATTACTTGCAATGATGTAAATACTGTAATGCTACAAATCCACATGATTTTCTTGGTGCAGTAAGTGCCCAAATGGGGTATCTCAACTGCCGATATTGTGTGGAATTAACTATAATATTTAAAAAAACCAGACTATAGATTTACGAGTATCTCATAGATAACATGGGTTATCTAACTATATCAGACATGACTTGTGGGTATATACAATTTTGTACATGCTACATATTGAATTGAATTGGAAAACAAATATATGTCAGGGAAGCGTTGTATAAAAATATAATGTAATTAAAATTAATGTCACATTGATTAGTAGTACCACACTTGTTCATTCATAGGGGTGGCGATCCCCCTTGGTACACAAAACAGGTCAGGACACTGTTGCAAAAGCAAAGGAAAAGGCATACTAAATTTAAACGAACACGAAATCCCCAGGATTTGCGATTGTACTCAGAAGCTCGAAATTTAGCGAGGATTTCAATGCGAGATGCCTACAACATTTATCACAACGAAACTCTTTCTCGTAATTTGACTGAAAACCCAAAGAGATTTTGGTCATATGTTAAATATACCCGGGGAAAGTCACAAACAATACCTTCACTACGTGATAGTAATGGCGATCCTGCCGATGACAGCGCTACTAAAGCAGAGTTACTAAACTTAGCTTTTAGAAACTCATTCACTAAAGAAGACGAAACCAATATTCCAGATTTCGAATTACGAACAGATGCCGTAATGAATAACATAGAAGTAGATATCATCGGAGTAGTGCAGCAACTAAAATCACTTAATAAGAACAAATCTTCTGGTCCGGATTGTATACCCATTAGATTTCTATCTGATTATGCTGAAGCGATAGCTCCTTACTTAACAGTCATATACAACCGCTCTCTCATAGAAGGATCTGTACCAAAAGATTGGAAAGTTGCACAGGTCACACCTATATTCAAGAAAGGCAGTAGGAGTAACCCACTAAACTACAGGCCTATTTCATTGACGTCAATTTGCAGCAGGGTTTTGGAACATATCCTGTATTCAAATATTATGAATTATCTCGAACAGAACGATCTATTGACCCAAGGTCAACACGGATTTAGAAAATATCGTTCATGCGAAACACAACTAGCTCTATATTCACACGAAGTGATGGGTGCTATCGACAAAGGTTCGCAAATCGATTCCGTATTTCTTGATTTCCAGAAAGCTTTTGACACCGTACCTCACAAACGGCTTTTAATCAAATTGCGTGGTTATGGTATATCGCCCCAAATTTGCAATTGGATAGGGGATTTCTTGTCAGAGAGGACACAGTTCGTGGTAATCGATGGTAAGGCATCGACTAAAACAGAGGTGATATCGGGCGTTCCACAAGGTAGTGTTATTGGTCCTCTGCTATTCCTTATTTACATAAACGATTTAGGGGAAAATCTAAGTAGCTCTCTTAGGTTGTTTGCAGATGACGCCGTCATTTACCGTCTAGTAAAATCATCTGAAGATCAAAACCAACTGCAGAACGATCTGAATAAGATATCAGTATGGTGTAAAAATTGGCAATTGACTCTAAATAATGAGAAGTGTGAAGTCGTCCACATGAGTACGAAAAGAAATCCGTTAAACTTTGTTTACAACATAAATCAATCAAATGTGAAGGCCGTAAACTCCACAAAATACCTAGGAATCACTATTATTTCAGACTTAAACTGGAAAGAACACGTAGATAATATCGTGGGAAAGGCGAACCAGAGACTGCGTTTTATTGGCAGAATCCTTAAAAGATGCAACAAAACTACTAAAGAAACTGCATACACTGCGCTTGTCCGTCCATTTTTGGAGTATTGCAGCCCAGTGTGGGGTCCTTATCAGGTGGGTTTGACGGAGGACATCGAAAGAGTCCAAAGAAGGGCAGCTCGTTTTGTATTGTCACGATACAGGGGAGACAGCGTTACGGAAATGATACAGGATCTGGGATGGGAATCATTAGAACAACGGCGCTTATCGCTGAGGCGTGGGTTACTTGCGAAACTCCAATCGCCAGCATTCTCCTCCGAATGCGAAAATATATTGTTGACTCCCACTTACATAGGTAGAAATGATCATCAGAATAAAATAAGAGAAATCAGAGCTCGAACAGAGAGATTCAGGTGTTCTTTCTTCCCGCGCGCTATTCGAGAATGGAATGGGAGATAAATAGTGTAATTGTGGTTCGATGAACCCTCTGCCAGGCACTTAAATGTGATTTGCAGAGTATCCCATGTAGATGTAGATGTAGATGTAAGGGTACATGATTATGACTGAACAAGTTTGTTTTTCATTTTTTTTATTGGGAGAGTTGATGATTTATATTTTAATATTTGATATATGAAATCATATTTTAATTTGTATAATTTTTTTGTTTTTAAATCTTGGTTGAGATATCTCACATGTTTTTTTTGTTGCCAAAGTTACTAGAAGAGTCTAGTCAACCTTGGACCAAGGAATACCTCAACCAAGTTAAAACCCTCATCATTTCCTTTTCCCTCTCCTTCCCTTCTGCCTGACGAAGCAGCTAGGCTGCGAAAGCTTGCGTTTGTGTGTGTGTGTGTGTGTGTGTGTGTCTGTGTGTTTATTTGCTGCTATCACTGCCTGTGCCCCTTCGCCTGGTAAGTGTACTTCATCTATTTTTTTATAATAATGGAAAGTCCAGGTTGGAATAAATAATATAGTGAGGACAGTTTACTACTCACCGCAAAGA
Organism: Locusta migratoria; assembly: GCA_026315105.1. Lineage (NCBI taxonomy): Eukaryota > Metazoa > Arthropoda > Insecta > Orthoptera > Acrididae > Locusta > Locusta migratoria. The sequence goes on along the minus strand of CM048745.1, from coordinate 699,922,567 downwards.
CGTGGCGACGAGCTGCGACAGGCACATACAAAAGACACACACATACAACACATTCAGCTATCGGCCATGGCCTTCTTCAGAAATAGAGCACTCACGCAATCACACAGGCACATAACACAGTCATACAACCATCACCTCCGACTGCCACACTTCGAATCACGCTCTGCAGCGAATCGGGGACGGGAGGGGAGGGGAGGGGGAGGGGATAGAAAGGTTACGTCACGGTGGTGGGGATGGGTTAGATGGGAATAACGAGATGCAGCTTAGGAATGGAGTGGGGAGGCGGGTGAGGGGAGAAAATAAAATAAAATAAAGTAAAATAATTCATGTACACTGCAAGTGCACAAGACCACATACACACACACACACACACACACACACACACACACACATACATATACACACACACGATCACACATTCACACACCACTCAAATCAGGCGAGGTTTGGGATACAGAGGTAGGAACTGTAAGGTATGGAAGGGGTAAAAAAAAAAAAAAAAAAATAATAATAATAATAATAATAATAATAATGAAGTTATCGTAGGTTGAGGCCTGGTTGATTTCGGGATCGGAGAATGTATTGTAGGGATAACTCCCATCTGTGCAGTTCAGAAAAGCTGGTGGTGGATGGGAGGATCCAGATGGCCCGGGTTGTGAAGCAGCCATTGAAATCAAGCATGTGCTCCGCTGCATGCTGTGCCACAGGGTGGTCCACCTTGATTTTGGCCACAGTTTGGCGGTGGCCATTCATCCTAATGGACAGCTGGTTGGTGGTCATGCCAATATAGAAAGCTGTACAGTGCTTGCAGCACAGTTGGTAAATTAAGTGGCTGCTTTCACAAGTGGCCCGGCCTCTGATAGGGTAGGATAAGCCTGTGACAGGACTGGAGTAGGAAGTGCTGGGTGGGTGGATTGGACAGGTCTTGCAGCGGGGTCTTCCGCAAGGATATGATCCCTGTGGCAGTGAGCTGGGTTTCGGGGTGGCATAAGGATGAACTAGGATGTTGTGAAGGTTGGGAGGGCGACGGAACACCACTTTAGGAGGGGTGGGAAGGATCTTGGGCAGGATGTCTCTCATTTCAGGGCATGAGGATAGAAAATCAAAACCTTGGCGAAGGATGGAATTTAGTTGTTCGAGACCAGGGTAGTACTGGGTGACAAGGGGAGCGCTCTTTTGTGGATGGTTACTAGTGTTAGGAAGAGGATTTGGGGTGTGTGAGGATATGGCACGGGAGATTTGTTTGCGGACTAGGTCTGTGGGGTAGTTTCTGTTTGTGAAGGCCTTTGTGAGACCTTCAGCATATTCAGAAAGGGAATTCTTGTCACTGCAGATATGCCGCCCACGGGTGGCCAGGCTGTAAGGGAGGGATTTTTTGACGTGGAAGGGATGGCAACTGTCAAAATGTAGGTACTGTTGGTGGTTGGTAGGTTTAATATGGACGGAAGTGTGGATGGAGCCATCAGTGAGGTGGAGGTTGACATCCAGGAATGTGGCATGGTTGGTTGAGGAAGACCAGGTGAAGTGGATGGGAGAGAAGGAATTGAGGTTCTGAAGAAAGGAGGATAGGGTGTCCTGGCCGTGAGTCCAGATCATGAAAATATCATCAATGAACCGGAACCAGGCCAGAGGCTTGAGGTTTTGGGATGCTAGGAAGGATTCCTCCAGACGGCCCATGAACAGGTTGGCATAGGAGGGTGCCATGCGGGTGCCCATGGCTGTGCCTTGGATTTGATGGTAAACTTTCCCCTCAAAGGAAAAGTAGTTGTTAAGTAGGATGAAATTGGTAAGGGTTATGAGGAATGAGGTATCAGGCTTGCGTTCAGTGGGACGTTGGGAGAGGTAGTGTTCCAGAGCGGCAAGGCCATGGGCATGTGGGATGTTGGTGTATAGGGAGGTGGCATCCACTGTGACAAGTAAAGATCCAGGAGGCAAAGGGGTGGGAATGGTGGAGAGTCGGTGAAGGAAGTGGTTGGTATCCTTGATGTGGGAAGGTAGATTTTGGACAATAGGTTGGAGGTGTTGGTCAACTAGGGCTGAAATTCGTTCGGTAGGCGCACAGTAACCAGCCACAATAGGGCGTCCAGGATTATTAGCTCACTGCCACAGGGATCATATCCTTGTGGAAGACCCCGCTGCAAGACCTGTCCAATCCACCCACCCAGCACTTCCTACTCCAGTCCTGTCACAGGCTTATCCTACCCTATCAGAGGCCGGGCCACTTGTGAAAGCAGCCACTTAATTTACCAACTGTGCTGCAAGCACTGTACAGCTTTCTATATTGGCATGACCACCAACCAGCTGTCCATTAGGATGAATGGCCACCGCCAAACTGTGGCCAAAAACAAGGTGGACCACCCTGTGGCACAGCATGCAGCGGAGCACATGCTTGATTTCAATGGCTGCTTCACAACCCGGGCCATCTGGATCCTCCCATCCACCGCCAGCTTTTCTGAACTGCACAGATGGGAGTTATCCCTACAATACATTCTCCGATCCCGAAATCAACCAGGCCTCAACCTACGATAACTTCATTATTATTATTATTATTATTATTATTATTATTTTTTTTTTTTTTTTTTTTTTTTTTTTTTTTTTTTTTTTTTTTTTTTTTTTTTTTACCCCTTCCATACCTTACAGTTCCTACCTCTGTATCCCAAACCTCGCCTGATTTGAGTGGTGTGTGAATGTGTGATCGTGTGTGTGTATATGTATGTGTGTGTGTGTGTGTGTGTGTGTGTGTGTGTGTGTGTATGTGGTCTTGTGCACTTGCAGTGTACATGAATTATTTTACTTTATTTTATTTTATTTTCTCCCCTCACCCGCCTCCCCACTCCATTCCTAAGCTGCATCTCGTTATTCCCATCTAACCCATCCCCACCACCGTGACGTAACCTTTCTATCCCCTCCCCCTCCCCTCCCCTCCCGTCCCCGATTCGCTGCAGAGCGTGATTCGAAGTGTGGCAGTCGGAGGTGATGGTTGTATGACTGTGTTATGTGCCTGTGTGATTGCGTGAGTGCTCTATTTCTGAAGAAGGCCATGGCCGATAGCTGAATGTGTTGTATGTGTGTGTCTTTTGTATGTGCCTGTCGCAGCTCGTCGCCACGTCTTTGCGGTGAGTAGTAAACTGTCCTCACTATATCATCTATTTTTTACGTATATTTTTCCTGTTAGGAATTTTTCCTCTCTCTCTCTCTCTCTCTCTCTCTCTCTCTCTCTCTCTCTCTCTATATATATATATATATATATATATATATATATATATATATATATATATAAATTAAGATATTTGACTTACCCAAAGTACAGGCCCATCGACAGAAACATAAAACACACACACAAACATTCGAGCTTTCGCCACCACTGGTGGCTTCTTCGGGAGAAAGAGGAAGGAAGGAGAGGAGAAAGGGAAGGATACGGGTTTTAAGGAAGTGGAAAAGGAGCTATTCCAATCCCAGGAGTGGAAGGACTTACCTTAGGGGACAAAAAAGAAGGTAAACAAATACACACACACTCACACATATCCACATGCAAACACACCTAGACAGACATTTGTATATATATGTATATATATATATATATATATATATATATATATATATATATATATATATATACGTAAAAAATAGATGAAGTCCACTTACCAGGCGAAGGAGCACAGGCAGTGATAGCAACAAATACAAATAAACACACACACACACACACAAATGCAAGCTTTCGCAGCCTAGCTGCTTCGTCTGGCAGAAGGGAATGAGAGGGAAAAGGAAATGATGAGGGTTTTAAGGGAGTGGGTAAGGAGTCATTCCAATCCCAGGACAGGAAAGACTTACCTTGGGGGGAAAAAAGGAGGGTAAACAAATACACACACACCCACACATTTATACAGACGCAAGTACACTTAGGCAGACATCAGCACAAAGTGTTTGGATATGTGTGAGTGTGTGTGTATTTGTCTACCTTCCTTTTTGTCCTCTAAGGTAAGTCCTTCCACTCCTGGGATTGGAATGACTCCTTTTCCACTTCCTTAAAACCCATATCCTTCCTTTTCTCCTCCCCTTTTTTTCCTCTTTTTCCTGAAGAAGCTGCCAGTGGTGGCGAAAGCTTGTATGTGTGTTTGAGCGTGCTTTTTATTTTTGTGTCTATCGACGAGCCGGTCCTTTTGGGTAAGTCATCCGTTTTATATATATATATATATATATATATACCAAAAGGACCGGCTCGTCGATAGAAACAAATAAAATCACACACAAACACACATACAAGCTTTCGCCACCACTGGTAGCTTCTTCAGGAAAAAGAGGAAAAAAGGGGAGGAAAAAGGGAAGGATATGGGTTTTAAGGAAGTGGAAAAGGAGTCATTCCAATCCCAGGAGTGGAAGGACTTACCTTAGGGGAAAAAAAGGAAGGTAAACAAATACACACACTCAGACATATCGAAACGCAAACACACCTAGACAGACATTTGTAATATATATGTATATATATTAAGACGAAAAATTCCTAGCAGGAAAAATTAAATATAAAAAATAGACAAAGATTACTCACCAGGCGAAGGAGCACAGGTGTGACAGCATCACAAATAAATAAATGAATACACACACACACACAAATGCAAGCTTTTGCAACCCAGTTGCTTCTTCAGGCAGAAGGGAAGGAGAGGGAAAAGGAAATGATGAGGGTTTTAAGGAAGGGGGTAAGGAGCCATTCCAATCCCAGAAGAGGAAAGACTTACCTTGGGGGAAAAAATGGAGGGTAAACAAATGCACACACATACCCACACATTCACACAGACACAAGTACACCTAGGCAGACATACTGTAGAAAGCTTTGGCACCTTGTCCTTAAGCCATTCTGCTAAGTGCTTCTTCTTGCAGACAAAAATGAGGGCACCGCGATCTAGATAGACCCTCCTGAATTTGTGTCCAGGACCAGCGTCCCCCCCCCCCCCCCCCCCCAAATCTCTTCAAAGAGGGCCATCTGCACGAGCTCCTCCTGCTGCAAGGTGATGCTCACCAGTGGGTATCCTTCTTGGACAACTGCCATTCTAAAGACCGAGACTGCAGTACTATAGGTCTGTTTCCCTATTTCCTGCCTCAGCCCTCCAGGATCACGCTTGTCCATAGAGGAGGGAGTCTTAGATTCCTCTCTAACCCTCTTGCCACCTGTTTTTGATGTCGAGGGGGTCTGCGTATCCCCTTCGACCTGAGGCAGTTTCTTTTTGGGGGTCTTGGGCTTAAGCCCTTTTGATTCCCTCCACTTATGGTTAGGAAGCCATTCTTTTCCTTCCTTTTACTTCTGTTCCTTGAGAAGTTTTCTCCTCTGAGCCCCAGACAAGGCCTTAATCCTAATATGGTCCAACTTCTCTGTTACAGTTCCCACTTCTTGCTCAGGTCTAGACCCTGATTCAGAAGTAGGAGTGCACTCGATCGGTTCTTATCCCGATGTCTGAGTATCTGAGGTCTCAAATTGCCCCTCAGATTCTTTTAAAATACTTTCTTTCATTGTGTTCATCTTAGTCCCACGAGATTTGGGGATTTATATGGTCCACACCATGATAACCCCGTGCGGTGCAAGGTTACTTACTAAGGGAGGTCGCCCGGTATCCCTGAGGCTTCGTTCGAGACACATCCATCTATGTGCCACGCACCCCTCGGCACAGATCGCATCACACCTTGGGTTGGGAAGGTTAAATGGGAAATTACTGGGAGAGGATAAGGAAGACTGGACGTTGTGGGACACTCTTAGTCTCATCCATCAGCTTAGGTCTTTCCGGCAGTAGGTTCTCTACCTTCAGTATAGCCCTTAGCTTCCCATCTGGATATTATTGTAGTCGCCTGCTATATCCATTACAGTACACACACACACACACACACACACACACACACACACACACATACACACACACACAGATCCTTTTGTGTGTCGCAAGCCGCACACAAAGGATCTGACAGCATGAATAATCTTGGGCAAGAGGCAGGTACATTTAAAAAAAAAAAAAAATGCAAATTACTGGATGGAAAAGAATATAGTAAAACAAATACAAAATGTCAAATCATTATATACATAATGTGACTCTCACATAACCTGTGAGTGACAATTATTGATTGTTTGCCAGAATGAAAGAATTATTATAAAAGCTTGAAAATGAATACTATAACAACAATAATAAGAAATAAAAACTTTTATACAACCTTCTTTTGTAGAATGTTAGCTTAATTTTCTTTCCAGTGTCCATCATCAATTTACTTGGGGTGCATATGCCATACATTCGGTCACCAGGCTTCAAACACCAGTTCATCATCAAAGAAAAGAAAAAGCTGAAATACTACCAGCATAATTATTAAAAATGCGAAAGTATGGAGTCAAACCAATGGTGACCAAGTCGCTAACAAACCCATCGCGATGCTGGCACCCTTGATTTGACTTTTCAGTACATTCATCTATATATATACATATAAATGATTGTTTGTCTGCATGTCCTCTATGTGTTCATAAACCATTCATTCAATTGCAATGAAACATTGGTGAACTGTTCACCATATGCCCATGAAGGTTTCTGACCCAAAAACAGAAGAGCACGACTCATAGCTCAGGAGAAATGACATCATAAATAATGAGAGGCCACCGTGTGAGAATACCCAGATTTATGCATCAATTATTGGAAAATGGAAATAGTTAAGGACCTGCAACAAAGTTCGCATGAAATTTCAGACATTTATGAAGCATTTTGTAACTGACCCCCCTCCCCACCACCACCACAAAATGATGAAACGGAATGAAGTCTACCGCTCACAAAAGTTTCGCTGTAGATGCCATAAAACTGCCGCATCAGGCTTGACCTTGTATCAAATAAAGTTAGCATTACAGATTTGCATGTTACTATTTATTTTTGTCTGCAAGCTCCCTTAATTCTCTTGCATCCCAAATTAAGCAATCTGTTTTCTTAATCTTGATGTATATAAAAGCAAAAGGACACTCACTCACTCACTCACTGACTAAAATGAAATCTCGTAATCTACTTCACACTGGCCGTGGTGGCCAAGCGTTCTGTGGCGCGTCAGTCACGGTCCACACGGCTACTACGGTCAGGGGTTCAAATCCCCACTCGGGCATGGATATTTGTGCCGTCCTTAGTATTAGCTAGTTCATAAGTAGTTTGTATGCTTAGGGACTGATGACCCCGTAAGTTCTACCAATATTGAAACATTTGAAACTACTTCACCTATGTAGCTGAAATTTGGCAGGAATGTAATTTATAGGTAGAAAAATCACCTACGAAAGTAATTTGTGATAGGTGCATGGCAGAAAATACTTCTCCTACAGACTCACGAAATCTACAGTTTCATTCCAATCTTCATTAAATTTCGCCCACTTGACCTTCAAAAGAAGAGGAAGGTCACCGTCTACCTCAAGTTAAATACATTGCATAGGGGAGGGTACTTTGCAAGATAAAAATGGATCCCTAAATACCTTGGTCATGCTATAACTACAGAACGGCTTGACTGATTTCACAGATTCGTTTTTGTTGTTGTTGTTTTCGTTGTTCTCAGAACAATGGTTGTATGAAACAAAACTGGAATATTTGAGAACAATAAAGTGCATTCTTCAATGTGACCCTGCGTGAAATCTATAGTTTTGTTCTGATATTGATGAAATTTTGCACACTCTACCTTAGAAACAAGAGGAATGTCACTGTCTGTATAAAATTTCGTTCGGTGCACGGTGTAGGATACTTAACTTACAGAATGCATAGTTTAGCTCCAATCTTTAAGAATTTTTGCACACGTGACCTTTAAACTAAGAGAAAGATCACTGGGTACATGAATGTTTGTTTGGTACCTGACAGAGGGTTCCTATAGAAAACTTTGCCAAGAGATGTAAAGGTGGAAATGAACAGAGAGATGGGAGAGAAAGATGTGTATGCAGAGAGAGGGGGGAAAGGGGAGGTGCAATACAAGAGTGTAGGATAAATAAACACCTGGGCAATGCCGGATTTATAGCTAGTATATAATAAAGTATCAAATAAAGTGCAGAAAACAAATCAAGATTTCTTTCTTTTTCTCATTATTTCCTATCCTTGTCCTTAAAGTTGTTAAAGCAAGGAACTGTATTAACAAGAACTTTAAGGAACTATTTGGTTTAGTAAAATGAAAATTAATCTCCTTGTTTTAGTCCAAAATCCAAAATTTTAAATAGTGCACTGTACAAATAATCATCACTCTATCAGCAATAAAATGCTTTAACAAAATTCTTGCCATAAGTTCCCTTCAAAGGCAAAAGTATCTTACATAACATATATACATATCATAATGTGTAGAATTAAAAATCATGAGTTATTCTAACTGGCTAGAAACATTGTTAAAATAAAATAAAAAATATTCATGGAGCTTGTCATACAAGGATTGTATTAACATTGGATGAGGGCACAACATCCCTCATCCACAACGAAATATTGAGAAAAGTATGTTTTGTGCACATAGTAGTTTTTGTATTACTGTTATTCAAAGAATGTGTGATCCATTTCTCTAACTGATGTGCCATATGCACTACTATGTCTTCCTACCCCCACATCTTAAAAAATACAATATACAATAGATATTCTGAATAGTCTCTTCGTCATGATATATTCATAGTCATAAAAACACAGTACATCCCTAAAACTACAAATAACTTCAAAAAATAAAGTAAGTCACCACATACAAAAATAAATACCTCTGTATACATACAAAAATAAATACCTCTGTATACAACATGTGGAATTATTTGTACAATTTCAATTCAGTCACATTCCTTAATGCAAATAATTTTCCAGTCTATGGATATACGAGATGATAAGCATCGGGACGAGGATTCTCTTTAACTGCAAACGGTCCAATATAAATCTCAAAAAATTTCTTTAATTCACCACCCAGAGCCTTCAATCTCTCATTAGTTTTCACTAGGACATGATCTCCTATTTTATATACTGTCATTTTTCCTTTATCATGCCTTCTTTTTCTTGACTCAGCCTCTTTTTTCATTACAGATCTTACTAGTTTCTCATGCTCCTGAGGTGTTAAATACTTAAAAACAGGATAAACAATCAGTTCATAAATTAAAGGTGGTAAATTACTGTGCACAATTTCATATGGTGAGAATCCTGTCAAAGAGTGTTGCAAGCTGTTCATATCATCAAATTTAGATACAGAATTTACCCATTAAGCATAATTTTTGCGATCCTTTCCGGTACTTTAGAAGTAACTTGACTGCCATTGTCAAATAGTATGTTCTTAGGTTTACCCAGACATCTAAAATAGACTTAATTTTAGAAATAATATTGTGGCTAGTTGCTTTTTCCAAAGGATACAATGTAATTTACTTAGTAATTAAATCTATCATGACAAAGATGTAACTATAGCCTTTAGACTTTGGTAAACTGCCATACAAACCCACAGCGACAATCTCTAACTTTTCTTCGGGTAAAATGTTTTGCATATACAGTATTAACTCTCTTTTACAATTTCCAGGGGATTGGAAGCTTGGTGGTGTAAACAGGGGGAAATCACTTTCAAAGAAAGAAGTGCTCCAGTAAGGCAGGGCAAAGATTTCACAATGCATATTGATACGTAATAGTCGATTAATGATGAAAATTCTCCTCAGAGATGATAAATATTGTTCAGACGAGATAGAATGGCTGGCCAGTACTTACCTTTGTGCTGTACTGCCAATAGTAACACAAACGAAGAAACAGAAAAAAAGGGGACAAAAAGGACAAGCTTTCGGAACACAGTTCCTTCATCAGGTGGGAGAGAAGGGAAGAAGAAAGGATGGGAATGGAAGGGAAAGGTAATTCACGACCTAGGTCATGAAGGTGGTGTTTCAGGAAACACCAGGAAACACCACCTTCATGACCTAGGTCGTGAATTACCTTTCCCTTCCGTTCCCATCCTTTCTTCTTCCCTTCTCTCCCACCTTATGAAGGAACTGTGTTCCGAAAGCTTGTCATTTTTGTCCCCTTTTTTTCTGTTTCTTCATTTGTTTTACTATCGGCAGTACAGCACAGAGGTAAGTACTGGCCAGCCATTCTATCTCGTTTGAACAATATTGATACATAATAGAATATTGTAGAGGAAAAAATTCCTAACAGGAAAAATATACGTAAAAAATAGATGAAGTCTACTTACCAGACGAAGAAGCACAGGCAGTAATAGTAACAAACAAATAAATAAACACACACACACACAAACAAACGCTAGCTTTCGCAGCCTAGCTGCTTCGTCAGGCAGGAGGGAAGGAGAGGGAAAAGGAAATGATGAGGGTTTTAAGGGAGTGGGTAACACACACCCACACATTTACACAGATGCAAGTACAAGTGTACTTGCATCTGTGTAAATCTGTGGGTGTGTTAATTTGTTTACCCTCCTTTTTCCCCCCCAAGGTAAGTCTTTCCTGTCCCGGGATTGGAATGACTCCTTACCCACTCCCTTAAAACCCTCATCATTTCCTTTTGCCTCTCCTTCCCTTCTGCCTGACGAAGCAGCTAGGCTGCGAAAGCTAGTGTTTGTGTGTGTGTGTTTATTTATTTATTTGTTACTATCACTGCCTGTGCTCCTTCGCCTGGTAAGTAGACTTCATCTATTTTTTACATATATTGATACATAATAGTGTAGATAACTTTTACTTCTAGTACTTACCTGAAGTATTCAGTGAAAAGGAACTACTGATGTTGCTTTACCTTCTAATTCTGCTTATCTGCTGGCAAGCAGAACATTACTAATTTGAAACATTGTGAGATAGCCTTCCTGTGAACTTATTCTTGTGTTTTGATTATACATAATGTGGTAAATGGAGCCATTCATAAATAAATGTTATGACATATTAATTATAATTCAAATTTTAAAAACACAACAATATTTCCTTTTTTTTTAAATTCACAGTTGTTTTAACAACAAAGTTATTGCTGCTTAGAAAAGAAGTCCGTAATTGATTTACGCCTGGCTCTTTTGTTCGATATGACATCGATCTGCTCCTCCAATTCAAATAGGGTCTCAAGTTCTTTTCATTTCCTTCAACTGAGTACTGTTGTAGTAGGTCCACTGCTGCAGTTGTCTTAGCACTGGTGGGAACTGATACACTCTCTTCTTCTCCTTTTTCATCTTCATCTTCCTCTTCTCCATCACTGAGTGAGGAATTAGCACACAACTTTTCTGCAGCAAGTTCCTCCATGGTTGTTTCCTCTGCAGTTATGATATTGTCATCTACTTGCAGAAATTCATTGAAGGTGCAGTTTGGTTGTAGCATTTCCCATGCAGCAGGAAGCTATCCTCCTCCTCCTTCTTCTGGTATCTGACACTGTGTATCCTTAAAGAATCCAGATTTTTTGAAACAGTTATTTATTGTGACCTTCTTCACCGCCTTCCATGACTTGGCATTAAAATTCAGCGCTTTCAGTACTGAAATCCTAGTAGAAGTGACATCCAACCCAGAATCTGCCATGGACAAAAGTATTTGGACAAAGTCATTTCTATAAAATGACTTGAATGAATGTATAACTCCCAACTCCATGGGCTGCAGTTTGCTTGTGCAGTTAGCAGGAAAAAATTCTAGTTGCACATTTCTCAAGTTCATATCAACAGGATGTGCAGGACAGCAGTCAACAAAAAGAAGTATTTTCCTGTTCTGATCTCACATTTTTGCATCGAGGGCAGCCAACTGTTACCTTAAAAGATGCGAGGTCATCCGAGCATTTTGATTGGCTTCATATGGAGTAGGAAGAGAAGGAACATTGGTGAAAAAATCATGGCTTCTTTGATTTCCCTATTACAAAGGGATGAAGCTTCTCAGAGCCATCAGCATTAGCTCCAAACATCACAGTTAACCTCAACTTACTGTTTTTGCCAGCCTGGCATTTATCCTCTTTGAATGTCAAAGTTTTGCTTCGCAACACATAAAAAAAAAAAAAAAAAAAAAAAAAAAAAAAAAACAGTCCAGTTTCATCAATGTTGATAACGTTTTTGGGTTCGTAATTTGCAATTAAAGTCTATAATATTTCATTTATCCACTGTTGCACTGTATCACTGTCAATATCTTTAGATTCTCCACAGATAGTTCTATGAGAGTTATTGTATCTTTTCCATCCATTGGAGGTGCTGAAATTCTCAATGCCAAGAATGTTGGCCATTTGAAGGGCCTTCTCCCTTAAAAGTATGCTGCCTACTGGGATATCAGCTGCCCTTGATGTCTCATACCATCGTTTCATTGTTTTTTTTACAGATCGTCATATTTTGAGTAAATCGCATACTTGCATTTCTTGGCATTTGTTCCACTGTCTGAAGCACAAGATGTAATACTGTTTCAGTTATTCACTATCGTATTCAGTGATGATACCAAAATGTTCAATTCACATGCAAGTGCTACACATGTTCCATGGAAGGAATTCACTTTTTCTAAAATTTGGACCCTTTCGTCCATGGTAAAAGACCTTTTACTTCTCTCCATTGGTCAGCTGACAGAGAAACAATAAAAACAGTGTAACATATTAAGATTAACAAAGACAATGCAAGTAACGAAGAAGATTGTGCGGCAAACAAATTGACCATTCAACTCAGAAACAATAACAACAATAATAACAAAAAGTAAAATTGACACATAACAAAAAAAAAAAAAAAAAAAAAAAAAAAAAACTATTGCAAAATGATAAACTTCACTGACAGAAAAGGTACAGATTCACTCTACTATCAGCTCGCTCAATGACGTCACGTTACAGCAGCGCATGACTAACGAGAAATATCTTGCTGGCCTAAGAACAGTGCACAGGTTGCGGCATATTTCTGATATGCCCAAACAATCGTGCTTCAATTGAAATGCAATCTTCATGAATTATACACATTTAGAAGTATGCATTTGACAGCATTTTTACTGAGCTTGCACGGAAATTGAAATATTCCTTTTACTCAATATTTTCAAGTTGAGCTGCCATGCATGGTGTAAATGGCAGAAAATACAAAATTTCAGAAAAGGAAAAATTGGGGTTTTCAATACATTGTGAACATACGAAATTTGATGGGATTGGGAAAAAAATGCATAAATGGTGGGAAAATGTAAAGTGTAGAAACATAAAAATGGGTTAATACTGTATCCTCTACAAGTTTGGCTGCTAACCTTGGCTTTTGACATCTGTCGCAGCTAGCTAACAATTTTCTCACCCTTCTGGAAATGTTATGGAAGTACACACATTTTGATTCTCCTGTATACATTTTAATAGTCCACAAATATCAAAACTTTCAAGTACATATTTAATTACGGTTTCAACATATGGTTCAGAATAGCATAGTTTTGACATATCATGATCTACATTCATTCTTCTAAATAGAATGTCATTATGTACCTTGTATGGTCTACCTTCTCATGCCCTTGCTTCCCATGGTAACTATTCACTAATCTCCAATTTTGGTCATTTTACATATCTGATTTTCATCCTTGACACCTTTGATGTATATGATTCTGATTTCTTTCATATTCACCACTATAATCATCACAGTTATCACTTACAGGATCTCTAGACAAATCAGTTATTACATTTTCTTTGCCCGTAATGTATGTTATGGTATAATTGAACTGCTGTAAAAACATTGACCATCTGGTAATTTGGACATTATACAAGTTACATTCCTGAAGATATGTTAAAGGCCTTGATGTCTTAATGGATAATTTTTGAATTTGGTAAAGGCCCCAGTATATCATTACAAGTTCTTTTTAAGTGACAGTATACATATTTTCATGTTTTTGTAACTACTAGCACTAACAAAGGCAATAGACGTATATAATTTGCCCAGCAACTACCTTCTCTTGTAATAAATGAGCTTCTAGTCCATAATTACTAATATCTGTCATAATACAGAAAGGTAAGGACATATCAGATCTGTACAAAATTTTACTATTACAAAGTTCTTTCTTGATTAGATCAAAGGCTTATTGACATTTGTCATTCCATTCCCATATACTACTTTTTCTAAGCTAGTTGTTCAAACAAACTGCATTAAGTGCTAGACTACTCACATATTTCCTATAGTAACCACATGTTACTGATTTTAATTGTTTCTTTGTTTTTGAAGTAGGGCATTTCTCTATAGCTTCCAGTTTATCCTTGTCCCCAGAGTGATACCATACTTATTTATGCTGTGGCCCAGAAATTTTAGTTCTTTCACAGCATACTTGCACTTTTCTAATTTGAAAGACATTCCTCCTTCCCTTAGTTTAATACAGACATCCACATGTTCAAATGCTCTTCCTGAGTTTTTCCTGTTACTAAGATATTATCAGCAATTCTTTATCCAATACAGTATGTAATACCCTAATAAACTCTGGACAGAAATATTCAACCCAAATGGCACAACACAATATTGTCATATTAAAAACTGCAGTTGCTCCAGAATTCAGAGGCTTTTCGTTAATAGACCACAACGCTCTACACTTAGAACAGGTTTTTCGCTAACACAAGCATACACTCAGTACACACTGCCTTCTGCTTGGAGTGCTCTGCTACTTATACGTAGAAAGACTTTTCTAGAAATTAAAATTACATCAAACATAAGAAACATGTAGAACTTTCTAGAAATAGTAAATACAAAGAAATAATTTTTTTTTCTGCCGTTGGCAGGATTTTAACTAGGGACTGCCAGCACAGCGATCTGTGACATTAACCACTGCATCAAATGTTATGTAGGAAGACTCACAGCATTGTTCCCCTTCCTGAAAGAACAGCGACCTGCTGTTAGGCTCCCTTTGGAGCCAGCTGTAGTGTCCTGGATTTTGTCATTGGTCCTGTGTATGGCAGTTCCAGAGAATCCTTACATTCTGCCTGCAAGCCTTCCTTGCGGTAACGATTACTAGTGCCAGACCCTCCTGTCATAGCTTCTTCATTATCATAATTGGCTTCAGAGTCCTTGAACAAAAAGACGTTTCTATCTGTTCCTTGGGATGGTGGTAAGGCTTTATATGGAGGACATGAACAATGTCTCTTCATTTTTGTTGTTTTGAGGATGGCTCATAATCTGTGACTTTGTATGTGACATATGACAAGTGGCATATAAAGTGATATGGACCAAAGTATCACTTCAATAACTTTTCCGATAGCCCAACTTTCCATACAGGGTAAAAATCCTACCAGATTTCCTGGGCTGTACACAACAGGTTTGTGCTTGTCATTATACCACTGACAATCCTCCTCGTGGTTGTTCAGTGTCCATATGCAAGCCAGCTGTCTTGCTTCTTCCACCCTGATTATGAGCTCTTTCACATAGTCAAAATGAGTGACGTCCGGCTGGAATGGGAACAATGTAACCATTGTCATCTCAGCTTCATGACCATGGAGCATGAAAAATGGCATGAAGACTGTGGTGTCTTGCCTTGTTGTATTATAAGCAAATGTCATGATTGTCAGTATTGTAACCCAGTCCTGCTCAACATCTATTTCATCATACTTACCTTCCTTATTGCTACATGCTTTCGCACTTACTTTTTCATTCACATAATTCCAAAACTGTTCATCACATGTAATCTTATTTAAAATATGTCTGCTAAAGTGCCCGCCTCTGCATCTACTCCTAAAAGACTTAGCCTGTTTTGGTTTTCAACTATTTTTCACCGGTTGACAGGCTCCAATTGGAGCATTACCTAGTTTCCCTCACTATTTTGCCTATCAGTATGATAACTGTGAGCATGTGGTCTACTATTTTCTCACTGTCTATTTCTGTCTTCAAAGATCCTGGTACTCCCACCATGGTAATTATGATTCCAATTCTGATTTTTACCATTACTATGGTTTTTACCATCATACCTGTGATTTCCTTTTTGTTTGTTATTCTGGAAGTTTTTATCTGATCGATTCTGGCTGTACTCTCTCTCTACAAAAGTAGAGAGTACTCTTTTACAAAGAGTATCCTGCGGTATTGACCCCTTACTTAGCTTGCATTTATCATGAATCTTTAATTCAGTACAAAGGTCCTAGTGATCTGAAAAAAGTGCAGCTGACTCCTGTTTTTAACCTTCATGTGCGCATGGGGGCAGTGAGGTGACCGCTTTCATACAATTTATTGCCACACTAAGTCCATAAATGGATAAGGGGGTGGGATGTTCATATATTCTGTAGTTGGTACAACTAGAGCATATATGGTCATCCCACCACCTTATCCGTTTATGGATTGAGTGGGGTGAGAAATGGTATGAAAGCGGTCACCTCACTACCCACGCGAGCGCTTGAAGGTTAAGAAAGGTAAAAGAACTGACACACATAATTACAGGCCAATATCATCGACATCAGTTTCCTGTAGACTTTTTGAGAATATTCTCACGTCGAATATAGTGACTTTCCTTGAGACGATTAAGCTTCTTTCTATGAATCAGCATGGGTTTAGGGAACATCGTTTGTGTGAAACTCAGCTTGCCCTTTTCTCACATGACATCCTGTGAGCCATGGATGAAGGGCAACAAGAAGATTGTATTTTTCTCAGTTTCAAAAAGGCATTTGATGTGGTGCCACACTGCAGACTGCTAATGCAGATACGAGCATATGGAACAGGTTCACAGATTTTAGACTGGCTGTAAGACTTCCTAAGTAATAGAATGCCGTACGTTGTTCTCGACGGCAAGTGTTCATGAGAGACGAGTGTATCGTTAGGCATGCCCCAGGGGAGTGTGATAGGACCGCTATTATTTTCTATCTCTATAAATGATCTGATGAACAGAGTAACTTGTAATTTGTGGCTGTTAGCTGATGATTCTGTGGTGTATGGGAGGGTGTCATTATTAACTGCCTCTAGTACCATACATGGTGACTTAGACAAAATTTCTAGTTAGTGTAAAGAATGGCAGCTAGCACTAAATGTAGAAAAATGTAAGGTGATGCACATGCTTAGGAAGAACAATCCCATAATGAGCAAATGCAGCATCAGTTGTGAGCTTCTTGATGCAGTCGTATCATTCAAATATCTAGGCATAACATTGCAGAGCGATATGAAATGGAACACACATGTAAGGACAGTTGTAAGTAAGGCGGGCAGCCGACTTCGGTTTATTGGGAGAATTTTGGGATACTTCATCTGTAAAGGAAACTCATCTTGAGTATTGCTCAAGTGTTTCAGACCTGCAGCAGTTCAGTTTAAAGGAAGACATGGAAGCATTTTAGAAGTGAGCAGCTAGGTCCGTTACTGGTACATTTGACCAATACGCGAGTGTCACGGAAATGCTCCAGAAACTCAAATGGGGACTGCTGGAAGCAAGATGACATTCTTTTCAAGAAATTCTGTTGAGGAAACTTAGAGGGCCTGAATTTGAAGCTGAGTGTAGAACAATCTTCCTGACGCCTATTTGCATTTCACGTAAAGATCACAAAGACAAGGTAATAGAAATTAGGGCTCATACAGAGTCATAGAGACATTCTTTCTCCCCTCATTCTATTTGGTAGTGATATAGGAAAGGAAATGCCTAGTAGTGGTACAGTGTACCCTTTGCCACACACCTTATGGTGGATTGTGGATTATATATGTAAATGTATTCTTCTAACTAATTTGTCAACAAAGTTCAAGAAAAGTTCAGTAGAATTCTCTGGTCCATAATCTTAACACTTTCTGCATTTCCCAAAGTAATTTTCTCCACAAAGCATCAAAACAGTAATGTCATTTAAAGATTTGTCTATATGTATTAATTTCTTAAGTTGTTTGTGACACAATTCTTTCATAATTCAATCTCTATTTTTGAACATAGGTCCATTCAAGAAAGTAATCTTAATTCTAGGCTATTGTCTACTTGACCAATACTTTTCAAGGAATTTCTTTTAAAATTATACATGTCATGTCCAGTTGAATGATTTGTGTGGCCCAAGATAAAGCTTATTTGTCAAGAAATCTCTTAGCAAACTTAATTCTAATACTATCACTCATGTTACAAGTAAAACTGTCTGCAATAGACCTTATAAAATCCTTAGGATAGATAGTGCCATCTCTAGGATAACACTTCATGTGCATACTTTTAAAATTAAGCAACACTTTCGTAACAACATTATCTTGTAACTGAGCAACTTTTTTGCGTAATTCTACATTACCATTACAGTTTCCTATGCTTTCGTTAACAGTAATTTCTACATGATTAATCTTTACATCTAAACTGTCAATCTTAAGCTGTGTTTCCTGTTTATGTACTTGGAACTGCTGTTGAATTTCAGTTCTACTCTGATTCATGAGATTACTTCCATTTTTGACAACATTTTCAAGTTGAACTATGTGTTCAGAATTTCTAATGATCTCTTTATATAACTTCTCTTCTACATTAGTAACCTTGCTTTCTAAGTTGCCCACATGAGCATTGAACTGAGCTTGCTTTGACTCCACAGAGGTTTTAAATTCAGACAACTTGTTTGCTAGATGACTGAATTTTTCATCAAATTGGACTTACAGTTCACTGTTTTTCTCATCAACTCTGCAAATCTGACTGTTTATCCTGTCAAACTTACTGTTTACTATGTCATACTGACTACCCTTTTGCTTATTAATGGCAGCAAGTTGCTGTAACACTACTACTTTTGGATCAACCTTAGCTTTAGTCATTGTTTCATCATTAGAATAGTTTTCTTTACCATCTTCAAAGTTTACACTTATTTCTTGCTTTTTGTTGGGATTCAATATAATTACTGCTTTCAAAGTAACCAACCTCAACACATGTAAACAGCTGAACAGTTTCATCACACGCACAGAATAATAATAATAATGTTATTGTCATTAGGCCATTATAGTAATAGACAATGTCAAGTACATAACACAATACAGTTGATAATACAACACAAGTCTAATTACAGCAGTGGATAATGCCAAAATTGTAGAATGGGTGGGCAATTAACCAGTCATACAGTGTTTGCTTGAATGTGGCTTCTGGTAGATCTTGTATGTTTCGTGGGAGCTTATTAAATAATTTATGCCCTACAAATTTATAACTGTTTAGTGATTTTGAGTCTGTGGTATGGGATGTAGATGCACCTTTTGCTTCTTGTACTGTAACAATGTACATTTTCTATCCACACCACTTCAGGTAATTTCTCTTTAGTATAAATTAAAAAAGAAGGAAACTTTCCTGGTGGGATAAATATGTATAAAAAATAGAGACTGAGTCACTTACCCAAAGCACAGTCTCATTGATAGACACAAAACACAAATAAAAGCCTTTCTACAAATATTTGCCTTTGTGTGTGTGTGTGTATATGTGTGGGTGTATGGGTGCTTGTTTACCTTTCCTTTTGTAACCTAAGGTTGCTTCATCAGAAAAAGCAGGGAAGGAGAGGGAAAAGGAAAGGATGAGGGTTTTAAGGGAGTGGGTAAGGAGTCATTCCAATCCCGGGAGAGGAAAGACTTGCCATGGGGGAAAAAGGATAGGTAAACAAACACACACACACACACACACACACACACACACACACACACACACACACACACCAAGGCAGAAAGATGTTGTAGAATGTTGGGCAGGAATTTCAAACTAACAAAGGTTGAGACCTGGTGGGCAATGGGAAGAGAGAATATGTTGAAGGGCAAGTTCCCATCTCCGGAGTTTTGAAAGGTTGGTGTCAGTGGGAAGTATCCATATTACCCAGAAGGTGTAACACTGTGCCAAGATGTGCTGGCCATGCACCAAGCCATACTTAGCCACAGGGTGATCCTTCTTACTAACAAACACTGTCTGTCTGGTCATTTTGTTGCTGGTCATTCCCACATAGAATACTTCTCAGTGCAGGCATGCCAGCTTGTAAATCACATGGGTGCTGTCGCAAGTGGCTCTGCCCTTAATAGTGTACAACTTCCAGGTTACGAGACTGGATTAAGTGGTGGTGGGAGGATGCATAGGGCAGGTTTTACATTGAGGGCGGTTTCATAGGTAGGGAAGGTGGTTTTAGGATTTCATAGGGATGGACTAGGAGGTTATGGAGGTAAAGTGGGTGATGGAAAGACACTGTCAGTGGAGTTGGAAGGATGTCATGAAGGATGGATCTCATTTCGGGACAGGATTTAAGGAAGTTATATTCTTGCTAGAGAGCCACATTTAGAGTCTGCTCGAGTCCTGGAAAGTATCTAGTGACAAGAGGGGCACTTTTAGTGTAGTTGTGGTGTACATGCCAGATGGCGTGCCCAGCTGTGAAGGCATGGAGTGGAGTTGGCCGAAGACAGTGATGGTAACGGCCTGTTGCCGACAGGTTGCTCTACTGCCTGTTGAACAGCACGCCGTTTGGAAAGTGAGGTGGAAGAGGCATGACCAGATGTTGAAGTCTGTGTGCTGGTGAATCAGAAATCAACTGGCGGTGGCGCAGTACTCAGTATTCCCTGTCAGCGTACGCCAGATGAGCGTCGAGTGGCTGTGTCAGCAGTGCTAAGAGCTGGATTTTTAGCTCGGCTGGCAGTTTGAGTAACCAGAGAGCCCACAGCGTTGGATCCGGTAGAAAGGAGTGATCCACTTGAGACCACAGGTGGCGCCAGAGCTGGCCAGGGGTGGAGTCACTGATGTTTACCTCCTCGGTAATGTGAGTCAAAGCCTCGTCCAGTGAGTGTGACAAGCATTGGAGAAGAATCTCCTACGCATTGCGGAACTTCGGTGCGCCTTGCGGAACTTCGGTGCGAGTGGAGGTGATATAATGATATCACTGTCCAAGTCCATCTGTTCTTGGAGGTGTGTGAGTAAACACAAGAATCGAGCATCATCACTCGTGACATTCATACATTCCATGCCAAGTGATCTAGAGGCTCCCACATGACCTTCATGGATTTTGATGAAATTTTGTATGAACATTCACACATTTTCTCAATGAACACTGGTAAAGTTTCAGTTTCAGAAATTCAATACTTTCTCAGGTAGTATTTGCATCAAAGAAACAAAACCTGGCCACCTTATACAACTTTTATAGCTCGTTAAAGTAAAATATTAAGAAAAGGATTTCTGAGTGATTTTTATATAGATAATTTGAAGCAAAGTGGGTGAAAAAATAGCTGGTTAAAAAAAAATTGAACTTTAGTTTTTTATACCTCCGAAAGTAATTGTGGGATGTTCATGAAACTTTGCACACCATAACTCCCCAACACAAGGTCTTGGAATATAAAGTTTCATTCTCCTGTTGCTTTCAATTATTTCAAAAATCTAAGGTACAGTTGCTGATTTTTCAAAAAGTGCTAAAAATGGGTATTTTTAGTCAAATTTTACAAAAAAGTGTTTACTCCAAACTCTTCTAAACTATGGTCATTAGAAAGAGCATATTCTACACTACAAAAGTGGATTTCGTTTTGCATTGCAAGTATATAAGGCCCTAAAAAGTAGCATCATCATAGAGGCGCACTGGAAGTTTGAAAACATTTTTCTGGCACTCAAATTATACCTGAAATATTTTATTATGCCTAATTAATGTCTGGGATAAATTAAATAAGAAGTCCTGATGATTCATCACGACTTAGGACTGTTTGGACTTAGCAACTTAAGTCCAAACAGTGAATGGATATAAATAGAAACTATGTTATTTCTTAATTGTCACACCTACCTCCCCTCCCCCCCCCCTCTCTCTCTCTCTCACACACACACACAATTTTTATTTATAATGAATGTAAATCGTAAAATTTATTTGCATAATCATTATCAACAGCAACGGGTGGGTTTCTTTACCACTAAATCCCGAGCCTAGTAAGGGTTTCTTTACACAGGTTCCCAAGCCTGATAGTAAAATTATTTAAGTGTCCTGGGTAAAATTAGAAGCCACTCTTAGGTTCCTTAGATTGTTTTCTCTAACCTATTACAATTTTTGATATTCTACATTAATTTTCTGATGAATATCAAGAGGACTGGTGTATTGCCGGCCAGACGAATATACTGATGGAGCTGGAATAACTGCAATAATGTGGTGTTCCGGAACCCATCACTTGTCACTTCTTGGTGGCCAATAAAATGAATTTGCTGAATCATGTGGGTGCATAAAGTTTATTAATGCATTCCTTTGCTCAGTGGAAGTCTCACAGATATTTCCAATCCACCATACGTTTTCATAGATGCATGCAACATATTGTCCTGGTTGGAGGGCAGACATTAATATGCCTCCTTCAGTTCGATGATCTATTTTAGCTAGAAAAGATGAACAATCATTTGAAATTCTGCTGACTGTTTCGTCAATAGGTCAAAAATGATGAATTTCTCTAGTGCCTGCTACAGTTTGTCCAAGTTTAAATCTCTCTTCTTGTGACACAATATTTTTTTCAATTTCATCTTTACTAACGAAAACAAATTTAATTCCATTAATGCCTTCAGAGCAGAAGTGAAACAGATCTACGTGAGCCATTGCAAGCTTGCTGTTGCTGCTAACTGCTTTGTTGTACTCCCAATCCCATCACAAGGTGATTTTCCGTGACTAGTTGCACAAAGATTCCATTCCGCTGACATTCCAAAATCACTCTTACGATAGCACAAATTTAGGAAATTCTGGAAATTTTTATATTGAGCGCTGGAGAGATCAATGAAATAATGAATGTGGGGTATCTGTGCAAACCATGCTTTTATATATTTGATGAGTGCCTTGATAAAAACATAAACTGTAACAGTGTCATACTGCAAACATAATGCAGAAACTTAAAGATTCCACTTTCTTATTTTCATGAAAGTTGTTGCTGGACTATTGTCCCAGTGGAAGCCTTGCATATCATCCTGAATGATAAAATAATAATTTTCCTAAGAATCCATTAGCAGAACAAGCTCTTCAACTTTCGGATGACACTTAAGGCCTTTAAGGTGCAAGCTTTGATGCTTCGCCATGTAATGGTGGCATGACAGACTCCATATTTTATTTTTTATCTTCAATAAATTCATCCAGTACCATTTGCTTCGTGTCCAGTGTGGCCCAGTCAGTATGGATCCTTTGCTTTAACACAATAGCTTCCTGTGGCTCATGATCTAGGAAATAACTGGCAATTTCAGATTTCACATGTTTCCCTAATAACTTTAAGACAAAAATTCACTGGTTACAACACCTAGGTATTAAAATTTTCAATATTGATTGGAAAGTTTACATCACTTGATGTATGATTCAAGCAAACCGATTCTTTTTTCGAAAAATGTATTATACAATTGAATCCAACAATTAGGTCTTCATTTTCCACACAGAAGGGCTACTTCTCATAGTCTTTCTGACAGTATCATTGCCTGTTTACTAGATCTTTTTATTTAACTTAGCCCACACATTAATAAACATTTATTAAGCATAATAAAAGATTTGAGGTATAATTTGAGTGCCAGAAAAATGTGTTCAAACTTCCAGTGTGCCTCTATGACGATGCTACTTTTTAGGGCCTTATATGCTTGCATTGCAAAACGAAAATCACTTTTCTAGGTAGTTTAGAATATGCTCTTCCTAATGACCATAGTTTAGAAGAGTTTGGAGTAAACACTTTTTTGTAAAATTTGACTAAAAATACCCAATTTTAGCACTTTTTTGTAAAATTTGACTAAAATTACCTAATTTCAGCACTTTTTTGTAAAATTTGACTAAAAATACCCATTTTAAGCACTTTTTGAAAAATCAGCAACTTTATCTTAGATTTGTGAAATAATGGAAAGCTACAGGAGAATGAAACTTTATATTCAAAGACCTTGTGTTGGTGAGTTAATGATGTACAAAGTTTCAGGTACATCCCACAATTACTTTCGAAGATATAAAAAACTAAAGTTCGCATTTTTTTTAACCAGCTATTTTTTCACCCAAGTTTGCTTTAAATTATCTATATGAAAATTGCTCAGAAATCCTTCTCTTAATATTTTACTTTAAAGAGATATAAAAGTTATATAAGGTGACCAGGTTTCGTTTCTTTCATACAAATACTAACAGAGATATAGCATCTCAAAGTTGCTGAAAATTCAACGACGCACTATTGGAAGCTGTGCTATGGTCTTAAACAAATGACTGTATCTCAGAAAGTATTGAATTTCTGAAACTGAAACTTTACCAGTGTTCATTGAGAACATGTGTGAATGTTCACACAAAATTTCATAAAAATCCATGATGGTCATGTGGGAACTATTCTCGATATTAGACCACTTGACATGGAACGGCCCCATTGTGTCACTCCAAGATAGCTTCCACCAATGTAAACCATGTTACAGGATTAGATTTGTCCAGTGGTGGTAGCTTCAGGAAACGTAATTGGTGTGGAGTTGTGTCCAACAGAGGTTCCATCAAGAGATGTTGATCATGAAGACCAGGCGTCATTAAAGGGTCTTACGTCCGTGCGAACGTGGCGTCAAGCGACACGGCAGGAGTGGTACGAGGTGTTGCAGTAGCAATGTCAAGTGTCGAGTATGGGTTGTACGTCGGTGTGCACATGGTGTCGTGTGACACGGCAGGTGGCGGTGATACCAGTTGTCGAGTGTGGGCTGTACAGTAGTGCACGTGTCGGACCAAACTTGGGAACACACGCGTGTAAGTGCGACGCGGGTGCCGCAGCAGATGGCGTCATGAAGAAGGCGCTTCGCGTCATGTGCGGATTGGAAAACGGGTGCACAAACACAACTATGGCAGTACAATGGGCAGCGTCGGGATGCCAGGTACAACGTACTCACTGAACTGTTTGTCACAGGCACAGGCAGACTGATATGGCTTCACATTTGTAGGAATCTAAATACTTGCATTAAAATACTGAAACACTGGTTTCCTGTTGGAATGAGGCAACATGACCGGCGGAAGCATAAGGTGCCGATATCCACTGTCGGAATACTCTGCGCGGCCGTGTTTTTAATTTAATGAGTGGTTCATTCTGTGCCAAAAATAGGGAAGGCTTGTGGGGAACCAGTGCAATTTGTCCACTCTTGAAAGCCATTGTTAGGCCGTAACGGTATTGTTGTCAGATGCAGTTCCGCAGCAAAAAACACGATAAAAACAAAGTTTTTCATGCGTGACATGGTTGACGAATGATGTCGGGGTGATTACTGTGGTTTCTATCAACATAACAATATAATAACACCAGAAATGCTGACAGAAAGTCACTTTATTAATGTACTACAACCAAGAGAGACATTTACACTTTGACTTACAGAGAAGCACTGCTGGTTTTGTTACCGAGGCAGCGATTGTGTACCTCGACCAAAGAGGTTACTTTTGGCTCCTGTGTGTAATATTGATTCAAGGAATGCCACAAACCTTTCCTCCTTATGATTCTTTATTGTGATAATGTGACCTAGAATGAGTGCATGTAAATTTCATCCTCAGTCTAGACAATTCTAAATTATTATTATTATAACTGTTATTATAGTCTGTTCTTGAGCATTATCTATTTTCTGGTAGAGATCTATCTGTTTTTTAATTTAATTTTTCATTATCACTCCTCCTAGAATATTTCCTTGCAACATGTTAACTAATTTAATTTATAAATTTGATCAATGCACAGTCATGTATTAAACGAAAAGAACATGAGAAACACCATTACTGCATTGGGTCTAATGTCTGCCAAAATACTCAAGTTTCTTTCAATACAAATTGAACTCACGATATAAATTTTATATTTATTGTGAGTTCACTCATGCAGATGACTGATTTAGGTCAGAATCTGTTGTTTTGCCTGGCAGCTACACCTTGCCTGCAACAGCACCAATCTCATCATCTGTACCAGTCAGCTTGTCAGTGACACCTCCTTGGGCGTGTTCTCATTGATGATGTCATCTGGCAACTTCACCTTGCTCTTGATGAATTGTGATCAGCCCTCATTGGTTGCTGCTACCTAGTGATCTAGTCACAATGGGAATAAATCTTTTTTGTCTCTGAGCATAGAACTGAAGAATGCCTGCACATTCATATGTTCTTCATACAGCCTTGCATTGCCCGCCATGCTGTAATTTTGTAGACTAATTATTCTAATACATTTATAATAAAGTGATAAAAATTGTTCATTATTATGTCAGATTGTAAGTGAAAGTCAATGCAAGTCATGAAGTTATGCTATTATGTGTTAAATGTTCTTTTAAGACCTGAAAGATAACTTGCTCTTAAAGGGAAAAAAATGTATTATATTTTGCTGTTAGCACAATAAACCACAATATCAGTGAATTGGAACATTACAATTGTTTTGCACAAATTAAGTTTCACATCCTCTCTGTATAGCTAGATCATAAATATTGTAATCTCTTATCTTGATGAACAGATGAACAAAGAAGTTCCTCCTCCTATCACCCAAAGAAGTATTTTACATGCTATTTATTCTCTGCATGCACCCAAACTATTCATTATGTTTTAAAGAACAAATATGCAATGAAAAAAATAAAGTCTTTCAATTAAATATATTACATAAGAAGAAGGAGGACAAAATAAAATATGTCCTTTCTCTGATCCAAAATTCACTATCCTACTGTATCATCACATCCATCCCCATATTTCCAGTGGATGCGTCCAACTATGTTATTGCTTTTGCATTAGTTTCCTTGCCAGCTGGTGAGGGTTGGTAGTAGGTTGACATCCAGTTGGTGGGTTGATTACGGTCATTAATCGGCATCAGCAGTTTGACAAGTTCAGAAGTTGGTTTGTTGTGGGAATCTCACTTAGACCACTCCTAATGTTTTTACATCCTTTTAAAAGAGGGGGACCACCAGGACTCAACATACATCTTGTCATGGCTCAGCCCAGGTAAGCAAATTTTGTTAAGTACAGCTTCTAGATGAGACAATGCACACAGACACAGTCTGTCATGAGGCACATTCCACAAATCACTTAATGACACTCCTTTAGCTGTTTTCACTTTTATTCCCCCATTATAAGTTTGCTACCTCCTCCCTGTAGCACATTTTCTTTCCTATCTTTCATAATTCAGGTTGTAGGACACAATATTCACACTTTTGGTTGTTGATTGTATTACATTCACATAACAAATTAAAGTGATCTTTATAAGAAAGTATGTTGCATATTGTCATGTGAATACACATAAATAAGTGACAGTACATAAAAATCACACAATACATATTACAGTAAGTGTGCACATAAAATTATATGGCTTTGTTACATGAGCAACAAATACCAGGCTCATAGTGATATTAATTTCTTGCATCTTATTTATTCATTTATATATAATATATTAATTTTATGTTTATAATAATTTTGGTGAGTGAGACACTATCCTTTCCAATTTATCATTCTTTACTTTTCATCATATGGCAAAACAAAAAAGCAACTCTTTCTTCTTCAATTCATTTTTAGGTTCAACAACATGACATTGTCTGAGCTTAAATCAATGAGAAATTGAGTTTGTACCACAGTTTCAAATTTCTTTAGGAGTGAGACCAATTCTTACATCCCATGACCAACATTCTACAGAAATAGACTCACCTACATAATACAATAGGAATTTAGTCAGAGAAGTGCTTACATCTACAAGAAGGAATACGCCTTCTGTAAATGAATAATTAATACTTGAAACATCTCAAATTGTCTTCAGGTAAAATTTCCGGGGTAATGGGCCGTGGTCCAGATGTAAAACTCCTCCTGATGTTTCATCTCCAACTGCGAGAGACATCTTCAAGGGTCTTCCGGCTACTGCCACTGTGGGCTGAGGGGCTCTCACATTTATAGAGGGCATAGAGGGCGCCACCATACATCACGTGATGGCCAACTTAATTTCCTGGATGTATAGGTAATAAAACGAGAGGACGGAACTCTGGGCCATAAGGTATACAGAAAGAACACACATACTGGTCAATAACTCCACAAGGAGTCACACCATCATCCGAGACAAAAAAGAGGTATCATTAAAACCTTGGTGGATAGAGCAAACAAAATTTGTGAGCCAGTTTACTTGGAGGATGAACTAAATCACTTATGGTCAGCCTTCAAGGAAAATGTATATGGTGCCAAGGAAATTGATCGAGCTCTCCATCAAAGAAGAGAAGAATCCAGAAGTTCTGAGCAACAACGACAACAATCTGGAAAAGTTTTTCTGCCCTATATTAGCAGGATTATCAATCGAATCAGGAAAGTATTGGCCAAGCATGGCATCGAAACCATCTACAGACCCACAAAAAAGATCAAAGAATATTTGAGATCACCAAAAGACGCACGTCACCCACTAGCAACACCTGAGGTTTATAAAATTCCTTGTAGCTGTGGTAAAGTATATATTGGTACAACAAAAAGAAGCATCAACACTCACATATCTGAACAAAAAAGGAACTGTCGTCTGGGCCACATGGAAAAATCGGCATTGGCTGAACATGTTTTTCAAAAAGGAAAACATGAAATAAAATTTGACGAGACGAGCGTTTTAGCTAGGACATCTCAGTACCATAGAGAAGCAATAGAGATCCACAAACACCAGAATAATTTTAATAGGAAAGAAGAAGGTCTGAAGTTAAATAAAATATGGATGTCGACACTGCACCAACAAAACGACAATCTATTATATTTAATCGAGAATGACGATGTCATCCAGAGATAGTTACAAGTCAGCATCACGTGACATATGGTGGCGCCTTCTATGCCCTCTATAAATGCGAGAGCCACTCGGCCCACAGTGGCAGTAGCCGGAAGACCCTTGAAGATGTTTCCTGCAGTTGGAGACAAAACGTTGGGAGGAAGTTTTACATCTGGACCACGGCCCATCAGCCCGGAAATTTTACTTGAAGACAACGCCGGCCGCGAAAGTTTACATTGTATGATCTCACATTGTATACTTTTACTGTTCTCCAATAGAAGTCTCATCTCTTCTGAAAACCAAGATTTTGTGCAAACATTTGGTTACATACTGTATGTATATTTTATTCTATAATTACTTTCAGGGTAGTATGTGGTTAGGGTTGAATATTTTACCTCACTAGCAAAATATTCATTCAGGCAAACTGCAAGATATCATTCTGAAGCTCCACCAATACGTTAAACACCACTAATGCTTCAATAGTTGTTTATGAAACAAACCCTGATGAAATAATGGAAATAATAACATTATTGAACAACATAACCTCTAGTGGCTATGATGAATTACCTGATTTTGTATTAAAAGTATGTGCCCACCTCCTAGTAAACCAATTATCAACCATTCATTACAGGCATCTTTCCAGTTGTTCTCAAAACAGCTGAAGTCTCACAACTACTGAAGAAAGGTTCTCCTGATTTAGTATTCAATTATTGTTCATTGACCATATTAAGCATCTTTTCTAAAATCTTGGTAAAACTTTTTATGATTGACTTACAATTTACATAGATAACCATGCACCTGTCAGCATTCAACAATATGTCTTTAGAAAATATATGTCCACCCAAGCAGCAATTTTTGAACTGTTGAACCACACAGTAAAATCAATCAACCGACATAATATAAATGCAGGTATCTTCTAAGACCTTTTTAAATCTTTTGAAGTAATAGATAATAAAATACTGCTTGATTAACTGTAAGAAGATGTATAAGATGTATGGCACACATCTGACTATCCTCATACTTACAAAAGTGCAGACAGAAGGTATCTCTACAAACTCAATATTTATCTATAGAACAAAATCAGTAATATAGTTTTCATGTTTGATGAAAGATCAATAAAATATGGTGTTCTTCAGGGTGCTGTTCCAGGACCGTTGCTTTTCCTCATTCATGTAGATAACTTTGTTGATCATATCAGCCACCAAAAACGATTCCGTTTACTGATGATAGATAGTGTTGATTGGATCTGTTCTGAATACTATCGGTCAGTGTCTGATAACTCTATGAAAAGTCTTTCTGGATGGGTTGTGGCATACCAATGGTAAACTGACTTATAACTTATGAAAACTTGTGACTAGCTTTACCTTTTGATGTTCTTTTCTCAGTGTGCTTCTGCTGCTAATGGTCATGATTTATTCAGTTTGTTCTTGTGTTATGGTCTTCAGTCCGGAGACTGGTTTGATGCAACTCTCCACCCTACTCTATCCTGAGCAAGCCTTTTCATCTCCTCATAAGAACGGCAACCCACATACACTTGAATCTGCTTACTATACGCATCTCTTGGTCTCCCTCTGCGATTTTTACCCCACACACTTCCCTCCAATGCTAAATTTACGATTCCCCGATGTCTAAGAATGTGTCCTACCAAGCGATCCCTTCTTTTAGTCAGGGTATGCCAAAAATTCCTTTTCTCACCAATTCTGTTCAGCACTTCTTCATTGGTTATGCGATCTACCCACCTAATCTTCAGCATTCTTCTGTAGCACCACATTTCAAAAGTCTCTATTCTCTTTCTGTCCGCACTGCTTATCGTCCATGTTTCACTCCCGTACAAGGCAACACTCCACACAAATGCCTTCAGAAAAGACTTCCTTACACTTAAATTAATATTCGATGTTAGCAAATTTCTCTTTTTCAAAAATGCTTTTCTTCCCATTGCCATTCTGCATTTTATATCCTTTGTACTGCGACCATCACATGTTATTTTACTACCCAAGTAACAAAACTCATCTACCACCTTCATTGTTTCGTTACCTAATCTAATTCCTTCAGCATCGCCTGATTTTCTAAGACCGCATTCCATTATTTTTGTTTTGCTCTTGTTCATGTTCATTTTATATGCTCTCTTCAACACACTGTCCATTCCATTCAACTGCTCTTCCAGGTCCTTTGCTGTCTCTGACAGAATTACAATGTCATCAGCAAAACACAATGTTTTTATTTCTTCCCCCTGAACTTTAATCCCTATTCCAAATTTTTCCTTGCTTTCCTTCGCCGCCTGCTCCATGTACAAATTGAATAACATCGGCGAAAGGCTACAACCCTGTCTTACTCCCTCCCCACCTGATGCTTTCCTTTCATGCCCTTCGAGTCTAATAACTGCGGTCTGGCTTTTGTACACGTTATAAATAGTTCTCCTTTCCCTATATTTTACCCCTTCTGACTTCAGAATTTGAAAGAGTGTATTCCACTCAACATTGTCAAATGCTTTCTCCAAATCTACAAAAACTAAAAATGTAGGTTTGCCTTTCCTTAATCTATCTTCTAAGATAAGACGTAAAGTGAGTATTGCCTCCCGGGTTCCTATGTTCCTCCTGAATCCAAACTGATCTTCCCCGAGGTCAGCTTCTACCAGCTTTTCCATTCTCCTGTAGATAATTCGTGTTAAAATTTTGCAACCATGACTTATCAAACTGACGGTTCTGTAATTTTCACACCTGTCTGCGCCTGATTTCTTTGGAATGGGGATTATTACATTTTTCTTAAAGTCTGAGGGTATTTCACCTGTCTCATAAATCCTACACACCAGTTCAAATAGTATTGTCATGGCTGGCTCTCCCAGAGACTTTAGTAGCTCTGAGGGTATGTCATCTACTCCTGGGGCCTTGTTCTGACCTAGGTCTTTCAAGGCTCTGTCAAATTCATTTCTCAGTATAGTATCTCCTATTTCATCTTGATCTACGTCCTCTTCCCTTCCTACCACATTGTCTGTAAGTTCATTTTCTTTGTAGAGCTGCTCTATGTACTATTTCCACCTTTCAGCTTTCCCTTCTTTGCTGAGAACTGGCTTCCCATCTGAGTTCTTGATATTCGTAGAGTTGCTTTTCTTGTCCCCAAATGTCTCTTTTATTTTCCTGTAGGCGGTATCTACTTTTCCCCTTCTTATACATTCTTCTACAGAATTGCATTTGGCTTCTAGCCACTCCTGCTTAGCCATTTTGCACTTCCTGTCAATCTCATTTTTTAATCGTCTGTACTCCATTTTGCCTGTTTCATTTACTGCATTTTTATATTTTCTCTTTTCATCAATTAAATCTATTATTTCCTGTGATATCCAAGGATTTTTTTGTAGTTCTTGCCTTTCTACCTATTTTGTCCTCTGCTACCTTCACTATTTCATCTCTCAATGCTACCCATTCCTCTTCTACTGTTTTATTCCCCCCTGTTTCTGTCAATTGTTGCCTAAATCTCCCTCTGAAATTCTCCACAACTTCACTTTCCTTCAATTTATCTAAGTCCCATCTCCTTATTTTCCTACCTTTCTGCAATTTTTTCAGTTTCAGCCTACAGTTCATGACTAACAAGTTATGGTCAGAGTCTATATTGCCCCTGGGTACATCTTGCAGTTTATATCCTGGTTCCGGAATCTATGTCTTACCATTATAAAATCTATCTGATACCTTCCGGTGTCTCCTGGTCTCTTCCATGTATACAACCTTCTTTTGTGATTCTTAAACCAGGTGTTTGTTACGATTAAATCATGTCCCGTGCAAAATTCTACCAGGCGAATTCCTCTTTCATTCCTCCTGCCCAGACCATATTCACCTACTATTTTTCCTTCTCTTCCTTTTCCTACTACCGAATTCCAGTCTCCCATCACAATTAAGTTTTCCTCTCCCTTAACTGTCTGAATAATTTCCTTTAGCTCCTCATATATTTCTTCGATCTCCTCATCATCGGCAGAGCTAGTTGGCATATAAACCTGTACTACTGTTGTCGGTGTTGGCTTCGTATCTATCTTGACAATGATAATGCGTTCACTGTGCTGCTCATAGTAGTTTATCCGCATTCCTATTTTCTTATTAATTATCAGTCCTACTCCTGTGATACCCCCAACTGATTTTGTATTTATAATCCTGTACTCACGTGCCCAGAAATCCTGTTCATCCTGCCACCGAACTTCACTAATCCCCACTATATCTAACTTCAACCTATCCATTTCCCTTTTTAAATTTTCTAATTTTCCTACCCGATTAAGGGCTCTAACATTCCACGCTCCGATCCGTAGAATGCCAGTATTGTCTTTCCTGATGACAACATCCTCTTGAGTAGTCCCCGCCCGGAATTCCGAATGGGGGACTATTTTACCTCCGGAATATTTTACCCGAGAGGATGCCATTATCATATGTTCATACAGTAGAGCTGCATGTCCTCTTGAAAAGTAACGGCTGTAGTTTCCCCTTGCTGTCAGCCGTTCGCAGTAGCTGTGTGGCAAAGCCACATTAGCTGATGTTACAAGGCCAGCTCAGTCAATCATCCAGACTGTTGCCCCTGTAACTACTGAAAAGGCTGCTGCCCCTCTTCAGGAACCACATGTTTGTCTGGCCTCTCCACAGATACCCCTCCGCTGTGGTTGCACCTACGGTATGGCTATCTGCATCGTTGAGGCACGCAAGACACCCCACCTCGGCAATGTCTGTGGTTGATGGGGGTGGAGTTTGTTCTTAACTGCTTGAATGTAGATACATGTGTGTAATAACTGCATGTAGCAATTGCATTGGTAGGACTAATTCACATCTACCAGTATCTATGGTGGTGACACCAGACTGTATTTTTTGTTCATTGATCCCTGTGTTTTTCTGTGTAAACTGTTGCTCTGCCACCCATTGTTACTGACTGTGTACTCTGCACTGACGAACTTCAACATTTCCCCCTCAACAGTGATAGGTGCCATGGGGGATCTCTTCAGTGCATTGAACGCCACACACAGTGAAATGCAGTGGAATTTTAATTTGGGGACCGTATCAGGTGGTATAAACAATGTTGTTCTGCAACACATGCATCCAATAAACAATTTTGCATTTGCAACCTCCCAGCAGCAGCTGGTGGGTTTCAGGTATGTACACCATGTTGATCACATAGTGTGCTGCTATTTTCATACAAAAAATAGTATCCTTCTGCACTCTCAAACAAGATGTATCCCTCTGTCATATTTTCATCTGTGCCTGCTACATTGGTGACTGCATCTGCATCGACATTTGGTGTCACACCACCCATGCCTATAGCATCCATGCATGTAACTCATCTCGAGTCTTCATTAACATTACGGTCTGTTCCCTTCAAGCTCCACATGGTTGTGCCGAAGCAGCAGTGGAGCCTCCTCTTCCTTGTTGTGACATATTCCCAACCTGCCAACTGGTTGCCCATACCCACCCTGTGTCAGCCAATACCCCAAACTCACCTTGATTATACACAAGAACCTACAAACATAGTTCACTCTAGTCAACCATTTGTTTACAATGCATGGCATCACCATTGATAACTTGTGCTTCATGTACCTTGTACCAAATTTTCATGAAACTTGATACCACCTTAGTGACTTAATACTAAACCCACCCAAAGAGGATAAATAAACAGTGGTTTACTTACCAGGTGAAAGAGCACAGGTACGCAGACAGAAACACAAATCAACACACACACACACACACACACACAAACACAAATACACAAATGCTGAGCTTTCACAACCGTAGGTAGCTTCTTCAGAAAGGAGAGGGAAAAGGTAAAGGATGCGAGTTTAAAGGAGCGGGTAAGGAGGAAAGACTTACCTTGGGGGGGAAAAGGACAGGTAAACAGTCATACACACACACACACACACACACACACACACACACACACACACACACACCAAGGCAGACATATGTACAAAGCAAAAGAAGCTGGACTAAGATGTCCAGAGATTAGTGGCAAAGATGTTGAATTGTGGGTGAGAATGTGAAATTACTGGAGGTTGACACCAGGTGGGAAACAGAAAGAGAGAATATGCTGAAGGGCAAGTTCTCATGGAAGTATCCAGGTAACTCAGACAGTGTAACACTGTGCCAAAATGTGCTGGCTGTGCACCAAGGCATGCTTAGCCACAGGGTGATCCTCATTACCAACAAACACTGTCTGTGTCCATTCATGTGAATGGACAATTTGTTGCTAGTCATTCTCACATATAAAGCTTCACAGTACAGGCAGGTTAGTTGGTAAATCACATGGGTGCTATTACAAGTGGCTCTGCCTTTAATCATGTACACCTTCTGGGTTACAGTACTGGAGTAAGTGGTGGTGGGACGGTGCATAGGACAGGTTTTACACCTGGGACGGTTACATGGGTAGGAGCCGGAGGGTAGGGAATGTGGTTTGGGAAAGACTTACACAAACGACTAACCAGGCTATCCATGATTATATATATGTATATGGCCTCTTTGGATGAGAAGTTACTGTCTGACTGCAGACCTAAGTTGACCCCACTTGTATTTTCTGATGTCACATTCTTGCCTCTTTGGTTGTTCAAGATGTTGTCCGAGCTTCAGTTACAGCTTCTTCCTCACACAGGTAACACTACTAATGAGTAGCTACACCTGTCAGATACAACTTATCACCTCATAATATCCCGAGGCCCACCAATTGCACCTCGCAGGTCATTGCCATCGGAAGGGGTGGAAGATTCCTCCCCTTTGCCACACACTATGGAAAGGTCATTATAAAATTTGTCAGTCCAATATCACATCATAAAAAGTGCTAAGTATCATAATTTAATTTGCCAGTCAAGTTCTTCATTTTCATTAGTACTTCCGTTTTAAGAGGTTTATTCTTGCATAGTTGGCAGATTTTGTTTGTGCTACTGTTTACTAGTTTATTCTCACATATTTGATAGGTAGCGTTGGGCGCACCAGTCACAGAGTCAGCAGCACCAGCAGAGTTATAGCTAGGTAGAAGCAAACTATTGTCACTTATTTGTGGGTTGAGGAGTGTAAATTTTTATAAACTCATGCTAGTAACAAGTTGATACAGACAATTGCCCCTAAAAACAATTGTTGATTTGCTAGCATGGATAGGGTGTGTGACTGCGGATGCAGGCGGAGCTGCTCGCTGTTCGCAAACAGCTGAGCGTGCTGTTGGCCGCGGTCAGCCGTCTTCAGGCTGCTGTTGTGGCAGTGGGAGTCTGGTGTGTTGCATGGGACACCATAGGTGTTACATGTTTCACCCACGGTTCTTGCTGTCGGGACATCTATGCATGTACCAGACGTGGTTAAGCCACCCTCTCCTCAAGGGGTGTGGTGGGTTCAATGGTGTTAGCGTCGCTCAGGGCAAAAGGTCAATGTGGAGGCAGGCCGTGCGGCGTTGGCCATTCTGCCTATGAGTGGACATGTGGCTGTTCCTTCAGCAGTGTCCGAGCAGGCACATGGGGGAGGGGTCTATTAGTGATTGGGAGCTCCAATGCCAGGTGGGTGATGGAGCCCCTTAGGGAAATAGCGGAAAGGTTGGGGAAGAAGGCTGGTGTGCACTCTGTTTGCTTGCTGGGGGTCTCATCTAAGATGTGGAGGAGGCCCTTCCAGCAGTGATAGAGAGCACTGGATGCACCAGACTGCAAATTGTTACTCATTTCGGCACCAATGACTCCTGCTGGCTGGGTCCAGAGGTCATTCTCAGTTCATACAGTTGGTTGGCAGAGCTGGTGAAGGCTGAAAGCCTCGCTCGCAGGGTGGAATCTGAGCTATTTGTAGTGTCATTCTCTGAACCGATCACGGTCCTCTTGTTTGGAGTCGAGTGGAGGGTTTAAACCAGAGGCTCAGTAGATTCTGCGGAGATCTGGGGTGCAAATTTCTCGATCTCCGCTATCGGGTGGAAAAAATGTAGGGTCCCACTGAATAGGTCAGGTGTGCACTACATGCAGGAAGTGGCTACAAAGTTAGTTGAGTATGTGTGGAGTGCACATGGGGGTTTTTTAGGTTAGAGAATTCTCTCCCTAGGCCCGACAAGATGCCTCCTGATCTGCGACAAGGTAGCAGTAGGCAGAACACAACAGGGAATGAAAAGATCAATGTAGTATTAGTTAACTGCAGGAGCGTCTATAGAAAGGTCCCAGAATTGCACTCATTAATAAACGGTCACAATGCCCACATAGTACTAGAAACAGAAAGTTGGCTGAAACCAGATGTAAACAGTAATGAGATTCTAAACTCAGACTGGAATGTATACCGCAGAGATAGGCTGCACAGTGAAGGGGGAGACATGTTTAAAGCGATAAAAAATGCACTAGTATTAAAGGCTCGAACATGGTAATTGGATGTTTCTATAAGCCTCCTGGCTCAGCAGCTGTTGTGGCAGAACACCTGAAGGAAAATTTGGGAAATATTTCAATTAGATTTCCTAATCATGTTATAGTTTTTGGAGGAGATTTTAATTTACCGGATGTAGACTGGGAGACTCACACGTTTATGACAGGTGGCAGGGACAAAGAATCTAGTGAAATTGTTTTAAGTGCGTTTTCTGAAAACTGCCGTGAGCAGTTAAACAGAGAACCAACTTGTGGTGACAACATATTAGACCTTCTGGTGACAAACAGACCCAAACTATTCAATACAGTTAAAGCAGAACAGGGAATCAGCGATCATAAAGCAGTTACAGCAACCATAATTTCAGCCATAAATATAAATATTAAAAAATGTAGGAAGATATTTCTGTTTGGAAAAGTGACAAAAAGCAGATTTCAGAGTACTTGACCGCTCAACACAGGAACAGTGGTCAAAGTTCAAAGCCACCGTACAATATGCATTAAATGAGTATGTACCAAGCAAGATCGTAAGAGATGGAAAGGAGCCACCATGGTAAAATGACCAAATTAGAAAACTGCTACGGAAGGAAAGGGAACTTCACTGCAAACATAAACATAGCCCAAGCCTTGCAGACAAACAAAAATTACACAAAGCAAAATGCAGCGTGAGGAGCGCTATGCGAGAGGCGTTCAACGAGTTCGAAAGTAAAGTTCTATGTACTGATTTGGCTGAAAATCCTAAGAAATTTTGTCTTATGTGAAAGCAGTAGGTGGATCAAAACAAAATGTCCAGACACTCTGTGATGAAAATGGTATTGACCTTTGTGCTGTACAGCTGATAGTGACACAAATGAAGAAGAAAAAAAGGACAAGCTTTCAGAACACAGATCCTTCTTCAGGTAGGAGAGAAGGGAAGAAAAAAGAGATGGGAATGGAAGGGGAAGGTAATTCACTACCTAGGTCATGAGGATGGTGTTTCAGTAGAGGGGAAGTCAGGGATACTCCTTTTTCATCCTTTTTCTTCGTTTGTGTCACTATTGGTGGTACAGCACAAAGTTAAGTACTGGTCAGCCAATCTTATGTCTTTTGAAAAATAATTTATCGTCTCTGAGGAGAATTTCCATCATTTATCGAAAATGGTATTGAAGCAGAGGATGACACACTATAGGCAGAATTACTAAATGTCTTTTTCCAAAGCTGTTTCACAGAGGAAGATTGCTCTGTAGTTCCTTCTCTAGATTGCCGCACAGATTACAAAATGGCAGATGTCGAAATAATAGACAGAGGGATAGAAAAACAATTAAAATCGTTCAAAAGAGGAAAGACTGCTGAACATGATGGGACACCAGTTCAATTTTACACAGACTATGCGAAGGAACTTGCCCCCTTCTTGCAGTGGTGTACTGTAGGTCTCTTAGAAGAGCGTAGCGTCCCAAAAGATTGGAAAATGGTGCAGGTCATCCCTGTTTTCAAGAAGGGATGTCGAACAGATGTGCAGAACTATAGGCTTATATTTCTAATGTCGGTCAGTTGTAGAATTTTGGAACGTGTATTATGTTCGAGTACAATGACATTTCTCGAGACTATAAATCTGCTCTGTAGGGATCAGCATGGGTTTTGAAAAAGGTGATTGTGTGAAACCCAGCTCACGCTATTCATCCACGTGGCTCAGCGGGCCATAGACATGGATTCTCTAGTAGGTGCTGTGTTTCTTGACTTGCAAGGCATTTGATACAGTTCCACATAGATGTTTAATGAACAAAGTAAGAGCATATGTTCCATCATCTTTCGGGAGTGCACCCGGGACAGCGACAATTCTTCCTCCGATATTTCGGCTGCAAACCTTACAGCCATCTTCAAGGCGAGTCCAAGACTGAGTTCTCAGCGTCTGTGCGTGCCTATTTATACGGTAAATCACGTGATCCAAGCTACTGAGGATTAGACTGCGCATGCTCGAAGATATCACATTCGTAACTGCTGCGCTAGTCATAGATAAATATAT
The DNA here is from genome assembly GCA_026315105.1 of Locusta migratoria. Taxonomy (NCBI): domain Eukaryota; kingdom Metazoa; phylum Arthropoda; class Insecta; order Orthoptera; family Acrididae; genus Locusta; species Locusta migratoria. The sequence goes on along the minus strand of CM048745.1, from coordinate 699,883,805 downwards.
ACTTCAAAGATAATCTGTGAGCAGTGAGTGCAAACATAAACAGAGCTGTTATGTATCCACAGTGCTTACAAATGAATAATTAATCATTAAAAGTGGTAACATCAATCGGAATAGAAGACGCAGACATTCTTTCAGAACGAAGGCGTGATATAAGTGGCTTCCATGCGTTGTCAAGATGAAATCCATCATCACGATTTAGCAGGTGGTCCGCCAGTTGTATATGTACAGCTTCCTTTACAACAGAGTCCCAGAAAGTGGAAGCTGTGGTTAAAATCTTTACTCCTTTGTAATTCATGGAATGGCCAGTAGAAATACAATGTTCGGCTACTGCAGACTTGTTGGACTGAAGAAGGCGTGTATACCGTTGGTGCTCAACGCATCGTTCCTGCACAGTGCGCGTGGTTTGACCTATATAACGTTTTCCACACTCACAAGGGATTTCATAAACTCCCGCTTTTCGCAATAACAAATCATCTTTGACAGATCCCAGAAGAGCTGAGGTCTTAGGTGGTGGGCGAAAGATCACATCCACTTTATGTTTCTTCATGATTCTGGCTATTTTTGAAGTTACCTGGTGACTCTGCTGAAGAAATAAGACGCGAAGCGTGCCGTACACTCACAAGATCCCGTCCACAGAAAAGTAATTTATCTTCAACTGAAAGAACTGCACTACGTAATCTCCGGAGTGATTCACAGACCTTGGTTCTTCCTGCAGACAAGGGGAATGCCACAGTTTTACTTCCAAGAGACGTCTACGTTGAGAAGATGCACAACCTACTGGATGAATCAACATATCGTAGGATTGACAAGGACCCAACATCTCGTGTTGAGAGGAAGACTGCATCACTTTTGAACGCTAGTTCTCTACCTAAAGATGTTGCAAACAAGTTGAAGGGCCGCAGTTCGGTGCCCCCCAGATTATATGGCCTTCCAAAGGTACACAAAGTTTTGCAAACGTCCATTTCAGAAGAAATTGAAAATCTCAAACCAAACTTGGAGCATATATTGAAAGTGTTGACTTTTCGACCAATCTTTAGTAACATAGGTGCACCAATGTATTCACTGGCAAAATATCTAGCCTCATTGTTGAGACCACATGTGGGGAAATGTGAACATCATATCCATAACTCGTCGACTTTCATCAGTAGGTTAAAAAACCTGAAAGTCAACAGCTCTGATTTATTAGTTAGTTTTGACGTTGTCCTGTTGTCAAACCACGTGCACTGTGCAGGAACGATGCGTTGAGCACCAACGGTATACACGCCTTCTTCAGTCCAACAAGTCTGCAGTAACCGAACATTGTATTTCTACTGGCCATTCCATGAATTACAAAGGAGTAAAGATTTTAACCACAGCTTCCACTTTCTGGGACTCTGTTGTAAAGGAAGCTGTACATATACAACTGGCGGACCACCTGCTAAACCGTGATGATGGATTTCATCTTGACAACGCATGGAAGCCACTTATATCACGCCTTCGTTCTGAAAGAATGTCTGCGTCTTCTATTCCGATTGATGTTACCACTTTTAATGATTAATTATTCATTTGTAAGCACTGTGGATACATAACAGCTCTGTTTATGTTTGCACTCACTGCTCACAGATTATCTTTGAAGTATGTATTTATCTATGACTAGCGCAGCAGTTACGAATGTGATATCTTCGAGCATGCGCAGTCTAATCCTCAGTAGCTTGGATCACGTGATTTACCGTATAAATAGGCATGCACAGACGCTGAGAACTCAGTCTTGGACTCGCCTTGAAGATGGCTGTAAGGTTTGCAGCCGAAATATCGGAAGAAGAATTGTCGCTGTCCCGGGTGCACTCCCGAAAGATGATGGAATATTATGTCCGCCGGGAAAAATTCAAGAATCACATAAGACCAATTGTGTGATTGGATTGAGGAGTTCCTGGATAACAGAATGCAGCATATCATTCTGAATGGAGAGAAGTCTTCCAAATTAAGAGTGATGTCAGGTGTGCCACAGGGGAGTGTCGTGGGTCCATTGATACTCACAATATATATAAATGAGCTTGTGGATAACATCGGAAGTTAACTGAGGGTTTTTTGCGGATGATGCTGTAGTATATAGAGAGGTTGTAACAATGGAATATTGTATTGAAATGCAGAAGTATCTGCAGGGAATGGCAATTGAATCTCAATGTGGACAAGTGTAATGTGCTGTGAATATATAGAAAGAAAGATCCTTTATCATTTAGGTACACTGTAGCAGGTCAGCAACTGGAATCAGTTACTTCCATAATTATTTGGAAATAGGCATAAAGGAGTGTTTTAAAATGGAATGACTATATAAAATCAGTTGTTGGTAAAACAGATGCCAGACTTAGATTCATTGGAAGAATCCTAAGGAAATGCAGTCCAAAAACAAAGGAAGTAGGTTACAGTACACTTATTTGCCCACTGCTTGAATACTGCTCACCGGTGTGGGATCCATACCAGGTGGGGTTGATAGAGTAAGTAGAGAAGATCCAATGGAGAGTAGTGCGCTTCGTTACGGGATCATTTAGTAATTGTGAAAGCATTATGGAGATGATCGATAAACTCCAGTGGAAGACTCTGCAGGAGAGACGCTCTGTTGCTTGGTATGGGCTTTTGTCGAAGTTTCGAGAACATAGCTTTACCAAGGAGTCTAGCAGTATATTGCTCCCTCCTATGTATATCTCGTGAAGAGATCATGAGGATAAAATTAGAGAGTTTAGAGCCCACACAGAGGCATATCGACAATCTTTCTTTCTGTGAACAATATGGGACTGGAATAGGAGGGAGAACCGATAGTGGTACTCAAGGCACCCTCCACCACACACCATCGGGAAACCTTGCGGAGTATGTATGTAGATGTAGATGTAGACCCAATAAATATGAAAACACCATTGATTTGTACATTTTTGAGTATATGTGGATGAATTTTCTGACTTTTGAAAGATATGAGGAGGATATGTAATCGTGAATAGAGTGTGATATTTCTGTCATTTCTGTTTCTTAGAGTGGAATTTCTTTACTAAACTGACATTGCATCTTATCAGATCACATGTATGAAATTAATGCAAATGGGTTACATTGGCATAGTGAGGAACTGTTGGTAATGAAGTGTACACTTTAACCTATAGAGCAGGAATAGCATTAATTATTCAGATCATGATCAACATCAACATAAAAGATTATTCCCTTCATTATATGTCATTGGGTTTTCAACGAGCATTGCACAGTCTTTCGAACATTGCCACACTGTGCTGTTGATACAGAGTAGACAACAAATGTCACATCTCAATGAGAGCAAAGCCCAAACCAATCTGGCACAATATAGCTTCTTTCCAAACATTTGAGTGAAGACTGCATAAACATGGAAAAATTTCATTATGCAGTTTATATATATATATGTTACACTAACATTTGAAATAGGTCATAATTTTTGTATTTACATTTGTTTTGTAATAATTAATTATTGAGGCTAAATGGATGTATGTAGTTACGGTAATTTCATTGAAACTAGTCTCACAAATAACAAGCATTCATTTGACCTTATAAATTAACATATTAGACTTACTCAAGTTATTGGTTATATTTATGATTTTTACGAAGGGTCAATAGTTTATAATTAGTGTTTCGGTGTACTGTTATTTAATGTGTTTCAATTTTTGGTTTAGTTTTTATAATCATGGATTTATTTAGTGTCATTTTATACAGTTCAGCAATAATTTTGTATTATCTGACAGATTATTGAAATAAGTGACTTAATCATATTAAATATTTGATCTCGGATCCAGTGATATATGAAACATGATCTGCCCTAATTGATTTAAAAACAAGGTAAATATGTAATAATGTTGTGCAATAATTACAGCGTGTTATGTTGTTACATTTATATCGGTAAACAAATTTATGGGAACAGCATGTTCTGTATTAGTGATTGTGATTGTTATTTATGAAAGTATCAAAACAGAATATTACGTGGCAAAGGTTAACAAGTTCTTTACATAAACATTTCAGTATAATGTATATGTAGGTGAACCATAGTAGTTTGTTTAGAGTATGAGAATATTACAAATTATACATCCGGTGGTAGACTTTTACTTAGGTTCCCAACTAGTTGCATCTGTAATGTTGGCAATGCTAAATAACTTGTGATGTGTGGTATGTGCAACATGCAGAAGACAGCTAAATAAAAGCACTAAGAGAAGAAGATTGTAATGCCAGGCAACAAAATACAAACAATATGGGATACAGTGAAAGAGGAGACTGGTAGAACCAGAAAGGAACAGGAACAGATAGCATTAAGAGTAGATGATACATTAGTAACTGATGGGCATAGTGTGGCACATCTATTTAACTAGTACTTTATATCTGTTACTGATGGTATGGGACTGTCAGGGTCAGTAAATAATGCCCTTGACTATCTGAAACTAGCATTTACAGATAACTTCAGGTACATGAATATGTCACTCATTTGCCACAAGAAATAAATTCCATAATAATAATAATATAAAGAAGCATTCAAGTTAATGAAGCCATACTAATTTGGAGAGTGGGAAAATGGCTTGTTGAAATTACGATTGAAGTATATTAAAAATATATAAAAACTAACAGGCCTAACTATAATGATTTTATTAACTAGCAACGTGATTCAACATCTCAATAGTGACATCTTCAGTCCATCAAAACATCCAGGATGAAAATGTAATATATATGGCTGAATTTAACTGGATTCATACCTTGCATATGGGCACATGTGCACAATTCACATAAACACAGCATGTTTATAAAATATTGTCTCAGTTGTATGACTGGATTTGTGATTTTCTTTCATAAAGGACACATTTCATTGTAATTGATGGAAAGTCATCAAGTAAAATAGAAGTGATGGCTGATGTTCCCCAGGGAAGTGTTAAGGGCTTCTATTATTCCTTGTCTTTATAAATGATTTAGGAGATAATCTGAGCAGCTGTCTGTTCATGGATGATGGTATCATTTATCAGTTAGTAAAAATCACCAGAATATCAAAACAAACTGAAAAATGTTTTAGATAAGATATCTTCATGATGCCAAAAATTGGCAATTGACTCTAAATAATAAAAAGTGTGACATTATCTATGTGAGCACTCAAAGAAATCCATTAAAATTCACTTACACAAGAAATCAAAAAAATCTACAAACCATAAATTCAATTAAATACCTAGGAATTACAATTACCAACAGCTTTATTTGGGGAGAACATATAGAAAATATTATAGGGAAGGCGAACAAAAGGCTATGTTTCATTGGCAGAACACATAGAAGATGACAAAGTTTTACTAAAGAAACTTCCTATACTATACTTGTGCATCCTAATTTGGAGTACTGCTGTGCATTATGGGATCTCCACCAAGAGGGAATGCCGGAGGATAAAGAGGAAGTCAGAGGAGGGCAGCTCATTTTGTATTATTGTGATATAGGGGAGAGGGTGTCAAAGAAATGGTGCATGGGTTGTGTTGTAAATCAGTAAAAGAAAGAAGTTCTTGATTGTGGTAAGATCTATTTATGAAATTTCTTTCACCAACTTTTTCATCCAAATGCAAATGTATTTTGTTAACATCCGCCGAGTTAGGGAGACATGATCATCACAATAAAATAAGAGAAATAAGATCGAAAACTGAAAGATTTAGGTGTTCTTTTTCTCTGATGAACAATTAAAGAATGAAATGGTAGAGAAATATTATGAAAGAAGTTCAGAACACCCTCTGGTAGGCATTTCAATGTGATTTACAGAGTAAATATGTTGAAGTAGATATAGGTAACATTGCCCTGACTGCCATCACCAGGACACCAGATCTTGTAGCAGTTGTATGATTTGTTGTCTCTCTCACTCTTTTGTATGAGCTATCTTCTTGCAAATTTATTGATCTCATTTCACTAGACTGGTTTTGATTTGCAGCATCACAACCCACATTGATTTGAAAATGCTGGTCAAACAAAGAAATGAGTTTAGCTAGCCTTTGGCTATAGGCATGTTAAAAAATTATGATAATAATAATAATAAAATAACTTGTAACTTTTTTTAAATCTCTGTGGACTTCTTTTCTGATAAGGATTGTTGTCAGAGGTGGCAGTTCTGTTTACTAAATTATGCACACTGCATATCTATAAATCACCTACTAATTTTGTATTACTTCTGTTGTATAGGTTACACAGGTAGATTAAATAAAACATTGAAAACTATGCATAGCACATGGGTATGCAACAAGGATCTGTAATCCCATAGGGACTGGTGGTCACAAGTGCCATGAGAGGGCACCACAGTCATTAGCATTCTAGGAGACTGTTCAACTGGGCTGTCCATTCTTCCAGACTGACATGAGGGTCACACATATGTCTTGCAAGAGATTCTGTCACAAATGCCATGAGAGGGCACCACAGTCACTAGCATTCTAGGAGACTGTTCAACTGGGTTGTCCATTCTTCCAGACTGACATAAGGGTCACACATATATCTTGCGAGAGATTCTGCTGAACATGATGAATGATGTTCTCATACTTATTCATCGCCCCATTCAATTTCAGCATGATGGTACCAATGCACATTTTAGCAGACAAATTATGGTACACTGGCAGGCAACCTTTCCCAGCCACTGAATTAGTTGTGGTAGGCCAGTCACAATGCCACATTGAGCACATGATCTGTCCCCATTATTATTATTCCTGAGGGGGTATGTGAAGAACCTTATCTATAAAATACCTGTCACATCACCTTATGACCAAGTGAACAGGAATGTTATGGCAGACATCTTCGAGATACACCAAGTGTCATGCCTCGAAGCATCTGGACATAACTTGGAGCATCTCATGTAGTGGGTGTGTATTTGTTAGCATGTGACTAAATAATTGCAAAGCCATTTAGTAGCCCTTGATGACTATTGAAACCTCTGGTTCCTATGTGATGGTTGTATGTTGGATGTTCCATGTCATTTATAGATATATATTTTTTTAATTATCTGCAATACACATGAGTACAATTGTTTATGCTCTTATTAGTGTTGTGATTTTATTGACAAGTAGTGTAGCTTTAAAATGATTTTTAAAAATCTCAATATCTTAATTATGTCTGTTGTTAAGGGAATACACTGAGTTGACAAAAGTTATGGGATATCTCCTTCTTTCATGTTACCAAAGTGCAGCAATTCAATGTGAGTTGCACTCAACATGTCACTGGATTTTATGCATGAGTTTATTTTATTTATATGCAAGGTGGCAAAAGACACTAGACTGTTGGTTAAAATAAAAGTAACATCAAGATTTAGTACAGTAGGATGTTTTAACCCCTTATGTTGGTATTACCATATGGTGATAATTATACCTTATCAAGATGGTATACTATGCAAACACATCCAAAAGAAAAACAATAATCAAACTAGTGAATTGTTGAAAGAGTGATCAGTGAGATGTGTTTTCTGAATTTTCATGATGGCAATGAAAGAAGAAAGGGTTTTTTCATTAAAACATTTCAAGAAAGTAGTGGTACTGCAGTTGTTAATAAATGGGAAAGAACTTTAGATCAAACCACCATCTAGACAAACAGTGTATGATATATTTGATGCATTTGAAGACTGTGGATCTGTTAGTGATGCACCAAGATCTGTCCACCCAAGAAAAGGCACAGCTGAGGAAAATTAATTGTGGATATGTTTGACTGTGATCCAAAGTCTGCAAATATCATCCATGTGATTAGCAACACCTGAGCTGGATTCATCATGAAGGTCAGTGCAAAGAATGTGAAAGAAACATAAATTTACTGATTACATCCCATATTTATGGCACGTTACTTGAAGATGAAACATAGATATCTTTCATTTTGTGAATTGATTGAATGGTCTGATGGTGGCAATTTCAAGTTAAGAAGACAATTTAACCAACAGAACTACACTTACTGGTATAATGACAATAAAAATCTTTTTTAACAATGAAAAATCCAGGCTGGAAAGTCAATAATAGAAAATAGATAAGAACTCGCCATAAAGATGACTGCTGAGCCACAGACAAACACCCATGAAAAAAGACAATCACATTTAAACAATTAAATGGGAGGTTGAGGGAGGATTTGTGGTGTGCGGGGATAGGCCACAGAGAATCTGTTTGCAGATTAGGTCAGAATAATAATGTCTGTCTGTTAAGGCCTTTTTGAGGCTTTCAGAATTTTTGGTAAAGGACTTCTTATCGCTGCAAATTCACTGTCCACAGGTGCCAAGGCTGTATGGTAGGGATTATTTGATGTGGAATAGATGGCATATATGAAAGTGCAGGTATTGTTTGTAATTAGTAGGTTTAATGTCAACAGTGGTTTGGATGGCATCATCAGTGAGGTGGAGTTTAACATCCAAGAAGGTCGCTTGCTGGAATGAAGAGGACCAAGTTTCCATGATTTAGGTAACACTTATGAAATATAATGTGGGATTGGGTTTTATCCAAGGACAAGGAAAATTTACTGACCTAGTGCAGAAAGACAGAACAGGTATCCATTGGGGATGGGATGGTGCTGGAAAACAGGAAATTATGGAGAAATGTTTGAAGGTTGGAAGGGTTTGATAGCAGAAAATATGCAAAATACAACTATCTGTATTTGTGCATATTGCTATCTCATGACTTTTGTCACCTCAGTATATAAAGTATCTGAAGGAATGAATCTGATAACTGCATCTAATGAAGTTGTATTTAATAGATTTCTCTGGCTGTTGTGATGTAATCAGAGAATTTGATTAGCAAAAATTTCAGTTTGTTACAATTATGAATAGGCAGTTATCCAAGAACTGTCACTTTGTTAACTTATAATAATATATGAATCAGTTTGGCTTTCATTATCTTTTCCTTGTACTGTACTGCTTGCTTTTTGTTGCATAGTATTCTTGACTTCCATGGGACTTTCTCAAATTATTTTTTCTACAATACTTGGTCTATTTCTCTCTCCTTTTCCAGTTATCATTCTTGTATTTAATGCATACTTCTTTTACATATATATGAAGATTACAAGTATGTAAACAACAATGGTAATGTTCCAGGTGGAATAAATGAACAAATAGTAGGTGCCAACTATTTACAGGTCGTTGTGCTGTGTTCTGCTTCTCTCAAAGGAAATGATGCAAAGCGATGTATAGAATTGTTTGGCAAAGAATATGAATGTTTAGCCAGTGAAGACCAGTGTCCTGTCTACATAGCAGAGTTAATAAGCATTTCTGAAGGAAGTATTCTACAATCTCTAGAAGCAAGCATCAAAATTTATGCAAACATGGGTAATATAAATGTACAGACAATAGTTGGGCATCCTACTAATGAAAGCATAACGAATCAGTGTGATGGAGACATCATAAATGGGGCCATGAAACTGCAAAAATGTCAAAAATCTGGAGGAAACTGTTTATCTGATGGAGACACATTAATAGATTGCTATGATTCTCTGCACATCAAGCGTGCCTATCGTTGTTCTCATATTTATGGAAATTTAGCAGAGTGTGAGCCTAAGTTACAAGAATGTGTAGAACTTGAAGAAACAAAAAATATGTATCAGGACAGGAGTGATTCATTTAGAAGAACAAAAGGAGGACCATACCACTCAGTGAGTAATGGAATTCATGGATTGCCTTTTTAATATAACTGTCAGCATTATCTGATTAGTCCATGGGTATTGCTGATTATAACTATCTATATTAGTTAGTAAGTGAAATCTTAGCCTCTTTATTTAACAGCTATAATGATAATAATGAATATTCATGTTCAAACATAAATATGAAAATGTTTTACTATTTTAATTACTGTACTGTTAGTGTATCTTTTAAATGACATGACCAAGGGTACATGCAAGGCATCCTCCTGTTATTCTTCTTTGTGGATCATATAGAGGAAATGTTCCTAGTTCCCAAAGCCTCAGATCCCTGTTATGGTTCAGGTTCATTGATGATATGTTAATGATGTGGACTAAGAGCCAGGACACCCTATCCACATTACTTCACAACCTCAACACCTTCTTTCCCAAGCACTTCACCTGGGCCTTCTCAAATCACGATGCCACCTTCTGAACATTGACCTCTGCTTCTTTGATGACACATAAAACCATCAAACACCAAAACACACACACACACCCACACACCCACCCACCCACCCACCCACCCACACACACACACACACACACACACACACACACACACAAATCCCTTCCATACAGCCTTGCCACCCATGACTGACATACCTCCAATGATGAGGACACCCTTGCAGAGTATGCTGAACATCTCACACAAGCCTTCAGAGTTAGCCACTATTCATGCAGCACCAATCCTCCCACTGCCCCTGAAACCACTCACTAAAGAGCAACCCTCTCGTTGTCCAGTATCAAACATGGATTGAAACAACTGAACCACATCCTTCATCAGGGCTTTATGCATCTGACGCCATGCCCTGAAATGAGGGACATCTTACTTAAGATCCTTCTCACAAAATCCTCCCCCGAACCTCACTCCTCAAAGTGCATTTTACTCTGCCATAGAGATCATATCCTTGTAGAAGATTCTGGTGCAAGACCTGTCCAATCCACACACACACATTCTGTCAGAACAAATGGCCACTACCAAACTGAACTAAGAGCTTAGTAAACCACCCTGTGGCATAACATTCTTCACCTCAATGCCTACTCATCAACTGGACCATTTGGACACCCCCCCCCCCTTGCCACTCGCTTTTCGGAACTTCTCACTTTGGAACTGTCATTACAACTCATACTTTTGCTCCAAAAACTGGCCTGGCCATAACCTCCATTAACATTTTCTCCCCACACCATCCACCTATCTCTCTTTCTATGGTCTACCACCATATCCCATTTCATATTCACATGCCATCTTCATTGTGTATTGTTCAACATCAGTGGAAACATAGTTTTGTGTAGTTTTTTCAATCCTTTCTGTGGTAATACTAATCTCCAGAAATATTTATATAAATTCATATGTGCATGCAGTGCTAGAAATTTGTCAAAACTAAGCTGTTACTGACATTTGTGCTGAAATATTGAATAATAAAAATCCTATTGATTTCAACCACATGGAAAATTCTCTTTAGAAAAATGTGTAATTATGAGGAGATAAAATGGCTGTCAAATTCTAAGTACTATCAGTGGACACACATATGAACTACCCTGGCTTTAGGAATAATTCATTCCTTCCTGCTCAGTCAAAGGCATTACTCGCCTGTGACAAGCTGGGTGATGTTCCTGCCAGCATCACGCCCCACAATATGGTGCAGGGCCTCATTTACCTCCTCCTGACACAGACCAAAGATGAGTTGCACGGGAACCTACATCGAAGAGGAGTTCATTTTGTCTGGCACATCCATAGGGCACAAAGACTGCAGGGTTGCCACCAGTGCTTTCATCCTGACCTTCAAGGGCAATACACTGCCCGAGAAGGTCAAGGTAATGAGATACCAGTGCGATGTCAAACCGTACGTCCCTCCCCCTATAAGATGCTTCACATGCTGGAAGTTTGGGCTTATGTCCTCCCGATGTACTTCCAGTCGAATGTGCAGGGAATGTGGGCATCCATCACATCCAGACGCACCATGCACCCCACCTCCCTTCTGTGTAAACTGCAAGCAATTTCATCCACCTTGCTCACCAGACTGTGCTGTCTTGCACAAAGAAAGGAAAATAATGGAGATAAAGACAGTGGACTGGTTAACATACACTGAGATGAAGAGGAAGTATGAGTGGCTCCATGCTGTACAAATAACCACACCCTTTGCATCTGCTGTGTTGTCCCCAATGACTATGGGTATGACACCATCAAAGGTTTCACCTCCTTCTGTGGGCCCTAGTGGCCATCAATCTCCTGCTGTCCCCTCAATTGGTGGAGGCCCACATGTACCACCTGTTCAAACACTTGCTCTGGGGGGCAACTCCTCCCCAACCATCAGGGACACCACCCCCCACCCCTCCAGCCGGAGAAGGAACAGCCTCCTCCAGCTCCTCTCGCTCAGAAGGGATCGCTTGGGACAATCCCTTCTGAATCTTCTCAGAGTGGTCCAGAGGATCCTTGCCAATGGCTAAAGGATCCTCAACTGCCAGTCAAAGGGCTTCCCACTCTTCTTCCATTCCAGATGGCACTTCCAAGAAGCCTTACCAGTTCTTCAAACCAATGGGCCAGTGAGAGGGACAGAAAAAGAAACGAAAGAAAAAATAATCTTCTGTGGCTCTTAAGCCACTGACACCTCCATTTCTGCTACAAGAAGTGGAGATCCTCGCTTCACCTGAAAATCTCTCACTAAATGATTCAATGGAACTGATGATGATAGAGACTGCTGATATCAAAAAGTCAGCAGCAACTCTCCCTGTGGAATAATCTGCTCCTCATTCCTTATCGTCATCTTGGCCTTCCAACTTGGAGAACATGTAATTCTACAGAGGAATTGTGGCGGCTTTTTTCAGCACTTTGCTGAGCTGCGCCAGTTATTGGACCGTGACCCTACACTGTGTTCAGTCCTGTAGGAAACATGGTTTCCTGCCCAATGGACCCCTGCCCTTCATGGCTATCAGGGCTACTTCAAGAACCGGTCCATATATGACAAGGTGTCTGGCGGCGTCTTGTCTGTATGTACTCGCCACTGTCCCCAGTGCCCCAGTGCCACTTCACATCACTCTCGAGGCAGTGGCAGTCAGAATCCAAGCAATGCAGGAATTAATCGTCTGCAGCTCTAGATGACCTTACTGCTTTGGTAACACAACTTCCCCTGCCATTCATCCTTTTGGGGGACTTTAATGCTCATCGCCCATTGTTGGGTGGATCGCAGACCACAGGCTGTGGTAGGGATGTTGAAATGCTTTTGGCACAACAAGACCTTTGCCTCCTGAATACAGGTGCCCCCACACACTTTTGCATGGCGTGAGGCACATACTCAGCCATATACCTCTCCATTTGTAGTCTGAGCCTTCAACCACATGTTAATTGGAGGGCCCATGATAACCTATGTGGAAGTGAATATTTCGCTATTTTGCTGTCGCTCCTCCACTATCAACCTACAGCACGCTTGCCGCAATGGTCTCTTCATAGGGCAGATATTGGCCATAATACACCTCGACTGCTGTCCTTGCTGCTCTATTAGAAGCTGACATTGATGCTGTGGTACAACAGGTGACCTATAGTATTCTCTCCGCCACTGAGGCAGCTGTTCCGCAAACCACTGATTCCAATCAGTGCAAGTCTGTGCCCTGGTGGACTTCGAAGATTGCTGAGGCAATCCGGAACTGATGGCATGCACTCCAGTGCCACTGACACCACACTTGCAATTTTTTTTTTTTTTTTTTTTTTTTTTTTTTTTTTTTTTTTTTTTTTTTAACAAGGTGTCTGAAGTACCGTCACCATCAGTGATTTACATCCCTTAATATAATTAAGATGGGTTACAATAACTTTATTTATTGATTTAAACTTTGAGGGTTAGCTTATAAGGACCATACATTAGGTCTGTAAAGTACCCCGAACAATGTAGTAATTATAAACTTTGACAATTAATACAACTTTATGAGCTTTATATTATTACATTCAGATTGTCAAGTTGTTAAGGAACGTGGTAACGCCCTGCCCAAAGTTTGAATGTTGTGGATGGAATCCCTTAGTTGGTCGATTTTTTTATGTATCTTCATGGTCCTTTTGCAAATTGTCTCCTGGATGGTGTCCTTTTGTAGTGTTCAGTGTATGTAGACATTCCACGTGCAACAATTTACCCTAAGGATCCATTGTAGTGTTTTGTTTTGTACAACTTGTAGGTGCTCTACATGAGTTTTACTCGCAAGTCCCCAAACTGAGCTGCCGTAGAGAATCTTTGATAAAACCATAGCCTTATAAAGACATAATTTTTCGCTGATGCTCAAATCCATGCTCAAGAAGAATTGAATTAGGTTTTTCATCATTGTTTATGGCTTCGGTCTCAGGCTTTTAACATATTTGTGAAAGAAGTAGTGTTTATCTAGTGTAACTCCTAGATATTTAACCATAGTTAGATTGGATGGCATCTGTGGTCGTTTTTTGGTGAAATAAATAGCAGTTGTTTTCGTTGAGTTGAGCTGTACCTTGTTGAAATTGCACCACTCTGTGGTTGTTTCCAGTTGTCGTTGGAGTCTTCTAACGTTTGTTCCAATATTTCTCCTGCTTGTTAGAAAAGCTGTGTCGTCAGCAAAGTGTGCAATTTCCACTTCTTCAACTGTCAGTATGTCATTAACATACATATGACATGGTACTGATCCTTGTGGCGGTACAGCTAGAACAGGTTGGGTGTCATGATTGGCCCTCCACTTTCACCATCATTTTACAGTCTTCCAAGTAGCTTGCAATAAGTTTCACATAGCAGTCCTGGATGTTCGTTTGTTCATGGAGTTTCCTGATAAAAGAGTTCTCTCTAGACTTTATCATAAGCTTTCTCGACATTGAGAAATACGGCTGCTGTTGCCTTGGTCATATTGAGGTTTCTGGTGATATGTTCTGCCAGTCGCAGGAGCTGTAGTTCTGCTGACAGTTTTCGCTGAAAGCGATACTGTTCTGCTCGTATAGTCCCTGCTTCCATGAGTGGTTCCAATATCCGTTTTTGTACAACAGTTTCAAACGTTATTCCCAGTCTACTAAGAAGGCTAATGGGTTTGTGGTTGGATGGCTGTATGGTGTCCTTGCCTGGGTTTGGAATTGGCACTACTTTTACTACTTTCCATTCCAAGGGAAAGTATTTTGTCATCATACATCTGTTGAAGATTCTCGTAAGAAGTATCAGTGGTTTTCTGGGTAAAATCTTCAAATGTAAGTTACTAATCTTGTCTGCCCCAGGTGCCTTATTTGGGTGTAGTCTCTTGCTGATTTTGCAGACTTGACTAGGTGTTGTAAGCCGTGTTGTGCTTGGTCCCTCACTGCTTTTATTTTGTTAACCAGTCACATTTTAGTAGTTTCATGTTCTTGCTGAGTTGGAGTCAGTTGCTCTCGTAGTAGGGTCATCTGTTGTTGATACATCGTTATGAACATTTCTGCTTTGGTGAGTGGATCTTCTGTTAATCCCTGTGGCGTCTGGAGTGGTTTCTTCAGTGTGGGTTTGGACTGAGTATTTTTAACCAATCTCCATGCATCCTTAGTTTGGAGGAGGAAAGAGGACATTTTGTCCTCTTACGTTTCTATTTTCCATTCTATGAGGGGTCAACGTAATTGTCTTTCCAGGCAATGTGTTTGTTTCTTGTATGCTGGGTTTCTAGTACATTGCCATAGCTTCCTGCCCCTGTTCTTATGTAGCCGGTGTTCTTCTAGTAGTGGTGGAAGTGGTTCCATCTGATAGTTTTCTTCAGAGTGTTGTCAATGATAATTTTTGTGGGCTTTGTTGACTTTCTTGGGGAGGACTTTTACTGCGTGGTCTATCTGTTCTGGAGTTTTGACCCTTAGAGTTGGCATTACTTTATTGTTCAAGAACCTCTTGTAGTGGGCCCAGTTGTTTTCTTGATGTATCCTGGCACGGTTGATGTAACCTTTTCTTGGAAGTATTGCAATCACCAGATCACAATGAGATGAAAGGTCATTTACTGTCACCACTTGTCGGTCGATCCCCAGGCCCTGGGTGTTTGCTATGTCCAGTACATCTGGTCACTTGTTAGGGGCAAATGGTGTGTGTGTCAATTCTGTTGGTCCCCAGACTTCTAGTTCGAGGTCTTTTTCCAACTGATGTAGTTGTTTGCCTCTAGGGGTGGTAACACAGGAATTCCAAGTGGGGTGCTTGGTATTCCAATAACCCCCAATGAATGTTTTCCCATTTGATGCCAAAATGGTTTCTACGTCTTGCTAGACCTTTGCACTGAACACCTTATAGCATTTAAGCATCTTTGGACCTGAGCCCATCAGCTGATCAACTGAAGCAAGCAGGACTCTTGGGAGAGGTTTGTAGCCACCACTAGTTCGTGCACCTCACCTTCATGAGTATAGTCCCAAGTAAGGTGACTGTTTGGGTACCGCCCACTGACAGGAATACCCAGTCTCCAAATTCGAGTTACCATACGTACAGACCCAGCCACTATCGCTGAGTACATGATGGGTATTATGCCGATACTTCTACGACTGCAGCGTACAATGCAGACTTCCATGCCCTCAAAGAGTGGGTCGAACGGCAACAATTATCATTCTGCACCTGACGCCGGGAACCCTATAGTGCCTCATTCAGTGAGTGGGAATTCCAGACTGCCCTCGCTGCATGTCCCGATACCTTTCCAGGACCCAATAGGAGTCACAACTAGTTTATTCGCTACCTTTCAGCGGAGTCCCAACGTCAGCTTCTCACCCTGTACAATGATCTGTGAGCGGAGGGAGTTTTTCTGCCATAATGGCGGGAAAGCACCATCATTCCAGAACTCAAACCTGAAGCTGAACCACTGGTGACTGACAATTACTGCCCCATAAGTCTCACCAACGTTCTTTGCAAGCTCTTTGAACCTATGGTTAGTCAATGGCTAATGTGGATCCTTGTGGATAGGGTACTCTCGGCCCGACAACAAGGGGCTTTCTGTCAGGGCTGCTCTCCCATCGACAACCTTGTATCACTGGAGTCTGCAATCTGTACAGCACTTTCTAGGTGGAAACATATGGTTCCAGTCATTTTTTTACCTTTGGAAGACGTATGACACCACCTGGCACCACCATATTCTCGCTATGTTGTATGACTGGGGCGTGCGGGGTCAACTTCCCATCTTTCTTCAAAATTTTCTTTCCTACTGCTTTTTTCGAGTTAGGATAGGTTCCTGTTATAGCTCATATCATATTCAAGAGAATGGTGGCCCACAGAGCTCCGTCCTCAGTGTACCACTATTTTCAATCGCTATAAACGGTCTTGCTTCTGTGGTGGGGTTGTCGGTATTTTCTTCCTTGTTTGCTGACGACTTTTGTTTGTATTTTAGCTGTGTTAGCACAAGTGTTGCAGAATAGCGACTGCAGGGAGACACCCAAAAGGCCCAATCATGGGCCTCTGCCCAAGGTTTGCAGCTCTCTGCTCAAAAAGCCCGGGTGATGCACTTCTGCCGCCTTTGGGTGATGACTCGCTCCACATTGTACAGACGCATCACTTCTTAGACATTCTGTTGGACTCCCAGCTCACATGGGTGTCACACCTCTGACAGCTGCGAAAAAACGTTCTTTGCTGCCTTGGCCACACTGTCTGGGGAGCCACCCGTCCATATCTTCTGCCCCTTTTAGCCCCCTTTAAACAACAACAACAGCAACAACAGCAAATAGGATAAGTTTTAACTCCAGGACCCTTTGTCAAATTAAAATATACAAATCCAGCCAATAGGATGGATCTCAACTCAAGGACCCTTTGATTCACAGCGTCACTGTCCTTCAATGGCTCATTTGGGAAATATTTTTGTTGTCAAGTGTTCTAATATATTGTAAAATACTGCCCACAGTTTGGTGGTCATAGTTCTAAGATAGAGCAAGTCTCCTATAGGAAGGATACTGGCAAAACATCTACAAATTCTGTAACAGTAATTGCTAGCAAAAGTATGGAACTAGATGCTAAACACAACAACATAAACTGTCATGCTACAACTGAATTAACATGTTCAGTGCGGCTGACGCTTATAAGCATTTCCGCGATCAACACGCCAGTGCTGCCGACGCTTATAAGCATTTTCGGGATCAACATGCCAGTGCGGGTGATGCTTATAAGTGGCACACTAGCTGACTACTCAGTTTAATTTGTTTGGCTGTGTACTCGTCTTAGTACAAGTCAGCAAAAAACACCACATAACGTTTTACTGTCTGCAGTCATGTGTTTTTTTCTTTAATGGTTTGCTATGTAAACATCGCCTTTACAGCTTTCATTTCCCAGTTCACCATCGATGTCAGGTACATCAAGGATGCTGACAAAATTGTGGCTAACTTTCTCTCCCGAGTCGATGCCGTGTTCTTCCTGATAGACATCTCTAACCTTTCCATTCTCCAATCAGCCGATGACGAGCTCATGCAACTAGTTTCCTATCAATCCTCCCATCTACACTCCATCCTCACCTCTTTTCCTGGGGTGATAGGCAAAATTTGCTGTGATAATTCCACAGGCCCACCCCCATGAACCACAGACATTGCCGAGGTGGGGTGGCTTGCGTGCCTCAACGATGCAGATAGCTGTACCGTAGGTGCAACCACAGCGGAGGGGTATCTGTGGAGAGGCCAGACAAACATGTGGTTCCTGAAGAGGGGCAGCAGCCTTTTCAATAGTTACAGGGGCAACAGTCTGGATGATTGACTTAGCTGGCCTTGTAACATCAGCTAATGTGGCTTTGCCACACAGCTACTGCGAACAGCTGAAAGCAAGGGGAAACTACAGCCGTTACCTTTCCCGAGGACATGCAGCTCTACTGTATGAAAATATGATGATGGCATCCTCTCTGGTAAAATATTCTGGAGGTAAAATAGTCCCCCATTCGGATCTCCGGGCGGGGACTACTCAGGAAGATGTTGTCATCAGGAAAGATAATACTCACATTCTACGGATCGGAGCGTGGAATGTTAGATCCCTTAATCGGGTAGGAAAATTAGAAAATTTAAAAAGGGAAATGGATAGGTTGAAGTTAGATATAGTGGGGATTAGTGAAGTTCAGTGGCAGGATGAACAGGATTTCTGGTTAGGTGAGTACAGGATTATAAATACAAAATCAGTTGGGGGTATCACAGGAGTAGGACTGATAATGAATAAGAAAATAGGAATGCGGGTAAACTACTATGAGCAGCACAGTGATCGCATTATCATTCTCAAGATAGATACGAAGCCAACACCGACAACAGTAGTACAGGTTTATATGCCAACTAGCTCTGCCGATGATGAGGAGATCGAAGAAATATATGAGGAGCTAAAGGAAATTATTCAGACAGTTAAGGGAGAGGAAAACTTAATTGTGATGGGAGACTGGAATTCGGTAGTAGGAAAAGGAAGAGAAGGAAAAATAGGTGAATATGGACTGGGCAGGAGGAATGAAAGAGGAAGTCGCCTGGTAGAATTTTGCACGGGACATGATTTAATCGTAACAAACACATGGTTTAAGAATCACAAAAGAAGATTGTATACATGGAAGAGACCAGGAGACACCGGAAGGTATCAGATTTTATAATGGTAAGACATAGGTACCGGAACCAGGTTATAAACTGCAGGAGATACCCAGGGGCAGATATAGACTCTGACCATAACTTGTTAGTCATGAACTGTAGGCTGAAGCTGAAAGGTAGGAAAATAAGGAGATGAGAATTAGATAAATTGAAGGAAAGTGAAGTTGTGGAGAATTTCAGAGGGAGATTTAGGCAAAAATTGACAGAAACAGGGGGAAATAAAACAGTAGAAGAGGAACGGGTAGCATTGAGAGATGAAATAGTGAAGGCAGCGGAGGACAAAATAGGTAGAAAGGGAAGACATACAAAAAATCCATGGATATCACAGGAAATACTACAGTTAATTGATGAAAGGAGAAAATATAAAAATGCAGTAAATGAAACAGTCAAAATGGAGTACAGACGACTAAGAAATGAGATTGACAGGAAGTGCAAAATGGCTAAGCAGGAGTGGCTAGAAGCCAAATGAAAATCTGTACAAGAATGTATAAGAAGATAGATACCGCCTACAGGAAAATAAAAGAGAAATTTGAGGACAAGAAAAGCAGCTCTATGAATATCAAGAACTCAGATGGAAAACCAGTTCTCAGCAAAGAAGGGAAAGCTGAAAGGTGGAAAGAGTACATAGAGCAGCTCTACAAAGGAAATGAACTTAGAGACGATGTTGTGGGAAGGGAAGAGGAAGTAGATCAACACGAAATAGGAGATAGTATACTGAGAGATGAATTTGACAGAGCCCTGAAAGACCTAGGTCGGGACAAGGCCCCAGGAGTAGGTGACATACTCTCAGAGCTACTGAAGTCTCTGGGAGAGCCAGCCATGACAAAACTATTTGATCTGGTGTGTAGGATGTATGAGACAGGTGAAATACCCTCAGACTTTAAGAAAAATGTAATAATCCCCATTCCAAAGAAATCAGGCGCAGACAGGTGTGAAAATTACAGAACCATCAGTTTGATAAGTCATGGTTGCAAAATTTTAACACGAATTATCTACAGGAGAATTCGAAAAGCTGGTAGAAGCTGACCTCGGGGAAGATCAGTTTCGATTCAAGAGGAACATAGGAAACCGGGAGGCAATACTCACTTTGTCTTATCTTAGAAGATAGATTAAGGAAAGGCAAACCTACATTTTTAGCTTTTGTAGATTTGGAGAAAGCATTTGACAATGTTGATTGGATTACACCCTTTCAAATTCTGAAGTCAGCAGGGGTAAAATATAGGGAAAGGAGAGTTATTTACAACTTGTACAAAAGCCAGACCGTAGTTATTAGACTCGAAGGGCATGGAAGGAAAGCATCAGTTGGGAAGGGAGTAAGTCAGGGTTGTAGCCTTTCGCCGATGTTATTCAATTTGTACATCGAGCAGGTGGTGAAGGAAAGCAAGGAAAATTTTGGAATAGGGATTAAAGTTCAGGGGGAAGAAATAAAAACATTGCGTTTTTGCTGATGACATTGTAATTCTGTCAGAGACAGCAAAGGACCTGGAAGAGCAGTTGAATGGAATTGACAGTGTGTTGAAGAGAGGGTATAAAATGAACATGAACAAGAGCAAAACAAAATTAAGGGAATGCGGTCTTAGAAAATCAGGCGATGCTGAAGGAATTAGATTAGGTACGAAACAGTGAAGGTGGTAGATGAGTTCTGTTACTTGTGTAGTAAAATAACATGCAATGGTCGCAATACAGAGAATATAAAATGCAGAATGGCAATGGGAAGAAAAACATTTTTGAAAAAGAGAAATCTGCTAACATCGAATATTAATCTAAGTGTAAGGAAGTTTTTTCTGAAGGCATTTGTGTGGAGTGTTGCTTTGTACGGGAGTGAAACGTGACGATAAGCAGTGCGGACAGGAAGAAAATAGAGGCTTTTAAAATATGGTGCTACAAAAGAATGCCGAAGATTAGGTGAGTAGATCGCATAACTAATGAAGAGGTACTGAACAGTATTGGTGAGAAAAGCAATTTTTGGCATACCCTGACTAAAAGAAGGGATTGCTTGGTAGGACACATTCTTAGACATCGAGGGATCGTAAATTTAGCATTGGAGGGAAGTGTGTGGGGTAAAAATCGCAGAGGGAGACGAAGAGATGCGTATAGTAAGCAGATTCAAGTGGATGTGGGTTGCCATTCCTATGAGGAGATGAAAAGGCTTGCTCAGAATAGAATAGTGTGGAGAGCTGCATCAAACCAGTCTCCGGACTGAAGACCATAACAACAACAATTCCACAGGGAAGCTTTGCCCCTTCATCCCTCGCCCCTTACAGTGCAAGGTTTTCCAAAAATTGCTCTCTGCCGGCCGAGCTTCGACCAGACTTGTCACTGTACATTTTGTCTGGCAAGATGTCAAGCGAGACTGTCAAGCTTGGACTCTGGCCTGCCTTCCCTGCCAGTGCAACAAAATCACCTCCCACAACTCCCCTTCTTTTGGCTCTTTCCCCATTCCTGCGGGCAGATTTCAACATGTCCACATTGACCTTATTGGCCCTCTTCCTCTGGCTATGGTTTCCATTATGTCTTGTCGACTATCGATCGCATGAACTGCTGGGCAGGGGCACCCCTCTCACCAACATCACAGTAGAGACAGTGGCTAAAGCCTTTCTTCATTCTTGGGTTTCTCAGTTCGGCTGCCCCTTGGTCATCACCACAGACCAAGGCCGCCAGTTCAAATCCGCCCTCTTTGCCACATCTGCGGCATCAAATGCATCCACACCACCCCCAAACAATGGGCTGGTAGAGTGGTGGCTCAGAACCTCTCCAGTGTGATGACTCTCTATGGACAGAGGCTCTTCCCGTCGTTTTCCTTGGCTTATGAGCAACCTCTGTGGTACTGTAGTTGAATTTGTCTACAGACAAACCTACTTACACCTGGCGAACTCATTTCCCCATATTCCATTCCTCACTCCTCTGACCTCCCCACCCTGGTAGACCAGGTGCGTCAGCATTGCACAAAGATCTGCCCTCCACCTCCCTCTAGTCACTCTCCCCCACAGGCCATTGTTCTCAAAGAGTTTGGAATCTCGTGAGGTCTTGATGCAACGGGATGGCATGATCCATCCTCCGCTCAGCCCTCCATATTCGGGCCCTCATCGGGTGCTCAGGCACTCCCCCAACACCTTTATCTCACTCATCAATAACTCTCCCTACACTGTGTCGGTAACCACATTAAACCCGCTCTTGTCAAGCCCTCCTCCCCACCTCCAGTCAAGGGCAATCCTCCTCCCATCATAACATTTGAGGCGGATACCACTCTTGCAGCCTCTTTGGCCTCTCCGTCATCTCCTGCAAACACTCCTCTGCCTCCCCCCCTCTCCTGCTGTAGTTGCCTCTCTGATTCGTTCTCCCCTTCCCCTTCCTCTCCTGCGAGGAGAGCTGTGAAGTTTGGAAAGTAGGAGGCGAGGTACTGGCGGAAGTAAAGTTGTAAGGCGGCATCGGGATAGCTCAGTCGGTAGGGTTCTTGCCCGCAAAAGGCAAAGGTCCCAGGTTCAAATCCCGGTTCCGGCACACAATTTTAATCTGCCACATTCTCTTCCCTCGCTTGCTACTGAATTTCATTTCCCCATCACAATCACGTTTTTCTCTACCTTAACTGTCCCAATAATTTCTTTTATCTCCTCATACATTTCTTCAATCTCCTCATCACCGACGGAGCTAATTGTCATATAAACTTGTACTACTGTGATCGGTGTTAGCTTTATGTCTATCTTTGCTACGATAATGCGTTCACTATGCTGATCTACATCTACATCTGCATCCGGGATACTCTGCACATCACATTTAAGTGCCTGGCAGAGGGTTCATCGAACCACCATTATACTATTTATCTCCCATTCTATTCTCATATAGCATGCGGGAAGAAAGAACACGTGAATCTCTCAGTTCGAGCTCTGATTTCACTTATTTTATTCTCATTATCACTTCTACCTGTGTAAGTGAGAGTCAACAATATATTTTCGCATTTGCAGGAGAATGTTTGCGATTGAAGTTTCGTAAGTAGCCCACGCCGCAGCTATAAGCGCTGTTGTTGTAATGATTCCCATCCCAGATCCTGTATCATTTCCGTAACGCTGTCCCCCCTGTACCGTGACAATACGAAACGAGCTGCTCTTCTTTGGACTCTTTCGATGTTCTCCATCAAACGCACCTGATAAGGATCCCACACTGGCCAGCAATACTCTGAAAAAGGACAGAGAAGCATAGTGTATGCAGTCTCTTTAGTAGTTTTGTTGCATCTTTTAAGGGTTCTTCCAATAAAACACAGTCTTTGTTTCGCCTTTACCATGATATTATCTACGTGTTCTTTCCAGTTTAAGTCTAAAGTGTTAGTAATTCCTAGGTATTTTGTGGAGTTTACGGCCTTCACGTTTGATTGATTTATCTTGTAAACAAAGTTTAACGGATTTCTTTTCGTACCCATGTGGACTACTTCACACTTTTCATTATTTAGAGTCAATTGCCAATTTTTCCATAGTGATACCTTATTCAGATCGTTCTGCAGTTGGTTTTGATCTTCAGAGGATTTTTCTAGACGGTAAATGATGGCGTCATCTGCAAACAATCTAAACGTGCTACTTAGATTTTCCCCTAAATCGTTTATGTAAATAAGGAACAGTAGAGGACAAATAACACTACCCTGTGGAATGCCTGATATCACCTCTGTTTTAGTCGATGCCTTACCATTGATTACTACGAACTGTGTACTCTCTGACAGGAAATACCCTATCCAGTCGCAAATTTGGGGCGATATACCATAACCACGCAATTTGATTGAAAGTCGTTTGCGAGGTACAGTATCAAAAGCCTTCTGGAAATCAAGAAATACAGAATCGATTTGCAAGCCCTTGTCGATAGCACCCATCACTTCGTGTGAGTAAAGAGCTAGTTGTGTTTCGCATGAAATATATTTTCTAAACCCGTGTTGACCTTGGGTCAATAGATCATCCTCTTCGAGATAATTCATAATATTTGTATACAGGATATGTTCCAAAACCCTGCTGCAAATTGACATCAATGAAATAGGCCTGTAGTTTAGTGGGTTACTCCTACTGCTTTCTTGAATATAGGTGTGACCTGTGTAACTTTCCTATCTTTTGGTACAGATCCTTCTTTGAGAGAGCGGTTGTATATGGCTGTTAAGTAAGAAGCTATCGCTTCAGCATAATCAGATAGAAAACTAATGGGTATACAGTCTGGACCAGAAGACTTGTTCTTGTTAAGTTAGTTTAGTTGCTTCACGACTCCGATGATATCTACTTCTACGTTACTCATTACCGCATCTGTTCGTAATTCAAAATCTGGAATATTGGTTTCGTCTTCTTTGGTGAATGATTTTCTAAAAGCTATGTTTAGTAACTTGGTTTAGTAGCGCTGTCATCAGCAGGATTGCCATTACTATCACATAGTGATGGTATTTTGTGTTTGTTTAAATTTAGCATGCCTTTTCCATTGCTTTTGCATCAGTGTCCTGACCTGTTTTGCATACCAAGGCGGATCACCACCTTCTTTTATTAATTTTTTTTTTTTTTTTTTTTTTTTTTTTTTTTTGTTTTTATAAAACTGTCAATTGCTGTTGATAAAACTTCTTTGAATTTGAGCCACATCTGGTCTGCACCTGCTTCTGGTGTTAGAAATGAGTGGAAGCTGTCTTTAAAGAAGCAATGTATTTTATTTCTACCTGCTTTCCTGAACAAATATACTTTTCGTTTATTTTTCGTAACTTTGGGACTTTCGATATTCAATCTCGCTTCGACAGCTCTGTGTTCACTGCTACCTGTATCCGTTTTGATGCTTGTTATGAGCTGAGGATTATTTGTTGCTAAGAGATAAAGTGTGTTTTGGCATCCATTTACAATTCTAGTTGGCTCATGAACTAAATGTTCGAAGTAATTCTCAGAGAATGTGTTGAGTACAATTTCACACGATGTTTTATGCGTACCTCTTGATTTGAAAATATAATTTGGCCAACAGATTGAGGGTAAATTAAAATCACCACCTACTATTATTGTGTGAGTCAGGTACGTTTTTGTAATTAGGCTCAGGTTTTCTTTGAACCTTTCTGCTATTGTACCTCAGAGTTGGGAGGCCTGTAAAAGGTACAACCTCTATCCATAATAGCTCGCAGGAATTATCAACTTCAACTTCGCTACACGAAAGACTACTTCTAATGGCGACAAACACGCCTCCACCTATTTTGTTTAATCTAGCCTTTCTGAACACAGTTAGATCTTTTGCAAATACTTCTGCTGAACTTATTTCCGGCTTGAGCCATCTTTCACTGCCTACAATGATATGTGTTTCGGTGCTTTCTATTAACACTTGGAGTTCTGGTACTTTCCCGACACAGTTACAACAGTTAACAACTGTTATACCAATAGTGCCTAGATCTACGTTTCTCCTGTGAGCCACCTGCACCCTTTGAGATTGCCCATTTTGTTTTTCCCCGAAGCCCTCTATCATAGTAACTTACATGCACCTCAGTTCTACTACAGTGATACCACCAAGTGTATTTGTATTTATACTGTACTTAGTATTTTTTATTTATACTGTACTCACCTGACCACATTAGAAGGAAGTGTGTGGGGTACAAATCATAGAGGGAGACCAAGGGACAAATACAGTAAGCAGATTCAAAGGGATGTAGGTTGCCGAAAGTATTCTTAGATGAAGAGACTTGCACAGGACAGGTTAGCGTGGAGAACTGCTGCAAACCAGTCTGGGGACTGAAGACCACAACAACAAAAAACAACAACTGACTGAAAATCTTGTTCATCCTGCCATAACTTCACTAGTCCCACCATATCTAACATTAACCTATCCATTTCTCTTTTCAAATTTTCTAACTTACCTTGCTAGTCCCTATACTAATGATAAAAATATTAACCATAGGTACCTCACAATTTAACAATATGGGTAATTAACAAAAATAAAAAAATATGAGCATATAATGAAAGTAGAAGTGAACCATGAACTGTAGAGGAAGATTTATAGTTAAGACTATAGTTATGGATAGTAGGCTATTCTTCTTTAATGATATTAATTATATCTACAGTATTGCCAAATTTCAGTACCTAATCTTGTATTTACTGTAAAGTAATATTGATAATTTTGAATTTTAATGTGAAAATTATAATTTACAGGGAAAAAAGGTGGGAAGAAAACGCCCAGGAAAACATTAAAGTATCACAACTTTGACACTAAGAGTTATACTGTATAAAAAAAGCTGTTTTCAGGTTTTTAACAGCAACTGAATTGTGAAAACATTAAAATTAACATGAATAAATATGTTTAACATGGGGACATTTCATCAAATTATCTGTGCATGAATTTGAATAATGATGGTGGTGGTGGTGGTGTGTGTGTGCGTGTGTGTGTGTGTGTGTGTGTGTGTGTGTGTGTGTGTGTGTGTGTGTGTGTGTGTGCGAGCGCGCGCGTGCGCTTGTGTTCATGTACTTGCTCAAGAGTAAGTGAAGACAGAAAAATTTCCATTGTGGCTTGTGAGGGATCATGTATTTATCTCAATTTCTTCTTCCTCTAGTCTAGCGCGCGTGTGTGCATGTACTTGCCCAAGAGTAAGTGAAGACAGAAAAATTTCCATTGTGGCTTGTGAGGGATCATGTGTTTATCTCAATTTCTTCTTCATCTAGTTTAGTTAGACGTTCTTTCATAATTTTCACTTTCCTCAAACGATATCACACTTGGATTTTATACATGTGAACTAAAACATTTCTGTTCAGCAGGTAGTTGTGGTAACCTTTATACCAACCTGCACAGTGTCTTTGCACCACCATACAGTTGTACCCTGAACACTGCCATCTTCAGTCCAAATTATCTTCTCAGTCCACATGTTTGTAAATCTATTGGACTCAACTGCATCTCAGCCCATATATGCATTATATACACTATGCATTCAAAAGTGTCCGGACACCGCCAGAAAAATATGGTTTTCATATCACATGCAGTGTGCTGCTACCTACTGCTGTGTACTCCATATCAGCGACGTCAGTAGGTGTTAGACATTGCGAGAGAGCAGAATGGGGCACTGCTGAACTCATGGACTTCGAATGTAGTCAGGTCATTGGATGTCACTTGTGTCAGAAATCTGTACATAAGATTTCCGCACTCATAAACATCCCTAGGTCCACTGTTCCTGATGAGGTAGTGAAGTGGAAACATGAAGGGATATAGGCATACAGGCAACCTTATCTGTTGACTGACAGAGACCACCAACAGTTGAAGAGGATCATATAGTGTAATAGGCAGGCATCTATCCACACCATCACACAGGAATTCAGACTGCATCAGCATTCACTCCAAGTACTATGACAATTAGGCGGGAGGTAAGAAAACTTGGATTTCACGGTCGAGCAGTAGCCTATAAGCTACACATTATGCAGGTCAATACCAAATGATGTCTTGCTGCGTGTAAGAAGCATAAACATGGGATGATTGAACAGTGGAAAAACGTTAAGTGGAGTGACTAATCATGGTACACAATGTGGTGAGCTGATGGCAGGGTGTGGATATGGCAAATGCCTGGTGAAAATCTGCCAATGTGTGTAGTGCCAGTGGTAAAAATAAGAGGCAGCGATGTTATGATGTGGTCATGTTTTTCATGGAGGGGGCTTCCACCCCTTGCTGTTTTGCTTGACACTATCACAGAACAGGCCTACATTGATGTTCTAAGCACCCTCTCGCTTGCCACTGTTGAAGAGCAATTAATGGATGGCAACTGCATTTTTCAACATGCTCAAGTACCTGTTCATAATGCCGGCTTGTGGCAGAGTGGTTACACAACAATTACATCCCAGTAATGGACTGGCCTGCACAGAGTACTGACTTGAATCCTATAGAACACCTTTGGAATGTTTTGGAACCCCGGCTTCAAGCCAGACCTCACGGATATACATCGATACCTCACCCCTAAGTCAGCACTCTATGAAGAATAGGCTGCCAGTCCCCAAGAAACCTTCCAGCAGCTGATGGCCTCTGACAGTGGAAGATGTCATCAGGGCGAAGGGTGGGTCAACCATACTGAATTCCAGCACTACTGATGGAGGGCACCATACACCTGTAAGTCATTTTCAGCCAGGTGTTTTGATACTTTTGATCACATAGTGTATCCTGGGTTGCTGGTGGTGAACCCCATTTTGTTCTATGCAGAGGTACCATTTCAGTAGATTTGAAGAGGCCCTGTAATTTTGTTCGAATTTTAAGAGGGAATCGGGTAGAGATGAGAATTTGGACTGAGGAGGGAAGCATAGCAGGGTAAATCCCTGCACTTGCATGAAGGCACTTTGAATGGGTGGTGGTGTCTTTAGTGAGCAGGAGACAGGTTTCAACCTGGCATTGGTACAAATTTCACACAAATCTTTAGTCTGCATACATCTATCACAGATATTAGATACTTGAAGAATACCCCTGAACTATGTGGTTTAAATTTAACTGCATGCGTCTTTTCTTATCCATTTCACTTTTAATGGTTCCAATTGTAAAATCTTCATTTTTGAGAACGATTCTATGTGATATTTCATTTCTGATTATACCATAACTCCCATTCACTGTGTAAGATTTAGATGTTTTCTTACTAGACACTCCATTCTAACTGCAAATGGTCATGAAGGTGTCAAGGGACCTACAATAAATGACTGTTGTAGTAACTCAGAGCTGTACAAAACAGACTGACTCAGTGGTGTGTATTCAGTGTACACATGGTGAGCATTGCATATACACTGTTAAGGGGTAAGAACTGCATGTCTAGTGTAAAAGTGAGAACACAGCAAAATCAATTAAAACCACTACTGTGCTTTCCTTGCTTGGGTTGACAAATGCAGTACTACAAAAATTTGCTTTAACTCTACTGAGGCTCAGCAGAACTATTAAATTCACACTCCCTCTGCATTGCAATTCAAGTAAGGAGCAATGTTATCTGAAAGGACTATGTAAGTAGTTGCTGGAATTCTCAGATGTGTGCCCACCAGCTATTTCCTCCCAGAGGCTGCACCTAATAGTAAGTATTTTAATGCTCAGGATTAAGTTAAACAACTGATTACAGGTACAACTTATTACAGTATGTTGTTTTAAATTATCTCAACACCTCAAACAGAGTTAACAATTAGAAATAAACAGTGCATGATGTACTATAATTGGTGGGAAGTAATTAACTGAGCTCTTAAGTGGCTAACAGGAAGATCTAATATACAAAATTGTATTGTAAGGATATTTGATGAATTGATTAATCTGGGTACAGAGTCTCTCACAACATAGTCCTTCATTAAAATGTTCTAAGGAACTGCTCTAGGGCCTTGCTGCAGAACGTGCGATTACTCTGTGTGTGTGTGTGTGTGTGTGTGTGTGTGTGTGTGTGTGTATTGTCCTTAGGTTAGCATCTCATTTATCCTTCTACCTTCACAACAGTGTTCAAGATAGCATCCTAATCATCTTTTAAATCATGGATGATGAAGCAGAATAAGAAATGAAGAACACCAGACTGAATTTAGATGTATGGAGAGCCATGTGATTTAACAGTGAACTTGATCTCACTCACCTCATTTGTGATTTATCTCAGTCTGTTTCCACATTAGTTCATCTTAAAGAGGAAGCCTTAATATTAAGGTTGAGCACTCAAAATCCCATCCTCTCACCTGCAATGATTCCCTGTCCGCCATTCAACAAAATGCAAAGCTAAGTCTCAAACTAACAAACCTGACCTTAGTCTTCCAATACATTTCATTGATGACCCCTTTCACCACAACAACTTCATGCAACCATTCCCACTACTGAAGACATCATCAAGTTCACGATAATCATCCTGCAAAACATTCAGCCATTCCAACATCTACACATGCCCTAAACTACCTTGAAGGGCATGTTGCAATTCGGAATGTTATAATGTTATAAGTAGCTTTCGAGTTGGTAAGGATAATGTAATGAATTACCTAATAATAAGCTACACTACTGGCCATTAAAATTGCTACACCAAGAAGAAATGCAGATGATAAACATGTATCGATTGGACAAATATATTATACTAGAACTAACATGTGATTACATTTTCACACAATTTGGGTGGATAGATCCTGAGACATCAGTACCCAGAACAACCACCTTTGGGCATAACGGCCTTGATGCACCTGGGCATTGAGTCAAACTGAGCTTGGATGGCGTGTAAAGGTACAGATGCGCATGCAGCTTCAATACGATACCATAGTTCATCAAGAGTAGTGACTGGCATATTGTGACAAGCCAGTTGCTCGGCCACCATTGACCAGGTATTTTCAATTGGTGAGAGATGTGGAGAATGTGCTGGCCAGCACTCAAACATTTTCTGTATCCAGAAAGGCCCATACAGGACCTGCAACATACGGTCGTGCATTATCCTGCTGAAATGTAGGGTTTCACAGGGATTGAATGAAGGGTAGAGCCATGGGTCATAACACAATTGAAATGTAAGGCCCACTGTTCAAAGTACCGTTGATGCGAAAAAGAGGTTACCGAGACGTGTAACCAGTTGCACCCTGTACCATCACACTGAGTGATATGCCAGTATGGCGATGACGAATACACGCTTCCAATGTATGTTCACCGTGATATTGCCAAACATGGATGTGACCATCATAATGCTGTAAACAGAACCGGGATTCAAAAGAAATTACGTTTTGCTATTTGTGCACCCAGGTCTGTTGTTGTGTACACCATCACAGACATTCCTGTCTGTCATGCAGCGTCAAGGGTAACCATAGCCATGGTCACCTAGCTGATAGTCCATGCTGTCGAAATCGTAATTGAACTATTTGTGCAGATGGTTTTTCTCTGTTGACTCAGGGATCAAGATGTGGCTGCACGATCCGTTATAACCACACTGATAAGATGCCTGTCATCTTGATTGCTAGCGATTTGAGTCCGTTGGGATCCAGCAGGGCGTTACGTACTGACCTCCTGAACCCACCGATTACATATTCTGCTAACAGTCATTGGATTGTGACCAACGTGAGGCAATGTCGTGATACGATAAACCACAATCACAATAGGCTACAATCTAACCTTTATCAAAGTTGGAAACGTGATGGTATGGAGTTATCCTCCTTACACGAGGCATCACAACAATGTTTCACCAGGCAATGCTGGTCAACTGCTGTTTATGTATGAGAAATTGGTTGGAAAGTTTCCTCATGTCAGCACGTTGTAGGTGTCACCACCAGCACCAACCCTATGTGAATGCTCTGAAAAGCTAATTATTTGCATATCACAGCATCTTCTTCATGTTGGTTAATTTTCATGTCTGTAGCACGTTATCTTCGTGGTGTAGCAATATTAATTGCCAAAAGTGTATAATGGATCTGTAAAAGTGTATTATGGATCTCTCTTCTGTTGAGAAATCTATCAATGATAGATTGCATAACAATAAATATTTCTTCAAGGGAAAGGTTTCATCATACAGCAATCATTTCACCCCAACAAACAGTAATGAAATCAATGAAATCAGAAACATAGTAAAGACTTTACGAAATTCAAACTCTGCAGGATATGATGGGCTAAATATAAACATCCTAAAATCCTGTATTTACAGCATTCAGGACTTCTATTCACTGCAGTCAGGAAGCTTCCCTGACTCAATGAAAATAGAACACACCAAAAAAGGTGACAGATTAAAAGCTGAAAACTATAGACCTATCTCTATCTTTCCTGTCCTCTCAAAGATCATAGAAAAAGTAATATACAATAGAATTGCCACATTCTTAAATAAACATAATCTAATTGTTGAAAACCAAAATGGCTTCATTAAAAACAAATCAACTGTAACAGCTGCCGCATAGTATATTGATGAAGTAATAACTGTTATCAAGAACAAGGAATATGTGACAGACATTTCCTTGATCTTGAAAAGGCATTTGACTGTGTAAATATACCAGTACTCCTAGACAAGTTGTGGAACATTGGCATCAGAGGCATAGCTCATGATCTACTTAAATCTTATATAACCTACATAAAACAATTTGTAGTTATAAAGACAGCAAGTGATGGGACCTCTTCTCTTCTTGATATATGTTAATGACATAAAATACTGTACCCAAAATTTAGAGGTAATTCTGTATGCTGAAGACACATCTATTGTGTGCAAGCCTAAGGAGCTAGACCAATTAGAAGTATTGTCCAACTGTCTCACAAATTAAATAGTTCAGTATTTCAATGAAAGTCATCTCAGTGTCAGCAGTAATGGATTTTAACCAAACAAGGCATACAGACTTTGAAATTCAGTTGTGCATTGGAACAGATACCAGTATTGCTTCTAAAGAAAACTGTATAAAATTTCTAGGAATAACCATACAAGGCATACTTAAATGGGGTGTACATGTTGAAACACTGCTAAGCAAACTTGTTAAAAATATATTTGCAATAAATATGCTGAGTAAACACTGCAACTATACCCAAGTACTTCAGACTGCTTACCCTACATTGATGTCATCCAATATTAGCTACGGAATAGTAGTATGGGGCGCAACAACACAAGCCAACCTAAACAATTTAAAGTTACAATAAAAGGCTGTAAGAATAATTTGTGGTGCAAAACCAAAAGACTCATGTCGTCGTCTATCCCTAAAGCTGGCATATTATCTGTTGTTAATATGTATATTTTTAAATCAATTATAATGGCCCGTAAATTGAACCTAAACTTGAACTCTGACACACACACAACTACAATACTAGAAATAAAAATAAGTTTCATCTCATAAGCTATAGGACTGCACTTTATGAAAGAAACCGGCTGCAGGACTAAGGCTTGCTAATACTTTAGCAAGTTCCATAACGTCACTTCCCACTGCAAAATTTAAAGTCAGACTAAAAAGAATATTAATTACTAACCCACACTACTCTCTATGAGTATTTCTGTTTTGCGCAGAATAAAGAAAAATTTATTGCAGATTCATTTTGAATATTTAATCTCTGTTAATATAAACAATCAACTTTAATCTGATGTTGTTTCTTAAATAGCTAATCAAAATTGAAAATATAAGTTTTGTTGTAAACATTGTAGTGTATGCCTCACATGTATTCCCATTACAAATATTGTACTATGTATCTCACATGTATTCCCTTGTAAGCAACTGACATATTTAGAAAAATAATACTTGTATCATTTGATGTTGAATAAAGTTTATTTATTTATTTATTTGTATCTTGCATATCAAACACCCATGCTACCTATTCACACAACCAGGACCAATTCATCTTCACCTACCTCAACACTCTTAAGTTTCAGTCACTTCTAGTTCTCACCCACAGAAACAATTCTAATCTCTTTCAGAGGCATTACAGCTTTACAGTATCCTGATCAATAACTTCCTCTCCCTGCCAACCTGATCTTGGGATCATATATTGCAAAGTTGACAGGAGAGCTCCCTACGTGTCTGAGGAAGAAAGGGCAACTTCGACAGGTCTATTTTTATAAATGACAAATGTGGGTGGTCTTTCATATGAAGTATGATATGAAATATGTCAGCTGTGGTCTAGCCTCATTTCAATACACAACCATTTTTATAGTCTTCTGTTTTAGAGAAAGAAATTGTAACAGCTGTTAGAGTATGTGGCAGTTTCATTGCAGTGCATTCAGACATACTACATGTGTGCATTGACAACAAATTTTCAGCAATGTTTATGTAGATATTCCCTCATCTCATCAAAATGGTTCATAGCATCAGCTGACTCAGTAGTAACAGTCTTATTAAGATGATGTGCATCAGAAAAATTCAGAGACTTCAGGGGAGTACAACAGTACCAGAGGTGTCACAGTGTGCCCCCAACATCCCTGTGATCACTTAGAGCCGTAGCCTGATCATGGGCAACACAGCTTCCAGTTACCCCTTTAGTCCAGTCAAATAAGCCGAAAAAAGGTGTCAACCTCGGAATGAGAGGTAACAAACTAAATATTTGCATAAACCTTTGTTTTGGCATTCTAAATGATGTGTCAAAAGTCTCATAAAATATCGTGACCACGTCTTAAGATATTAAAGGTCAAAGGTCACGAAAATCAGTTTTTCGCAAATATCTCGCTTCCTATGTGTTAAATGGTGTTTGCATCTCGAATAAAAGTTGTAGAGCATGAAATTCTCTACAATTTTTGTTTTAAACAATTTTTGTGCAATTTATCATTTTTTAGATCGAGCGCGGAGAGCGCACAGGTCACAGCGCTCAGACATATAAGACGTAATGCAAGTCAACCGCGAATCCCAGTCAATGGTAGGTTGTTTAAAGTTAATAAAGCATTGCAACAATTACAATAACAAACCTTCATTCTTTATTAATTATGTTCAATATTTTATAATATTATTCATAAATCAAAAAGATTTATTTAATAATATTTACTTATTTCATGAAATTATGAAGCAAAATACTTCAAGTATATTTTAATTATATTCTAATATAGCTTAATTATGTTTCATGCAGAAAAGAATAAAATTAACTATAATTAAGACTTAATTATATTTGAAGCAAAAATATAATAATTTAAAAAAAAAAAACGAGTAAATACGTTTTATGTAAATCCTTATTTAGTAGTCATGTATGATTCATTTATTACAATTAGAAGTTCAAAAGTGAGGAGGATTTTTATTCACTTTAATTATTAATCATACATAGGTCTCAATTTTCATCTTCTTGATTCTCATCGTCGTCTCCATCCGGTCGCTCGAAAACGTCCATTTCATCATCATCCTCGTAATCGACGATCGTCTTCGCTTAACCTTCCAAGATTTCTGGGTCATAAGCACTTTCTTCATCGAGATCGTTCTGGTGTGATGACGCATTGAGGCAAGCTTGCCCATTACACTGGCCACAAGCTGAAGAACATTGCATCCCCGATTTCCTGCACCCGCAGCGCGAACCACAACCATTTTTGAAGTTGCAAAATATTGTATTCAGGAGTTCGTCTGGTGTGGTAATATTGTTGGTATTGGCTCCAAATGTTCATTCCACAGCACCCAACCCTATTCCAGGGGTTCTATATAGTTTCCTAACCACGTTTGTATTTGGTAGTAAGCACGATTGATATGTTGATGAGCTGCTGCACTAGTTGGTGGCAGATTTGATAGTTGCACAGGTTTCTTAAGTTTTGTCGATTTAACAAATTGCGTGTATCGAAGATAATCTATATTGTCTTCAGATTTTGGAGCGTTATATATTGCCAACAAGATATGTACTCCATTTTCAAGTAACGTTTGCGCAGGGCAATTTTCTTGTTGAAATACTTGAGCTAGCTGATCCAAATCTGTAAGTTTCTCCAATATTTTAACAAAAGTTTTTTGCCTTTTTTAAACAACGCAGATGTGTCACAACCACTCAATGCGTGCAAAAGTAAAATGTGCTTTTTACAACGGGGATAATGTTCAAAACTTTTGGAGGAGTATATTTGTGTTTTAACATTGCCTTTACCAACTTTTTTAAAGAAAATTTCTTTAATTTCCAATTAAAATGACAAGCAAATCAGTATCTTCTCCTACGATGACGGCAGTCCTTTGGTGCTCTGATTCTTCAATACCTGTTTTGATTATACAAACATCAGCATCATCACTGGCTTGTTTTGTAGTGATATTAACAGTTTTTAATTTCTCAACAAGCAAGTTCTTCTTAGTTGTTGCATTGCTTTAGTATTTCTACTGTAGTCCGAGTATCCGTCAAATATAACAACCATTCTTGAGCCATAATTCGTTTGTAAATACTTTATACATTTATCTAAAACAACGGTAATTTCCAGGTATAAACTTAATATTACTAGAAATATTCTACAGTTTACACATTTAAGAGAAAAAATACTAAAATTATTTTCTACGTAAATATAGTTACGATACATTGGAACAGAATTAAAATATACTTAAAGTACGGAATTCATGACATTGTAATTACTTGAAATAAGTAAGTATTATTAAAATTGGGTATTAATTCGTAAATAATGAAATTTTATTTACTATTATAATTGTTTTATTCAACGTACCATTGACTGTGATTCACAGCTGACCTTGTATTACGTCTTGTGTCTGAACGCTGTGACCTGTGGGCTCTATCTAAAAAACGATGAATTGCACAAAAAATGTTTAAAACAAAAATTGTAGAGAATTTCATGCTCTACAACTTTTATCGGAGAAGCAAATAACACCTAACGCATAGGAAGCGAGATATTTGCGAAAAACTGATTTTCGTGACCTTTGACCTTTAATAACTTAAGACCGTGGACACGAGATTTTATGAGACTTTTGACACATCATTTAGAATGCCAAAACAAAGGTTCATGCAAATATTCAGCTTGTTACCTCTCATTCCGAGGTGAAACCCTAATTTGACTGGATTACTTAGCAGGGTTGGGGATAAACATTTTACTTGTAACACCATTACTAGTAACAGTTTCGTAACAAAGGTAATGGACGGTAACAGTGTTATTATTTGCATAAAGCAACTTTAAGTTACTTTTAATGGTTAATGATTTAATGGAAATATCCCTACTGGATTAACTCATTAATTATGTTTGGTGGCTTCCTTCCATGAACTATTTCATACAGACAGAATCCTGTGAATGAGTGCTGTAGGCTATCAATGACATCTTCAAATTTTTCAAAATATCCTATCCATGACGCATGATTCTTATTGCAATAATTTCTGAACTGTCTTCCAGTCTCCCTCTTGTACCTCTCTGCCGGACTGCTTGAAGTATGGTAGGCTGAAATCTGAATATGGTTTGTTTTCATCTTATCTAAAACTTTTCCAGGATTTTGAAGTGAACTGGGTACCATTGTCTGAAGGAATTCCTTTTGGTATGTCAACCATCTGAAATTAATCATTCCTAATTTTATTGATAATGCTGTTGCCGGTAGACTTTGTTAGACATCCATGTAGAATAATAACAGTTAATTCTAACAGTTGCTTGGGCAAGATGTTTTACATAAATCCTCTTCTTGTCTAGGTTGTGAACTTACCTATCACATGTTACTGATAACACCTTTATTCTTCTGTTGATATTGTAGATATATAGGTTTCCTTGGCTCCTTTGAAGGTATTTTTGTGTTCCATAGTGGCCAAAACATTCATGAACGTACTTTGTCAAAATATGGATACAGTATTCAGTCCAACACAATTTCCTGTTATCACTATCTGCAGGCCCTACTTATACTCCTGAACAGAATCACTTTGTAGACCTTGTAATATTGTTCTACTTCCTCTTCTCCTCTTTTTTTACCTATAAAGCTTTTTACCAGTCTCCAGTTTGAATCGTGATGCTAGTATCTTCTGATAGTATCAGATATCTTTCCCATCTCTGTTTCGTCCTTCACTCCTTTCAAATATCCAACCCCTGGATATAATGCATTAAGTATTAAAATTGATGGAGAAAGAGAGCCATCTGATGATTCATTTATGAAGCAGTTTACATTCTTGAATGTAAGTTATGATCAGTAAAGACGATTACTTTATGGGTGTAATTGATAATTTTTAAATTTAGGGATTGCCCCAAAAAATGCCAACTGTTATTTCTCAGTCACAGTGTAAGATTTTCATGTTTCTGGAGAGTTCCACTTGCAAAAGTGATGGACATATGTTCAGCCTTGTCACCATTCATTTTTATTTGGAAGAGAAGGGCTTCAAGACCATAATCACTACTGTCTGTAGTTAAGCAGGAACATAGAAGCAAATCTGGCCTAGACAAAATTTTACTATTGCATCAATGGACCTTCATGTTTTCAAAAGCTTCTACTCATTCTTTGGTCCATGCCCAAACAGTATTCTTCTTCAATAAGCTGTTCTAACAAGATGCATTCAAAGCCTTTGTATTCAGAAATTTTCAGCAATAACATCATATACCAAAAAATGATTTCAGTTGCTTTTAGTCTTTGGTACTGGGAATTTGGCTATTGCTTCTAGTGTCTCTGCATCAGGTAGGCTCTTATTGCAATATTATCAGTCTTCTCAAATATTTTCAAATATTTTGTTGCTATAAGACTTGAGTAACTCTTAAACAAAAATAATATTATCTCACTTTCACAATATGGGTTTCGTAAAAGTAGTTCCACTACACAAGCGCTTTATGAATTTCTTGAAAGATGCACAAGTTTAATAGATCATAAACAACCTGCAGTAAGCGTATTTTTTGTTCAATCTACAGCATTTGACATGACCAACCATGAGTTGTTACTTGCATAGCTTGGGAATTATGGAATCCAAGGTATGGCATGCAACTACTGGTTCTGCAGTTATATGAAGACAAAGACAAGTCTAATAGACCATAAACAACCTCCAGTAGGCATATTTCTTGCTCAATCTACAGCATTTGACTTGATCAACTATGAATTGTTACTTCCAAAGCTTGGGAATTATGAAATCCAAGATATGGCATGCAACTAGTTCTGCAGTTAAATGAGTGGAAGAAGACAAGTTTGTAGAAATCACAAACTGCATAGATTTTATAGAGTTTTTCTACAACAGGTCAGAGACTATAAATACAGTATCAGGTGTCCCACAGGATCCATTATTGGCCCTGTGCTTTTCACATTACACATAAATGATCTATCTGAACATTTATCTAAGGCCTTTTTTATATGCAGATGACATGAACATACTGTTAACCAGTGGAGATAACACACTGCAAAATAAAGGCAATGAAAACACTTCACAAATAAAATCCTGGTTTGACTCAAACAAATTACTAATAAATATGCAGAAAGTAGTAGCCATGAATGTCCACATGAGACAGAATATTACTCATCTTCTTCAGCTTGTCCCATTTCAGTGATTGCTGTTCCTTATTTGCCTTCCATTTCTCTTGGCCTCACAGTCCTCCTGGCTCAGTCCCTTCTCTCTCAGGTCTTCAGTGATGCAGTCCAACCATCTTCTTTTTGGTCTTCCTCTTCCTCTCCTGCCCTCCCCTTGTAACTCCATTGTTCTCTGCAATAGGTGTCCCTCGTCCCTCCTCATCACGTGCCCGTACCATTGTAGTTTCTTTCCTGGGCTTTCTTCGATGCCTCTACTGCACTTGTCTACTCTCTAAAAACATCATGTCTTATTTTGTCCATCCTCTACCTCAGCATATGCATCTCAGCTACGTTTAATTTCTTCTCCTGCATGTTCTTTAATGGCCACATCTCACTATCATACAACATAGCTGGTCGCACCACCGATTAAAAAATTTTCCTTTTGTCTTTGGTTTTATTCTTTTTTCACAGGGCACACCTGATACCTTTTTCCAGTTCGTCCATCCAGCCTGGATCCTGTGGCTTACCTCCTTATCTAAATCTCCTTTACTGGTTACATGGGAGCCCAGGTATTAGAATTCTCCAAGTCTCTCCATCTGATCATTTGCTAACATAATGTTTCCATCTCCACCAAACCAGAGGTATTCGGTCTTCCTCCTGCTAACTCTGAATCCTCCATTTTCCATTTCCTCCCTTCATCACTCTGATTTTCATTCTACCTTCTCTTTGCTCTCCTTCACTATCACCACGTCATCTGCAAAACTACCCACCCATAAAGCCAAGTCCTGCACTCCT
This sequence comes from Locusta migratoria, assembly GCA_026315105.1. NCBI lineage: Eukaryota > Metazoa > Arthropoda > Insecta > Orthoptera > Acrididae > Locusta > Locusta migratoria. Next base: position 699,844,151 of record CM048745.1, on the reverse strand, counting down.
TCTGTCAACACAGACCCATCACTATATTAACAGGTATGGACTTAGTGCTGACCCATGATGCAGTCCACCCATGATAGGGAACTTCTGTCACCCTGACACTAGATCTTACTTTAAAGCAGGCACCATCGAACATGTGTCTTTGATCAGTTGAACATACTTTTCTGGTACACCCCTCGCTCTCAGGCTTCTTCACAGTAATCTCTCGGTACTTTATCATACACCTTCTCCATGTCTATAAAAATGAGGTGTAGGTCTCTTTGTTGCTCCCCATACTTTTCCATCAGTTGTTTCAGGATAAAGGTGGCATCCATAGTTCCTCTGCCTGGCATAAACCCAAACTGCTTATCTGAGATTTGTTTCTCCCCTGATTATTTTATCCATAATTTTCTCCTAGATCTTCATCGTATGGGATGTTAACTTAATTCCTCTGTAGTTCTTGCATTATCTTGCAATATCTCCTTTTCCTTTGTATATTGGTAGCACTGTACTTTCCCTCCGTATCACTGGTACTTTTTCTTCTTCATATATCTCCTTCATCAGGCCCCATAACAGGTCTACTCTGGTCTCTCCCAGTTCCTTCCAAGCCTCCAAAGGCACTTCGTTTCGTCCTACCGTCTCTCCATTTTTCATTTTCCCTAATGCTCCAGACACTTCCTCTCTAGTGATATCTGGCATTAAATTTTCGTTTGGCATCCCCCTCCCTTGATATTTCTTGCATGCTCCTCATTCAGCAACTCTGTCTTATATCTGACTCAATCCCAAGCACCATCGTACATGTCTTTGATCAGTCGGACATACTTTTCTGGCACAGCCCTCGCTCTCAGGCTCTCTGTTCTTTGCTTGTGTTCAGACTTTTGATACCTTATCTCTTGCCTTTGCCACCCTGAAAAGTCTCTACTGGCCATCAGATGTACCCAGTTCCTTGTACAGCTCATCTGCTGCTCGTTCATAGCAACTGCTCTCTTTGCTTTCTTTTTCCTTCTCTTGCATTCTTCACCATCATCGTCACTCCTAAAGTTATCATACTTCTTTTTCGCCTGCTTATTACTCCTTACTGTCTGTTGAACTTCATCATTCGACCACCAGGACTCTTTGTCCCCTGGAGGGACCTTTCCAGATGTTTTTCCAAGAACTTCCTCTGCTGCTCTTATCATCACTTTGTTGTTTTCTTTGCACCACTCTCTGTACTGTGTTGCTTGGAACGGTACCTTTAAAAGCATTTCTGGCTACTTAAGTTTCCACCATTTGATTTTCTGCTCAAATCTTAGCTTGCCTTTCCTTTTTGCCAATATCTCACAGTCCATTATTACTGGGCGGTGTTGGTTTGTGACACATACACCCTTCATAACTTTACAGTTTTCAACCTCCAGAAGGTGCATCCTTCTACACTTTAGGTAGTTTCCACTCTTGTAGGTAACATACTTGTCTTCAGACTTCTTGAAGAAGGTGTTCAACATTGCCATATCACTTAAAGTAAAGCAGTCAACAATCCGAAGATTGGTTTGAACACCACAGTGCTTTACTAGGCATGGCCCTGTTTGGAGGTGGTATGCCGTTGCCGTCCTCCGACCTTCGAACCACTCGGTATTTTTCACATGAGCCAGAGGTGAAAGAAGTGGAAAGTGACAGATAAAAATCCTAGGACGTGGCGGGGATTGAACCCGCGACCTTTGGGTTAGTAGTCTGTCACTCTACCACTGTGCAACCGAGGCGCACGCCATATCACTTACCACAGCAAATTCCATTATATTCTCTGCTTGGTCCAACGTGGCCATTCAAGTTGCCACCGATGACGCATTTTAATGGTTAATTGTTTGTGTTTGATCTTGTCTACTATAAATAAAGTTTTCTAAAAAGTACTGAAATGAATATCATTACACATTTTCATTCATGATTGTATTATCTTAATTGTTAATGTCAAATAATGCAGTACAATAATCCCACTGATTACAAATATAGTGCTATTACTATGATCGCTAACACTGACAATTGTCACGAAATATTCCGATTGATTCTGATGTTCCAAGCACTCTAAGTACTCTACAGGAACAGTACTTAAAATGGAGTCGCGGGTGAGTTTAGGTAATTTTGATCAATTTGTATGACAATTGTAGTTTAATCACGAGGGAAATGAACTGTACCGATTCATTCCTCAGTAGTATAATAGCCTGCAAGAGCAGGCATACAGTATCTGCGTGGCAAATTAAATATTAAAGTAGTATTAGCAGTAACGGTTTCGAAGACAATGTAGCTGCCGTATTTCTGGGTGGCTCTGGTAACGAGGGTAACGATGCATTTGTAGCGAATATTGTTTCTTTTAGTAGGCCTAATGGATACATATGGATACACATCGTTTTGTTACTCTCACAGCTCAAATACCAGTGGCTTCTTAAATCGGAGTGTGTGCCAACGAAATATATAACAAGCAGTTCCTTTAATTCGTCTGTAAGAATGACACCGCATTTAAGCTTCTTCAACGATCTCGAAAGCTGATAGCGGTCTTTGTCGTCTTCGATAGACTGCATACGTCATTATGACATAACGTCTGAGCGAACGAGGCCACGCGCGCGAACTACGGTGCAATCAGCGGCACTAGCTGAACCTTCGCCGGGCTACTCCGTTTCTGGCACAACCTTTGTACCCTGCGGGCTTGCCTACCCGTAACCGCCAGGGGCTTCTAACTTCACAGACTTAACAGCCTCGCGATCTCGCACTCATAACATTGTTTTTTATATATTATACGAGGAGTGTTTTGATAACAAAGTGGGTGAGAACATTTAAAGTTGGCCGCACAAATCTACGTGATGAACAACGGAGTGGGCGTCCTCCGGTCGTTAATGAAAGTTTGGTGCAGGAAATAAACAATAAGGTGAGAGAAAACAGGCGCTTTACGATTTCCTCCACTTGAAAACAACACATGGGCGGTCAGCGTCTTCAAGACGATGACGAAGTCAAAACAGTTGTGATGCAGTGGTTAACAAGTTAGGGGGCAGACTTCTATGAGGAGGGCATTCAATTACTGGCATAACGTTTTGACGAATGCTTCAATATTGACGGACATTACGTAGAAGAGTACAGGCTTTCATGTAAAAATAAAATTATATATATATATATATATATATATATATATATATATATATATATAATATGTGCTTCGCAACGGTTGTTGAAGAAGGGACTGTATGTATCATGGCTTTGTAGGATTATGGACCTTATTCAGTAAAAATAGAATCCTTGTTGGATCGCTCTGTCAATAAACTCAGTTCTCCAAGCCAAGATGACAAATGTCCGTAACGATGTATCTTCATAAAGCTGTCAAATGTAAATAAAAGTCATTGTCTGAAACGATGTATCTTCAAAAAGTTTTTGAAACAAAAAATGAAACGTGCGAAAATAAGCAAAGAAATGTCGTTAAGTATTTAATACAAAAAGCGAAATCAGTAACACTATGTTCAATGTCTGTTGGTATTCGTAGACATGAGATTACTTAATTATGTCACAGACGTTCGCCTAATTATTGTACTACCCCATACTTATTATTCAGCAGCGGTGTTTATTAGTTCTTTGGTGCACTGCAGCGCCTCCATCGCTTGTTTGCTGAACTACGCAATCCATACTTCAAGCGTAATCTACATCTAAAAAAAAATTTCCCTGATTCCACTTTTATGTAATGAAGTTGCTCCATGCGAATCCGTGAAGTAGTTGCTCAGTTACCGGCGGCCAGTGCACACGTGACCAGCAGCAGCTCTAGATTTTACGGTAACCGGCTTCTTAATAGAAGCGACTTATTTTCATTTCGTGTGTGCTTTCTTTTGCAGCTCTTTAGTGTGCTCGCGTGTTTGTTGATTAAGAATCGCGTTTGGTTGTCAGTTCAGTTGTTGATTTTTTGATTTATCAGCTCGCGTATATATTTTTCAGATTCGCCGTAAATAAACAGTTCAGCGTTAGGTTTATATTTTTCAAAGCTCACTGTTTATCAAACTTCTGTGTCCTCAGACGTACGTACTTGAAAGAAACATAGGTTTTTAGAATGGGTAGGAACTGTGCTGCGAACGGATGGAGGCAGAGTTGGTGAATCTTCGCTCGCAGCTTCAGGCGGCGTTGGCTTCGCTGGCAACGCTTGAGACTGCGGTGGGTGGGCGCCGCTGTTGTGGGCCGCTCGCGGGGGTGCAGCAGACGCCCTGTGCGTCTGTTGTGCCCTCCGATCAGCCTGCGGCTGTGGCCAGCCCGCTCACTGCCTGCGAGGAGGTAGCCCCTCAATCCGTGGTGGATTGGGAGGTCTCCTCAGCGCGTGTCAGGCGGCGTAAGACTTTCCGGAGGACCGAAGTGGAGGCCTTGCCAACAGATTCGAGGCACTGACTGTGGAAGGGGATGTTCCTGACGCAGATGGTGTCGCTTGTCCTGTACTCGCCCCTTTGCCTTCAAGATCCGGGCACTCACAGAGGGTGGGTTTGTTGGTAGTTGGGAGCTCCAACGTTAGGCGGGTAATGGAGCCCCTTAGGAAAATGGCTACTAGGGAGGGGAAGAATTACAATGTGCACTCCGTGTGCATAGAGGGGGGAGTCATTTCAGATGTGGAACGGGTCCTTCCGGATGCCATGAAGAGCACAGGGTGCCGCCAGCTGCAGGTGGTGGCTCATGTCGGCACCAATGATGTGTGTCGCTTTGGATCGGAAGAGATCCTCTCTGGTTTTGAGCGGTACTGGTAAAGACTGCCAGTCTTGCTTGCAAGATGTAAGCAGAGCTCACCATCTGCAGCATTGTCGACAGGACTGACTGCGAACCTTTGGTTCAGAGCCGAGTGGAGGGTCTGAATCAGAGGCTCAGACGGTTCTGCGACCGGGTGGGCTGCAGATTCCTCGACTTGCGCCAAAGGGTGGTGGGTTTTCGGGTTCCGCTAAATAGGTCAGGAGTCCACTATACTCAGGAAGCGGCTTCACGGGTAGCGGGGGCTGTGTGGCGTGGACTGGGCGGTTTTTTTTAGGTTAGAGGGCCTCGGGAATACACAAAATGGGTTTCAGTCTCAAAGGGGGCAGGTCAGACACAGGAAGAAAGCAGATCTAGAAACTATTGGTATAACAATTGTAAATTGTCGTAGCTGTATTGGGAAAGTTCCAGAGCTCCAAGCGCTGATAGAAAGTACATATCGTTATAGGTTCTGAAAGCTGGCTGACGCCTGAGATAAGTTCGGCCGAAATTTTTTCAAAGGGCCAAATGGTCTTCAGAAAGGATAGAATAAATAAAAAAGGGGGTGGTGTGTTTATTTCTGTTACAAACGGTTTATCCTGCAGCGAAATTGAGACAGATACTTCCTGTGAGTTGGTCTGGGTAGAGGTTATACCTGACAACCGGAATAAATTAATAATTGGATCTTTTTATCGGCCCCCCGACTCAGACGATGCGGTTGCAGAAATGTTCAAAAAAAGCTTGAATTACATTTCAAATAGGTATCCGAAGCATACTGTTATAATCGGTGGCGACTTTAATTTACCCTCGATATGTTGGCATAATTACGTATTCAAAACCGGCGGCAAATATAAAACATCGTCCGAACTAGTTCTGAATGCTTTTTCTGAAAACTACTTCGAACAGTTAGTTCATGAACCCACTGGAATAGTAAGTGGTTGCGAAAATACCCTTGATCTCCTAGCAACAAATAATCCGGAGATAGTAAAGTGCATCAAAACAAATACAGGGATTAGCGAACATCGAGTAGTAGTAGCGAGACTAAATGTCGAAATTCCCAAATGCACAAAAAATAAACGAATAATATATCTATTCAATAAAGCAGATAAAAATTCGCTTCACGCTTTTCTGAGTGATAATCTGCAGTCTTTCAAAACTAAAAATGCGAGTGTAGATCAGTTGTGGCTTACTTTCAAAGACATAATATCAGTAGCAATCGAGATATTTATACCAAATAAATTAATAAAAGAGGGGGCGGACCCCCCGTGGTACACAAAACAGGTCAGATCACTGTTGCAGAAACAAAGAAAAACGCATGCAAAAATTAAAAAAACACTGAATCCACAAGACTGGCAATCTTTTACTGAAACACGCAACCTAGCGCGAACATCAATGCGAGAAGCCTATAGTAGTTAGCACAACGAAATCCTGTCTCATAATGTTGCAGAAAATCCAAAGAAATTCTGGTCATATGTGAAGTACACTAGCGGCAAAACACAAACAATACCTTCACTACACGATAGCAATGGTAATAGTACCGACGACAGTACTGCTAAGGCATAATTACTAAACACAGCTTTTCGAAATTCGTTCACCAAAGAAGACGAAGTGAACACTCCAGTATTCAATCCAAGAACAGATGCCAGCATGCGAAACTTAGAAGTAGATGTTCCTGGAGAAGTAAAATAACTTAAGTCACTAAACAAAAACAAATCTTCCGGGCCAGATTGTATACCAACTAGATTCCTCTCAGAGTATGCTGATGCAATTGCTCCATACTTTGTTATAATTTACAACCGATCACTCAGCGAAAGATCTGTACCCAAAGACTGGAAAGTTGCCCAAGTTACTCCAATATTCAAGAAAGGCAATAGGAGTGACCCCCAAAATTACAGGCCTATCTCATTGACGTCGATTTGCAGTAGGATTTTGGAACATATACTTTGTTCGAATATTATGAACTACCTCGAAGAGAACGACCTATTAACCAATAGTCAACACGGATTCAAAAAGTATCGCTCTTGCGAAACACAGCTTGCCCGTTATTCACATGAAGTGTTAAGTGCCATCGACAAGGGATCTCAAATCGATTCCATATTTCTGGATTTCAGGAAGGCTTTTGATACTGTACCCCACAAGCGGCTTCTAATGAAATTGCGTGCTTATGGAATATCTTCCCAATTGTGCGATTGGTTCTCGATTTCCTATCAGAAAGGACACAGTTCGTTGTAATTGACGGTAAGTCATCGAGTAAAACAGAAGTGATATCTGGCGTTCCACAGGGAAGCGTTATAGGTCCCCTACTCTTCCTCGTGTTTATAACGATTTAGGTGACAATCTGAATAGCTCCCTTAGACTGTTCGCGGATGATGCTGTCGTTTATCGGTTAGTGAAGTCAACAGAGGATCAAAAGCAACTGCAAAGCGATTTAGACAAAATTTCTCCATGGTGCGAAAATTGGCAATTGACACTAAATAAAGAAAAGTGTGAAGTAATACACATGACCACTAAAAGAAATCCACTGAACTTCAATTACGCGATAAATCAGTCAAACCTTAAGGTCGTAAATTCTACCAAATACCTAGGAGTTACAATTACGAACAACTTTGACTGGAGAGAACACACAGAAAATATTGTGGGGAAGGCGAATCAAAGGTTACGTTTCATTGGCAGAACGCTTCGAAGATGCACCAGCTCCACCAAAGAGACTGCCTACATCACACTTGTGCGTCCTCTCCTGGAGTACTGTTGCGCCTTGTGGGACCCTCAGCAGGTGGGACTGACGGAAGATATTGAGAAGGTTCAGAGAAGGGCAGCTCGTTTTGTTTTATCACGTTACGGGGGGGAAAGCGTCACGGAAATGTTGCACGAATTGGGGTGGAAATCATTAAAAGAAAGACGTTATTCATTGCGGCGTGATCTGTTTGCGAAGTTTCAATCACCGACTTTTAGTTCTGAATGTGAAAATATTTTGCTAGCACCCACCTACTTAGGGAGACATGACCATCCCAATAAAATAAGAGAAATCAGATCGAGAACGGAACGATTTAGGTGTTCTTTCTTCCCGCGCGCTATTAGAGAATGGAACGGTAGAGAAAAGTTATGAAAGTGGTTAATGAACCCTCTGCCAGCCACTTAAATGTGATTTGCAGAGTATCTATGTAGATGTAGATTAGTTATTTCTAATAGATGAACAGACAGTTACTGAAAACACTTAAGTTTGCGATGTATTTCTTATTCCGTGATCTGATTTTGATGAAATCATGCTTATATGTTGCCCCAATGTTCTGTGAATACTGCATGAAAATGTGTCAGTAGTTTCCTGTTTTTTTAATACGTTTGCGAAACGTGTTAGAAATAGGCATATCTTCATAAATATGATGTGGCTTACTTCATACATCAGTTATATTCGTCATTATTTCATGATCATTCATATCTCTGGACAATGAGCTGAGGCATGGAAAGCTGAAATATAATAAGTGTTTCCTTAACGAAGTAGAAATATCACTGAAAACAATTATTATTCTTACGATTGGCTCTCTTTCCGTTAGATGCGCTATTGCCGCTCCAAGCGTGAGACTTCCAATATAGTTGTACATATACGCTAGACTATGATATCAGTATGTAAATATATTGATTAAACACGGCAAGGGTTGTATCACTTTTATATTCATTGCGTTGAATCATATTTCGTAGAACATAGCAACCAAGAAAACGATTTTCAGAAATGTGGTAAACTTGAAAAGTCAAAGAGTAAGTAGTATTTTTAAAGGTTAATAATCCGATCGGTGCCCCGAACTTCACACGAACACCCACAGCGCTATCTATTAGTTCTTTGCAGCATTACGCCGTTCTTTCCAAGCATGAAATACACCAATTTACGATATATTTTACTTTTCTGATATGATTTTGATAAAATGACGCCTATATGTTGCCCCAGGATATTCTCTATTTATCTGCGATACCCCCACGAATGTTCATTTAGTACTTTTGGAGATTAGTCTCTACAAATAGACACATGCAATAGCTTTCAGAGAAATGTTTAAATAGTGATATTTCACGTTTCCTGTGAAAACCCCCAGAAAATTGGTCTATTAGTTTTGGAAATGAGAGAGAAAGATAGACATGACGGATGTCGATGAAAAACGTTAAATTGTGATGTTGTTCTGTCCGTGATCCGATTTTTATGAAACTAAGTCTATATGTTGTCCCAAGGTACGCTGAAGTTACCTGTGGAAACCCCATGCGAATTCGTGAAGTGGTTTTGGAGAATTGGTTTCTAACAGATGAACAGACAGACACGACGGTCTATGAAAACACTTCATAATTATATTTTGATGAAATCATACCTAGATCCTGAACCAATCTTCGCTCATGTTTCCTGTGAAAACCGCATGAAAATTCGTCGAGTAGTTTTGAAGATAGAAGCGAACAGCGACAGTTCTACATTTACAGATTTATTGTTAGTATAGATATGTTGCACAATTGTAAAATTTTGCAGGAACATATTGATTTGTATAATTGCTGTATGTCGGTAAAATCTGTTGCGAATATGGTTAGTAGTAAGAAGTAATAGATTAAAACGTGATGCTTGATGGGGACGTTTTCCATGAACGTTACTCTTTACGTCATCATATCTCATGAACTACATGTCGTACTGTGATACAATTTCGAACGTACATTCAGCTTTACGTGTGTATTCTGTCTGCAAAATTTCATGCGAGTACAATTGGTAGTATAGAAATTATAAATTGTAACGTTATACCGAATGCCATAGTTTTGCTCCATGAACAGCGGAAAAGTAGTAAGCGAGAAACTTTTTTCTTTCATTATTTTGATGTGATTGTCTGCGAGAAAAAGTTTAATAAAGGTTTGAAAGTATGTTTAAAGTTCGTTGCAAGTCACCAAGTACTGTCATCCTCATATAGTGTATTTATAAAGTCTCGTCGCATTATTTAGCAGTTTTTTGTGATTTCTATTGTTCATGACGTCATATCTCTTGAACCATGTGTCGTATGTGGTTCATACTCCTACAGCAATTGTTATCTCACGTAAGGAATATGTGTACCAAATGTGGTTGAAATCGGTCTATTGGTTTAGGAGGAAATGTGCAGCATTGTCGTTTGACGCAGCCGTTTTTCGCGCATCTGATTGTTTATGACGTCATATCTCTTTACGTATGTGTCGTAGGTGATTCTTACCCCGACAGAGATTGCTGCCTGATATTAAGGAACATGTGTACGAAGTTTGGTTGAAATCGATACAGTAGTTTAGGAGGAGATGTGGAACATACATATATTATTGTGTTGCTTTGAGCCTGCCTACACTGAGGCGACTAAAGTTATGGGGTAGCGATGTACATTAATGTAGATGCTGGTAGTATTGCGTACACAAGCAGTAAAAGGGCGTTGCTTTGGCTGTCATTTGAACTCTAGAGAATCATGTGAAAAGGATTCGTATCTCATTATGGCCGCAGAATGGGCATTAACAAGTTTTTAACTTGGGATTGTAGTTGGAGGTAGAAGCATGGGAATTCCATTTCTAATATCGCAATGGAATTCAATATTCCGACATCCACAGCGTCAAAGGTTACCAATTGCAAGCGTTACTTCTCACGTCATCTAGAGGCAATATTGTAGGAAGGAAAGAGGAAGTAAATGAAGTTGATATAGGAGGCACGATAGTGAGAGATGAATTTGACTGAGCACTGAAACATCTTAGTCGAAACAATGTCCCCTGGAATAGATAGCATTTCCACAGAGGTACTGTAGTCCTTGGGAGAACCAGCCATATAAAAAAAAAAAAAAAAAAAAAAAAAAAAAAAAAAAAAAAAAAAAAAAAAAAAAACACTTGTGTGTAAGGTGTATGACATAGGCGAAATACCATCAGACTTAAAGAAAAATGTAATAACTCCCATTCCAAGGGAAGCAGGCGCAGACATATGTGAAAATTACAGAACTATCAGTTTAATAAGCAATTGATGGCAAGTTTTAACACGAGTTATTTGCAGAAGACTGGAAAATCTGGAAGAAGCTGACCTCGGGGTAGATCAGTTTGGATTTAGGAGAAATACAGGGACGTGGGAGGCCATACTTACGACTTATCTTGGAAGGTTAAGGAAGGGCAAATCTATATTTATAGCTTTTGTAGATTTGGAAAACTTTTGACAATGTTGATTGGAATACACTCTTTCAAATTATGAAGTCAGCAGGGGTAAAATATAGGCAACGAAACGTTAATAACAACGTGCACAAAACACAGACAGCAGTCATTAGAGTCGAAGGGTGTGAAAGCGAAGGACTTGTTGGGAAGGGAGTAAGACAGTGTTGTAGTCTTTCTCCAATGTTATTCAATTTATACATTGAGCAAGCCGTAAAGAAATGCTAGGAGAAATTTGGAGAAGGAATCAAAGTTCGGGGTGAAGAAATTAAAAAGTTGCATTTCACTAATGAACTGTAATTCTGCCAGTGACTGCAAAGGACCTGGAATAGCAATTGAACGGAATGGACAGTGTGTTTAAAGGAGCGAAGAAGATGAACATTAACAAGAGCAAAACAAGGGTAAAGGAAAGCAGTCTTAGAAAATCATGCGATGCTGAAGGAATTAGATTAGGTAACGAAACACTAAAGGTGGTAGATGAGTGTTGTTACTTGGGTAGTAAAATAACATATGACGGTCGCAGTACAGAATATATAAAATGCAGAATGGCAATGGGAAGAAAAGCGTTAAAAAAAACAGAAATTTGTTAATATCGAATATTAGTTTATGCGTAAGGAAGTGTTTTATGAAGGCATTTGTGTGGAGTGTTGCCTTGTACGGGAGTGAAACATGGAAGAAATAATTCAGGCAGGAAGAGGATAGAAGTTTTCGAAATGTGGTGCTACAGAAGAATGCTGAAGATTAGGTGGGTGGATCGCTTAATTAATGAGGAGGTACTGAACAGAATCGGGGAGAAAAGGAATTTCTGGCATACCTTGATTAAAAGAAGGGATCCATTGGTAGGACACATTCTTAGACATCAAGGAAACGTGAATTTATCATTGCATTGCCGCGGTGGAGTAGCCGAGCGGTCTAAAGCACCTGGCTGCGGAGCGCGCGGTTTCTCGCCGTCGGAGGTTCGAGTCCTCCCTGGGGCATGGGTGTGTGTGTGTGTGTATTTGTCCTTAGGTTAGGTTACTTTAGTTTAAGTAGTTCGTAAGCTACGGACTGATGACCAAGCAAGTTTGGTCCGATAGATTTACAAATATTTGATTTGATTTACCAGTTCAAGGAAGTGTGTGGGATAAAAATCGCAGAGGGAGACCAAGAGACGAATAGGGTAAGCAGATTCAGATGGATGGGTTGAAAGTTCTTATGACGAGATGAAGAGGCATGCTCAAGATAGAGTAGGATGGAGAGCTGCATGACACCAGTCTGCGGACTGAAGACCACAACAACAACAACAACAACGTCTCACGCCTGCAATTAACGACCGTTAGCAGCGGCCTAGAATTTTCACCAACTAGACAAGCAACACTTCTTGAACGAAACCATAAAATCAACGTGGGGCGCGCAACAAACATATCGGCTAGGGCAGTGCGGTGCAGTTTGGCGTTGATGGGCAATGAAAGACGGTCGATTCAAGAGCCGTTGCTTGCAGCATGACACCTCCAGGGCCTGTGATTATATCTGTTAAATCTGAAGGTACTATTTTGCTGCGACTGCCGGCCGTAGCGGTCGGCAGTGACTGCGGGGAGTCGACCACTGTTCTCAGGCGTAGCAGTGGACCGTAGCCGCGGTGGAGTGGCCGAGCGCTCGATTGATCTACATCAATACTCTGCAGGCCACATTGAAGTGCATGGCAGAGGGTTCATCGATCCACTTTTGTGATGCTTCTCTACGGTTCCGTTCTCTAATAGCTCGCGGGAAAAAAGAACACCTAAACCATTCCGTTTTCGATTTCAATTCTCTTATTTTATTTTCATGATCATGTCTTCCTATGTTGGTGGGTGGTAACGGTATATGTTCGCATTCTGAAGAGAAAGTTGGTGAAAGAAATTTCGCAAATAGATCTCGCCGCAACAAATAACGCCTTTCTTTCAATGATTTCCACCTAACTCGTGCATCAGTTCTGTGACAGTCTTTCCCCTATATCGCGATAGTACAAAGCGAGCTTCCCTTTTCTGAACTTTCTCTGAATCGTCTGTCAGTCCCACTTTGTGGGGATCCCAAAATGCAAAGCAATACTCCAAAATAGGACGCACAAGTGTGGTGTAGGCAGTTTCTTTAGTAGATCTGTTGTATCTTCTAAGTGTTCTGCCAACAAAACGTAGTCTTTGTTTCGCTTTCCCTACAATATTTGTAATTATGGATGACTTCACACTTATCATTATTAAGGGTCAATTGACATTTTTTGCATCATGCAGATATCTAATTCAGTTTGCAGTTGCATTTGACTTTACTAACCGATAAGTGACAGCATCATACGCGAACAAGCTAAGAGAGCTACTCATATTGTCTCCTAAATATGAAACAGTAGGGACCCTACAACACTTCCCTGGGGGACGCCAAGATGTCACTTCATTTTTATTTGATGACTTTCCGTCAGTTACAAAGTACTGTGTCCTTTCTGACAGGAAATCACGAATCCATAGGTACGCAGTTTGATTAGAAGACGCTTGTGATGTACAATGTCGAAAGCCTTCCGGAAATCTAGAAATACGGTATCTATTTGACATGCCTTGTCTATATAGCAATCATCACATCATGTGAGTAAAGAGCTATCCGTGTTTCACAAGGATGATACTTTCTGAATTCGTGTTGACTATGGGTTAATAGGTCGTTCTCTTCGACGCAGTTCATAATATTTGATGGAAGTATAGGTTCTAAAATCCTGCTCCAAACTGACGTCAGTAATATAATTTTGTGGATCATGTCTATTGTAGTTTTGGATATTGGCGTAACCTGTGAAACGTTCCAGTCTTTTGGTACGGAACGGTCGCTGAGCCAGCGGTTGTATGTGATAACTAGGTAGGTAGGTAACTAGGTTCCAGTCCTCTCTGGGGCATAGGTGTGTGTGTTGTCCTCAGTAATTTAAGTAGTTTGTAAGTCTAGGGACATTATCATAGCAGTCTGGTTTAATAGAACATTTGAACAGTATATCGCTGCTACTCTTAAGAGGTCGACGGTCGTGACATCTCCGCGACAGCCGCGTCTCGGCCGCTGCTGCAAAAATGTTCAAATGTTTGTAAATCTATCGGACAAAACTGCGTGGTCATCAGTCCGTAGCTTACAAACTACTTAAACCTAGGTAAACTAACCTAAGGACAACACACACATCCATGCCCCAGGGAGGACTCGAACCTCCGTCGGCAAGCAACCGCGCGCTCCGCAGCGAGGCGCCTTAGACATCTCGGCTACTCCACCGCGGCCCGCTGCTGCAGTCTGGAAGTCGGGCCACGACTGTCGACTCCGTGACCGCTGCAGTGAGAGCGATGCGAAGAAAAGCTTAACCGTAGCGACAAACAGTCAGTGCAATATGTGAGCAGATACAACCATATGCATGCAGTACACATTTCAGAAATGTGACGGAAAGGTCGACGTATGGAAGAAGATAAAAAAGAAATCTTACAATATTGAAGCTAGATTATTTCCTTTATTTGCGCCTTAGTTGTTCTACCGGTTGTAGAATCAGTGGAAGAATTACTGCAGCTGATGAGCAAGAGCCTAAGCATGATATAAATGTTCATGAGAAGTATCTCAGAGTCCATCAGAAAACTGCCACATCACCTCATTAATAAAGCAACATTTGACATTTTAATCTATGTTACGAGACTTCAATGTTTTTCTGAATCGTCTCTCGTCTCACTAGCTGCCACCAGGAGTCTTTGGAGTTTCCTTCCCTCCAATCTCCTCTCTGTCGAAAGGTGCATTATACTGTTTCTACTTTTGAAATTATTTAGTAGTAATATAGTAAACACAATGTAAAAATTAGAACAAATTGTACAAGCATTAAGTCATTTCCAATTATCTTTCACACACTTTTATCTTTAAACTACTATGAGCAGCACAGTGATTGCGTTATCACTGTCAAGGTAGATACGAAGCCAACACTGACAACAGTAGTACAGGTTTATATGCCAACTAGCTCTGCCGATGATGATGAGATCGAAGAAATATACGAGAAGCTAAAGGAAATTATTCAGACAGTTAAGGGAGAGGAAAACTTAATTGTGATGGGAGACTGGAATTCGGTAGTAGGAAAAGGAAGAGAAGGAAAAATAATAGGTGAATATGGACTGGGCAGGAGGAATGAAAGAGGTAGTCGCCTGGTAGAATTTTGCATGGAACATGATTTAATCGTAACAAACACGTTCTTCACAAAAGAAGGTTGTATACGTGGAAGAGACCAAGAGACACCGGAAGGTATCAGATAGATTTTATAATGGTAAGACATAGATTCCGGAACCAGGTTATAAACTGCAGGACATACCCAGGGGCAGATATAGACTCTGGCCATAACTTGTTAGTCATGAACTGTAGGCTGAGCTGAAAAAACTGCAGAAAGGTAGGAAAATAAGGAGATGGGACTTAGATAAATTGAAGGAAAGTGAAGTTCTGGAGAATTTCAGAGGGAGATTTAGGCATCGATTGACAGAAACAGGGGAAAATATAACAGTAGAAGAGGAATGGGTAGCATTGAGAGATGAAATAGTGAAGGCAGCAGAGGACAAAATAGGTAGAAAGGCAAGACCTACAAAAAATCCTTGGATATCACAGGAAATACTAAATTTAATTGATGAAAGGAGAAAATATAAAACTGCAGTAAATGAAACAGGCAAAATGGAGTACAGACGACTAAAAAATGAGATTGACATGAAGTGCAAAATGGCTAAGCAGGAGTTGCTAAAAGCCAAATGCAAATCTGTTGAAGAATGTATAAGAAAGTCAGCAGGGGTAAAATATAGGGAAAGAAGAGTTATTTACAAATTGTAAAAAAGACAGACCGCAGTTATTAGACTCGAAGGGCATGAAAAGGAAGCATCAGTTGGGAAGGGAGTAAGACAGGGTTGTAGCCTTTCTCCGATGTTATTCAATTTGTACATCGAGCAGGCGGTGAAGGAAAGCAAGGAAAATTTTGGAATAGGGATTAAAGTTCAGGGGGAAGAAATAAAAACATTGCGTTTTGCTGATGACATTGTAATTCTGTCAGAGACAGCAAAGGACCTGGAAGAGCAGTTGAATGGAATTGACAGTGTGTTGAAGAGAGGGTATAAAATGAACATGAACAAGAGCAAAACAAAATTAAGGGAATGCGGTCTTAGAAAATCAGGCGATGCTGAAGGATTTAGATTAGGTAACGAAACAATGAAGGTGGTAGATGAGTTTTGTTACTTGGGTAGTAAAATAACATGCGATGGTCGCAGTACAGAGGATATAAAATGCAGAATGGCAATGGGAAGAAAAGCATTTTTGAAAAAGAGAAATTTGCTAACATCGAATATTAATTTAAGTGTAAGGAAGTCTTTTCTGAAGGCATTTGTGTGGAGTGTTGCCTTGTACGGGAGTGAAACGTGACGATAAGCAGTGTGGACAGGAAGAGAATAGAGGCTTTCGAAATGTGGTGCTACAAAAGAATGCCGAAGATTGGTGGGTAGAGGTACTGAATAGAATTGGTAAGAAAAGCAATTTTTGGCATACCCTGACTAAAAGAAGGGATCGCTTGGTAGGACACATTCTTAGACATCGGGGAATCGTAAATTTAGCATTGGAGGGAAGTGTGTGGGGTAAAAATCGCAGAGGGAGTCCCAGAGACGCGTATAGTAAGCAGATTCAAGTGGATGTGGGTTGCCGTTCTTATGAGGAGATGAAAAGGCTTGCTCAGGATAGAGTAGGGTGGAGAGCTGCATCAAACCAGTCTCCGGATTGAAGACTAACCAACCAACCAACCAACTTTTATCTTATTTCATAGACATGAAAAATGACCCGTATTAAGCCGACGTTGATGAATACATAATGTTTTAATACCGCTACTTAACGTAAAGTCAGTGCCATTTCTTCATCATCTTAGATTAGAGTTTGCACTGTACTGATAACTGTACGTGCTATATTTTCTTTTACCAGGCATAAAACAAATTCGATGTGAGACGGATTTAGCCTCCGTGAATGCTTTAACCACAAAGTATTGTAAACAGTACCATCACTCATTATTTCCTCTTTCTCTTTTTCCCTCATCCACCAGAAAACCTAGAATGTAATTAATACACACGTGTTGTTTGAGAGAGATAGGACACTGAATGGCGTAGCCGCTACGACGGGCAGTCGCAGCTAAATAGTATCTTTAGACGACCGAGAATCCGTTGCTTGGTCGGATGAGTCCGGATTTCAGTTGGTAAGACTTGATGGTGCAGTTGTGGCGCAGTCTCCACGAAGCTATGCACCCAAATTGACAACAAAGCACTGTGATAATTCGTGGTGACTGCATAACAGTGCGTCCTCTGGTTCAGCTGAACTGATCATTGACTGGAAATCTTTATTTTCGGCTACTTGGAGACCATTTGCACCATTTGGACTTGATTTTCTCAAAGAGTGGCGGATTTTTTGTGGAAGGCAATGCGCCTTGTCACCGGACTACAATTCTTCGCGATTGGCTTGAAGAATATTCTAGATAGTTCCAACGAATGATTTCGCCACACAGATTGTCCGACATGGATCCCATCGAACATTTGTAGGAAGTAATAGAGATCAGTTAGAGCACTAAATTCTGCGCTGATAAGATTTTCGCAATTTTGTACGGCTATAGAAGTAACGTGACTGAATATTTCTACAGGAAATTTCCAATGACTTGCTAAGCCTACGCCATGATGAGCTGCTCCTCTCCGCCGTACAAAAATAGATCCAACAATGTAGACGCACAGGAAATACGGGCAAAATTGAAATGCACTGTAAATAAAGTGTTGGAAAATATGTGCCGACAAATTGGATTTAGGATGGAAAAGACCAACTGTGTTTTAATAGTAACATTCGAAAAATGCTAAGTAAGCAAAGGGAGTTGTACTCTCGGTTCACAAAAGGCCGAGCAAATCAAATCAAGCAAAAGTTAGAATAGATTTTCGCGTTTGTAAAACGAGCAATGCGCGAAGCATACAATAACTACCACCGTCATACCTTAGCAAAAGATCTTGCCTAGAAGCCGAAATGATTCTGGTCCTATGTAAAATCGGTAAGCGGATCCAAAGTATGTATCCAGTCAGTCAGTCATTTTGGGGAGGTGATAGAACACAGCAAAATGAAGGCCGGACTTTTAAATGTGACATTTAAGTAATGCAAATACACCTTCATTTGATGGCCGCAGTAATTTCCAAATGGAGGACATAGTAATAGGCATAGCTGGTGTAGCGAAGCAGCTGAGAGAGTTGCAGTTTCCAGGCCAACACTGTATAACAATTAGGTTTTACAAAGAGTATTCTGTGGCATTGGCTGATTACTTAGCTTGCATTTATCGCGAATCTTTAATCCAGCGCAAATTTCCAAGCGACTGCAAAAAGGCGCAGGTAATTCCCGTGTATAAGAAAGGCAAAATAATGCACCCACAAAATTGCAGATCTATATCATTAACATTAGTTTGCTGTAGAATTCTTGAACATATTCTCAGTTCTCATGTAGTAAATTTCCTTGAGACTCCACGAAGCTATGCACCCAAATCGACAACAAAGCAAAGATAAGCATTTGATCATGGAGATAAGGGCTCACACGGAGGCATACAGGCAGTCATTTTTCCCGGGAACAATACGCAAATGAAACATGAGGAAGTAACATTGGTAACAAAGTACCCTCCGTCACAGTTTATGAAGTGGCTTGCGGAGTATGAAGGCAGATGCAGATTCCAAACAATGATGGAAAACAAATCTTAATTGGAGAGATAGATGTTTAATTTAGGAACCTGCATAAAAGGCAGGGATCACAGATAGCAGTGAATGGTGTGAGGAGGAAAGCAAAATAAAGAGGTCTGTAAGGCATAGAGGTTCATTATCCTCATATTTATGTAAGGTATTTATTAAAAAATCCATTGCAAAATTGAAAATAATAACAAAAGGAATTAAAATGAATGGGAAACACATACAATGTATCCGTTTTTCAGATGATGTAGTAGTATTTGTTGACTCAGTAAAAGAAATGGAGTGCCTGTTGCTAACATTTGCCAAAATATTTAGAGAATTTAACCTAATAATAAATTAGCAGAAAAATAAATGTATGGTAGTAGTCAATATCAAACTAGAAAAGTTTGGGAGCTTCTGTTATTTGGAAACCACAGTCACTAAAGATAATAAATGTGTTACAAGACACAAAGAGAAGAATAGCCTTGGCAAAATAAAATAGCCTTTCCAAAATAAAAGGTATTTACTTACAACAATTTGAGCCTGGAAATTAGGGAAAAAATTGCCAATACTTTTGTTTGGAGTGTCTTAACATATGGATGGCAAGCAGGGCCTCCGAGGAAGGCAAAGAAAACGAGACTGGAGGCAATGAGAATGTGGATTTGGAAAAGGATGACGAAAACAAGCTGGGTGTATAGGAAAAGTAATGATGACATATTAAGAAAAGTGAATGAGAGCTGAATACTTCTAAAGTATATAGGAGGAAGAAAAGCAAAAATAACATAATATAGACGCAACCAGTTCTTAAAGAATATATTCGAAGGAAAAGTTTTAGGGAAAAAACGAACTGACAGGCCAAGAGCAACATTTTTAACATCAAAGAAAAAATCGGACTAAAATCATACGAGGAACTGAACAGGATGGCAATGGAGAGAGGGCGTGGCTAAATCGACACGGCATGGCCTTTAGTTAATGATGATGACTGACAGATTGACTAGTAGCGACTCTGGGGTGTAATCTGTTCCGGGGTTAATTACGGGGATATTACAGTTCTGTGCCCTATGCTCTAACTCAAGATGGATTCAAACTTTATTGCAAAATAGCACATCACATTCCTGTATAACATTGATTGTAGAATTTACGGACACTAAACTATTTCTCCTGATTGTAATACAATTTTAGTACAAATTATGATTGTTCAAATAGATACTAGCTTAAATCCCGCTGCTTCGCACGCGTAGACTGGATGGTCTGCATTGGTTGTTTCTACTTCTAAATATAAATGCTCATAGATTTAGCTTTAAAAATGCTTTCATAATCAAGTATTTTGATATTACTTGCTACCTCCTATTGCAATGTTGATGGCAGAATTCAAAACATTCCGAAACACATTTTTAAAATTCGAATCATGGTCCCAAATCCAAATTTTCGCATTTCTAGCATCAAAGTAATCTTAGGACCACCCTTCAAAGATTTCCCTTATTTCCCCCGCTTAATGGTCGAATTTTCAAAAATATCGAAACATGTGTTTTTAAAATTTTAATCAAAAATCTAAATCCGAAGTTTTGTATTTCTTGCTTTATAATTGCCTTAATAGCAAAATATTTTCAAAAACCGTTCATCCCTTTTTTCCACCTCTTATAGATGGGAATATCGAAAAATCGCTGATGCCTACAATGTAAGATAAACAACGTCTACAATTTTCAAGTTTCTATCGTCTGTAGATTCACTTTTCAGCGTCGTTTTGTGTCTTTTAGAAACGGATCGAGAATGCGAAATTTCTTTCTTACACTTTGGCATCTTTCTTGGTAGTTTTACTTTTCAAACTGCAATATGCACTTATTTTTCTTTATTCGTACGCTTCTTGCAGAAAAACAACTGAAGAATGTGTATCACGTTTCGCTGTATTATAACCTCTTTGCTACCATAGTATCAAAAGTCATCGCTGGTCTTCACTGCGAATTTTATATAAGCTGACCACTTTCAACTACTATGTCTTCCACCCTGTTATAGCTATCGACACGGGACTGCTGTGGTGTACAACGGGAGACTGTGTACTACAGCAACAAAGAGAGATCGTTCGGCTCCATTGTGTAGTTTTTGCTGAAGAGCAAAATATTGACACCCACACGTAAAATTTTATATAAGTCGGTAACTTTCAACTCCCACATCTTCCACCCCCTTATCGTTATCAACCCTCTACCACCATAGTGCACAAACACTATTTGTTTGCGATGTGTAGTTTTGGCTGCAGAGTGAAATATAGGCACAGACACCTCAATTTTTATATACATTAAGATAACATATATAGGCAACAGATTCTGTTCCACACTCATCAAGTAGTGGATAATACTAGTGGCAAACATTTGACGGCGATGATCTAAGTATCTATGAGGAAGCATCATCTAATAACAGTTGTAGTAACTTGCCATTGAATATCGAGAAAACAGGAGTCAAGCGTAAGATAGGCATCTAGAAGAAACAATGTAGTAGCCAATGTCTATCGGACTAGTGAGTCACAAAAGAATTCACTCAAGTCAGTATATATATAGACAGTATTTGGAAGTAGTCAATGTAACGTTCGCAGCACCTCAGTTATCGGCAATGCAAATATTGCAGTGAAAGCGTGTGTCTTGTGAAAACCCAGACGCGGCCTTCAGAGGGCAAACAATAGAGGCAGACAGGGGTGTTAGGGCCGCAGAGGTCGTTAGAGAGACCGAGCGCCTGCACGGATTACCGAAGGGCGACTGAGCAAACAGGCTACGCTTTCAAAGGAAGGCTTCCTCAGCCTTTCAGGAAAACCAGGGAAAACTTAATCTTAGATGTGCCGACAACACATTCAACTCAGCTTCTACCGAATACTACTATCCACTCAAAAATGTTTGACCCTTTGAGTTTGCGTTCATATTACGGTTACATCACAAGACAAACATCGTCGTGTTATATCTTGCCGGAATCGTGAAAATGTCTACCTTTATTTCGTGTGTGAACATTACGTTATTGTTGAAAAAGGGGGGGGGGCATTCGCGGTAATATTTGAAAGGAAGCTCACTTTTTCGAGCATTACTTGGCGAGTGTCAACATTTAAAAGTCATAGAAATCAAACCGTAGTTTAGAGAAGAATTTTATTTACCTAGTTTAAAGGTACAAGCTGTTTCTATTTGTTGGCGAGTTTTCGTCATTTATTTATTTATTATTACTATTTTGATCAGTCATTTTATCGTTATAATGTGAAACGCAAGACTCTGCGTCCCGTTGTAGTTATTGAGACGGAGAAATCACGGGCGTAATACTGGAACATTTTTTGGTTACATTGTATGTCATTACCAACGAGCACTCCACTTAATTTTCAGTTAACAGTTTGTAAGCAATTGTGTAAGTAGCAGCGCCATATTCTAGGCTGTGATGGAATGTGGTTATTGTATTATCACGCTGCCACTGCTGTAATGAGCGATAGGCAGAAAAATGGAAAATTCATCGTCACATTTCAATACACCATTTCTGCGTTGAGTTACTGTAAGTAGAAGACAGTAATATTGGCTCCACGACAGCGTCGTATACAAAAATGTTCAAATGTGGGTGAGGTCTTATGCGATCAATCTTCGTGGTCATCAGCCGCTAGACTTACACACTAATTACTTGACTAACTTAAACTAACTTACGCTAATGACAACACAAACACCCATGCCCGATGGAGGATGCGAACATGACTGGCGAGCCACAGACCGCTCGGCCATTGCGGCCGGCTGCGTCGTACACATTGCAGTTACTTACGCCATTGCTGTACAAACGCTTATCTAACACGGCGAGAATTAGTAATAACATACAGTGTAACCAACAACAAAAAATGTTCAGTTTTAAATCCGTGCTTCCTCCGTGCAATAGTTACAACGGTAACCTCAATTGTTGAGTTATTATTATACTGATGAAACGACTAATTAGAAAATAACGAAAAGCTGTCAAAAACAGAACATAGTTTATCTTTATGAAAAGTTTTCTCTAATTACGGCGTGACTCCCGTTACGTTGACATTCGGCAAAAAAATTCTCGGAAAGGCACGCCTTCTCTCAAATATTACGAAGAATGTTGCTCCATTTTCAAATAAAAAGCTATAATCATACACCAACTTGAAGCAGATATTTTACGATTCCGGCAAGATACAACACATTCATGTTCGTCACGCGATGTAACCAGAATGTGAGTTACAAGTCAGACATTATGAAATGGATAATAGTGCAGGTTCTCAACTCCCGCTCCTTCTTGTGTTGGGGGAAACAACTAATATACTTCACTATTATGTGCGTATTATGTCACTTTTCATATACTCACTTGGAGGATGTGTCAACACCCATTTCTATCTTCGAGGATACGCTAACACTCAAAACTGGGCAGTGATGCTAAATATAATTTTCATTTCAGTGTTGAATGTTTTGAGTCTCCGTTGCTGAACAATGCGTATGTGCGTAAAAACCACCACAGCTATGTATATGAATTATGTAAATGCCGTTTTCGTTCTAAATGTCTTCAGGTAACTTAAAATTTGGCCAAGACAACGCTAAAACTACTAAAAGATGCATATAGGGTATGTAATCATATAAAAAATTTATCAATAGTCCTCGCAACTAATATTCACAAAATCTACTGATGAGATGATTCTATAAATTCCAAGCCCCTTAATGCTTAAAACCTGACCATAGAATACTACGTGAACCCGGACACAAGCACACCAGCAGGAACGTGACAACGTGCGGTGCTATACTGCAATTCCCACGCAGGACCACTCAGCGAAGTAAGTAATCATCCTGCATCGCATCTACCGAGTTCCACGTATCGAATGTATCTATGCAGGTTATAAAAATGTATGTATGTGTATACCACATCTCCTCCTAAACTATTGTTCCGATTTCAATCGAACTTGTATATTCCCTACTATCAGAGAACAATTACTGTGGTACTAAGAAGCACCTATGACATATACAAGAGATATGATGTCATAAACAAACAATTTCGAGATGAACTTAAACATCATTTTGCAGTGATCCAAAACTCAAACTATTTTTTTTTCCTCCATAAGGGACTAAACTGCTAAGGTAATCGGGCGGTCCCTTAACTTACAGAATAATTTTAGCTCGAGGGAGGACTTGAACCTCCTGTGGTAGAGGCCATCAATCCATGTCACGGGCGTCTCAGACCGCGCGGCCATCCCTGATAGACCTTCCTGAACTAATGAACCGATTCTAACGAAACTTAGCTCAAATATTCTTAAACATCTGTAAACGTTGTGGGGCTGAAGAGCACCTAAGACACATAGTACAGGAGATATGACGACATAATAAAATTGCTCCATCATGCGACGCATGAAAACGAGACATCGTCGCTTTTTCGCTTTTTGTGCAATAAAACTACGGGATTCTGCATGACGTTACTGTTTATTACATCTACAATACTAATTGTATTCACACGTATTACTGTATGAACGTTTAAAATTATATCATAGTGCAACAGTTAGCCGCGCGGGAAAGGCTGTGCGTTCTAAGGCGCCTTGCTGCGGAGGCGCGGCTGCTCCACGTGGGAGGTTGTAGTTCTCCCTCGGGCATGGGTGTGTGTGTTATCCGTAGCAGAAGTTAATTTGTTTGAAAGTTTTAGGGAGCGGTTACGTCAGCAGTTTGGTCCCATAGCTTTACAAACATTCAAACTACACATCGGGAACAACTACTGCACAAAAATCTGCCCAAATACGGACGATAATGTAATTCGCAAAACATTCATGGAATATTATATTATTGTAGGACACGTTGTTCAAAATAGATGGCTGCCTAAGGACTGCATGAAACCGAAACTGGAACGGCTAGGGAGTAGACTACAAAGCGAAGGACTGATGGTACATGGAGTTTTTCTGACATAACGGAAGAATAAACACACCCGGGCAAAGCCGCGACCTTCCGCTAGTAATATTGTAATCATTTCAAATAATGTATATAACCACGGGTGCGTTGCTGCAGCCTAATAAATACATTCAAAAACAAGCTCACCTAATAAGTAAAATACAACATTACTCTAAACAATATTTACGACATGAACGAGGAAATGCAATTTTTAGACTAAAGAATTACATAAATGGTAGTCAAAAGCAAAAGTCTGTTGCTTTGATGGAGGGGTAGCACTAGACAGTTATAGAAATACAGTATTTGAATTTCCGTTCACAGCGGTGGTGGGTGCAGTTCTAAATTCTCTTGGAACTTAATATACGTATTCAGTGTTTAAAGAAAAATCACAACTACAGGTGCAACAAACATAGCGAGCTCACAGATCAACAAAGCCAAAAACATGCAGTTGTCTTTTCGATGATCCATCAGGGGCGCCGACTCCGTGGGTGCTCCGGGGCTCGTGCCCCTCCCCCCCCCCCAAGAATTTTTTTTGGGGGTGGGGGCTGGGGGGCTGAGCACCCACATAAAATTGAGGTGGAAAATTGTAAAATTAAAAGAAAAAAAAAAAAAAAAACGGGAAAAACCAAAACCTACCTTATGACTCAAGAGGCAATGCAAAACGTGACCATAGCGAGAGACGATATTTCATATGTGAAAGAAATGATCAGTTTTGTTCGCGAGTCCCCAAGCGAGTAGTAATGAGTCTCCGTGTTTTACCCGCTATGCTAGCTTTATTCATCCTGAAGCACGTCGGTCCTTTTGACCTTTCAGGTGTAAGTATTTATGAACATTCAATTGTGTTCTTTCAGGAATTTAGCTTGAAGAATCTGATGCTGATGCTAAAGTTAATCGTTTTTCATTTATCTTTGGCACTTCCCTTGTTATTATAGATTCAGTTGAAATTTGTAATGCTTTTCTCTTAGGCTTAAAAAAACCTTGGACTATATTGGACTATACTGTCAGAGATGTCATGAAGTTATCTCGAAGTGATGAAAGTTTCGATGAAGTATACAGCTCTTGCTTCGAACTGACCAAAAAATTTGATGTCGGACTTCAAAATCTCAAAATATTTCAAAGATTTCTTAACCTTCGTGACTGTGTTCTACCAAACGCTTTTTGTCAGAAAGAATAGCTCCGCACGAAAAGTGTTAGATTAGTGTACAGTGAAAAATTATTTCATTGGTCATGTAGAAGTTTTGGGGTGTTACTTATATCGAAATATCCACTTCGGCCAATTAGATCGCTTTATTGTAGTGTCCTAATGCAGCCATGCTTTCCTTTTCTTCCTCCTTCTTCTTCCTTCTATCTTTAAAAGGTCAGACAACTGCCTATTTACTTTTATCAAGTATTGCTCATTCAAAAATGCATTGAACATGATTTTTCTGGAGGGTTGGTTTCGAACATTTGTGGACCGTGATATAGAGCACCCACACTGATTTTCAAAAGTCGGCGTCTCTGTGATCCATGATCTAATATGTGTTCCATTAACTGAAACTAACATAACAAAAGAGCTGCAAACTATCAAACAAATTGTTTACAGTGTTGGATACTCTGGCAGATGAGATAATACGAGAAAAGTTCAAATGTTCAAATGTTCGTAGAGCTTATGGGACTTAACTACTGGGTCATTAGTCCCTAAACTTACAAACTACTTATGAACTAGCTTATATTCAAGACGGCACAAATATCCATGCTCGAGGGGGGATTCGAAGCCCCCGACCGCAGCGGCCGTGCAGACCGTGACTGGCACGCCGCAGATCGCTCGGCCACTGCGGCCGGCACGAGAAAAGTAATCTGCTATTTAAATGAGATACAATAATGTCAAAATAGCCCTTAAAATCAGTCCTTTTGTAATATATATATTTTTTGGTCCTCCGATACAATTTGTCGAAATGTTTTTTTTTTTTTTTTTTTTTTTTTTTTTTTTTTTTTTTTTTTTTAACTTAATTCTTGTAATTGAATTCAATGACTGTTCCGTGGTTTCTTGACAGAATATGTTACTCATTTTGAATGAAACATACGAGATAAATGTGTAACATTCTGCAAATTTGTTGTTTTAACTAACCGGTTTTCGCTTGTTACGCCATCATCAGGTAAACAGTACAGAGACACAGCAATTCAGATTTGAAGTTTAACGTTCAAAGCTCTTAAGTTGCCGTACAGATACTACAAGTACACTAATTTTCTAAGAATAATGGTGTTACAATTATTGAACGTTGATAAAATATGTGACATATATTATAACATTTATCCTAAGAAAATAAATCGAAACAGTAGAAATTGGCTGAACAAATTGTGTTTAAGGGGTCAGATATTTGGAACGTAGAAGGCTGAGAATGAACTGAGTGGAACATCTGTGAGTATACAGGTTAAAATGTTAAATGCTTAAACTATAATTACTGACTTAAATGTCCAATATTACTAACAAAATAATAAATTACAACTGATATTAGGCAAGTAGCCAAACAGCTGTCACGATACAGAATAATTAGGCCATGGGTCTGTAGGAGGGACGTGAGTAAAGTGAGTACGATTGGGTAGTTTACATGGTTTGATTAGATAATGCAGAAACAAGTAGTCAATATGGAAATTATGCCTGGTTATTTCTTATATGGTTTGGGGAAGTTAACATATGTTTATAATTTCCAGTATTTCAAAGTAGTTCATTTTCCTCCCTTTCTGGATGTGGTATATGTTACCTTGTAGCTTTGACCATCTTTTAGCAGGTGTTCTGCAAATGATGAATTCCCTTTCTTAAGTTTCCACCTGTTGAGTGTCCTTTCAGTCTGGTACACATTGCCCTTTCTGAGTGGCCAATGGAAAATTTGCCACAGTCGAAAGTAATTTTGTATATTTCACTCTTTTTCAAGGCTGAAATGATATCTTTACCATTGGGCCGGCCGCGGTGGCCGAGGAGACTGAGGCGCTTCAGTCACGGTCTGCACGGCCACTACGGTCGGGGGTTCGAATCCCCCCTCGGGCATGGATATTTGTGCCGTCTTTAGTATAAGGTAGTTCATAAGTAGTTTGTAAGTTTAGGGACTGATGACCCCGTAGTTAAGTCCCATAAGCTTAACGAACATTTGAACATTTTACCATTGGACATAAAGTGACCAATGGTATTGTGCACATAGAAGAATGTTCTGAAATTTCTGGATTTACGTTTTCTGGCACACGCAATAGACTTTTCAGAAAACGGGATTGTGCACCATATTTACAATTTCTATATATCGTCGAAGTGGGGTGGCTTTTGTGCTTCAACGATACAGACAGACGGATTTACGTGCAACCACAGCGGAGGGGTATTTGTGGAGAGACCAGACAAACGTGTGGTTCTTGAAGAGGGGCAGCAGCCTCTTCAGTAGTTACAGGGGCAACAGTCTGAATGAATTAACTGAAGTGGTCTAGTAGAATCAATTGCCGTGGCTTTGCCATGCGGCTACTGCGAAAGGCTGAAAGCAAGTGGAAACTACAGCCGTTACTTTTCCCGAGAACATGAATCTCTAACGTATGATTATTCCGGATGTAAAATAGTCCCCCATTCGGACCTCAGGGCGGGGACTACTCAGGAGGATGTCGTCAGCAAGATAAAAAAGCTTTTTGCGGATCAGAGCGTGCAATGTTCTGTCCCTTAATCTGGTAGGTAAGGTAAAAAATTTGAAATGAGAAATGCATAGTTTGAAGTTAGATATGATGTGGATTAGCGAAGTTCGGTGTCAAGATGACAAGATTTCTGGTCAGGTAAGTACAGGATTATAAAAACGAAATCAGTTGAGGGGTGGGGGGTTGTTCTAATAATTCATTAGAGTGCGGGTAAGTTACTATCAAAGCGTAGTGAACTCATTATCGTAACAAAGATAGTCACAAAGCCAGCACCGACCACAATAGAACATGTTTTTACTCTAGCCGATGATGAGGAGATTAAAGAAGTTATTCAGGCAGTTAAGGAAGTGAATACTTGATTATGATGGGGGACTGGATCTCAGTATTAGGAAAAGGACGCGAAGGAAAAAAAAGTTGGTGAATATTGACTGGGGAAAATGAATGAAAGAGGAGGTCGTATTCTAGAATCTTGCGCAGACTACAATTTAAGGATCACAAATACTAGGTTTATGCACCATGCAAGAATGTTGTATACATGGAAGAGACTAGGAGACACCGGAAGATACCAAATGGACTTTATAATGGTAAGACATATTCAATGGCAGATATGGACTGATCATAACTTGTTGGTTATGAACTGTAGATTGAAACTGAAGAGGCCGGAAAAAGGTAAAAAAGTAAGAAGATGGAACCTGTACAAATTTAAGGAACCAGAAGTTGTTGGGAGTTTCAGATGGAGAATTTGGCAAGGACTCACAGAAACGGAGGAAAGTAATACAGTGAGAAGAAAAATGGGTAGCTCGAGAGGCACAGTAGTGAAGGCCGCAGAGGATCATATAGCTGGAAGGACAAGGCTTAATAGAGATCCTTAGATAACCAAGGAAATGATGAACTTAATTGATGAAAGGAGAAAAAAACAAAACATGTAAAAGGGAGTACAGATAGCTGAAAAATGAGGTTGACAGCTAAGCAGGAGAGGTTAGAGGACAAATACAAGTTCGTAGAAGAATGTATAGCTAAGGGGAAAGGTATTTGCCGCCTACAGGAAAACAAAAGAGACGTTTGGAGACAAGAAAAGCAACTGCATGAATATCAATAGCTCAGATGGCAAACTAGCACTAAGCAAAGAAGGGAAAGCTGAAAGGTCGATGGAATGTATTTAGGGCAAAGGGAAATGTAACTTGAAGACAATGTTGTAGAAAGGGAAGATAAGAGACATGAAGATGAGATAGGAGGTACGATACTGCGAGAAGAATTTGACAAAATACTGAATGATTTGAGTCGAAACAAGGCCCCCGGAATAGTTGGTATCCTCTCTGAACTGCTGACATCTTTGGGAGACCCAGTCATAAAGAAACTGTCCCACTTTGTATGTAAAATGTATGAGCCAGGGGAAGTACCGTCAGACTTTAAGAAGAATATAGGTATTCTAATTCAAAGTGTGAAAATTACAGAAATATCATTTCTATAAGTCATGGTTGCAAAATTATAACAAGAATTATTTACAGACGAATTGAAAAATAGAATTCGACCTCGAGTAGATAAGTTTGGATTTAGAAGAAATGTACGAACACGCGTAACAATACTCACATTACGACTTATCTTAGAAGATAGAATAAGGAAAGGGAAACCTATGTTTTTAGCATTCGTAGATTTGGAGAAAGCATTTAATAATGCTGATTGGAATACACTAAATTCTGAATGTAGCAGGAGAAAAGTATAGGGAACGAAAAGTTATATACCACGTGAAGAATAACCAGACCTCAGGTATTAGAGTTGAAGGGCATGAGAGGGATGGAGTGGTGGGAAAGGAATAAGAAAGGGTAGTAACTTTTCCCCAGTGTTTTTCAATCCGTTCATTAACCAAGCTGTGAAGGAATGCAAGGAGAAATTTGGAGAGCGAATTAAAAGTTCAGGGAGAAGAAACAAAAACTTCGCGGTTTGGCGATGACAATGCAATTCTTCCAGATACAGCAGAAGACATGGAAGAGCAACTGAACGGAATGGATAGTGCCTTGATAGGAGGTTATAAAATGAATATAAACAAAAGCAAAACAAGGGTAATGGAAAATAGTCTAAGAAAATCAGACGATTTTTTTTTGGTTGTAAAGCATATGGGACTTAACTACGGAGTCATCAGTCCCTAAACTTACAAACTACTTATGAACTACTTACGAACTAGGACGGCACAAATATCCATGCCCGAGGGGGGATTCGAACCCCCGACCGTAGTGGCCGTGCAGACCGTGACTGAAGCGCCTCAGTCTCCTCGGCCACCGCGGCCGGCTCAGACGATTCTCAAGGAATTAGTTTATGTAAGAAGACAATGAAAGTAGTAGATGAGTTTTGTTATTTGGATAGAAAAAAACTTCTGATAACCGAAGAAGATATAAAATACGTATTAGGTATTGGAAGAAAATCATTTCTTAAGAATTGAAATTTGCTGACATCCAAAATTAATTTAAATGTTAGGAAGTCTTTTCTGAAAGCATTTGTCTGGAGTGTAGCAATGTATGGGAGTGAAACGTGGACGATAAGGAGTTGAGACAAAAAGATGATAGAAGCTTTTGAAATGTGGTGCGACAGACGAATGATGAAGATTAGATGGGTAGATCATGTAACTAATGCGGAGGTGCTTAAGAAAAGTGGGGCGAAAAGGACTTTGTGGCATACCCTGAGTAAGAGAAGGGTTAGGTTGGTGGGACACATTCTGAGACGTCAAGGAATCGTCATATTAGTATTAGAAGGAAGTGTGGGGGGGGGGGGGGTAAAAATCGTAGAGGGAGAGCGAGAGACGAATGCAGAAACCAAGTTCTTATTTGAATATGAGGCTTTCACAAGACAGGGTAGCGTGGAGAGCTGCATATAACCAGTCTCAGGAGCACATAAACAATTTGCGAAGCTAAATCAGTACATGCTAGAATTTTTAGTGCAGCCCTATCTGAGTAATGAATTCAAATTTCTCTAACCGGTTTTCAAAACAACAACTCATCAACTTTGTTTCTTTTTATTAGATATAAATATTACTTTTGATAAAGACTATTAGATCGACATAAGCGTAACGTAGTACTTTAACCCTTAAGAGAAAGAATGTTTTATTATTTAATAGGAAATATGTCTCTGGCGATCAGGGTTATGAAAAACATAAAAATATGTGCTTTTCTCCCAAATTAGTATAATTAAAAATCGAACAATAACTCACTGAACACCAATAGCAAGAAACAATTCTAATA
Source organism: Locusta migratoria (assembly GCA_026315105.1). Lineage (NCBI taxonomy): Eukaryota > Metazoa > Arthropoda > Insecta > Orthoptera > Acrididae > Locusta > Locusta migratoria. Next base: position 699,812,846 of record CM048745.1, on the reverse strand, counting down.
TTTATTACTTCATGAATATTAACACCAAGGAACGTTGTAAAATGCATAAATTTTGTGAAGAAATGCATAAATTTTGTGAAGAAAGGTCAGGGATAAAGTTCAAATTCACAATCACTTTTGCTAATTAATCGATTAAGCACTGAACACACACTTTTTCTGGAACATTCCAGGCAGTCCGAAAATGAAGACGATGAAAAAGCGTTTTCTCTTGTTCAGAATGCAGTTGATAATCTGACTTGAAGAAGAACCAATGAAGAAGCAAACAAGTGAGGTATTTTATGCAAAATTTTAAAATAAAAGAATTAGGAAAGTTAAAAAAAAAAACAAAAAAAAAAAAAAAAACGCTTATGTGGAATTGTGTCAGTGGATCAAAATATAGTTTCAAAGTCACTGTTTTAATGGCTGTTCGGACATTATTGTATCCCAGTTAAACAATATATTTGAAAGTAAGCATAATATTAATCATTTCTACCAAATAGTTCTCCCGAAACTTCTAAATTATGCTTACGATGAAGAGATTTACAGTGCAGCAGGAATTGGAATTTCGATCATGGCTGTAGTTCAGCAACCGTTCATGTGTAATTTTGTAAATGTTGTAACTAATCAAGCAAACCGCTGAAACGTTCGTATCTTTTACCCGGCTCCGTGCGAGCTCTGCTACGGAGCGCTTCACTGTTCCCTGGACAGCAACAGTGACAAGTGGTTACACTAAGCGTCGCGAGGGGGCAGTTGCCCTCTCCTTGAACTGGGGCGTACATACAGAATTCTCATGTACTTCTACAAATGATCATTGTATTATGTGGTAGACCTACCATTGCCGAGTGCGAGCGGAAGTATTGTGGCCTCAGCTTTGTATGGCAGTCAGGCTAGTCAAGAAGAAGTAGGTCTTTCCTTTGTGCAATTGTGATTTCTGCACCGTCCGTCAATTATGGAGAATGTGAAAATTTGCAGATAATTGCCACAATACAGTAGTCTCCAACATATTCTGACATGCAGCCATTACGGAATTGAAAAAAAAAATGGTCCGTTCCTACACGCTGCAAGTTGGTATTGACGTCTGATTGCAGAACAAAATTAACTTAATTGAATATATTTATTAACGTGACGTAAAGCCCTCCAAACAACAAATTTTTGTTGATGATTTAAAAGTTTCATAGCCTGTGCTACAGTTTGTATTCTGTTTTTCCACTTCGAACAGCACAAATTACTGACATTTCTGGTGATAGGTTTTGTTAATAACGAACAGATTTTTCAGAAGATTTCATATTCCGTTTCAGTTAATTAATTTCATACAAAAGATTTTTTTGTAGATATATCTACTGTTCTTTTCTACATTGTTGGATTTGGGGGATATAATTTCTGTTTTACTGGGATAGTGAACAGCACAGAAAAGACGCCATAGTTTCATGAAGTATGTCTACTTTCGCTTTTACATGTTAAAGTAACCACAAATTTTCCAAAGGTAATCGTCCGGCATACATTACGTTTAGTATACTCATACGATGCCAAATTCAACCAATTTGTTCTATAGAACTTGCATGTTTCGGAGCTTCTACCTCTTTGAAAAATTTCTGCGTACGCCATTGCTTACGCTAATTTTGTGGAGCGCTGTGGAGTCGTATATCGACGACAGCGTTCTTTAATATTACCATATAGCAAGAGCCCCATAAATAACATATTTTAAAGTCATCTGAAATATTAAATCAGATAAAATGTAATTAGGATAAATATTCAATTCATTTTTTTCTTCCTTGGAATCGATAGGCTATGTAAAAGATATACAAAGAAACTCTAATTATAATATCACTGTAACTAATCAAAATCTCTGACTTTTACTATAAAAGTAATAATCCCATCGTACTCGCTCTCTGTTATGTTGTCTGCTCTGTTCTGATTGTTCTGTTGTCTGAATTGTACTGGTAAGATCTGCCACTTCAGTATGCTGAAACGAACATTATTAACTATTGATTATTGTTCTTAACTGATTGTACAAAATCTTCAGATATAAAATGGATACTCAGGTACGAATTATATGTTTTCTGTTCAAATTAATAAATCCCCTTATTTAAAGTTAACTTCAGTCAGTTGGTCAGTTATTTATTTTTCCAGACCCTCCATTTAGTGATCATGCTGTTTTCAGGTATAACTAACTATTACGACTTTGGATGGTTCGGTAATTAAACATGTTAAACATACGTATCTCGTGTAGCTTGCCATAGTATCATCGACTGTAATTAACCATTTTGAAATATTTATTGGCTTAGAACCTGCAATCACTTTTATGTAATGAACAATTCGAAGTCTGATTAGCCATTAATCTGTATCAATTATTAATTTTCATTCATTAAATTACCTTCATTCCAAATTATGCTACACGTGGATTGAATCTTAATATTCCGAACCTCCATCCAATGTCGGCTGATAGTTACGCGGATTACAACCAATCTCATTACAGCTTATCAACGAGATCAGCTACACCGCTGTTTAAGGTAACTATTCGTCGAATTCAGTAGGCTGCTTGCTCTGCAAGATGTTTTAAACTATTAAATGTTTGGCCATTTCACTTCATTTCATTTTTTTTAATTAACAGTTTGTCTAAATTGAAGGCTTAGTCACTGATTATTATTTTAAAATACTTCAACAACTTCTGTACGGCAAATTCTTCAAACCTAAATAGTCAGGCAAGCAATTACACTACAGTTCTAAATTGTTTAAAAACTAGTAAATCAATAATGCGGGGAGGAGTTGGAGATATGAATACTAAAGAAACCGTAAAACGGATCGAACATTCTAATGAAACATGTCAAACAATTAATGAAGAAGCTTATTATAGTTGTCCTAATGCCAAACAGATTTTGAAATTCAAGAAAACATTTCCAGCAAATAAAGAAGGATAACATGAACGTAAATACATGCTAAATAAGAAATCAATGGATGCTGACAATCTGTAAGGCAAAAATCACGAAACCGAATAATAAATTATGCGAAATTAATGCAACCCTGTTTTCTGTTGCTGATTAATGCGATTATTTACTTTTATTTGCATAAGCGCCTCGATGTTAGAAAACGAATGATTCAGCACAGTCTCGGAAAAAAAAATTAGAAGATAATCTCCTTTGGAGCATCTAAGTCGTATTTAACACATTTTCATTGGGATAATGTACGTTAATCCGAACAGACTAAGCATCCGTGCTGCATGTCTATGAAGTGCCGGTAACGCCTCTCTGGCAGATGTTTATTAAAGGCACTTAAAGTATTTTCTCTTTGGGGAAGGAATATTAGGGTTTAACGTCTGGCCGACATCGTGGTCATTAGGGACAGAGCAAGCGCTCGGATATTTTATTATTATTATTATTGTGTGGTGGGGAAGGAAACCGGTAGTGTCCTTGGAAAAAAAATTATGCCGGCATTTGCTTGAAGTGATTTAGGTAAATCACGGGAAACATAAATGAGGTCAACGAAATGCTTGATAACATTATCTTTCCATTGTAATGACATACAGACAGTGTATAGAGTTTATTCACGTGGATTAAGACTTGTTGACACATGTTAAACGACCATCGCTTTCAGTAAGAAGGTGCAACCAGCGGTGGGCGAAAGCGCTAAAGCGCGCCCGCTACACCTCTCCGGCTAACATTGCAAGCAAGGCGAGCTTTTCTAGTTCGTGGCTTTCGTGTTTCCGGTGACGAATACTCATTTGCGTTTGCAGTAGAACAAACTTCTGGGGTATAAAGTGACTGGGAAATGTTGACCCCTGTTGGAATTAGATCTTGCAGTTATGACTCGCCTTACCAAGCACATTAATGTCTTTATTACAACTTCGCTGATGTACGCATCAACTATTGCCGACAATTTTGACATTGGTCTTTTAAAACAAAATCGATGTTGTAGATACATCGACTTTCAGCAAGGTCATCTGCTGACTTTTCCAGTACTGTTCCAGTTATAAATGAAATAAATACTGAAAAGGGCACACTTGCGAACAGTGTGATGCAACTGTCTCAGTCTTACTAGCTGTGTTATATAATTTTGGTACTGAATGTAGCGACTTACATCTATATGAAACTGATTTAGCATAAAATTCTTAATATTTTTCAGCCATATTCCTCACTTGGTAAATCAAATTAGTATGTTTTATCATGAAGATAAGAAATTCCGGTCTTTTGCAACTGAAAATTGTTGTTCTGCAATATAATTTTATCCGCAAAAGACAGGAGTTTACTATGAAACATACCAAATTTGTTTACAATTTCTGCAATGAGCGTTCTAAGAGAAGCTCCTACAATTAAACTGCAGCTTCCTCGTGTTCAATGCAGTCATGTGCTCAGAAGCAGTTACTCAATGTAGAAAATATTAAAATATGATAACCCATATTTCACTCTCTGACAACCATATGAAAAGAACATAACTGTTTTAAAGTCTAATAACTGATATTGAAAGTCTTTTGTGAAGAGATGGACCATAATAGCATACAGTCCAAAGTCAAATAAATTCATTTTCTTTCTCGCGCAATTTTTATTCTATGGTACTTATGTACACCATCAGATTACTCAGCAAGGCTACACTTCCTCAAATGCTATGCACACGTTACAGGTATTGTATAGTTAGTATTCATTGTGATGTCGTGCTATAATAATAAGAACGTAGCATGTGATTCCTATATTAACAGGCAGAACGTTTTTGATGGCTAGGTTATTTTTATTACCTTAGGCGTCGCTGTGATCTTCAGTCGTCAGACTAGTTTTATGCAAATCTCCACGCTATCCTCTCCTGAGCAAGTCTCTTCATCTTCTCATAGGAATGGTAATTCATATCTATTTGAAGATGTTTACTGTATTCGTCTGTTGGTCTCCCTCTGCGATTTTTACACTAAACATTTCCCAGCAATGCTAAACTGACGATTCCTTGATCTCTAAGATCCCTACTTTTACATGAGATACGCCAGAAATGTCTCTTCTTCCCAATTCTGCTCAGTACCTCTTCATTAGTTTCACGATTCACCCTTCTTCAACATTTCAAAAGCTTCTTTCATCTTTCTGTCTGACGTCCTTATCGTCCACGTTTCGCCTCTCGTACAATGTTACATTTCAGATAAATGCTTTCAGAAACGACTTCCTAACATTTAAATTAATATTGGATGGTATCAAATTTCTCTTCTTTTGAAACGCCTTTAATTTCATACCCATTCTGTAATTTATACCTTCTTTACTTTGCCCATCAGAAGCTATTGTACTAGCCAAATAGCAAAACTCAACTACTACTTTTATTGTTTCGTTACATAATCTAGTTCTGCAGCATTGCTTTATTTTCTTAAACTACATTTCATTACATTTGTTATGCTCTTATTAATGTTTATTACGCTGAATTGCTCTTCCAGGTCCTTTGTTGTCTCTGACGGTATTACCATGTCATCGGCTAACCGCCAAGATTTTATTTCTTCTCCCTGAACTTTAATTCCTTCCCCAAATTTCTCCTTGCATTCCTTCACACGATGGTTATTGAACGGATTGAATAACATTGGGGAAAGGTTAGAACCCTTTCTTACTCTTTTCCCCACAACTCCATCTCTCTCATATCCTTCAATTCTAATAATTGTTGTCTGTTTTATCTACAAGTTGTATATAACTTTCCGTTCCCTATATTTTACTCCTTCTGCCTTCAGAACTTAGTGTATTCCAATGAGAATTATCAAATGCTTTCTCCAAATCTACGGAAGCTAAAAACTTAGGTTTGCCATTTCTTATCTTATCTTCTAAGATAGGCCATAATGTGGGTATTGCCTCGCGCGTTCCTACATTTCTGCTAAATCCAAACTGATCCTTCCCGAGGTTCGGATTCTAAATTTTTCCAGTCGTTTGTAAATAATTTATGTTAGTATTTGGTAACCATGATTTATTACACTGATAGTTCTGTAATTTTCATAGCTGTCAGCTCTTGCTTTCTTTGAAATTGGTATTATTTTATTCTTCTTGAGGTTCAAGGGTAACTGTGAAAAAAAAAAAAAAAGGCAGATACGAAGGATGTATTTTAGAGCTGATTACGAGAGGAAACGACAGCGTTCTGGCAAGGCATCTGAATGTCAGCTCAGAAGCCTCACTCTAGGTATCGCCATGGCATGCGGTCGGTCTGAGTTGCATCTGCTCCCCGTTATACCTTTCAGCACGGAGCGTCGGCATGGCGGCGGTGACGATGCTGAGTCACACCTGTCATATTGCAGCCTCCCACGGCTTTCACCAGTGTTCGCTATTTCGCATTCCGTTTCTGGAATGTCGAGACACGTCGCTGTTTCATATAACCTTCTCGTAAATATTGCTTTCCCAATGACTCTGTAACTGGTTCTCTATTGATAAACCGAAAGACGGCTGAAGAATATAGTACTTCTGTCAGCCTAAACATGAGAAGGAATTAACTACAGCTTGCAATAAATAAAGCGCCGCGCATTATGTGTCTTTAAGGCCAAGAAGCGTATGTTCTCGCCTAATATATCTACAACTACCTATGTAGTCTACAAATCAGAATTAAGGGTGTGACAGGGTCCTTCTAACTGCTTTAAATATATTTCTCTTCTGTTCCATTCCCAAATAGCGCGTGGGGAAAAAGAACACCTTCATCTTTCCGTTTTCGATCTGGTTTCTCTTATTTTATTTTCATGATGATGTCTCCCTATGTAGGAGGTGTTCATAAAATATGTTCGCGTTCGGAGAAGAAAATTGGTGAAAGAAATTTCGCCGCAACGAAGAACACCTTTCTTTTAATGATCTCCACCCCCAGATCGGAAATCACTACAGTGACACCCTGTCCCATGTATCGTGATTATACAAAATGAGCTGCCCTTCACGGAACTATTTTTATCAGTCTCACCTGGTAAGGATCCCACAATGCGCCGCAGTACTGCAAAAGAGGGCAGATAATCACTGTGATATGAAACTCTTCTATCGCTCTTTGTTCGCGTAACTCTTAATAATAAAAGGCCGCTCATACTGTCGTAGATGACATGCTGTACATCGCTTAAAAAGCAACAACAGTATGGAAGTGTAAAATAACCGAATGATGAAAGGTACGAAAATGAATGTTTATACAGTGAAACAACAAAAAAGAACAGTATACCTTATTCTACAATATGTTTTCACAGTTTTGTAAATATGTCTTTTCTGTTTTCTTTTAGATTAAATACAAAACCTACTGAGGATAGCGGGATTTCCACCGAAACTAGTTTGGGTATGAAAATATTAAGTTTTTTGTATCAAGGCGGATCCATAACTCCACATTAGGGCGGGTAAGTTTAGTGTACAAAGTAAAGGCTAATTAGAAACGCCAGATAACTCTTCTGTTATACTCGATGAGTTTCCTTCAGTTACAGCGTACTGCATCCTTTCCGGCAGGAAATCTTGAATCCAATCGCAGAACTGGGACGGCATTCCATGAACACGCAATCTAACTGAAAGCCTCTTGTTAGGTACAGTAGCAAAAGTTTTCTGGAAGCGAAAAATATAGAATCGGTTTGAGATACCTTGTCGATAGCACTCATTACTTCATGTTCATGAAGAACACATTGTGTTGCCCAAGAACGATACTTACTGAATACGTGTCGAACTATGTATTTCTGGTCAATGGCTAACACAGGAGTGACTATAATAGTGTTTCGAAATGACTCTAGGCAAATGCCGCAACGGTTCCTGTCAACGATCACGGCCTATTTGTTTCCCCACTGCTGACAGAAAGTATTCACCTGTGTGCTCCGTTTGTTATGATCACGATGTCGACAGGGCATTACACCCTTATCTTCCCTCCTCCTCCTAATATTAAACGAAAAAATACGGATGCGAGTAAGTTACAGTGAACAGCATAGTGAACACATTATAGTAGCAAAGACAGATACAGAGTAAAAATAACAATATGTGAAAGAAGCTGTTAAATGGTTACCAACAGGTAAGCAACCTGTACTGTCACAAGCCAGCACCCATCAGTAGGCTAAGGAAATACTGACGTAGCATCCTTTACGCCATCTGACGATGATTCTGGAAAGGTTCATGGAATAAAAGTGACTGGTTCCAGTTTTCTGGAAATCTGAAAAGCAAAGACTACTTTATACTATTACTCGTAATTTCGTTTCCTGTTCCGCTCCCAAACAGGGCGACGGAAACATGATTGAATCCTTGCCCCTTAAGCGAAGTTTCGAACCCGTTTATTGCCATTCAGGGCTTCGTATGGATTTTCAATAGCAGTTGATAGTAAAAATTATTGTGGGTCATTCTTACCGATACATCAGCACCCATTCTTCCCTCTCTTACATCTGTAGTGAATGTGTCGTTGCAATATTCTCCAAGATATAACATTCAACCAGGGTGGTTTCTCATGACTTAATACTTCTTTATATCGATAACAATTTTTTTGTTATTCAGGTTTTACCAATGTTGTTGTGCTTTTGCTAGATTTAAATTAAACGTTGTCTGTTCGTTACCTAAGTATTTTGACAGTGCCTGCCATCAGTTTGTTTAAAGACAAATACTCACCTAGCTTCCTTGATGAATTTATTCCCTGAATGAGACGAGACACATCATAGAAGGATGTCTTTGCACAACTCCCTCGAATTAGCTTTACTAACTCTTGGGCATAGCCCACCCCAGACGTCAGAAGGAGAACGACTTCAGAAACAGAATAGCTGAAACAAGAAATAGATCACCGGCATCAATTGTTTGGACATTATCTCCAGCATACTAGACACAAATCAAGGATGAGTTTCGTATAAAAAGCAAACGCTGCAGAGTAAACTTTAAGAAATGGAGCTACGCCAGCGCAGACGAGCCCTGCGAGTGTGGAGAACTGCAAGACCCACAACACCTGCTCACCTGTAGGAAATTGGACGAACCCATCTCTACAGACGATGTTGTGGTGTTCAGTCCGTAGACTGGTTTAATGCAGCTCTCCACGCTACCCTGTCCTGTGCAAGCCTCGTCATATGAGAATAACAACGCAAATCTATAGCCTTTTGAATCTGCTCACTGTATTTGCCCCTCGGCCCCCCTTTACTATTTTTACCGCAGGAACTTCCTGCTAATGCTACGTTGGCGATTGCTTGATGTCTCAGAATTTGTCCTACCAACCTATCCCTTCTCTTAATCAGGATATGCCAGAAACTCCTTTTCTCCTCAATTCTTTTCAGCACCTCATCATTAGTTGCGTGATCTACCCATCTAATCTTCGTCTGTAACACCACGTTTCAAAAGATTCTATTATCTTTTTGTCTGAACTCCGTATAGTCCACGTTTCATTCTCTCCAGACAAATACTTTCAGAAAGGAATTACATACCATTATCGTTCTTTTACTCATGTTAAGGTTCATCTTATATCTCCTTTCAAGGCACTGTCCATTCCGTTCAGTTGCTCTTCCAGGTCATCAGCTGTCTGACAGGATTACTATGTCATCGGCAAACCGTGAAGTTTTTATTTCTCCTCCTTCTGAACTTTAATAGCCTCTCCAAATTTCTCCTTACATTCCTTAACAGCTTGCTCAGTGTACAGATTGAACAACCACTGCGCCCCTTTCATACCCTTGGACTCTAATAACTGCTGTCTGTTTTTTTCAGAAGTTGAATATAACGCTTCGTTTTCTATATTTTACCCGTACTACCGTCAGAATCAGAAAGAGTGTATTTTAGTTAACATTGTCAAAAGCTATCTCCAGTTCTACAAGTTCTAAAATGTAGGTTTCCCTTTACTTAACCTACCTTGTAAGATATGCCGTGAGGTCTGTAATGCCTTCCGTGTTCTTACATTTCTCTGAAGTCCAAACTGATCTCTCCCAAGGGTCGAATTCCATCAGTTTATCCATTCGTTTGTAAATACAGGGAAAGGAGGCTTATTTACAACTTGTACAAAAGACAGGCCGCAGTTATTAGAATCTATCTTAGAAGACAGATTAAGGAAATGCAAACCTACATTTCTAGCTCTTTTAGATTTGGAGAAAGCTCCTGACAATGTTGATTGGAATACACTCTTTCAAATTATGAAATCAGCAGAGGTAAAATGTAGGGAAAGGAGGGTTATTTACAATTTGTACAAAAGCGAGACCGCAGTTATTAGAATTGAAGGGAATGAAAGCGATGCAGTGGTTGGGAAGAGAGTAAGACAGGGTGTTGCTTTTCTTCAGTGTTATTCAATTTGTACATCGAGCAAGCCATGATGGAAAGCAAGGAGAAATTTGGAGAAGGAATTAAAGTACAGCGTGAAGAAATAAAAACATTGCGTTTCGCCGATGACATTGTAATTCTATGAGAGACAGCAAAGGACCTGGAAGAGCAATTGAATGGATTGGACAGTGTATTGAAGGGAGCTTGTAACTAAGAACATTAACAAGGGCAAAACAAGGGTAATGGAATGTAGTGTAAGAAAATCAGACGACGCTGAAGGAATTAGATTAGGTAACGAAACAATAAAGGAGGTAGACGAGTTTTATTACTTGGGCAGTAAAATAACAAATGATTGTTGCAGTACAGAGGATATAGAATGCAGGATGGCAATGAAAAAAAAAAGCGTTTTTGAAAAAGAGCATCAAATTTTAAGTGTAAGGAAGTTTTTACTGATGGGATTTGTGTGGAGTGTACGGGAGTGAAAGTTTGACGATAAATAGTTCAGACAGGAAGAGTATAGAAACTTTTTAAATGTGGTGCTGCAGAAGAATTCTCAACATTAGATGGATAGATGGCATAAGTAATGAAAAGGTCCTGAACAGAATTACAGATGAAAGGAGTTTTTGGCATACCTTGGCTAGAAAAAAGGAATAGAGATCGGTAGGACACATTCTTAGACTTAAAGGAATTGTACATTTGGCGTTGGAGGGAAGTGTGTGGTGTATGCAGGATTTCAAAGCTTATGTAAGGACTCCATATATCTCTCTTTTTTATTTCGCTATCCCCTCTCCCTTTTGCCCGCACTTCAACTATTTTACATCTATTTATTTAGTTCCTGACACTGTCTATCTTCCACAGTGGATGTATGCTCCTTCAGTAAGAAATTTTCGTGAGGAAGGCGGAATAAAGGTTGAGGCAGTTAGATTCTCACTTTTACGTAAGAGGAACGGATTTGCGTTTTCGTGCTCCGACAGGGGCATTTTACAGCTGTTACTGTGATGCATCGTATAAGACGAATTTTGTAGATCAATAAGGATTTGACAATTTGTTTGTATGTTTCGACTCATTTATTTACACGGTACGACGAATAACAAATATAAATTCTGTCATTTATCGAGAGAAAATGCCAATCTGTACCATGTCCAAAACAGAATAGTTTCCATAAAATAGAATAATAAGACCGCCAAGTCCGCTTGAATAATGTGCACAACACACGGATTCATTCACAGGCTATGAAAGCAATATGTTGAGAACGCAATGAGCTCTCAATTTTAAATAAAATAGAGCGGTTGCCCGTGAAAGGCAAAGGTCCCAGGTTCGAGTCCCGGTTCCGGTACACAATTTTAATCTGCCAGGAAGTTTTATATCAGCGCACACTCCGCTGCAGAGTGAAAGATTCATTCTGGAAACATCCCTTAGGCTGTGGCTAAGCCATGTCTCCACCATATCCTTTCTTCCAGGAGTGCTAGTCCTGCATGTTTCGCAGGAGAGCTTCTGTGAAGTTTGGAAAGTAGGAGGCGAGGTACTGGCGGAAGTAAAGTTGTGAGGCGGTATCATGAGTTGTGTCTGGATAGCTCAGTCGGTAGAGCGCTTGCCCGCGAAAGGCAAAGGTCCCAGATTCGAGTCCCGGTTCCGGCACACAATTTTAATCTGCCAGGAAGTTTCATATCAGCGCACACTCCGCTGCAGAGTGAAAGATTCTTTCTAGAAACATCACTTAGGCTGTGGCTAAGCCATGTTTCCACCATATCCTTTCTTCCAGGAGTTCTAGTCCTGCATGTTTGGCAGGAGAGCTTCTGTGAAGTTTGGAAAGTAGTAGGCGAGGTACTGGCGGAAGTAAAGTTGTGAGGCGGCATCGTGAGTCGTGTCGGGATATAGCTCAGTCGGTAGAGATATTGCCCGCGAAATTCAAGATCCGAGGTTTGAATCCCGGTTCCGGCACACATGTTTAATCTGCCAGGAAGTTTAATAAAATATAGTTTCCGGCTCTGAAATAGTAAGTCGCTATGTACAGGTATGAGCTACTCTGTACAGACAAAGAGAGTGATATAGATATGCTCATGCAAACACAGGGGTATGTAAATACTCCCACATAAAACAGCATGAGTCTGGTGTAGACGTTAGTTCGATTGCTGCTGCTAAAATGGTAGGTTATTACGATTTGAGTGAATCTGATGTTGTACTCGCCGCCCGAGAGGTGGGACAGAGCATCCCCTAGGTAGCAATCAGACAGAGATTTCCCGTACGAGCATTTCACGAGTGCGCCGTGAATATCAGGAATGAGGAAAAACATTAAGTATCAGACATCACCGCGGCCACAGTAAGATCCTGCAAGAACGGCATCAACGACGACTTACGGAAATAAACTGACACACAGAACTGGAAACATCCTCAAGAAACAAGGAATAAAAATAGCACATCAAAGGCATAACTCATTACAGAAATGCCTAATAAAACCAGAAAGCGCTGACATCTACCAAAACTCTGGTATTTACCCGCTCAAATGTAACAGTTGCGATGCTCTATACTTAGGACAGACCAGCAGGACATTCGAAACACGACACAAAGAACACAAACCATCATGGAAATATGGCAACAGCCATTCAACATTTGCACTACACCTTAGACAAGAAAACCACTATCGCACCACCATAGAAACCGACATGCAAATAGTCAGATTTAGCAATAAGAAACACCTCCTGACCCTCCAAGAGAATTTCCAAATACAAAAAGCATTAATAGAAAAGAAACACATATTAAATGACCAAGTAAACATCAGCAAACAAACATTATTTAAACTAATAAAACACATAGCAGACAAAGACAAACCTCCCCCTCCCTCAAAACCACCACATAATACGACCACATAACTTCAAATCTCTACCCACACATACACACCTGCAAAAAATCAGAATCTCTCTCTCTCTCTCTCTCTCACACACACACACACACAGATATATATATATATAGTAAGTATAACAAGGGCCAGCAAGTGGCAATGTGCTACAAATCACACATGAAGAGGAAAACATAAAAATTCGTGAATAATATTAGTAGTCCATTTTATTCAAAATCAGAACAATCCTATGGCATGAGAACTGTTACTGATTGAACTTAGTAAAAAAATCAAACAAATAATGTAATACAAACCATTTCTTGTACAGCTGACCACTGAAGATGCTTTTGAATAAAGCGAAACGCGTCTGGTCTAAACTTCACTAATTTACAGTTGCATAAGGCGGTCTCATAACGTATACAAGTTGAAAATAATCGTTCAAAGTGACATAAGCCCAACCTCCACAAATTCCTGCATATTTCAATACTGGGCGATCAGCAAGTGTCAGAGTACGAACTATAGAACGAAACGTCATTGGTATTGGATTTCGGAGAGGAAGGCCCGCTCGTGTACCGTTGCTGACTGCACGACACAGAGCTTTGTGCCTCGTCTGAAGCCGTCAACACCGTCACTGGACTGTTTTTTACTGAATGGACATATGGTACCTGGTCGGACGAGCCTCGTTTCCAATTGTATGGACGGGACGGATGTGTATGGATATGGAGACTCTTTATGAATCCATGGACCCTACATGTCAGCAGGGGACAGTTCAAGCCGGTGGAGGGTGATAAGGGAACCCGGCACGTCTAGCTATGTCTCCGACAGGTGGCACGTACGTACGCATCTTGGATCATCGCCTGCATCCATTCATGCCCTTCTTGCATTCAGACGGGTTTGGACAATTCCAGGAAGACAATGCTGTAACACACACGTCCAGAATCGCTACAGAGTATCTCCAGGAACACTATTCTGAGTTTAAACACCTCTGCTGCCCCCCAAACCGCCCAGCCATAAACATTATTGAGCATATCTGGGATGATTGCAACCTGCTCTTGCAGGTTTATGGACAGGCCTGCAGGATGCACGATGTCATTTCCTCCAGCACTACTTCAGACTTTATTCGAGTCCCTGCTACATCGGGTTGCGGCACTTATGCCTGCTCACGGGTCCCTACACGATATTAGGAAGGTGCACCAGCTTCTTTGTTTCTTGTGTATAAAATCAAACGAACGAAAAGTCTACGCAATATGTTTTTACCCCTACAAATGGTTTAAAATATCCAACAATAATACTGTACTTAATTTGATGCCTCACAGAAACTGCGACGAATAACGAGTATTCAGTAAGTATCACAGCAACCGGAACGCCGTCTCCCAGCATAATAGACAGTTTTGGTACCCGAGGATCATCGTTTCTCGGATGTATCTTTGAAAGCGGTAAAACGTTGTAAAATGTCTATCGATTATGTTGGAATTTTGACCATTTTCTAAGAGTAAATATATGCGGCACAGGGTAAAGAAACGGTTAAAAATGGTATTTGTAGTTTTGTGAAGAAGATATCGAAAAACAGCATCAAACTTAGCTGCTGCCAAATAAAGATTCTGCAAGAGCGGGATCAACGACGACTGAACAGAATCGTTCGACGTGATAGAAACACATCCTCCGCCGTATTTTAAGAACATATGGCAAAAATTTCGGTGATTTACAATCAATAGTATAGACGTGACCATCCCCACAATTCGTACTTTTGGTACTAAAAACTCATAGTTTTTCGTGGTTTTCTCAGCTACCGTCCAGGAACAAATGGTGATTTTAGAAGCCGTATTTTAAGAACATATGGCAAAAATTTCGGTGATTTACAATCAATAGTATAGACGTGACCATCCCCACAATTCGTACTTTTGGTACTAAAAACTCATAGTTTTTCGTGGTTTTCTCAGCTACCGTCCAGGAACAAATGGTGATTTTAGAAGCCGTGTAAAGTCCACCCTAGATCACATCTGCGGTTAAAAAAAGCAACAGATTTGCTCAATTTGGCCGGAGTACAGCATGTGTGTAATGTTTGAATGCTAACCCTTTACTGCAGAATAGCTACAGTATGCCCACTCTTATGATAGCTATAGGAGTGATATGGCGACCAGCAGCTATGTAACACACTGCAACCCTTAACTCTGAGGTCAACAAAACCCGAGATATGGGCTTCTGAAGAATTACATTTTCGTACGCGGCGATTTCCAACTTTAAATACCGTGCGCTGTCGTGTAAAGCACGATGACATTAGCTGAGTCCGAAATGAACATAACGGATAATGCACTCTGGCCGTGAGATTTGCTTTTCAGCAACTAGGATATCTAATGTTACTCATGCAAACAAATATTCTTGCTTCAAATTCAGGAATATGTACTTCGTTTTAAGTAACGAAGGAATTTCGAATACTGTATTTAGTCACATCGTCTTAGCAGAACTGTCATCAGTAGTATTTCCAGCACCGTGGCTCGTTGGAGGAACTGACTGTGTCTTCCCTCTGGAGTACTTAACGTGAGACATTCGAGCAGTCATGTCCATTTCAAAGTCCACTGATGTGTTTTAAGAAATCTGTATACACAAATAAAGCCTTATCAAAAGTTTCCAAAATGTAATATCTCTGTCATAAATCGTTAATCGAATTTGCAATAAACAAAATCAGTACTGCCGTGTTACTTTTTAAGGCGTTTTAATGTTTTGTTCCCTCATGTGTCTTAATGACATTAGTGTTCCTATACTTTTACGCGAAACTACATTATGTGAAAAAAATCAATTCCCTTGCTTTTTACTTACATTTTGTCCAACAGAATAAGACATGACTTAAATAAAGTCTTTTCACATGTTTGTAAATCTATGGGACTTAACGTCTGCGGTTATGTCCCTACGCTTACAAACTATTTAAACTAAACTAAGTACAGCATACGCACCTATGTCCGAGGGAGGACTGGAACCTCTGACCGGGAGCAACCCTGCGCTCCCCAGCAAGGAGCCTTAGAGCGCTCGGCCATTCCATCGCGTCTAAATAAAGCCTTTGCCGCATTAATCCATTACCGGTTTGATATTGTAAGAGGACTTCTACTTAATACAAATTTACGACTATAAAAAATAGTTTTATTGCTAAAAAAGTAGAATTATTAAAAATAATGGAGACGTTTATGGTTTTATTGTATTTTCACAATTACAGAGCATTGCACTGAAGTGCTACATGAGTTTGTAACGAATAGCAAGTCATGAGTTTTCTTTAGTAATAGGACAAAAATTATATTTCTCTGAAACAGATTTACTACTTCCTTTACGATTAAGACCTACAATGAAAGCTTGTAAGGAAGAGGTTTCAACCGTTGTGCAGTTGTTAATTTGTATTTAAAAATACACTTAGGAACTGCCTATGTAAATTCGTAAAAGTTTGGTTGCTATCAACTTTGCATTCACCATTGGGTCACTAAAACGGTATTTCATGTGTAAATCATTATCAATATACTGATCTCGCCTTCTAACAGTGGTACGTTGAACATCTGGAGCAGTGAACGAAAGAATTCTGCCGTGCAGTTCTTGTAAATAATAATAATAAACAAATCCTTGAAGATCATCAAACATTAAATTCTGTAACAGTTGCTCTCATGGACGAAATACTAAATACACCATTGAACGATTAATGCTCCTGCGATATTGTTCGGAAATATTTCAGTTTTGTTCTGACTCCCCGTTGTCGTCTTCGTTGCATTTATAAAACATTTTATTTCCAATATGCACGTGCAGCACCTGGAAGCATCCCACTTCTCTGCATGTTCAGTGGCAGAAGTGGAGTGTCTTCGACCTTGGGCCGCTTGTATTGTCCTTGCCCTGCTACTGTACTCAGCTACCTATTTCGCCACAGTGACCTGGCCGCGGACGGTCCTTAGGACTGCTATTGTGTAGCAAACAGGCAAGCGCAGGTACAGGCCGCTGCTCACCGCCATTAGCCCATTACTGTATCACCGCAGCTCGCCTGGGGGAGGCATCGCTACTTCACATTTACAGATAACACCACAGACGGTCTAGGAGCGCATATTTTTCAATCATACTCCGCATTCACCCAAAGGTGCGTGGCGGAGGGTACCCGGTACCACTACTAGAAAATTGTCATCTACATCTACATAAATACTATGCAACTCACATAGGAATGCAAGGCAGAGGGTTCATAAAACCTCTTTTATGATATTTCTCTAACATTCTCTAATAGCTCGCGGGAAAAAGGAGCACCTAAACCTTTCCGTTTTCGATCTGATTTCTCTTATTTTATTGCGATGATAATGTGTCTCTGTGTAGGTGGGTGCCAAAAAATATTTCGCATTCGAAAGAGAAAGTTGCTGAAAGAAATTTCGTAAATAGCTCTCACTGCAACGAATTACGCCTTAGTTTTAATGATTTCCATCCCAACTCGACACTCTCACCCCTATGTCGTGATAATACAAAACGAGCTACCCTTCTATGAACTTTTTCTAAATCATCTGTCAGCCACAGTGGGGATCCCATAATGTGCAGCCGCAATACACCAAAATTGGACGCACAAGTTTAGTGTAGACTGCTTCTTTAGTAGAACTGTCTCCTCTTCTAAGTGTTCATCCAATGAAACGTAGCCTTTGGTTCGCTTCCCCTACAATATTTTATTGTTGGTTTCAATTGAAATTGTTTGTTATTGTAATTCAAAGTTATTTAATTGAATTTACGGTCTGTAGATTTGACTGGTATATCGTCTAAATTAAGTGTAACAGATTTATTTTAGTGAGGATTACTTCACACTCTTCATTATGCAGGATCAATTGCCAATTTTTGCATCATGCAGATATATTATATGGGTCATTTTGCAGCTGCTTTTTATCTTCTGATGACTTTACTAACCGATAAATGATAGCATCATACGCGAGCAGTCTAAGAGAGCTACTCAGATTATTATAAAAATAAGGAACTGTAGGGGCTCTATAACACCCATCTGGATAAAGCCAGATATCACTTCTCTTCTGCTCGATGCCTTACAGTCAGTTACAACGAAATATATCCTTTCTGACAGGCAATCACGAATCCAGTCGCACAACTGTGGGGATATTGATTAGAAGCTGCTTGTGAGGCACAGTGTCAAAACTCATCCGGAACAATAGAAATATGGTCTCAAGATCTCTTAACGATAGCATTCATCACTTCACATGAGTAAAGAGCTCGCCAGCTGTGTTTTACAAGGACGATACTTTCTGAATCTATGTTGCGTATGCGTCGTGTTCTCTTCGAGGTAGTTCATAATGTTTGAGGAAAGTATACATTCTAAAATCCTGCTGCAGACCGCCGTGGATGATATAGGCATATTGCCTTTCTTGAGTATTGGAGTAACCTGTGCAACTTTCCAGACTTTAGGTTCGGATCTTTCGATGAGCGAGCGGCTGTACTTGTTTTCCTGTTCCACTCCCATATAGAACGGGGAAAAAACGAATTCTTGTATGCGTCTGTACGAGCCATAATAATTCTGATCTCATCTTTGTGGACTTTACGCGAAATGTAAGTTGGCGGCAGTAGAAACCTTCTGCAGTCCGCTTCAGATTCGGCCACTCAAAATTTTTTCAACAGTGTTTCTCGGAAATTATGTCACCTACCCTCCAGCGACTCCCAAATTTCCGAAGCATCTCAGTAACACTCGTGCACTGATAGAACCCACCAGCAACAAACCTAGCCGCCAGTCTCTGAATTTCTTCTAATGTCTTTCTTTAAACCGATCTGGTGAGGACCCCAAACACTTCAACAATATTCAGGACGGGGTCGTACAAACGTTTTATACGCGGTCTCCTTTTCCAAAATTCTTCCAATAAACTAAAGTGCACTATTCGCCTTTCCCACGACTGTATTAATGTGCTCGTTCCATTTCATATCGTAGTGCAGCGTTCCGCCTAGGTATTTAATTGACACGACTCTGTCAAGCAGCACACTACTAATGCTGTATTCGGACATTACGGGATTGTGTCTCCTACTGTAGTGTAAGACAACCAGACGATGTTGAAGAATCTAGAGTAGGTAATGAGTCAATAAAAGTAGTAGATCAGTATTGTTATTAGTTAGCAAAATAACTTCTTACGGCCGAAGTAAAGAGGATGTAAAATGCAGAATCGCTAGGGGCCGTGGTGAAGTAGCCGAGGATAGTCTAAGGCGCCTCGCTGCGTGGACAATAAGGAGTTCAGGGGGAAAAAAGTGATAGAAGCTTTTGAAATGTGGTGCGATAAAGGAATATATAGGAATCTTCAACTTTGCATTGGATGGAAGAGTGTGGGGTAAAAGTTATAGACGGAGACCGAGAGACGAATACAGTAAGCAGGTTATAAAGGATGTGGGTTGACGTTCTTGGAGAGCTACATCAAAACAGTGTGCGGACTGAAGATCACAACAACTCTGTGTCCGAAACCCTCTAGTACACTACAGCCAGTTATTGGTTTTTAATAACAAACAAAATGTTTTGTGTCTTTAGCTGTAAATGTACCATGTTCTTAAGGACTGCTGTATGACATATTATGACTTCATCCTTGTGTTGATAAACAAAGATGGAGTCTTTTCACGATAGTCAAATATTCATTCATTATTTTTGAAGTCATTTATATCTTTGCCAAATGGAAATTTTTATTTCTTTGTTTTCGTTCCTAATTAATCAATAATAGTTCCAAACTTTTAAGGATTCGAGGATAACATCAGAAGTTCAGTGATGTTTTTTGCGGATGATACTGTAGTTTATCATGAAGTCGCTGTTCTGGAAAAGGGTGGCGACATGCAGCATGATGTGTAGGGTATCGACACATGGTGCGGGGAACGGCAATTGACCCCCAACGTAAACAAGTGTACAGTGCTGCGTTTGAACAGAAAGAAAGAGCCTTTATTATATAACTACGCAACAGTAGGACAAACATTGGAAGCAGTTACTAAAAAAATATCTGAGAGTAAACATACGTAACTATTTGGAATGAAACGACCTTATAAAATGAATCTTGGGTCAGGCAGATGCCAGACTGGGATTCATTGGAAGAATCTTCAGGAAGTGTAGTTCGTCAACAAAGGAAGTACGTTACAGAACTCATCTTCGCTCAGTGACTGAGATTAGTCATTTTGGAATCAGTAGCAGGTAGGACTGCTGGAGAAAAATAGGTCCAATGTAGAGCAACATGCTGCGTTACGGGCTCATTTAATAAGCGCGTAAGCGTCACAGAGCAGACGCTACAAGTGAGACGTTCTGTACCACGGTACGGCTTCTGTCAGAGAGCATACGTTTGTGAAAGAGTCGGCCAATAAATTGCTTCCTACTACGTATACGAGGGTTGTCCACAAAGTAAGTTCAGTTTCTATTTCACGTGTCGCAGCGCTACAATCGCAGTTCCGAATATGCGCGGCAGTTAATCCGACTCAGGGAGAAGACATGTACGCCATTTTCAGATCGCTACTGCCGACGTGCGCTTTGTAGTGCTTCTTTATAATGTCAGCTGTAATTGAAAATGTCGCCGCATGTGAAATCAGACCTGTGTATTCGTTTTCTAAATGCAAAGAAAGTTAAAGCAAAGGAAATTCTTCGGCATAACTGCGGGGTTTACGGACAAAATGCTCTGAGTGATTCAATGGTTAGAAGATGGGCCACTCTGTTCTATTAAGGACATGATCAAGTGCACGATGAAGAACGAAATGGACGCCCGTCTGTGATTACTGATGAACTGGTTCACACAATTGATAAGAAAATTAAGCACAACCGTAAGTTTACACTTACTGCTCTTGCTTTGGTGGTCAACACTCCAACGATGATGACGAGCTGTAAGAACGCCACCCAATGACAAGTTCCTACATAATTTCGGAAGCTATGTAGAAAAGTAATTTAACAGTTGTAGATTTTGTACAATAAATACTTCTTTCTGTATCTGTACACGTTTGTTTCATATAACCAAACGGAACTTATTTTGTGGACCTTCCTCGTATCTCGCCGAACGATCACAAATATTACAATGGTTAGGGCCTACATGGAGGCTTTCCGCGATTCGTTTTTCCCCAACTATTCGCGAATGACTAAGAGGTTCAAATTAGAATGGTTCACAATGCACACTCCGCCACGTACCGTGAGGTGTCTTGCGCTCTACGGATGTAGGTGCAGATGTGAATGCAAGGCCATGCTCTCGTTTAACAACTATGAAATGATTTACACCATTCGTCTAGCATATCACTTGAAAATTCATCGAGTTCACTTTGGTAACAAATTATCTCTTTTCTAATTCTGGATGATTATTAAAGATAAAGATTTCTTCCTAGAGGCAAGATTTTCGGTAGACTTAGGTCAAAGTTCCTTCAAGATGAAGGGAAGAAAAGTTAGTATTTCATACCGTTTCATTAACGACGAAACGCTTGCTTTTTAAGAAGAAGAAAATATTCAGTTAATGACGTTACGTGATTTAAGGAAATGACGGAAAACGTGCCAAGTCTTTTATCTATTGTTCTACCTAGCTTCCTCGAAACTCTGTCAAGAAGTGAAAAATCGGCAACTTTTGATATAGGCTGATGTTTCTTTTGTCTTTATTTTTCCTTGTAAATGAGCTCTGTCTTTTATTTTATTTCAGAAATTTATGCTCATGCAGTTAAAAATTCCTAACACAGTATTCTTTTCCATTAACAAATAAGAGAAAATTGAATGACTTTTAGGTAACGTATGAAGCAAATTATGTTAACAACGGCGTGGAGGAATTGACGAGTATGAAATAATAAAATTTGCCTAACAAATTAGCAATCTAAAGCCGAATGGTATTTCGATTTTTTTATATTACAGCTCAGATACTGATGTTATCAACATGCGAACCAACCAGTTCTTTTACAATGTTAATGATTTTCTTAGTGGCTCGCGGGAGTAGCCGAGCGGTCTGGAGCGCCACGTTACGGATCGCGCGACCTCCCGCGTCGGTAGTTAGAATTACTCCCTCGGGCTTGGATATGTGTGTTGTCCTTAGGCTAGTTTAACTTGCAAGGGAATGGTCAGACTTGTCATGCCGACACATGTATTGATTTTTTTTTAGCACTGTTAGTTAACATTGAAGGAAGTCTGTATGCAGAATGTTAGCTGCTCACATGACCTGGAAGTCACCGGAAAAAAAGCCACGAAAATGGCTGTTTTTCCTGCTTGGCGATTGCGGTGACGGCTGGCTACCCCTGGATATGGCAAGTCGCGAGCTGTTACAGTCGGTGATCGTTGTGCGTTATGGTCGGGAGGTGCGGCCGTCTTATCGCGGCATTCACTAAAGAGGAATGCCGTTGCACGCTTTTGGTGGAAAGAGGAGACGAATATTCGTTTCTGTGGCATGCACTTCCTTTTCATTTCTGATACGTATTTCGAAACATACCGTCCTGAAACTGGTTAGAGATGTGAAAGATAGTCTGTACATCTACATCTATACTCCGCAAGCCACTTTACGCTGAACATTCAATCTCCCCTGAAATGTGATGGCAAATCCTGTAAATGTTTTGCTGCTTGCCATGGAGATATACCACAGACGGCAAATGAAGCAATCAACAGAAAACACACGTGAAGACTGTGTGATGTGCGACATGGTAGTTAAACTTCTAGACGAACATGTAAATAGCGCAGACATGTGGCTAGAAACGACTGAAACACTCGATATTGCAGACTGTGAATCTACAGACGGCGAAGAAACGGAAGAAAGCTGCACACATGAAGACTCTTCGAGTGATAATGTCACGACCATTATCAATTATCTCCGAAAGCAACACCAACAACTAGAATTATATTATCAAACAAAGAAAAAGCGGTAAGTATTGGTTGAACGAAAGTGGTAAGAAACGCTTACGTGCCAGTACTGTTCAAAATAGGTATCGCTTTGTCCGTTCTGAACGTGCATTTTATATATGGAAAAACGAAGTCGCTGGACGACGTAAGAGTCGACTGGAAATTGTGACGGAGATAAATGCGCGACTTTTTGAGCAATTTACCGATGCCAGACGACATTCAGTGAGTGTCAGCGACACAACTTTGGGTGATTGGGCGTTAGAGATTGCCAACTTGATAGGCGCTAAAGAATATACAGCTTCTCAAAGTTGGATTAGTTACTTCAAAAGATCACATAAAATTGTGGCACGTAAAATAACAAAATTTGTATCGAGAAACATATCGGAAATAGAAGTGACACAAATGGAAATGACAGAAGCTTTTCTTACGACTGCAAAAAATAAGATCGCCAGTTTTAGTGAATCTTACGTTTACAATGCGAATCAGTCAGGTTTTCAAAAGAAAATGTGTGCGAAAAGAACACTGTCATTCAAAGGGGAAAAACATATTGAGGCAATTGCGCAGTCCACGACTGCACTCACCCATTCATACACTATGATGCCCATAATTACTCTGAATGGTTCATTGCTGCCTAAACTATATGTATGTCTTCAAGAACCAACTGGACGTTTTGGACCACGTGTCAAACAAACAATGTTCTACACAGACAATCTTGTGGTAGACGCATCGAAGTCTGGAAAAATGGTAAATGATAACGTTACACTTTTCATGCGTCATGCTTTTCTTCCGTTCTGCGCAAACAAATCTCTTCTCGTTCTAGATTCGTGGTCAGGTCATAAAAGTTCTGATTCATTAAAAGCTGTATTTCGAGCTCACCCTGCCAAAGAAGTAGAGATACTTCTGATTCCACCCGGCATGACGAACGTAATTCAACCGTTAGACAGAGAATTTTTCCGCCAGTGGAATGCATTTTACAGAAAACTAACAGAGAAAATTATTGTGTGATAATCACTGCAGTTTCCTGTCTATCACCGTGACAATATACTCACGTTGCAATCAGTTGTACATTATCAGTTTTACGTTTTCAAAATGTGATTAAATATGCGTGGCACGGCTCGAAATATACTGATATTAGGCCTGATTCCTCCCTAACACCGGCCGAGTCTAACGTCTAACAACGTCTGTGATTCGCACAGCTGTCATATGTCGTTTTTGCTTGTTATGTTCTTGGTGCACAAAAAAAACCCATGTTTTGCAAATTGTATCAATATTTCGCATTTTTGTGGTAATTTCAAGAAATAAAAGTTTGACGTGTTCTAAACCGTATATGTATTTGTGTCTACTTCGTAGCTATTTGGAAAGAATGTTGTAGATAACATATCAGCTACATTTATCAACGAATTTATTATTATAGTATTTATTAATTATCGTACGATCGATTTCACTGGGCAAATGAGCTCTCTCACAGCTGTGGCAGGAGAGCGGCGCGTAGCTAAAGCCACCTTGTCCCTACATGGCGTTGGTATAACGTAGCGAGAGAGGTCAGGTTTGTACAACAGTCAGTTAGTTATAAGCTCGGTAACCATGCGACAATAATGTCATACTTCATAAAAGTTTTTACAGGCTTCCAGGACATGTCAGCAGCTAACAATCTGCATACAGACTTCCTTCAATGTTAACTCACAGTGGTAAAAATAGCAACACAGGTTTAGACATGACAAGCCTGACCATTCCCTTGTTAGTTTAAGTAGTTTGTAAGTCTAGGGACTGATGACTAAAGTAGTTTGGTCCCATAGAATTACAAAAACGAACATTTTTTTGAACTCTGTGAAGAACTGCAGGGTTCTTCCCCTTATAGGTGAGGCCATTACACGCAGGAAGCGGCTGCCGGGATAGCGAAGGACGTGTGGCGTGTACAGCACAGTCTCTGTCTGGAACATATGTCGTAAAGACAGGAGGGAGCGTGTGTATAGCCATTAACAAATACGACAATATCTGGTAAGATGAGTACACATACAGAAAGGAAAATTATTTCGGTAAAGATCAGGGTTGAGGGTGGATGAAACAAGGTAATCGGATGCTTTTGTAGACTTCCTGTCTCAGCAGCTGTAGTGGCTTAGCATCTGTGGGGAAATTTGCAAAATATTTTACGTAAATTTTCTAGACTGGATTTAGTATTAGGTGGCGGTTTTAACGTACCGGATTTGGACTGAGTGGAAAGGGCAGACCAAAGAATGAAATTGTTTCCTTTGTTAGAAAATTACATTGAGCAGTTAAACAAAAAGCCAACGTCTAAGAGCGAAACGCGAAATTTTCGACTCATCACAGGGAATCAGAGATCATATGGTCGTTAAGCATTATTAAATATGGCTCTAATAAATGGGCATGCAAAGTAAGAGAAACATCTTTCTCTTTAGCAAGATCTACACGAAACGTTCATCTCCAGCACTGAGAGTCTTGAGCAGCAGCGGACAAAGATCGTACAAGGAAAACGTAGAGAAAATGTATTTATAACTCTGGTTTCTTAGAACCGAACCTCAGCCTGTTAGACTGTGACAGAACTGCACCCTGTCAGTACATTCATATATTTGGCACACGATTTTGCATTGGCCACAATTTTGTAATATGACAAACTAATTGCGATTTGTACATGATAAAGAATAGTTTGCTTCCTTCTTGTTTAGAATTTGATGTCTACGTGCGATGCCATAACTGGTACGGGAGTGAAATCGGTTCGTATTTTCGTTTCGTATTCTAGAAATATTTCGAAGTAGCCACGTAGTAATTAGGCGAGATAATACCAACATATATGGTTGACACGGTCAGGCAGCTGAAGATCTAGGAAGTTTAGAGATCACTGCACAAGACGTTTCAGACATGTAAGCGTCGAGTAAAGTTCTGAGAGGTGGGAAAGATTGTCGTAGTTTGACGACCGAGTCAGAAAACTGCTCGAAAGGAAGAGAGCCGCACTGAAAATGTTAACGTTGACAGAATCTAACAGACAAGCGAAAACTAAAAAAAAAAAAAAAAAAAAAAAAAAAAAAACCAAAACTAGCGAATGGGGGACTATGCGCGATGCTTCTATCAAACTGGAAAGTACTATATATCGACTTGACAGAAAATACGGAAAAGGTTTGGTCTTATGTTAAATCAGTATACGGATCAAAACAATGTTTCCTGCCGGTCTATGACCTTAATGACGTTGAAACAAAGGATGTCGGAATACGAAACATCGTTTTTCAAAGTACTTTACAGGGGAAGATTCTTTAAATTTTCATAATAATGACAAAATGCCGGATATCGAAATAAATGACCAAAGGAAAGAGCATAAGAGAAAACAGGTCACTGGGCTAGAGGTGATAACATTTCTAAGAAGAATTCTGTCCATTGTGAATGACATGCTGCGTTCTGTTGGATGGAAACAATCCAGTCCATATTGATTCCTTCTCAGGAGATTTCTGGTTTCCAGAAATATCACTATACTGCTCAACAGACCGACGTCAGAAATATAACATATAATTTTGCGTATCTGCGCAGGGAAAATGGACTGTAAGTTTCGAGTTTTATTCATACTGTGTATTGTATATACCGCTTTCATATAACTTACAATTGTGGACAGCTGTTCTAGCCTATCTAGCTACATTACATGTTGATTAAAAACTGGTTTTTCTGACATTATAGGAGGCTATTTTCAGATTCCTGAAGGAAATTACTGTCCCCGGGGTTTCGTTTTGGAAGAAATAGTATGAAGAAATTCTCCTGGAACATTTTTACGGAATCAAGGAGCTGTAGGAAATGATTTGCAAAGGTCGAAACTAAACATAAAATTGGAAATATTATTACACGGTATGATACTAACGTTGTTTGGAGCTCCATGATCTACCTGGCTAAACACTCTCGGTTTAGTATCACTTTAAACATATAGTGGCTTTACGTGATGAAGCCAGTTCATCAGAGCCTTTCCTATCGTATCATTTTGCTCGGTCGCAGTTCGGTTCTTGGACAGGTACAATTTATTCCAAGACGATTTATGTCACAGGAGAAACATGTGTGAAGTGTCAGTCAGCGCTTGACTCCTCGTACATTCCGTTTTCTTTTCTGGCAAACCGGTCAATTATTTCTGCATGGTAATCTCCTGTAAAGTACAATATGGACATTTTCCTTTCCTTTATAGCAACATCCATACCGATAACTATAATCCAGTAATTAGAATGAAACTTCACTCTGCAGCGGAGTGTGCGCTGATATGAAACTTCCTGGCAGATTAAAATTGTGTGCCGGAACCGGGACTCGAACCTGGGACCTTTGCCTTTCGCGGGCAAGCGCACTACCGACTGTGCTATCCCGACACGACTCACGATGCCGCCTCACAACTTTACTTCCGCCAGTACCTCGCCTCCTACTTTCCAAACTTCACAGAAGCTCTCCTGCAAACACGCAACACTAGCACTCCTGGAAGAAAGGATATGGTGGAGACATGTCTTAGCCACAGCCTAAGGGATGTTTCCAGAATGAAACTTCACTCTGCAGCGGAGTGTGCGCTGATATGAAACTTCCTGGCAGATTAAAATTGTGTGCCGGAACCGGGACTCGAACCTGGGACCTTTGCCTTTCGCGGGCAAGCGCACTACCGACTGTGCTATCCCGACACGACTCACGATGCCGCCTCACAACTTTACTTCCGCCAGTACCTCGCCTCCTACTTTCCAAACTTCACAGAAGCTCTCCTGCAAACACGCAAGACTAGCACTCCTGGAAGAAAGGATATGGTGGAGACATGGCTTAGCCACAGCCTAAGGGATGTTTCCAGAGGTACTGGCGGAAGTAAAGTTGTGAGGCGGCATCGTGAGTCGTGTCGGGATAGCACAGTCGGTAGTGCGCTTGCTCGCGAAAGGCAAAGGTCCCAGGTTCGTGTCCCGGTTTCGGCACACAATTTTAATCTGCCAGGAAGTTTCAATCCAGTAATTGTTATTTTGTGGTTTATCAATCGTAAGGATGGTCTGATGGATAGAGCTCTCCATGCTGCTCTGTACTCTGCAGGCCTCTTGAGCTCTAAATAAGTACTAAACCCTGCATCCATTTGTGCCTGGTTAATGCATTCAGCCGCGGTGGACTAGCCGAGCGGTCTAGGGGGTCTCGCTGCGGAGCGTGCGGTTGCTCGCCGTCGGAGGATCGAGTCCTTCCTGGGGCACGGGGGTGTGTGTTTGTCCTTAGTTAACCTAAGGTTAAGTAGTTTGTAAGCTACGGACTGATGACCACACAGATTGGTCCGATAGATTTACAAACAGTTAATGCATTCACCGCTCGGTCTCTTCCTACAGATTCCCCCCCCTCCCCCTCCCGCTGACCGTCACCGCTGTGCACTACTTATCTCCATTACAAACCTGACGATTCTTTCGTGATTAGAAAAGTGCCAGACAAGCCAATCCCTTGTTTTCGTCAATTCGTATCAATATTTCTTATTTTTCTGGATTCAAATTCAGTTCGTCCCCATTCGTTTCGCAGGAGAACTTTTGTGAAGTATCGTGGTTAGGGGGCAAGGTACTGGTGGATCTAAAGCTGTGGGGACGGGCCGTGAAGCGCGCTGGGAAAGTTCCTTCGGAAGTGCTCTCCTGCAAAAGGCAAAGGTCCCTGGTCAAAATTCCGGTACGGCACACATCACAATCTATCAGGAAGTTCCATAATAACGCACATTCCGCTGCAGAGCGATGCTATCATTCTTCAAAGATTTTATTTCTTCTTTCTGTAGGTTGATAGCGACTCGGACTTCCTGCTTGATTTCCTTCACTGTTTGGTAAATCTGCAAATATTCAAATGTTTGTAAAGTTATGGGATCTATCTGAGTGGTCATCAGTCCCTAAACTAACAAATTACTCAAACTAACCCTAAGAATAACACACACAAACTCGTCTGTCACTATTCACACACACTACTCGTCTGACAATTCACTCTGCAGTGGAAAACACCCTATTAATGACTGGATTTCCCGGGCTGAGCTGATGCTTCTGACTTCCTCGCTCGAGACACAGTTGTAATCTAACGGGGACTGATCATAGCGGTTATATTCACCGGCCGAGGAACTTTTGTCTCGTTATAATCGTCCAGGTGGAAAAACGATTGAACTGTACAGTGGCAAAATTTAAGATCCCAGTAGACCTACAACATGAGAGAACGAGGCAGAATTTCGTCTCCTTTGCATCCGCAATGAATGTTTTGTTAATTCATATTTGAAAAACGAGATTTCGAGTATAGAAAACAAAACAAGAAATAAAAATCGTATGTATTATTTCTCATTGGTGTTTTTTTTCGGGGGGGGGGCGGTTAGGAGGGTACGCCATATATTCCGTATTTGTTGATGTGGTCTTCAGTCCGGAGACTGGTTTTATGCAGCTCTCCAACCTAATCTATCCTGAGCAAGCCTCTTCATCTCCTCTTAAGAACGGCAACCCACTTCCATCTGAATCTTTTTACTACATTCGTCTCTTGGTCTCCTTCTCCGATTTTTCCCCACACACTTCCCTCCAATTACTAAACTTACGATTCCTTGATGTCTAAGAATGTGCCCTACCAATCGATCTTCTTTTAGTAGAGGTATGCCAGAAATTCCTTTTCTCCCCAATTCTGTTCAGTACCTCTTCATTAGTTACGCGATCCACCCACCTAATTTTCAGCATTCTTCTGTAGCATCACATTTCAAAAGCCTCTATCCTCTTCCCGTCCACACTGTTTATCGTCCATGTTTCGCTCCCATACAACGCCAAACTCCACACAAATGGCTTCAGAAAGGACTTTCTTACACTTAAATTAATATTCGATGTTAACAAATTTCTCTTTTTCAAAAACACCTTCTGCCTATTGCCATTCTGCGACCATCACATGTTATTTAACCACCAAAGTAACAAAATTCATCTGCCACATTTATTGTTTCGTTACCTAATTTAATTCCTTCAGCATCGCCAGATTTTCTAAGACTGCACTCCATTACCCTCGTTTTGCTCTTGTTAATGTTCATTTTATACGAACCTTTCAACACACTGTCCATTCCGTTCAACTGCTCTTCCAGGTATTTTGCTGTCTCTCAGATAATTACAATGTCATCGACAAAACACAATGATTTAATTTCTTCACCCTGAACTTTAATTCCTTCTCCAAATTTCTCCTTGTTCAATGCATAAATTGAATAGCATTGGAGAAAGGCTACAACCCTCTCTTACACCCTTCCCAACCTCTACATCACTTTCATGCCCTTCAACTCTGGTAACCGCCGTATGGTTTTTGTACAGGTTGTAAATAACCTTCCGTTCCCTACATTTTATTCCTGCTTATTTCAGAATTTGAAAGAGTGTATTCCAATCAACATAGTCAAAAGCCTTCTCCAACTCTACAAAAGCTAGAAATGTAAGCTTCCCTTTCCTTAATCTATCTTCTAAGATAAGTGAGTATTGCCTCTGGTGTTCCTACATTTCTCCTGAACCCAAACTGATCTTCCCTGAGATCAGCTTCTACCAGCTTTTCCATCCTTCTGTAAATAATTCGTGTTAAAATTTTGCAACCATGACATATAAAGTGATGGTTCTGTAATCTTCACACCTGTCTGCACCTGCTTTCTTTGGAATGGGGATTATTACATTTTTCTTAAAGTCCGAGTGTATGACGCCTGCCTCATACATCTTACACACCAGGTGAAACAGTTTTGCCATGGTTGGTTCTCCCAGAGACTTTAGTAATTCTGAGGGAATGTCATCTACTCCAGGGGCCTTGTTCGACTTAGGTCTTTCAGGGCTCTGTCAAATTCGTCTCTCAGTATAGTATCTCCTATTTCATCTTCATCTATTTCCTCATCCCTTATTACAATATTGTCTGTAAGTTCATTTCCTTTGTAGAGACTTTCTATATACTCTTTCCACCTCTCAACTTTCCCTTCTTTGCTAAGAACTGGTTTTCCATTTGAGTTCTTTATATTCATACAGCTGCTTTTCTCGTCTCCAAATGTCTCTTTTATTTTCCTGTAGGCGATATTTACTTTTCCCCAATTTATAAATTATTGTACTGAATTGAATTTGCCTTGTAGCCACTCCTGCTTAGCCATTTTGCACTTCCTGTCAATCTATTTCTTAGTCATCTGTACTCCATTTTGCCTGTCTCATTTACTGAATTTTTATATTTTCTCCTTTCATAATTAAAGTTAGTATTTCCTTTGATATCCAAGGAGTTTTTGTAGGTCTTACCTTTCTACCTATTTTGTCCTCTGCTGCCTTCGCTATTTCATCTCTCAGTGCTATCCATTCCTCTTCTACTAGTTTATCTACGAAAACTAAAGTCAGTCGGCCAGACCAAATTACCAGACCGATTTCCTTCATTTTTGCTTTAAACGAATTCGCAGATTTATCATCATGTAGCAAAATTAAATTATCTCTCTCCATCCTTTATTTTTATTCAAATGCGGTATCCTTCTGTCCTTGCACTGCACTCTTTGTTTTATTATATCTTCGGTTCTAATTAAGGTACGCAGTTCTTTTTGACGTAACAACACTCAACGGATCAAGCTCTTCCATTTGCGCTTTTAAACACCTGCATTGATTTATTCTGAAGATAGCTGTGCGTGAACATTCGACTTTATTTCCATTTTCTCAACTTTTTTTATCATTCCACTAACGGTGCGAAGTATTCGCACGGGTCCTCTAGTCTTAATTAATTACGAATTTGGAACCTGCGACTGTGACTGATAGAGGTGTTCAGGAAAAACCAGAATCAGCAGCGACTGGTTGGAGTTTTTCCTGGAAACGTACGTCGTATTTGGATAATCCTGAAGAAGAAACAAAAATGACATCATTATTTTGATAACTAGACGATCTATTATTTTCAGGTGATTCTGGAAAAGTGCTTAGAATCGATTCTTGGTGAGCTATTCAGGTCCGTTTCTAATCCCAGTTGTCGAGTAAGAACATAGAAAATGATGATGTTTTACAATGTGAGTAGAAGACCTACAATAATTTCCATACTTCACTACCTATTAAAATACTGCATTTCTGTTTAAATGAGTTATATGAATTTTAAGTTCGTTGCTCAAACGTTCTGTAGAAACAATGACGCTCGAAAAATTTATTACCTTCAGTACTTTCTTCGACAAGAATCTTACTTACTCTGCAACCTACATATAATAACAACAGTATAACTTGGAATGTACCTTGAGGGAATATACTAAGTTGAAATAGTACACTGATTACCACATGTAAATTAAATTTAAATCAGAATATAAATGAAGATGAGCTTGCCAGGCAAGAAGTTTTTACTTAGAGTTACCCAGTGTCATTCCAGATGAATGATCTTATTTCATGTTGTGAAGTTGAAGCATCTGATCTCAGACAGTCCATTTCAAATTCCAGATTGCTATTTTTGATATCACTCTATGTTCAAAATGTCCAAATGTTTGTAAATCTATGAGACTGAACTTCTTTGGTTGTGCATAGCCTTAAAAACTACTTAAACTAAGTTAAACTAACTTAAGAACAACTCACAAACCCATGCTGGAGGGAGTACTCGAACATCCGACGGGAGAAACCGTGCGCTCGGCCACTCGACCGCGGCATCACTCCATGATAGCGCGTTTAATGTTCAAAGAACTAGTCTTACGACTCCGTATGTTTATTTCGGACTAAAGCTGTCTTGAAGTGTAAAGTTAATAAAAACGTTTTATGCTACTATCAAGTGATTGTAGATCACAGCGTTTTCGACGCATGGGATGACGGGGTTTGTGTTGTATATCGATGAGATTCCTTTATAAGCAGCGCCTCTAATATCAGCACTCAAACGATGTAAAAAAAAAATTCTGATTTCGACAGCGAAACGTGATTTCCTTCAAGTTGGTGCACTGCACACAGCCATTACTTTCCGTTCCTAATAAATGTGCTAGCGAGATGAAGTGGGCTTACTTCCTGAAACACTGAATACTGCCATGATCTCAATCACTTCTGTCGTCTACGTAGAAAATTGAAGTCCACTCTTCTTTTCATCATGCAAGACCCACAGGTCGCACATATACTTTCACATCTTAGGAGTATCTTCAAACCATTAGTGGTCGGGCCGCAGTGGAGTGGCCGATCGTTCCAAGGCACCTAGCTGCAGTCCTCCCTCGAGCATGGGTGTATTCCTTGTCCTTAGCATATCTTAGTTTGAGTAGTTTGCAAGCCTAGGGACTGATGACCAGAGTAGTTAGATTTACAAGTATTTGAACATTAGTGGTCGTCTGTTTCTACTTCAGTTGCTACAACCACACTAAGCGAAGAGGCGCAGTAAACGAAAGTTGGAAGAAGGGCGTCAAATTCTAGTTCAGATATTCTGACATGGAAATGAAAGAAATGTATTTGCAAATGCGAATATGAAACAACATCGGCTGTACGATTTAACGGTGACATGTGAAAATTTGTGCCGCACCTGGGCTCGAAATTCCCTCTTTTCGCGAGTGTTCGCGTTGAACATCACGCTTCCCGGGCAGGTCTCGGGCCTACTGACCAACAGTGCATTTGTCCAAGTCCTACTTAGCCACGTTCTGTAAATGATGCTGTGTCTTGTTTCTTCTTATTTTTCGAAATAGTCCCCATGTAGAGAGAGATAGAGGGATATTTGGTGCTTAGTCTTGTACTCCCAAAGGTGCTTGGCTTATACCTCTTCTTGGCGCTGTTACGTTTTTAGAAGTTTGTCATAATTGGTTGAAAGGGGGCGAAAATAATTGCTGGAATATAGTAAGTCCACTCAGATATTAACCGTGTTCAGAGCACAAGAGAAAATAAATTCTTCCTGCTTCCACCACCTATGGTTAATATGTCGGCGTTCTATAAACTCTTTTCCGTCACGCCATACTTCTTCAAATATTGCAGAATAACTAATAAGGTAGATGCAATTAAATCGTTGTACTGTAAAGGAAACAAAGATACGACCGTCGTACCCTCGTGGATAACCAGTTGCATAGCACAGACAACTACCTCGTACTTGCAACCATGTGTACAGAAAGCTAGGAGGAACAAGTTTTCAACACGTAGTTCACACGTTGCTTGTAAAGCGTTAATCTGGACGAAGGGGATCGGATACGAAGTCTGTCTATTCGCCGCATTTAAAGTCCTTTGATTTGTCTTCTGTGAAAGTTGCACTGCTTATAAGGACACATCCACTACACGTGATGACATGAAAAGGTGTTTTTCTGCTGTTATAACGTATGCATCAGTCTTCAATGACCAACTGGAAGCGTTTATTAGAGCTGGTGGTCAGAATTTTAAAAGTCTTATTTCAGATGATAAAGCGTTTTATTCACTTTTTTTCTTGAGTTAGTGCAGACACGTGGAGCAGGAAACTGTAATTAAATTAGCAAACTGCGATTGTTCGTAGACTACTTATATTAGAATCCCGCAAAACGAGCAACACTTTGTTAACGTAATACTTTATGAAACAAATACACATGATAGCGGCTTTTAAAATCACTGGTCTCCAATTTGAACCCTTTGTTTCAATTCAATTTTGTGGAAACAATACATCACCTCTCATTTCAGAGATTTTCGAGGACAAAGTTTCAGGTGACTCAGCCTGTCTATTTGCTAAATCAAGATATGCGTTCGCGCCAAATATGTCAGCTTTTGTTCGTCCATTTGCAGTGGCATGAGTCAGTCGCCCTTTATCAGTATGCCATCTTGTGTGCCTTGTGAATCAACCAAAGGACATCGGTACCTCTGATAGGAACGTCTTTCTACTTCTCTGACGACGAACGACTTAGTTCTATCTGGGACTTCTTGTCCCAATACAAATGTTAACAGAAATGGTACCACAAAATTTGTCTTATGCGAAAGCTGCCGACAAGTTATGACGAGGTATTTCTTCACTACATTTGATGTGGCCGAGAAATATCTCAGAAACAGCTACGATTTCTAAATCTTAATTTCTTAGCGGGAGAGTGAAAGTAGACACCAAGCTCAAACTCGATTTACTTGCATTCCTCGTCGCACGAAACTGGTGAGTCACAACCTCAAAATTTGTGCTGGATATTATAAGACAACATTTCCCAAGAGACTGAATCCACGCACATTTGAAGGATGCCTATCTTTAGGCTAAAACTGAGAGACATACTATCAGTCCAGCTGCGTTTACGATCCGCCTGAACACGCCTTGCGAAGCAGCCCAAAGATGTTTACTGCTCCACTTAGTGAGAGTACGGGAAGTGCGCACGTGGTCTCCGTGGAAAACGTTACTCCCAAATTGATACAACGCAGTTGCTTAATTAAATAACTCATTACAAAGATCGGAGACGACACGATGCTACGTACCACGCACTGATGTTCAGAAAACCAATGTCACCTAGAATATAAATACAAAGAGTTAATGGCAGCATTCGGTGGTTAACCCCATCATCTCAATTGAAATGATGTTTCAAACGAGCCCATTTAATAGATATCGAATCCAAAAAATACAATCTCTACATTAAAGTTACATCCACTGGAGAATATCTGCTATGCATATCTGCTGAAATAGAAACATTTTTTGGAGAATGAGACTTTCACTCTGCAGCGGAGTGTGCGATGATATGAAACTTTATGGCAGATTAAAATTGTATGCAGGAACCTGGGATCTTTGCCTAACAACTGAGTTATCCCGGCACGCTTCACGGTCAGTCCTCACAACTTTACTTCGGCCAGTAACTCGCCTCCTACTTTCCAAACTTCACAGAAGTTCTCCTACGAACCATCCAGACGGGAGAGTGCTTGCCTGCGAAAGACAAAGGACCCACGTTCGAATCTCGGTTCTGGTACACAATTTTAATCTGCCACGAAGTTTCAGTTTTCTTGAAGTTCATCTACAGACGGAACACCGCCGATACTAGGTCTTTCCTCGTTTACCTCTTAATTATTGATAATGGTCTCTTTCGGAATCCTCTCCTCCACAACTGAGTGGTCTATACCGCTCCCAACTTCGTTTCCACTTCGGAAGCAGTCTTCGTCCGCGAACGCGGTCTGAGACCTTTTTTATCTTGTCTATAGTTGCAAATCTTCCTCCTTTTAACTTTTTTAAATATAAAAGAATCAACAGGGGCTGGTCTGGAGAGCTTTATTCTCGAGCATTTGGTAAATAGTATTGTGAGGCGCTCTAGTCTGTGAGTTTATATATATATATATATATATATATATATATATATATATATATATATATATATAAGTCAGAGATCTTATTGAAGATAGAGACATTTAAGCAATGTACTCATAGGCCACAATCGCTATTTTACTTTAATGGTTTGTCTGCCAGCTGTCGCAGGTGCCATACCATAAAAGTTGCGAAATTTAACTGTACTGCATTTTCAGCACAATTTCTTAAATTTCCTTAGTGCTTCTGTTTTTATTGTCTTTACTCTCGCGTTTTCATCTGTGATTTGTGTAATTCAAAACCAGTCAGAGACAGTTGTCTCAGCTTGTTAGCCAGTCAGTCTAGTGCCAGCTGCCGCTAGTGTCACGCCTTAAAAGTGCTAAGTAGAATAATTTAACTGATTTTCGAAACATATGAATATATGCTCATAAGCTATTAATTATTTATTAGACACCCGACTAGTTTCGGCGTACTATATCGCCATTTTCAAGTGATTCCAATAAATTTTACAAAAATCAACCTACGGAATGTAAAAGTAAAAGAGAAAAAAGAAAAAATCAAACGTCTTTGACTTGCCATTTATGAAAATGAAACCTACGTCGCCATTTTCAAATGTTTACAACAAATATTACGAAAATCAGAGTGAAACTTTCACTCTGCAGTGGAGTGTGCACTGATATGAAAGTTCGTGGCAGATTAAAATTGTATGCCGGAACCGGGACTCGAACCTGGGATTTTTGCCTTTCTCGGGCAAGCGCTCTACCACTGAGCTATCCCGACACGACTGACGGTCCGTCCTCACAACTTTAGTTCTGCCAGTACCTCGCCTTCTACTTTCCAAACTCCACAGAAGTTCTCCTACGAAACTTGCAAGACTAGCACTCCTGAAGACATGGCCTGGCCACAGCCTAAGGGATGTTTCCAGAATCTTTCACTCTCCGCTGCATAGTGAAAGTTTCAGTCTGAAAACATCCCTCACGTGGTGACATATAATTATTTATGACGTCATATCTCCCGAACTATGTGTCGTGCTCTTTTGTTTTTGGGTCAGGAACCTTCGTGGGCGTATGGTGAACAGTTCACCAAAGTTTTATTGCAATCGAATGAATGGTTTATGAACACATAGAGGATATACAGACAAACATTCATTAATATTATATATATATATATATATATATATATATATATATATATATATATATATATAGACTCGCTGAAAACCCGGCTATGTCCGGGTTTTATACATTTATTTCTGCCTTGAGTTAGTACTTTTCGTTTTGCTCCTTTTATCTCTAAAAACCTACGTTTCTACAGGATACTATTAATATTGGTGTTTGTTTATTTATTTTGTACTGAATAATTCATTAAACCCGTGAATATGAATAAGTTGTAGAGGCTCACATAGGACGACGCCGCCTGCAACGCTGCAGCCAGTGAGGTCACCCGGGTAGTAGACGTTCGCCTTGACCACCCTCATCGCCATCACGAAGACATCTGCGGTATTTGTAGACACGTTTCGCTTGATTCTGCAGCGAAATTCCCCCTGTAGTTTCGTTTCCAAACAGCTCAGTCGTTATGGTGCTGCGAACAGACTAATAAAGACTTAAAAATATGTCAAACATAATGCAGTGCCTTTTTACGGATGTCACGTTTATGACGTAATATCTCATGAGTTATGGTCCTACAAAAACAATATTTACCGGTTTCATAGAGTGGAATATTTGGAAACTGCCTGCGAAATCTGTTGTAAAGACGTAGTAAATTACTACCTCATGCTTATAAGGCGAATTTTCATGCATTTCATTGTCTTTGACGCCGTAGTACCTGAACTATACGTCGTAATAAGATATTATATCGAATGTACATTCAGTAGTGTATGTGTAAAATGTCTGCAAAATACGTCGCGAATAGAATTTGTAGAGAAGACATAATAAATCAAAAGATTATGCGTGATGAGGGGTTTTTCATTACCCTAATTGTTTATGGCTCCATATATCATGAACTGCGTGTCGTACTATAATTAAAATTTCGAACGTACGTTTAGTGGTATGAGTGTATACTGTCTGTAACATTTCTCGCGAATACAATGAATAGTGTACGACCAATAAATTTTAACGTCATGTCGAAAGCCGTAATTTTACTGCATGAACGCCAAAAAAATAGTAACTTTTTTCCTTTCATCATTTTTCTGGGGTTGTCAGCGAGAAAAAGTTTCCTAAAGGTTTGAAATTATGTTTAAAGTTTCTTACAAGTCTCTAAGTGCTCTCCTTCTCAAATAGAGGGCGGATAGTCACACTCGGTTGCACAGTGGTAGAGTGCCTGACTACAAATCCAAAAGTCGCGGGTTCGATCCCCGCCACATCCTAGGATTTTTATCTGTTACTTTCCATTTCTTTCACCTCTGGAAATATTGGTTATGTGGAAAATACTGAGTAGCACCGTGGTTCGGAACCCACGTTAAACTGTAGGTCCCCCTATGGCTGGGTAAGTCAGGTCGGAGGAAGGCAACGGCATACCACATCCAAACAGGACCATGCCATTGTTTATGACGTCATATCTTCTGAACTCTTGGCCATATCGCAAAATCCGTTCTTAGCTGACGTTGTCTAACTATAAACATTCCTGCCAAATTTCAGCTTCATGGGTGAAGCAGATTTCGAGACTTCGTGTATAGTCAGTGAGTGAGTGAGTATATGAGTGTCCTTTCGCTTTTATATAGATACTTGCTGTACCCGACGTGCTTTACAATGCCATGGAAAGAAAAAAGTGTTTGATTGGATGACAGGTTTTTGCGTGTATCCTTGTCCGGAAAGCGAATATTTCGTTACGAACATTAGCCGCCGGAGACTTGACGCCTGGAGCATACGTAACCCACACGAGCCATATGTTGCACACTCTGCCGCATAATGCCTGTAATCAGTAAACATCTTCAAATCAATGAAAATATTGATCCGATCGCTACCAAACTTCACAGGTACGCCCTTTGGGCTAATCTGAATACTGCATAATGATGTCATCAAAATCGCTCTAGCCGTTTTCGAGTTTATAGAGGACATACAGACAAACATTCATTTTTATATATAGAGATAAACATCTTGTGGATAATATTTGGTAATAGTTCTCTACACCCTTAAGTAAAATCAAGCTGCCTTGGTAGTATTTTGGTCACTCTGTGTAGGAACATAGGTTATAAGAACCAGAATAACAAAATTAAACATTTGCCAGTCCTAACCACATTAAATTTATTTGCTCTCACAGTCAATTAAATTCAAACCGCGGCGGAGTGGCCGAGCGCATTGAGGCGCTATGCTCCGATTGGCCAGGCCGTTCCCCGTCGGAGGTTCGAATTCTCCCTCGAGCTTGGATATTTGTGGAAAAAAAAACAAAAAACAAAAAATAAAAAATAAAAAGCAGTCCACAATCCGAAGATTGGTTTGAACACCACAGTGCTTTACTAGGCATGGTCCTGTTTGGAGGTGGTATGCTGTTGCCTTCCTCCGACTGACTTAACCCAGCCAGTTATAGGGGGACCTACAGTTTAACGTGGGTTCCGAACCACTGCGTCTTTAGTATAAGCTAGTTTATAGGTAGTTTGTAAGTTTAGGGACTGATGACCCCGCAGTTAAGTCCCATAAGCTTAACAAACATTTGAACTTTTTTGAATTAAATTCAAATGTTTGTAAATCTAAGGGACTTAACTAAGTTGGTCATCTCTCCCTAGGTTTACAAACTACTAAAAATAACTTAAAGTAACTTATGCTAAGGACAACACAATACCCATGCTCGAGGGAGGTCTCGAATCCCCACGGCGAACAACCGCGCGATCCGCAGCAAGGCGCCTTAGAACTCTCGGCCACTCCACTGCGGCATCAATTAAATATCAATGTAGTTTTATGAAGTACAACTTCAAAAATGGCAACAGTGTGCACCATATACGTATTATTTTTAAAATACAGATCTCAATATTCACTTTCATGAAAGGCGATCAGCATACCCAATATCCGATCAATATGGTTCCAATGACCTACAAAGGAAAGGTTTAAGACATCATTACTAGACCATTTAAAAACACCAACGTGCGAATAAGATTTAAGACCGACGATGTGACTCGATTTTTACTGATACATCGCGTGAACAAAAAAGCATCAAAATTCACGGCAGCAGGCGTCTATAAACTTAAATGTGGAGACTGTTCAAAAATCTACATAGATCAGACAGGCAGAACGTTCGAAACACGTTTTAAAGAGCACTCCTCTCTTCATGGTAAATAAAACAGCATTTGGAGAGCATTTAGTGACAGAAAAGCACGCTGTTGGAATAATGAATACGCATTTACCAGTGCTACATAGGGAACCAAAAAGGACGCCTGCTAGACACCGGCTTCAAGAACCTGAATGCGTACTGAATCAGCAGAATGATTTCAATAACAATGCATTTTTTTAAAAACTTTGAAGGCCTCTTGCAACCTTGGTCCTGGACGCAGCGCGCCTTGGAGCGGCGGCCCCACTTCACTTTCCGGTGGCTGGCGGCGGCAGCGCGTCGGCCCGGACACCGCCCTACCAGCAGCGAGGCGTGCAGACTGGCTTCCGAACGCACAAGGAAAACTGCGCGCCGCACAACGCCACCAATAGCGACAGAGGCAATTAACGCCCATACCATACCATGCTATTTTATATAAATTTTAACATTTTATACAGCACGTTTAATCACATTAATGATAACTGTAACAAACTGACGTTCAAAATTTTTGAAGTATGACCTTTTGTAATTGTATACATCTTTGTTTTACACCTTCAGTGTTTTAAAATACCGTAAGCATGTTTTAATTATCTTACCATATTTATTTTATACTTGTACCACACACAGTTTTATAATTTTTATGTTTGGATGTATTCAAGAACCCCATTTTTAGGAAAATATTTATACAACAAACAATTGTTCAGTATAACTCCCTTGCACATTATGGCTCAAGCCATTCCCTCCAATACCCCCCCCCCCCTTGCTCTTTCCCTTCCCACCACCACCTGGAACCAAATTTTAAGTTCGTAGGGGAGACCGGCGCACGTTGGCCATATTTCTTTTATTTTTGTTAATATTAATTTATTTGACGTATTTGAATTTATGAAATTATTGTTAAATATTATATAGGTCTTTACTGAATCTGGATGGCAGTTATTTAGCTTGAAAGTATCAGGTAAAGTATAAGAAAAAAATTAATTACTGGACATATGTCAAGTGGGCCAATCTGCTCATACCTCGGGGTAAGTTGGCCCAGAGGCTGGGGCACGTTTACCCATGTAGTCTTTTGGTAAGTATAACTAGGAAATCAAAATAAAACTAGCAGTTATCAAGAAATATACTTTAATGTACATAATAATAAGTTGAATATTGAGTTAAATGCTTAACATTGAGGACTATAACAACAGGACAAGTTAAACTTATTAAATACAAACCAGTCAGTTTTAATCAATGTCCAGCTCCAAAGGATCAGCACAGCTTTTAACACTCATAAAATAGTCCACGGATTTCATTTTTCATGCATCTCTGATGAGCCCAACGCTTACAGTTCGTTAACTGAATTCCTCGTTCTCCAGTTGACTTTCAAAAAGGCACTTTGACTCTTCCTCTTCGTCAGCATTAGCACCATCTTTTCTTTTTTTTGAAGAAGGGCTTTTCCAGCCTGTGATCTAATTTTCCTTCAGTATTTCTTTCCAATGCCTTGGTCCAATGGAAAGAGTGAAATTCAATTTCTGTTTCCTCAGTTTCAATTACCTGTGCAAGAATGACATAAGGCCTGCCTGCACTTAGCACAGTACCTCCAGTAAGATTTTCTTGGAATCCAAAAGTCTTCGCTAGCAGTCCTCACAGATCTTTCCTTTTCTTTTACTTCTAAAACTACTC
The DNA here is from genome assembly GCA_026315105.1 of Locusta migratoria. Lineage (NCBI taxonomy): Eukaryota > Metazoa > Arthropoda > Insecta > Orthoptera > Acrididae > Locusta > Locusta migratoria. Next base: position 699,771,052 of record CM048745.1, on the reverse strand, counting down.
TTGGCATCGTATCTTTTATAATTTCGGATAATTTTTATGATACTAAAAATAAAGCAAAGGTTTAAACCAGAGCCGTAACTCATGTTTTTTAAAAAAGTAAATGAACAAGATTCTGACTTCTCAGACCACTGTTTAAGATTAAAATAAAATTTACTGGTTGGCGTTTATTCAACGCTATATATCTCGTGAATATGACGAACTTTTGACCTCTGAAACGTATCAAAGTATGTTTAAATTAGACAGCTATTTTGATAATTTAATAAGCTCGAAGAATTATAAACGATGTTATCATTAAAAGTGACAAACCTTTCATCGAGTTTAAAGAAGTGCAGCTCCTATAGAACGTGACAGGTTGTCTCGGCTGGCCATCGTGCCCCGTCCTCTCTGAGCCAACCTGCCCCATCGCCATCTTTACAATAAATTCTGTTCTTTAGGAAACTCACTGAAGCAATTAAGTCTGTATGCCATATAGAAATAATTCTTAAAGTACCACCTTTTATTATACTACTCACCCCGTTGCGTCTAAAGCAAGCAAAAGTTAAATAACACACATTAACCGACAAGTAGAATTTTACTGAAACACGCACAAAAACAGTTAAGGACTACAGCTTGACCAAAACTTGGCCTACTGCAATATTGGCCCTGTATAAGGAGAGGGACAGTGCTACCTATTTTCTGATTTAATCCTAAGACGATGTAGCGTCTACAGTATAAATTAATTCGAGTGGGCCATCCTGCCCCTATGGCCAATGTGTTCCGATCTCCCCTTCATCAAATTGTAAAACTCGGCACGAATTAGTACTCTCAGCCGGACGAGTTTCGGACGCAACTATAACGTAAAGAAAAATCTCTCCCTTTATGTATAATTTAACTATTGCTCATAACCTTTAGTAAGTTTATCAGATTGTACTTTTTTATTTTACTTTTGCTTTTAGATCTGAAGATGATCCAAGTGATCGAAACATGTAATTAAACAAATATATTGCAACTGTTGACGGAAATAAAGACATTTGAAACAATGGTGCCAAGTAGTTCATCTGGCGTCACAATTAGCATCAGACAAGCCTAGTATGAACGTAACTGGACAAAGTTTTAAGTCTATAAACTTTTTTTCAGCAAAATAATTTCTGGCAACCGAACTGAAATAAAGAAGATATAAAATGCAGAATGGCTAACGAACGAAAAGCGTTTCTGAAGAAGCTAAATTTGTCAACATCCAATATTAGTTTAAATGTCAGGAAGAACTTTCTGAAAGCATTTGTCTGAAGTGTAACATTGTATGGATGTGAAACGTGGATTATAAGGAGTTCAGACAAGATGATGATAGAAGCTTTCGAAATGTGGTGCTACAGACGAGTAATAAAGATTAGATGGGCAGATCAAGTAACTAACGAGGAGGTGCTGAACAGAATTGAAGAGAAAAGGAGTTTTTGGCATACCCTGACTAACAAGTAAGAGAAGAGGTACGTTGGTGGGACACTTTCTGAGACATCAGTGACAGCATTAGAATGAAGACGTGGGGTGAAAATCTTAGAGGGAGATGGAGGGACGAATACAGTAGGCAGATTCAAAAGGATGTAGGTTGCCGTTCTTATTCTCAGATGAAGAGGCTTGCGGAGGACGTCGTAGCGTGGAGAGCTGCATCAAACCAGTCTGCAGACTGAAGAGCACCACAAGAACGGACATTCACCAGTTTTACAACCAAAATTAGTGTAGTATCGCATTAAAGTTAAACGTGTCGCTGTATATTTTCATTTACAGTACTATTCTGAAATTACGTACTGCAGTCTTCCATAAAGATTCATGAAGCAAAAATCAAAGTCTGACACAGAAATAAATATCCTGAATTGTCTAAGATTGCTATCATTATTCTTCTAGGGAAACTTCCTCCAATAACCAAGAGTCACAGTTTATGATAACTTCATCGTTGGAATCCTATTCCATTAGTATTTACGTATTTGAAAGTTTGTCACCTTTTGGGAACGAATGTTTTTTTAGGATTAATCGTTAGCAGCGACTCGATGTACTGCAATATAAAAAGTTAACATATTCCACAATTAATGTCTAAGCGTGGTACCTTTTTTTTTTATTGAAAGTGAAAAGACTTAAATTTGGCGCCGTCTAGCGGCGAACCAATCTATAGCTTCCGAGGGACATCAGTCCATAAAATGCTGAAAATTCAGGATTATTAGGTATACAAAATTCTACGAAATAACAGATAACAACATTTATGTCCTTCATTCAATAATAGTTAGCTCGTCAAGACCAAGAAAAAGAATGATTGCATAACAATTACTTTTGCAGTCCAAAAATTATTACACAGATAATAGCACATAATTCGATTCGTAATCTCATTGCATGTTACATACAATACTTTCTGGAAGCTACACCTGGCGTTCACACATGTGGCATATATAAACGATACCAGTATTACAAGTTTTACGAATTCGAAATATTTAAATATTTCGACCGTTTCAGGGCATTGAAATAAATCCAAAAGCAAAGATGAAAATTTGTGCTTGGCCGGGATTCTAACCTGGAGTTCTCGCTTTGGCCTTGCGGACGCCTTAACCAATTAGGTTGTCGAGGTACGCTTCCCTTCGACCCAAAACTCTCATGTTGTAGCACAATACGATTGTAGAACCCTCTGCCTGTTTGATTCCACTTCTTAGCAGCCTATACCAGATTCCCGCAAGAGATCGAGCGTATTCATGCGTCCGCATTGAAATTGTCACTTGCCTGTTGGGGCAGATATACATATATACATTTCCAAAAAAAAAAAAAAAAAAAAAAAAAAAAAAAAAAAAAAAAAAAAAAAAAAAAAAAAAAAAAATACAGACACCATACAAATAATATTACACGTTAGTGACGCACAGTCGTAACTTAAGCATTGTCATTATTTTATATTCGCGCGGAATATGAAAATTATCAAAAATTATTGCATGTGAACAAGCAGTTGTAAACTAATGTAGTTCAGCTAAGCTGTTGAACTAAGTTATTCAAAAAATGTTCAAATGTTCGTATAGTTTATGGGACTCAACTACGGGGTCATCAGTCCCTAAACTTACAAACTACTTATGAACTACTTACGAACTAGGACGGCACAAATATCCATGCCCGAGGGGGGATTCGAACCCCCGACCTTAGTGGCCGTGGAGACCGTGACTGGAGCGCCTCAGTCTCCTCGGCCACCGCGGCCGGCACTAAGTTATTGTTGTTACGTATAGTATGGTTGTTTTAGTTTCCAGAGAGGTCAGTCTTACACCACCTACCGTGGAGACGGCCGCTGTCCGAAACAGCTGGAGGCTGCTACCCTGGGCTGCATTGAAAGCCGGCCACCTGAGGAGACTGATGGGGTACCTCTGGTGCTTACCGCAACGTTTCCGATCCCTCATGCCACTGTTTCCGACGTCGCTGTTAATCAACAGTTGCCTGGTGGTGATTGGCGAACTGTACACAGATCCCGAAACTGGGCAGAAGACGAAACCGGGAACCGGCCGTAGGGCTGTCCCCTTTCGCCTCAGAAATAGGTTCGAGGTGTTGTTCGCTGCTGAAAATACCTCTGAGCCATCACTGGCTGCATCGCCTGTTGAGGCCCCGACGAGTCCTCCTGAGAAATCCGGACAGACGCTGAGTTTTCTAGTTATTGGGACGTCCAATGTTAGGTGTGCGAAGGAGTCCCTCAAGGAAATAGCGGAAAGGTCGGGAAAGAATTCCAGAGTGCACACTACTGCTTGCCAGGGGTCTCATACGAAATGTGGAGGAGGCTCTGCTGGCGGCGATGACACTGGGCGCATCCTGCTGCAGATCTTTGCTCGTGTCGGCACCTTCAAGTGGCTGACGAATTTTGTGAAGACGGCTACCCTCACTCTCAGGGTAGAAATGGTGCTTTTGATTTGCAGCATCGTTCCCAGAACCGATGGCGGTCTTTTTGTTTGGAACCTAGTGGAAGCCTGAGACCAGAGGCTCAGACGATTTTGTGATGATCTCGACCTCCGGTTGAAAAATGGAGGATTTCGGAGTGCGTGTGGAGTCCACATGCTGGAACGTTAAGGCACTTACTGATTCTGAGTAGGTACTTGGTACAACAGAACGGAGAAAGTAAGATAAATAATAACTGCAGGAGCTACGTAATGATCCTGGAACAGCTCTCACTTTTAGATAGTCACATCGCCCACACAGTAGTAGTGACGGAAAGCTGGCTCTGATCTTGGCAGTAATGAAATCCTAAACAATAACTGGAATGCGTACCGCAAATATAGGTTGAACACTGAGAGGGGAGGCGTGTTTACAGTGATAATACGGTTGTATTGACTGAAATTTGTTCAGAATCGGAATGTGAAATAATTTGGGCGGAAGTCTGCGTGACTCAGTGGCTCAAACATAGTCACTGGAAGTTTTTATATACCACCTTGCTCAGCAGCAGTAGTTGCGGAACTTCTGAGGGAAAATATTTGCTGTAGGTTTTCTAATCATGTTATAGTGTTACTGTGGCCAATATAGTATATAGTTTCGAGGGGGGAGGGGAGAGCAAAACTTTTGTGGCATCGTATCTCAGACAGATGCCTAAAAAGAGAAAGTTACTGGATGTTCTATCCATGCTTCGTTATGGTGAGGCAGGGACAGGGAAAAATAGATCCGAACTTTCCGATTCAATTAGTGTAGATCAGTGAATCAGTGATCTTAAGGCCATTACAGGACCAATGAGTGCAGCTGTAAATAGAAATATCAAGAAAGGTTGGAAGATGTTCTTATTTAACAAAAGCGAAAAGTGCCAAGTTTCAGTGTCCCTGACTGCTCACACCATGTTTCGTCTCTAACACTAACACTGTTGTGCAACTGTGGACGAAGTGCACTGCAATATACGCTTTACATAAAATTATGAGAGACCGGAAAGATCAACCGTGGTTCAAGAACGGAGTTAGGAGACTGTTGCCAAAGCAAACAGAACTTCAAATGTAAACGTAGCCAAAGCTTTGCAGACAAGAAAAATTAAATTATGCCAAAATTAGCGAAAGCACTGCCATGCGAGAAGGGTTTAACGTCTGTGAGAGCAACCTCTTGTGTACCGACTTGGCAGAAAATCCTAAGAAATTTTGGTCTTGCGTCAAGGTAAATAGGGCGAAACGTGATATCCAGACAATTATGTGACCATAATGGTGTTGAAACAGAGGTTGACACACACACAAGGCCGTAATACGAAATGTGTTTTTCCATAGCTGTTTCACAGAGGAAGATTGCACTTTAGCTTCTCCTCTAAACAAACGAACAACCACATGGCAGTTATGGAAAAGTCAGAGGAATAGATAAGTAAATTAAGTCGCTCAACAAAGGCCGCTGGACATGTTAGGATATCAATGCGATTTTACGCGGAGTATGCTAAGGAACGTGTCCCCCTTTTTTCAGCAGTGTACCGAAGGTCTCTAAAGGAGCGAAGTATTCTTAGGGATTCGGAAAAAGCGGAGATAATTCCCGTTCGCAAGAAGGGTCGTCAATCAGATGTGAAATCTATAGGCTTCTATTTCTGGCATCTGTCAGTTGCAGAATTTTGGAACAGTTTTTGTTCCAATGTTATGTCATTTCTGGAGAGAGAAAATTCCATTTGAAGTAACTAACATGGTTTCTGAAAACAACGATGACGTAAAACACAACTCGCGCTATTCATCCAAGAGATCCAGAGGGCAGCAGATACAGGATCTTGACTTAACAAGGCGTTCGCTAGTGTTCAGCACCGTCGCCTGATGAACAGATTGTGACCATATGGAATAACAGACCAACCTGTGACTAGATTGAGTTCGTAGCTAAAAGAAAGCAACATATCGTTCTCAACTGAGAGAAGTCTTCATATTCTGCAAACTATGCGTTACAACGTTCCACTCAATACAGCATTGAACAATAACTATCAGGCATCCAAAAATGAAAAGTCCGGTAGCTACACATTCAAACAGACATGTGAAGTGCTGCTAACTGAACTTTGCTCCAACATTCAATTGGCACGAAATAAAGAATGTTCCCTTTTTTTCTTTCTTTTAACAGACCCTGTACTAAGCACGTCGATGGTAATGTATTGCTATCTATAGTTCTGCGTTAACGCATCGAGGGTGAGCAGGTCGCTGCACTCCCGGCCTACCTCCTGCCTTGGGGTACAGAGCAGAGCTAATTCATTCTCGTCTCTCGGTATCGTTCATTTACGCAACTCTCCTAGACGACGAGCTCCTTAAATGAACATGTTTGAATTATTGGATTAGTGAGAAACAGTGCAAGAATATCGCTGAAATTAAGGAAAACGCGATTATATCTCATTTTGTAGGGAAATAATTACTGCATCTAACAACGACGATTCCATATCATTTCCTGCGTTAATCAGGCCTGCTCGTAAAGTTTTTAATGCATTCCAGAGGCTCACTACTAAAAAACTGCTGAAACTAACTTACACTAAAGATAATGGCCGAGGGAGGACTTGAACCTCCTACGGGAATGACTACTCAGTCAATAGTTTGACGCTTCAGATGACGCTGACATTCCCGCGCTGCACTTAGTTATTATAACTGGCTAAACCATACCTAAATATCGTATACAACTGCTCGCTCAGCGAAAGATCCGAACCCAAAGAATGGAAAATGTTCAACTGTTTGTATAGCTTATGGGACGTAACTACGGGGTCATCAGTCCCTAAACTTACAAATTACTTATGAGCTAGCTAACACTAAGGACGGCACAAATATGCATGCGCGTGGGGGGATTGGAGCCCCCGACCGTAGTGGCCGTGCAGACTGTGACTGGCGCGCCTCAGTCCCCTCGGCCACCGCGGCCAGCCCAAAGAATGGAAAGTTGCGCAGGTCACTCCAATATTCAAGAAAGGCAATAGGAATGATCCGCAGAATTGCAGTTCTATATAATTGATGTCGGTTTGCAGCGAGATTTTAGATTTACTTTCGTCAAATGTTATGAACTGCCTCGAAGAGAAGACCTATTAACTCGCAGTCAACACGGATTCGGAAAGTATCGTTGTTGTGAAACCCAGCTAGCTCTTTACTCTCATGATGTGATGAATGCTATCGACAAGGAATGAAAAATAGATTAAGTTTTTCTAGATTCCCGGAAGGCTTTCACACTATACCTCACAAGCGCCTTCTAATCAAATTATGTGTTTATGGAATATCGCCTCAGTTGAGCGACTGGATTTGTGATTTTCTGTTAGAAAGGACACGGTACGTGGTAAGTGACGGTAAGTCATGGAGTAGAACAGAAGTGATAGCCGGCCGCGGTGGCCGAGCCGTCTGCGGCGCGCCAGTCACGTTCTGCACGGCCACTACGGGCATGCCCTCTCGGGCATGGATATTTGTGCCGTCCTTAGTATAAGCTAGTTCATAAGTAGTTTGTAAGTTTAGGGACTGATGGCCCCGTAGTTAAATCCCATAAGCTCTACAAACATTTGAACAGAAGTGATATCTGGTGCTCCCCAGGGAAGTGTTATAGCCCATCCTCCCCCCCCCCCCTGTTCCTTGTAAACGACTTAGGAGACAATGTGACCAGCTCTCTTAGACTGTTCGCGGATGATACTGTCATTTATCGGTTAGTAAAGTCACCGAAGATCAAAAGCAACTACAAAATGATTTAGATATCAGTGTCGTGCAAAAATTGGCAGTTGACCCTTAATAATCATAAGTTTTAAGTCAATCATATGACCACTAAAAGAAATCCGTTAAACTTCAGTTACAAGATGAATAAGTCAAATCTGAAGGTCGTCAATTAAACTAAATACCTAGGAATTACAATTAAAAGGAAATTAAATTGGAAAGAACACATACAAAATATTGTAGAGAAGGCGAACAAAAGGTCACGTTTCATTGACAGAAAGCTTAGAAGATGAGACAGTTCGATTAAAGAAGCAGTGTGCGTCCAATTTTGGAATATTGCTGCGCATTATGGGATCCCCACCAAGTGTCACTGACAGACGATTTAGAAAAAATTCAGAGAAGGGCAGATCTTTTTGTATTATCGCGATGTAGGGGACAGAGTATCACGGAAATGATGCATGAGTTGGTGTGGAAATCATTAAAAGAAAGGCGTTATTCGTTGCGGCGAGATCTGTTTGCGAAATTTCTTTCAGTTACTTTCTCTTCCGAATGCGAACATATTTTGTTAGGACCCACCTACATAGGGAGAAATGATCATCATAATAAAATAAGAGAAATTAGAACGAAAACGGAAAGGTTTAGGTGTTCCTTTTTCCCATGAGCTATTAGATAATGGAACTTTAGAGCAATACTATAAAAGCGGTTCGATGAACCCTCTGCCATATACTTTGATGTGACTTGTATTTATCTAAATGTGGACCTCTTTCTCCATTCTTTCGTTTACCATCTCCACCTCCTCCGTGTCCATTTCATCCTCCCCTTGTAATAGCTATTCAAAATTCAAAAATAAAATAAAAATATTATGAAGTTACTTTAAATTTTGTGGTAGCGGCGTCCTGTAACTATAAAGTAGCATCGTAGTTGCCATGCTTGTATATTAACCGTGTGAATAGACAAACTGATTTAATTTTTTCTAAATTGTCATTTTTGTTTTGATAAGACATAAGAGGCCAAATTGCTGAGGTAATCGATCCTTAAACCTCGGATCGTGAGGCGGAAGGAGTAATTGAAAGGAGACTTTTGTAATTACAAAGATGCAAAACTCTATCCCATTGTTTTAAACATCAGTGAAAATTCGAATAGCATTAGACCTGACTAGAAAAAGAACAGCATAATTTTCTATCAAGCACATTCATCATTTTCTTGTCTTACTGCTTGGATGCTTTTCGTGAAGCGCTTGGAGAGCCCTTAAAACCAATTAAGTTGTGTACCTCTTTTCATCATCATAATGTAATGAAATCATTGAGCCGAAGAAGAAGAAAGAGAAGAGAATACAAATATATTTGGAGATGATGAGATGATAGTGGGTGAGAAAGAGGAAGTTCAGCAACAGCTGACTTGATGGAAGCTAGCATTTGCAAGTCTGGACTCAGAAGAAGCACAGCAAAAACATAGTGCTTGTTAATGATCAGAACTAGGCTAACGCGATACGGAATGTGTGTAACACTTTGAATATCTTGGCAGCATACTTTGAGCTGATAACGGACTAACGGAAGAAGTTAACAGTAGCAGCAAGGCGCTGACAAACGTCTATAGCTGTGGGCAGCACCTACTAATGGACAAATTTTCCCTCAGTCAGCAAAAGTGTCATTTATAAAACTTTTCTTCTTGCCATCTTGACATTTGTATTAGATGCAGCACCTCTAACAAGACGGGACAACTCTAGGACACAAACGTAGGTGAGCTTTCTACAGCCTGTTATTCATAAACTAGAAGAAGTAAAAAGAGATACTTGCTGGCTAACTCTTGGGATACGACATAGTGAGCTTTTTACATTTGAGGAACGACGAAAGAACAGCTTTCGTAGTGTGTGAGATGGAAGCCATTAACAACACCTAAGGAAAACATTTAACTGAAGCTTGCTGGGAAATAGCCAAGAGGCTGCTCAAGAAATGCCAGACAAAAGAAAGTAAAAACGGCTCTGACCAAGAAGTTTATGGAGGAGGTTTGCTTATTCCCACACCCGGATTGCGGAAGTGAAGAAATAATAATAATGGTAACAACTGTCATTTATAACGAGGATTTTTCTGTCTTTCGCATCTAGAAAATAGTGTCTCCTTGGGGCACTGTCTGCAGCGAACGGAGTAACGCTGTTAAATAATGCTTCACTAGTTCCAGGCGTAATTTTACTATAAATGAATTTTGCCACCAACAGGAAAGTTTCTTGCTGGATGAAATTAATTTCGTATAGCCTACAGCTCGTTGTATATACTTTTCTACATTAAGTCATGCCTCAATATCGTGTCGGCTAATATCTGCAGTTCTTGAGAAGTATAATATTCTTCGTGCCGACAATTTCTATTTTATAGTTAAAAGGCATTTTACGCCGCTGGAGAGCCGATCAACAGTTTATATAAAACACTTCATTCAGCCAAGATCGCTAAAAATTTATTTTTGTCCCTTAATCAGTTTCGGTGAGCTCAGTCACCATCTTCAGAAAGTCAAGTGATTTTACTTGACTTTCTGAAGACGGTGACTTAGCTCACCTAAACCGGTTAAGGGACAAAAATAAATTTTTAGCGATCTTGGCTGAATGAAGTGTTTTATAATTTATATTTTTATGCTTGAAATGAATCTAACTGATAGGATGTCAAAATAATTCCCGATTCAAGAAAACATTTACATAATTCTAGACTTTGCTGAGGGGAGAGAGTAGATAATATTTTGAATTGCAATCTATGTCAGGATTCTCCTCCACTTCTTTCATACCGTGCAAAAGTCTGTTCTACTGTAAGGTCTTTGCTTTCTGAGGTAGTACTGACCTAATAAAAAAGAGAAAATGTTTGGTATACGTGGGCTCTGAAATGCAGAGCTATGAGCACTTCTTCATGTTTGATTCTGTGTGGCACGTATCTTCTAGTCAACTGCTTCTCGCTCTTAGTGTACACATAAGTTTTTTTTCCATAGTGTAACTAGACGTTTAACTCTTGTTTGGTACATGGTGCCTTCTAACACAATATGAAAGCGAAGGGCTTGTAGTAGAAGAAATTGTTTTGACAGTATGGAAGATGAAACACATAGCATCATTGGATGATTTTTGCAGCCGTGGGCTCCTGGTCAGAATATCATATTTATTTTTTCTTTTAGTCGCCTTTAGAAGCTGACGCCCTGGTAAATTATGCAAATCAATTAATTCTTCTTTCGAAAGATGTCGGTTGGGTTTAAATTAATGCGTAGCCAATGGTGCCATTTTTATTTGCGCTGTTCGTAATTTACTTTACGTGCAAGAAACCTGTTATTGGGAATGACTTTTGAAACGCGTCACTTCTACACTTCAAATTTGTTCTAACTGTTTCAAAGTTTGTAGGAAACTATATAAATCGAGAAAGTCAAAACGATTTTTTATGTAATTATCATTATACGTTTCGAGATAACGTGGTTTAAAGCACAGCAACGTTTACATGTGCTGAGACTCGTTTGATGTCCACTGAATGATGAACTTAAGGGTCAATAGTATTTTCTCAGTTACTGTTTAATTTCTTACATGGTCATTGCAATCAGTTTAGAAATACAATTAAATAAATGTAAAGAGGGCTCTTATTTAAATTTTCGTGAAGATATTTTGTAGACATTCTAATTCACAACCTTCTGTCGCGTACGACATCTAGTTATCTACGGTAGAATAATGGTTTGCGGCCAAAATGAAAAATACTCTTCTAACAGCAGAATAAATTGCGAATATGTCCTGGTCGGAGTCAAATAAAACAGGATAACTAATTTCTCGACTTATTTACCAGCTCCAAAAACATTTAAATCCGCGATTTCTTACGAGTTAACCCTGATTCATCAGGGCAGTGGTCTGAATGTGTGATGCATCTGTAATAGCAAGTATCCGTGTTCTGGCTGTAGTCTTATATTGCACGAAATGAGAAATGCCGTATTAGATTATGTTATCCAAAGCGTCATGTTACAGGTCATGGGAAGATGTATCATGTTACTTTAGAGATGCGCGAATATATCAATTTTAAAAAAAAAATTATATGTGTCTGAATATGCAGATGAGTCGGGAAACTATTTCTCCTCTTTTAACTTCAGTGGCCCTTTACGCGACAGGTTTGCCTTATGTTGTGCTGTGATATAATGCAGTCAGCGTGTACCCGAAAGGGCCCCGGGAGAAAAGTTTTGTGGTAGTATTGGTTTCTTCCACTCCATACGTCTCTTGGGATCCTCACTCCGAATCTGAGGTTTGCTTACAAAATGTCGTAAGCTACGTTAAAAAATGCAAAATATCATAAAAATAGAAGTTTTGGTGCTTTTTGCTTCTTACTCGTAAATGATCAACAGTTTATAAATCATCTCCCAATTGAAAATAAAAGTAGGATATAAATAAAACTTCCTACAAATTTCACTATTTAATTTTTTATTTTTTTATTTTTTTAATTTATTTTTTTATGACAAACTGTTCCGGTTTAAGTGCACTCTGTTACAGACTGGCATTTAGTCCTTTTTATTTTATTTATTTTCTCCCGGTTTATTTATATCATTTTCTAAATGTCCCAGATGATTTAAATATCCTGTATTGTTCACGATAGCTCCCAGTCTATATCTCCACACACACACACACACACACACACACAATACCCAAAGCCACTCAAACAGACACTCACTGCCAGTGTCCAGTCACTCTCTTAAAGTGAGTGGTTCAGTGTTAGAGGAAGTGTAGGTTCTATATTTTGTGGTTAGAGTCCAACAAAACTCATTTTTTCATTTAAGATTAGAAACGGCTTCAAACGTTTTGCTTCATTTGTGACGAAGTGCTGGATAACGATGTAGAGAGAGGTAACAAAAATGCTGCAAAGAGGTTTGAAAACGTTCACAGGAAGCAAGAAGAGGAAGGATGGCAAGCATTTTCAGGTAAGTAAAAACATCTGCAGTTAAGCTTCATGAGCGATGTCGTAAAAACTACAGCAACGAAAGATTGATTGCTGCTCGTTTGAAGAAGGTGAAGCCGAGAAGGAACCGATTCAAAAGACGTTATACGGAAGCACCTTTCAGTTTCTATACTCGTTGCTTTATGCGTAAACTCGTCATGACACCTCAGTTTACAGAACAACAAAGTAAGAAGAAAACCATTTCGAATATTTTGTATTAGGTTCGACTTTCGAAAGTGAAGAATACTGTCATAAAAAGAGCAGAAAAATGTGATGTTCTCCGCCTTGATGGCCTCTGATTGTCAGTCTCATAGTTTATGTATGAGAAAACAGTTGCCCTTAGCGTAAGTTAGTTTAAGTAGTTTGTAAGTCTACGAACCGATGACCACAGCAGTTTGGTCCCTTAGGTTTACACACATTTGAGGAAACTATATGATCGACAAAGCAACTCAAGATAAGAGACAACGTAGCTTCTTGGCCATGATGTGATCTATTTGAAACCAGGAAAAGGATATGCTCCTCCAACCCTCTACAATCGTCATCTCGTCACTGATAAAACTTTATGGTTGTGACACAAATTCTGCTTTATTTAACTAGGGGAAAATAAAATTTCTCAATGTCCTGTAGAATTGCAATGACTTTCGACCAGTAATTGAGTTTTCTATGACCCTCATGCACACTAGAATAAGATTTCCGAAGCAGGGAATGTGCTTCTCATGAAACTTTATGGGAAACGGCATGAGAATAACCTGATCGATTTGACATACAGAAAATGTGTATCTGCATCTACAAAAATAAAACCAACATTGCATCACTAACACCCCCCCCCCTACCGAAGCTGTTCCACGACAATGTTCACAGAGAGTCAATTTTCAGGTACAACTATAGTTATCCAGTCAAACCCCTAACGGCAAACAAAGACCCAAAAGAATGGAGCTGGAGAAAGACAAGGAGAATTCAGCACTGACGTGGACGATGAAGAGACAGAAGAAGGAGACCAAGAACAGGTTGAAGAAACACATCTGCATCTTGGGGAAGGTATATCTCATCCCATAATATTTTTCGTAATCATTAATCCTCCTTACGGTATGATCACGTGATGCTGATTTCCAACCAAATTCTTTATTTTCCATATGAAGGAGCTCTAACACTTTCAGTAGAACAACCCGATACTACACCAGGAATCGCCGTCTTCGAGGAACCTAAACGTCTACGGCATATGTATTTTTTCCGCAGAGTAATGTACTGTTTGCAATACAGTGTAATAATGTTTAAAAGTTTTATTTAGAATTTCAGCGATTTGTGACTGAATTTTCCTAAATTCTGATTTAATTAAATACCTTGAACATCAAGTAAGTTTTTGTTAAATTACCTATACATTCACATGTATGATCTAATGAAGAGGTGTGTAGAGAGCTGGAAGAAACAGTCGAAACTAGTCTACATTCTATTCAACTTCGAACCATTACGATTTCACTATATGTCAAACTTTAATAATGAGATAGTTATTGAGTGGAAAGGGGGATTTTAGCGGAGTCAGCCAAAATATGCCAATTATCAGTTATCGCTTGCCGAAGAAAAGGAAAAAAATAGTGAAATTTGTAGGAAATGTTATGTTCCTTCATTTTTAACTGCAAGGTTATCTATAAAAACGCTGAAACGTTGATAGTTTCCGAGTTATAAATAAAATACCCCCAAAATATAATACTTTTACTAGTTTTTTGCGTTTTTTCAATGTTGCGTTACGAAATTTTCTTCGCAGACTTCAGATTCGGATTCAGCGCCTTAAAAAGCATACACAATGTGAAAAAAATGAAAACTACCCCAAAACTTTCCTGGTAAAAAGACTGTTTGAATGCACTACAGAAGCAATTTTCATTCAGGATATCCTGTCAGCTACGTTATCTATTCCGATGCTAATCCTTCCATCGATTTTGGAATCCTTTCAACATTTTCATGAACCTAAAGTTGCGACTTTGAGTAATCGATGTGCCACAGGGTTAAAACGTTTCCAGGTTACAAGAATAGGTGATCGCTGGTATGGATGAAACCAAACAAATCTGATCTGAAATAAAAACTTCATTTAGTCAAATCAATACTTTGGTTCGGTACCTGATGTTCAACCTGTTCTCACCCGTACCAGAAATGCTGCCAGTGTTCGAAACTGGCAAAAGATCCTCTCTTTTAACTAACGTTTCTGAGCTTCATCGCTTCACAAGTTAAACTGAAAATGAGGTTCTATAGACTATATCTCAGTAGTATACCTGTTAATAAGAACATATTTTTGAAACTGCTATCGTACCTTATTTGTTGCTTTCAAAACAATTCCATGAGCAAAGAGAATGATAACTGAGTTCTGAGTAGTTTTAATGACGGAAGGGATATTAGTATTTACCGTTCCGTCGATAACGAGGTGACTGGAGAAGAAGAATATCGTGGGAGAAAACCGGTGATGTGCTTTTCAAAGACATCTGTCCGGCATTTACTTTAAGCAATTTAGCACCGGCAGGAAGACTTAAGTATTGGTGCGTGGACAGGGATAGCGACAGGGCTCTCGAAAGCGATGCCAGCGTTTAGCACTGCCCGACCGCATTCGGTGTGAGTAATCACTGGGAGACGCATTCAGGTGAGACGTGGCAACGCATTTAAATGCCGCTGTCTGCCCAATGTGAGCCATAACGGTGCAGGCACAGCCTTTCAGCAGGGACATGCCTGAGTCCTGCTGCTACTCGGGCTGAGTAAACCAGGTGAAACTTGACTGTAACGGGCCACAGCTTCCCGTTGCCGCAGATGAGAAGACACGACTGACGCAGGTTAACGGGCACTGGCGCCGAGAAGCTACACAATTGGCAACGCATTCGATATCACATTCCGTGCAGCCGAAAATGGTTGCATTTAATTGTATCGTCCTGCACGAAGTAGGAGGCACACTGAACGCTGAGGATGGCTCAAACGTAAGAGCGCGGTGGTGCTGTAAGAGTTATGTTTGGAAAGGGCGGGTGTTGAGGGTCTTGTACCAGGTGCTTATTTGAGCTGAGATCGTTGCAATGGAGTAGTCGAGCGGTCTAAAGCGTCTCGCTGCGGAGCGCGCGGTTGCTCGCCGTGGAGGTTCGAGTCCTCCCTGGGGCATGGGTGAGGGTGTTGTCCTTAGGTTAGTTTACCTAGGTTTAAGTAGTTTGTAAGTTACGAACTGATGACCACGCAGTTTGGTCCGATAGATTTATAAACATTTGAACATTTTTGAGCTGAGATCGTGCGGTGGAAGTTTTTGGTTTGGCCCGATCTAACGCCTGTTTGTACGGCCATTAGAGCACCTATTCTGGCTATGTTACAGTATATGAGGAGAGTTTGAACGACGAACCGGACCTGTCGCTGAGGTAAAGCATGCGAATCGACGAATTACGTTTGTAAAAGATGTCAAGTCAGTGCGCTGAAATCAATGTATAACTAATGGAAGCCTTCAAGTGCACCGTTTGAATTTTATTCGCATTTTACTTGCAAAAACCTTTTCCGTTGAGTTTTTTGAAGCGCGACTTCTACCCTTTAAACTTATACGAAAAGGCTTAACTTTGCATGAAAGTACACAAATTGAAGATGTCAAGAAGAATCCCGTAAGCAGTATCTGTTGTCATCATGATTTAAATCCGAGATAAATATAGCACGTGCCAAGACTCGATGTCAGTTCAGACAATCGTGGATTAAAATTGGTAGTGTTTTGTTAGTTAATTTCGTAGTTCATATGTCAATTGCAATAATTTATATAACGTAAAATAATAGCAAAATCACAACCCCTGACGACTTACGACACCTAATTAACTATGGCAGAATAAAATACGAAAAAGGTTCGTATCAACGCAAAAAGCGAATACATCCCGACCAAGGAGGTTAAAAGAGGGGGAGATGCCCTTAACGCCCAGATGTGAAGTCATTGTCGCCATATTGCGCAGCCAATAATATTTTCAGTGACAAGTATATATTCATTTCATTCTCAGTTGAAAGTGGTACTTTGGATAAAAAGAAGAAAAGGTTACTTGCAGCACCTATGGATGTGCAAGCAGAACAAAAAGTCACTTGCAATTTAAAACAGAAAAAAATTTATTCCTAAATTAATAATTACTACTTGTTTCACTGTTTATCCTTCAATGACTTCTAATTTCCATTTTTACGAGATATACGTTCCCTTGAAATTTCAAAGACCTGATTATTCGGAATTTTAGTATGAATATTTAATGACGTGGAAACTGTATTAAGAATTTTCGTATGTAAATAAAATATTTAAATAGTCTCTTCAGTACTAAACTTAGAAAAATTGGTTCTTTCGTTATTGGAAAAATCTTGTTTTAGACTTTTTGTGTACTACTACAGCTGGCAATTTCAGTTCTTATAGATCATTTGGGTATTATTCCTATACATAATATCCCAAGATATCGTATATTCAGCAGTCAGACACAGACCCTGATGAAGGCCGCCTGCAACAGTGGCCGAAACGTCGGTGGAATTTATAAATGACGACGCGGTTTCATACCCAGAAGAATTTTATTGATAATGACAACAGCCGCGGAAGCCTACGTTTGCATTTAGTTTAACTAGTTTGTAAGCTACGGACGTATAACCAAGTAGTTAAGTCCCATAGATTTACAAACATTTGAACATTTCATTATTTGATTTAAATGTTTCTGAAGCTGTTATATATATATATATATATATATATATATATATATATATATATATATATATATATATATATATAAAATAAAAAAAAACCTGACACTTTTCACGTCATTACGAAATGTCGTATATATGATCAACAAAATAAGTATTAATCTAATCTAATCTAAAGCAAAAAACTAACTCTCCGCTTTCACATCTATGACCAGGGTATGTTCATCGATTGTTGTGCTGCGATAGGAGAATTTTTCATTCTCTTACCCTTAATATCCTTAATGGTTGATAAGAGTCGTGTATCTGTATCTAGAGCCGGCCAATTATCATACGCCGCACTACAGAACGCGGTATCAGTATGTTCGTAAACGGCGCGTGCGAATTTGTGATTCT
Source organism: Locusta migratoria (assembly GCA_026315105.1). Lineage (NCBI taxonomy): Eukaryota > Metazoa > Arthropoda > Insecta > Orthoptera > Acrididae > Locusta > Locusta migratoria. Next base: position 699,753,486 of record CM048745.1, on the reverse strand, counting down.
TTGGGGGCCCTATCTCGGGTTCTGTTGATCACAAAGTGTTCTGTATAGCCCTCGGCTCATTAGTATACACATTAGAATTGTAGCTATCCTACAGTACAGTGTAAAATTTCAAAATATTACTCACTTCCAGGAGCCAATCCAAATTAAGCAAACCGTTTGGCTTTTACACATTACGTGCGGTCTACGGCGTTCTTCACATGGCTTACGAACGCGATACCTGAGAAAATTACGAAACACCTTGATTTCTGGGTATTAAAATCATGAATTGTGGCGCTGGACACTTCGACATTAAAAATTGACGAAACGTTTACCATTAATGTTCTTCAGATGATATTCGGAAAATACGTGTTAATTTTTTTTTTTTTTTCGATATATTTAGCCATTACCCGAGATCGAAATTTTGCACAAAATCACAAAACGCTATTTTTAGCCATTTTTGCAGCGTGAGTCGCAAATATCTAAATAACTACCCACAGCAAATTGTTCAAATATGTACAATACATTCTGCAGACATTATCTAGAAAAGGTATTTTTCCGTTTTCGGAAATCATTCAAGTTATCAAGACAGAGCTGAAAAACCGTGATGTTTCGCTGGCATATGTGAGTATTGTACTGAGAGACGGCGTTTAGGTCGTTCTGAAACTTACAATCCGATTAGAAAAAGGCTATTTGGCAAAAAATTGTGATTTTGAAGGTCTTGAAGATTTATATCTTCGCTCGCTGAAGAGGTGATTTTATTTTCGTTAATGTGTAGCATCCAGTTTAGTCAAGAATTGCAACGTGTTTTAAATGGTTCCCAGAAGTACGAACACACTGGGTAGATTTTTCGAATGGTTAATATTAGGTCATACACAACTGAGTATGAAATGTAGATAACATATCGAGATTTTTATTTCAAGTTGAGAGCAGTATGATACTTTATTTGCTTTACGAGATAACAGTTTTTGCATGGTAGTACGCTATAGCAATACGATTTTTTTAAGCGTCGTATCATGGGGAGCAGCAAATGACTTACGGAATTATGTGGGGTTGGGACCCCAATAACTCACACATATACTTGAACGAACAGCTTTGTTACTGAACTCAAGCACATACAGCAAAGAACTGACTAAAACATGGAGCAGAGAGGCGGAGCTCCCAAAGATTACAGACAAAGGTATTTCACGGGTTTTTTGTGTCCACTCAATTGCTCTATCGATGGGTAGCTACAGACTCAAATGTCTACGATTTTTAGATGTCTATCTAGAAAATCCCTTGCCCGTTTCCGAAAATCTGTATTCCTTATCACAATACGTCAGAAAAATCATAAGTTTCGCTATGAAAAGTACCAATTGTTGGGTTGACACATGTACATTTCAATTCATGGCAAATCGTTGCTTTTATTACGATATGTTCTTTACACGATGATCCCAGGAAGTCTTTTCCATAGTACTAGCCGTTACCGACATCCGTAAATTCCAAATTACAGTACATATGCACGTAAAAAATTATCTTAATATCTGGTGTGACGTGTATTTGTTTTTAACTAACGTAGGGAACGAACAGCAAGGTTTCTTGGTTCGGAGGTTATTAATTATGTTTATAGTTACCATTTACTTACCAAAACATTTAGAAATGTCAGAAATCATAATCAGTTTTTATTGTTATTTGTCACAGATCAACTACATTGTGTCTGTACCAAAGATTTTGCATTTTAAACGGATATATCCGTAAATCGGGTATGTAACGAAAAATTATCCAGTTAAGACGGTAAATCCGTTCCATAGACATTCATCGAGATTATATTCGATGATGGGTATGCCCATAACTTACCGTAAATTGTGTCAAAGGAAAAACTCTTTGCGATAAGCGACCCCTTCCCATCCACAACACTCCCAGTTACGTGTGTGTACCCGTGATAATTTTTTTCTTCAGAAAAAGATGGACGTTCGTACCTTCCCTGCATCCATGAATATTCGAGTAATCCGACCATGGCTGAAGAAAATGATAAACTAAGACCCTGCCAATCGCAGGTAATTTGTAATGTCTCCATTAAAACAGTTGAATATGGCTTTTTCCTTCGCAAATAGACCTATGGTCTTACTAGCTGAAAACGCGGCGTTGCCCGGCTATTCATTTATTTATTCCAACCTTGAGTTAGTACTTCTCCTCTCCCTAATGTCTCTGTCCATCTACTTTTTTTTTTTCTAAAAACATGTTATATTTATGGGAGAATATATAGCAAAAAACTTTCTTGCATAATGTACAAAATTATAAGTGCCGTATACAAACAAAGAAAGGTAGTAATCAAAATACATATTATATATAACATTCATACATTCATTTATTTCAAAATTTGACTGTAATAAATATTTCTTGTTACTTGTCCAGGATAAATTCTTTAGTGAGCCCACCCCTGAGCAAGCGACATAAAGTTGTCCGTGTGAGAAACTTGGAGGTGTCAATCCACTCCGTAGTATTTAATAGAAAATGCAAGTCTCACTGGAAACTGCATTCTCTGGAAGTTAACAGGTATATCTGTCGGAAATAATGGGTCTTCTTTGCATGTACACTATTGCATTCTCTTCCTTTCCATGCAGCTCTGTAGGAGTGTACGGCTTTCGCCTGCAACCGTGTGTGCTTCACAGTTTAAAGTCGTCAACAGCACTGTCAGCTTTCAGGAATTTCCTTAAGCTGACTGGAATACAGGTCTTACAAGAAAAGTACTTAGGCTCGAACAAACAGAAATACACCAAAATCGTATGATAGATAATGTAAAGGTCTCTTATTGCACTAGTGATAGTCCCGCATCTGCAAAACTCTGCAGTCGCCCATTAGAGGCCTCTGCGTGTGCCATGCCGCATTGCTCTTTGACTTGCCCGTACACCAGTAGTGACGGTGCAGTATGCCTCTGAAGTTGCGTTTTGTGACGTTATTTGTGTGGTGAAGTGTCGGATAGGTCGGCGATTGGTAATCAATCATGCTAATATAGTGTGACTGGTTGAGGTGAAGTTACGAAGAAACCTCCTTCGTGTAGATGGTATTGGTGTAGAAGATGAATCATGCGCGTGTTACCTGTTAGCTATTATAGTGTTTCTAATCTATGCTGATATTTCTGTACTATAATAGATACCAGAAAATATGTGAATGATTCTTCTTCTACACCAAGAACATATTCACGAAGAAGGGCTCTTCGGAATTTCATCTCAACCAATTGCAATACATTAGCAGGATTGATTACCAATCGCCGACCCATCTGACGGTTCACTACACAAATAACGTCACAAAGCGCAACTTCAGAGGCACACTGCACTGTCACTACTGGCGTACCGACAGGTCAAAGTGCAATGCGGCATGGCACACGCAGAGGCCTCTAATGGGCGACTGCAGAGTTTTGCAGATGCGGGAGTAACACTAGTGCAATAAGGGACCTTTACATTATCTATCATACGATTTTGGTGTATTTCTATTTGTTCGAGCCTAACTACTTTCCTTGTTAGTAGTAAATGAGAAATGTGGTTGTCAGCGAGTAAAAATACAATAAAGGTTTCACATTATGTTTAAAGTTTTTTGCAAGTCGCTAAATACTCTCATTCTCATGGAGTGTATGAATAAAGGACTCGTCGCATGATGTAACAGATTTTGCAGCCCTTATTATATATGATGTTATATCTCGTGAATCATGTGTCATATTGTTTCTTACCGCAACAGCAATTGTTACCTCATGGTAAGGAATATGTGCACCAAATTTTGTTGACATCGGTCCAGTGTTTTAGGAGGAAATGTGCGACATTGTCTCCTGATTCAGCCGTTTTTGGCGCATCTAATTGTTTATGACGTCATATCTCCTGAACTATATGTTCTACGTGATCCTTACACATACGGTGACCGTCCTCTTGGTTTGAAGCTCAAGTGTGCAAAGCTTCGTAAAGATTGAAAATAAAAATGTAGATTTGTATACACAAACACACGGACACACTGTTTTGTATATAAAGAGAAGCTTACGATGGTACCAGAGACGATTAAAAGTGGCACTACCAATCGCAGAAAATAAAGCTACTGTTACTTTTCGACAATCTTTATGCTTCATCAATACACATCCGAAAACAAATGATGGTTGGATACCAAAAATGTCAGTTGTGTTAAGAGACGATTTTCCGACCACTATGAAACATTATCCAATTTTAAGACATCTACTCGCCGAAAAAAATTGAATTATGGACAATTACAGTTCGATATATATACATTTGGCGTCTGTTCCGAAAGAACAGACGTCACTTCTGATCCTGCAGTTGTTATTCTTTAATATTCACAGAATATATGACACCAACTGCGATTAGGCAAAGCTGAAAATGTGTACCCAGCTGGGATTCGAACCCGGGTCTCCTGCTTTCTAGGCAGTTGCGCTGACCACTACCCACTGGGGACACAGTGATCACCGCCCCTGTAAGGAATACCTAAGCACGCCTCCCGTCAGATACAAATTCCCAGCTTCACCCAGCCCACAGTACTCAAACTCGTAGTTATGAAACTAATTCCCGTAAGAGTAAGGGCTTCAAACTTGCCCACCCCTCCCCACTAACGATAGGATCATTGCCCGTCACCGGCATATTATATATATGTCGAAATTTTATTTAAAACTAAGATTACAATAATGTCTCATTGCATTCTCGAGATAATTATTGGTATCATATCCGAAGAACGATCCCTCGTGTCGTGCCCATCTCTCTTTAGTGCGAAATACTTATCAATGAGAAATTTTTATTTAGATATAGTACGGTCTGATATCTCCTGTCGATAAAGTACTGAATTTATTTTTTGTCATATCCTGTATATAAATTTAAAGAGATTAGCAGTGTGGCTGTGGAAGAAAGAAGATCTGAACAGGAGAGAAAGAGACAACAGATAGTCAATGACGGAGGGAGGCAGTGACAGTAAAAGAGATAAATGGATCGAGACACTAACAGTGAGAGAGGAAACAGTAAAACTGAAAAAGAGAGATGACTGTGGACTAAGGTTTGGGGATCTGGATGTCCCGAATCAGTGAATTTCAATAACAATTTTTTCCACTTTTTCCCATCTACAAAAACTATGTATTAGTTTCTCGGTGAAGAGAGTTAGAGACCTAGGAAACCATTCGCAAGAACAGTTATAAAGAAGAGATAATCGTGATTGAAGAAATAGAGAGCAGACTGTGAGAAAGAAACAGGCAGTAGCATTGTAAGAGAAAAAGAATTGGACATAGACAATGGTAGAAGAAGGGAGTCAAACTGGAGAGCAAATGGATGAAAACAGAAGAAAGTAAACACAATACATGCAATCAGGGCTCCCGCCGACTTTCCCAAAGTCTTGTGAACAAGAGAGCCCTTCTAGCCCTACAACAAAAGACGTAGGGTGGTAAATCCGGCCGCGCGACAGTTGCCGTGAGGTCTAAGGCATCGTGCTGCGGACTGGACAGCCACTCCCGCCGGAAGTTCGAGTGTTCCCGTGGGCATGGGTATGTGTATGTGTATGTGTTGTCCTTTGTGTAAGTTAGTTTAAATAGTTTGTAAGTCTAGGAACTGATGACCGTAGCAGTCTGGTCCAATAGGTTTACAAACATTTGTCAAATCGGAGACGTGGGCGGTCAGACTACTGGTTACCTCAACCTCGCCACGACCATCACCTCAAGAAGATTTCCATAGATTACTGAAAAGTGCACTTTCGCCCTCGTTGAAGCATTATACAATTCCGTTGTATATAGTACTTATTGAAATTAAAAATGTGAATTAATCTTACTATCGTTTTAAGAGCCAGCAGTTTAATAAAGAGATTTATCAGAAAATGTTACATACGGAGAATCTACTGAACAACATAAAATGATAAATTATCTGTTTCAAACTATGATTACTTTTTGATCGCAAGCAACAGAAGTCGACAGTTTTAAAAAGTATTCTGTCTTGTGATGCTTGAAGAAATCATCTCCACCTACATCTATACACTGCAAGACACTTTACGTTCTGTGGTGGAGGAAAGGAAGGAAAGGAGATTACGATTTAACGTCCCGTTAAAGACAAAACTCACGCTCGAATTACTTTTTTTTTTTTTTTTTTTTTTTTTTTTTTTTTTTTTTTTTTTTAGGATGGAGAAGGATATCGGCCGTGGTCTTTGAAAGGAACCATCTCTGCATTTGCCTGGAATGATTGTGGGAAATCACGGAAAACCTAAATCCGGATGACCAGATGAGAATGAGAATCACCGTCCTTCTGAATGCGAGTCCAGAATGTTGACCACTGCGCTACCTCGTTCTGCTTGTAGTGGAGGGCACTTGGTAGTTATGTGATGGCTCTCTCCCCCTCCCCCCTTTTCCTGTCCTTCCTTTTCCAGTCGCGAACTGAGCCAGAGAGCGTCTGTTGATAAGCCTCAATATAACTACAAATCCTTACCTTTTTCCCCTTTTATTTTAATTGTCGTTTAATGAGGTATCAATGGAAGTCAGTACAAATTTGATTGCGTCTTCTACGAGAGTATGCTCTCGGATTATAGAACATTGCGAAGCACAATAATTATTTCCTGCTTTGGACGGTTACGCTTCTTCAGGACCCCTACAATGAAAGTCGTTCCACGTTTATTCGCAACGTACGTTTACTCTGAGATGAATCTGTTTCTAGAGATTAGGCATGAGTTGTGCAATCGGCTACGTTTTTATGACGAGCAACAACTTCTAATCTCTAGAAAATGCGTCTATTCCGCTTAAGTTACCTTGTGTTTCTATAAGTTTTCTAGCGTTACTTGCACACAATATTATCCAACTTCAATTTAATCCTCTAGATATTTTATAAATAGTACGGAGATAGTGCTGTAATACTGCTTATAGGTGCACAAGAAAACTCCTCCCAGTTACTCAGGACTTATGCAACAGTGAAGGTCTCCTTTTCACAAGATCATCGAAGCATGACGTGACTGGAGAACGTTGATTTTCTCCCCGAGTAGAATCAACAGAGGGTAAAGTGGTAAAAATTCGATATAGGTACAATTCCGATGAACATAAGGTTTCTCGCACATTTGTCTGTCTCGTAGTGTTGGTAGCACTTGCCTTTGTGTGGTGCTGTTGTGTAGCAGGTTTCTATAGCTCCTTCTGTCTTTTCCAAGAATACACCACTTTATGTAACGGAGATATATATATATTTTTTTCTTGTTAAGAGGTAAATCAAGCTACTTAGTCTAACGTGCTCTTGTAAATTTTCCTGTTAAGGGTGATTGGATTCGCTGCCAAAAATGCAATGTTTGGTACCACGAAGTAAGCGCTGGAGACCGAAGGAAAAAGTGCTTTTTATGTGGAAGATGCAAGTGATCAAAATTGTACCACAAAGTGATCACAATTGTACCTATTGTGGTACATTTTCGATCGATTTTTCTCAGTTGTGTAACCTTTTTTGTGTCTATACCAACATTTGTAATTGTCTAATATTTGTGTTACATATTCATCGAACATCCAAGAACAAGTGCCATAGTTAAAATTATTACTTTTCTCAATATGTTTCCAGTTACAATAATATTTGTACGAAATGATAGCAATTGTACCACGTTACCCTAAGAGGCTCATCCAGAAACTAAGTTTCCCTATTTTAAAAACAAGAACAAGAAACTTAGAAGAAAAACGTTACTAAGAACAGGTACAGCAATGTTTTAGCTATTTTATGACATAGCCAGCAACAGAATCGACACACTTTTCATATCGTCGGAGAATCTTTTTTATTCCCGTGTCATAGAAGTATGTGACAGTCGTCTTCAACTTTTCTTTGTTGTCAGAATGCTGTCAAGAGGACAGGAATTTCTTGAGGCACAAAAAAAGATGTAGTGCTTACTTTTCAGCTGTTGCGCTACTCCGAGACTATGCTCGCCTCCATATGGCTTGGCGCACAGCAAACGCTTTGCAGCTGGCAGCTGTTTGGTCATCCAATATACAGTCCTGATGTTGCTACCTCGATAAATTCCTGTCCTCCGGCCAGTGTTATGACATCGACGAAGAGGTGAAGACAACAGTCACACGATAACATGCGACAGATGTCTACGACACAGGAATACTACATTTGATCCCATGACATGACAACTGTCTCAGTGGTTTTAGTGACTATCTCGAAAAATAGCTCAGACGGTGCTATCCCGTTGCCAGTAAACATTTTTATGACTCTGTGTGGACTTTGTTTAAAAACAGGGAAAATAACGAGTTCTTTCCGGATGCGGCTCGTATGGTAATTCCTAGGCTAGGAGGGAACCTATGTCTTCCAAAACGTCATGGTACGCAAGCATAGAAACTATCGCAAAATTTAAGAAGGTCGTAAATAGGTTACGTCATTCTCGCTTATTGTTAATACTAGGATGATTACGGGCCCACTTGATCTACTTACGATATGAGGACCTAGTATGTATTTATTGTACGTAGCCTCCCATTGCCATATCACCATCTTAACGTGGAGGCTTTGGACAGAATCTGTCTTTAAAATATGTGTGTTTTTCTGTGTATTTTCATATTTTAATTGATTTCGTATTTAAATTTTGAGGCTAACATTAAGACAGTTGTCAATAGGACTCTCAGAGACCTCTCGCCTAGCCAGAGAACCAGATCAGGTAGCGCTATTCTGGCGCGTGTATTCTTTCCGTGTACGCTTCAACTCCGTGTAGACCAAAATTATACGCAACTGGATCAGTCAAATTTTTGTAACATATATGTAAACAGCTAACCAGAGATGACTTTTAGGCCAAGAAAAATAAAATCTCCACGACATTTTCCAGTGAACTTGAATTCAAATGTTTGTAAATATATGGGACTAAACAATTGTGGTTATCAGTCCCTAGGGCTACAAACGACTTAATCTAACCTAAGGACAACACACACACACACACACACACACACGCACACACGCACACACACACACACACATATGCTCGATGGAGCCCTCGAACCTCTGACGGGGAGCAGATGCGCATTCCGCAGCGCCGGCCGCGGTGGCCGAGGGGACTGAGGCGCTTCAGTCACGGTCTACACGGCCACTACGGTCGGGGGTTCGAATCCCCCCTCGGGCATGGATATTTGTGCCGTCCTTAGTTGTAGCTAGTTCATAAGTAGTTTGTACGTTCAGGGACTGATGACCCCGTAGTTAAGTCCCTTAAGCTTAACAAACATTTGCACATTGGAACATTCCGCAGCAAGGCGCCTTAGAGCGCTCGACCGCTCCACCGCGGCTCCAGCGAACCTTTGCCACGACCGCGCCGACATGCGGCAGATGCAGGAAGGAATTTTCCATTGTGTTACATCTACTCGTATGTGACTGCTTTACGATTCATTCTTAATTGCTTGCCAAACGGTTCATGGAACCATGTTCAAAGTGTTTCATTTTCGAGTAACACGTGGAATAAATGGACACTAGATTTTTCTCCGTCAGCTATCATTTCCATTATTTTGCCACGATTGTCGTATCTCCCTGTCAACAAAAGTTTTCGCATTCTGAGGAGAAAGTTGGTGATTGAAATTTTGTGAAAATGTATTTGTTACTGTCACCACAACTGACATATCATATCCGTGACGATTTCTCCCCTATCTCACGATTACAGAGGGTGTCCGAGAGCCGCGTCATGATGATATATTTCGCCGACGTTTCGGATCTGTTACAGAAGCCTTCTTCAGTATTCCCTGAAGAAGGCTCCTGTAACGGATCCGAACCGTTGGAGAAATATATCAACATGACGCGGCAAATAGCTCAGAAGAATTTCAATTTAAAAACAATGACTCCGAAAGCCTACGTTCTTACACATAAAATAACTTCTTCCATTTACTTACGTACGATGTACACAGACCGTGTTTATCGATGGGACTGAGCAAATGTCCCTCAGATAGGCATGCATGTTTGAGCCGATCATCCCTCGTGTCCACAAACCACAGATACAGCCGTGCGTTGTAGATTCATCTCATCTTCCACGGTCACTCCCGGGTTTCCCTTACTTTATATAGTGACGTACCCAATGGGGAGAAAGTGCTCCTCATCTGAGAAAATTATTCTTTTTGTGGAGTTCGCGTTCTGCGCTTATCAATATCCTCTGAGCAAATTAATGTCTCTTTGCATGGTCGGTGAGCTTCAACTCTTGCGTAAGTTGAATCTTGTAGGAGAGAATTTTCACATCTTTTGAAAGGATTTCATTCAGTGAACGTGGTAAAAAACTGAATTACTGAGGACGCCGGCGAACTGTTTCTCTGAGGCTTAAGGACACATTGTCACGCACGACAGCAATGTTTTCTTGTGTTCGAACAGAACGTGGTTGTCGTGGTTTCTTATCGTTTGTAACAGATCAGTTTTTTCAGTGTCCTCCATCAATCCTGGTTGGTAAGGATCACATACCGCGCAGAAATATTGCAGAAGACGAGGGGTAAGCATAGTGCAGTCAATCACTACTGTACAGTAGTCACATAAAGTGCATCCAATGGTTAGCCTACCCCATGAAATATTGAAGTCGTAATTTGGTGTTAAGTTGAATCGACAAGCTTCAAATTTGGACTGTTTCTTCTTTACTTAGCATTAATTGTCATTTTTTCAGCTTGTGAATATCGTATGTAAAACATTTTGTAGTTACTTTCGATCTTCTGATCAGTTTACAAGGCAGTAAACGACAGAAACATCTACAAAGAATTTCCATTCAATATTTTATAAAGATTAAGAAGAAAAGAGTGCATATATAGCTTCCTCGTAGAAAGACAGGCATCGTATGTATTTCACCTGATGAGTTACCGCAACTTCCTATGAAATGTGAAATTTCTGATAGGAAATCACCGAATCTATTTACACGCAATGTGATTAGACGTTTATGAGATTGTCAGAAGAGGAAGTCAGGAATAGGTTTATGAAAAATTTAGATAGCTTTTTGATAGTACTCATTACTTTGAGTGAACAAAGAGACGTTTCATCAGACGTATATTTAATGAATCCATGTTCGCTACGTGTAAATGGATTATATTCTTTGAGTATTATATACGTTCGAAAACCTTCGTCAGTTGTATGGGTCTATAATTCAGTTAATTACTTTTCCTTTGCTGTACTTCGGTGTGACCTGTGGAACTTTAAAAGAAGAAAATTAGGGTTTTACGGAATACAAGCTCGGCGTGTTTAGTTAAGGATGGGAATGGAAGTGATCCGCGCACTTTGAAAGGAACCATCTCGAAATTCACCTGGAATTATTTAGGGAAATCACGAAAAAGCTAAATGAAAATGGTTTGAGTCAGATTTGAACTACATGCCACCTAAATGAGTGGAGTCTGCTGACCATTGCGACAGTTCTTAAGGTTGCCAGACTTTCGGTACTGATCATTCAATGAGCGGACGATTATGTACGATTGCTATAAAAATTGAAGCTATTTTATCAGCGTACTCTGAAAGGAACCTAACTGGTATACAATACGAACCCGAAGCCTTGCCTGTATCCCTCTATATGTATTGTTGTTGTTGTGGTCTATCTTTGCCACAATAATGCGCTCACTGTGCTGTTCATAGTAAATTACCCGCATTCCTATTTTCTTATTCATTATCAAACCTACCCCTGTGTTACCACGAACTGATTCTGTATTTATATTCCTGAACTCACCTGACCAGAATCCTGTTCATCCTGCCACAGAACTATCTATTCCTCTTTTCAAATTTTCTGACTTAAGGGATAGAACATTCCACGCCCTGATCCGTAGAATGCCTGTTTTGTTTTTCTTCATGATGTTTTTCTCCTGAGTAGTTCCCACCCGGAAATCCGCAAGGAGGACTATTTTACTTCCTGAATATTTTACCCAAGAAAACGCCATCATCATCATATTTTCATACAGTAGACTTGCATGTCCTCGGGAAAATTAACGACTGCAGGTTTCCCTTGCTTTCAGCCATTCGCAGTAACTCCATGGCAAAGCCATGCTAACTGATGCTACAAGGCGAGGTTCCACTGTTGCCCTTGTAACTACTGAAAAGGCTGCTGCCCTCTTCAGGAACCACACGTTTGTCTGGCCTCTCCACAGATGTCCCTCCGCTGTAGTTGCACCTAAGGTACGGCTATCTGCATCGTTGAAGCACGCAAGCCACCCCAACTCGGCAATGTCTGTGGTTCATGAAGGTGGATTTCTATATGTAGAGAGAAACAAATATCGGTATGTTTGTCATCTATGCATTCCTGCACCATTCTTACGATTAAGTAAGTTGTTTTTCGTACGGCCGTAAAACTCCCTAGCGCAAAGACAAAGGAGATATGACATCATAAACAATGATGCACCACTGTGGAAACATACTTATTTATTTATTCATTCTGTAGTGGTAATTTGCATAAGCATGTTTTTAGTTGTTTGTATGCAGACGTTCTGAGTGAAGGGATTGCAATATGGGTGAAACGTATTTTATCATAGACACAAAAAATATTTTATTTTCGACATACCCATATACAAGAACAGAAAATAAAAATAACGATATTTAAATTTTAATAGACTTGAAGATGGCAACATAGAATTGACGAAACGGGTCAATAAAGGAATTTCAAACTAACGAGCTTCGTTCATCTGCTTATGCAGATTCCCATTACAAGATAATAGATCGGGTTCCTGGCTTGAATGATGTGAAGCACATAAAATTCATTGACCCATTGATTGATATACTCATAATTGGAAATCTTAACGAAAATGTTTATCATCCCCCCCCCCCCAAAAAAAAGTGATGAACGGAAAAAAAAATGATCGCTTATTGTGGAAATGAATGTAAATGATGGTATGGCATTTTGGCCGGGAGATTCAATATGGGATTGTTTTGGCCGCCTTAGTGCAAGTCCTTTTACTTGACGCCTCGAGGGCGTGTCGATGAAATGATGATAATGAGGTACAACATCCAGTCCCCAGCCGGCAATAGAACCCTTGGCCCCTGGGTGGAGGGGCGGGAGGGGTTGGTAGTCAGCGACGTTATCGTCTCAGCTACGGCGCGGACATTGCTTTCTGTTTTCGGCAATACGGCCGCATCAGACAGGACGTTTTATTCTATTAATGCATTGCTACTATTTGTATTCACAACATATTTATCAACGAGAATAGGGATATATCACTAAATATGACGCAAATTTACATCGATGTACGACATATAGTTAAGAAATGCCGCGGTGGAGTAGCCGAGCGGTCTAAAGCGTCTCGCTGCGGAGCGCGCGGTTGCTCGCCGTGGAGGTTCGAGTCCTCCCTGGGGCATGGGTGTGTGTGTGTGTTTGTCCTTAGGTTTAAGTAGTTTGTAAGCTACGGACTGATGATCACGCAGTTTGGTCCGATAGATTTACAAACATTTAAAGTTAAGAAATACGACTTCATGGATTTTGAGATACGTGAAAAACTGCCCCGCTAGGCATGGCTTTCATTTTATCCCACAGGACGAAATCTTACGTAATCCGAGGCTTTATTATTCATTTACTACTAACGACATTCACAAACATTTTGCAAACATATTTTTAAAAATGTGTGTAAGATTTCGGGCGTATTCAAGTGTAATATTGTGTCAAAATCGGTCACGAAATTGCGAAGATTCACGCATAAAACATTTATACATATATTTTCCTTTTTCCATATTATTGATAAAGGACGGGAATGAAGAAATTTTAGGAAAGAAAGGATTGACAGTAGCTGCATTAGGGCATTGAAATTAAACAATGGCGACAAGTGAAAATGTATGCCGGACCGGGAATCGAACTCGGGTCCCCCGCTTCGTGGCAGCGGCTGCCTTAACCACTTTTTTTTCCCTTCAGGTAGATCAATGGTTTGCGGACGTTTATTTTTCGTGTTAGTTCTTGGTTATTTGTGGAGAATTTGGCTCAGGTTTTTAATTACAAAGGGCGTTAAGTACTTTACCGGGCGCGCTGAGCCACGGCGCCCGGTAACCACTTGCCTACCTGTGCTCGCCTCCAGTCCGCTCAAAATTCCCACAAGTCGCAAACTACGGCTGTAGCGCCCCTATCGTCCGTGCCCTCTTACAGTCGGCATTACCAATTCCCGCGCGACGTCGAACTTATGATCGCATCTGCGCTGAAGTAATTGAAGCTAATGCCGCCTTCGCGTGTAAATATTTATTATATTCGGACATGTCTGAAAGAACAGACACCGCACCAATATAATGTTTATATTTTTAATCCTTTTTGCTTTTAATAACGATTCTCGGAAAGTTCTTGAACTGTTGATTTTTTTTTAAATATTAGAAGTGCTTCATCGGACACTGGAAGATTTAAGAGGGAATGAATTATTGTCTGGGGGCTCTGTCATTTTAATTGTCCAGTAATTACGAGAAACTGTGATCAGTTATATCACGCTGAACATGCACTGATGGTCATAACGCATGTCTTAATCGTCAGTCAAATGGTGACACGTACAGAAATTGAAATTAAAAACCTGTATGTTTGTATACTAAGGGATGATTAATCCGCAGAAGAATGTTGGAAATGAGCAATGGACGAAACTACTGAATGTAGCGCAGTGTCACAAAACGTTTGTAATAACACAGCATCCACAGACAATTTAACTCACAGAGTTTTAGCAGATATCGTACAGAACTGCAGAAGTAATCAGTGAATCAGTGTGCATGCTATATTAGCAGCTAAAAGCAGCGATGTCAGTACAATAAATTTCGGTATTCAAAATAAAAATACCAGAGATGACGACAAAATTGTAATCGGAGAGAATTTTTGAATTCACTTGATTTGTCAGCATGTCGCTGCATGTCTTGGTAGTAAATGTTGGCGTTCGTTATCATTCTCAGAATTGTGAATCCACCACGATTTTGCAACGCTAATAGACTTTCAGTCAAAAAGATGAGGAATATTATACATTAAAAAGGAATTTTTAAACGTGGATGTATATTGTTACCAAGCATCCCAATGATTTCAACAGATGAGCTATTCTAAGCGCTTGCAGTTTCTGGTGCAACTCGATTTGAAATACCACCAACAAGGCGCAGGGACAACTCTCGGATGTATGTGGCGCACGCGTGGAATCATCTGAGTTATATGTCTACGAACCGGGCGAAAAAGTACTTCAATAATCTATATCTATACACTAATAATAAATCTGTAAATATAAGCCTGTCACTGTTCACTTAAATCTTCAAAACTACTGGATGAATCTTCATGCGGTTTTCACAGGAAACATGAGAAAAGATTGGGTCAACATATAGGCATAATTTGATCAAAATCGGATCACGGAAATAAAAGATATCGTAATTTTAAGTGTTTTCAGTAACCTTCGTGTCTCTTTGCTCATATATTAAAAACCTCTTATCTCCAAAACTACCTCACGAATTTGCATGGTGTTTGATTAGGTAACTTGAGCGTAATTCTGGAAACATATACACTTCGTTTCATAAAAAATGAATCACGGAGAAAAATAATATCGTATTTTGAATTTTTTTATCTACGACTATCATGTCTGTCTGTCTCTTTGAACACGATTATCTCCAAAACTAATTGACAAATTTTCATGGGATTTTCACACGTAACTTCAGTATATAGTGCGGCTGCACACAGGCTTCAATAATTAAAATGGGATCAGAGAAAATAAAGATATCATAATTTAATCATTTGTTTAAAAGCCTTCGTGTATGTCTATTTGTCGAGGATAATATCCAAAAGTACTATACGAACTTTCAGGGGTTTCCATAGATAAACTAGAATAGTTTGGAGAGTAACATAGGCTTCATTTCATCAAAATCGGATCATAGGAAGGAAAGATGTCGTAATTTGAAGTTTTATGCGTATACTATGCTTACAAGTATGGTGTAGTACACCAAAACCCCCAAGAATACGAAATTTCATGGGGTTTCATAGGTTAACTGAGAGTACCTTGGGGCAACATATAAGCTTCATTTAATCAAAATCGGATCAGGGAAAGAAAAGATAACGTAATGTGTAGTTTCTGGTGTATGCTATGCTTGAATTGCAGTGTAGTATAGCAAAGATCCAATAGAGGGCTGTTACTTAAATAGTATACCAAAAGCTTAACAAACATTTGAACATTGAAACTTAGATGTACCATAGTAGTCACAATGTTAAGTGTTTGGTTAGATCTGGGGAATATTCCTGAAAGTGCTGTTCTCTAAAACAACTTCAGTACATTCAAAACAACTTCAGTGTATTCTGAAACTGGTGTTCCGATTGCAGAGTGGAAAAAATATAATCCGCAACATATCGTTCACATACAAGTCAAGATACCAACACTAGACAGTATGATGTATGGAGTCATTCTTTCAGTTTCTATGTTTGAGAGGAACGATGCGACAAATTACATACATGCGCGCTAAAATACTGTATACCAAGTAGCTTCCTTCCAGAGTATGCAGATGCAGTAGCTCCATACCCATCATATACAACCGCTCGCTCAGCGAAATATCCGCCTCCGAAGCCTGGAAAACCGCTCCAATATTCAAGATAGGCAATAGGAGTGATTCGCAAAATTACTGACCCAAATCAATGACGTCGCTTTGTAGCAGGTTTATTGACATATACTTTTTTCTAATATTATGAACTAACTCGAAAAGAACGACCTATTGATCCACAGTCAACACGGATTCAGAATGTATTGTCACTGTGAAACTCACGTAGTAGCTTTTTACTCACATGAAGTGATGATTGATATCGAAAAGGGATCTCGTATTGGTTTCATATTTCTAGATTTCCCTAAGGCTTTCAACACTGTACCTCACAAGGATTTTTAGTGAAATTGTGTGCTTGTAGCATATCGTCACAGCACATCGTCATCGATTCGCGATTTCCAACCAGTAACTGACGGCAATTTATCTCCTAAAACAAAAGTGATTTCAGGCGTTTCCCAGGGTAATGTTCCTCGACTTTATAAATTATCTTCCGATTGCTAACACACTTTGTTAGCATCCACCATCCATAAAATAAATCAAATCGAAAACGGAAACATTTAGGTGTTTCTTTTTCCCGTGCGCTGTTAGAGAATGGAACGGTAGAGTAACATTACGGAAGTGATTTGACGAACCCTCTGGTAGGCGCTTAAATGTGATCTGCAAAATAAATATTTAGATTTGGATGTAGATTTCCCAAGTTACGAAGTTTATCATGGTTTATATACTATTATCTGTTTGAGTAATTATACATCTGATGTTCTTATTTTTCTAAAGGGCCAGTGAATTAGGAAAAGAAATGTGAACATTTCCTCTTTTAGTAGCCGTGGTGGACATCTACCGCGCTAAAAGATTTAGTTCCACAGGTTGGCTATACTGTGCCGGCGGTGATATCACCGGTGGTGAAAGCTGGGGCCGCAGTCGTCCATTGGCTGCCGCTCGGGCGGTGCGACCTTGGAAGGGGTAGCGCGAGTGTGGCAACGGTTCTGGCGCTGCCACCCCATTGGCTGGTTGAGCGGGGTGCTATCGCGGCGCCATCTCTCGCTGTTTGCAGAGATCCTCGCCGAAGGGTAGAGTCCGCGCTAGTTACTGATACGACGTCGCCGGGTCTGCACGACGTGTTGGCGACCGGGGCCATGGGGATATGATATGATGTAGTGTAGTGTGGTGTGGTGCGACGCGAGGAAGACGTCGGCTGTATTGTAAGTATCCAACAGCGTTGGCGCTTTCGTGTAGGGTCTAATGCAGCTGAGCGTGTTCCACCCGTGATCTTTCTCCATCACTAAAAGAGGCATTTCTGCTACGGTTATGCGTTTCATTTGGCTGTAGAACTGGTAGGCTGATACGTAAAATGTTTCATCTTTGTTGGTAACTGTTAACTCCGTAAGTTCATATTTCTTCACTTAAATCTGAGGCCAGATGATAGAAATTCGCTATTAATGTCCTTCCTCATATTTCAGTGATTTCATGGAATTTTGCTACCGTATTTACTAAGATTTAATCGTTAAGTTTGCCTTTAATATACAACAGTTCTTTTTGTTTCTAGAGTAAGCGAGTTGCTACATTTCTGCGTAATAACTTCGAATTTTTCACTTGTATGGCTTTTTAATTGGCACCCCTTATTATGGAGTGTTAGAATGGCAATTTTTAGTTCGTGCTTAGTTGCATTCTTTCAAAGATACGTTCTGGTGAAGTGTCTGTGGTAATTCCTGTTTTCAGAAGTGCTACAATGAGTCTGTGGGTTAGCATCTATGCAATTCAGCTGCTATTCAAGCGACTGACTGCCGCCTTACGAAATTCATTGAGGGCAACGTAACTTTTTACAGCTAAGACCTTTTTGTTGAATTTACAGAATCTCTACTTAATTTCGTTCTACTTTGGCTGAAATGACTGAGCTGTAGCGCAGTATTCATCTGAGGTTTCAACACAGCTAGTACGCTTTTCCTCGGTTTTTAGATTTCATTTGCGTTTTGACTTCGAAGGACTAAGTTTATACTGAATTACTCTTTTTACTTCAGCGAAACAGTTGAGTAATAACGGCCAAGAACGGGTCAAAAGATCGTATCAACATTATTGCTACGCTTGGATAGCAGACAAGTTCAAAGGTTCCCTTCGGCCTAGTCTGAAAACTGATATTGAACCATGGGCTTAGTGATGTACTGTGGGATTGAATTTAGCACAAATTTTCGTGGTTCGGGCGCGCTTCGCGACACTTCCTTTGGAATACGGTTGTATCAGTTTTTTTGTTTCATAGAGGAACATTCCCGTTGGCATTCTACTTGCCAAAACTTTAATTCCGTGTTGTATTGTCGCATACGAGATGCAGAATGTAACTGAATCTAACGACCATACTTCTGTGAATCTTATACATAGATTAAAATCATTTTTAATGACTGTTGAGTGTGGTAAACACATCTTAACAGCTCCTTTCAGAGCTTTTTTCTTGGTTTACTTCTAGCTGAATTTATCCTCAATCGGCTCGTGATGTTAATCTCACGTGCTGTGATCCGTAGATGACAGAAGATCTCCGATGGAGACTGGGTCATAATTTTGCGTCTACATATTCACGAGAAACGTAAATTATCGTGATGCAAAGGCATTGTTGCGCTAAAGATCTGAGTGTCTTCTTTTAAATTATTTAACTCGTACTGTTAGTAATAGACCGCTAAACCTTGGAACAATTAGTCATTAAGCAGTAAGAATTAGTAAATGCACTGACAGTATTTTGTGCATTTGACCATACTTGCCATTGCGGTCCATTGTGCTTCTATTGGAACGATGCAGCCTCACGTAGCATCCGAAAACCCGTTAGACATAGCATGTTTCATACCCGATACATTCGAAAAGAAATTGATTTGAAATGCAAACAGTTCTGTTATTCCTAGTTCCCTAGCATTACATCGCCTAATGCGCTGGTGTATCCAGTACACTGCCCTTAAGGGTTTTAACGGCCTCCTTCGGAGCACAAACCCTTCTTCTAGCGGAGTAGTTACAGCAGGCTACACAAGTTTGATCTCTTATGGCGGAGTTAGTTTCCACTTAATTTTAGCAAAATAAAGGAATGCTTAGTGTTACATGTAATCACGTACACCGCTGGCCTCTAGAAACTTCACCAGAGCTGCAAATGCTAGTAATCCTAAAAAGTAGTAATTTGATTCGTTTCTGTAATATAAATAAAGCTAGTGTTATGTTTGCTACTGACTTTAGGGCCGATATCTGGATTCGATAGTACCCAATGGATATTTGGGTTGTTGTAGACTTCGGCAGACTGACATTTCTGGGATCAAAATTAAAGCTGAAGTGAAGGTATGTGGATTGTAATGAAAACGCAAGATTGGGCTCAGCAAGGGGTATGTTTAAATGCTTAGCATCTTAATTATCTATTCATCCAATTTGTTATGGAGGTATCTCGCGAAATGAGGCATCGACAATGTCTTGTAATGTTAGTGGAAAAATCTATTTAAATTTGTAGTGTCATGAGCTGTTCGACATTCAAATAGGTGTCGACTGGGTGGCTATTAAGAGCACGCTATCCTGTAGATAAGATTTCATCGTGTAGACTAGTATAATTTTGTGGCTAACTACTGGTTGTCAGTTTGATACTCTTGCAGTATTTCACTAAACGAATTGAGCTTCACTTATTCCGTGACGAGTTAGGTTTGATCGGGCTCAGTTGACGTATTTGGAAGCATTAGCCTGCGTTGTAGCAGAAAGTGCCCACATTGTCAAAGGACCGGGATTTTAATACATGCAGTGTCTGCATTTGTCAAGTCTCCTCTGCGATGTAGTTATCAGGGTAGTGTCTTAGAGATACAGAAATTTCCATTCGGATTGAGGTTCGTCTGTCGGCAGCTGACAAATAACCTGTCCAAATTGACGTTAATCGTAAGCTAATTATGCGAAATTTACTTTGCGGTTATATAGTAAATGTTAAAGCTGTTTTAAAGATAACTTGTGGGGCCACTGTTAGATTTTCAATTGAGCTAAATGTTGGTCAATTGTATGTTTAAAGTTCTTGTATACTGATTAGGCCTCTGAAATTCTTGAAACCAACATGTTGCATCAAATACGTAATTTTCACGTGAATTGTCTGAGATTGACTTGCGAAAGTATGAAAACAATGCACTCAGCACATTAACATTGTGCACAAGGTATGATGTATATTGCAGTCATATTTCATTGGATTTGTGCTACTGCGCGGTTAGGCTAATAATGAACTATCAAGTTTTTGACAGTTAACATTTAAAATTACTTATGTAGTAAGATTCCATCAAAACAAATATTTGCCGAGTTTCCGGTCGGTTCATGTTATGCCACACGTTGGAATGTATTCTCATTCATTCGCGTGTATTTTCACTTTTGCATCCTAGACTTGCAGGTCTCAACAAATTTTGCTGACTGCGTATTTTAAGAGGTGAAGCACATAGCCACGCTCACGTAAAACTAATTTTTCTGCTGTTCCAAATTGAAAATGTTTAATACGGACAATTTCAGAACAGTA
Organism: Locusta migratoria; assembly: GCA_026315105.1. Lineage (NCBI taxonomy): Eukaryota > Metazoa > Arthropoda > Insecta > Orthoptera > Acrididae > Locusta > Locusta migratoria. Next base: position 699,732,621 of record CM048745.1, on the reverse strand, counting down.
GGAAGTCTTCATCGCTGGTTAGACATTGAGATCCCCTATGGCGCAATGTCTGTCAGAAACGTGGCCCATATTCCATACAATGAGTTGGTGCCAGCTGCTTTCGTGCAGCATTTTGCTGTTGAAACCGTGCTCAGGTTCGTAGCTGACCCTCATATTGTTGTATGTGGAAACTATTGAGGAAATTTCTGTATTTGTTTTCCTATTTTAACATATTCAGGTTGAATTTAAACGGTATTGTGGCTGTTTTATTATTCAGTAAGATGTAGAGGTTTGCGTGTCGAAGGTGACTGATAAGCCATGCAGGATTGCGCTGTTGTATACTGGTCCTGGAGGCCAGCAGCCTCCGGTGTTGAACACGGCCCCTGATGCCACCGGGGTACTGCGTTCGTTCTACCTCTGGCAGTGCGTCTTAAAGTATGAAGTGGATTGCAAAATAGCATAATAAAGGCTTCCTGCTTAGACAAGTTAATAAACTAGGCAAGGTGAAAGCTTAAACAAGTTGTCAGTTGGTCTTTTCATAATAAATTGGGTAAAGAAACTTGGCATAATTTTAGGTGGAGATTCCGCCTGTCTGCTTTGATACGTCTTATCGAAAACCCTGTCGGTACATTTCGAACACGTGAGCATTACAACGCCATCCTTGCTTGTCCACTCGCAAGAACCTTAAGCTGTAGTATAAAGTTCCTAACAGCCTTTAAAATTGACATTCGTAAAAATAGATTACTTCTGTCAATCAGGTCTAGCGTGTCAAAAGTAGTACACAAGCCGATGCCACGTGTGAAAGCCTGCGATTGGAATCGCGTCCTATAAACGGCCCTGCAATTTCGGCAAGGCAAACAAAATTTAATATATAGATTAAAACAGGGCGACGTAACTAAATTTGAACTAAAGTGAATATTAAATATTTATCCTATGCTTCAGCTCACTGGTCTAAACCAGACTAACTGCAACTTAAGGGAATTAGTGTTACGGAAATGGCCTCATTAAACGCACCGGTCTTACTTTGTCAAATATTTTGACCGCTTCTTTAGATACCTATCAAAGTGTTCAATGTATTGCAAAGATGGAACTTTCAGTTTTCTATCGCTTTTGCAAAATGTTCGTACATTACTCAAGTGAAAATTAAAATTACCTGAATGTAATCCTTACTTATTTCGGTGATTAAATACTTTGATTTGTTCGCAAAAGCTGAAATTACTGCTTTCTGCGACTGTTAGCATAATTCCTTCAGTTCTGCGTACCGAATGGGTTACCGTTAAGTGCGAACTTCTACGCAGTCATACTAGCTGGGTACGGTTTTGTATCGGTTCGTTGTAGGGAGGCGGCCCGGGGTGGAGTTGGACTAGTTCGCTTTCTCCTTGATTTCTGATATGTTCAATGTTTTTTAACTTTCCGTGTAACGATGTCGGGGCGTTAAACACTGATCTTCCTTTTCTTTTAACGTGGACAGTGTCTTCACACTGTGTAAGACGACTTAGTTCGTAAATTCAGCTTCTAGCGACTTGGGTTAACTTGTAGTTTAGGTGAAGATAGCGTCATTATTACGATATTATTACCGGAAGGCAGCCAATGAGAAGTGTGGCAGAGCGCCAATGAAAATGCTTTCAATTCTGTGAACACGATGTTCATGGTTTTTAGCGGAGATTCGTGAAACATTCGTTGCAAATATAGGCTTTTGACGATTGGTAGTGTGAATCTGCGATGACATGAATATTTTTTAAGAGAATAGTGAAATATTCGTTGGAAAGCGTAAATTCTAGTTCTCGTCCCATCCTTCGGATTTGACAAGACATATCTTAAGCCATGATACCGGTAGTAGATTATATTTATCCTGAAGTTGCAGAATGTTAACGGCAGGGTGATGTTACGTAGTCGGACTCGTAAATATTGATGTTTATCAATGATTATCTTCGTATTTATTCACACGAAGTCGCAGGGACATAAAGTAAATTTAACCATCAATGATGGTGACTAAATTGTACCGTAATTATCTACCGAATCAATAACTAGAATTAAACTTGATGCAGGAATGCTGGGATCGGTAATAGAAAACACCTACAGATTCCTTTTGCCGATACGTGTCTCAATTTTATACAGCAAAATTTGATCGATAACTAGAATTGAACTACATAGATAAATGTTACCGATAAGCTTTTGTTTTAAATTTTGTATTTTCGTAGCATTTTAATGTTTTCAGTTTTATATTTTTGGTCTTACTAAATCCCAAAAACCAAATTTTCCTTCGGTCGTCATTAGATTCGACGAATATTTCAGTCTTGCCGCGCCATGATGTACGTCGCGTGTCTTTGGATTACGTGTGACATCATTGCACAAAGCTGACAGGTGGTTAAGACAACCGGAATTTATCCGTAGGAAAGTTTTTACGACTTTCCGTATTTGCTTTGCTCTGTCATTGTCGCTAAGGAAGATCTCCAGGAAAGTACATAGTCACTACGTGGGTGACAGTTTATGTACTGAAATATTAAGAAATGCTATGAACAAGTTTTCATTCTGTCAACGACCATTTTTCTGCCATCCGGAGCAATATCTGAACATAAAATAGACGCTATTTTAGATCTAAGATTTAACCGCGACTTGCTGTCCTAGCTTTGAGATCACATTAGCAGTTACTCGATACAGAAAACTGTAGTTACTTCATGGTTTTCCAGAGCTGTTTGGCAGTGTAATTGCAGTAAAAGGTTCATCGGTTTCCAACTGCGTTCCTGGACTTCCCATAAGCGGATTTAAAATCTATCGTTGGTGGAAGTTCTGTGGCATGTACGGTTACCTGAAGAAACCGTATTACCAGCATTGGCTATGCAGCAGGCCCCTGGAGTGGGGGCGACCATTCATCGTTGCAGTGTTCAGCGGTTCAGCGTTGCTGTGAAAAGTTTGCAATAGCTCTTGGGACGTACAAACAGGACTGGCAGGGGGTCGTGTTTTGGTCAGACCACTAGCAGCACTGTTTGACGTTCCTCTAGCTACGTCACCGAGCAGTCGCACCTACGTCTACTCACAACTTTCTGAAAATGGAAGCTGAGTGTACCTAAACCAAGGTGTATTGAAGGCCAGCGATATTAACACCAATAAATAAAACTTTTCGCTGAAGTGTTCTGACAATTTCGACGAGTCGTTCATAGACGTAAACATTTAAAAGATAAATATCCACCTAGGGGAACTGTTTTGGACATATCGTCTGGCCTTAGCATTGGCTAGAGGAAAGGTAGTCTTCTCGCGCATTTCCCTCAATAGTTGCGGCTTCATAGCCGTCTCTTTGCTGCCTAATAAATGACATTAATTTCATTTTGAAAATTTAAAAACGATGTTCTAGGTAGTGACGTTACCGATATTTTAGTGTATAAATGTGTAGCAGAATTTAACGGGGTTTTGTTAAATAGCCAAACGTGTCTGGGGTTAAAGTAAAGTTTCGAAATTTAAAGAATGGCCACATTAAATACTAAATCCCAATATTTACGTCTTACTTCCATCTGAAATTTCTGATGTTCGAATTAGTAATCAAAGATGTCGTATAAAGCTGTTGGCAGGGGGAAAGCGTGGTTACGATTGGTCTACCTCTTCATCGCATGCTTAATTGTTGCTACGTATGAAGCACTCATAAGCCCGTTACCAGTGCTATAGACACCGTTGGATCACTAGTTGTCTATAGTGAATTTCTTGTATTCTCAAGTGAGCAAAGTCTATGTAATGGGCAGTCTTCAGTCCGAAGATTGGTTTGATGCAGGTCTGGACGCTACCATGTTCTGTGCCTCATCTGAGAATAACGGCAACCTACTCAATACCGAGAATTCCTCATGTTTCTAGTAGCATGGAAAAATGTACGCCTTTAAGAATTTTTTTCAGTAACGGTTCGTGCCCGTCGCATCTCCAATGTCTGGATGTGGTTTCTTCAGATCAACAAATTCATACGTTGCACTATATGAACGTTTTAGACTGCGCTTAAATTGGTGCCGGGGTCGTGAAGCAGCATTAGGTCTTGTTTCAGATAGCTGGTAACGAAGCTGAACGTTCCTGGGACCTACGGCCTATTCATGAGCGTGAGTTTCTCTTAAAAAGTAAAAAGCAGTCGTTCGAAGACAGTGCGGCTTGCAGGTGTTAAGATCCAGAGAAGAAAATGCGCTGCAGCACAGGTGACGCTTCGGGCCGCATGAGAAGACGCAGCCCTCTGAGGTGCGTGGCTCCGCTGCCGGCTTGGTCGTGTATTTGCCAGATCACCGGGAGAAGAGCCACCCATCTCGGATTCGGCAGACGTCGAAATTCATGACTCATGTTGGAATAGTTGACCATGTACATAAACTGAAAAACAGTAACACTGAAGTTGATACTGTATTGTACGGCAATGTCACCAATGAAAGTGTAGTATGATGTAAAAGGAATCTGTAGTTCCTCTGTAACAGCAACTCTATAAACGCAGGAAAATGTAAGGTGAGGCATATGGAGGATGGGGGGGGGGGGGGGGAGGAAAAAACATTCGGATACAGCGTTAGTAGTGGCTACGTATGTTACTGCTTTGTTCGATTTGCTTCTTGGGAGCTCAAATAGGAATCGCTGTAGAGCCGCAGTCTAAGAACTGTCGATGAAACTTAAATGGTCGGAATTAGCAGACTAGTCCGCATCTAGTAGCGGAAACGTAAATTTCTTGTAAATACCACAAAGATAAATTAGGGCTCGTATATGCAAGTTTTATCTTCGTTCTCTTTGGGGCTGGAAATAGTGGTACGATGTATGCACTTTAGTGCTTAAACAAAACATTATTTAAACCGTAACGCAACTTGCAGGCATTGTCGTTGAAAGCACGTGCAGTGCATAAATACTCGTGTTGCCAACTTAGAAAATAGTTGTCAAGATACTATATTCCACGTAAATTTAGCCCTTGGCGACATTGCCTGAAAGTCTAACGGTCAATGTCGGTTAATATTCAGTTTAGTATAGTCCTTAATACTGATAGCAACAGGCGTTTAACACTATAATAACCGTAAAACCTTGTTTTCTTGTGAATAATTTAACCTCTTAAAGTCTGTAGACTACCGAAACTTAATAGAATGAAATTTAGGAACCACAATCACATAAAGGGAAATATCCATATGCGAGAACATGTAGAAATGTTGGCAGATTCAAAAATTTATTTAAATCCAGCGTTTTGTGATAACATTTTTGTGATTTATATTGTTGATGGAGCTATAATGAAATCGTTAATACCTCTAGCATAATCATTGCTGTCAAAGAACATTCAAAATTTGTCGCAGTTAAGTAAAGATTGCTTTTTGAGCTGGTTTATCTGTTGCGGTCTGATTTACGTATACGTAGTCGGAAAAAGCAGTACAGCGAACGTTGTTAACACAACGTTAGCGTCGCTGGTGACTGGGGCAGCGTTGCTTCGGCGTGGTGTGTCTGGCTGGATACTTTATATAGTCGGTATGGTTTCTGGAGCGTGAAGAAGCATCACCAGGGGGGTCGTGTGTTGGTCTGACCACTGGTGATGCGTCTCAACGTTCCTCAGACCTCTTCATCCACTTAGCGTAACGGGCCCCTAAAATGTGCAAAACCGCCTTCCTGCTTAATCAGTGATTTAGGTGAAAGCATACTCCAATTAGTTTCTAAAGATCCCAACAGGTGGTTCACAGGACAAACTTCACAATGTATAATTTAAAATACGGCGCCAAAAATATAAATACTAATCGATGCAACACTTCATTACTGGAAAAAGTTAACTGAAAAAGTTAACTGAAAGTTCGAGTATACCTAAGGCAACCATGTACTATTACTGAAACGGCTACACTATATACCGGTCATTTAACAAATATATTGACCGCTTTCGTAGGTGCATATTTGTTGTTCAGGGCAATAGTTTCAGCAAGTGTTTGCTGTTTGCAAGCGTATCAGGTAAGTCAGTGTTAAAATAGTGAACGTAGCTTATACAGCTGAAGGGACAACTAAATTTTACCTCAAACTGCTCTATTTGTTTCAGATATCAATGCATCAGTGTTGGTATATACCAACTACAAAATACTTCATGGAAACTGTTTTCGGCAACAAGCTGAAATTAGTACTGTTTCGATAAATTAGTTCATGCGTAGTGACGTTTAGTGTTCATCGTGAAGTAATTCTAGTCACTCCTTCATGACAATTTACTTCAAATTTCTAGAAGAAAATTATCGGGAAAAGGGACTCTAACCGAAAAGTAAGACTATGTAGGTTTCATCTTCAATTAAGTTTCGTCAATGAGTGAGAATATGAAACTAAACTATCTGGTGGAAACGGGCTATCTTGAACTTTCTTTGCGCAAAGTATTTAACTACTAGCGACCTAGTATATTTTTGTATGTCACGGCCGATGTTTCTCAAAATAATTGCTGTTTTTGCTTTTGCAACGAAATTTTGGATAGCAGCTGGACCATGGAGCATCGGTTCCTATGGATAGTTCTCCGATAATTCGCAGGCTTTAATTTCTTGGGCGTTGCCGTTTCCCCAGATAAAATGGCCTCCAGAGCAGTGTGAAGCAATTGTCAAATGATTTAAAATATTTCTATCGGGTTAAAAACTTTGTTCCAATTTATTTTCATATGTTCTCGACATACAGACACCAGGAAGTAACAGATTAGTGTCAAGATAAGCTAGTTATTAGATTTTAACATTTTAATGGAAGATGTACATAAACATGGTTTTATGTGCATATTTGAGTAAAATGTTTGAAAATCAAAACTAGTTTCTTGTCGACGATAGTGGAATTATTTAACCCAAAATACGGAATTCTAACAAGTGATAACTCCATACAAAAGATCTGAAATGTTCTGAATTGAGAATTTTGGATTACGCAGCCTCTTAGAAACGAGCGAATCTTGACGTCACTCTCATGAGGTTCATTTGTTTGCAGTCGGAACATGAGGCTGAGGGCTGTAATTCTCTGCACTACTTCCGGCGCTGTCATCGGTGTCCATGCATTAACCTACTCCATGCAAGAAGACATAAGCACCTGTGAGGTCCTTCGCTTGAGTTAAGGCACAATTTTTTACTGTCTGGTTTTTCACGTTCCTCTAGTCTCCTTTATAATCAAAGCGTTTAGGAATATTTTATATTTTTGAGAAACCGGGACAATGTCTGCATTGCCTCAGGTGTCATCTGACACTGCTAAAGTGCTTCAGTAGGTATTCCCCGCGCTTGACGCCTTGTGGCAGTTGCCGGGCGCTGCTGTTCGGTGCTGGTTGCAACGTGGAGCGCCGGTGGCACGCTGTCTGACCCCAGTCACGTCAGCAAGTAGTCGCAGCTGCTTCTTACAGATCAGTGTCACAACCGAAAGCCTGAGCTGTCTGTAAACAAAAGCTGTTCAGCGCATTAGAGGGTAGCGATATTTAAAGGTTTAAATTTTGTCCTTAAGCTTCAAATATTGTAGTGTATTCCTGAACGTGTCTTGTTAGCATGGCTGAAGAGTCCTAAGTAATGATTTGGGTAAAGTGCACCGACGGAATACTGCACATTATAGTGAATTGTAACGCCTGGCAATTGAAGATATACATCTTAGCAGAATGGAAGACAGCTTTGTCGTACGTTTCCTCTTTACTTTCGCCAGGTTATTGGGCATACACACAAGGAAACAATGCTATGGCCCTTGTACTTGGATCACCTGTATGAATCTTGGTCCTCACTGGCCTACATGGACCTGAAGTACATGTACTTTGAAATTACGTTATAAACCAGCCTTTTGAGACCACTTGGTGCTAAACAACCTTCCTCGGCACGTTGGGACCTTGTCATGTTTCTTGTTTCGACAAGATTTGCTCGCTCATAGGCTCCATCGATGACAGCACACTTGGACCGTGATATTTACGTGAACATATTCCGTCCACTTTCGTTATCTATTTCCTGGGCGTTTGCGCTATATTCTTGCAGCATCTGTTTATTGACGTTACACTTGTTTGCAAATTTATGAGCTTTCCTGAATAAGGGAATAGCACTAGATGTTTTCAGCAGTAACATTCAGCTGAATACATGGTCCCAACTTAGAATCACGGTCTTTTCGGTGGTTCTGAAACTTTTAGTCCGTTAATTCCATTTTTCTACATGTCGGGTACAGTACTAAAGGTTGGCCTGCTTCGCCAATAACGTTACGCTTCAGTATTTCAGAATATTAAAAATTGACATTCTCGGAAGTAATTTGTTTTACAACATGCATGGAAGAACCTCTTATTGCGTATTCTTGAATTACTCTCACGCGTTCGTCATGACTTAACTTTTTAGTTACTTCAATGTCATGTCTCGAAACTTTTTTACCTATGTAGAAGTGTAGTTTCTAATGTAAGAGTAATGAAACCACCCTTAACATACGTAGTTTTAGGGAGGTAGCTAAGTGAGCCAGTCAGCCAAATACGTTTTAGAGAGTTCCCGATCAGTGGGATACTGCCAGTTGACAGAACTGCAGCTGTTTACAGTCGAACTGACACTAGCTACTTACGTAATTCCAGCCACTTCCGTATACTAGTTGATGATAAAAAGTCCGGTTATGGTTCGCCTTCCGTAGTTCGTCAAATAATTTGTTCGCATCACCATGTCTGCGTTATCTAGTATTGCAACACCGGATATGTATATTGGATTGAATTTTTACTGTTAGAAAATGTTATAACTGTGTAACTCTTCACAATTGTCCTGAATCGTCAGATTAAATAGAAAAATCGACCTAGCTGTTAGAAGTCCACGTTTCCAACTCCATTACACATTGATGGCATGAGCTCTCGTGACTTGGCCCTGGGATCGTGAAGCAGTCTTGCGCGGGGTGTGTTTAAGTTCACCGGTAAGGCAGTTTCACATTCCTTGGAACTGAGACAGCAGACGAGAATCAGGATCGCACTGTTGCTGTCAATTTCTGGAAAACGAAACCGTGGTTAAGTGGGAGTACCCTTTTAAAAGTTGATGGGTAGTGCATGTTGTGTTCCTTGTGTAAAACATTTACACCATCGCTGGAAAATGCTGCATCACTCTTGGTTCTTCGAGAAGCATGTGAAGACACGGCCCCTGAGGTGAGTAGCTCCAATCCCGGTTTGGTCGTGTATTTGCCAGATCACCGGGAGAGGAGTTACCTATCTCGGATGTGGCAGACATGCCTCATGAAAAGTAAATACAACTGTGCATCTAACAAATAGTGAATAGACTGTCGCTTTTAGGAATTTTTCTTTGGAACTTAATGTAGTGCATCAATGTCTGCATTGCCAACGCGGAAAATAGTTATGCTAGCGACAGTCCCAAGTGTTGATTAAATTCTTGTTGCTCCAGTGTGTTGCATATGTGGCTCTAGCACTTGCTTCTATTTTTAGCGATAGATACGGTATGTTAATTTTAAAAATGCTAAGATGTAGGTATCCGTTGTGAAACAAGATTGCTGTGGCATCATTCTGACACGCACACTACAGATCTGTGACAATCCGCTTTACCTTAAACTTGTCTGGCTAATCTCGTCTGATTGCTTCGGATCAAGCATCCCATTAGTTGGTGCCATCACATCACGAATGTCGTCTAAATGGTGACTTACAGCTGAGCTGCTCTCTCCAGTGCTCGTGGTGTCCTGGAGGCGTCTGCAGAGCTGCCGGCTGGTCGTGTGCTCGGCTGATCACCGGGGGCCTCTGCGGCCGTCTCCTAGACGCCAGATAACGCCAGTGTCTGCATTGTCCCATTTAATCCTGCTTACTCGGGATGGATTCAGAAAATGTCCGTTCTCAATTACGCTAATATTAAAGCTGATTTTCAACAGATATTAGGTTAAGTGAGATTTGCTGTGTGAACCGTAAGTTTGGTACCGTTTTACAAACTATTGAATGAATCGTCTATCGATACGAGGCGTTTTTAGCTTAATCTTGCAAGTCACTGACGCAGTGGCAACTGACGTATGTCTCGAATTCCATTACAAATATCACAAGTGCATTCGTAGTGGCGGCTCAAAGCCACTGCTTCCTGTAGCGATAATTGGCAATAGCAGTGGCGTTGGGATAAAAATATCCCAAATGTATAATTTTCTTGTAATTAGCGATAGTTTGGGGAAGCGTCTGCAGCTACACAAGCGCCAGTTGCAATTTATATGACCAGGCATGTCACAAAGTTGGCATTCGGCAGTCAGGGCAGGCCAGGGAAAAATGTTTTGGGTGACATTTCGCTGCAGCAACCTCCCCTTCCTCTTTGGTCGTCCAATGGTCAGATCCCGGAGTTGCGGGGTTTGGGGGGTTTCTTGTAAACGTGGCACATCATTTGACTCTCCTAGCAATCAGGATGGTTGTCATTCATAGATGTATAAGTAGCTGTAACCTAAGTTTCACTGCTGTTGCCCTATTGGTTCAGTTTACTGATGAATCATCCGTTAAATTTAGTTTAATATAAAAATTATACGTTGAAATTTGGAACTTTCTATTTTGTTCAAAAACAGCTTTACAATGTAGTCTAATTTCCACTTCTTCGTAAGTTTAAACACTTCTAGTTACCAGATACTTCCCATTTGGAATAAATGCGAAGCTACTTCGTAGTTGGTGGTTAGGAGACATGGATGTTACTAAAGGTAGCTTACTAATCGCTTCTGCTTGATCTTTTTCCACAATGTTTTTGCGATTCTAGTACTTTATAACATGTTCCTTGAAGTTCCAAAAGCACTTCCGAATACCATGACACATTCGCGATTTGAGCACTACCACAGTACGAACAAGTGGCTAAGAAAATGTGACTCTGTGCTATAATGCTACGGAAAAAGTTGTGCCAATATATTAATCATAAGTTAAAACTTAAGGTTGTAAGTACCTTCTCTAACAAGATCGAATGGTTTACAGAAATTTGAAGCAATTCTCAAGTGTTGGGTTTCGGTTTACTTCCTTTTAGATTAAACACAAAGCGAAATTCCGGGTTTCGTAGTTAATCTGGGTGTAGTCAAGCTTACCGGGTTGTCACGTTTGCAGTCGAAGTTTTGACGAAATGACACGGATGTAAAGAAAATTAGCTTCACTGTTAAAATTACAATGCGACTTAGCTCGTTGGTGGACATTACTGCGGTAGTATTTCCTGCAGACATTGTATTGAATTTCGCTGTGGAGACCCTTGTAGAGGGAGGGGACTTTTCTGGGGCTGTGAACTTGGCAGATCTCGAGATCTGTGGAAGTGATTACGTCGTTAAATTCCTAGCAGTTTAGGTGCAGATAATTTCTGCGAAGGGATAAGTTCAATTGGTGGATCCAAACTACTCCATCAAGCTGGTCACTGTAAGACACGTCTGGTGAAAAGACTAACGCGGCTTTCAGGAACTGCAGTAAGTCAATGGAAACTGACGCAGAGCATCAGATTTGTTCATAATGGGAGCTTTTGCAACACGGAAATGAGGGTGATCATGTTGACGGTGCTAACTATAGGTTATAACAGATTTATTTATATTCCCGGCATGCGCGTTGCCATTGCTAAGGCAACCGTTTCTTCAGGGTTTGCTTCTCGGCATCTTTTAAGAAAACGTTAGTCAGAATAGTGAATATTAACGTCTGCTGTCCAACTAGCTTGTATCCAGATATTCAGTAAGCCGAATGATTGATATAACTTGCCCCCTTCTTCTGTTCAGTAGTTTCTCTTATTTCGCAAATAGTAACTATTGGTAAAAATATGTCACAATGGATTTTGCATCTAATTCCACAAGGACCAGTATTAGGCACTCTGGTGTTAACATACGTAAATGTCAACTGTTCGTTCACACTACAAATGCCACTTAGTCACTGACATACAGCTAGAAGTTAGACCAAAAAACTTTTGCACAGCCATCCAGCAAAGGAATGATGCCTTGTTTTATCGAAGTGGGCACAGAACATTAGTCTGAAACTAAATCCATCTAAAACACAGGCAATCCTAGGTCCTCATAAAAGGCTCTTTACACCTTAGTGCACTAAATCTCTACCAATATTAATCCTAAATGGAACCAAAATAACTCTAAGAACCTCGCTATAATACACAATCACCTGGACTGAAAAATGTCAGTCACTTGACTATGTAGAAAATTTCCAGCTCAAAAAGAATGACATAAAATGTTTTACTATGGTCATGCCCTTCTGCAAGGATTTTCGCACGAAATCATGTGATGCACGTAAATGTGACCTGCAGAGTGTTTATGTAGATGCCGATAAACTGGAAATGATAAATCACTAACGTATGCATTTCGCCCGTCTCACGTCTGCATACAAATAATCCTTAGCTACGTGCAGATAAGCGTCGAAACACACTGTTTGCTGCATATTTCTTCAATAATTGCATGCCTTACCTAAAACTTTCACTTACTTGAATGAGCATAAATACTGGGTCTCTTCAAATATCACTGCCTTTTCTAAATGTCAGGATCCGGACTCTGGAACAGTCTAAACTGAACGGAAAATCCGTTCAAAACTTAAACAGCTAATGCTGCACTTTCTATTGCAACAGCCATCTCTTCCGTGTAATCGAGCGAGGGGGCGCAGTGGTAACACATTGGACTCCATTCGGAAGGATAGTGGTTCAAATCGACCTCCGGCCATCCAGATATGTTTTCCGTGATTTCTCTAAATCACTCAAAGCAAATGCCGGGATGGTTCCTTTGAAAGGGCATACACTTTCCTCCCGAGCGTAAGCTCCGTCTCGAATGACCACGCTGTCGACGGGACGTTACTCAAACCTTCATTCGTAAAAAAAGTCCACCATAGATTCTTATCACAATTTTCTTCATTGACAAGTCTTCTTCGTTCCTTACACAAATCCACCGTCTACATCGTATCCCATTTGGATTCATCGAATGTATGACTTTAACTGCGAATGGGTGAAGTGGAAATTGTGTATCCCGGTATTGGAACCCGGGTCTCCTGTCCGAAAGAAGACACTACATAGAATATACAATTTTTGACGGTGACAATGATCTTCAGTTCGGAGGCACGCCTTGTTCCTTACTGGAATCGGTTCAGTGTTAGATACAAATTCTCCACTTTACCCTGCCCAATATTCCTCGCAGGAGGCGTACTTGAGTAATCCGTGCAGGTGCAGTCACTGTCCACAGTGGTGTAAGGGTCAGTGCAACTAACAAGACACCCGGGGTAGAATGCCGGCTGGCTACCCTTTTTCAACTTTACCTATTCGCAGCTAATATCACAAATCCCGACAATGCGAATAAAGTGAATGATCAAAAGTTGCATCTGTTGACATGTCCGAAAGACACCACACATGTAACTTACACCTGATTGCTGTAACTAGAATGTCATGTCGTCCTCGAGTAACACGTAGATTAAGCTGCTTCGGCGCATTTTACTGCACCTTGCCAGAACAGTGCAGGATTAAGTGCATTGGGAGCTTTCACTGTATTTCAGAGTGAAATAGTTGTCATCTAGCAAGATGAAATTAATAGCATAATAGCTGAACCACTCCCACTAAACAGAAAACAATCCAGATTCTGTGAGCAATCTGGTGGTAAGCAATTAGAATGGAAGTAAGCCATTCACACTGGGAGCTCAACGCCACATCGTAGAATTTCATTGTCGAGTATACAGAAATAAAAATATATTTATCTGTAGTAACGTGGGTAGGTTCCCAGCGATATAGCGGCAGTTAAATTTCCTGTGACATGACTTCACGTTGGCAGTCGGCATTGTCGGAGGCAGGAGATACTTGAAGTAGTGCTGCCATCGCGTCTACACGGGTAGCAAGCTGTTTGCTTCTGGAGACCTCTCTGCAACCGCTGTTTGGTCGTGTCAGATGACGTGGGGTACTATGAGAAGTCTCTGGCAAACCGGCAACTAGCTTGCCGTGCACTAGAGCAGTTATCAGCACACTTTGAATTTATAAGCGGTGGTTAGCCTACTTGTGTCTAAGGAATAGAGCCTGCATTAAATTTCATACTTCATTACTGTAAAAGTTAGTCAAGTTAACGTTCCTTTCAAAACAACCTGGCACGGCAGAGCCTACTACATTTCATTTATTTTTCGTAATTTGGAACGGGTTGTCAGTTATTAGTCACCTCTAATTTCAATTTGGACTCAGAATCGAGAAGCTATTTTGTAGTTCGCAAAGTCTTAAAGCTAAGATTTACTAAAGAGATTACCGGTTACCTCTCAAACAGACTTTAATCTGTTAAATGGTAAATTTCTTCAGAAGTGCTAGTCCAACTTGAATAAGGGAATTACGAATACCACTGATTCGAAACTAGACAACTACCAAAACAGGATGAAGATGGCTTCAAAACGTAATTAGGGCCGAAGGACTAATGCTGTGGAAGTTTCAGATTATGTAGCTTCTTTGTAATGGCTTGAAATATACTTGCAACTCTATAGCTGAAAGACTATAGATATCCGGATAGGCCACACATTTAAGATACTTCCGAAACCGAATTCAGACGTTGTTTAAATTTGAACCTAATTTTGTCTACCAAATACGCAGTAATGTGCAGTTACAGATGTGTACCAGCCTTTCCAACGTAAATATCTGGAAAAGTTGAGAAATTCTTCTGTAATACTTTCACTGTCTCGTTGCTATGATCTCGAAATTCTGACGTAGCCATCGTATTAGTTACAGCCCGCTGATTGTGGTACCCGTTTTCACGAAATCAGTTTTGCCATTTGGTCATTTGGATTTTTCTACAGGAATTGTTTCTGAACCTCGGTGCTCCGTTTGATACCTTTCTGTGAAGCCGTGACGGTGATACTTCTGATCGCCGAAGTAGCTGTGGTTTCTTGGGCAGGAAAGTCGGCAACTGAGGCTGTATTCGCATAGACTGTGGATGTCTCTGTAATAGCCGCAGACGAAAACAAAAGTATAAAACGCTCGATAAAGGGTTCGTATTGCCAGGCCAGGAAACGTTTCTCTAGAAAATTTAAAGCGTCCTTAACATTTAAGCCTAATATAAACAGACCTGTTAAATCATTTATGGTGGCGAATCAGGAAAGTAATAGGATTTCAAAATTTCCCGGGAGTCGCTGGTCCACTACTGGCTTGATGGATGTGGGAGAGGGCCGGTATTGAATGTACACCACTCCCAGTGCGGTCGCTCCTGAACCATCGAGCACAACCTGGTAGCAGCTTTCGGCGGCAGAGGTCCCGGTGGTCGCGGGCCTTTGCTGCCGTTTCCGGGACACCAAACTGCACCAAACTGCACGAAAGTCTGAAGCGTATCCCATTTAAATCAACTTACTAGGGCTGGATTATCAAAAATTACCGTGAGCTACTTCGATGGATTTTGCTGTGCCTTTACCAGATCAGGATCATCAGTCCGGACTAACTGGCGTTTAGTGTGTAGTCGGTCCATTCTTCAGTTGATGCAGCTTTCCACGCTGTGCGCTGCGCAATCCTCTTCCTGTGTGAATAACACAAGATTTTGAATATTAATCTGTCTACCTTCCTAAATTTTTAGCCCCCACAGTTCCAATGTTAAACTGAAGATGCCTTGATGTCTCAATGTCCCCCACTAATCGATCCCTTCTCTAAAACAGATGAGAGAAACTTGTTCCCAATTGTGTTAAACACCTAGATAATTACATAATCTACCAACCTAATCAACATTAGTCTGTAGCAAAATATTTAAAATTCTTCTACGATCTTTGACCTTATTGGACTTGTTTCACTCCCAAATAGTGCTACACTAAAAGCAAAGGCTTTCAGAAAGGACTTCCTAACATTTAAATATCGTATGTCAAATTCTGCTTCTTCAGAAATGCCTCCCTTGTCGTGCGCAAGTGTTACGTCTTCCCTCTCAGCGTCGCAGTTTAAATGTCCGGATCATAGATCTGAGATCACCTATAGTGAATCTGCACTATTCTGTGGCGTCGCTCCCGAAATAAAATCTGGGAACAGCATCTGCATTTAGCTCGTGTTGGCCTACAGCTATTAAGATTACTGAAGAGTCGTATTTCGCAGAATTTTTTGTGGCCTGAGTAACGTAATCTTTACTCGTGTCGTAAGTAAAAATTGTTCCTTGCAGACCCGGATTAGTAAATAAAGCTTTTGTTAATCCTGTTTATTAAGTTTCCGAAGTTGACTTCAAGCGTCGACCTAAGGCACTTACTGAGATCATTCCTTCACTATATGCAGATGTTTGGAACAGATTGGCAATACATGAAGTAGCAGACCTTCAGACAACGAGAATTTTTTCCCGGTTGTTATTTGATCTACCCTGTAGTGATTAAAGCAAGATTCATATCGATCCTTCTGTCCCTTGTTTCGTGTAGGGTACGAGTTGGCCAACTCAACCTTTCATGTTAATAGGTTTAACGAAATTCTTTGGTAATGTGGTTAAAATATCACCCCATGTTTAAGTTGTTACGAAGGTTGTATCTCCAACTGGAAACAGCTGGAATGTTAGTACTTTTAGAAGAAATTCTGCCGGGCAGTTATCTTGCAGATAACTGGGTAGAGATCGGAGCAATCGCTTCATTTGCCCTGGGGCCGCGCAGCTGCGCACCAGGCTTGATCGTGTATCTGACAGATTACCGGTGGGGCAGCTGCGCGTTTCTTGGATACCAGCCACGTGCAGTAGTGAAGTGGTAAGAAATACGGTGAACGTATTTACTTTATAACTTGTAATTTAAATGTATTATATATATTTCAGAATGTTATACGTAATGTTTTCTAGGGATTAGTTTACAGTCCGGAAACTCTTTGGAACTGTAAACACTAATACAATGCGTAGCGATAGCAGTAGATGCACTAGATTAGTTGTAAAATCTTATTACGGTGTGGTTCAATAAATTTGCAGAACATAATAAACACATACTAAACATTCAACCAGCGTACTCAGTGATTAGAAATTTAAAATGTCAGTGTAAAGGTATGACGACCTGAAGTTCTTGAGTTTACTATAATATTGCTGAAACGTGGATTCTGGAATAGAATTCCTAAAGTGAAGAGGCATGAGGTGTAAATACTGTCAGCCGTGCAAAGACCGCTGGGTTTCATTCCGGATTTTGCATCTTTGCGTTTGATTAGGCAGTTTGATATCAATAAAAGACCGGTATAGACAGGTCTAGATTCTTACCTACTACTGGCATGCTGTTTAGCTGTGTCAGTACCCAACTAAGTTCCCTGTAGAAATGATAAAGTAACGCCATAACAAGGCTGTGAAATAGGAACTACGGGAGGCTACCGGCCAGATTGAGGCTTCGAGGGGACTCTAGTGTTGTATGGGCGACTCTGTAGGCCCCGGTGACTTATGTATGGGATGGGGGAGGGCGCAGACGTCAGGGCTAGTATTTACTCCATACAGAAGGTAGAAATTTTTTGATACCTATTCCCGCCATTTTCCCCATATTTTGCAGACCCTTAATTTTTCGGTTCAGGTCTGAAAATGTTAATATTTACAAAATGATGCACAAAGACCATCCCTCCCTCATCCCGCCCCCACTTACCTCCCAAGGAGCACTCCCTTCTATGAGCTTCACACACTTAAACGTGTTTACACTTTTATGCGACCTATTTCAATGGTAAGTCACCATCCTCACATTCAGCGCACAACGAATGACAGATCCTCCGTAAAGATGGGGCAGCGTTCGATCATGGCATCCACAAATCCGCGTCTGCAGTACAGTGAGTTTGATACTGCCATTCCGTCTAATAACGCAATTAAAGCTGTCCGCACATGTGCATATATGAA
This sequence comes from Locusta migratoria, assembly GCA_026315105.1. Lineage (NCBI taxonomy): Eukaryota > Metazoa > Arthropoda > Insecta > Orthoptera > Acrididae > Locusta > Locusta migratoria. The sequence goes on along the minus strand of CM048745.1, from coordinate 699,715,002 downwards.
AATTTTCTAGTGCCGATAATTCTTTTAGATCACAAATGTTAGAAGAGGCAATGGTAAGGGTCTAGTTCATCGTTGTTACATTATGTATAGTGACTAAAGCATTTCAAAGTGGCTGTGATTTTGACATTAAAGTATCAATGAAGCAAGACGATGGTGTTGCGTAGTCCCTGCGTGGTCAATACGAATATGTAACTAGTCGGGGTCATGTCTGTATATATCACATCGCGCGTCAACATCGCAGGGTCATTAAATAGTAGTTGCATGGATCATAATACCTCCCGCAATGTGGATCGTGTCATTTTAATGAAAGGTGTCAAAGGATTTTGTATTTTAGTGAAATTACTAAATGTAATCTAAAATTCATCTAATGTTTAGTAGCCATGAAAGTCTTAATTTCTTAAATACTAGGTGGTTATGTCGGATCTATGATGCCACTTGATCATGCCTGTGCCAGAATAATTCATAACTTTCTGTGCCAAAGTTAGATTTAATCTTGAGCATTGATAATCCTTAATCCTAGTGTTGTAGCTGTGCACACTGCTGTTTTGAATTGGTTCGGGTTAAGTTCATAAGTGAATACATATGTGAAGCTACAGTGAAGATAACTAGTTCCTTAAAAACTATAAATTACATGCAATCTTCCTTGAAATATTTTCAAAGCTGCCCCTTTTCTCTAAAACTTGGGCTATTTGGCTATAGTGTTAACAATGTCTATTTTTGTGTTGGAAGCATTTTGTAATTGTTACTGTTGACATATTACTGCAACAATGCAGTACTTCGCGAGTCTTCATAAATACCTGAATCTAGAACCTAAAACTCAACGCAGTTTGTGTAAACCTTAACCCAGTTTTGCAGAATCAGTAGCTACCGTAGCGCACAAATCTTGGTTCTTATATTTACCAGGAATTATGTTGTGAGAATTATATTTTTTGTTTCCACTATGAAATCGGTACCTAATATACACTGCATCTGACCATACATAAAGATTGTACGTAACGCTTTCTTTTTTGAAAGACCTGTCTCCATAAAACTCAAGTCTATGGATTTGCCACATCCATCGTTCCTCGGTGTGATGTATCAATTCTTACTAGCTGGTACCAGATTTTGGATATTCGGAAAACACCGTTAGCGTTTCTCCAAAGTACTATCCAAGCTGCTTACCATAACGTGATATGTCGGTTTACAAGATTTAAGTAGCTCTGCCTCTCGTTGAACCACATTTTAAAATCAAACTGCTACGGACCATGTCGATCATTTTGTCAACATATGAATACTTGTAAACGTGCTTTGTCAATAAGGAGCCTTGAATTCTCGATATAATTTACGTTTCGAAGTTATAGCTGTTAAATTTATCAAACAATATAACCGGACGTGATTTTTCGTTTACACCGCCACTGGCTTTGAATTTGCACAATTAATATTGCACTATATTAGACGAAACACCGTAATGAAAGCAATGTGGACGAAACATTTTCCGTAATGTAATGGCTACAGGTTCAATCTGAAACGTGGCTGACGTTAAGAGAATTTTTTTTTTCGAAGTACGCAGTCAAATGTAATGTCTGAACTCATTGTGAAGTATTCCATATTTTTTTATCTAAAGATAAGCGGTGTACCGGTGTTGCAGATTTTGATAAATCTGCACGAGGGTTGTGCTTTTGCTGTGTACGTTAGTGGTGATATGAAGTAAAGCAAGATACTGAGAGGGATTTATTTGCCCTGGGGATGTGTAGCTACCCACCTGCGTTAGTCGTGTATTTGCCACGTCACGGGTCGGGCAGTTACATGTTTCTTGGGTACCAGCTGCCTCGCTACTTTACTACGGTGAAGTACGCTCTCCATTGTAATTGTTTGGTTTTGGCGCTCTTAGACATTTCAGGAACTTTCGCAACGTATTTGCGATAGTTCTAATGTAGTAAAACTGACATTGTGGATCAATACTTCTGATTAGTGTGGCTTCGACAATTTTCAACGGACATCCTTTCACAGGAATAAAGATGTCCAGGGGCCATACCGTAGATTCACTGATTCAGATGCTTTTCTGGTCTGGTTAATTCCATTGCGGTCTGCAAGGCGGCCTCTTTCCAGGAATAAAGAAATTGGCAATGCCGCAGATACGAATTCGTCTCCTGCGTAACTTGGTGGCTCCCTCTCAGCGTTTATAAAACACTTCTAGTATAAGAACAAAATAACGCCCCTAAATTGAAAGAGTACACTGCGAAAGTATGCTCGCATCGTCTAAAACTATTGTGGAACTATCGGCAACACAATGGACTACTATTAGAGCTTAAATGTTCGTTGCAAGAACCATTGTCCATAGGACGAAAAAGGCGAAACCTGTAACGTCGTTGAAGCATCAGTGTGGTTAATTCCAGACCTTTTCCTTAGGTTAAAGGACTACGGTAGCTTGTCTTGTTTGAAGCTAGTCAACAAGCAGGTAAAACCTATTGGGTTATCCTGCTCATGGGCTTAGCGAACTCAGTCCAGTGATAGGGTGCGTTGAAGTCTCGGCTGGAAGTGCGCGGGGTCCAATACAGCGAAACACGTCACACTATGGCGTCACTGGAGGTGTCTAAGTTACACAGCATGCTAGTACGGTTCGAAGATTTTTGGCTGAAACAAATGAATCACATTAACGAAGATTCCCCAACAAATGAATTGTTTCGTTCTTACTGATCGTACGGCGGTCTCGGTACTGCTGCGGGTCATAAGGTCCATGCCATGTTGACGCGCAACTCAGTCCCTGGAAACAGTTCCTTATTTCAGTGAGAAGGGTATATAGCATTACTAAAAGGTGCACTACCTGCACGTGTCGAGAGAACGGACATGCCCGACAAGTTAAAGCAGTTGTTGCCATAGGTATGGTTTGTACTTCTGTTGCAGTTTGGATAAGTAATTTCTAGATTGGGATTAAAGGAATTTAGAAAAATGAATGCCAAACAATAGGGTAGTAAACAGGCTGCCTTAGTATAAAAACTGAAACATCACAACAGGTTGCGGTTAGAGAACGGAGAGGATGCAAGTAAAGTTTGCGTAAGTCGTGGAGCAGCTGTGCGAGTGACGGCATGGCGTCCCACGCACAGGACGTTCCACGTCAGGGAGGCGTTCGCCTAGTTGATCACGTCGAGCAATTCGGCCACCTGATTTTATTGGTCGTGAATTTTTCACTGTTACTAAGAACATTGCACCTCAGCATGGTAAGTTGACAGCGTTACGGACAATAGCCGCAATAATCCAAAGGTGTTTTAAACAGTCGATTGCCTATTGCACATTTTGCTCAAATACTACTGACCCCGTGGCACTACGGTCCTCAGGAATTGGCCTCCTCAGACACTTGCGCGCCTGCGCCACCTCGCTCCCACTATCAGGTCGGCTTCCACATCTTGCAGACATCTCACTCGGTCGTCCTCCCCTACCAACAGGATGTCGCATCTTCGGGGGCCTTTGGCATCCGCTGGACATGTCCTAACCATCTATCCCATTTTGGTTTGATTTGCTCCATTATTAAGACTGAAAATTTCGAAACTCTACCTGATAAACTAAACGTTGCAAAAATGTTAATTTTTCATGGCAAAGTCGCTCAGTAAAAACATTTTAAATTTTTTGATTGTAGTATTTTAATACACGGTGACTGTTTTAAATTTTCGTTAAAATATTTTTTCGTATTAGTGTATAGCGAAGCTGTTAATTTGTCCTTAGCAAGAATTAATGCTGACTGGCAGCTATTCAAAATAAGGGCCACTGTGACAACTTGAGTACACAACACTACACGTTCGATGACGATCTTAACTCGTCAGATGTTCCCTGTATGGACCCTAGTCGCGGCCTGCGACCACGCATCCATTACTTGGTGCCGTCACACACTTGGTATCATACCGCTGTTTTAAGTGGTGACCTGTACAGCTAACAGGTACTATCTCGTCTGTGTGGAGTCCTGGAGGCGGCGGCAGGGGGCCACGTGGTCGTACGCTCTACTGGTCTCGTGGACCTCTGCTACCTTTTCCGGGACACCAAACTCCACGAAACTCTCCATTGTCTCCCATTTAAACCCGCTTGCTGCGGCTGGCATCTCAATTATCGCGGAGCTCCATTTAGTTCCTTCGGTGGCGTTAACTGTACCTTTTTCAGGTTGCCGGAACAGGGCAGGATCACCCGTATTGACCCAATGGCGTGTTTAGTGTTATCGTCCCATTCTTTAGTTCTGATACTAGTTTGATGCTCTCCATGCTACTGTGCTGTGAGCCTGTTCTTGTCAATAACATCCTTGAGAGTACTCGTCTCTCGGTCTACTTGCCAAATTTTTATCGCAACAATCTTCAGTGCTAAACTGATTCCTTGTGTCCCCACTAATCTATGCCAGAAACTTGTCGCAATTGTATTCAGCATCTATGTAATTAATCTACCAACGTAATCTTCAGCATTCGTCTGTAGCACAATATTTAAAACGCTTCTACAATTTTAACCTTATTGTCCATGTTTCACTCCCGTACAATGTTGACTAAAAAGGCTTTCAGAAAACTTCCTAATATTTAAATTTCGGATGTCAACAAATTTCGTTTCTTCAGAAATTCATCTTGCCATAACCATTCTGCATATTTTTACTTTAATCAATTTTTCTCATTTACTTCAGGATCGCCTGATTTTCTTGGAATGTAGTGTATTGCCATTGTCTTGCTCTTACCTGCTTGGTAAATGAGGTTGATGACGCTCGGGACGTTCGTAGTTTTCAAAGGAAGGAAACTCATAAACTGTGGGTTCTAAATTGACTGAAGCATTGATTGTGCATTTCTCAACACAAACTGTGCATCAGTGGTGAAAGCATTCTGGGCATTATTCTGCACATAAGTGTCTGCATTTGTGTATCTTGGAGGTGGTGGTCCACCAGTGCAGAGCGATGCTGATATTGTTTTATTTACATCGTGTGTGGCTGCTCAGCTGCATTGGTCGTGTATTGGTCATATCGCGGGAAAGTTTTGCTCATATTTTCTTACAATGTTGCTCTTAGTCATACACCGTCAGAACTTTTTACAATAATTAGAAATGCATTGTGCCGTTCACATAAAGAAAACAATGAACGTTAAGAGCACGTATGACTGAACTTAAGCGATTCTCTGGCTAAATTATCGACTGTTGGAATATCTCAATCCATGGCACTACCTAAAATCGACTGTGCTTTTATATCGACTGTGCTTTTATATCGACTGTGCTTTTATATCGACTGTGCTTTTATATCGACTGTGCTTTTATATCGACTGTGCTTCTGACGTTTGATATGACAGCCGACAATGTTGGGACATAAGAGATCGGCGTGATTGGGTGATAGCGCTTCTTTCATCAGGATTTCATTGGCTGAATTGCTGGAGCATGCAGATTTTAAAACAAACCGCTAGGAACTGTTTCGTTCACCATAGCAAGACTGTTGGAAAGCAATAGTAGGATTTCCAAAGTTGTCGACTCTGCAATCGTATTACAGCGAAGTTATTCTAGAAACAATGGCCTAAAGTAATTTTACGTTTTAATTTTTTCTTACATAGATTTGTGTATGGTCCACCTAGTCGTACCATGACATGGTACCGCAATGCTAGTGGACAATGTTGTGCCCCCTGCAGCTACCAGAGCTACCCACATGCCTCAGCAGAGTGCTCGTGGTGTCCTGGAGGCGTCTGCAGAGCTGCCGGCTGGTCGTGTGCTCGGCTGATCACCGGGGGCCTCTGCGGCCGTCTCCTAGGCGCCAGACTCCCCCAGCGGCTACGTTGCATCCCATTTTACCCTCGTTCCTGACACTAGATAACTGCTCTCAACGTTTTCTCTGATTGGGCATGGTATTTCTCGGCGGATTTCACTGTATACTCCTACACTGCAAGAGCAGAATTAAAATGCTCATTATCAGACGCGTTTCGAAATGTTGATGTGAAAGTTAATGGATCAATAGTTACTTGCAGATAGTGGAACTACTAAACTTAAATTGATAGTATGACGTAAATAGTGAAGAGTTTTCCTAAGATTTCCAAAAATCTCCAACAGTAGCAGTGGAGATTCAGTAAGCATATGCCGAATGTTTGGATTTGTTAGTCATGTAGCCTTAGCCGAAATCTTACAGGGAAGTCTCCAGCAGTATGTAGCTGCGAGCTCTGACCTCTTCGTTAAGGCATGGTTGGCAAGCTACATAGTGCCAGATATAGGCGGGAGTTATTGGCAGTAATGTAAGACATTCACAGGAGTAGCCAGCAGCTGTTTCCTGGAGACGGCTCTCCTCAGTCCCAGGTTGGTCATGTTTACGGTTCATCACGGGGTTTGGCGAGACATTTCTGGCAAACCCGAAACACCCACTGGCTTACCTTTTATGTGAATTAAAATGGCATTTGTCGTTATTGGGTGTATAAGCAACCTGCTTGTAACAAACGTACAACTTGAAACCATGTCATTTCCCATTTTTGTTATAAAGGGATGTGATAGTAGCAGCATGTCAGTGATACCGTTTACCTCTAAACAGATTTGGTAGAATCAACAATATCACACTTTAGATTTAATTTTTGAAGATATTAAGAACCGGAGCGATTGCTGTGAAAGTAGTCGAATACAATGTGATGAGATTGCTGCAGTCCCAAAGTAGGAACAAGACGGCTGAGACATTTATCATGGAATACTTCAGCGTTGAAAACAGATAAAAGCTGTTGTATGAAGTAGTTCTGCTGAAATAATTGAAATTGCAACTGTCGGACTGATAAGCTGCTGAGAAAATTTGGATTTTACAGACGCAGCTGCACGATAAGCTACTTACGAAACGGAATACAGGTGGTAAGAATACGTAAAAATTCAGTAATGTGGTCCATGTATTGCAATGTATGCAGAAGTTGGCACGTAATTTATTACGTTGCAACGATTTTAGTACTTTATGTGGGAATAGATATTTGGATCAATGTACAACTTTGAGCATTGATGGAGATTCGTAGACTGTTTTATTACAAATAGTTTCCGTCTAATTCTCATCAATGTAACAGCTAAAATAATGTACAGGTCACATGGAGTAACGGTACATAATTGACAGCCAATAATTTGATGTAAACATTCCGTATGACAGCAGAAGCGGCTATAACCGAAAATGATAAATGTGGAACATACGTAAGAGTAACAAATGAACTGACGTAGACATTGTCCAGTCATGAGCTCCATCAGCAAGCACTATAATTGGAAATTGAAGTATCAAATAATAAACTTAAATGAGAATTTTATAAAATTTCAACTGGCTCATTACATAAAATGTACCCTGTCTAAAAAATATTGATGGCAAAAAAGGATTCGTGGATTAGACATAAAACTGAGGTTTTCCTAAAAAGTATTTAAGATAGTTGTTGATAAAATGTTGCTGGTATTGGAGAACTAGTGCCGTATTGTTTGCAGGTGCCCTACGGTGGCAGAAATAGCTGAATTTGCTGCTGGGGCGCGCAGCTGCCCACCCGGCTTGGTCGTGTATCTGTAGGATCACCGACGGGGAAGCTGCTCGTTTCTTGGGCACCAGGCGCGTACACAAGTCGATTATTAGCGCGGAGACAAAATGCTAATAGTGTACGAGGGTCTACTTCGTAATTCAAAAAATTTAGATTCTTGAACGAATATTTTAGTGTTCTCCATATTCAGAGTATGTTTTGTTACAATGTGCATAGTTCCTAGTGTTCCAGTGCTACCGCCAAAAAACACCGTTAGGAACTGTAGAAACTGATGTAGAGAGTTGCGTAATAAGGGTTACTGAGTTGTATCGTTTCAGTAAATTTGCAAAAGGGTAGTGAAGACATACTTAAACGTCAGTGCAGCGTTCCACGCCATTTTAAAGTGCTGAGAGGTGTTAGTTCGATTAACTAAAGTGTTTTCGAAGTATTTTATTGTCAGAGTATTTGAGTTGCTGCTCCAATATTTTGAAATATAACTATTCCTAAATGTAGTAATGTAAATTCTTAAATGGAAATAACTTTTCCAACTGCTGTGCACATTTACGAATTTTTGACAATATCATTTTTATGCCATTATGTCCCTATTTATGTATCTTCTTGGTATATGAAGACGGTCAACGCAGTTATTCACCAGTGAAAGAGCTCCAACTAGACACCTCACCGCACAGGTAACTTCCTTCTGACTGTATGAAAGGGATGAGCAGCATAAAGGTTCTAGATATCAACTTAAACATGTCGCAAAAGATAAATAGAAGTGAATCAGTGTCATAATGCGGTTACAGCGTCATCTGTAGACACCTTTTCGAACTATTTTGACCTTTATCTTCTGCAGACAATTGTTTCCACAATCTTTTTAGAAGCACTAGCCTATCGACCTTAGTTGAAGACATATTTTTAGTCAGGGTCTCCTTCGCTAACAGTGCATGTAACACCTTCAGCCGTGTTTCCAATTAGTTTTATACATCCTGTTTCGGTGAAAAATTCATGCTCAATTGTACTGTAGACATAAAAGGGTAAATGTTAAGCTGAGGCAGTATTCGTAAGTGTCCATAACTTCGTGTCTGGCGTATCATGCTTATGTATTGATACTGTTAGACTAGATCTTCTAATATCACTGGATGGCGGTCTATAGACGAAATCTTACGTACAGAAGTTTTATAAATATCATCATTGTTCCAGGGTTAAAATTCACCTACGAAGAGGCGTTGGTATGTTTCCAATCATCAAAAAATAAGTGTTCAAATCTTTGTAGAGCTTATGGGACTTAACTACGGGGTTATCAGTCCCTAAAGCTACAAGCTAATGAACTAGCTTATACTAAAGAAGGCACAAACATCTATGCCCGAGGGGATTCGAACCCCGATTGCAGCGGCCGTGCAGACTGTGACTGCTATGCCACATACCGCTCGGCCACCGCGGCCTGCAACAGTTTGTAGTTGGGTTTCATTTTGACAATTTGCTTCATTGATACCTTTAAAAGGTTTTGTAATGTGTGTGTGTGTGTGTGTGTGTGTGTGTGTGTGTGTGTGTGTGTGTAGCCGTATCGCCGCGCGGAATTAGCCGAGCGGTCTGAAGCATGAATGCCTGTCGTCTTCAGTATGTTTATAAGTAGTTCGTAAGTTTAGGGGCTAATGACCCCCGCAGTAAAGTCCCATAACCTTTACAAACATGTGTAGCCGTATCCCAGCGTGCTTCGGGATGCACATCTGCATATACTCATTACATCGCCATCGCTCTTCTTGAAGAGGTGGGGATGAAATTATGTAGCTAGTACCAAATAGTTTGGAGAAATGCCTAGGTTGCAGTATAACCTGTATTTTACAGCCGTGAGAGCAACTTGATGCGATTGAAACATCGTTCCTGCAGCTGCACTTGTAAAAGTCCGTGGTGATCCAGAGATATAATCTCCCACGAGCTACTTTCAGCTGGTCTTTGTTTCAGAAAAATGGAACTACTTGCATGTAGTGTTACAAATTACGCGATATTTCTTCATCTTCCGATGGAAGCAACAAATTCTTCGCAACTGCCTTCCCCTTCCAGAAACATCACTGCAGGTATTTTGCGGGTTCTGAGGTTCAGAAGTATTAATAGCAGTTAAGGCGAAAAGTCTATTTGTCTTTACTCTTGCAGGATTTAGTTCCACGAGGACACTAAAAGCTACACTCGTTCTCACAGTGTCTAGCAAATAGGCTTACGTAGTTAAGAAAAATTCCTTTGTTTAGCGTCTGAAGTCTGTATTTAAACTGAAATATCCAATCGTACATTAAGCAACCCTTTTGTATTGCGAAAGACATGGGTTTCTTGTAAACCGCTCTACGAATTGAGCGCATTCGACGTTCCTACTCCGACAGAAGGGTAATAGCATAGAATGTGTAAAACATTCGACAATCTACGTTGTATAAGATTAAACTAGTTTAATGCTAAATACTACCTGAATACAATGACATACTGGTTAGTACCAAATTTCTAGCTCTGGGCCTCAGCGAAGCATATCCCTCCGGATTTGTATATTACTGTTTCAAATCTAATACTTCATACTTTTGTTCGTTGAAATGTGCTGTGGACACACAAATTTCAAACTTAGCAAAGTCAATTATCGAATTGTACTTTTAGGTTAAGACGCAGTTACGAACGTGACGTCTTCAGCTGTTACACTACCAGCTGGCTCGGTAGGCACTCGTGCAGATATAAAATTGATAACGAATGTTTCACTGATTCTTATGAAAGGTGGCCGAAGCTATAAAACAGCTCCGTAAACTTTTCTGAAGCAAGAGGATTTATGTGAAATGTCAGGTCTTTACGCATAAAGTATTAATAGTGCCCTTCTCACCATCAAGGAGTTAGTGTAATAACAGACGAAAAGGGTGATGCTATAATAAACAGCAGTGAAACTAAAACAGATGAAAGCTAGAACCTATTAAAGCAGAAATGCGTGTCGATCCGAATATTTTTGCACTTCCCCTCAATCGAAACAAATAATTTAGGTCAACAGTTTAAAGTGCAAAATCGTGTTCCTGTAGCTCCATTAATGGGTGCGACTCAATCTTTAAGTTTAGTTCCGTTTGTTTTTAAAGCACCTCTTAGCATAACTAAGATTTCGGTCTTTATTCTGATGAGGTACTTTCTACTAACAATAGAAATACGTTGAAAATTTTATAATAGTTGCAACTCTTCCAACAGTCCTCATTACACCGCCGACGCCCATATTTGATTTTGTTCATATTTTCTACACCTTCTTGGTATTTAAGTTTTGTACCATATTCTTAAGAATCTTGCAATACAGCTTACAGAGCGCAATTTTTTCGTGTACCTTTTGACATCCAGATTGCAGTATAGTTTCCTATATAGCTTCCACTGTGGCCCTTCTCTAATCTTACTCCGAAGATATATTTAAATTTATGTACTTTTAGCTGAATCGTATCGAAAACATTGAGCAATATTTGGCTAGCTCTCAGGGTCCGTAGGATATCTAAATGGCAAATGATGTATTTTTTGTAGTTGATTCTGCATCTTATTGTACTATAACCTTTGTACTAAAACAAAGCAAGCGAAAAGCAATGTAAGCTACGTATAACACGACTTAGCATGCACCAGATACCGCACTCACTAGTGTCCCCTGCTGGCCGCTTGGCGCGCTGCTAACGTGGTGGGTAACTGTCGCTGGAGTGTCGTGAATGGTATGTTAGACAAGTGTTCAGGTGGATGTGCCCTTAATTGAAACTTGTCAAAGGAAAAAAAAAAACTTTTAAAAGTATAAATGAGGCAACCAGGTGGTGTAGCATAGTCGTTTCCCTACGTGGTTGCTGTGAATATGAAAGTGACTGGTTGCTATAAGTCTGCATATACCATGCTGTCCGATATTAGACAAGCGTTTATCGGGAAGAAAATATTTGAATCGTGCGAACTAAAGAACTATAACGACTAAAGTCTTTGATAAAAACATGAAAAGTTTTTGATAAAATGTTTTGTCACGGCACGAGTACATATAAGAATCCGTTGCCTGTTTGTTAGATTATAAGACTAGCTGCTAGTAAATTGGTTTGACAGTCTTGTCCTCTGGTTTTCAGTTAGCCATCCAAGAGGACAGACGTACCGGTTAATCCAGCTCGTGAAGTTTCCGAACAATCCTGCACAGGGCTGAGGGAACAGTGAGGCAGCGCGAGGTGGACCGTCTGGTGAGAATTGATGGCGCGACGCACACTCCGTCGGCAAGGTAAGCACCGCGGCTGGCTGGCGCAATGCAGCTGCGCGCGTTCAGCTCTTGTGCACCAGTGGAGGTGTCTTACTGAAACACGGGCTGAAACTGAGGCGAGAAAGTCGCAGAGGCGATATGCAAACGAATGGAGCAGTTGGTGCTCGTGATTTTAACGTTCATAAATACAAAATTGCTTCGGTAACTTTGAAGTATGGTTACATTATGTAATGAAAACATATTCCCCTTTCAACAACGAATACTTTCATGAAATGAGTTTAAGGATGGCAGCTAGTTCTGCAGAAACTAGTAACGAAATAAAAAAAAACTTGGTTCAACCTAAGTGGTCTCAGCAGTCAGTGTAACAATACGGAAATATCAGAATTAAAATGTATCAGGGAAATTAAAATCGTCATCCTCATTTCCGGCTCACCGAATGCAATGTTAATGGTAGTGCTGAGTGTCGGAATTCACGAAGAGAGCTCCCACAAATGCGTTTTGAGGATTTCACCGATCATACCGTATTGTGCCAGAGTAAGCTCTCGATACTGCTAGACCTCCAGGCAAGACGGCCGTGCCGTGTGGACACAGGGTTTGACATCACAGGGGTGCAACGGGGCATATAGCCTTCTGCAATGTGCACGAACTGCGCACATTGAAATAATGACTGCACTTCAAATTCCTAGGTGATAAGTTAAAGCCATTTTCCATAGGTATGGGATTTAGTTCTATCACGGTTTGGGTGATAAATTTCTGGATTGGGACTAATCTTTTAGACAATGAACGCAAAAACGACAGATTATAAGTGTTTCAAATTTTCATAAAGCACGGTAGTAAAAAGGTTACCTACCTTCGTAAAAAATCCCAGGAAATTGCCGTTAAACATAATGGAGAAAATAGTTTCCAGATGACTAAGTCAATCGTTGTGCCTCTGCACGAAAACCACGTTGAAGACAGAGGGCATGTCACGTTAAGGGACAAGGCGTTTCAGTATCACAATTGAGTTGTCAGTACGTCAAGCAGAATGAGTCTTCCTCGAACCTGACATTTTTGTGTGCATGGACTAGTTTCGGACCCAGCATGCAATTCTGTGCGGTCACGCAGGTGGTACCCCAACGTCGTCTGTGGTGCCCTTGTACAGCTGCCAGTTACTCTCCTGTCCGCCTCTCCAGTGCTTGTGGTGTCCTGGAGGCATCTGCTGAGCTGCCGGCTGGTCGTGTGCTCGGCTGATCACAGGGGACCTCTGCGGCCGTTTCCTAGACACCAGACTCCGCCGACGTAGATAATGTCCCATTTAAACCTACTTGCTGCGATTAGATTGTTGCGACAAACTAGTCCCTGGCGTTGAACTGATAGTTGCCGATAGTCTTCCTGTATCATTGATCAGGTTGCCAGAACAGTGCAGGACTAAGAGTACTGTGGCGTGTTTGGTACAGTATTTCAATGTGAAAAGTTAAAACGAAGTGGATACTGAAAAACGCTGTAGCAAATACGTCGGTTTGTCATTACGGAGATTAATCTGATCGTGATTTATTGGAAATAAGAGTAATACACTCGTAATGAAACGGTTACCGAGTTTTTACGATCACAGTTCAAACTGTTGAATTGATAAGCAGCTGGAATTTTCACGGCAATTGTTTCTAATGCTTCCTTTATAAAAAGGAATGAAGGTTGCGTTAAATTTAGTACTTTAGTGTAAACAATTACAAATATAAAGTTAAACATTCTGGTTTGTTCGAAAACAGCTTTGCACGAGAGCCTACAATACTTAAAATTTCGCTTTTTAATAAGTTTTAACTGACAATTCTTAAGAGGTACCTAAAATTTGGACTCAAAACCTTGGGGCTAATTCCTAGCCATGACAGCTATGTTTCTAAAACCATATTACTGATTCTCTAAAACGGCTTGAATCGGTCTTAAATATCTTGATGGATTTGTCATTTCGAAATTTTCCTTATGAGGAAAGGGATGTCATAGCACACTCTTAACTTTCGGATGCGTATGTGATACACGTTTGGAGCATAATCAAAATAGGAACATGGCTGCGGGACTGACTTTGTTACGAAGGATGCTGTCGAAAAATACTACGGATATTTTTTCTCCGATAATAAAATTTGGTATTTCACAAGATCGAATTGGTTTCAAAGAAATCTAAAGCAACTGCCAAACATTATGTAAACATTGTCTCAATTGAGAATTTAGGTTTTTATGGCCTCATTCCCAATGATCCTAAAGCGAATCTTTCCATTGTAGGATCTGTTGTTTTGACGGTAGAACATCGTTGTCACGTTTGTCGAATTTGAATGTCGTTTTCACAAAGACATAAAAGGAAAGCGAAGAATTTTAGCTCTGGGATCGTTACTTGAAGCTTGTAAACTGTGTTGGTGGACGCTAGCAGCGTAGTATCTCGCTCTCGTACTGTGGCATGTCGGCCGTGCAGCAATCCCCATGGAGCGGGCACTGCTTGGCAAGCGTTGTGTGGTCGGGAGGTCACTGGCGAGGCGACTGACAGCTTCTCTGACTGTTACCAGCGAACTTTATATATGGACTGCATTATTTACGTTCTCAGCAGGTTAGGTGTAGGTAACTACGAGCATTGCTTGGAAGTAATATTTTGACTTTGTACTGTTACTTTGCTGAAACCAAAATCTAAAAGTGTTGGCTGAAACACGCCAGGTAAACAAATGGCTTTAAGGAATTGTAATGCACTAGAAACTGATGCAGTGCATAAAGTTTGTGTGCTATTCTTCCGATCTCCAGGTAGTGTCAGTATTGGTAAAGGACACAACTGGATCTTGATTCTCGGCAGTGACATGGCAGTGTTACTTAAACCATATTTTATTTACGACGTCATTCTTGTACTTAGTTGTAACACTCCTCACTCCGGGTATCAGAATAGTAAATACTAAGCTTCTATTACGCAGGTCCTGCACTAATTTCATACTGATATTCTGTACGTTGGAGGGAATGACAGCACTTCCCTGTCTTCCTGTAACACAATCATTTCCAGAATTGCGGTCGTATTCTGTAAGTTTTTCTTCTTCCTGTCTTGTCAAAAAACGATTGACAGTTAAGTGATTGACTCGCTTTAACTGATATGGTCTCACCTGCAGCGAAATTTGAAGTTAAAATTCGGCGCAATGCAAACTGCTCAAGAATCTTAAAATGTGGCAACCGCTGTTTGCTTCCTGCTCTTCGGATGCATCCTTAAGCGTCATCCTTAAGATACATGCCAGTGTTGCCATGTCTGAAAGACTGAAGTATCGTTGGGTTATGTTGAAAGCCTTGTATCTAAACAGTGGCGCAAAATAGTCTCGTCTTCGCCGTAGCGAGGTGTTTTCTTGGGTATCTCAAAATAGTGTAATACGTACCCAACCAACGAGCGTCGCGGATGTGTACTTCCGCGCTCTCTCGCAGTCTTAAGGAAACCTTTCAGTTACGTCCACGTTACCGTCTCGAGCGATGCAGCGATGAAGGCTGTATTTTTTAAAGAAAATAGTCGACCATGAAAGTAACTTCAAATTTAATCTAGATGTTACGTCGCGTCTTTACCGCGTTGGTGTTACGTAGATAGCTAAATCTAAAGGTCTAGCTTAGCAGAGGATCCCCGTTGCACGGGGATGAAATGCAAATATCACTCCACTTAAATATATCAACTGATTGAAGTGACAGTATAAAACATACGGAAGGAAGCAACTGTCATAGCACTGTGGATGCAAGAAATCATTTCGTTCTAGAGAATGTTCAAAAACAGCGTTGGGAAAGGCAAATTTTATTTTAGGAGTGTACTCATACCATTCACAAGTTTATCTGTGACACTACATTTTATGTGCAGAATTTGCCGCGGCATCTGTCGCACAAGTGTATACAGTAAGGCTTTTAAGCTTTTGATTCTATCTTTGTCGATAGACAACGTACTTCACTTATTGAGTGCTATATAGCCACAATAAAAATGTTGACATTAACGTGTGCCAACAGGATAACACGTATGGTAACAATTCTAATTTCTACTCACTCGATTTTCATGTTACTCAGTTCGTACCCTGGCGTCTAATCTTAGGTGGTAACTTACAGCTTCCAAAGCTTGCGACCTGATTGTCCCTTCAGTGTGTGGTGTCTTGGAGGCGTCTGCAGAGCTTACGGCTGGTCGTGTGTTCGGCTGATCACCGGGGGCGTCTGCGGCCGTCTCAGAGATACCAAACTCGACCAATGTTTACACTGTATCCCACGTATACCTCTGTTGAGAGCAGATTCTGACGAAACGTTTGTGCTTAACAAATTTTTGTTGAGATTTTCCGGCTATTGTGCATGTCTTCAGATTGCCAGGACAGAGCAGAATTAGCAATACTGATAATCCAACGCTTTCAGAACTTTGTACTAAATGAGTTAAAGGATCTACCATGGAGTAGTTACTAGGGTAATAGTTCCACAAATAACTTACCAACACAGTGGAAACTACTAAAGATTTTCCTCTGATATGATTTGCAAATTGAGTCAAGGGTTGTACAAGCTTGTTCTAAAACTTTAATTTAGCAGTGGCGTTTCAGCAAGCATGTGCCGAATATATGGTTCTGATTCTTGTAGCCTTAACAGATCTTTCAGGGGAGATCAAGCCGTATAGCGTCCCCTGCTTCTGACACCCTCTTCGCTCAGGTATGTTAAGGTGCATAAAGTGCCAGAGATTCAGGGAAGAGGGACGCAATTTTTCGTCACACCTAGAAGTGTCCAGCAGATTGTGTGCAGAGACGGCTCTCCGCAGCCCTAGTTGGATCGTGTCGAGTCTGATCACGGGGCGTGCGGCGGGACGTTTCTGGCAAACGACGGACGACTGCCTCCCTGCCTTTACCTAGAACAGGACCAGGACTTCACACATTACTGAATTTGAGTAAATACTTTCGTAAGTTTGACTTACCCTGCTTGCTATGAGACCTGAAATTTAATTTGGACTGCTAATCGTAAGGCTATTCCCCCACTTTCGTCAAGTATTCGGATACGTGTATCTAACGCTAAGGTTCAGCCAAAATACTCTAAAATTGTTCGCTGTAACACGCCCAGAGAAATAGCATTAGGTAGACTTCGGCGGATTGTGGGAATTAAGTCCTGAAATCGCCAGTGTTAACCTTTCATGCGTGCTGTGCCAACCTGGAATAGATACGCCCATGGTTACTATTTTGTAATGTTGCTAGAAGTCATAACAAATTTTTAATTCTCTGCAGTGACGTGCCGTTAATACTTAAAATTACACAAACGGCGCCATGAAGAAAATATAGTTTTTGTTACATGATGTAAAAAATATTCAGATAGCAGAGTAGGGTATACTACCCTTCCATTGTACAGTTCCTGCACCAGCTTTTCTTTTAGAACGGCAGGATATCTGCGACAGAATTTCTCTTGTCACAGAATTCTTCCCTGAATTGAGATTTTCTGCAGGAGCTTGTTTGATCGTGCCTTGTGACTCTTTCATTGAGAAGAGTTAAGTGACGCGCTTACCGTAGTGTCGTGGTCTGTCTTCTGGAGCGGATTTGGAAGTGTTAGGTGCGGTGCAATGATTTGCGTGCATTCAGAGATGGCCTTCTGTAAGAAGTGCTGCATGGTTTCATGACGATCTCAGGGACTGGTACTATATTTTACTATATTTTACAGAACTTTAAACCATGTTACCCGTTGTTAGGTTGCTGTTACGAAGATTCCACCAATATGGTGAACAGTTAAGCGCCAGTGTTTGAAGGGTTATTTTCCCAAGTGAAAATATCCTTGGGTAATATTGAAAACTGTCTAGGCGACAGGCGCCCAGTTCATAAATGAGCTTTCATAGTGACAATGCAAAAAGTACCGAAGTACTGACGGAGTGTTGCAAATATGCATGTTGGCGAGTTCTCGCAGAGTATGACGGAAGCCTGGCATCTACGTCTAACTTCCCCTCCCGTGCGACGCGGCTGCTGTAGCACAAAATAGTAGTGAAACACAAATCTTGGTGAAGATATTACGTTACCTTTTGCCGTGTCAGTGTAATAAGTGTTACGTGGGTGCATAAAGTGTCTACTTAAGCAGAGGTTCATTGTAGGGGACGAACTGAAGGTAAGTTACTCCAATTAAATATCTGAAGAAATCGAAGTGATAGTTCCTTTGGTTTTATACTACCATTGCGCTCTGAACGATGGCGAATATTGTCGTTTAGTGCTTGTTCAGAACCAGACAAAGCAATTAGGTAAAAATTGTGAAATTTTTGCAATGCAAAGTAACAATTACCTGTTGTAGTACGAAGACTAAAACTAAACACAATTTTCTAAAATTCTCAATTCAAATTTAGGCCCTGGACTACAATTTTTTTGCAATCCTTGCTAGTAAACTTTCAATGGACCCGGTCTTTCTTGACATTTACCTCACCAGGAAAAATCTATAGGAGGTAATGTTTGACAGTGTTTTAGGGTGGCTGTGGACTAAATACCTTTCAGCAATGAAAAGGCGTCAGACGCTCCATTTCATATTTCATGCCGTGGTGTCTCACTGAAAGTTTTCAGTATTTCACTAGTGTATCGCTAAACATTCGTTAGCCTGATACTGGTGTTTCTAAACTCCCTATAGCAAAATATTTGTCGGTCTCTGTTGCAGTAGTGTTAAAGTATCAGTTGTATGTATGTGAGTACGCAACGTTCGCTAACTACGATCAGTGGTATGTAGCCGCAATGAGATCCTGTGACATTGGAGTGTGAGCTACGAACAGGGTTGTTTGATGGCAATGTTATTTTCCGCAGACTCAATTTCTGATTGAAGTATCTAGTCATGTCGGAATCATGCGTCTTGCTTCCACCGGGAGTTCGGTTTCGCTGCCTGCTACAGCGGCTCGATTTTACCCTTCCTTCCACCCTTCGGTTGAGCGAAAGCCCATTGCCACCGTGGCATCAGGCCCAGGTTCACACACACCTCGAACTTAGTTCGCTCCCCAAGGAGAGCACTCCGGATTTGGTATACCGCTCGAGGCTTGTCGAACTCCGTTCGCGGTTCGATAATGCCTTATTTATGTACACTGATGGTTCCAAGAGCACTGCCGGTGTCGGATCTGCCTTCGTCGTCGGGGACAACCGGTTCCAATACAAGCTCCCTGACCGGTGCTCGACCTTCACGGCTGAGCTTTTCGCCCTCCACCAGGCCGTTTTGTATACCTGCCGCCACCGCCAACCTTTCTATGCCATATGTTCTGACTCCCTTAGTGCCCTGCAGAGTCTTAAGGACCCTTTCTCGAACCATCCTCTCGTGTATCGGATCCAACGCTCCCTCCAGTTGCTGGCGGATGACAGATGTCACGTTTCTTTCCTGTGGGTCCCTGGCCATGTGGGTGTGCCCGGGAATGAGGCCGCCGACACAGCAGCCAAGGCAGCAGCTCTTTTACCTCGCATGGCTACCTTTTGCGTCCCATCGGACGATGTTCAACGGGCTCTTCGCCGGAGTATCGTGTCGCAATGGCACAGTGTGTGGCTTTCACTGTACAACAATAAATTGCGAACTGTCAAACCGATCCCGACCGCTTGGAGGACATCCTCACGCCCCTCTCGGCGGGAGGAGGTCATCCTGGCTCGGTTGCGGATCGGTCATTGCCGTTTCAGCCACCGTCACTTGCTATCCGCCGAACCTGCACCGCTATGCTCCTGCGGTGAACTGTTGACAGTGCGACATGTTTTACTGACTTGTGTTAATTTTAATCATCTCCGTGTAGCCCTTCACTTTCCGTCTACTCTGGAGGAAATTTTAGCTGATGACACACGAGCAGCTGCTCGGGTTTTGCGTTTTATGAACTTGGCCAACCTATCCAAGGATGTTTAACCCTTTTAATTGTCTTTTATCTTTCGTTTTTAGCCTCTTGCTGATGTTCTGACAGTCACCATTTTTTGAGATCATAGCGAATCAATGTTCTTAGCTGGGCGCTAATGACCATAGAAGTTGTGCGCCCTAAAACCACAAAAAAAAAAAAAAAAAAAAGGAATCATGCGTCGAATTAGCTTGATGGGCAGTGACGCATTTCGCATTTCAAAACTGGAAGCTGTGGGGATCAACACTGCAGTCAGTGACGCTCCTGCCTGCCTCTTCAGTGCTTGTGGTGTCCTGGAGGCGTCTGCAGAGCTGCCGGCTGGTCGTGTGCTCGGCTGATCACCGGGGGCGTCTGCGGGCGTCTCCTAGACACCAGACTCCACAGACGTCACTTTAAGATTTTATAAAACACGCCAAATGTGTGGATTTATCAATTGGGAGTGTCCTGCTGCGATATAGCGTCAGTTGCATATGTGAAGACTTGGTTGCGTTGGTAGTCGGCAAAGACGCTGGCTACAGACGATGCATCACACCTGAACCACTAGCCAGCGGTTGGCTTTCGGAGACGGCCCTCCGCAGCCCCAGTTCGCTCCTGTATTCTCAGACTACTGGGTTGCGGCGGGATGTTTCAGTTAAACTTTAAACTTCAAACATCAACTGGCATACCTTTTACAAGCGCAGAAAGCAGGAAATTTGCTTAGTATTAATGTACAGCTGGAGTCATTATAATAAATTTCTTAAGTCATTCTTGATTTAATTTAGCACTTGAATAATTAAAAAATTCCACGTTCAAATTTGCCAAGAGGTTTACACCATAGGCCTACTGCACTTAAAAATCTTTGAATTTCAACAGACTTCTAGTAATATGAAATCTAGTTTCATCTGGATTGAAACAGATGTCAGTCGTGGAGCTATGTGACTAAAGCTATTACTGATTAAATCTCAAACAGCTTGAATTAAACGTCTCTTAAACGCTTGTTCACAAAATTTTCAGAATGACTAGCGAAAAATAAATTTCGAATGCAATGCATGAGAGCACTACCAAAGTAGGAACTAGGTGCCTGCAGAATTAATCTTAAGACTATAATACTGTGGAAAAGGCTTTCAGTAAAATCTGTTCCAACAACTCATGAAAGGTCAGGCTGATGTACTGTCGCAGAACTAAGAAATGGGCCATCACTGCTGCAAGATGCCACACTACCGAAACGGAATTAAGAATTGGTATCAATCGGCTCGGCCTGCTTTTTGGGGTCATAATAGAACTGCAGGAATAGTGCTGGCATCTGAAAGAATAGCGGCAGTTTCCATGCAACTGATGACGCAAGATGACTTAGTTACCGTTGTGAAGCAGAAAAGTAATCGGAAGACTTGAACGTTCTAAACGGCAGCGAGTCGGTTGCAGTAGCAGCCTGATGGTGAGAGAGAACAGAGAATCTGTATTGTCCTGGCGCTCCTGAAATACCCAGGGCGCAGCTTGGTAGCAGCTTCATTAGAGGCAGTTGTATTTGACGAATTGAAGCGGTTTTTAGCGGCCAGCTGGTTCCTCGCCTAGCACACACCTACTAAGATCAGAGAAGCCATTCGAATTTGTGGCATTGTTGTTTCCATTTTTGTACTTAGACACGTAAGACTTCTACAATCTATAAATTCTTTGTAAATAGGAATCGTTAAATGATCGTTACTCATGGGTAACGAATTATCTGGAAGGTCTACGCTTAGTGGCACAACGGGCTTGTAGCAAACAGCGGTCTAATATGGCAATTATTTAAAACATTGCCCCAATGTGTCGATATGAGCAACAAATTGCAATATACACACTATTCTACTACATACCAATGTAGCGTTTTTGGTCTAATGAACGGTACTAGTTGTCTAACTCGATAACCTCGTATGTGAATAGGTTTAACGAAGTTCTTTCGTAATTTGGTTACAATGTCAGCGCCATTATTTTGCAGGTATTGCTGCAGTACTTCTATATCAATTTTGAGAAACAGCTAGAACATCAGCGGTATTGGTAGAAAAATTTTGCTGGGTAGCCGGTAGTATTGTTTTCAGGTACCGGACGCTGTGGAGATGGCACCAATCGCTGCATTCGCCGTTGGGGTGCGTAGCTTCCCACCTGGCTTGGTCGTGTATCTGCTAGATCAACGGAGGGGCAGCTGCGCGTTTCTTCGGCACCAGGCACATTCTTAGGCATGGTTATTACTGCAAAGACAGTGCTAATGAGGTGCTGTATAGCAAAGTCGAGTTGACAATTTAACGAATATTTTAAAATTCGCCATATTTTTGATCATACTTCAGACATCACTATAGGGTTTCTAGTGTTAGTGCCACCGCTAGAAAACGGTTTGAAACTGTAGAAATTTAGTGGGTAGCGTTAATAGTGATACTTCGTGATAGCATGTCTTAAAACTGCCTGAGGCAGCAAATCTGTAGTGCAACGAACGTGCTGCAACAGTAATGCAGCGTGCTATGTGCTGGAGTATTTGGTTACTACTGAACAGTTGCTTCTAGAATCAGAAAATTAATAAATCGAAAAGCATACTATTTTGCATACATAGTCCCAATTTTATCCTCTCAGAATTTTAAGGGTATGTTTTTACCCTCTACCGTCTCCTTCTAAAATCCTTACGTAGTATTTCCGCTATTGCCTGTCACAAAAATCAGTACCATTATTTACAATCTAAAATTCAAACTGTACATGCCCCAGTCAACCTGGTGAAGGTGCCTCTTGTACATACACTGCATGTACAGTACTTCTTTCAACGGTATTTTCCAATTTGTTTTATGAGACCAGTTTAAACGATAAAATCTCACCATTAATTCCAATGGCAGCATGCAGTGCTAAATGTTGCCAAGATGAGGCGGCATTTAAAAAGTGTACATAATTCTGTCTGGGGTACCACGCATCTTTTTCCGAGCTTCTATATTTTAATTCATCTAGTAATAAGATGGCTTCCCACAAAGGAAATTACAGGAAATAGTACTATTTATATCAAACGTTTTGTAGCTCCAGTAAGTGAAGAATTGTAGGCTTAAAAAATCACAAGCCAATGATAAACAAATAATTCACAAGTTGCCACAGATTCTACAGGGAATCACGTTGGTTTGTCGGGTGATTTTTGTCACCATGAACATACATACATGAAGCAGAGATGGTGTTACATAGTCGAATCCCTGCATGGTCACTGTGAAGTTGAAAAGTGACTAGTCGGGATGCGCGTCTGCATGCACCATCCTTCCATCGCAGGTCATGTAGAGCTGCAGATGTTTTGTATTATTGCGAAATAATGGCTTGCTTATACTAAGGAAAGGAGTGAATATTGCTTGTATATACTTATCGTGACATTTGTGCTTAAACCTGTTACTGCAGTGGTTCCTTTATACGAGTTGGTGACTTTTGAGCTGTTGTTAGAGTAAAATATGAACCACTTCGATGTAGTGTTCCCAGTTTAGTGATAATTTTTAACGGTCGATGAGAAGAATTTTTACGTGTAAAATGGAAGTTTTGATATAAAATTGTGAAGCATTAATCGTAGATTTCTGAACACCTAAATAGACGGCGTACACCAGTGGTTATATGTTTATTTGAAAAAGTCTGTTCATTTGTGTGCGTTCTAAGTGGTATAAAGGCCACTGGTATAAAACTTAATTTTCCATTGAATTACGTTACTGACGACCTTCGTTAGTCGTGTCAGATTACGGACAAATGGTGAATCGCCATAGTCGTAGCAAGCAAGGCTTTCATTCGTGTTCATAATTTTTACCGCGTTCTGTATTTCAGGGATTGTTGCAATGCAGATTGAAGATTGCTAACGTACCGCACCCTATGCACCATAGCAAGTAGATCGTGCTTTCTCATTCGTCAGTTTCTCGAGGATCTGAGGTAACAAGGTGTTACATACTCGTCTCCGTGATCGCCGTGAATACGGAAGTGACTAGTTGAGATACATGTCGAAATAATTAGTGGCGCGTTCAAAAGTTTTTCTATCATGCAAACGACTCAGAATCAAGCGTAACGCTTAGTGTAAACCATGTGAAGGGTTGGTTTTGGTTAAAGGAGTTTAGTCGTCGCATCACCATTTATTCCACAGAATCAGTCACCTGTTTAAATCGTAGGACTAGAAGCTGATAAATTAGCTTGTCTTTGCAACTAGCCATCCAGGTCATGCTTGCCGGTCTCTTCCATTCGCAGGAAGTTCGCGATCGCGGGGACGAGAGTCGTGCAGGGGTTTGGCTGAGGGCGCAGTAGGTGCAGAGGAGCTCGCCTAGCAGGAAGGGGCGCGGCTGACCGGCGCTCTCCTGTGGCGATCCATGCAAATAAGCGCTGAAACACTGGTGCCATGTTGCTGAGGGTAGACCTATACTTTGGTCGAACAGGTGAGATTAACTTTTTATGCGTTGTCACCTGTGAGACTGACATTGCTCTCACATTTATTGAAGTTAACTGTAAAGGGTACTAACAAAGATTGTATTTCGTCCCTCATGCTGTGCATAGTAAGTAGGGCAGCACACATTTAATTAAAATTTCGAACATTTTTGTGCATTTCGGTCCATGTTCGTCACAAATGGTTGGCAAAATTTAACTAAAAGACCTAAGCTGAGATACGGTCGATAGTAACGTAAATTGCCTGGACAAAGATACCGTCAGCGGATGTAGACTTGTCTGTGCGCTAGTCGCCTGACTCAGCAGCTGGCCACCGGCACCTTGGCACCGTATTCGGGGTCGGTTGAATGGCGAACCTTTTCAATTTGTGGTGCGTTAGCTTCTAGGGGAAAATATTTTTACGGGTTCTGAGGGTGGTACTTTGTAGATGAAATGTAATTTCTGTCGGGCTTGTTTTCTGGACGCTTCTTCCGCTCTCGTATGAGACACACTTTGTGGTTTTTTCGTGGTCGTTCTTGCCGAAATTCAGCTGTTAAAGGAATTGATGCAGCCCTGGGAAATTTGTGGATGGTAGTGTTGGTCGCTGCAGTTGGAACTGCTTACGTGGTATCTTCGGAGCAATGAAATCCTTAAATTCGGATGAAATACTGTGGAAACTTAACCGCAGTTCGTCTGAGAATTAAGCTAGAAATATCTTGCAGTGACGCCTATTACGCTGAGATATCATTTGCGTATTGCATGATTCTGAACTCGTGGAACTGTTCTGAACAAGCCTGTTCACTCCAGTGAAGCAAGTTATAGAAAACAGTCGGTCGCCAGGGAGTTAATAGCCCATCTGTAAATTACTATTCCGCCTCAAATACGGATGTATTTAAATTAGAAGGTGCGTAGATCAAATGTTGGCTGCTTAGAAATAATTCTGCATAATGTTCTTGGATAGCACATGATTGGTAATAGCTCAGTTACACAACTTGCTCTCCTAACTTTGTAAGGATATGCATCCTAATACTACTGTATTTTGATTTTCTATTTCAGGAAAGGTAAATACAAAATGCTGTTTCTTTATAGTAAATTACTTGCCGCAACTCCATTTCGATATTTCAGTTTAATATCGGTGTAATATACTAACGCCACTAGAGATGGGATATGACCAATTTAGTGAAGCGCTTATTTTAGACATTTCAAATGTACCTTTTCATAAATTAGGCCTTTTGAGACTTCCGGAAGGACATTGTAAGGATAAATCTTCATTTCGCAATGCGTTGTTAATTCTTTCTTCTAAATTGCAATTTGTGGATAAATGAGGTTCTGTAAATACGAAAACTGTTGTTACGGTATTGCTTATACCTAGAGTAATATCCTTTCGCGTATTGCAACAGCGGTAATTTTCCGTCATAAATCTTTGCTTGCGTGAAGTATTTTAAAATAAAGCAAATCTGATGTTATTAAACCGTCAGGCCCTGGTGCAAGAAATCATGCACTGAGCTTCAAATCTTAAACAATGAACATAAGCTGTATATTTTGCAGAAGTGTTTTCTCGCCCAACGTTATCAAATTTGGATCACCAGTACTAATTATGCCGATTTTCAGTAACTCTAAATCGTTGTTACGTACCCAAGACATCCGAAAATGGACGAATTGAAATAGCAATATAGAAATCGGTTATATTCTTCGTTGTCGTAATTCCCAGGAGTTCGTCGGCTAACTTGATGGAATAGCCAAATAAATCACCATAGTTTTAACGTCCCCCTTAGGAAAAAATAAAACCTATGAACTCGTAGTCATAGTCAAGGAAAGATGATATGTATTATTATATGGTATCAATAACTTTTAAAAAATGAGCTACGCTTCTATTTATAATCACTAGAGGCACCTGTTTGTGGTGAAAATTTTTGCTCGATTTCGTCATTTTTTAAAACCTATTTCGGTATATTTTTCGCTACTTTTATTTTATTTTGTCAATAATTTTGATAATTTTATTTTCACTTTTTAACGAATAAAAACTAAAGCAAAAATCAATTACAGCCTCATTGCAATGTAAGACTTTTTATGAAAATTTGACATTGATGGAGATACTAAAAAGAAAATAATAATAAATAAAATTAAATCAAAGTCTGAGAAACATTTTTCCTGCTACTTATACAAGTTTTACTAGCCTTAGTAACTTACATAAGTGTGTGTGTTTTATGAAAACCCCAAAATCTATCTGGCACGTTGTTCAACTCATATTGATTCCATTAGGGGAAAAAACTACGTAATAAGATTACAAGCCGCACTTAAAAACGAAAAATATGGATAATCGAAATGGATAGCGCGGCCTTTCCTTTGCAATTTGCACACTTAAATTACTATTACATCGCAAACGACAGTCGTGAGAAATAAGTATATCTATTAACCTTTTTACTGCGAAAGAAATTACTTTTCTCTTAAACTTCGCACTGTATGGTTCTCCACGATCGGATACAAGGTAGCATTTCACGCACGAAAGTTCAAAAGCAGTCTGCAAACACTGCAACAAAGGGTGGAATCCAGAATGAACGCCATTCACAAAACTAACTTATGGCGGCGTTTAGCAGCATTTTACGTAACTTGCATTCGCGTAAATACGGTTTGTTCAACCACACTCTGAGTTTCGGATGATCGACTTTTTCCAAGGGGTTTGTTTGCCTCGTGATGTTGATAACATGAATTCTTCCTTGTCCACTTTACGTTCGTTTTGCCACTGCATTGATGTCCGTAACTTGTCTCTTGACACCTGTCGCCAGCACTTTCTCCTTGTTCTTCTTATGAGACGAACTGTTTACATGTTTTGGGCAAGAGCCCTTTCTTTGCCATTCAATACGCACATAGCTGTATTTGCACAGAAGTATTTTCTTGTTTTATGATAAACGTAAAATCCATCTGATACGAATTCTTTCACCATCAAAAACTGTTACGACCATCTCTATAATGTACTGTACCAAAACAAATCACTGACAGAACCAGCGATCAGAAACGATTACGACCACGCAGTACACTACCACAGAATAGGGAGCATACAGAACGGAAAGCTGGAGGCGGCGCCTTTGATCTGTATGTTACCAAGCGTTGCGCTCGACGCCATATTGAAAAGCAGTAAACGCGGAACTATGGCCACTTAGTACTTTGGCTGGATATAGACTTTTTAAGAACTGCAGCCAACCTCACCTACTTTTAAGAAAGGAAACGGCTTTTCATTATGCTCTTCTCTATTTTGCGCGCTGTTATTGCACCTAATTCTAATCAAACGAAAAAAAGGTAGGTCTAAATTTTAATGCAACTACGAAAATGTACGATGGAATCATGAACGTTTTATTTGGTGCTTATCTCCAGAAAATTCCCAAGTAACGCGAAGTTATGTTTGGGAAATTAGTTATAAACAAGAAAGTGACTTTACAACTGCCAGGTTTTATTTGACACGAATAAATTTGCACAAAATATTGAGTCAGACTTTGCAGTACAACGTAATTACACAGACGTAATGACGTCTGGGTATAAATAAAACTGTTAAATTACACATAAATGAAGGACAGGTAGCGGAAACATAAAACTACATAACAAACTTACTGTGTACTTGTTATATTGTGACACACATTGTTCCAGTTATAACAAAGGAAAAAAGTGTTCATGATTTTCCTCTTAGTCTTTCTTGCCAATATGCATTCACTAGAACATAACACACCATTTGTACCTCACAGATAGGTCACTTTTATCACTTTGAATTTTTTTTTTCAATTTTGCTTTTATATTTCAAGTCTCTGTTTGTGAATTTCAAGAAATAGAAAATTCCCACTCTGACAGTTTTAGTAAATATTGGATAATATATTTTTAAATCAGCTCTCCTTGAATTCACAGTCCGTTTCTTAGCACTGGAAATAAATATTGTCTTTAAAACATACGTATATGTTATATTTTACTTATGGCAGTGATGTAGTTTTTCAATGTTGGAAAAGTTTAATTCCCTTTAGGATAATTAATTTACTGATCGAAGCAGGGAATATAGAAAAATCTGTCATCCATAGAGCAGGAACAGCATAAAATAATTATTCCCCTTGATCTATTTGTTTGAGTATCCGAAGAGCATTTGTTGCCAACATTAGCTCACTACGCCTCCATTGTCGTAAGTACAATTTTACCTGCCTAAGCAGCGTAGAACAAGGGGAGGAGGCACAATGAGTGTCATCGATTTGACTGGTTCAGTTTTACTTACGGCAGTGGAGGAGTAATGTTTTAATGTTGGCAACATAATGTTCATTTTACGAGGACAATTACTTAACCGACTAGAGAAAGGTAGATACAAGACACTGCCAACCATAGAGCAAGATTATTCCCCTTAATCCATTTGTTTGAATATCGTAACAAGGGGAGGTCGGCAATCGGGACCCACCGATTTCGCCCAAGTTACGTGTGTAGAAAGAGGTGGGTCTCCACATAACGTGCCTAAAATATTTCGTCTGAGTGGGCCTTAAAAAAGGAGGAAATGCTCTCGAAAGTTCTTACGATAGCACTGTACATGTTATACAGCGCTCTGTTCGTGAATAAACGGCGTAGCGTTATGTAAAAAAAAAGAATAACAATAAGAATAGGAAGCTCCTGGGATTGATCCCAGGGTGCCTGTTTCGCAAGTAATTCGGTTGTCCATTACACTACGCCGTTAGTCACGAACAGATAGCTAAATAAGATATACAGTACTATTGGAAAAACCTTAGAGCATTTTCTCCTTTCCTAAGACCCACTCTGGCGAAATATTTCAGGCACGTTATATGGAGACCAATCTCCTTCTACACACGCAGTTTGGGCGAAATCGGCGGGTCCCGATTGCCGACCTCCTCTTGTAAGAGGATCAACGGTCGGTAACATTAGCACGCTACGCCTCCGTTGCCGTTAGTAAAATTTTACCGTTTGTATCAAATTATGTGAAGGTTAGCAGGTTGATGAGCCTTAAAAATTCCTGAAATATCTTGCCTATGTGGACAATCGAAAAAGGGAACGCACGCGCAAAATGTTGAAGTCCCGCTACTTACGCACTATTCTTTGTCTTTCATCTTGTATTATTCCCTGCGACGTAACCTTATAATTACAAAATATAAATGTACTTCAACATTTCGATGCTGTTGAACTGCAACAGCAACAGCGAGAGTTATCGTCAAGAGAAGAAGCAAGGCTACTTTTAATAATTATGCACATATTGCTCTCATTCGAAACTGATAACATTTAACTTTTACCACATATATAGCGACGTTCACTAACCGTTCACCATCTTTTGGGAAGGTGAAGAAGCTTTACTATCCTTATTTGTATGAGAATTATCGCGGCAATTAGGTTCTGAACACGATCGGCCGCCTTTACTTTTATTGCTGCTCGTAATAAAAACGGAACAGCTCCACCTACTGACACACAGTTCTTTCTTTTCATTGCACCAAATACTTGTTTACTTTTATGCGATTCAGGCAGCTAAAATACACAATTAATGAACAAAGACGACGCATTACCACACCACAGAGTAAGGAGTGACCACGCGTTTACTGCTTTTCAAGATGGCTGATTCCGCGCATGTGCACTAAATTTTGGACGACAAACTGCAGCGGGAGTTTCCTTTCTGTATACTCCTTATTCTGTGACACTACCAGTCACCAATCAAATAAACCGCCGGAAACGGATTTCTTCACTGCAGAGGATAGGAGGTTGACAGGACTCGAAACGATATATATCGAATCGGTGTACAATCGACTGTAAGTTATATCTCGAAATTCCGCCAGTACATTTAAACGACTGATGAGATTTCACGAAATTTCTTTGCTTATTTCGTGTTTTTTTGTAAATTTCAATGATTTCGCGATTTTCCGCAAAAAATGTAAAATATCGCAAAAATTTCGCGATTTCGCGCCTTGCGAAAAACAGGTGCCCCTAATAATCACGCTTCCAGATGACCACGAATTTTCCTCAGGACTCATTTTTGTATGTGGACTACTTGATGTCTGGGACAAAGAATCGCATCGTTTCTTCAGTGAAGGTTGGTACCTCAGAGGTGTACACTTAGTGGTAATCCAGGTGTCACGGCTACTGTGCCTGCCTCTCCAGACTGTGGTGTCCTGGAGGCGTCTGCAGAGCTCCCGCGTGGTCGTGTGCTCGGCTGATCAGGCGGGGTCCCTGCCGCCGTCCCCTAGACACAAAGCTGCAGCGTCTACATTGCTTCTCATTCTATTTTGGTGGGACTTGATACAGCAAATTGCTAAATATTTCATTGTACCTTTTTTCATGTTGTCATAAAAGAAATTATCAATAATTATCCGACGCGTTTGTTATAAAGTGAAAGTTACCGCATCAATACCGAGTTGTTACTAGGCTAGTAATTAAATGAAACAAATACCTTGTAAACACAGTCTGATTGTGTGGTATTGCAGATGTACTGTTATGAGAGTGGTTACTTCATGTTTTCCTGAAATCTTAATTCAGTGGTGATAGTATTGGCGATTACGTAAACATAAACTAAATGGTATGGGTTTGTCAGTTTTAAGCCACCTTAAGACTTAAGAATAGGTTTTCCAGCGGCGGTATGGCGTCAGCTGCTTGCTTCTGAAAACTCTTCGTCCAGGCCAGATTAGCAAGATGGTTAAATAGCAGGAGCTACTGAGGTGTTTTGGCAGCCACTTTTGCAGGAGTAGCCAGCAGCTGATTTACGGAGACGGCCCTCCTTTCGGCAGCCCCAGTTTGATCGTGGGGACAGTCTGATCACGGAGTGCGGCGGGGCGTTCCTGGCAAAGCGGGAACACAGTCTCTTCCACTAGAAGCCACGACATTTGTCATAGATTTATAAGCAGCTGGTATGAAATTTTCTCGGCTACGTTTGACCTGCTGGACACAACGGATAGATAGCCTAAGACCTAAATCGAATTAAGACCTAGTATTACTGGGCTCAGACAACTCTTTTCGGCTTATACACACAATCTGTAGTGTGTAGACAAGTACCTGACTGTACCAGCACTTCCCACGTCACCGTAATTTGAGCTAATACTCGCAGTTCTATCCTCTTTCGTTTCCAGAATGTTGAAATTCTGACGGTGTCCCGCTAATCTGTTGCCAGTGTAAGTACCAAATTCGTATGGTTACCTCATTAGCAGAAATACTGCTTTTTGTGGTCTGGTCTTTAGCAGGCTCGTTCTGCAGGAATATCTTTAGGGACTTGGTGCTGCTCTCGGGATGATTCCTGCACAATAAGCCGCCGCATCTGCATACACCATCCGATCTCGCATCAACTTGGCGAGTTTCGCCTCATGAAATAACGAAGCTGCTACCGTTCCCTAACTTACTCTGGACACACCTGGATTAGTTTCACTTCTACAGTACTAAACTGTGACAAATTATATTGGCTTCATGCATTGGTACTGCAGCTGCTCCTTAACTTCTGCTGGATTAAATGGAAATCCCCCACGAGCTACCTTTTAAGCAGTTGGTAGTTTCTCTAAAATTTTCTATCTGCCTGTAGTGTTAACAAGTGATCCATTTTGTGATCTCGTGATGCAAGCATTTTGTAATTGTTCAACTACCGTTTTACTCCAATTATAAAGTAAACCTCAGCTTGTCTAGCTGTGGCCACGCGTCTCCGTTTTTCATTAAACGTTAGAGAACGCAATACACACAGTAGCAAAGAAATTAGTTCTAATGACGTTTACTTTCCAGCAAATGTACAGGGTGAATCACCTAACGCTTGCACCGCAAATATTGCGGAAACGGAAAGTAAGATTGATTGCAGTTTTCACAGAATGTATTGGGAGTCACTCGTAGTTTTAGCCAATAAAGTTTGTAAAAATACCTAGAAGTGTTTTTATGGAAACATACAATTTTTCAAATGTAGTATGGTTGTTTCTATAATGCACTGGAATTTTTGACACCAGCTGTATACAAAGAATTTTGAATGACATTATCACGTTTAGTTTGGCAGTTACAACCATTAAGTTTTAAGGGCGGAGGCTACGACACCGTATGTCACTAGCTGGTCGTCATGACAGTGGGCTGTGCCTCAGGGGCTAGCCACTCGGCCAGTCAGCTGCGCTATCGCAGCCTCCGCCCCGGAAACTTTGAACGGTTTTAGCTGCCAAAATAAATTTGTTAAATGCCATTCAAAATTTTGTAGAAAGCTGGTGTCAAAAATTCGCGCATGATACACCATTGTTCCATTAAAAAAACCGCATGAAAAATACTTTCTAAGTAACATTACAATCTGATGGCTAAAAATGAGCCACCTGACTACCAATCCATTCTGTGAATATCGTACATCAGTCGCACTTCCCGTTTCCGCAATATTTGCAGTGCAAGTGGTGTTAAATGATTCACCCTGTATATGAGAAAGTACTATTTTTTGACGCTAGTCTCGCTGTCAACGGGATGTTTAACATTAATTCATGCCTGTTTCAAAAATTGGTACTTAACTGTGCTTTAAATGTATCATTAAATTTAGCATATATTTCTTTAAAAATGTGAAGTCACAATATTACAGAATGTCTAGAACTTACTTAGCGGTGCGAATTACCATATTGTAAATCTGCGGGGTGAAACGGTGTTAAGCTCGTTAGCTTCTTAAGCTGCGTGGTTGAGACAACCACCTTGCTCTGTAAGCATTTCAGCAGTTGTTGAAATTCTTTGACGAAACACCATTAATACATAGATTTAAACTCATTCTACAACGCTGAGGTCGACGAATTCCCACTTTTCCAATCTGAAAGGTGGCTGACGTTATCGGATGGTGCTTGGTAAATTTTCCCAAGTTCCGGGTCTCAAGTAGAACGTAATTTCTGAACTCTAATTGGGAAGTATGGGTGATGCATTTCTCAACACCGTAACATAGGCGGTGCAGTAGTGGTAACGGCATTCCGGACGATACTGTGCACATCAGATTTTGCATTTGAATGGAATAAAGGTCACTGGTACAGAACGCTGCTGATATAAATTTGCCTAAGGGTAGGTAATTGTCCACCTGTATTCGTGTTATAGCACGAACAAATGATGCAATCATGGTTGCAATAGTTGTCATTTCACACAGTACTCAATTTTATCACGTTCACTGATTGCGATTCTCAGGGCCTGTTGCAGTTGTACTTTGGCTATCAAACTGCGTTGCGGCAGTGTTAAGATGGATGGTGCTGTCATGTCAGCATCGAAAACCTTTGTCATGGAAGCAACTTGGTGAGGTTTCATTTGTCTCACTACGTGATCGCCGAGAATCTGGGCGGGCCTAGTTCGGATATACATCCCCTGAAATACATTATACTAAAGCGTATTTGGATCAGTCCAAAGGAATCAGCAGTAGCGCCCTTGGTAGCGAACCAAATACTGTTTCGGTAGAATATACTGCCTGGACATCGTGGTAGTCCTGTGAAGTTGGCACCCCCTTTTTTCGGAAAATTTACATTTTTCAGAGTTCTAGACAGATATGCAATAGTTCTGGAGTTCTCTGTACAAAATTTAAATAGTTCTGCACTAATTCGCGAAAAAATAGTAAAAATTACCACAAACTTGAGTTTTTTTAGTTTATTTAAATAATTATTTGCCTATTAGCGCAAACATAGTTCTGGTCAGTTCTAAATAGCTCTGAGTTCTACAGGAAATCCTAATAGCATTTTTCTGTGCAGATTATACTTTGAGATAATTACAATAATGGAGTATCCATTTACTGTGGAATTTGCACTAGTTTTTTCAAAAAAATACTTTTTTCCAGAGTTCTAGGGACATGTGCAGTAGTTCTTTTTTACGATAAGCAGTAATCACTCAGACGTAAAAACAACAGATTGAATGTGCAGCGGATAGAATATGTCAAGACCTAAGAAAAATGTATATTTCTCGAATAAGGGGCACAAATAAGACAGCTTATCAGATATTCGAAATTGTGAATATAATTTTTTTTTCGGGCAATTACATAGAAATAGTCACATGAACTCTAGAACTATCGTAAATGTACACAGAACCCCACAAAACAATGTGTATTTCTGGAAAATGGTGCCAATTTACAGTAACATGAAAATGAATTCCACATTACTGCATTTATCTGATAAAGTATAATATGCACAGAAAAATGTCATGATTTCCTGTAGAACTCTTTGAGAGCTCTGTAGAACTGTGATCACAACTATGTTTGTGCTAATAAGCAAATAATTATTTAAAAAAAACTAAACCCAAATTTGTGGTAATTTTTACTATTTTTTCGGCGAAATTCTGTAGAACTATTTTAATTTTGTACAGAGAACTCGAACTATTGCATATCTGTCTAGAACTCTGAAAATTTGAATTTTTGAAAAAAGGGGTGCCAACTTCACACGACTCTGGTGCAATTTTGTTTAGTTTATGTCCGTCATTTACGCAATTAGCTCATGAACTATTATCTGGGCAAAAAAAATCATTCGGATTTTCTGCAGAGCTCTTTGAGTTATTTAAAACTGTGATCAGAACTATGTTTACGCTTATAGGCAAATAATTATCTGGAAAAAACTAAAATTTGTTATAGTTTTTTGTAATTTTTTTCGCGAATTAGTGCAGAACTATTTAAATTTTGTACAGAGAACTCCAGAACTATTTCATATCTGCCTAGAACTCTGAAAAATGTACCTTTTCTAAAAAAGGGGTGCCAACTTGACAGGACTCATCGTGGTGACTGCTGCGGCTCCCCGCCTGCCTCTCCAGTGTGTGGGTTCTGGAGGCGGCCGCAGAGCTCCCGGTGGGTCGTGTGCTCGGATGATCACCGGGCGCTCTGTTGCCGTTTCCTAGACACCAAACTCCGCCGACGCTACTGCCAGATTTACTGGTTCATTTTGTAAATTGTTCTTCAGCGACATAGCGGCAGTTCTTTAAGTTGGCAGGCAGCAGAGACGCAGAGCGCAGGACAAATGCCTCGCATCTACAGGACTGGCCAGCAGTTCGTTTCTGGAGACAGATCGCAGCCCCAGTGCGCTCGTGTGCTGTCAGATCCCTGGGTGCGGCAGGACGATTCTGGTAAATTTAATACGTCAACTGACTCCTTTCATTAGCGCAAATGTCATGACAGTTACCTTTATTTACAATTGAAAATGTTCACTGCCTTAGCTTTCTCAGTTTCCACTAAGACATTGTTGCTTTGTAATGCTGCTTTCGTATGAAAATGGGTGCTACGTATTAAAGTTAAGGTTGGGGACCGCAAATGAAATTTTACCAGGTAATGAAATATTTTTAAATGAGATTACTAAGCAATTTTGACAAGGGACAATTTAAACAAAATTATTGGATTCCGCCATTAAATGGTAGCGGTCGTAATTTCGGTAGCAAATACAACACCAGAAAGCAACATGACAGATTTAGTCGGCGGAATCTAAATTTTACCTTATTGAGAGCTGGTACAAACATTTCGGTCATGTTCTGTAGTAATTCTGAGATGACTGGATTATTACTTCGATAAATTGATGCTGGGATTG
Organism: Locusta migratoria; assembly: GCA_026315105.1. Taxonomy (NCBI): domain Eukaryota; kingdom Metazoa; phylum Arthropoda; class Insecta; order Orthoptera; family Acrididae; genus Locusta; species Locusta migratoria. The sequence continues at coordinate 699,679,713 of CM048745.1, read as the reverse complement.
TGCGTTTCAGTTACTATTGTTCTGACCGTG